>CM066987.1:7756091-9133591 GCA_033977485.1 Hydrangea macrophylla
CTCTTTCGCTATGGGCTGTTTGGGAAGACTAAGAGCCAGTTCTGAAGATCGTAAGTGAACTGGTTCTAAAAACTGTGTTTGGGTGAATGCCCTATTCTGGCACAGGAATCTGTGCCCAA
This sequence comes from Hydrangea macrophylla, assembly GCA_033977485.1. Lineage (NCBI taxonomy): Eukaryota > Viridiplantae > Streptophyta > Magnoliopsida > Cornales > Hydrangeaceae > Hydrangea > Hydrangea macrophylla. The sequence continues at coordinate 7,756,211 of CM066987.1, forward strand.
TCTAAGTTCTGTCTTAAAACAGGTTCTTTTTTATAACCAACATAATCCTAGGTCTGATAATAACAAGATATAATATGTGAGGTTCAGACGCAATCTCACTTTTATCTGGTTTCTATGTACAATAGTATTGTGTTGGTTTGATAAAGAACCAATTCTTGGGGAATTTTTAAGTCAGACATCCTTTATAACCAAAGACAGCTACACGCTATGTAGCACGGGTACAGACACGTGACACGGGTACGATACGATACGGATACGGGGATACGACAATTTCCAAAAATGTAGGGTACGGGTACGGCTGGGGTACCTTGAATAAAAAAATATTTTTAATAATTAAAAAAAAAAGAAAAAAGAAAGAAGAAGTAGATTGAACATCACTACAACATATTAATCCACATATTACCAAATAAGTAGTCTAAGGACTAAACAGTATTGTTTTGGCATTACAAGTCCACAACATTAAAGAAAAAAAAAATCTAAATAAAAAAGAAGAAAAAGAAGAAGCAAGCCCACTAAGTACCCACGTCGTACCCACGAAGTACTTCCCATAGTTGTACCCCCTATAGTTTTCAAAAAATGCAATCTGACCCCCGTGCCGTACCCACAAAGTACCCACGCGGCCACGCCGTATCCACGAAGTACTCATGCCGTACCCACAAAGTACTCGAGCCGTACCCAAGTTGAATTCTTCACTTAACAGTATCAGGACACCGCTAGAGGGGTACCCGACACGTACCCAGAAGTATGGTACGGGTGTCGGTGTCCCCCAAGTACCCGGTACGGATACTTCACTTAAAATGGAGTACCCATCCTTCCTAGGCTACACGAACACTAGATTATATGGAACCAGTTCTTTTTTGAACACCACAGAACCGATCCTTGTCTAACCAAACAACGAAAAAAAATAGAAAAACCAACCGACGCACATAATAAATAACAAAATAATTTTTTTTTAAAAAAATTAGCTCTCAACCACCACCTTCTTGTCTTCATTGGAGCTTTTTACAAGCTGATATGTTGTTTCAGTGTCAACTTCTTTGCTTCTCTTCCTGTAGTTGAAGAAACACATTTGACACCTCAAGACCTGTTGTGAATCGGATCCGATCCTCTTCGAACTCTTCTTTTGCTTGATTGGTTTGGATCAAATGTCTTCTTTACAGGTTCTGGTTTCTTCTCTGCATTCAGATCCTGCATAGCCATTTCCTTAAGTATTCTCTGATTCTTCAGCACTTGCACATGACCTTCTTTGCTCCATCTTGGTATTATATCAGTATTTCTCAGGCTAGAAACTTTATATGGTTGAACTGCTAAGACTCCTATACATATAAGCAGGATAAACAACCTATGGGTTCTTGGAAGCATGGTTTCTTAGCAAGAAAGCACTGTTGTAATATATATATATGTATTTCTCAGGCTAGAAACTTTATATGGTTGAACTGCTAAGACTCCTATACATATAAGCAGGATAAACAACCTATGGGTTCTTAGAAGCATGGTTTCTTAGCAAGAAAGAACTGTTGTAATATATATATATATGTATTTGTATACATATATTTTCCTATATTGTTTGGAGTAGTGTGAGAATGTGATCCTTCTATTCTTATCATTCTTTCCTGTAGATATAAGATTTGGAGGGAGATTTAAAGTGTAAAGCAGGGAGGGCCCAAACTTTGTAGAGGAATTTTAGATTCACCCAATTCATGAGGCTGAAATCTATTAGCAAGTTAAGGCTGTTCTGTTATAGGAGAATCCAACTAGAATGAATAAAGGTATTTGAACAATACCCTTGAGAAGCTAAGCATCTCCATTCATTTGTTTCCCTACATATGTATCATTTGCTCTTCTTTTGTCTACTGAAGAAAGACCAATCCAGTCTCCTGGAATCCTTGCCATCTCGCCGCATTACATGTGTGTACATACGTGTGTATAAATAGGGTCTTGATATCCAACTACATGGAAGTACTAGGTAGCATTGTGTTGAATTTTAGATGGACAAGAAAAGTCCTTGTCACCTCATTAAAATGAGGGCATTTAGGTAATTTTAAATCAGAGTACTAGAGTAGTTCAATTTATTGTCTTCAAGTTAATGAGGTGGCATAGGGTTTTTTTTTTTGTCTATTTAAACGTGCATACTTTTAGATATGTAGTTGGTTAGCATTTCTCCATATGAGAATACAGTAATGTTAGGCACACAACACCAACCGCAACACAAACTTTAAATGCATGTACCTTGTGCTTCCCAAAAAAGTGTAGGCCATGTGTGAAAAATCCACAGAGCACAAAGTACATGCATTTAAAGCATGGTTGTGGTTTGTGTTGTGGTTGGTGTTATGTGCCTGGCATTATTGATGAGAATATTATGCCTAGGTTATGTTGGGAAATTACTATTTCTTAGATATTAAGAAAAGCAAGTTTTGGAATCAAGAGTGGCAAAGCAAGTTGTAAAGAACGAATAAGATGAAAAGGAATGGGGAATAGAACAAACATCCCCCCTTCAAACCTAACTTTATGCCATTTGAAGATAGTGAGTCCTGGTTTCTTGTGCTAAGTGTGTTTCTTTATGCTCTTCTTTGCTCTAGTTTGATTTCCAATCCCAATGTTTCAAAGGAGACCTCTCTATTTACATATCTACAAATTACAAAATATAGATACATAAACTTTTTTGCCTAGGTTCTCTGTAGAATAGAACTTCTTTTGTTTACTGTATACAAAACCAGATGCAAGTTGGAACATTCCAAAAGCATAGGTTCTTACACAACCTCATCTTTGATATGCCATTAATGGTTGATCTCTACATACTATCTCCTACTAAAGTGAGAAGTGATTTGAATAGTTGCTCTAGTCTTTATCCGCCATAACTCTCTCTCTCTCTCTCTCTCTCTCTCTCTCTCTGGGTCATCATCATTCATAAGGTCTAAATTGCCATACCAAAGGATTTGCTCTATATTGTTTTTATTTTATTTTTTTGTTTTATTTATTTATTTTTTATCATAACGACTTATAGAACACTCTAGCTGAGATTTTTATACCTATTCATAACATGCGCTTGCGTTTTGCAGAAGTTTTACCCGTGTAACTGTCACTATGATTTCTCCATAGTGGGATGATTTTTCCACTATGGAGAAATAGATTATCAAGAGACTGGACTGGGCCTTCTGCTTCAAAATGTTGCAAGGGATGGGACACCTACTATTTTAAGGTTGATATACTTATTAGATACTGCTTCCCTTTAAGTTACTCAAGTATGATCCCTCTTTCAATTTTCTCAGGCAAAACCAAAAAAGTGAAGGTTACATATGCTAGATTGTACCCAAAAAAAAAAAAAAGTAAATATAACCATGGTGATATTGCTTTTATAGATTCTCAAGATTGGTCTTAAAGTGGTGGCTTTTTAGAACTTTTGTTCAAAACCATGGGCTCCATTACAGTGGAGCCATTGGCCTTGTGTACAACAGTGAGAAATGAAAAGAAAGAAAACGAAGTTATGTGGTGTGTAGTACATCTTTAAACCATTTCCTCATTCCCTCTTTTCTTGGGATCTTATCTCAGAGTAACTCTATACTTCCCAAATTGGAATCCCAATTTTGGTTTTCATATGCTTTAACCGTTATACCACATGTTGTGGCAGTGGTTAGTGAAATCACTGCATGTGGTGCAGCTGACAAAGCATTCGGGAAGTAAATTTTGGAATCATAGCATTATTCCTTGTTTAACTTCTCTTGTAGAAGAATATGTTAATTACAATTGTGGAATGTGATTTAGTTTGTTAATATATTGTTTAAAAACTTAATTTTACTAGACGAAACCAATTGAAATCAATAAAATATTGAGTAACACCACGAATGAATTGAGTTATGAAATGACCAATTCTTGGGAGTTTTAAGGCTCTAGTTCAGGGATTTAGCGAGGGAAGTGAAACATATTATGGAGGAAAATCTTTCATTTGGTTGGCTTATAGGGAAACTGGTGAGGAAAATAGGAAGGAAAATAAGCTATGGTGAAAATTAAACTAAAATTTTAAACTTTGTACATCACTTGCTTTCCGCTTTTCTTGAATTTCTATTGTATTTAGGGCGGATGTATTGAGGGGCTAAGCCCCCCTTGATTTTAGAAATTTTGTTTATATACTTCAAAAGAAATATATTTTTACATTTAAACACCCCCCATCCCCCACCACAAAATAAATAAATAAAAATACTTAATTTTTTTTTTAGAAACTCCCTAATTTCTTTTAGTTACAGAGTTTTGACAAATTCTACAATACATCCAAGTATAATACATTCAATTTCTTGGTCCCAATTTGAATTAATAAGGTGTTTTTGTTGTACCTTTAGTGTCATTTAGTATTATCTTTTCTTATGTGCTATTTGATAATTAAAATATGGTATCTAATTATAATTTTTGGGTGCCAAAATGCCTTCACAATGATGAAAATGGCATCTTTGGATTTGCCAAAATAATAAAGCATGTATTCTCCTTTGCCCATGATATGATATTTTCCCCTTCAACTTTTAGATTTGATATCAATGTTTTATTAGAATGGTATGGAGAGAACATTCTCAATGTAAAACAAGCATCACCTTTAAACCTGTGTTTTAGGTGACATTCTAATTGTAGCTGAGGCTGTGTCCCAAAGTTCAAATTTTAGTAAAAATGTCCTAAACATCATATTCATTGGAATTTGGTCTACCATGTTGCTAATAAGATTAAGCTTAAATTTAAGAATCACGTATAATTCTGGATCAACTTGATATAACCTCCCTAAGGCTCTATTAGGTTTAAGATTTTTTGGGAATTAAAGGAAAAGATATGAAAAACCATTTTCCCTTGTTTTTTTGTCTCAATTTTTTTTTTTTTTTTTTCATGTTTAAACATCAAAGATAAGAATTTTCATAATACAATCAGGGGCGGATCAAGAAAGGTGAGGGGCTTTGGGGGTAGTTGAGTATACGGGCCCTCGAGACAATTTTTTGGGGGTTCTATTTATACATATTTTCTGTGCACATGATATAAGATAATGCTATAAATGTTAATACAAATACTCAAAAAAATTCCTCTCTTATTGTATGATACATACATTAAAGTTGCAATACTTTGGGACCTATTACTATCTAATATAACGTTATAACTTATAACTAACAGTGGACTCAGGATTTTGAATTAGGGTGAGCTGGAAACACAAATAATGCGGGCCCATAGGGGGTTTGTGTGCAGCGCCCTCAATATTTTGTTTTTGTTTGTTATCAAAACTTTGGAACAAATTACATGGGTCAAGCATGCCATGCAAAGAAGCAACTCTGTACTCGCTACATTGAAGCGGGCATTCAATTCTGCATGTTGCTTATCTAGCACGGCGTAGAAAACCTCAACACAATAATGATGTAGGTTATCGATTTCTAGTGCATTACGCATTCTCCGCCCTCGAACCACAAACCTATGATCCATATCAATCACAACAATATAATTTTTTTTTTCACAAAAAGATGAAACACCATCAAGCAAAGAAGTCCATCCACTATTCCTCATATATTGAAGCCTTGTTTTGGATATTTTGACTAGAATCATGGCATTCACAATATCTTGATCTTTTCTTTGGAGTGCCTGTGATAACTCATTTGTTATTGTCAAAATATTCTTCATTAGTAGAAGAATGAACACAAACTTAAATGACTGCATGATATCTAACAAATTCTTTGCTTCAACTCTTTGGTCTGAACTTGAAGAATATGACCCAATTATTTCAAGCACTTTAGTCACTGCTTCAAACATAGTAGACAAGCTTACCAAAGTATGGTAATGTGAGCCTCAACGTGTATCACCTGCACGTCTGAGACTTGTTTCTTGGTTTAATCCTTGTCCACTTTGAAGCTCTCCAAGATCAAGTGCCTCGGCGATTTGTGCCGCTTGTTTCGCCCTAAGCATATCTCGATGTTTACATGAACCTCCAACAACATTCAATACTCTTGATATAGTTTGAAAAAGTGAGGCAACATCATCGTGGTCCTTAGCTACAACTAGGGGTGGCAATCGGGTCGTGTCGGGTCATAATCGTGTCGGGTCATTATCGTGTCGGGTCATTGTCGTGTCGGGTTATAATCGTGTCATTCTTAACGTGTCATAATCGTGTCGGGTTATAATCGTGCCGGGTCATATACGGGTCACCCGTTTAACCCGTCAAAACCGTGCAGGATGTCATCGGTTCGGATCGAATCGAATCGAATCGAATCGAATTTTTATTTTTTATTTTCGATTTTTTTTTCTTCATGTTTTGAAAACCAACCGAAGTGGTCGGTTCGATCTATTTTGCCAATTTTGGCGATCAGATCAATTTTTTAGTTGTAAGTAATTTAAGAAACCCAATCGGTTAGCTCGGTTCGACTATTCGAAATAAGCTTACAGCCCTACTAAGAACGCAAACAAGTCTTCCATCAAATGTATCAATTATTAACACGTATATCTTTAATACCAAAATACTACAAATACAGCAATATCTAACTATTATAAACTTAACACCCAAGCACATCCACATAAAACTGAATAAGAAGAAATATTGTTTTTACTAACAGTATAAAAAAATTTCTTCACTTGCCATCCATCAAGAATCAAGATTAACAGTTGTATTTATCTAATTGACTAATTTGTCTCCCTCCCAATCCAGCAATCCTAGCAGGCTTCCTTTCTTTTTTTTCTTTCTTTTTTATTTTTTAATTATTTTTTTTTTATGCAATGCTTGATGATTAACAGTTGTATTTATCTAATTGACTAATTTGTCTCCCTCCCAATCCAGCAATCCTAGCAGGCTTCCTTTCTTTTTTTTCTTTCTTTTTTATTTTTTAATTATTTTTTTTTTATGCAATGCTTGATGCATGAATGCTTCCAGGCTCCAGCTTCCTTCGTCCCTTATTAGTTATTAATTATTATTTTTCATTACATTAGTTATTAATTATTATATATAAATTTATTTGTTTGGTAAGTTGGTAACTACTCTTTTTTTTTTTTAGAAAAAAAAAAAATTTAATTTTAGTTTATATATATCTATATATATTTTAAATATTTTTTTTCTCTCAAAAAAAATAATAATAAATTTTTTTAAAAATATTTTTTTTAAACTTTTTTTTATATTACTTTTATTTTAGACTTTCAGATTATTAAAAAATATTTTTAAAACTAAAAAAAAACGCCCCAACTGCACTTAAATACTTAATCGGGTCAAACGGGTTAGACGGGTTGACCCGCTTCAACTCGTTTATTAATCATGTCAAACGGGTCGACTCGTTTATGACCCGTGCCCTTATACGGGTCACCCAAACCCGTTTATTTTCGTATCGGGTCGTGTCGGGTTGCCGTGTCGTGTCAAAAATTGCCACCCCTAGCTACAACTACAAGAGCTAGTTGCAATTGATGAGCGAAACAATGGACATTAAAGACACTTGAATTGCGATTCAATATGAGTGATTTTAGGCCATTGCCCGCATAACCTCTACTATCCACATAACGTATAACAACAACCATTTGTTCCTTAATTGATATATCACGTGATTCATCAATCAAAATAGAGAAAAGTGAATCACCAAGATCACTAATAATCATTCCTAATAGTTTCCATTGTAGTTGCACTTACAATATCTTTCTGAATACTTGGAGCTATCAATTGATTGTTTTATGGAGCCTTTTCTAATGCGACGACTCTAATTACGGGACAATTTCTAGCAAGCAACCTCAAAACTTTACGAAAATTAACGTGGTTTTTTGAATCTTCAGTTTCATTGTGCTCACGAAATGAAAGTCCTTGCTTTGAAAAAAAAACGTATACACTCAACTGAAGCATTCAATATGGTTTTGTAGTCAAATCGAGCTTGGTCTGATTGCTTAATAAAAGCAAACTCAATGTGATGCTTCTGGTTCATCAAGTCATCACACTTGCCTTTTGCTATATTATGAGCTCTTAACTTCTCAAACCTTTTCCAATTATTAAAACCTGCACTGCTAACGACATCACTTCCGGAATTATTTTGTCCGAAAAGATAAGGCGGACAAAATGTGGCATCCTTAGACACACTATACTCCAACCAAGTAGAATTTAGATCGTACCAAGTCGGATTAAAACGCTGATTTTCTTTCCCACTTTTAGTAAAAACATACTCATGATTGTGTGATCGAATCGGAGCTTTTTGTAGGTAATGTCTCCTAACTTTGTCCTACTTTGTAGAAGGAAATGTATTAATGAGACGCCTTTGCCCGGGATGTTCAGGAAGTTCAGCCAAGTTGATTTCTACACGGCTTTGTTTTGGGGAAAAAGAAGATCCATCATTGTTTGTTTTGGACGGAGGTGGTCCTCCTCCTCTTCTTTTTAAGAATCTATCCATGAAGGGCAATGCTAGACCCACACCCAAATCTCACATCTATTCATCCACACCCTGATGTGAACCAATGGGGAGAGGAGAGGTTGTGGAATCCATTGTGGTCCACACCACTTTTTAATCTCTCTCCTCTCCTCATTGATCCACATCATGGTATGGATGGATGGGTGGTGTGAGTCTAGTATTACCCATCCATGAATGTCTGACTGGTCAAAGGAAAAAAGTTTTTAAAACTCCATACTAATCAATTAAACTGCAGCTATAATCCTACAATCCTACATGTAACACTATAAATTTAGGCAACAACCAAACCTCACCAGTAAAACAATAAATAAAGAAGAAGAAGTAAGAAAGAAAAGAAAATCACATTCACAGCACTATGGTCCATGGAGTCTACAGATGTAACAAATTTTAAGTTTATGCAAAATATATTTAAAAAATTAATATAAAAAATTACCAACCTCATTTGGTGACAATCAACAGATGAGTTTGAAACAGGGAGCTTGAAACAAGGGCATATTTTAAGCCTCAGAGAGCTTGAAACAGGGGTAGATTTTGGCAATAACAAATGAGTTTGCTCTCTTTCTTCTTCTGATTCAGCGATTCTTCTGAATGAGACCCCTTAGTCTGAAACAACAAAATAAAAAAATCTAAATCACAAATCAAAGAATAAATAATCAATCAAACTTAAAAAAAAAAAAGATACAATCGCAACCTAAATGAAAAACCTAAACAAAAATCTAAAATAGAAATTAAAGAATCCTAAAAATTTGAAATCTAAATCGCAGAGGCCAGAGACCTTCCAAGTCCCATCGGACCATCACCTCGGTGTCGGTGGTCTCTGGTGTTGCCCGCTTGTCGCCGGTCGGAGGTGGAGGTGGAGAAGCAGTGAGGGTTGTTTCATTGTTGGTTTGTTGATCAATGATTGATGAGAGAGAGAGAGAGAGAGAGAAAGAGAGAGAGAGAGAGAGAGAGAGAGAGAGAGAGACGTATGAGAGCCCTAATTCTTTTTAGTATTGTCACGACTCATCCTGCTACGCGCGGAAATAGGACACGTGGCACGCCACCAAGGCTTATCCAGTCCCATTAAAGTAAAATAGCAGCGGAATACATAAGTCAAATTCATTAAATTCAAAGTTATAAAAAGTTTTGTCCAATTGAAACATTTCTAAAAAGAATTCAGTTTTGAAAACAGAGGTCCAGTCGACTGATAGAGGGTCCGGTCGACTGGAGACCTGAAGTAGAAGGTTTCAAAAGATCAACAGCATATCCAGTCAACTATGTCGGGGACTCAGTCAACTGGGGCCTCAATTTTTCAGTCGACTGATGCCTTGTCCAGTTGATTGGGCACTATGCATGCAGAATGTGGTGTTTTCGTGCAGAAATCAGTCAATTGGTAACCCCTCCAGTCGACTGAAGCCCTCGAAAACTGAAAGAAAATAAATCAAGAACACAGAGGTCCAGTCGACTAAACTACGGACCAGTCGACTGATTCTTCTCAGAAATGCCCAATTCTGCAGCTTTCTAAACCAAGGATCTCCAAACCAATATCCAACCTTAACACGATCCACGATTCAACACATATATACAAAAGCGTTTACTAAGGATTACAAGTACTAATCCAAGTCGAGATTCTATTACAACATATTACACTTCCCAAATTCTTATACAAAGAGAACAAAAGATATAAACAAATGTGATTCCTGTCGTCTCATCGGCCTCACTCCTCACACTTCTTCTCTCCCTTTTTCTTCTCACCTGCAATGGATTAAATCTCCACTGCTCAACTATATGCTGAGTGTACAAATTCTAACATATGCAATATATGACAAAACATGCTTTAATCTCATGAATCACATCAATAGTCTCTAGGGAGAAAAATACGCATTCATCCGGTAGCAGCAAGTCCAAGCCTTAAACCGTGATGTCAATGGCTAGTCCAAGCTTACAACCATTACATCCCCAAGTACCCTGGCAAGTCCAAGCCTTAAACCATGCACAGTAGTTGTTGCTACTAAAATTCTCAAACATCGAGAAGCTTACTCCGGCATGAATTTGTATGAGTCCCTCCTTTGACCCACATAGACAACTCAACGTGCTCGCGTAAATTTAGACATGTTTTTTTCACAATTAAGTGTGTGCATAATCAACGGGCCTAAGATTAACACATGAATGTTGCCCGGATCTCAATTTCGTCGTCGAAATCTAAAACATGTATATTCCTATATTTCACAAGTTAGAACTTCATATCTCGTGCAAATTCTCACAAACTTTGATAGAAGTACCACATAGGCAATTAAACGTCAGATCTCCATTTTCAAATGATTCCTACAAGTTTATACCTATTTTTCCTAGATTTCTATAAATTAGATTTTTTTTAAAAAAAGTTAGCCAAACATGGCCTAAGAGGTATCAAAACGTAGGTTTTACCTCAAGGAGTCCAAATATGAAATCTGGTCGAAATCTGACGGACGAAGGGTTACCGATCGTCGTCGAAAAGCTCGAGGAATCAAATCTCCTTTCTCTCTCCTCTCTCAAGATATTTATAAGTTTTATAACAAATGAAATTCTCAACCTCCTCTATTTATAGACAATCTTTTCGGAAATTACGTTTACCACACCGCGAGTTTCTCAAACTTCTAATTAACTCCTAAAACGTCGCGCATGTCCATTTTATGCCTTTACGATTGAAAACTATAAATTAAAAAAGTTTTCGACTAAGTCTCGTTTGGATCTAAAATTTCGTTCGGAAACTAAATTTTGTGGAATTTCTACACAACCTACCTTTTATTTAACGTGTCACTCACGTTCTCACCACAATGTTCAAAATGCTCTACACCAATAACAGAATTACCAGCCACACCGGTATAATTCACTATTCATAGAATACCAGATAATTCAAATAACATTTAGCTCACATAAATGCCATTTACTCATGCCAATGCAATCTTGCTTACCACATTCTCGTGTCCTTACTGACACTTACCGTTGACTCACAGTCAACCTCCTCCTCAATTATCATACAACATTGATAATTCACAAAACTAATTATACATGATAAAACCATGAAATTTTGGAACAGGTGTGACAACTCTCCCCTCCAAAAAGGAAGTTTGTCCCCAAACTTATACCTCATACGTCGAACAGGTGCAGATACTCATTCTTCATTTCTTCCTTACTTTCCCATGTAGCCTCTTCAACCGTATGGCTACGCTATAGCACTTTCACCATCGGAATTGTCTTCGTTCTCAACACTCGTTCTTTTCGATCTAGTATCTCCACGGAATGTTCTATATAGGTTAAGTCTTCTTGAATCTATAATGGTTTTGGCACTACGATCTTACTCGTATTTGTCATACATCGTCTCAGCATCGATACATGAAAAATATTGTGTACATGTTCCAACTCTGACAATAACGCCAATCGGTAAGCCACTGGTCCTATTTTCTCTAGGATCTCAAAAGGTCCTACAAACTTCGGATTGAGCTTTCCCCTCTTTCTGATTCGTACAATGCCTTTCGAGGGCGATACTCTCAAGTATACAAAATCCTCCACTTCAAATACCATCGGTCGTCGCTTAGAGTCCGCATAGCTCTTATAACGACTCTGAGTCTCTGAGCTACCTTAAGTCGCTCTTGGATCAGCTTTACCTTCTCAATAGTCACCTGTATTAACTCAGGTTCTAGTAACTTTATTTCTCCCACCTCGGTCCAACAAACTGGTGATCGACACTTACGGCTATATAAAGCTTCATACGGTGCCATTCTGATACTTGACTGAAACCCGTTGTTGTAAGCAAATTCAATTAATAGTAAATGATTCTCCTAATCATTCCCAAAATCCAGAACACACAATCGAAGCATATCCTCTAATGTTTGAATCATACGCTCCGATTGTCCGTGGGTCTGAGGTGAATGCGGTACTGAAACTCAGTTTGGTACCCATAGCCTTCTGTAGACTTCCCCAAAATCTCAATGTGAAACTACTATCACGACCTGATAAAATTACTACTGGAACCCCATGTAGTCTTACAATCTCTTTCACATATAATTCTGTCAACCTCGAAGGTTTAGAAGTCTTGATCGGTAGGAAATGAGCTGACTTTGTCAATCGATCAACTATTACCCAAATCTTATCGTTCTTGTTGGAAGATCGCAGAAATCTCGAAACAAAGTCCATTATAATCTCATCCCATTTCCACTATGATGCATGTAATGGCTGTAGTAGTCCCGCAGGTACTTGTCTCTTTACTTTGACCCGTTGACATGCCGAACACTCTGAGACATACTTACCAATTTCACGCTTCATACCTTTCCACCAAAAGTGTTCCCGCAAGTTCCGATACATTTTATTACTTCCTGGGTGAACTGGATATTTAGTACTATGCGCTTCCTCTAGAATTCTCTCTCTCAAGCCTTTCACATTCGGCACACACAACTGATTTCCAAGTTTCAACGTCCCTTGTTCCAATACAAAACCAGGTCACTTTCCAAAGGTATCTCATCTCTCATTTTGCACATTAGACATCGTTAAACTGTTCCTTCTTGATCTCACCAATAATATATGGATGTGCTATGATCGCCATCATCATACCACCGTTCGTCTCTAGAATCACATCTAGTTCCAAACGTTCCATTTCTCGGATTAATTCTTTTTGTTGTGTTAGCTCGTCGACTAAGTTCCTTGGCATTCTCTGGCTTAGTGCATCGGCTACTATATTAGCCTTTCCCGGATGATACTCAATCGAAAGATCATAACCCTTCATTAGTTCCAACCATCTTCTCTGTCTCATGTTCAAATCTCGCTGTGTGAACAGGTATTTCAAGCTCTTGTGGTCCATCAATGCACTATAAGCACTAGCATATTAACTAAGAGTCACACTCTAGTGATTGAGATTCATCACTCCATCCAATGGTAGTTAATCATGGTATAGTGTATACCTGTGAGATATCCAGTTTCATCATCCACTGTGATAAGTTCTAAGTATCAAAGAATAGTAATTCGTATCTCACTTGTATGTATTTCATACACATACGAATTACCTACTCTGATACTTAAGGATTAAATAATCATCTCATGAAAGATACAAATACAATAAAATGTAAAGCTGATATCCATATATTAAAACGTCAATGTCTCATACATAAAGTAATGGTTTGAGGGCACAAACCCAACATTTGTCACTCCAAAATGACATGACTAAGAATTCGTAATGTCCGTAGCGCGTCCTGAAAGCTGTTTTCTCAACATCTTCGGCCCCGACTTTCAACTGGTGATAGCCCGATCTCAAATCTATCTTTGAAAAACACTTGTGCCCCACGAAATTGATCAAATAAGTCATCAATTCTCGGTAATGGGTACATAGTCAACTTGTTTAACTCTCGATAATCCACACACATTCTCATCGAACCATCTTTCTTCTTTACGAACGCTGGAGCTCCCACGGTGATATACTAGGTCAAATAAAACCCTTGTCAAGTAGTTCTTGTAGTTACACTTTCATCTCTTTCAATTCCATGGGTGCCATTCTATACGGTGCCTTGGATACAGGTCTTGAGTCCGACATTGTCTCAATGGTAGACTTAATCTCCCTCTCAATCAGAACGTTTGGCAAGTCATCAGGAAATACATATGAGTATTCTCGCACAATCGGGATGTCTTCTACTTTCAACTCAGTCGCCGAAGTATCAAGCACTAAACAACAGAATCCCTGACATCCCTTTCTTAATAACTTACCCGCTTGGATAGCTGAAATCAAATACGGTGGAGGTGTAACCCCACTCCCTTGAAATCAAAAGTTCTCATACACCGGTGATCAAAAACTAACTTCTTTCCGCTCACAGTCTATGGTAACTTAACGATTGGTATAAGGTCTACGGTCATCAACTTCTCACCTAATTGGATTTCACAATTCTTGTATATTGTAGACGTCGGTATCGATTTACTAAGTGGTACGGTAATAGACAATTCATATCCTAACAATGCCAATTTAACATTCAAATGTTCAACAAAGGCATGCGATACAAATGAATGCGTAGATCCTGAGTCAACAACTATGCATGCTAAGTGCGAACATACAAGCACCATACCTGAGACTACTGTCTCTGAAGTAGTCATGTCTCCTGGGTTCATCTGAAATGCTTTCCCTAGTCGTTGCTCTGTCCTTTGTCCCCTATCGTTAGACTGTGTAGGCTTCGACCCACTGGAGGCCATAGAACTAGCTCCTTGCTGAGAATGCCTCCTCGAACAATCCTTGGCTTGATGTTCAAATACTCCACAATCATAACACTTCTGGAGTCAAATTTGTACTACTCTCTCCTTGGTTCTTGTTCTGGGGGTTGGTCATGAAACATCGGCCTGAGTGTGGTCGATTGTAAAGTGATCACAATGGTATATTACTTAGCGTCCTCCTAAAATCACTGTAACTAGAATTAGGGCCTCTTGGAAACGGCCTCTTGAAAAATCCGTCTTGGTTCCTATCACCAGCCTCATTAACCCGTTTGCCGTGCTAATTCTGCCTGGTTCTTTCCATTCCACTCTCAGCCACAAGCGTCGTTTGTTGTACTGCTGCCACAGTCGAATGCTCATAGATCTCCACCCTCAAACGAATATTTTCCCTTAAACCCCCTTCAAATTTCATTGCTCTATCTTCCTCGGTCAACACAGACCCCTTTCCAAATCTCAGCAAAGCATT
This sequence comes from Hydrangea macrophylla, assembly GCA_033977485.1. Classification (NCBI taxonomy): domain Eukaryota; kingdom Viridiplantae; phylum Streptophyta; class Magnoliopsida; order Cornales; family Hydrangeaceae; genus Hydrangea; species Hydrangea macrophylla. Next base: position 7,771,265 of record CM066987.1, read on the forward strand.
ATACTTTAAGGTGTACTCTGTCACAGTCATCTCCCTTTTGTCAAAGATTATAAAATTCTCTCTTCTTTGCATTGAGAGCAGCCCTTGGAAAGAATCGGCAATTAAACTCTGCTTTAAGTGCCTCCCAAGTTATCGGTACTCTCTGATCTAAAACGTTCACCAACCAATTCTGGGTCTCACCCCTAATTACATCATTAGTGTTCTCTGTAGTAACCCGTATTTTCATATTTTAATTGACGATTTAGACTTCGTGTGTGATTTTAGCGAAAATTGGTCACATGGGCATTTTGGTCATTTTTCCAATTTTGTAAGTCATGAACTGAAAATATAATTTTTGGGAAAGGTTGTGCAAGATTAAATGATTTTCTATTCGCATTGGAAGTTAAGAGTTTTCGATCTCTATTTAGAAGACATCTCGATTTTAGTTATTTTGAGAAAATATCCGTTTTGTATTTATACGATATTTTATGTATTTATACAACTTTTTCAATTATCTTATTTAATAACATAATTACAAGAATAATAATTATAATGAAAGATAATATTTTCCTAACTAGAATTCCCAACCCATGTGCATTTGTGTAGGTGTCCATGTGAGATGTGTTGTGTGCTTAAGTGTTTGTGTAGGTGTCATGTGAGGTGTGTTGTGTGCTTGAGTGTTTGTGTACGTGTCCATGTGAGATGTGTTGTGTGCTTAAGTGTGTGTGTAGGTGTCCATGTGAGGTGTATTATAACAACCTGCATTTCATGTAATTTTAATTTCATTTCCATATTTTAATCTGTATTCCCGGTGATATTTTAAATTTTGCAATTCTCATGTTTCGAAATCTTATTACTGATTTTATTTTATCAAAATTCTTGTTGGGTCAAACTGCAATTTTTATGAACTTAGTAATACCTGTGTTGGATTTCAAAATCTGTATTTCAAAATGGTGAAAATATTTACTTTTGACTCGATCAATATTTTTATAAAACCACAAAATTATTTCTTACGTTAAAATAAATTTTTCGTATTTTTGTGGTGATTACCGTGCCGCAAAAATACCAATTTATGTACAAAACTGTCCGCGTCGCGTGGGACTCCCACAGTTTGGGAATCTCCACCAATCAAGAGGTGACACTTGCTTTTTGATCATGAATGCAACTTATCATCGATTAGGTTTTGTTTGGGAATGCATTTTTGTATGTGTGCTAACTATGTGCCTTAAGCCTTTTTCCCAAACACACAATTAATTCCTAGACAACCTATTAGTGCCTTGTTTGGCTATGCTTATTTTGTGTGTGTTGTGTTAAGGCCATAAGCTACTATACCCAAACACACATGCTTGACCCCTACTAGTCTAAATTACCACTTCAAATCTGTGAATGGTGTTTGTACGTATGTATATATCTGTGTATATGGCGGTTTTTAGTTAATTGAGAAACTAAATTCTTTTGTAGTGTGTGAGTTAAGGGACTTGGAGCCCAAGTTCACTCATTTGGTCTTCTATATAACCAACCCTCTACCACACTAACCTTCACAATCAGTATCTTGGCTTCAAACTAAAAATTCAGAGAGTTAAGAGAGACTTGCAGAGAGTTGTACATAAAGTTTTAGAAAGAGAGCTCAATTCCATAGCCACAAGCTTGAAGTGGGTGTTCTCTAAATTTGGTTTTCTTTCGCAACAAAACTATAATCATCTATATCAGTGAGTATTTCAAACTCACTTAGAATGTAAATTATACTTTAGTTGCTATTTGTATTAGTCTTATGTATAGTTACCATTGTTGATTCTTCATGGAAGCTTGAAACTTGAAAAATGGTGATTTCCAAAATTTAACCAAAATTGGTTTTGATAGATAAAAATGAAAGATTACAGTCCATAGATGTTATGTTTAAAGTTGTAGAGCTTAATTCTTTCATATAAGAAAGTACATTAGAATTGAAGTTTTGTCACCTCTCAGTTTTTCGTAAAATCCGAGAGCTATGATTGAAATTGGTTAAATTCGATCACATATTCATAATCCTTGCAAAAAAATGGAGAGAACCATATATTACAAGTCATGTTTGCATTCGGATTTTAAAATGGGTCAAAAATAGGCTTTAAATTCGTAACAGGGGAGAAAGCTGATACCAATCGATTGGCACTTTTGCCAATCGATTGGCATTTTTCAGCACTAACAACTTTTAGTAAAACAGTCATAACTTCCTCTAGAAAACTCAAAAACGTGCACCGCTTGAAACGTTGGAAACTAAACTCAAAGACCTTTCTTTTTATATTTAATTCATGCACAAAAAGTATATCTCATTTTTTAGGGCATTGCTTCAAAGTAGACCCACTTGTGTTTTAGTAAGCAATAAAAGCATATTAAAGTATTCTTTGATGAATTCACTGGTTGTTTCATATAAGATTTGATTTCTTCTCGTATATCCATGGTTATCGTTCCCAGTACTTTATATTTCTATATGAAGTCACATGTCATTCGTGTGGAGTCAATTGTACATGCATGATGAGTGGTGATCAGTGTGGAAAAGAGTATGTGGTTGAGATTCTTTGTGGACACTCCCTGGTATTGGTGTACCAAAGTGTAATATTACGATATTACGGCTAGAGTGTCTTTGAAATGCGACGGTGACAAAACTGGACACTCCCTGACGCCCATGGTAGCGCTAAAGTGTGTGACGTCGACTTGGACATTCCCTGGCACCCATGGTAGTGCTAAAGTGTGTCCTACTGGACACTCCCTAACATGCGTGGTATGGTCAAAGTGTGAGGCATTGGACACTCCCTGGTACCCCGTACTAAGTGTGAGGCAAACTGGACACTCCCTAGTACCCCTGTACTAAAGTGTGGTCATCTTAGTATTTCAAAGATACTAAAGTGAGAGAGTTGGGTGATTGTTGTCGAGAGAAAATAGTTGATGAGATGAGAATGGTTGTATTGGTCTCATGCACGGTCACATGTTTCATGAATTGTAATATCACCCTTACTGTTTCATAAGTGAATTCATTTCCATGTTGTTAACCTGTTGAATAATGGAACCGTGAAATGGAAAATAGTAATTGAGTATGTTTTACATTCAAACATACGTTTTAAATACTCACCAGCTTCTTAAAGCTGACGGCGTTGATACGCCCTGGACATTCGTGTCTAGGTTTTTCATGCTATAACCAGTCAGAGCATTATGACTACGCGAATTGATTATGACTATCGGAGAAGAAGAAACTGTTTTGTTACTATCTTATGCTTTTAAAATAAATTTGAAATAAGGATGACTGTAATAGATATTACATATTATTTTATTTGCAAGGCGGGTTGTGCCTTTAGTAGATCACGTGCTATAATAATTATTAATTTGGAAAAATTTTATAAGTCTTGATTGCTCTTACTCTGATTTAATTATTGTGTTGTTCGACGTTTGGGACGGAATCGATCATTTAAACTATCGTGACCTACGGGTCCATAAAGGAAATTAAATGCTTTCCATATTTATGGTACATCGGGGCGTGACAGGATTTAGTGGTATCAAAGCCAGGTTATCTCAGAACAGTTTAGCCAGGTTAGGGTTTACAAGTATAGACCCGATTCCATATTCTGCTAGCTTTAGCTTTGCACACCCGATGATACGACAGGAAGAGAAACCCGGAACCCAAACTCCTAAGATTATTTATGTTAAGAATAGTTCTGACATAAGTTAGTACCTATGGATCCAGTGCAGCCACTCTCTGTACCCGACAGGTTTGGAGGACATTGGGTGACTCCCGGGACAGTAGTCCCAGCTTTTATTGACTTATACCACACCGCTATAGAGCAGTTGGCGTCAGCGACAGTAGAGTTAGATCTGTGGCACTAGGTGCATGTTGTGGGCATAGTTGATTTGACTCGTATTTGTCTAGAGCTCCTCTATTTTTCAGAGGCTCATCGGCTAGTATTAGTAGAGATCGTGCGGTTGGTTAGTAGTGACGCTTTCTATCTTCCTCTTGAGGTCCAGATTGTGCACGCTCATCTCGCACAGCTAGATATACCCACACCAGTCATTCCAGCCGAGGACCCGATAGTTCCCATTGTTGATGATGATGATGAGGAGGACGGTTTTGGTCTAGATGACTTTGCTGCGGACCTTGAGGAGGAGCTAGCACTTGAGCTAGTTCTGCCCGAGGTGGTGTCAATCGTGGCCAGTGCTCTGGGGTATGCTTCATCACCGGCTTCCCAAGACAATGACTTTGATAAGATTAGTCCATTTCATGTTCGGCGATTTTGCCCTGTCGACTCGCTGGATCTTCTGATGGCCACCAATGAAGATGACTGATTATTTAGATACCACCTTGTACATATAAACTATATTGACTAATAACTCTATCTCTTTTTGCAACTGTAATCCCATGCATTTGAGTATAGGGCAATGACCCCATTTTTGGCATTAACTCTTGCATGGACGATGTACGTCCTAACCCATACAGATAGGGTAAGCATTGAACCACACTTTTTGTATCAACTTGACAATAAGTTATATATTAAAACACTCTTTTGATATTATCATTTCTTACACTGCTTTATATTTCTGCTTCATTCATGTTCCTCATTTCTTTTATCATTGACATGCATTAAAATGGCTAGGAGACCAAGGAGGAACACGAATTTGATTAAGGAGGTACCTTTGGCTACTGATCCCATGGGTAAGTTTGAGTCTTTCGTCAGACGCCTCGAGAGAATTAGTAATTCGAATGAAAACCGACGAGACCGTCAAACTGGGGACAAACTACTAGAGAGGTTCCATGTACTAAGGACCGAATAGTTTGCAGGTACAGCAGAGCCCTAGAAAGCTGAACAATGGTTAAGACAAATGGACCGTATGTTCGAAACTGTTCAGTGCAATGAAATGGAAAAGAGGAGGTTAGCTACCTTCCAATTAACCGATGCCGTCGTAGATTAGTGGGACTCAGTAATAACCACTATTGGGAATGATGCTGCTATGGGAATGACTTGGACTGCATTTAAAGGGAGATTTCTGGAGAAATATTTCCCGTCTACTGAAAGACACAAAAGGGAGAAAGAGTTCATAGATTTAACCCAGGGAACTAAGTCGGTACAAGAGTACACCACTCAGTTCGAAAGACTGTTTCGGTTCCCTCCCCACCTAGTTGATACGGAAGAGAAGAAGAAACGAAAGTATAACCAAGGGTTGACACCTGTGGATATCGCATTTTTCTTACCCACAGCTTTTCAAAATCAAATTCAAAAAACAATTGAGTCGCCACTTAATTTTTAAAAGGAGAATTAAGAAACCATTTTAAAAGCAAACTGATCTTTTTAGAAACCAGAGATTAACTAGGTCCGGGGATTATGGAATGAGAGAGGAAGGAGCCCGTCGGACTAAAACACCCTCTCTCATCCTATCTTGCGATAGACCTCTACTCAACATCCTTTTAATCAAATTTATTAATCTAAGCATGCCCTCAACTAATACATATATACGTATACATCACAAAAATATGTCCAAAGGGTGTAAAATTGCTAATGGCCAAAATATCATTCATAAATCACATATTTCAAGTAACAAGCAATATGATATGCAATAAGGAACAAGAGAACTTACCTGGGATCTCGCTGCGATATTTAAACGTGTGATGCATACAAACAAAAGAAAATCCTAAGAAAAAAGTCTCTAATCATATATACACATAAGGCAAGCTCCTAATTCTAAGATGTCGCGCATGAGGTTAAAAAATCAATAAAATCAAGGAATGAAATAAACTAGAAGGGAGATGAGAAATTGTACCTCAAATGCGCTACAAAACAAATATTAGTCCACATGCTTCACATAATAATATGATGTCAAATAATCAATCCTAACTCCCTAGCTTAGATCTAACAAGCATGAAATCCAACTTTATTCAATACCTATTTTTAGATGAACATGGATGAGTGAATGTGAACAAGAATGAAACATGGATTTATTCACTAATTTGGATCACTTAACCTCCGGATTTAAGCTAAATTATCGTTATTCAAAACATGATTTGAATCTCAAGACATTAGGGAACCATTTGAGTTGAAATAAATAAGATTAGGCAAAAACAGTAGCAGTTTTTTTACGAATTACAGAGAGCAGACCAGATCTTAAAAAAAGAAATAAAATACTTCCAACGGTTAGATCGTAATGATTTTTGGATATGTTATGCCTATGTGAGTCTAGTATCTCACCCAGAAAGAAAATCAAGGTTTGAACGGTTAGATCTCCGGGAATGTGGAAAACACTAGGCATCACTCAGCATTTTACAACTCTCCGTCCAGAGATCTTGTATGATTTTTTAAAACTAGCAAACAAATCCGAATTGCTTCATTCTTTTTAGGGAACCTTCATAACACATTAAGGTTCTTATAAAAAATTATTAGAGGTCATGAAAACTTGGTTAGAGCTCTGATCTATCAATTTTAAAACCGGTTTGCTGTTCTGAAACTATTCTGAAATTCTGGACAGATTGTGGTTGTCTCACAAAACCCATGATCAAACCTTTCTAAACATAAAACCACCTCAAAACAAAAATTACAGTGGTAAAACGATGTGTTATTGACACTCTCCCGTTGGTTTCACTTGATTTCAACGGTTAGATTTCGAACTAAAAATATTTGATCAAAAACAGTTCGTGAACTCACTGTTTTTATTTTGCTAGTTCAACTTTGTTGGTTAACCTCAACTATTAAAACATGAAGTTGAGATTACACCGGACTACTTTTTCTACCATTTGATGGTCCTTGAAGACTAAAAATCACTTTATACTTATGGATTTTGATGAAGTATGAAATGAACTTCTCAAAATTCCAAACAATGAGCTCCAACTTTATAGACCAAAGCTTGAATTCAAACTTATTACTCCTACCATTTGATGGTCATGGGAGATAAAGACATGACTAATGCTCCTAAGTTTCAAGAGAGAAAAAAAAAGATGACTTCATTGGATACCAAGTTTAGAGGATCCAAGTCATGAGCATGGACTTGGATCCACCTATATGAAACAAAGTGATGATCAAATTTTGACTCTCATGTAGAGTATAAGCTTTACATGAGGTTCAAAGGATCATACTCAAGAGATCAAAAGAGATATTGAAGATCTCCAAGACTCTCAAGAGAAGAACACATACAAAAAAGAAGGAAGAATTAGAAATAGAGACTCCTAAGCTTGCTTGACAAATAAAGAGAATAGCAAGAGGTTTTAGGATTAGAGATCCAAAAGAAGAAGAGAGTATATGAATAATCTATGGTTAGAGGATCACCTCCAAATTATCCTCAAAGTTTTCTTTTCTTTGAAGATCTTCCAAGCTCTTCTAGTTCTCTCAACTCTCTTTTCTCCCAAAAAAATGTTGGTGAAGTGATGGATGTTGTATGTAGTGGGTAGCTCTTGTTGTTTTTTTCTTCTCCTCCTTCTTTCCAAGGAAGATCCCTTCTCTTTTATAGGCAAAATTACCAGGTATTTTTGGTGAATTTCGGAGCAAAAAACAGGTGTAATTCTCTCATTTGGTGGTACAATGTGTACTTTCTGAATATAGACAGACTGCTGCCCAGGGCGGCAGTCAAGAAACTGTCGCGGCATTCCGTGAATGCCGCCGCGGCAGTCCATGAATGTCGTGCCGGCACTACGTGACTGCCGTGCGGTACTCATCAAATGCCGCGGCAATTAATTGATTGCCGCGTTTTTGTCAGTCTTACTTTATCAGTTTTTTGTTCTTATCTGCATACACATACGTATTGCACTGCAAAATACGGACTTTAAAAGATAACGGCAGTCATAAAATGTCGGCGGCATTTGGTGAATGCCGACCGGTGAATGCCGGGTCGGCATTCACTGACTGTCGTGCGGCATTCAATGAATGCCGCGGTATCTGCCGTGTGCCGTTTTTGTTGAGCTTTTCCTTTTTTGACTCTTCCTTTTTCTCAAAGCAATTTATTCTTGAAGATCTTTTCCGAAAATTGTGTTTTATATCTGCATTCTCTTAAATACCTGGTATTTTCTCTTCTCTGTGAAATTTTATCGCGTTTAGAGAACTTTCTGAAAAGCTTGGAACACTTCGAATCTTCCAGTCCTTGTCATCATCGGATACGGAGGTGATACTCTCCTAAATTCGGCGATCGGTCAAAATTGAGGTGTCTACAACACCGCAAATTCGCAGCCTGACTCTCGGTCACCTAGATAAGTCTTATGAGGGACTCGTTGGCTTGGCCATTGATCTGGAAGAGGACGCTGGGGTGAACCGTAAGCAATTTGATTTCTGGTCACCTTAGAGGGGTAATTTTGGAAATAAGCCGCCAATGTATCGTACCTAAGGGCAGAAGAGGAATTTTGATGGAACCAAGAAACCCCAAGCAAATACCTATCCAACTCAGCCCCGAGTGGGAGAAGGAAGTAGTATTGGGAAATGCTTTAACTGTGGCAACCCTAGTCATTTGGCTCAAGACTGTAAGGCACCGAGGCGTGTTACTCAGCAAGGCATAGTCTACTACAACTGCGGTGAACCAGGTCACATTAGCAAGTTGTGCACAACTCCTAAGCAGGTGACTTATGGTCAACAGCGTCAAACTCACTGGAATGCTGTCATTCCTAATTCTGCTGGATATGATGAGACGGTGTACGAGGAGGGGAATTATAAAGAAGCTCAGCCTGATCAGCAAGCGGTGGAAGGTACTTTAACCCTGTTTAACTCACATATTAAAGTTTATTTGATACGGGTGTCGCACTTTCATTCATATCTGCTAAAACTATTCAGAGATTGGGTATTTTATCTCACCGCTTAGAGAAAGCTTTGAAGGCTACCTCACCATTAGGAGCCACAGTCAAGTTAGGACATGTGTGCAAGGATTGTCCGTTATGACTAGCAGACCGTGAGATCCCTGCAAGGCTAATTATTTTATCGATGAAGGAGTTTGACATTATCCTAGGGATGGATTGGATCTCTCAAAATCAAGCAAAGTTGATTATGCAAGGAAGAGAATTACATTCTCCAACAATGAAAATCAATCCTTTGATTTTCAATGTAACCCTTTGGGAGATATGTTCCTCATAAGGTGCTTAGCTAACATCGAAGTTGTCAGTACAGAGATGAAAGCATCGTCTATACCTATAGTCAAGGACTTCGGGGAAGTATTTCAAGACATTTCTAGTTTACTGCCTGAGAGAAGTATAGAGTTCTGTATTGAGCTTATACCAGGTACCGCACCGATCACTAAGGTTCCCTACAGAATGGCCCCCGCCGAACTGTTAGAATTGAAGGACCAACTTCAAGAGCTCGAGAATTTGGGTTTTGTACGTCACCTTGGGGAGCACCAGTATTATTCGTAAAGAAGAAGGATGGGACGCTTTGGTTGTGTATCGATTACAGAGAATTGAACCGCGTAACTATCAAGAATAAGTATCCTTTATCTCGGATCGATGATTTATTTGATCAACTACAGGGAGCTACAACATTCTCCAAGATAGACATATGGTCGGGATATCATTAGTTGAGGGTACGGAAGGAAGACATACCTAAGACTGCGTTCAGAACCCGATATGATCATTATGAGTTTTTGGTAATGCCATTTGGAATAACGAATGCCCCAGCAGTGTTTGTGGATCTGATGAACAGAGTGTTCAAGCCTTATTTAGATCAGTTTGTCATCGTCTTCATAGATGATATTTTGATCTATTCTAAGACAGTAGAAGAACATGAACAACACCTACAGATTGCAATGCAGACGCTTAAGGACCACCACTTGTATGCCAAGTTCAGTAAGTGTGAGTTCTGGTTGCAAGAGGTGAAAATTTTGGGACACAAGGTATCATCTCAAGGAATTTCTGTGGATTCATTCAAGACAGATGCTGTGTCAAATTGGGTTAGACCGAGCAACCCTATGGAGGTTAGGAGTTTCCTTGGACTTGTAGGTTATTACAGGAGATTCGTCGAGGGGTTCTCCAGGATAGCCGCACCATTGACTGGACTGACCAAGAAAGCTCAGAAGTTTGAATGGACAAAGAAGCATGAACATGCCTTTCTAGAATTGAAAGAAAGACTCACCACCGCACCGGTACTAGCCATACCCAAGCCTGATGAGAAGTTCACTATCCTTAGTGACGCATCATATCAAGGATTGGGGTGTGTGCTTATACAAGATGGTAAAGTTATCGCCTATGGATCTAGACAGCTAAAGTCGAACGAGTTGAATTACCCCACTCATGATTTGGAATTGGCGGCTGTGGAATTTGCACTCAAGATTTGGAGACATTATCTCTACAGTGAGAAGTTTGATTTGTTCTCCGATCATAAGAGTTTGAAATATTTGTTCATACAGAAAGAGTTGAACATGAGGCAACGTAGATGGATGGAGTTGATTAAAGATTATGACTTCATGTTAGAATACCACCCTGATAAAGCTAATGTGGTTGCTGATGCTTTGAGTCGGCAAATTCGTAAAACAATCGCCTCCCTAATGATCAGAGAATGGTGGGCATTGGAGACGTTGGCTGAGTTCGACGTGCAGAGTACTGAGGAAAGAGAAGGACAACTTTTTGGATGTCTTATCCTACAGCCTATCCTTATCGACCGCATTATTGGAGCTCAGAAAGAAGATGAGAAGTTTTAGACATGGTTTATGAAGATATTAGAAAAGGATCCAATAGAATAGAAAGTGGGAGTGATGGAGGGTAGAAATGCAGAGACAGATTATGTGTACCAAATTTTGGAAATTTTGAGAAATGATATTCTAGAAGAAGCACACAAGTCAAGATTTACAGTTCACCCAGGATGAACAAAAATGTACAAAGATTTGAAGAGGAATTTCTGGTGGGAAGGTATGAAGAAGGATGTGGCCGAATTTGTATCTAAGTGTTTAACATGTCAACAAGTCAAAGTTGAACATCAGAGACCCTTGGGATTGTTGCAGCCGCTACCTGTTCTAGGTTGGAAGTGGGAGCACATCACTCTGGATTTTGTAGTGCGATTGCCTCGGTCTCAACAGAATCATGACTTTATTTGGGTAATTGTGGACCGTTTGACTAAATCGGCTCACTTCATTGCCTATAGTATAACGATCCCGGTAGAAAGAATGAGCCGGATGTACATACAACAAGTTGTACGACTTCACGGTGAACCTGTGTAGATTGTGTCAGACCACGATGCACGTTTTCCTTCTGGATTTTGGGAAAGTCTGCAAGAATATATGGGAACCTCGCTCAAAATGAGTACTGCTTTTCACCCTCAGACAGATGGGAAAACTAAGCGTGTTAATCAGATCATGGAAGATATGCTTAGGGCTTGTGTTATCGATTTTGAAGAATCTTGGGAGACATACTTGCCCTTGGTTGAATTCGCGTACAACAATAGCTATCACACGAGTATCGGGATGGCTCCGTTCGAAGCATTGTACGGACGACCATGTCGTTTCCCAATGTGTTGGGCAGAGGTCGGAGACACAGAATTATTGGGACCAGATTTAGTTAGAGAAACTAATGAGAAGATTTATCTGGTTAAGGAAAGGATGAAGACCGCATAGAGCTGGTACAAAAGTTATGCCGATGGACACCGAAAGGACTTGGAATTCAGTGTCGGAGATTACATACTTCTTAAGGTTTCGCCGACCCGAGGAGTGGAACGTTTTGGAATCAAGAGAGGAAAATTAGCCCAGCGTTTCATCGGACCGTTCGAGATTCTGGATCGCATTGGGAAAGTGGCTTATCGACTTGCACTACCACCAAAGATGTCTCGGGTTCACAATGCATTCCATATGAGTATGCTGAGAAACTACATACGAGATCCCTCGTATGTGGTTAGTCTTGACGATATTGAGACGAGTCATAACGTTTCCTACAATGAGAGGCCCGTGAAGATTCTAGAACAGAGTATCAAGAAGTTGAGAACTAAGGATATCCCGTTGGTGAAGGTTCAGTGGAATCACCATGACAAGAATGAAGCCTTGTGGGAAGTCGAAGCTGATATGAGGAAGAAGTACCCGGAGTTGTTTCATGACTAGAGAGTTTTGATTTCAGGGACGAAATCATGTTTAAGGGAGGAATGATGTAACAACCTGCATTTCATGTAATTTTAAATTCATTTCCATATTTTAATATATATTCCCGGTGATATTTTAAAATTTGCAATTCTCATATTTCGAAATCTTATTACTGATTTTATTTTATCAAAATTCTTGTTGGGGTCAAACTGCAATTTTTGTGAACTTAGTAATACCTGTGTTGGATTTCAAAATATGTATTTCAAAACGGTGAAAATATTTACTTTTGACTCAACCAGTATTTTTATAAAACCATAAAATTATTTTTTACGTTAAAATAAATTTTTCGTTTTTTTGTGGTGATCACCGCGCCGCGAAAATACCAATTTATGTACAAAACTGTCCGCGCTGTGTGGGACTTCCATAGTTTGGGAATCTCCACCAATCAAGAGGTGACACTTGCTTTTTGATCATTAATGCAACTTATCATCGATTAGGTTTTGTTTGGGAATGCATTTTTGTATGTGTGCTAACTATGTGCCTTAAGCCTTTTTCCCAAACACACAATTAATTCCTAGACAACCTATTAGTGCCTTGTTTGACTATTCTTATTTTGTGAGTGTTGTGTTAAGGCCATAAGCTACTACACCCAAACACACATGCTTGATCCCTACTAGTCTAAATTACCTCTTCAAATCTGTGAATGGTGTTTGTTCGTATGTATATATCTGTGTATATGGGGTTTTTTAGTTAATTGAAAAACTAAATTCTTTTGTAATGTGTGAGTTAAGGGACTTGGAGCCCAAGTTCACTCATTTGGTCTTCTATATAACCAACCCTCTACCATACTAACCTTCACAATCAGTATCTTGGCTTCAAACTAAAAATTCAGAGAGTTAAGAGAGACTTGCAGAGAGTTGTACATAAAGTTTTAGAGAGAGAGCTCAATTCCATAACCACAAGCTTGAAGTGGGTGTTCTCTAAATTTGGTTTTCTTTCGCAACAAAACTATAATCATCTATATCAGTGAGTATTTCAAACTCACTTAGAATGTAAATTATACTTTAGTTGCTATTTGTATTAGTCTTATGTATAGTTACCATTGTTGATTCTTCATGGAAGCTTGAAACTTGAAAAATGGTGATTTCCAAAATTTAACCAAAATTGGTTTTGATAGATAAAAATGAAAGATTACAGTCCATAGATGTTATGTTTAAAGTTGTAGAGCTTAATTCTTTCATATAAGAAAGTACATTAGAATTGAAGTTTTGTCACCTCTCAGTTTTTCGTAAAATCCGAGAGCTATGATTGAAATTGGTTAAATCCGATCACTTATTTATAATTCTTGCGGTAAAACGGAGAGAACCATATATTACAAGTCATGTTTGCATTCGGATTTCAAAATGGGTCAAAATTAGACTTTAAATTCGTAACATGGGAGAAACTGCTGATACCAATCGATTGGTATGTGTCACACCCGTTCCAAAATTTCATAGTTTTATCATACATAATTGGAAAGTTGTGAGTATATCAATGTTATTTGATAATTGGATTGAGATGAGGTTGACTGTGGGTCAACGGTAAGGTGTCAGTAAGGACACGGGAATATGATAGTCCATTTTGCATTGGCACGGTTAAATGGCATTTATGTGATTTAAATGTTATTTGACTTTTCTAGTATTTTATGAATAGTGAATTATACCTGTGTAGCATAATTTCTGATTTTTCCGATATTGATATATATCATTTTGAGAACTGTGGTGAGAACGTGAGTGACACGTGAAATAAAAAAGGTAGGTTGTGTAGAGATTTCACATAATTTAGTTTTCGGACGTTATTTTGGACCCAAACGAAACCTAGTCGAAAACTTTTGAAATATATAGTTTTCACTCGTAAAGTTATAAAATGGACGTGTGCGAAGTTTCGAGAGCTAATTAGAAGCTTTGAGAACTCGTGGGGAGGTAAACGCAATTTCTGAAAAGTTTGCCTATAAATAGTGGTGGATGAGATTCATTCTCATCCAAACATTTCAAAATATCTAGTGAGAGAGGAGAGAGAAAAGGGAGATTGTTGCCACGGGCTTTGCGCCGCCGATCGACGATCGTTCGTCCGTCAGATTTTCTCCAGATTTCATAATCGAACTCGTGGAGGTAAGACCTACGTTTTGATACTACTTAGGTCGTGTTTGGCCAATTTTTGTAAAAATATTAATTCTAGACTTTTGGAGAAAATCAGGTAAAACTCGTAGGAATCGCGTATAATTTGGAATCCGAAGATTAATTAGCCCCCTAGACGATCCTTCAAAGTTTGAAGAGAATCGCACGAGGTATGAATTCTAGATCTATGAAATATATGGATTTTCATGTTTTGAACATCATTTTTGATATTCTTGGATCCGAGCGAAATTCATGAATTAATTAGGCCCGTTAATTATGCACGTGAAATTATATGAAAAGCACGTATAACTGTTTATGTGAGCATGTTATGTGTCTACTTGGGTCAAAGGGGAGTTTGGTGCAAATTCATCCAGGGTAAGCTCCTCGAACCTTGAGGATTGTGATTGTGATGGAATTGGAATTGTGGTTGTGTCTGGATTGGGGGTGGGCCCAACCAAGACACGGTATCTGGTATGGAGGAAGGCCCAACCAGTGTACGAGATGCGTGGGAGAGATGGGCCTCCTACGGCATCGACCGGATGAATGCGTACCACTCACCCTAGAGATCATTTCTATGTGTTTTAGATGCTTAAATCATGAACTATCATATAAGCATACATTTAGAATTGTACGCTCAGCATATAGCTGAGCAGTGGAGATGTACTCCATTGCAGGTAAGAAGAAAGACAAGAAGAATCGTGAGGAGTGAGGCCGAGGAATGCCGGGGAACCACATTTGTATATATTTTTGTTTTAAATGCTAAAACCTTGGGTAAGGATTTGAAATTGTAATAGTACGTTGTAATAGATCTTTGGATTTGTTCTGTAACATGGTAATTCTGTATTTGAACGTCTGTAGTTAAGTTTTATATGTTGAAAATCAGTTGTGGCTGTTTTGGTGTTGTGTGGAGAAAGCATGAGTTGTTAATTATCAACACAGGGCTGCCCAGCAGGGGAGCAGTCGACTGAACCCAGGATCAGTCGACTGGATCTCGTAGGATGGAGATACTGAAAGTGAATAGTAAGAGAAGCAGTCGACTGGACCCTTGATCCGTCGACTGAACCACTGTTGAATTTGGCTACTGCTTTGATTAATGGTAAAACCAGTCACTGGGTCCCCAGATCAGTCAACTGGACCCCTTTTAAACTGTTGCATTTTTGGTTCTGCTTAACACAGTCGACTGGAGATCTTGATCAGTCGACTGAGCAGTCGACTGGGTTCCCTGATTAGTCGACTGGACCTCTGTTGAGAATTTTAGGTTTTGGTTTCTGCTCAATTCAGTCGACTGGACCCTAGGAGTAGTCGACTGAACCCCTGTTTTCAGAACTGATTCTTTTGAATGTATTTTCATTTGGCCAAAACTTTTTATAACTCTGATTTCAAGGAAATTTCAATTCAAAGGGTAATGTTCCCTAAAGTTTTAAAATACCCAGGGTTGTTTTACAGTTCTTTCCGCTGCGTACCATTAGCTGATGATTGGATGAGCCTTGGTGGCGTGCCACGTGTCCTATTTCCACGCGTAGTGGGATGGGTCGTGATAGTATGTTTACCAATCGATTGGCACTTTTGCCAATTTCAGCACTGACGACTTTCAGTAAAACAGTAATAACTTCCTGTAGAAAACTAAAAAATGTGCACCGTTTAAAGCGTTGGAAACTAGACTCAAAGACCTTTCTTTTGATATTTCATGCACAAAAAGTATATCTCATTTTTTAGGGCATTTCTTCAAAGTAGACCCACTTGTGTTTTAGTAAGCGATAAAAGCATATTAAAGTATTCTTTGATGAATTCACTGGTTGTTTCATATAAGATTTGATTTCTTCTCGTATATCCATGGTTATTACTCTTAGTACTTTATATTTCTGTATGAAGTCACATGTCATTGATGTGGAGTCAATTGTACATGCATGGTGAGTGGTGGTCAGTGTGGAAAAGAGTATGTGGTTGAGATTGTGTGTGGACACTCCCTGGTATTGGTGTACCAAAGTGTAATGTTACAATATTGCGGCTAGAGTGTCTTTGAAGCGATGGTGACAAAACTGGACACTCCCTGGCGCCCATGGTAGCGCTAAAGTGTGTGACACCGACTTGGACATTCCCTGGCACCCATGGTAGTGCTAAAGTGTGGCCTACTAGACACTCCCTGACATGCGTGGAATGGTCAAAGTGTGAGGCATTTGACACTCCCTGGTACCCCGTACTAAAGTGTGAGGCAAACTGGACACTCCCTAGTACCCCTGTACTAAAGTGTGGTCATCTTAGTGTTTGAAAGATACTAGAGTGAGAGAGTTGGGTGATTGTTGTCGAGAGAAAAGAGTTGATGAGATGAGAATGATTGTATTGGTCTCATGCACGGTCACATGTTTCATGAATTGTAATATCACCCTTATTGTTTAATAAGTGAATTCATTTCCATGTTGTTAACCTGTTGAATACTAGAACCGTGAAATGGAAAATAGTAATTGAGTATGTTTTACATTCAAACATATATTTTTAATACTCACCAGCTTCTTAAAGTTAACGGCGTTGATGCACCCTGGACATTCGTGTCTTTATTTTTCAGGTTATAACCAGTCAGAGCAGTATGACTACGCGAATTGATTATGTCTATCGGAGAAGAAGAAACTGTTTTGTTACTATCTTATGCTTTTAAAATAAATTTGAAATAAGGATGACTGTAATAGATATTACATATTATTTTATTTCCAAGGTGTGTTGTGCCTTTAGTAGATCGCGTGCTGTAATAATCATTAATTTGGAAAAAATTTATAAGTCTTGATTGCTCTTACTCTGATTTAATTATTGTGTTGTTCGACGTTTGGGACGGAATCGATCATTCAAACGGTCGCGACCTACGGGTCCATAAAGAAAATTAAATGCTTTCCATATTTATGCTACGTCGGGGCATGACATGTATTGTGTACTTAAGTGTTTGTGTGAGGTGTCCATGTGAGGTGTTGTGAGATGAGTGCATGTGTGCTTGTATGTGGTATATATGTATGTAAAACCCCTTCACTCTCATTCTTTGGCAAGAAACAAAATAGAGAAAGAGAGAGTTAGGTCGAGAGAGAAAATAAATAAGAAGATAAGTATTTGTGAGTTACTCAACATCATTTATAGATACCGGGTTGTATAGAATATGCTTTCTAAATTCTCTGGAGTATTTCTTTGTTATCTTTACTTGTACTCTTTTTGCAGTTATATTGTGATTTCATTTGAAATCAATGAGTATGTGTTGATTGCTAAGTGCTATGGGACTAAAGGGTCATGAGCAAGGAGCACCTACCAATAGTCCAATAGGCCTCAGGGACCGACGTACTGGAGACGGGTGAGGTGAGGTGAGGTGACTCTTTGCTATATGACCAAGAGGAACCTGGTATGATGCTCTTTGTGTGAGCGGTTGGTTTGAGTGAGCGGTTGGTTGTGTGATTGGTCAAGTTATTTGATTTCGTTGTACCTCTTGAGCCTTTGATATTCCTGTTATATTATATACTT
Organism: Hydrangea macrophylla; assembly: GCA_033977485.1. Taxonomy (NCBI): domain Eukaryota; kingdom Viridiplantae; phylum Streptophyta; class Magnoliopsida; order Cornales; family Hydrangeaceae; genus Hydrangea; species Hydrangea macrophylla. The sequence continues at coordinate 7,788,877 of CM066987.1, forward strand.
CTCGGTGTGGTTTTAGATGCAGGCAGTGCCGGTAACCGAAGCCTGGAAGGGAGATAAGGCTAAGGACAATATAGGAGATCCTTGGAGAATATGAGCCTGTTAAGAGTTTTAAAGAATATTGTACTTTTATTTAAAGAATCAAAGTGTAATTCATTTTATTTTTCAATGATTTGTGACGCCTGCAAAAATGAAGTGTATTTCCATTGAATTAAATTCAATTACAATTTGATTATTTAAAATAAAAATACAATATTTCTTTAAAACTCCTACCAGGTCCATATTCTTCATGGATCTCCTATATCTCCTCAGCCTTATCTCCCTTCTAGGTTTCGGTTACCGGCACTACCTACATCTAACAACTATACCAGGAAGTATTCAATATAACAGGAATAACAATGGCTCAAAAGGATATTGACAATCAAATAAATAGGATGACATTAAATCAATTGATCAGTCTCACAACCCAACTACTCACTCGAACCAACCTCTCACGCGAATAACATCATACCAGGTTCCTCTTGGTCATATAGCAAAGAGTCACCTCGATCTCCCGTCTCTAGTATGTCGGTCCCTGGGGCCTGTTGGACTATTGGTAGGTGTTCGTTGCTCATGACCCTTTAGTCCCATGGCACTTAGCAATAAATGCATACTCATTGATTCCAAATGAAAGCACAACATAACTGCAAATGAGTACAAGTAGAGATAACAAATAAATACTCCGGAGAATTTAGAAATCATATTATACACAACCTGGTACCTATAAATGATGTTGAGTAACTCCCAAACACTTCTCTTCTTCTTCCACTAACCCAAGGTGTATGTATATATATATATGGGAAGGAGAGAGAGAGAGAGTTGAGGTTATGAAGATAGGGAAGTGTGTAAATTTTGTAAAGCGTAATATACTCAAAAAGGAATATGCTATATAATATTTTTTAAGATATTTTTAACTAAAAATCAAGATATATCTTCTAAACGGAGATCGAAAACTCTTAACTTCCAACATGAATATCAAATCATTTAACCTTACGCAACTTTTTCCAAAAAATTTATGTTCAGTTCATGACTTACAAAATTGAAAAATGACCAAAATACCCCTGTGACTGATTTTCGCTAAAATCGCACACAAAGTCTAAATCGTCAATTTAAACACGAAAATTCGGGTTATTTCAATCTACCCTCCTTAACAGAGATTTCGTCCCAAAATCTAGAGATAAAAGTATTTGGTAAATAACTTCAGAAATTTCTTAAAACAGTGTTTAAAACAAATATGCTATATTTTGTTTTGTAAAAATAATATTTTTTTTCTACCTTCTCCGACTCCTCCCAGGCGATATAGACTATCCAACCTCCACTTAGTCCTACATTTTCAGCTGGGGACAGACTCTGATACCAATTGTGACGCCCCACAAAAATAAAGCGTATTTTCATTGAAAAAATAAAATGAATTACACTTTGATTCTTTAAAATAGAAGTACAATATTTTTTAAAACTCCCAACATGCCCATATTCTCCACGGATCTCTTATATCATCCTTAGCCTTATCTCCTTTCCAGGTTCAGTTATCGGCACTCCTGCATCTAAAAACAACATTGGGAAGTATACAATATGACAGGAATATCAAAGGCTCAAAAGGTACAACAAAATCAAATAAATAGACCAATCACACAAACCAACCGCTCACTCAAACCAACTGCTCACATAAAGAGCATCTTACCAGGTTCTTTTTGGTCACATAGCAAAGAGTCACCTCACCTCACCTCACTTCATCCATCTCCAGTACGTCGGTCCCTGAGGCCTATTGGACTGTTGGTAGGTGCTCCTTGCTCATGACCCTTTAGTCCCATAGCACTTAGCAATAAACACATACTCGTTGATTCCAAATGAAAACACAACATAACTGCAAAAAGAGTACAAGTAGAGATAACAAAGAAATACTCTGGAAAATTTAGAAAGCATATTGTACACAACCCGATACCTATAGATGATGTTGAGCAACTCCCAAACACTTCTCTTATTTTTCTTCCTCTAACTTTCTCTTAGAAATTCTTTTTGACCTTTATGAAATTTAGTGTAAAAGTAATAAAGCATAGCATCTATATATATAGTTTTTCAACAGGGAATATGTTATAGAATATTCTTTAAGATATTTTTGAAAAGAGAATATACTATAGAATATTATTTAAGATATTTTTCAAAAGAGAATATGCTATATAATATTCTTTATGACCTTTTTGACTAAAAATCGAGATGTCTTCCAAACGGAGATCGAAAACTCTCAACTTCAACACCAATACTAAATCATTTAACCTTACGCAACTTTTCTAAAAAATTATAATTTTTTTTCTCAACTTTTCAGTTCATGACTTACAAAATTGGAAAATGACCAAAACACCCCTATGATCAATTTTCGCTAAAATCGCACACGAAATCTAAATTGTCAATTTAAACATGAAAATGCGGGTTACTACAATCTACCCTCCTTAACAGAGATTTCGTCCCGAAATCTAGAGATAAAATATTTGATAAAAACCATCATAAATTGTTTTAAAACAATGTTTAAAACAAATATAATATATTTTGTTTTGTAAAACAAATTTTTTTTTACCTTTTCAGACTCCACCCAGGTGATGTAGACTATCAAACCTCGATTTAGTCCTACATTTCCGGCTGGGGACAGGCTTTGATACCATTTATGACGCCCCGCAAAAATTAAGCGTATTTCTATTGAATTACTAGCTATTACATTCGAGTTCGTAATTTCAAAAGATAAAAGAACAAAAGAGATTAAAGCGTTAGATGCCGCTTACATCTTTATATGTAAAGACAAAAGGAAGTATAAGATCGTTGAAGTAAGACGTGTGACGCTAATTTACAACTTAGTACGAATAGATAAAACAATCTATAAAGAACAACTAAGTCTTCTTTCTTGAAGCCGCGCCTCTAACTAGCGTAGCCGTGACCTTCAGCATTGTAGGCTCCTTCCAGATAGTCCTCCTCCGAACAATCATATCCCTTATAGTCTAGATATGGGAATGTCCAAGGCGTAGTATGTCGTTAACTTTAATAAAAGCTAAGTGAGCATTCTAACCGTACACTCATAATATAAAATATGAATCTGAAAGTACACAACGACGAGTTATGTCGGTTGAGCGAATTATAACGAGACCGTGCGTGAACTATGCATTATCGATATATTCGACTTCACTCGACTTAACATCCGACTTACTTGACTTTGTTACATTACCAGTGTAACGTTGTTGGCTTAGTGTGACTCGCCCAATTGGTCGAGCTATGGTTACTTTACTATCGTAGTCTGCCTCTCCGTGGCCATAATATATAGTAATCTCGCTTTACAAGCTAGCCATGTACTCTAGGTCCTCGGGACCTTGTCTTATGAATATCGTCGTCGATTTGCGAATTACTTTACTATCGTTAGTCGTCGCGACCGCAGTAGTAATCTCACCTTATAGGCTAACCGTATTTATTCATTTCTCGATGTATTTTTATCAACATGGTTACTTTGTTATCGTGTTTGCCTCTCCGTGGCCATAGTAGCAATCATTGCCGACATGCAATCCTGTAATTCCATTTGACAGTACCGACTCACTACATATCAACTTTCAGACCTCCGCGGTCGACTACACGTATTTTCAAATGCATACGGACTTGGTCTCCGAGGTGACTCTATTTCCGTACACGTCAACTTGACATTACGACACTGACTCCTACATGAGATGTATCATATGTTATGCACGAGGTACAAGTTAATTAAACAGTTACTATTTTATTCTTGAAATAGTACGGACCCTAAGCTCGTAGTACCACACGTTAAAGCATGAGGTTAACCGGACTGACAATAATAACGAACAGAAATAATAATAATAATAATAATAATAATAATAACCGAGATAATATGTTCGGGGTACAACATATTAACATGAGGTTAATCGGAAAGTGATAACAATAATATTATTAATAACAATAATATTAATAATAGTAGTGGAATAATATGTTCGGGGTACAACATATTAGAGCTTGAAGTTTAATCAATAATAATAATAATAATAATAATAATAATAATAATAATAACAATAATAATATCATTATTATTAACGAAATAATAAAACGGACATTAATATGTTCAGGGTACATATGTTAATCACGAGGTTAACTGGGCCATAATAATAATATGCAGAAAATAATAATCATAATAATAATAACAATAATAATTATAATGATAGCAATTATAATACGGACCTAGATTAAGGGCACCACATGTTAAGCACAAGACTTTCAATAAATAATAATAAACAAAGGATGATATGGACATTAATCTAATTATACCAAGTGAGTTAGGAACTCACCGTAGGTTCGGGGTCGCGGTGTAATTTGGGGTGGTTTCCTTTATTTCCTCTCTCTTTCCTTCTCTTTATTCTCTCTCTCTCTCTCTCTCTCTCTATCTCTCTCTATTTTTTTCTTTTTTTTTTCTTGTTTTCTCACCAACTAATGGGGTTTGTGTATTTATAGGGGAGGGGTGGTTGGGTTTATATGTATATATATACTACACCAAACATACAACACACACTGCACATACACAGACACATAACACACGACACACACATGCACACACATACACTACACAGTCATCACATTCAACCACATGGACCACTCAACACTCCACACACACACACCACACTCAAGCACATTACCCACTAGCACAACACCTCACCCAACACTTGGCAACACCAAAAACACTCACTCACTCTCTCTCCCTCCCCAAGTCGGCACACACACACACACACTCCAATTGATAGGGGTTGTTTGGGGGTTGGCTTAGGGTACAAGCAGAGTTGGGAAACACAGGTATAATTACGGGTTCAAAAATAATACTTAATTATAGTGAAAATCTTACAAATACAGTCCGGGACTGGAAATTATATAAATAAAATATAATAAAAATTACAGGTATTACAATATTGATTCGTATCCAATGTTGCATTCTTAACTTCATGATTTTACCCTTATTGGACACGAATTATCACTTATAGGGATGGCAACGGGGCGGGTATGGGACGGGGTCCCCATACCCCGCCCCCGCCCCGCTTCAGTGAACCCTCCCCCCGCCCCCGCCCCGCCCCGCGTAGTGATCTCCCCGCCCCGCCCCGCGTAGTGATCTCCCCGCCCCCGGGGTCCCCGACCCCCCCCCCCGCCCCGCCCCGATTATGTTTTTTTTTTGGTACACAAATTGAAAAAGTAATTTTTTTAATGCATTTTTTTTCTCTAATAGTGTAGTTTTTTTTTAACTTACCCAATTAGTTCCCTAATAGTGCAGTTTTTTTAAAAAAAATGGTAATACACATAACTATTGAAGGGTAAAAATATAAATACAAGTATATTCGGGGCGGGGGCGGGTTTTTTGACCCTACCCCGACCCCGACCCGACCCCGACCCGAGTTTTGAAAACCTCCCCCATACCCGCCCCTAACCCTATTAAGCCTCCCCCATACCCTACCTATTAGGGGCGGGGCGGGGCGAGGAACCCGGAAAACCCACCCCATTGCCATCCCTAATCACTTATACTGGGAGATTTAATGGATAAATTGTACTTTTGTTGATCTTGTTTTTTGTTCACTTGTTGCTAATAAAAGCCTCTTTCTTGTAGGAATTGGGAACTTGTTCAAAGTTGAAACCAAGAATTTTGGTTCTCACCTCATGAAAAGGGAAAGAATCACCACTCTGCAAAATCGGATCGATCCGGGTTCTTACGGCGGATTGATCCGCTACTGCCCAGGGACCTGGAGACGTCTTCTCGCAAAGCCGGATCGATCTGCGATTTTGGACGGAGATTCTGCTTGTCTTTTGGAATGTCGGATCGATCCAGCCACAAGCCGCGGATCGATCCGCCCCTGTTGTGTTTTGCCCCCTTTTTAATTACAAGTTTGCCATTATGTGGGTTTGGTATAAATAGAAAGAGATAGGGTTTTTTGAGATTAAATATATTCTCTCTTGTATTTTTCTCCCAACATTCTTCTTCTTCTTCTCTCATTTTTGGGAACCCACTTGGGTTCCCTTCCATTTTTTTCTTCATTTGTATAAACTTGAAGCTTGGATTGAAGTTTTAATGGCTAGGTATATTTTCTATCTCTTCTCTTTTGATGATATTGCTATGCTTTCTATTATTAGTTAGATTTACTTAGGTTGTGGATCATGAACTCTTGGATTTAGTGTTGTAGCATTTCTAGGGTTCATTTGTGTAGGATTCAAAACTAGGGGCTTGTCACGCCCCGGAACGGCAAAAATAGAGAAAAATAAATTTCCTTTTTGGGTCCAAAGGCAGCGACGGGTGAAGTCACATGATTGTCCACACCACGCAGTACTAAGCAACAAGAAGTAATAGTGTAACAACAATGAAATCTAGGTTCTGATCACAACGTAACATAAAGTCAACAGAAGTTACTAACTATTACATATCAGAGTCTCGAATCAAATATAAGGCAGCGGAAGTACAAATGCCAAAGCAACATATGCCTGACTACAAAAGTTCAAAAAGGGTAACGACAACTAGCTACAATTCTAGTCTAGTCTTCAGTTGGCATAAGGGTAGTCCTCGGCGTAGTAGTCTTCTTCGGTCTGACCTCCGTCGGGAAAATCCTCCACAGGGACTCCGTCACCGGCATAGTAGTCCTCTCCTGCAGGCCCTTCACCTGTATAGTCATAACCAGAGTGCGCTAGAACGTAGAAATGTCCAGCGGCATAAACGCCGTCAGCTTAATGAAAGCCGAGTGAGTTAGATACTAACAGGGTATCAACTATTTGAAGTTATTACAAGTTATAAGCCGTAACCAAATTAGAACTCTGTAAGGGTAACTCCTTTAATCAAACCAATTATCCGATTACTAATGTTTTACTCATTATAAGACCGATAATACGTCTAGATAGGGGAACAGACTCGACAGTAGTTCAACTCTATAACACACCATTGCTCATCCACCGCTTTTAAGAACATATGCACAGTTCACCGCATGTCATGGATACCACGTTAGTCCATCCCCCGCTTTTAAGAACATATGCACAGTCCACCGCATGTCAGGGATATAACGCTTTAAACAACAGTACATCATTCTATGCCACGACTTAGCGACGTCTACCAGTGATCACGGTCCACCGCATGTCATAGACACCTTCGTCTGTCTACCGCTTTTAAGAACATATGATTAGATCATCTGGCTATCTTAGGGCAAATGGTCCGGTTCACCGCAAGTCATAGACACCTTCGTCTGTCTACCGCTTTTAAGAACATATGATCGACCAAAGCCCGCCCACGCAAGGTTCCCGAATCTTAGCAAACCTACTTAAGTTCAACTCTATTTCCGATACATGACAATCCCAATGTGGCCCGACTACTCTGAATGAAATGAACGTTAACTCCAAAGGATTCACAACTATTACGTTATCTAACATTATAAACATTATTCGATAGTCTTGTTATTACTACGATCCTACGCTATATTAACTCGTTATCATGTCTGTATTACAATAATAAAGCATGCTGGAAAATACTGAATAGTAAATAAACAACTAAACAGTTATTACATTATCTAAACAAGTAAAACAGTAAACTGTAACTGCCAATCGATTGGTATAAATGTCAATCGATTGGTATAAAAGTGGCATCAATCGATTGGAAGAAGGTTCAATCGATTGGTATAAAAGTAGTGTCAATCGATTGATCAAAGATTCAATCGATTGGATCACAATCCATGTCAATCGATTGATAAAGATTCAATCGATTGGAACCTGAAAGATGTCAATCGATTGATAAAGTGTCAATCGATTGACACTTCGTCTTCTTCACAGAGAAGACTGCCCAGCAACATATAAACGAAAATACATGGTTTCTCTTCCATTTCTTCATTCAAACATGCCATAACATCAATGTAAGGCTACCAAGTGAGTTTAGAACTCACCTTAGACGTTAAGGGCCTGTTTGGTTGTGTTTTGAAGCTTGAGCTTCAATGGTGGCTCCTCCCTCTCTCTCTAGTTCTCTGCCTTCTCTCTTCTCTTTCTCCTTCTTTCTTCTTTCTGATCTTCTCCTCTTCTTCTCTTCTTCTCTTCTTCTCTCACTCCATCTCTGTATGTGTGTATAAGTATATGTATATATGTGAGTATATATATATATGAGTGTATATATATAAACACACACAAAACCCTCCCTCTCACTCTCTCTGATTTCTGTAAACAGAAATACGCCCAAAATGGGCTGGTATATATAGAGAGGGAGTGTTCACGTGGCCTCTCCCCAGCCAGAGCAAAAGAATCTGCCCAGCTGCCTCCAATCGATTGACATAAGTGTCAATCGATTGAGATAAAGTTCAATCGATTGGTACCCAAAGCAAGTCAATCGATTGGAAAACTTGTCAATCGATTGGTATCCAAAATATACCAAGGGTAAGGCCAAGCTCATACAAGTATTAAAAGAAACATACAAGGTCTAGTTATATAATATATTACAAAAATACAGGGTATTACAGGGCTTCATCTTCTTTGTATTGCATCTTTGATTGTCAAAATTTAGACTTTGAATCCTACCCTATGTATTTCATATGGAATATTATGTAATCTCGTGTTTTGCACTCCATGTGTTTGATAAATGTTGTGTGTGGGATTTATAACTTGGGGTCATCATCTTTGATGTCAAGCATCTTTGATTGTTCAAACTCTTGGGTTTTAAATACTATCTTTTGAAGGCTTCATAGGTGATTTGTCCACCAAGTAGATTAGTTAGTATAGGGTGGACAAATCATTCAGATTAGAAGCCATAGAGGCATCCTTGATAGTCAAACGTTAACTTCAAATCCGTTTCTATGGAAATCTCAAAGCTTCTTTTATCTATCACATCGATGCACTCCTTGTGTTTGATAATATTCCACAATGAAGTGTTACCTTAGAATGTACTTGAAACACTAGTCCATTTCATCTTGTTGTGACCCGAGATGGGGGGAATGATCCCAACCTATTACTTTTTAGATTAGTATTTATTTCCTTTTTTCTCCTCCAAGAAAAAAAAAACAAACAAAAAGCCGCAAGATGCAAAGTCATTTTTATTCCTTTTCATCATCTTTTTTTATTTATTTCTTTTGAGCATTATAATTAGTTACTAAACTTCCCAAACGTTGTTCTTGTATCCATCCTTGTGGACTCGACACCCTACTTCCAACATACTACATTTTTTAATAAGGTTAAATAAGAACTTGATTTTGACAACATCAAATATCCACCTCCTATCAAAGATTTCGTCCCCGAAATCTGAGTTAGCTAGTCACTAAACAAAGTTGGAAACTTCTCGCGCATTTCTGATTCCAACTCTTAAGAAGCTTCGCGTTCGTCATGGTGTCTCCACTGAACTTTCACCAAAGGAATTTCCTTAGTCCTCAGCTTTTTTGACTCCTCGATCCAAAATTTGAACTGGTCCTTCAGTATAAGTCACGTTATTGTTTACCTTGATGTCCGCAAAGCTAATTTCATGTGATGGACCATGTACAATCTTCCTAAGCATGCTGATATGAAATACATTATGTACCCCTGACATCTTAGGTGGCAGTGCGAGTTGGTAGGCTACTTTTCGTACACGCTTTAAAATTTCAAACGGTCTAATGTAGCGCGGTGACAACTTTTCTCGTTTCTGTCCGAATCTGACAACGCCTCGCACTGGAGATACTTTGAGAAGTACGTGATCTCCAACACTGAACTTCAATTCCTTGCGGTGCTTGTTTGCGAAGCTATCCTGTCTGCTCTGTGTTGCTTTCATCTTTTCTTTTACGATGTTGATCTTTTCATTCGTCTCTCAAACCATTTTCGGTCCTAGAAGTTTATTGTCTCCAACTTCTGCCCAGCACAACGGTGATCGACACAGTCTTCTATACAGTGCCTCGAATGGTACCATCCCGATGCTCGAATGATAATTGATGTTGTACGCGAACTCTACCAACGAAAGGTGTGTCTCTCAAGAACTCTTAAAGTCTATGGTACAAGCTCATAGCATGTCTTCCATTACTTGATTAACTCGTTCTATTCATCCGTCGGTTTGGGGATGAAATGCTGAACTTAACTTCAAAAAAGTTCCCATTGCTGCTTATAAGCTTTCCCAAAATCCCGATGTAAAACGCGAATCGCGATTTGATACGATCGATACAGGCACTCCGTGTAGTCTTACGACTTGCTGTAAGAACATTCTGCTCATCTTCTCAACCGGGTACGTCATGTTGTAGGCGATGAAATGAGATGATTTGGTGAGTTGGTCCACAATCACCCAAATAGCGTTATGATTATGTTGCGATCTTGGCACTCGTACAACGAAATCCATAGTAATGTGTTCCTATTTCCATCCAAGAACTGGAAGTGGTTGTAACAACCCTGCTGGCCTTTGGTGTTCTGCTTTGACTTGTTTGCAGGTTAAACATTTGGATACATGATTTGCTACCTCTCTATCCATTCCTTCCCACCAGAAGTTTCTTTTCAAGTCCTTTACATCTTGGTTCCAGGGTGGACCGTCATTCTTTACTTGTGCGCTTCATTCAGTATGCCCTTCCTTAAGTTGTCCTCGTTAGGCACACAAAGTCTATTGCGGCATCTAAATCCTCCATCTGCCCCAGTATTCCATTTATGTTGGGTCCTTTGCTGATGCTTTTTCAAACCATTGACGAAGTCCTTCGTCCTTTCCTTGAGCTTCAAGGATGCGATTGATGAGCGTCGGTTGTACTATTAGACACCCAAAAATTCTTCCTTCACTAGATTCAATGCTCTGAAAGTCAAATTCAACTAGTGTTTCCAATGCTCTCCACCCTTTGACCTTAAAGAGAGGATATAAACAGTTTGTGAGGTTTTTGGCTTAGTGTGTCGGCAACTACGTTTGCTTTACCAGGGTGTGTGGATACTGGCATTTGGGCCCACTTTTATTTATTTAAAGTGTAAAGAGATTTCGAAGAGTCGCCACTTAATTTTTAAAGGAAAATTAAGAAACCATTTTAAAAACAAACCGATCTTTTGTGAAACCAAAGATAAACTAGGTCCGAGGATTATGGAATGAAAGGGGAAGGAGCCCGACGGACTAAAATACCCTCTTTCATCCTATCTCGTGATAGGCCTCTACTCAACATCCTTTTTAATCGAATTATTAATCTAAACATGCCCTCAACCAATACATATATACATATACATTACAAAAGCATGTCTAAAAGGGTGTAAGATTGCTAACGATAAAATAACATCCAAAATCATGTAATTCAATTAGCAAGCAATATGATATGTAATAGGGAACTAGAGAACTTACCCAGGATCCTGCCGTGAATATTAAATGTGTGATGCATGCAAGCAAATAAAACCCTAAGAAAAAGTCTCTAATCACGTATACACATAAGGCAATACCTAATCTAAGATGTCGCACATGGAGTCGAAAATTAATTAAAATCAAAGAATGGAATGAACTAGAGAAGGGTTGAAAAATTGTACCTTGAAAGCGCTACAAAATAAAAGGGTTAATCCACATATTTTAAACAAGACATCAAATAATCAATCCTAAATTTCTAGCTTTAATCTTTCAAGCGTGGAAAGAATTGACATATTTATGGATTCCTTCTAATTAGTTGAGAACACATCACCTTTATAGATATGCAAGTCTCAAATAGGAGCCAATGCAATGTCTATATAGAGGTAGTATAATCCCAACATGATTATAAGGAACTGACAACTAGGTCCAATTGGGGACAAAACAACCTAGAGCTAGATCCTAACTACAAGTATCAATATACATGGATGAATGCATGGATATGTATAAGGACAAGCTATGAATTATTCACTAACTTGGACCACTTAGCCTCTGGATTTATACTTAATTATCATTATTCAAAACATGATTTGGGTCCTAAGACATTTTGGAAACCATTTAAGTTGAAATAAATAAGATTAAACAAAATAGCGACAGCTTCTCATGAATTACAGAGAGCATATCATATTTTCAAAGATAGAAAAAAAACATACTTCTAACGGTTGGATCTTAGTGATTTTTGGATATGATGTACCTTTGTGAGTCTAGTTTCCAACCCAAAAAGAAAATCAAGGTTTGAACAGTTAGATCTCTAGGAATAAGGAAAACACTAGACATCACTCAGGAATCTGCAACTCTCTGTCCAGAGTTTTTGTATGATTTTCTAAAAATAGTAAACAAATGGGAAACACTTAGATCTTTTTAGGGTGTCTTCCTAACACATTAAAATTCTTAGAAAAATTTATTAGAGTCCAAGTAAGTTCAGTTAAGGTTCTGATTTATTACTTTTAAAACGGACTTACTGTTCCGGAATTTTGGACAGAGAGCTGCTTGCTTTGAAATCATAAGACCAAACCATCTTGGACATGGAATTTCATCAAAACAAAAATCACAAAGATACTTAAAGGAGTTATGGACATCCTCCAATTGGTCTCATCCCATTCCAATGGACCATGATTTAATGAAAAATCTTTGATCACAGTGGGTTTAATGATTCACTGCACCATTGTTAGATTAGTGTTCATATTTTGAATCAAACTTGATCCATGATTCTAGAGAGAACTAGGATCAAGCATGATTATGATTATTGGAGTAAGTAATGAAATACAAAGAGGCCCATAGATTTAACCTTAATGGATCGCTATCATAGATCTCATATTTGAAAATCTAGCAAGAGAGCCCTAAAGCCTTATTCAATCTTATGGACCTTTGAATATTCAAGTTTCTTAGATTGCAACAAACAAACTATGAAAACTTACATCTAAATCCTCCCTCAAACATATGATCCTTGAGAAAATTAAAACTGTGACATGCCATTCTCCTCACAAATTAATGGTTCTTGGAGACTAAATAAGACCCAAATCTATTCAAATCTCTATAGAATATAGTCTGGATTCCATGAGATCCCTAGTAGGGAGATCCAAGTCATGAGCTAAGACTTGAACCCAACCAACTAAGTGTAGATATGACTATGATTCACTTTAATCTCCATATGGATTATAGGATCATAGGAAACTAAAGAATCAAACTCAAAGAGACTCAATAAGATATATAAAATCTTATGAATCTCAAAAGGTGGAAATTTAAAGAAATCAAGTTTCACTTAAGAAAATTGAATAGGGAAAATTCTTCAAAAAAAAAAAAAAACTCATACTTTTAAACCCAAGGCTTATTTAAATCCAAGATAATGAACCATCATGAGATTCAATCACAAATTCTATGTGGTGTGTGATGAAATGAGGTAGGAAGAGAGGTTTTGAAAATGTGTAAAAGTCCTAGATCTATGAATTTGTGATTAAATTACAACCTAAATCTAGATGGGATTGGAAGGTTACCTCTATGACCTCAAGGATTTCTTGGTTGTTGATAAAGATTTTCCAAATTCTTCAAATTCTTCAAAAAGTTCTTGTTTTCTTCAAAGTCTTCTTAGTCTTTCTCAATTCTCTCTCTATATTTCTTGCCCAACAAGAAAAAATGGAAGAAGATCCTTTTAATGGAGGTGAAGGCCTCTTTATATAGACTACCATCAAAGGGTCAATTAAGTAAATTCGGGTGAAAACCCATGTGCAGGGATTTCTTCTAGAATATATGAGAAAAACAGACTGTTACAGCGGGCGGCACTCGACGAATTGTCTGCGGCACTCACTGAGTGTAGTTCCGACACTCACTGAGTGCTGAGCGGCACTCAATGAATGCCGTCGCGGCACTCAGCGCGTGCTGCCGACTTTGTCGTGTGCCGCGGCTAACTGAATTCTATTTTCTTTTATTTATTCATTTTTTCAAATACATACTTGTTTTATAGTTATACTAATATATACTTTATACTAACATACTTAAAATATACCTTATACTAGTATATTATTAAATAGCTTACATATAGATTACTTGTACTTTTATTTATTATTATTAATTTTTTTAAAATCTTTTCTTTCTGTCTCCTATTTTTTTCTTTTCAAAATTCTCATATATATATATATATATGTATATATTTTATTATTATTTTTTTTTTAAATCCATTTTCAATCTGTTTTTCTTATACGCACTTCAGATCTGGGTTTCCCAAACACCGTATTTCTCCATTTTCCTTTTGAAAACTTTGATTGGGACTGAAGAATTTTTTGAGAAGATTTGGAATTACTTGGAAGACCTTCAAATCTCATCGGACACTGTCATCATCGGCCTTAGAGGTAACCATCCCCTGAATTCGACGATCAGTCAAAATTGGGGTGTGTATAGGGTGGTATTGCAAGGTGAAATCGTAATCCTTTAATAATTTCATCCAACGTCGCTGTCTCATGTTTTGCTCCTTCTGAGAGAACAAGTATCTCAAGCTACTGTGATCTTTAAAAACATCTAACTTTTCTCCATAATGGTAATGTCTCCATATCTTGAGAGCAAAAACAATTGCAGCTAGTTCGAGGTCGTGCGTAGGGTCGTTCATCTCATATGGTTTCAGTTGTCGTGATCCATACGCTATCACTCTTCCATCCTGTATGAGCACACATCCAAGTCCTTGGTGTGATGCGTCGCTATAAATGGTGAATTGTTCACTGTTCTTCGGTATTGTAAGCATTGGCGCCGAGGTCAATCTTTTCTTCAGCTCTTGAAATGCGCGTTCATGCTTATCTTTCCATTTGTACTTCATGTCCTTCCTTGTCAGATTGGTCAAAAGGGATGATATTTTAGATAATCCTTCAACGAATCTTCGGTAGTATCCGGTTAAACCAAGGAAACTCCTAACTTTGGTTGCAGTATTTGGTCTATTCTAATCCAAAACAGCATCTGTCTCGGTTGAATTCACAGCTATCCCGTCCTGTGAGACAATGTGACCCAAGAATTTGACTTCCTTTAGCCAAAATTCACACTTGCTGAACTTCACATATAAGTGGTTGTCTTGAAGCGTCTGTAGTACTATCCTCACATGTTCTTTGTGTTCCTCCCTGGTCTTTGAGTAGATCAGGATATCGTCTATGAACACAATCACGAATTGATCCAAGTAGGGCCTGAAAACTCTGTTCATTAAATCCATGAATACAGCTGGGGCATTCGTTAGTCCAAACGGCATGACCAGGAATTCATAGTGCCCATATCTCGTTCTAAAAGTTGTCTTTGATACGTCTTCGGGTCGAACCAATAGTTGGTGGTATCCGAATCATAAATCTATCTTGGAGAAGGTCGTCGCTCCATACAATTGATCGAATAGGTCATCAATTTTGGTACGTGGGTATCGGTTCTTGATTGTGACCTTATTCAACTCTCTGTCGTCGATACAGAGTCGAAGTGTCCCATTTTTCTTCTTAACAAATAACACAGGCGCTCCCCAAGGTGACGTGCTTGGTTGAACGAACTCGAGATCTTCAAGTTCTTGGACTTGCTTCTTTAATTCTTACGTTTCTGTCAAGGCCATCCAATACGGGGTCTTCGATATCAATAGGGTACCGGGTACCAGTTCAATACAAAAGTTGATGTCTCTCTTGGGTGGTAGTCCTAAGATTTCCTAAAATACGTCCTCAAAGTCTTGAACTACAAGGATTTGTGCAATCGAAATTTTTGAACTTACGCTTCCAAGGGTACCTAAACAGCTAGTGAGGAAGGTGTCACACAAAGGATCGCATTGGAATTTAAATGGTTGGCTTTCAGCTATTGAAAAAGTAACAGACTTTCTAACACAATCTAATTTGGCATGGTATTTTGTGAGCCAGTCAATTCCTAAGATTAAGTCGAATTCCTTCATCGACAGAACTATCAGATTGGTGGGAAGGTTCTGATCTTCCAAGTTCAAAGTGCAATCCTTACACACTTTTCCCAACGTAGTTTACTCCTAAGGGGGACATAACTTCAAAGCTATATCAAGCGTCTGGGGTACTAAACCCAATCGTTGTACAATCTTAATAGAAATAAAGGAGTTTGAAGTGGCGGTGTCGAATAAAGCTTTAACTTGACTGTTAAACAATGTGAGAGTACCTTTCATATTTTGTTGTTCTCCTTCAATGAATCCGGCTGCCTCCGGGATAATGGCATTTAGGTGGGTTTGCTTGGGTTGACCCTGAGTGTATGCTTGTAGTATCCACGTTGAGGCACTCGGCAATCCCTGGATACATGACCCTTTTTGCCATAGTTGTAGTAGACGGTGTCTTCTTGGTTTCTCCTTAGGGCTCGGCAGTCCTTGGACCTGTGTCCGGATTTTCCACAATTAAAGCATCCATCATTATTGGCTCTAGTAGTAGTAGGTGGTCCTCTTGGGTGTTGTGCTTGGGGTGCAGCTGATCAGTTCTAAGGGAACATGAGATATGGCTTCCTTTCGCCAGTCCAATTGCGCTTATTCCCTTGGAATCTAATTGGGGGTCTTGGTCTTTGGTTGTTTCTAAACAGTGGTCGATTTCCAAAACGTCCTCGTTCTTGACCATTGATTTCCTCGTGACCAATTGCCATGCTTACCATGGCTTTGAAGGTCAGGCCTTGATTGTTGAGAGTCATGCGTTGAAGTGGTAGAGATAGGCCTTGGTGGTACTGTCGGTTTTTCTTCTCCAGGATATCAATCATGTGGCGGGCAAAGCGGGATAATCGTTCGAACTGCACTGTGTATTCCCTCCCAGTTCGATTTCCTTGTGTTAGCTCGATAAACTCCCTCTATTCCTTGTTCCTCTCTATCTATGGAAAATAATTCTCCAGGAACAGCTCTTTAAATATAGCCCAAAGCATTCTTCTTACTGCCACTTTTCCTACCGTTGCTTTCTCCGATTCCCACTAATCGGCTGCCGTATATGTTAACTGGAATGTCAGCAGTCGACGGTTCTCGATCTTTGTACATCCCAGTGTGTAAAAAATTGACTCCATTTCCCGGAGCCACTATTCCGCATGCCATGGCTCGGCATCTCCGCCGAACTTCTCAGGATGAAAATAATGAAAATGCTCTACCACTCTATCCTTTACAGGTCTCGGAGGTGGTACAGGGTTGTTCCTATTATTCGCGTTGTTGTTGATGCGTTCTAGTCTTCGCGCAAATGCCTCAAATAGACCAGTAGGATCAGCAACTATAGGTGCCTGGGGTGTAGCCTCAATCTGCAACAAGATTGTTACGGGTATTTCTATTTCTCCCTACCATAGTGATTCGTGTGTTGGTGTACCTACACAGACAAAGCATGTCCCCAGTCGAAAGTGTAGGACTAAGTCGAGGTTGAATAGTCTACATCGCTTGGGAGGAGTCGGAGAAGGTAGAAAAAAATTTGTTTTTACAAAACAAAATATAATATATTTGTTTTAAAAAAATTTATGATGTTTTTTATCAAATACTTTTATCTCTAGATTTCGGGAAGAAATCTCTGCTAAGGAGAGTAGATTGTAGTAACCCGTATTTTCATGTTTTAATTGACGGTATAGACTTCGTGTGCGATTTTAGCAAAAATTGGTCACAAGGGTATTTTGGTCATTTTTCCAATTTTGTAATGAACTGAAAATATAATTTTTGAAAAAAGTTGTGTAAGGTTAAATGATTTGCTATTCGTATTGGAAGTTAAGAGTTTTCGATCTCTATTTAGAAGACATCTCGAATGTAGTCATTTGGAGAAAATATATGTTTTTGTATTTATACAACCTTTTCTGTATTTATACGACTTTTTCAATTATCTTATTTAATAATATAATTACAAAATTAATAATTATAATGAAAGATAATATTTTCCTAACTAGAATTCCCAACCCATGTGCATTTGTGTAGGTGTCCATGTGAGGTGTGTTATGTGCTTGAGTGTTTGTGTAGGTGTCATGTGAGGTGTGTTGTGTGCTTGGGTGTTTGTGTAGGTGTCCACGTGAGGTGTGTTGTGTGCTTGAGTGTTTGTGTAGGTGTCTATGTGAGGTGTATTGTGTGCTTGAGTGTTTGTGTGAGGTGTCCATGTGAGGTGTTGTGAGATGAGTGCATGTGTGCTTGTGTATGGTATATATGTATGAATATATAGAGACCCCTCCCCTATAAAACCCCCTTCACTCTCATTCTTTGGCAAGAAAGAAAATAGAGAAAGAGAGAGTTAGGCCGATAAAGAAAAGAAAGAAGAAGAGAAGTGTTTGTGAGTTACTCAACATCATTTATAGATACCGGGTTGTGTACAATATGCTTTCTAAATTCTCCGAAGTATTTCTTTGTTATCTCTACTTGTACTCTTTTTGCAATTATGTTGTGATTTCATTTGGAATTAATGAGTATGTGTTGATTGCTAAGTGCTATGAGACTAAAGGGTCATGAGCAAGGAACACCTACCAACAGTCCAACAGGCCTCAGGGACCGACGTACGGGAGACGGGTGAGGTGAGGTGAGGTGACTCTTTGCTATGTGACCAAGAGGAACCTGGTGTGATGCTCTTTGTGTGAGCGGTTGGTTTGAGTGAGCGGTTGGTTCGTGTGATTGGTCTAGTTATTTGATTTCATTATACCTTTAGAGCCTTTGATATTCCAGTTATATTATATATTTCCCGGTGTGGTTTTAGATGCATGTAGTCCCGGTAAACGAAGCCTGGAAGGGAGATAAGGCTAAAGATGATATAGGAGATCCGTGGAGAATATGAGCCTATTGGGAGTTTTAAAGAATATTGTACTTTTATTTTAAAGAATCAAAATGTAATTCGTTTTATTTTTCAATGGAAATACGCTTTATTTTTGCGGGACGTCACATTCTCAATCTTCTCTCTATCAGTCATCGAAATAGATCGAAATATTCTTTCCATATCCATAATCCAATGTTCTGCGAATATTATGTCAGAAGTCCCATGAAATTTTGTCGACTTCTTCTTCATAATTGTTCAGATACAAATTTCATACCCCTATTCTCAAGTGCATGCACTACTGCTATTGGTGCATTTTCAAACAGAGGTGTTGGAGGTAACCGTTCTGCTATATTCCGGATCATATCACCCATATTCCCAATCATGTCTGTCATTTCATTCATACGTCAGGTATGTGGTGATAATTCTCGGTCACCCATGATTGTAACTCCTGTAAGTCTCGATGCATAAATACTATGCATGTACGATAATATTTATAACATGTATGTACAACAACATACATATGCACCAAACATCTCTACCATATATGGATGCATTCTAGAACGTGTGACAATTCATTCAACACTCCACTCGTCGTCGTATGTTACCAAAGTTTTGTTACATCTAGCTTTGATACCAATAAATGTCACGACCCATCCCGCTACACGTGAAAATAGGACACGTGGCACGCCACCAAGGCTTATCCAGTCCTATTAAAGTAAAATAGCAGCGAAAAACATAAGCCAAGTTCATTAATCAAAGTTATAAAAAGTTTTATCCAATTGAAACACTTCTCAAAAGAGTTCAGTTTTGAAAATAGAGGTCCAGTCGACTGATAGAGGGTCCGGTCGACTGGAGACCTGAAGCAGAAGATTTCAAAAGATCAACAGCCCGTCTAGTCGATTGTGTCGGGGACTCAGTCGACTGGAGCATCAATTTTTCAGTCGACTGATGCCTTGTCCGGTCGATTGGGCACTATGCATGCAGAATATGGTGTTTTCGTGCAGAAACCAGTCGACTGATAACCCCTCCAGTCGACTGAAGCCCTCGAAAAATGAAAGAAAATAATTCAAGAACACAGAGGTCTAGTCGACTGAACTACATACGAGTCGACTGATTCCTCTAAAAAATGCCCAATTCTGCAGCTTTCTAAACCAAGGATCTCCAAACCAATTTCCAACCTTAATACGATTATAATCCACGATTCAACACATATATACAAAAGCGTTTACTAAGGATTACATGTGTCACGACCCATCCCACTATGCGTGGAAATAGGACACGTGGCACGCCACCAAGGCTCATCCAAACACCAAATAACTATACGCAGAGGAAAGAACTTTAAAACAACCCTGAGTATTTTAAAACTTTAGGAAACATTACCCTCTGAGTAGCAAAACCATTAGAATAAGAGTTATAAAAAGTTTTGTCCATAGAACTAGTTCCGAAAGAATTCAATTTTGAAAACAGAGGTCCAGTCGACTGATCGAGGATCCAGTCGACTGGTGATCTCAAACAGAAAGGTTTCAAAAATATAACAGCCCATCCAGTCGATTGTGTCGGGGACCCAGTCGACTGTGTCGGGGACCCAGTCGACTGTTGCCTAAATTATCAGTCAGTTGAAAAATATCCAGTCGACTGGTACCCTAATCCAGCAGAATGACATGACCTGGGGCCCCATCCAGTCGGCTGTTTTCTCAACCCAGTCGACTGAATCTCAGGCGAAACAAAGCAGTAACCAATTCAACACAGTGATCCAGTCGACTGGATCGAAAACCAGTCGACCGGTTTCTGTCAGCGAAACCCAGAACTGCATTTTTTTCCAATCACGGTTCTCCCAAACCCACCAACATATATCAACTCCATTCCATCATTCAAAAACATAAATACAAGAGAGTTTACTAGGGATTACGAGTACTAAATCTAAGTTCAGATTATACTACAACATTCTACGAATTCAAGGTTTTTATTACAAGTTCGGAGTAGAACAAAAGTATAGACAATTGATTCCCTGACATTCCACAACGGCCTCACTCCTCACGCTTCTTCTTGTCTTTCTTCTTACCTGCAATGGAGTAAATCTCCACTGCTCAGCTATATGCTGAGTGCACAAGTCTAACATATGCAATATATAACAAAACATGCTTTAATCTCATAAATAATACCAATAGTCTCTAGGGAGAAAAATACGCCTTCATCCTGTAGCGGCAAGTCCAAGCCTTAAACCGCGATGTCAATGGCTCGTCCAAGCCTATAACCATTACATCCCACTAGGGCAATGGCAAGTCCACGCCTTAAACCATGCACAGTAGTCATCGCTATTCAAATTCTCAAACAACGAGAAGCTTACTCTGGCATGAATTTGTATAAGACCCCTCTTTGACCCACATAGACAACTCAACGTGCTCGCGTAAATTTAGACATGCTTTTCACAATTTAGCGCGAGCATTATTAACGGGCCTACAAATAATACATGGAATTTGCCCGGATCTCAATTTCGTCGTCGAAATATAAAATATGTATTTCTCTATATTTCACAAGTTAGAACTTCATACCTCGTGCAATTTCTCCCAAACTTTGAAGGATCGACTAGGAGGCTAATTGATCGTCGGATTTCGAATTTGAGACAACTCCTACAAGTTTATACCTGTTTTTCCCAAAAGTCTAGAATTAAGATTTTTACAAAAATTGGCCAAACATGGTCTAAGTAGTATCAAAATGTAGATATTACCTCCACGAGTTCAAATCTTGAATCTGGAGAAAATCTGACGGACGAAAGGTCGTCGATCGACGTCGCAAAGTCTATGGCAAAACAAATCTCTTTTCTCTCTCCTCTCTCAAGATATTTAGAAAGTTTGGATGAGAATGAATCTCATCCACTACTATATATAGGCAAACTTCTCGGGAATTGCGTTTACCTCCCTACGAGTTCCTCAAACTTCTAATTAAGTCCTAAAACGTCGCACACGTCCATTTTATATCTTTACGAGTGAAAATTATAAATTTCAGAAGTTTCTGACTAAGTCTCGTTTGGTCCAAAAAAAAATAACGTCTGAAAACTAATTTATGTGAAATCTCTACACAACCTGTCTTTTATCTAACGTGACACTCACGTTCTCACCACAGTTTTCAAAATGATATAACAATATCAAAAATTATCAGAATTTCCACAACACAGATAAAATTACTATTCATAAAATACCAGATAGGTCAGATAACATTTAAATCATATAAATGTCATTTAGTCATGCCAATGAAACTGTGAAATTCCATGTTCTCGTGTCCTCATTGACACCTTACCGTTGACCCACGTCAACTCAACTCAAAATTATTAATAACATTAATAATTCCACAATATCAAATTATGCATTTTCAAAACCAAGAATTTCTGGAACGGGTGTGACAACTCTCCCCTCCAAAAAGGAAGCCCAAACTTTACCTCATGCGTCGAATAAGTACGGATACTCATTCTTCATGTCTTCCTCATTTTCCCATGTAGCCTCCTCCGTCGTGTGGCTACGCCATAGCACTTTCACCATTGGAATAGTCTTGGTTCTCAAAACTTGTTCTTTGCGATCCAAGATCTCTACAGGATGTTTAACATAGGTTAAGTCTCCTTGGATTTGTAACGGTTCTGGCGTTATAATCTTACTCGCATCCGTCATACAACGTCTCAACATTGATACATGAAAAACGTTATACACATGTTCCATTTCTGATGATAAAGCCAATAGGTAAGCCACTAGTCCTACCCTCTCTAGGATCTCAAAAGGTCCTATAAATCTCGGACTGAGCTTTCCGCTCTATCCGAATCGTACAATGCCCTTTGAAGGCGATGCTCGCAAGTATACGAAATCTCCAACTTCAAAATTCATCGGTCGTCGTTTAGAGTCCGCATAACTCTTATAACGGCTCTGAGCTACCTTAAGTCGCTCCTGGATCAACTTCACCTTTCTCAGTAGTCACTTGTATTAACTCAGGTCCTAACAACTTTCTTTCTCCAACCTCGGTCCAACAAACCGGTGATCGACATTTACGCCCCATACAAAGCTTCATACGGTGCCATTCCGATACTTGACTGGAATCCATTATTATAAGCAAATTCAATTAACGGCAAGTGGTGCTCCCAGTCATTCCTAAAGTCTAACACACACAATCTCAACATATCCTCTAGCGTCTGAATCATTCGTTCTGATTGTCCGTCAGTCTGAGGATGAAAAGCGGTACTGAAACTCAACTTCGTACCCATGGCCTTTTGTAAACTTCCCCAAAACCTCGATGTAAAACTACTATCACGATCTGATACGATCACTACTGGAACCCCATGTAGTCTTACAATCTCTTTCACATATAACTCTGCTAACCTCGAAGGCTTAGTTGTCTTGATTGGTAGAAAGTGAGCTGATTTCGTCAATCTATCAACTATGACCCAAATCTTGTCGTTCTTGTTAGGCGATCGCGGAAATCCAAAAACAAAATCCATCGTGATCTCATCCCACTTCCATTCCGACACTGGCAATGGCTGTAGTAACCCCGCGGGTACTTGTCTATCTGCTTTGACCTGTTGACATGCTGAACATTCAGATACAAACTTAGCGACTTCACGTTTTATACCCTTCCACCAGAAGTTTTCTCTCAAGTTTCTGTACATCTTATTACTTCTCGGGTGCACTGAATATTTTGTACTACGGGCTTCTTCTAGAATCCTATATTTCAAGTCTTTCACATTCGGTATACATAATCGACTTTTCAGTTTCAACGTTCCTCGTTCCATCACAAAACCAGGTCGTCTCCCAAAAGGTATCTCGTCCCTCATTTTGCACAAATAGACATCGTTAAATTGTTCTTTCTTGATCTTATCAATAATATCTGGGTGTGCTATGATCGCCATCATTAAGCCATCATCTGTCCCTGGAATCACATCCAATTCTAAGCGTTCCATCTCTTTTATCAATTCTTTTTGTTGTGTTAGCTCGTCGGCTAAATTCCTCGGCGTCTTCCGACTTAATGCATCGGCTACTACATTCGCCTTTCCCAGATGGTACTCAATCGAAAGATCGTAATCCTTCATCAACTCCAACCATCTTCAATGTCTCATGTTTAAGTCTTGTTGGGTGAAAATGTATTTCAAACTCCTGTGGTCCTTGAATATCTCACACTTTTCCCCGTACAAGTAGTGTCTCCAAATCTTCAAAGCATGAATTACCGCGGCTAATTCAAGATCGTGAGTCGGATAGTTAACCTCATGTGTCTTTAACTGTCTAGAAGCATATGCAATCACCTGTCCACCTTGCATAAGCACACATCCCAAACCTTGATGCGAAGCATCACTATAGATTACAAATCCTTCGGTTCCGGATGGTATGGTCAGAATAGGTGCCCTTGTCAACCTTGACTTCAACTCTTGGAAACTATTTTCACATTCTTGACTCCATTCAAAGATAATCCCTTTCCTCATCAACTTGGTCATAGGCAAATAAATCTTTGAGAAGTGCTCAATAAAACGGCGGTAATATCCTGCTAATCCCAAGAAACTTCGAATTTCAGGTACAGATGTCGGTCTTTGCCAATTTGATACAGCTTCTACTTTGTGAGGATCAACTGAAACTCCATTCTTATCAATCATGTGACCAAGAAAAGTAATGCTAGGCAACTAGAATTCACACTTCTTGAATTTACCAAACAGTTGCTTCTCCCGTAATCTCTGAAGTATCAGTCTCAAATGGTTCTCATGCTCTATCTCACTCGGCGAGTAAATAAGAATATCATCTATGAATACAATCACAAAGTCATCGAGATAGTCTTTAAAGACTCGGTTCATAAGATCCATGAATGTGGCTGGTGCATTTGTAAATCCAAATGGCATGACTAAGAACTCATAATGTCTGTAGCGCGTTCTGAAAGCTGTTTTCTCGATATCTTCGGCCTTCACTTTCAACTAATGGTAACCCGATCTCAGGTCTATCTTGGAGAATACTTGTGCCCCACGAAGTTGATCAAATAAGTCATCAATTCTGGGTAACGGGTACTTGTTCTTAATCATTAACTTATTCAGTTCCCGGTAATCAACACACATACGCATTGAGCCATCTTTCTTCTTTACAAACAATACTGGAGCTCCCCACGGCAATACACTTGGTCGGATGAAACCTTTGTCAAGTAGCTCTTGTAGTTGGATTTTCAGCTCTTTCAATTCTATGGGTGCCATTCTATACGGTGCCTTTGATACGGGTCTTGAGTCTGGCATAACCTCAATAGTAAACTCAACATCTCTCTCAATAAGAACATCTGGTAGGTCATCAGGAAATACATATGGATATTCTTGCACTATCGGAATGTCTTCTACCTTTAATTCGACTGCTGAGACATCAGTCACTGAACATAGGAATCCTTGACATCCCTTTTTCAATAACCTTCCTGCTCGGATAGCTGAAATCAAATACGGCGGCGGTATAACCCCATTCCCTTGGAAACAAAAGTTCCCGTAAATCGGTTATCAAAAATTAACCTCTTTCCGTTCACAGTCTATTTTGGCTTGGTTAAGAGCTAACCAATCCATTCCTAGTATCACATCGAAATGGTTCACCACAATCGGTATAAGGTCTACGGTCATCAACTTCTCGCCTAGTTTGATCTCACAGTTCTTATATATAGTAGATGTCATTATTGATTTACTAAGTGGCACAGCAATAGACAATTCATATCCTAACGGTGCCGATTCAACATTCAAATGTTCAACAAAAGCATGCGATACAAAAGAATGCGTAGATCCCGAGTCGACAAGTATGCGTGCTAAGTGTGAACATATAAGCACCATACCTGAGACTACTGTCTCTAAAGCAGTCATATTCCCTGGGTTCATCTGATATGCTCTTCCTTGACGTTGTTCCGTCCTTTGTCCCCCGTCATTGGATTGTCTAGGCTTCGACCCACTGGAAGCCATAGAACTAGCTCCTGGTTGAGAATGCTTCCTCGTGCAATCCTTGGCTTGATGTCCAAAAATTCCATAGTCATAACACTTACCTCTCATATCAGAAGTCGAATTAGTACTACCTCTTCCCTGATTCCTGTTCTGGGGTTTGGTCATGAAACATCGACCTGAGCGTGGTCGGTTGCAAAGTGAACACAATGGTATGTTACTTGGCGTTCTCCTGAAATCACTGAAACTAGAACCAGAGCCTCTTTGAAATGGCCTCTTGAAAGATCCGCCTTGGTTCCTATCCCCACCCTCATTACTTCGTTTACCATGCTGGTTCTGCCTCGACCTTTTCTTTCCGCCCTCGGCCACTAGCGCCGTTTGTTGTACTGCTGCCACAGTTGAATGTTCGTAAGTTTCCACCCTTAAATGAATATTTTCCCTTAAACCCTCTTCGAATTTCCTTGCCCTGTCTTCCTCCTCTGGTATGGAACCCTTTCCAAATCTCAACAAAGCGTTGTACTTGGAAGTATATTCGGTTACAGTCATATCTCCCTGCTTCAAGTTATCAATTCTCTCTTCTTTGCATTGTAGGCGGTTCGCGGAAAGAACCGGCGATTGAATTCCACCTTGAACCCCTCCCAAGTAATCGGTGCTCCTTGATCCAAAACATTTACCCACCAGTTCTGGGCTTCACGCTTCAGCACATCACTTACATTTTCCATTTTCTCCCTGTCGTTCATCAGAATAGATCGGAAAATCCTCTCCATGTCCATAATCCAATGTTCTGCGAGCGTTGGATCGGGTGTCCCATGAAATTCCATTGGTTTCTTTTGAGCGAATTGTTCGGATACGGATCTTATGCCTCTAGTTTCGGGTACATGCACTACAGTTATTGGTTCCACTTCGATTTTGGGCGTGGGAGGCAGTCGCTCCGCTATATTCCGTATCATTTCCCCCATATTCCCCATCATTTCTACCATTTCATTCATACGTCGAGTGTGTGGCGATAGATTTCGCTCTTCGTCACTCATGATTACAATCCTGTAGTTCTCAAAGCATAAACACTATGCATGTACAACAATAACAATATCATGTATGTAAAATAACATACATATGCATCAAACATCTCTAATATGTATGGATGCAATCTAGAACATGTGTTAAATCACTCAACACTCTAATCGTCGTTGAACGTTCGCAAAGTTTTGTTACCTATAGCTTTGATACCACTAAATGTCACGACCCATCCCACTACGCGTGGAAATAGGACACGTGGCACGCCACCAAGGCTCATCCAAACATCAAATAACTATACGCAGCGGAAAAAACTTTAAAACAACCCTGAGTATTTTAAAACTTTAGGAAACATTACCCTCTGAGTAGAAAAACCATTAGAATCAGAGTTATAAAAAGTTTTGTCCATAGAACTAGTTCCGAAAGGATTCAATTTTGAAAAGAGAGGTCCAGTCGACTGATCGAGGATCCGATTGACTGGTGATCTCAAACAGAAAGGTTTCAAAATATAACAGCCCATCCAGTCGACTGTGTCGGGGACCCAGTCGACTGTTGCCTAAATTATCAGTCGGCTGAAAAATATCCAGTTGACTGGTACCCTAATCCAGCAGAATGACATGGCCTGGGGCCCCATCCAGTCGACTGTTTTCTCAACCCAGTCGACTGAATCTCAGACGAAACAAAGTAGTAACAAATTCAACACAGTGATCCAGTCGACTGGATCGAAAACCAGTCGACTGGTTTCTGTCAGCAAAACCCAAAACTGCAGTTTTTCCCAATCACGGTTCTCCCAAAACCAACCAACATATATCCACTCCATTCCATCATTCAAAAACATAAATACAAGAGCGTTTACTAGGAATTACGAGTACTAAATCTAAGTTCAGATTATACTACAACATGCTACGAATTCAAGGTTATTATTACAAGTTCGGAGTAGAACAAAAGTATAGACAATTGATTCCCCGACATTCCATAATGGCCTCACTCCTCACGCTTCTTCTTGTCTTTCTTCTTACCTGCAATGGAGTAAATCTCCACTGCTCAGCTATATGCTGAGTGCACAAGTCTAACATATACAATATATAAAAAAACATGCTTTAATCTTATAAATCGTACCAATAGTCTCTAGGGAGAAAAATACGCCTTCATCCTGTAGCGGCAAGTCCAAGCCTTAAACCGCGATATCAATGGCTAGTCCAAGCCTACAACCATTACATCCCACTAGTGCCATGGCAAGTCCACGCCTTAAACCATGCACAGTAGTCATCGCTACTCAAATTCTCAAACAACGAGAAGCTTACTACGGCATGAATTTGTATAAGACCCCTCTTTGACCCACATAGACAACTCAACGTGCTCGTGTAAATTTAGACATACTTTTCACAATTTAGCGCGTGCATAATTAACGGGCCTACAAATAATACATGGATTTTGCCCGGATCTCAATTTCGTCGTCGAAATATAAAACATGTATTTTTCTATATTTCACAAGTTAGAACTTCATACCTCGTGTGATTTCCCCCAAACTTTGAAGGATCGACTAAGAGGCTAATTAATCGTCGAATTTCGAATTTGAGACAACTCCTACAAGTGTATACCTGTTTTTCCCAAAAGTCTAGAATTAAGATTTTTACGAAAATTGGCCAAACACGGCCTAAGTAGTATCAAAACGTAGATATTACCTCCACGAGTTCAAATCTTGAATCTGGAGAAAATCTGACGGACGAAAGGTCGTCGATCGGCGTCGCAAAGTCCGTGGCAAACAAATCTCTTTTCTCTCTCCTCTCTCAAGATATTTAGAAAGATTGGATGAGAATGAATCTCATCCACTACTATATATAGGCAAACTTCTCGGGAATTGCGTTTACCTCCCCACGAGTTCTTCAAACTTCTAATTAAGTCCTGAAACGTCGCACACGTCCATTTTATGTCTTTACGAGTGAAAATTATAAACTTCAGAAGTTTCTGACTAAGTCTCGTTTGGTCCAAAAAAAAAATAACGTCCGAAAACTAATTTATGTGAAATCTCTACACAACCTATCTTTTATCTAATGTGACACTCACGTTCTCACCACAGTTTTCAAAATGATATAACAATATCAGAAATTATCAGAATTCCACAACACAGATAAATTACTATTCATAAAATACCAGATAGGCCAGATAACATTTAAATCATATAAATGTCATTTAGTCATGCCAATGAAACTGTGAAATTCCATGTTCTCGTGTCCTCACTGACACCTTACCGTTGACTCACGTCAACTCAACTCAAAATTATTAATAACATTAATAATTCCACAATATCAAATTATGCATTTTCAAAACCAGGAATTTCTGGAACGGGTGTGACAACATGTACTAATCCAAGTCGAGATTCTATTACAACATATTACACTTCCCAAATTTTTATACAAGTTTAGGGAAAAGGGAACAAAAGATATAAACAAATGTGATTACTGTCATCTCATCGACCTCACTTATTACGCTTCTTCTTTCACTTTTTCTTCTCACCTGCAATGGAGTTAATCTCCACTGCTCAGCTATATGCTGAGTGTACAAATTCTAACATATGCAATATATGACAAAACATGCTTTAATCTCATAAATCACATCAATAGTCTCTAGGGAGAAAAATACGCATTCATCCAGTAGTGGCAAGTCCAAGCCTTAAATCGCAATGTCAATGGCTAGTCCAAGCGTACAACCATTACATCCCCAAGTGCCCTGGCAAGTCCAAGCCTTAAACTATGCACAGTAGCCATCGCTACTAAAATTCTCAAACATCGAGAAGTTTACTCCGGCATGAATTTGTATGAGTCCCCCATTTGACCTATATAGACAACTCAACATGCTCGTGTAAATTTAGACATATTTTCACAATTCAGATCGAGCATAATCAATGGGCCTAACACATGAATTTTGCCCGAATTTCAATTTCGTCGTTGAAATATAAAACATGTATATTCATATATTTCGCAAGTTAGAACTTCATATCTCGTGCAAATTCTCTCAAACTTTGAGGGATGTACCACGGAGGCAATTAAACGTTGGATCTCCGTTTTCAGATGATTCCTACAATTTTATACTTGTTTTCCCCTGATTTCTAGAAATTAGATTTTTTTTTTACAAAAGTTAGCCAAACATGGCCTAAGAGGTATCAATATGTAGGTCTTACCTCAATGAGTCCATATATGAAATTTGGTCGAAATCTAACGAACGAAGGGTCGCCGATCTTCGTCGTAGAGCTCGAGGAATCAAAATTTCTTTCTCTTTCCTCTCTCAAGATATTTACAAGGTTTAGAACAAATGAAGTTCTCACCCTCCACTATTTATAGATAATCTTTCAGAAATTGCGTTTACCACCCTACGAGTTTCTCAAACTTCTAATTAACTCTTGAAACTTCACGCATGTCCATTTTATGCCTTTATGAGTGAAAACTATAAATTACAAAAGTTTTCGACTAAGTCTCGTTTGGATTTAAAATTTCGTTCGGAAACTAAATTCTGTGGAATTTCTACACAACCTACCTTTTATTTAACGTGTCACTCACGTTCTCACCACAGTGTTCGAAATGCTCTACATCGGATAACATAATTACCAGAAATTATACTACACAGGTATAATTCACTATACATAGAATACCAGATAATTCAAATAACATTTAGCTTACATAAATGCCATTTACTCATGCCAATGCAATCTCGCTTACCGAATTCCCGTGTCCTTACTGACATCTTACCGTTGACTCACAGTCAACCTCATCCTCAATTATCATATAACATTGATAATTCACAAAACTAATTATGCATGATAAAACCATGAAATTTTGGAACAGATGTGATGTGGAATTTCCAGAATACAAGGGGGGGCTTTTCAGAAATTTTATAGGGGTGCTTAACTATAATTTTTTTAAATGGCAGTTCTATGGTTTTTCAATAAGGAATCCGTCCATGATCTTCATCCGTTTCTTCATATATACATTTATATATATATATATATATATGGCCATGGTTATGTTATGTTATGTTAGAAATTATGTGTTTTTTTTTTTCAATAATTTTGTGTGTGAAAATAATAGTAATATTTTTTTATTTTATTTTTCATTTCATAGCAAATTGAGAATCTAGTTTTAATTTTTTTAAACTCATATTAGGGATTTTTGTTCTCAAAAAAATTATCCGGAACTTTAATCTGGACACTACCAAACATAGGATAGGATATAAACAACTTATCCGACAAATTAAGAATCTAGTTTTAAATTTTTTTAAACCCATATTAGGGATTTTTGTTATAAAAAAAAAAGTATCCGAAACTTTAATATGGACAGTACCAAACATAGGATAGGATATGTTTAGCTTATTTGACACTTTAATCATGCACGCTCCAAACACATGATATCATAACAGCTTATCCGACATGATTACTAATCCAGTCCAATCCTGTCTTATCCTGTCCAATCCGACAGTTTTATCCGACCTGCCAAACGAGGCCTGTATGTCTTATAGATATGGTGGCAATATTGAGTCCAACTCATGTAAGCACGAACCATGCCTTATAATCAGTCCTAAAGCTCTCATAATCTCATCGACTATACCCAAATTGTTGAGCAGTAAATGAAGCTGTTAAAGTGTTGCTTCAAACATGACACACCGCTTTCCTTCATTATTTTGTGACAGTAATTACATTGAACACAGTTCCGTTTATCTCCAACTTGCTCCTTGTGCTTCCAACCAATATCCCGTTCTCGTTTCTTTTTTTTTTTTTTTCAATTGGTTGTAAATTGGCATCTTTATTTTTTGAAGACATTCCTACAATCAAAATTAAATCTATTCTATATATTATAATACGGAAGACTATGATGCCATGTGGCATCAACTCCATTTTTTTTTAAAAAAATTTCCTAAATAATTGTAAACAAAATTGAATTTGTAAACCAAATTGATGGAGAAAATATTGATTGCATTTATTGAGAAAGAGAAACAATGCATATCATACATAATAAAAAAATTCTAAATTGAATTTGTAAACAAAATTGGTGAAAAATATTGATTGCATTTGTTGAGAAAGAGAAAATAAAAGAACAATTCAATTTTAATAACATCACAATTACTCACCACCAATTACTCACCTTCCGCCTGACTGTTACAAAGACAAATACACAATGGAGAGACTTCGTATTCCGTATAACAATATTAGAATGTAGAGCTCATTAATTACCCATGTTATATGGTATTTGTAATACAAATGCACACCTACATATACAAGTATCCATCTCCCCGTAATTTTTTCAATCCATATAAACCCTCCAAATGCCTTATTCTCTCTATATTAATGCTTCATGAACCTAATTTTAATATATAAAAAATTACAACTAATAAACAAAGTTTGATGTCCCTCTTTTCCGCCTAATCTCAAGCACCTTCATTAGCATCTTTTTACCTTCAACTTAAATTGACTAACAAAGAAAATGGTTTCACTTTCTCACCAAATGTAATGCGTATCGCATTAATTACTTATGGATTTCATATATGGTATTGGTTATATGTAAACGTTTAACACCAAAAGCCTCTCTCTAATGGATAGTCTCTCCTTTATGTTCAAATCTCTCTCTCTCTCTACCGTAGCAATTTAGGCAAAGTTCGTTCATTACTCGATTCTAATTCACGTTTATCATATTTGGATCTGAAACTTTATTTATTCGGTTGAGGTTTTTATTATTATTATTTAAAAGAAAATTTAGTTTTTTTTCTATCATACATTGATTATGATTCCATATTGCAATTTTTTTTCTTCATATTTAACTCCATTGATTTTATAAACATACGCTATAGTTTGTTTGGTGTACTTCTTTTGTTTTCTGGGAAAACCCTTTGTTTATGAAAGGAATTTTTACTATTCTAAGTTTCTAACCACAATTATTTTGTAATTTGTTTGTGTTGCATATTTGAATAGTAGGAAAAAAATTACTTTTTAGAATAAATTTCAATAATAAACACATCCATGTCAAGTTTAATTTGAGACACACATAATTTAATAGTTATTCTGATATTTTAATAAACTTCTTTTATTTACCGAATAAATTCTAGAACAATGAATCTAATGAATGTTCTCCCGTGCATTGCACGGGTTACAAACTAGTTATATTAATATTTTTGAAGACGTTAAATTTAGTAAGATATTAAATTTGTTAAATTTATCAATGATCGATCATTATAAATTTAAGTATGAATAAGTAATTTTATATGGGCTAATTAGTGATAAGGATCGATCATTTACTATTCTAACCACTTTAGTAAAAAGCTCTGCATTTATATATGTACACTGCACTTATATTTTAAAATTATACAAAACTACGAATTTAACAAAAATAGTTTTGTGAAATTTCACAAATTCACAAAACTGTAAAATTCTAAGGTCCTTTAGACTCTTGAGTTCAGAACTAGAGACTTAACGCTAACTATCCCTTTTTGGAATGAGGAAAAATAAAATAAAATTGAACTGAACTGAACTAGTAATGCAATACTTGATTTAGTGCTACTACCTAAAATAAAGTCTTTCTCTGGAGTGGAATGGGGAAATGTTTAATTTTGCCTCTGTTTGGTTCTTAGATTTTATGAGGAAAAAAAAAGAAAAGAAAAGAATGTTATCAACTTGGATGTGTGTGTACCCTACCACATAGGATTATATCTACTGTGATGGGGTATCTTCGACCGATCGAATAGTATGTGGGCAGAATTTCTCTCTTGCTGCAGCAGCACCATTCATGATGCTCTCATAAGCTAAAATATTTTAATATAAATAAATAAACCAATTAATAAAACTCTATCTATGAGATACATAATTAATTAAAGGGAAAATTGGTAAAAAGGTCATTAAGAGGAGTTTTATTGGAATTAAGGACAACTTAAAATACACAATGTGAATAAGTCTTACCAACGTTTATGGACCAAAATACCCTCATCTTCAACCTCTAACCCTAACCAAACCCTAGCCACCACCACTACTCCACAACACCTCCGACCACCACCCCTGCCACCTCCGGCCTCCACCCTCGCCATCTCCAATGACCACCACCTCGCCATCTTCGGCGAGCATCTCCGACGACCACCACAATACTTGACTCTCACGGGTTTAAGCATAAACTTATGGCAAAACTCTATGATAAAGGCAATAATTCATGAAAAAAATGTTTAAATCATGGCTGACCAAGGCATAGCAGATCAAGCTCAAGGAGATACATACAAGGGAAATTTGTCTTAAGACATCAGAAATCGACATCATAAATCCTAAGTGAAATTTGACTTAGGATATCAGAAATCCTAAGTGAAATTTGACTTAGGATTTCAGACATTGAAAGCGAAATTTCACTTAGGATATATTATTTTGTTTCTCACAAAAACACTTATGAACTCCTATATTTAATTGAAAGTGATGAAATATGTTCAAATCAAAGTAAGTGGAATTTCACTTCGGATCTTCACTTAAAAACTAAAAAAATTCACTTCAAAATATAGTAAGAGAAATTTTACTTACTGTAAATTTTCAAAAAAATTGCACAAAAAAATGAAGACAAAAACAGAGACTCTAGATCTGAGATCTAGAAGATGACCACGAGCTCGTTTTGACATTGAAGATGGAGATCGAGACTCCAAATCCGAGATCGGAAGTTGATGATGACGGACGACGGCGGTGCTTACTCACGATGGTGGTGGTGGTTCGTAGTGGCGTCAGAAGGTGGTGGTGGTGGCTCGATGGTGCTGGTGGTCACAGCAACTCGTGGTGAATGGTGGTTGTAGCAGCAGAGGGCAGCGGATCTGTGGTGGTGGTGGTGGTGGTGGCGGCGGCGGTGGTTCGATGGTGGTGGCGATAGTGGATCGGTGGTGGTTGTGGTGAGGAGAGAGAGATCTTAGAGAGAGATATATTGTAGAGAGAGATATATATTGTAGAGAGAGATATATATTGTAGAGAGAGAGTAGATCTGTGAGAGAGAGTTTGTTTGTTTGTTTTTTTTTTTTTTTTTGGGAAGATGTAGTGAGGGGTGATTTAGTCACTTGAAATTTTTGAAATGGACTTGAGGAGGGAATTGCTAGTGGTGTGGATTGGAGTAAAAAAAATGGACTTGGCTTTTGTCTTTGTAGGGGTTTTTGATTATGACTTGTCCTTTAGTCCAACTTAGACCAACCTTAGGGGCCTTACACAAAGTCTCCCTTAATTAAAGTATTCTATTAAAATAAGGATATATGTTAAGAAGTTAAAAATAATCAGAAATAGAAATAAATGATCGAGGTTTAAACCTAACTTTTCATCAGTGTGGATTCTCCCATTTTTTTTAAGCTCCTTAACATGTGCCCTTACGACACATGTTAACATTTCCCTTAATTAAATAAAACTCTAATCTATCAAAAATGATAGGGATACACACCAAACGACACACTAAATGACACACCAGCTTTAAATGGATGTACCTTGTGTTGTATAAGTGATGCACAGAAAAGTATGAAAAATTCAAACAGCACAGAGTACATGCATTTAAAGTACAGTGTGTCGTTTGGTGTGTATCTCTATCATTTTTGCTAATCTATGCCATTATATAAAGGGAGTAGTAGGGGTACCACACATATTTTACCTAAAAAACATACTAATAAAAAGGGGAAAATACCTTTTACCCCCTTGTGGTTACACTCATTTTCTCATAACCCCCTGTGGTTCATTTTGTAACACTTAACCCCCTGTACTACGGACTAAAGTGAGACTGTTAACTTTTCTAACGGAAAAAAGGAAATGACGTTAATACCCCCAAGCCCCTGTACATATTCTTTAGGAAAAAATACCTTTTACCCCCCTATGGTTACACCCATGTTCTCATAACCCCTGTGGTTCATTTTTGTAACACTTAACCCCCTGTACTAATGACTGAAGTGAGACTGCCGTTACAAAAGTTAACAGTCTCACTTTAACCCGTAGTACAGGGGTTAAGTGTTACAAAATGAACCACATGGGTTATGAGAAAATGAGTGTAACTACAGGGGGTAAAAGGTATTTTCCCCTAATAAAAATACCAATATAATATCTTTTATAGAAAAAACTTACATATAAGGATAAAACTGTGATAATAATACTAAAAAATTACTTTTAACTCCCCTATATGCAAAAAAACTGCTTTTAACTTCCTATCTCCCTCAAAATTAGATTTATTATCTCTTTCATTTTCTCTATCCACTAGTGGCGCCAACTAGTACCACTCAATCCAAAGAGATACAGTGAGGAGACTGGAGAGAGAGAGCAGCCAGCAACTTAGCAAAAGGCAGGAACCTAGGCGGCGAGAAGGCCAAGAAGAAGAAGAAGAGTGGCAACTGCAAGGGAAACCCTAGTCCAGATCGAACGAAGACTGTTGGAGAAGAGAAGAGAAGAGAGTCCTCAACCAGGTAAGTGATTTATAACCAAAACCCTCAAAATCAATTTCATCATTTTTTCATAGAATCAATATCTCTCTGGTTTTCCCCAATTTTCATTTATTCATTCTTTGATTGATTCCAAATTGATTGAAATTTGAAACACCCACTTACTTTTCAGTTGTTTTCACATGGGATGGGTCGGTCTCTCCCTGAACATGATTACTCTCGTTTCCTTGGAAACATTGGACGAAACACACACACACACACACACACACACACACACACCCCGAAACGACTTCATTTCGCGCGAAGCAGCAATGGAATTTCGTGATTCCTGGTGGGGGGTTTCGTTTCGGTTAAGTACGATACTGAAAATTTTCGGTCGGTTTGATGATATGAATTAGAAATTTAGTTTGTTGATAATGTGAGTTTTGTTGTCTCTATATTATTAATTTTGTTTTAAAAATTAAATTTAGGGCTTGAGTCAATAGTTATGATCATGAACTCTTGGACTTAAGAATATGTTCAGCTGATATTCAGTAAATCATAACTCAAATGATGCTCAAGTTTCATTTTGTTCCCTCCCAGTAATTAGTTTACTTTGTTTCATCTGCGTAGTTGGGTTCAATGGTTTGCTTTTAGCATTGATGTTCAATCTGCTTCTTATTTTATCAAATTGAAATGTCAGAGAGAAAATGCTTAAACATTAAGTTTTTGTAACTGGGTTTAGAAGCAAAATGTTGAGAATCAACCATATCTTTCCATTTTAGAACACAACTTTCTTTTTCTTTTTTTTCTTTTTCCCTGCTTTTTTCCTCTCTCCTTTTCTTTTTCTTATTTTCCTGTTTAATATGTTGAATACTGAAGCAACTTTAGATTCCAATTGTTCTTTATTGTTGTTTTGATATCAAAGATCATTAGAATTGAAATAAACGTCAGCGTGTAAAATGTGATGCTCATAGAAGCTGGTTTAATTCAAGCTGCTTTTTTGAATTTATTTAAATATAAAACAAAAATGAAAGTATCATTAGAAAAGTTTTTGTTCTTTTTTCCTTGCTTCCCTTTTGTATTAGAGTTTGTGGCAGCATTAATAGTCATTGGAAATTTATATTCAGACTCCTATGTTTTTGTTGTTTACTTGCTTAAGAATGATCTGATGTTAATTTAATTTTTGATCAATTTGATCTAAATTTATATATAATTGCACAATTTTGCATTTTCTAAGTGAATTATTCAAACCCCCGGAAAAATATATGAACTGTATATGTTAAGATTTGAAGTTCCTGACCCTGTTCCTTGATCCATTTTGTTAGCTTCCCAAAATTTCTTATTCTACTTTATAATTCTTGGTGTTGTTAATAGATGCAAATCAGAGTAGGTGGTGGGATTGCAATATGGAAGCTGTTGATACTGAAGAAGTAAGTTGCAATGAAGCATGGGAGGGGATTAGCTCCACTGCATTTGGAAAACTTGAGTAGCATTATCTTTGGCTTTCACTGTTATGCTCATACTTGCAACTAGTTTGAAGGGTTCCCTCAAGTTACAGAGCTCGCGTTGTAAAATAAATACACAATCTTCTGCTGGAGTGTATAGATTTTCTTCCCTTGCTTTCAAGGTAGCATTTTCCAGTTTCAATGGCAGCAAAGAATACTTACATATTTGTAATAAGAAATACTGAAATCAAAGAATAAAGTTAAATTTTACCAACTGGAGACTCTTCTTCCTCTTTTTATTTTATTTTATTTTATTTTATTTTATTTTTATTTTTTGGAGGAAATTGAACCTTCTTCAAATAGCAGTTGTTTCAAATGCACTAGTTCAATCAATTCAACCCCAATATTTTATTCAACACGCGCAACGCACGGTCTTTTGCCTAGTAATACATAATAAACAAATGCAAAAAATAGATTCAATGAACTTATTTGTAGAAAGACATATCCTGTATGCATGAGTCATCTAACTATCTAATAAAAAAGCACAAAAAATAAAAATATGCCACGTAGGATTTTTGGTGCAAGGAGAGTTGATGATGTGGAAGCTTGTAAAGGCTTCATTTGCTTCGGTCTTTATATATATATATATATATAATAGATATTATACAACAATTACTAGTTTGTTTGCATCAGCAGCAGCATAGTGTACATTCCATGAGATGGCAGTGGCAGCAGCAGCTCAAGCGTATCTCTGTCCATCCTTATCCAACAGCCACGTTCCTTCTTCCTCTTCACCTATACTACTCTCAAAACGACTTGGCTCCTCTCCTAAGGTTTGGAATATCGACTACTGTCCTCGCCATCTCAAAAGAAGATCATCATCATCATCGTCCTCAATCACCAACAATGCCGTGGATACCAGCACCAAATTGTTGCCCCGAAGGGATAAGAGTAGGACTAAGACGGAGACGGAAGGCGACACCATATCCATTTTGAACGAGAGGATACGGCGGGACCACAGCAAGAGGGAGGCTTCAAGGCCCACCACCACGAACTTTTCTATGGATTCGGAGGAGGCCAACAAGTATATTCAATTGGTGAAGGAGCAACAGCAGAGGGGTTTGCAGAAATTGAAGGGCGATAGGGAAGTTAAGGATGGTGGGGGTTTCACCTACAAGGTCGATCCCTATACTCTTCGTTCTGGAGACTACGTCGTCCACAACAAGGTTGGCATTGGACGATTTGTTGGTATTAAATTTGACGTTTCCAAAGACTCTACTGAGCCAATTGAGTTCGTTTTCATTGAGTATGCCGATGGAATGGCAAAGCTTCCTGTCAAGCAAGCGTCTAGAATGCTCTACCGATATAATCTGTAGGTCCTTCATCTTCCCCACCACCCTCCTCTTCTTTTTTTTTTTTTTTTGTCTCTTTGATATCTATCATTACGGATTAAACAAATGTTTTCCATAAGAAATAGAGGATTGTTGTGGATAAGGATCTCTCATGATTATATTCCCTAACCAAGTGCGAATTTTGCCGCCCCCATACTTCTCATTTTCATTAGTTATATATTGTTTGCTTCTCTGGGTGCTTTTAATCACCCTTAAGAATAAAAGCACCCTTAAGAACAAACTAAATGCGTACTTGCCAGCCGTGGAGTACTTGAAATCTTTATGGAAAGAATGGAAGTGGGCTATGATTGCATATCCTTAAAATCCTTAGCATTACATTGTCTCCCAAAATTGCATGTATAATTCAGTAAATTCAGCAAACCTAAGGGTCTATTTATAGTGTCATGTTCAGAATGACTTCCTCCTAGCCCCTGGGATTATGCTCAAACAAATCATGGTCTAGAGCAAAATATTGGTAACACGACAAAAAAAATGTTTTTAGTAGTGATTTGGGAACTCAACATTTTTAACCTACCAAATGATGTTTACCACATTGAGTTGAGGTGCACACCTCATTCCCTTTAGATGATTTGTGCCTTGTGATATGATCGGTGCAGTAGTTATGATGCACAGTTTCCATGAATTTTTGCTATAATCTTCCTCAATTTGCACAATTAGGAACAGAAGCTCCACCCAACAATTGTATTTTTCCAAACTTGTTTTATATAGTCTAAAGATAAAAGGGATGAATGAGTGTAGCAAGTCATCGCGTGGACTTATAGCCTATATAGCATGGACACTTCAGTTCGGGTGCTGTCTCCGTGCCTTGCACACTGGAAAAACATACAATTGCCAGACACGGAAGTGAGCACGGCACGGTGGCCTCTCATTGTCTTTGGATGTGTATTTAAAATTTTGAGGTGAAAGTCTTGGTATAATAAAATGGGGATAAGTAGATGGTTTATTTGGGAATTTTGCAAACAAGAGTGGACACGAAACAGTATATTGTTTGTCTAATTAGGATACATCTTTTTTAACCCTGTATCCTAGCCGTATCCGAATCTTACATTCCTAGGATTTGGTATATCGACGTGTCCATACCATGAAGAATGGGGCTATGCTTAGGAAAATGAACACTTGCCTCGCATGTTTTAGCTTAAACTCAATTAAACAATACTAACACTTGACCCACTTTTGATAGGCTTTTGAGTAGATTGGTAATGTTAAAGGTTGAAATTTTGACTGATATGTTACCAAACCCATTCCCATATGAAGCTTAAATCTGATTATCTAAGTTTCTAGCCATCAATAATTGCTACTAAAAGGTATAATCATTTAGCTTAGTGCTTTTTACAGGAATTTCAGATTGTACCTAGCTTTTAACAGGCAGTTGGTCTTCCTTATGCACGAACGAAATGTATAAATGGCTAAGAGCATTGAGCTGCTTGTTCATTTCAAATAGTAAAAACCTCTATAGTCTCG
Source organism: Hydrangea macrophylla (assembly GCA_033977485.1). Lineage (NCBI taxonomy): Eukaryota > Viridiplantae > Streptophyta > Magnoliopsida > Cornales > Hydrangeaceae > Hydrangea > Hydrangea macrophylla. The sequence continues at coordinate 7,829,097 of CM066987.1, forward strand.
GAGGGCAACACCTCCGAATTCTTACACTGCTCCTCCCGTTGGCAGCTGCAACAAAAGACTATGATTAATTGGGGGAGTTCTTTCACGTTCCCAAGTACGGTAGAACAAATTTATACGTTATTTCGATAATTACTCTAGCATGTCCCTATATAGTGTGAAATCTACACTTAAAAACATTGAAGTGGTGGTGTTTGCTGTACCTGTGAGTCTGTCAGTCATGCCTATATTTTCACTTGTTCCAGCCCAAATGAGAGTAAAAGACCTCGGACCTTGAGCAAATTAAGTGACACTAGTGCATGGGAGAGGAGAAGGATAAAGGGGAAGGTTGCTGTCCAGAAGATGGTTGTAGACTTGATGGAGTTGTACCTGCATAGGCTTAAACAGAGAAGGCCTCCATATCCAAAGAGTCCTTCCATGGCTGAATTTGCAGCTCAATTTCCTTACAAGGCCACACCAGATCAGAAGCAGGTATATTCACATCTTTGTTCTTGTGCATGCAATTAAAATCTATGTGCGTCCATTAGGTACCTTTATTAAATAAAGAATGCTGTACTTGGTTTCACTTCACATTTATCAGGTAAAGAGGGATTTTTTTTTAATGTTTTTTCTTTATGAAATGCCTTTTGATATTTTTACTTTTTGCCTAATTTACGTAGAATTATAGTTCAGTAGTTGACATCCTTTGGAGGTTGATTTTTATTGGCTCTTAAGGGGTTCAGATCCTTTTGGCAGGCTTTCATTGATGTCGAGAAGGATTTGACAGGGAAGGAAACTCCAATGGACAGATTAATTTGTGGAGACGTTGGGTTTGGCAAAACTGAAGTTGCACTCCGTGCCATTTTGTGTGTGGTCTCGGCAGGGAAGCAAGCTATGGTTCTAGCGCCAACAATTGTTCTTGCCAAACAACATTTTGATGTTATCTCAGAGAGATTTAGAAGTCATCCTAATATAACGGTTGGACTTTTGAGCAGGTTTCAGGTAATATTTATGTTTTGTGTGCTAGGTTTACTATCTCTGTCTGGTCTGTAACATGATTATTTAGGGGCTGTGAAAGCACATGGTAGGTATAACCGTATAAGAAGTTGTTAGTATATGAAGTTTTCTTCATTGAGTGCTAGGTTTTGTGTGCTAAGTTTTCTTCATTGTTAGTATATTTATGTTGTGTGCTAGGTTTACTATCTCTGTCTGGTCTATAACATGATTATTTAGGGGCTGTGAAAGCACATGGTAGGTATAACTGTATAAGTTAGGTTTTGTGTGCTAAGTTTTCTTCATTGTTAGTATATTTATGTTTTGTGTGCTGGGTTTACTATCTCTGTCTGGTCCATAACATGATTATTTAGGGTCTGTTAAAGCACATGGTAGGTATAACCGTATAAGTTAGTAGAGCGATTAGGTCAGCAGCTATATACCAAATAATTGAATGATTTAGGTTATGCTGTGCCTTTCTTTCAATGTATTAGGGCATTCTTTCGGATTCCATTTAACACCAAATTTTCATGTTCTCATTTTTTGTCTTTTCATTATATTTGACTCTTCCCGAAGTTCACTAGTCTAATTACTAAAATCTATTTTATTTCCATTTGTTGAATACTTAACTCTATCTTTACTTTTCCTTGATTTAGATTGCCAACTTTTACAAAAATGCGTAGATTTGATGAAGTTGCATCTATACGTGGATTGTTGGATAGGGATAGTAATGTTGCATTTGGTACGGAAGTGACTGTCTTTTTTGTGGTACATGTATCAATATTGTTGTCTCGAGAAAGAGAAAAAAGGGGCATGGAGGTAGAAACATGCTAAGATGAGAGTTACTTGCAATAGAAGTTGCAGTAGCGGGGGGTTCTGTCAACCAAAACTCATCATCTCATATACAAGAACTATCTTCAACTCAAAAGAGGAAGCAAGTACCACTTGCTTTTTTGAAGAAGTAAATTGTGTAATGAATGCATCTTTAAAGTTGAATATGAAGAGGATAATGTAATTGCAATTGGTGAGAATTATTCCAAAATGTCATTCCTAACTCACTCTTAGATTGTTCATCGTCGAGTGATTATTGCTGGCAAGTGACAGAGATTTTACGATTTGGCTACGTGCCCAAAGAGTTCGGTTGGTAAGGGTCGGTTCCTGGACTACCAAAAACAATTATGTATATATATATATATGTATACTAGTTTTATAGCACGTGCGTTGCACGAGAATGACATCCTTTTATTTTAAATTTGTAATTGACATTAGAGTAATATGTTAAAGTTAGTATATGGAAGTAATCATACATGTACCTTATAATATTATAACAACTTTAATTTTCAAGGGTTCTTTGGTTATAAGTCCAAAATTAAGAACTTGTTTGGCCGGAGGTTCCTATCCAAAACTGTTATATTAAAAAGTCATTTTCCTTTTTTTTTTTGTAAAAAAAATTCAATATACCCGCAATATTAAAAAGGAGTATTAAGAAACATATCCCTTAAATAGCTCCTGATTAAATGCAATAATAAAAAAATGGATATTTGCCATAGATTTAATGCCAAATTTAAGATTTTTACTCAATCTTTCTCATTTTTCAAATTTGTTACCCTCCATTCCTATTTCAAATTCATTATAGAGAAAAATAGTAAAGTGTCTATGGAAACATTGTTAATGAAACAAAGCGTTCAAAAATACTAAATTTTCATACAACTATTTGAGAAAATTGATGAGTATTCAAAATTTTGAGTTTGGAAATTTCACAAAATTTCAAAATGTTGATTTTTCCAGGAAGAAATAATTTTATTTGAGAAACTTTACAAAGTGTTTAAATTGTTAATGAAACAAAGCGTTCAAAAATACTAATTTTTCATACAACTATTTGAGAAAATTCACGAAGTATTCAAAATTTTGAGTTTGAAAATTTCACAAAATTTCAAAATGTTGATTTTTCCAGAATTTTTTTTATTTGAGAAACTTTACAAAATGTTTTAAAATGTTGTGTTTTCCAGAAATTATTTGAGAAAATTCACTAAGTGTTCAAAATGCTCATTTTTTCACACAAAAAAAAAAAAAACTGTTTGAGAAAATTCACAAAGTATTCAAGATGTTGATTTCCCCACAAAAGTGGTTGAGAAATTTCACAAAATATTCGTAGTGTTGATTTTTCCAAAAAACTAATTGAGAAATTTCACAATGTGTTTAAACAAGGTTGTGTTTGAGAAATTTCACAAATATTCATAATGCTAAAATTTTCAAAAAACCGTCTAAGAAATTTTCGAGTGTGTGCAAACTGTGGAACTATTTGAGAAATTTCACAAAGTACATGTCTCTATGTGTGTGGGTGTATATGCATATATGCAGTATGAAAACAAGCACATTGAAAATCCGAGAAAGATAGAAGGCTAAACAAATAAAGCAATTAAGCATACCCAACAAAAATGTCTGAAAATTTGCCACCAGTTATTAAGCTTTCGAGTTCTAAGTCTCAGTTGTACGTACATCTCTCTCTGTATTATATATGTGTATCATATAGATAAGAATATATGTATATATATTTTAAAACATAGATAATAATATTATGGAGAAGAAAGTGGTTATATATATGTGTGTGTGTGTAAACCAAACCAAACCAAGCCTTGTGTCCCAATCAATTGGGGTCGGCTGTATGAATCCTTTTTCTCCATTCTGCACGATCAAGAGCTATATGCTCATTTAAATTATATATATTCATATCTTGTTGCACTACATATTCCCAAGTCAGTCTAGGTCTGCCTCTCCTCTCCCTCTAACCATTCCAGGCACTATGATCTTATCACTCTTTCGCACAGGTGCATCTACAGGTCTTCGTTGCACATGGCCGAACCATCTAAGTCTATTCTCCCTCAACTTATCCTCAATATGTGTCACTCCTACAGTCTCTCGGATGTACTCATTTCTAATTCTATCTTTCCTAGTCTTACCACACATCCATCTTAGCATCCTCATCTCTGCTACACTCACTTTGCTAATGTGTTGTTTCTTAGTTGCCCAACACTATGTCCCGTAGAGCATAGCTGGCCTAATAGGTGTCCTATAAAATTTTCCTTTTAATTTTGCTGGTATTCTCCGGTCACATAATACTCCAGAAGCACTCCTCCACTTAAGCCAACCCACTTTAATTCTATGGGTCACGTCATCACCAATCTCTCCGTCTCTACTAATCATAGAACCTAGATAGCGAAAGTGTTCCCTCTTTGGGATCTCCTGATCTTCGATCTTCAATGCTTCGTTGTCTCTACTTCCACTGTTGCTAAAAGTACATTCCATGTATTCTGTTTTCGTCCTACTTATCTTTAGCCCCTTAGTCTCCAGTGCTTCTCTCCAAGCTTCTAGTTTAGTGTTGAGTCCCCTTTTAGTCTCATCAACCAAGACAATATCATCTGCGAACAACATACACCATGGGACCTCATCTTGAATGTGTCTAGTCAATTCATCCATAATTAGGGCAAACAAATAAGGGCTCAAGGTTGACCCCTGGTGCAGGCCTACGGTAATTGAGAATTCGCTTGTTTCTCCGACTAGTTATCTAATTGTAGTAACCGCTTCATCATACATATCCTTCAGGCTTCACCACATCAATATAACCCTTGGTCACTCCTTTCTTCTCTAGCACCCACCAAATTAAATCTCTAGGCACTCTATCATAAGCTTTCTCTAAATCAATAAAAACCATATGTAGATCTTTTTTCTTCTCTCTATACTTTTCCATTAGTCTTCTAAGTAAATAAATTGCTTCCATAGTTGATCTCCCAGGCATAAATCCAAACTGATTTTCTGACACTGATGTTGCACCTCTTAAGCGATGCTCCATTACTCTCTCCCATAGCTTCATAGTATGGCTCAGCAACTTAATACCTCTATAGTTGTTGCATTGTTGTACATCTCCTTTACTCTTATATATAGGCACTAGAATGCTCTTCCTCCACTTATTAGGCATTTTTCTAGTCATTAAAATCCTATTAAAAACTTTTGTAAGCCAAGATGCCTCCACATCTCCCAAGCATTTCCAAACCTTAATGGGGATCCCATCTGGTCCTACGGCCTTGCTGGGTTTCATCTTCTTCAAAGCAAATTCCACCTCAAACTTCCTTATTCTCCGATAGAATCTGTATTCTCTAGTTTCATCGTAACTTCCAGTTGCTTCTTCCATTGTGTTATCCATATGTTTTTCATTTAGCAACTTCTCAAAATAGCTCTTCCACCTTTCCTTAATCTCTTCGTCGTTCACTAATACCCTAGAGTCATCGCTTTTTATATACTTAACCTGATTAATATCTCTCATTTTCCTTTTTCTCAACTTAGCAAGCTTATAAATACATTTTTCTCCCTCTCTAGTGTCTAATTTGGTGTAGAAGGCGTCATAGGCTTCCATTTTAGCAACTCTAACTGTCCTTTTAACCTCCTTATTTGCACATTTATAGCTTTTGAAGTGTTCCTCACTTCTATCATTTTGCCACTTCTTAAAGCAATCCTTTTTGGTTTTTACTGCAGCTTGTACCTCTTCATTCCACCACCAAGTATCTTTAGAAGCTAACCCTCTTCCCTTCGACTCTCCGAGGACCTCCTTCGATATTCTCGTGATGCACCCTGCCATTCTATCCCACATAGTATTGCTTCCATCTTCCAAATTCCAAGGTGCTTCTGTATACATTCTCTCTTGGAATATTGCTAGTTTCTCGCCTTTAAGGTTCCACCACCTAGTTCGCGGGTTTATATGGTCTTTTCTAGTACGACATTGTACTTTTATATGGATATCTAAAATAGTAAGTCTATGTTGAGATGTTAAACTCCCTCCTGGGATGACCTTACAGTCTTTACATGCTAAGCGGTCTGCCTTTCTCACAAGGAACAAATCGATCTTGCTTTTATTAGATCCACTCTTAAAGGTTATCAAGTATTCTTCCCTCTTTTTGAAAAAGGTGTTTGCTACTACAAGATCATATGCTACGGCGAAATCTAAAATACCATGCACCCTCTCATATCCAGTTCTATCTTTGCCTACAAGAGTATTTAAATTGATAATAAATTCAAATTTGGATTACAAAATTAAAAGCGTGTTTTTAGTGATGTCTTCTTACCTTATTTAACCAGTCAAAGGGTATATTAATCACGAAACAATCCTAAAAAAACTTAAATGAGAACCTCTTATATCTAAAGTATTTTGCAGGGCTTTACCATGAAAGATGAAATGGAGATTTTCTAGTAAAAAAACTCAATTTTTAATTATGTACTACAACCACACTATTATAGTTAATAAAGGAATATGCACTAATTAAGGCTAATTATTTGCTACTCTTCATTTTCCCAATAGTACGATTTAGTGGCAGGGTGAGTTTGAGAGCTGAGTACAATTGAACCCAATCAAATTTTGAAGGGGAAAAAATTACATATAGCTTTGGATGTATTGGCACTTATTTTTCTATAATGATATAATTAAAATAAAAACCAAAAAAAGAGATGGGTGTCATTTTTGTCATTTGAGGGTGTCAATTTTTATCATTTGACATGGTTAAAAATTAAATTTGAACTCATCCTCCACAAAAAAATAGCGTATGTTTGATAATCCCAATTAAGCGCTGAAAATGAAATGTTTAAGTACTTATTTTTTCAGTGCATTTGACAACATTCATTTTACTGGGGAAAAAAATAAAACTGAAAATCAACCGAAAACTTTTAGTACAAATATATTACCCAAAAAATCACTGGATGCAGCCTATTTTAGTTCCTGAAATATTATTTTAGTACTTCAAATTCAATAGCTTAGAATTTTTTTGCACCAATAATTAGGGGTGCAACTCGGGCAGGCCAACCCGTGGTCACCCCGAGCCCGGCCGAAAATTATCGGGATTGGGCTCGAGGTACTTTCACCATGAGCGGGCTTGGGCAAAAAAATGCAAGTCCGAATTCAATTCGGACCGTGCTTGGACAAAATTTTGTTAACCCGTGGAACCCGAGTCTGAGCCCGAATTCTATTTATGTTATATTTTTTACATTAGATTATAGTATTTTTTTAGTGACAAGAATACACTATTAGATATTATTCAAGCACTAAATTAATGAATGAATGTTTTTTCCAAAATCTAAAAAAAAAAAAGAAAAAAGAAAAAAAAGATTTGATACTCTACATATTGTTGTTTACATACTAAAAATCGATTTGCACCAAAAAAAGATTTGCTTGGGTTTTAATACTAAATCACAAATCGGGCTCGGGTTGAAAAGTTTGCGTTTAGGTCAGGCTTGGGCAGACTGTTTGAATTTGGGCTCGGGTCTAGGCAGAGCCAAAACCCTTTGGGTCCCGCCCGAGTTCCCCGACTAATAATTCAGTATTTTATTTTCACTACCTAATTTTTCAGTTTTATCAAACGGACCTAAGTTATTGATTGATACTACTGAACTTGATTCCTGAGTACGCCACTGGTAAGGATACTCATGGGTGTTGGAGAAAGCAACAAATATTACAGTTTTCTTTTTTATACAAGCTATTGTTGGTTTTCAATTTTATGTTTCAAATTATCTAGGGTAAATTACACAAACCTCCCCTGAGGTTTGCCTTAATTACACGGACCTCCCCTCTTGTTTAAAAAATTACACAGACCTCCCTCGAGGTTTGTAATTAGGTAACAAAACGCCCCCTCCCCTAACGGTCTGTTAGTTTTTTTTTTACATTAGCCTCCCCTGAAAATTACAATTAGCCCCCCTAATATTATAAAATTGTCATACTAAGCCCCCTTTCTCTTATATTTTTGTTCTAATTATAAAATCCCTCCTCCCTCCTATGTTTTTGGGTTAATTTTTTTAGGATTAATTTATATCATCTACACAAAATACATATAAATAGGACCAATTTTTTTTTTCCCAAACAAACCTCTATCAAGCCCTCCATGTATTAATTTTCTAGATCCGCCCCTGTCCCTATGCTTCAAAAGTGGACACTTAACCCCCTGTGATTGTGGACTAAAATGGAATTGTTATGATTTCACTCAAAACTGACAAAAATTCTAAAATTGGTTAAAAATATAAACACTTAACCCATTTTGTGATGTTAATTTTGGGGTTAACGCTCTTTGAGTGAAATCATAACAGTTCTATTTTAGTCCACAATCACAGGGGATTAAGTGTCCACTTTTGAAGCATAGGGACAGGGGCGGATCTAGAAAATTAATACAGGGGGGGCTTGATAGAGGTTTGTTCGGGGGAAAAAAAAAATTTGGACCTATTTATATATGTTTTGTGTATATTTTGTGTAGATGATATAAATTAATGCTAAAAAAATTAACCCAAAAACATAGGAGGGAGGAGGGATTTTATAATTTGCACAAAAATATAAGAGAAAAGGGGCTTTAGTATGACAATTTTATAATATTAGGGGGGCTAATTGTAATTTTCAGGGGAGGCTAATGTAAAAAAACTAACGGACCATTAGGGGAGGGGGCGTTTTGTTACCTAATTACAAACCTCGAGGGAGGTCTGTGTAATTTTTGAAACAAGAGGGGAGGTCCGTGTAATTAAGGCAAACCTCAGGGGAGGTTTGTGTAATTTACCCAATTATCTATTATATATAATTTTTTAGTAATGCAATTTACACAAATACAATGTTGGAGATATTTGTGTCAAAACACAATTTATTTTCGTCATTCAAATTTATAAGACTTATATTGACAAATTTTAAAAATTATATATATAGGGAAAGACTCTTAGGTGCACTGATCAAGTTCATTGGACTTTTAAGCCTAAAAAATCCGCGGATCAGCAGGGCGCGGGTTAGTAGGACAGCCCGCGGATTTTTAGGCTACCCAGTGCACCTATGAGCATTTCCCTATATATATATTGTCAATTAGCCGACTTGCAAATGTTCCTACCCTCCGACTATAATCGGATTAGTAATGCTACATTTCCCAAAGTTGAATTCCAAATTAATTTAGTTCTTAAATGCTCTATCATTTGTACCATATGCAGTAACACATTTGTACCATTCATAGTAACACATGGTAGCAATCATTACCTCATAATGTGGTACAACTATTAAGTAGGGTGACAATCGTATCGGGTCAGGTCATTTACGAAAAACGGACTTGTAGAACAAAAGTTATATAGCAATTTAAAATTATTTAAGCATAAAAAAAAGACCAAATGAGTTAAAACTTAAAAGAAAGTAACATGGGTTTAGTATTTGAGTGAGGTATGAGTATATGACCAAAGCCTCCCCCAAAAAAGACATAAAAAATCTCAAAGTAAAAAAAAATAGAAGTTTTTTTAGGTCAACGTTAAAGGGGAAAAAAAAAAAAAAAGTAAATCTAAAAAAGAAGAAAAAAATATAGGAGTAGTAGATATAGTTAAACTTAATAGGACTCAATGACTCATATTGCTTGGATTTGATAAAGATGAGAAATTGTTACCAAAAAAAAAGAAGAAGATAAAGATGAGAACGTGACCTAGTTTTGCATTGTGATAAGCATAAAAAAGAAAAAAAGAAAAAAAAAGCGTTGTATTTGATTTGTAACTCTGAAGGTAACGTATAATCAACATAGGTCGTATGGACTCAAAAATTTAAAAGTTGGCCTACATAAAAAAAATAGTTAAAGTTAGGATGATATTAGGTTGTATTATTGTAGGACTTACAAAACGGACCAAAAAAAAAGTGGCATACTAAACTTTTTAAAACTCTTAAGGAAAGCTATTTTTTAGGTTAAAGTGTGCCAATTAATAAAAGTGTAAAACACTTATGGACATTGGTACATTTATATATAGTATAGATATACATTATTTTTGAGGTGACTTATTAGGTGATAAGTGTTGATGAAATGGTGGTTGAACTGAAAGGTTAAAGGTCGCATGTGACGAAGGACGTGATCTAACATGGGGAAATGATGATCACGTTAGGGATGCCATCTGATGTGTGGTGGCACAAAATACGAGTCAAACCTCGGCGAAACCTCAACTCCATCCATAAAGTCATGTAATGTGATAATCTCATTAAAGGACTTGGCATAGCATGAGAATCGTATCATGATCGTTCACTGAGCTGAAATAGATCCTTGGGGCCTGCTCCCAGCTGATACATATTTTATGTTATGCTAACTAAACTATAATAAGTATATGACAGGGGGGATGAGGTAAACTCAATAAAGGGGAGGTCTAGTCTAGCTCAAGGTTTTCCTCAAGGATAACCTTCTCGAAACGAGAATACCAGTCACATGATTAGTGTGGCAATATTTGAACATGGCGTTGTCTAAACGGTACCAATCATAAGGTGGGCCCAGCTCGTAAGGAAGAACAACAAAAAGGCTTTAAAAAAAAGCAATACCCTAGGAGACCAGCCCTCTGGAGGAATAATTGCTAGTGCATGTGATAATTAACTGTCAAGGTAATTCGGATACCCATACTAGCAATGGTGTTGATTCTTTATCATGATTGTCTACGGATTAAAATTACAGGGTGTAATTCACCAGAGGGCATTACTTGGTGTAACAATAAATGAGTGACCAGGTTGAAGAATGTAAGTTTTGGTAAGTAATTCCAATTGTTAGGTCAATACTACTTTATCCCGCCCACATGTTGCATTGTTGGGAGTTAGGACTTAGGAGTCTAGTGCTGTGTACTTTTTCTTAGTGTAATTCAGTGGAAAAATAGAATTGTAGGGAAAAGGAAAAAAGAAAGAGAAAGAAAGGAGAGGAGAGCTGTCCAAAAGGACTACATTGTATTCTCTTAATTGATACATGATTACAAGACTCACACCCATAGATATAGGGTGGAGATAGAAATAAGATCAAATCAAAGCATATCACAATCATACCACATCCCATAAATTATTGGATTTACATGCCAATCATATAAAATAAAATCATCCCTAATTAATGGGATTACAATAAAATCTAAATCTTTCCATATCTTCCAACAAATTCATTGTTCTTGTTGCTTTACTTTGGGACACCACTATGATATAGATTCATTACTCCTTGTGTGGAACTAAAAATTCTATTACACTGTGCAGACCAAAGCAGAGAAAGAGGAGTATCTGCACATGATTAAACATGGGTATCTGGACATCATTGTAGGGACTCACTCACTTCTCGGTACTCGTGTTGTGTACAATAATCTAGGTCTTCTTGTGGTTGACGAGGAACAGGTTTGCATCCTTATCTTCTGAAATTTTTTGAACTTTGAACTAAATCCTTTGCTTGATTCATATAGCAACGTGCTAACTCTTTCTTCAAAGGGAAAAAGAAAGAAAGAAACTAACTTAGTTGGGATCAATGAAGTTATTACTATCTGAAATTGTGAATTAGCGTAACTGAAACAGAAGAACTTTAGGGCAAAACCGAATCATATATATTTCACCAATATGTTACACAATATATACAGGAGCTAGAAGAAAGAAAAGGAAATAAAGAAAAAGGAATGATATAAAGAAAAAGATTACAAGGAAATAAAAATCATAAAAGATCCTAAACTATCGTGATTATTAAATCACGGAGGGAATATAACTATATATCCCAACACTCCCCCTCAAGCTGGAGCAAAGATATCCAAGAGCCCAAGCTTGATCCGAGAAGTCTTTAAGAGAGAAGGTCCAATTGGTTTAGTAAACATATCAGCTATCTGTTCAGGAGACGGAACAAACTGTGGAATGATGACCTCAGATCGAACTTTCTCACGAATGAAATGAACATCAACCTCAACGTGCGTAGTGCGCTGATGAAGAACAGAATCAGAAGCAAACATTATCGCTGACTTGTTATCACAAAACAATGAAGATGACTCGGTCACAAAGAATCTTAATTCTCGCAAGAGAGATTGAATCCATAAAGGTTCACAAGTGCCCTGTGCTATAGCACGTGTTGCTGCAGAAACTAAAAGGAACAATTTTACCAATAGCAGTAGTCTTTGACGTGTTTCTTGGGATGAGTCGCGGACTTAGTCGCTCTCTTTAAGACGCTTCGCGGCTCTGCCCAAGTTGTGCAAGCAGTTCGGATGAAGGCCACGACGTCCCCAGGATAAAGCAGCCCAGAAATCGCCTCTGTCTCGAAAATCCTTGCACGGAGGAAGATCGGAAAACCCACACCCTTTCAGAAATTGTTGCTCAGAAACTGTGTATAAAATTATTTCTGTAATTCTTTTTCTCTCTGTAAAAACTGTCTTTTTTTATGAGAGCAGTTTGTATATTTATAAAGAATATATTCTGAACGTTGGGAAAGTTAACGTTGCAGAACGTGGAGAGAACTCTGGGAACGTTGGAGAAAAAATCTGGAGAAAAAAACGTGGAGGAGTTGTTGGGGAGACTTGGTCTCCAACTGAAAATAAAACTCTTAATGATTAAAAGAAAAATTATTTTCCAAATAAATTTTGTATAAAAAGATATATATATATATATATATATATATATATAGGACCACATCCACACCCAAACCCAAGCCCAAGCCCAAGCCCGGCCCGGAACAGAACGGAGCGGGGCGGGGCGGGGCGGCGGCGGCGCGCGCGCGCGTGTGTGTGTTTTGTGGTAAACCCAATTGGGCCTAGGTCCTTCCCCTTCACAAAACTTGGTACCCCCAAGGGGCCCAACCCTTACTCCAACCTCCACTTATATATGTCCTTCCCACTTCCTCTAATTTTCCTATGTGGGACAAGCAAAATATCATTTGGGTTAGTTTGTGAATAAGACAAAACTCAAAACCAAATTTCAAAGTTTTTCCCTCAACCTTTCCCTCCAATTTTAAATATACACTTTTTCAACAGCACGCTTCAGCTGAAAACCTTGAAACAACTGCTTGTTTCTTACTTTTCCAAGAGATAAGGTGATTACCATAAAATGTGCAAAAATCGGAAGTAGACGGTCTATCACTCTTGGAAGGAGCATAATCAACATCTGTAAAACATGAAACTCCAGACTGCTTTCCAGCAGCAAAAAGGAGACTCATATCTGGGCAGGTTTTAAGATAACTCGGGATATGATGAACAACTTCCATATGAGAAGTACGAGGAGCATGCATAAACTGGCTCACAACACTAACAACAAAAGTAAGATCATGTCTAGTATTGGTCAAATAGATGAGACGACCAACTAGACGCTAATAAGGAGGAGAGTTTTCCTGACTCAAATGATAGCTAGAAATTTGGATCCATAGGTGTAGAAGCAGGACGACATCCCATCATACCTGTTTCACGGAAAAGATCCAAAACATATTTTCGTTGAGACAGATATTCCATGACGAGTCCTAGCAACCTCAATGCCAAGAAAGTATCGGAGAACACCAAGGTCTTTGACTTCAAAGGACTTCCCAAGTTGTTTCTTTATATCCTCAATACCTGAAGAGTCATTGCCGGTAATAATGATGTCATACACATAAACAGAAAGGATGACATACCGACCGTTAGGACGTCGGAGAATAAAGCACATGTGATCAGAATGACACCTGGTAAACCCTGTAGAATGAACAACTTCACTAAATCGGTTGAACCATGCCCGAGGAGATTGCTTCAACCCACACAGAGACTTACGAAGACGACAACCTTTCCCAGAATACTACCCTGCAGCCCGAAAACCTAAAGGAGGATCCATATAAATAGTTTCATGGAGGTCTCCATTGAGAAACGCATTTTCACATCGAGCTGATAAAGAGGCCAAGAGTGGGAGGCAGCCGAAGACAGAACTGTAGTAAGCTTGGCAACAGGGGCAAGGCGACACTAATGTCTTTGCTTGGAACTTGAATAAATCCTCTGGCTACAAGACGACCCTTATAGCGATCAATAGTACCATCAGCAAGATGCTTAACTTTATAAACCCATTTGCAGCCTACAGTCTTTTCCCAAGAGGGAGAGGAACAAGCTCCCACGTGCGATTATGCTCAAGAGCTTGCATTTCTGATTGCATGGCAGTAACCCAATTTGGATTCTGGAGAGCCTCAAACATAGACCGGGGAATAGAAACAGAGTCAACCTGACTAAAAAAAGCCTGATAGGAACATGAAAGAGCAGAATAAGAAATATACAGGGATAGGATGGGCAGTGGGACAAAAATAACCTTACCGATTAACCCGGCGAGACACGCCAGTAGACCGTCTTAGAGGAGCAGGATCTGGTCCGTAGAAGTTTTTGGAATAGGAGCCTGAGCACGTGGACGACGAGAGTAATGATATTTAGGGGAAGACGTGATCACAGGAGGAAGGGAATCACTGGTAAACATATTCAACAAAAGTAGGAATAGGACGAGGAAGCTCGTTTGTTACTACTGGAGTATCCTTGAGAGGGCAAGACCGGTAAAGTAGAGGACCTGCAAAGAAGGAAATATCTTCCAAAAAAGTGACATCCATAGAAGTATAGAATCTACGAGAGACAGGGTTACATCACCGATAACCCTTAGACATGGGTGAGTACCCAAGAAACACACAGCGGATAGCCTTATCATCTAATATAGTGCGGAGAGGACTACGATTTTGCACAAAACATGTGCAACCAAAGACACGAGGCAAAACACAAAAGAGAGTGCACTCAGGTTGAAGAACAAGTAAAGGTGCCTTCCCATTCAAAACCATGGTTACCGGGATCGTGGTACCCCCTATACCGGATCTTATATTTCACAAACCAAACAAGAAGAATGTAACTAAATCCGAAACTATGAAGAAGCTAAATAAATTTGAACTTTTACATTGCTTGTTGGTTTATCTTTAAGATCTTCTAAGATATTTGCATTTGAGACTTAATTGGATCTTATTTTCCTATACTTTTTGTGTGTGAAATTTGATTATATGTAGTCATGGAATGATTTAGTACTATAAATCTGTGTATAATAATTTGCATAAGTGCTAGCCGAACCAAATGTTCGAACCAAAGCAGACTATGAACCAAAAAGTGAACTAACTAAGACTACCCCTCGTACCCCTAACCGAGCTAAGTGGCGTACCACGCACCCGAACCCTTACCACGCACCAGGGTGAACCACGATCCAAGTAACATTGTTCAAAACACGACTTGGAGTATGATTAATAAGGTATGCCAAAAATACTTAGGTACCTCCATGCCACGAAGAAGGCAACGGACAACAGATATGATGTGGCGGTTCTTGCGTTCCGCAACACCATTCTGGTCGGGAGAATAAGTGCAAGTGAGCTGTTGGAGAATACCTTGTTTATGTAATGCAGAGAAAAATTCATTAGAGATGTATTCACGTCCATTATCAGAACGAAGAGTACGAACAATTGTCTAATACAGGGTTTTAACCATTTGTAAAAATAGAGTAAACAGAGAGAAAATCTCCAATTTTTTCTTCATTAAATAAACCCATGTGCAACGTGAATAATCATCAATAAAAGTGACATAATACATATAACCGGATAAAGCAGTAACAGGGGAAGGACCCCACACATCAGAATGGATAATATCAAAGGCACAAGGAGCTCGAGACATACGAGGTATATAGCTAGAGTGAGTATGTTTAGAAAGTTCACACACCACACAATGAAATTTATTATGCTCATAGGCTTTTTTTAATTCTGGGAAAAACTAACATAGATATTTAAAATTAGCATGTCCAAGGCGAGCATGCCACAATGCCAAAGTTTCAAAAGAAAAAACACTAGAAGAACTAGGTAAAATAGAATCCTGGAGACTAGAAGACACAATTGGTGGTAGTGGTGGTGGTTCCCCAAAATAGTAGAGTCCATTGCGCTCATGCCCCGTGCCAAAAATCTTCTTCGTAGCCAGGTCCTGCAAGAAACAACGATCAGAGCTCAATTATAAACTTGGCAAGACGACCGGTTGATAAAAGATTTTAGGGAAAATTAGGAATATGAAGGGAAAAAAAAGGGTAATTGTGGAAGATAAATGAACATCACCCTGACTACTAACACGAGTGGTAAAACCATCAGTAAGACAGACAGACTGGGTTGCATGTGTAAGGGGGGAAGAAATAAGAGAACTCACCAGTCACATGATCGTTAGCTCCAGAGTTCAGAACCCACGTCGGAGTTATTGACTTATCATGAAAAGTAGTGGAAGTACCTGAAGCAAGAGCAGTAGTGGTTGTAGAAGAGGAGGAGTCCGATGACTGTTGAAGAAGAGAACCTAGTTGACTCTGAATCTGGCCAAGCTGGGACTGAAGCTGACTCTGAGCGTGATGAAGCTGTCCAAGATTTGGAATAGGGGTTTTTTTTTGGTGGGGGGGGGGGGGAGGGGGGTACTCAGAACAAGTATCGACTACATTAGCAAAGCTGGGAGCGGAGGCACTAGTATTCTTACGTGCATAGTGTTGCTTCAATTCCGGATGAAGTTTGAAGCACCGATCCTTGGTGTGACCAAGACCATTACAACAGCGACAGATAGGTTTCCGACCACCCATGCGAGTACCAGTATTAGCCGCAAATGTCATCTGATCAGGAACAGGAGGAGGCTCAATAACCGGAGCCAAAGGGGCCTTAACAGAACAAGTCGCCTACGACGCTTTTCAACATCGAGTGTAGCAAATGCCTCATAGAGAGAAGGCAAATGTGATGTGTTTAAAATTTGAGTGCGAAGAGATTCGAACTCTGGTTTCAAACCCATTAAAAAGACAAAAACTGGTAAGTTTGCGGACTCTCGGAATGCTGAACAATAATTTCTGCAACATCGGCAGGAAAACCAGAAAGGGGCTTGTACTGGCCAATTTTTCCCAACGAGACTGGAGGAAGCCAAAGTAGTCGGCAATACTAAGCCGTAAAGAGTCCTGAGAGGCCTGAGAAATCACCCGGTGACGTTAAAAAATACGAGAGGTATGCGCATACAACTTAGTCAGGGTCCTTCAGAGACGTTGTAGGTACCTATTGATGGTACATAAACACCTGATAAATACGATTCTCCATGGAATTGAATATCCAACCCAGAATAGTGCAGTTATCCATGTCCCACTGGTCACGCAGTATCGGCAGGTTTAGTTTCCTTGTCGAAAATCCAACCTAGCTTGCCTTTTTCGTCTTTTCCACCAAGAAAAAGGCGAAGAGAAAAAGGTGAAGAGATCAAGACCAAGCAGTAAAATTTTGCCCATTCAACAGGACACTGGTAACCCGTTGTGCCGAAGTTTGTTGAGAGAGAGAGAGAGAGCGAGAGAGAGAGATCCATACGTGGTTGAGAACCAAGAAGTAGGTTGAACTTCCTTTTTAGAGGTGGTCATTGTAGAAAAAGGAGAAATAAATTTATTCTCAAAGAAGTGCAATAAAGAACCACCCAAAAAATTACACGGAAGATACGAGTATACGACTGTAGGAAGATTAGCAAAGGGCTACACTGGTAGCCAAGAAAACAGAAATAGTGCACGAGAAAAACTCTAAAACATCATAGAGGAAGACCAACTGGGCAAGGCATGACACTATGGACTGTGCAATGAAGAGGCGCATCACAGAGGTTGCGTTGAAGGGTTGTCAGGTGGCTGATGGGTTGCTGAGGGGTTGGGCTGGTGCGGCGAGGGCTGGGCTGGGCTGTTGCGGCAAGGTGGCTGGGTGAGGGTGGGGCTGCGGTTGGATGTTGGTGGGGCTAGGGTTAGGTTTCCCTTGGTTCTGATTCCAAGAAATAAAGAAAAAGATTACAAGGAAATAAAAATCAGAAAATGACTGGCATTTTTTCAGTGGTCACTGACATCCCCCATGAGAGGCTTTGGAGCTCGTTTTCTTTTGGTTTTCCTGGTTCTATTTTGTGTCATTGAATTTTTTTCTTAGGTGGGTCCGTTTCTGCAGCATCATCCTTCTAATGTAGACAAACGTATAGGGAGGTTTGTCAGCACATACTGCCAGACTACTCTATCACATAGCTGAAGTTCTTCTAATTGAATCAGATGAAATTTTTTTTAATGAACTTCTTCCTGCCTACTGCTTTTAATAGCTGTCCCAACTTACATGGAAGATTTCTGATGTTCTTTCAACTTTTCAAGTTGGTTAGATTTGTTGGAATATGGCCAGTGCAGAGAGTTTGAAGCAAGCCGCTCGACGGGCCGGTCGACCGTATAAGGCATATAGGGCAGTTTGCTTAATCCACCAGATTTGATGAAGATTTGATTTCCTAGAATCCCAATCACTCCAGATTTGATTATGGGAATATCCTCGATATAGATAGGATGATTGGGATAAATTATTATCTTTACCTTTTATGGTATGTAAATCCCCTATATTGTGGGTATTTGCGGGATATGTTTTACCCTCACTTTATATAAAGGGTCGGAAGTCTTGTAAAAATACGCAACATATTTTTATTAAGAGATAATACAAGATGTAGCCCTTGGGGCTTTGAGGTGTGGATGTAGGTCCTTTGGACCGAGCCACGTGAATTTATGTGTGTTTCTCACTTTCTCTTCCTCTTCTTTTCCTTATTCTTTGTTATTTCCATGATCCCAAAAATCAACAAGCTCTAGCCCCTGAAAAGGAAAGGATAAAAGTATGTTCAGATCAGTGTTCGGAGACATTTATCCTTGTGTTATAAACAGATTCGTTGCCACCTCCATGGAGGGGAAGGATATACAACAGAGATGGGGGAAGAGGGGGAGTGTGGGTGTGGGGTTGAACACCTCCTGTTGCTTTTGATTATCATGCTCGACTTTGGAAAAGATCCTTGCATTGTATTCTAATGCTTCTTTTTCTGTACAGAGGTTTGGTGTCAAACAGAAGGAGAAGATTGCTTCATTCAAAACTTCAGTTGATGTGCTCACTCTTTCTGCAACACCTATACCAAGAACACTTTATTTAGCATTGACTGGGTTTCGCGATGCTAGGTAATGCTACAGATGAAACTGGAAGTTTGATTGTGTTTAGTTTCTTTTACTTTTTGTCCTACTTTTGGTTCATATTGTTAGGTCAATTTGTATTTGTGGCTCAACTATATATATATATATATATATATTTTTTTTTTTCATTCACCACAAAAACTGCAGTTATGTATGCATGTGATCATGGATGAAAATAAACTTACAATACATGGTTGGAATGATACATTTTCTGCTCTGTAAGCCTCATCAATTTTATAAAATTCACTCTGTTTCGCTTTAATAATAAAAGATACTCCCTCCGTCCCAAAATAAGTGTCCACCTTTTCTTTTTTGGATGTCCCAATATAAGTGTATACTTTTGAAAGTCAACTACAAATTTATATAAACTTCCTATAATACCCTTACAATAAGATAAGTAACAATGAGTAGAAAAGTCATTGTTATTTGTCACATCATTGTACTTGTCAAGGGTAAAATAGTAAAGTAGGTATGTAAGGGACCAAAATAATGAATATAATACATCTTTTTCTTAAACAATGTGCAAACTTGTAGTGGGCACTTATTTTTGGGACGGAGGGAGGGAGTACAAAAAAAAAGCCCCCCCCCCCCCAACACACACACACAGGAGGGGGGGAAACACCAACACAACCGCACTCCGGAATATCTGCATTTTGGTGGGGACCAATTTTTTTATATCTGAAAAAAATGGTTAGATGCTAAAGAATATACTTATTATCAGCATTCGAACTATGAAGTATGCCACTTACTTAAGACATATGTAGGTATAATTTGTTAAAGTCACTAATTGTTCCAAAAGCTTAAGCTATTATAGAATGGGCCCAACAATGTATATCAAGCTTCAACACCCTCCCTCACGCGCGACTTCATCTCGCACGTCTACAAACGAAACTCCATCATATAATAGAGATAAGCGACAAACTGAAATATGCATACTAAAACGTGGACGTAAACTTGAACATGAGACCTCTAACAAACAAGGCTATGATATCAAAGTCACCAATTGCTCCAAAAGTATAAGCTGTTAGAGAATGTACACACAACAATGTATATCAAGCTTCAACATGAATGTCCTATATTTACTACACTCTTAACTAATTCTGAGCAACAAAGCATACAATGTCATGAGAGGGACTGTTAACCTGTGTCCGTGTGACCTTGGCTGATCCTGAGTGGAGATTCTTTTGGTGACAGTTCTCTGGTTCTTAAATTTGTCTCTGTTGTAAGACTCATTTTTTGTTTTTTTTCATTTTCCCAGTCTAATTTCAACACCGCCTCCTGAAAGAGTTCCTATCAGAACTCATCTTTCGGCATATAGCAAAGAAAAGGTAATATCAGCAATCAAGTATGAGCTGGACCGTGGTGGTCAAGTATTCTATGTTTTGCCTCGTATAAAAGGTAGACTCATTAACATCATCTAGAATTATATATGACATTGTCTTTTCCACTTAGAATAAGAAGTATTACACTCTGAATAATAGTGTAATAAGAACTTAATGGGTTAAATACTTTTCACCCTCTTATGGTTAGACCCATGTTGACTTTTCCCTCTATGATTCAAAAGCTGACACTTAACCCCATGTGGTCACAACTGGAATGAACCCCTTAAGTTTTTGTCAAAACTAATGGACTAAATACATTTTACCCCACTGTAGTTAGACCCATTTTCACTTCACCAGTTCACCCCCATATGGTTTGAAAGTTGACGCTTAATCCCATTTGGGTGTTGCTGAAATGAAGGGTACATTTGTCATTTCAAGTCAAAATTTAATACCGTTAGGGATTGCATTTAACACGTTAACTGTCAACTTTTGAAGCCGAGTGGCGTAAAGTGAAAATGGACCCTAACCAAATGAGGTATAATGTATTTGACCCTAACTACAAACAGAAAGATGAAACAACTAAATATCCAAATTTAAAATTGAATAGTTAACGCCTAATAGCTGAGCATTGTGCTTTGGTTTTTTCCCAAGTATGCTCTTACTATTGGTTTATGTTTTTGGTTTCTTAATGGTGGTTCACCATCGGGAACAGGTCTGGAAGAAGTGATGGAATTTCTTGAACAGTCAGTTCCAGATGTTGAAATTGCTATTGCTCATGGAAAGGTAACTTTTTGTGGCCTGATGGTTTGGTTTGAGGATAGCGACTTTGTACAAATAGTGTCAAGGTTATGCCTACACCCAATTTGCCCTTCCCAAGTGGAATGATAGGGGTGAACATCTAGGAACAAGAACATTCAATCTGCAATATCGACAAAGTCTTGCAGAGTCCAAGGAAATGAAATAAAACAAGGTCAACTGTCCAATTACGTCTCCATCCAACTTTTAAAAATAGCACATTGTAGTGGCCTTTTCATTTCAAATTTCAGATGGGTTATAGTTTAAATTAGTTGTTTGGTTTCAGATTTGAGCCACTGAACAGATCTTTCACATTATCGTAGTTGAAACTTGACACAGACTCGTCGACTGTAAGATGTGCAATCGCAAGTGTAGTCTCATATAAAAATATGAAATTCAATACGCAAGCTATTGCTGAACACTAAAACAACTGGAAACTGGAAAGCGTGAAATTCCATCATGCAAAGTCCAAACACCAAGTAATTCGGTTTTCTCGTTTCATTTTTCCTCTCGAGAAATATGCATACTCTTTTCTCTTAGAGAAATGGAACCTTGTGACCCATACTTGTGGTTGATGACCATGAGTGCCATGTAATACCAAGTTGGATTTAAGGTCTTCAGTAGTTTGGTAGTGAATATCTTTTCCTCTTTCACGCACACAATATACACTATACTAAAACAAAGCTTGAAAAACCACCCAAGCAGAATGCGGATATTCACTATAACCTAAACTCTCTCTGCCCAAATGAATTGTAAACGAAAGCTTGAAAAAACCTCCTAAGCATAGTAAATATATAATTATTGGAACACAAACTCCTCCTATAGTTGACAAAACATGATTCTCACCTGTTTTAGTCTTTAGGGCCATGTTGGACAAATTGAACCAACTAATCCATTAGTAGCAACCAAATAATCAAAGGATCTTGATACACATTGATTGACTCATGCTTAAAAAGCTTTGAGAAAGTGGTTGTTTAACATTGTTTCAAGTAAAGTGGTTCTTGAGCTTAAGTTTTTTCTTACGTTTTCTAACCGCTCCAATAGCTTAAGTTGTTAGAGAATGGGCTCAATAATGTATATCAAGCTTTGACACCCTCCCTCACGTGCGACCCAGTCTCACACATGGAGCGCCAGCAAACTAGCTCCATCATAGTGGATACAAATAACAAAGTGCAAATATGTAGATTAAATCGGGAATGTGGAGAGTTCAACCCAAGACCTCTCACAAACAATGCTCTGGTAGCATGAAGAAACTTCCTATACAACCTAAAAGATTACGCTGATAGGTACAGAGGCCCAACATGTATATGTAGTGGGCTAATTCTTTCTTCTTCTTCTTTTTTTGGTTTAAAGGGTTGGAAGTGGGCCTGACTCTGATCCCATGTTAAATTACTTACTGCTCCAAAACCTTAAGTTGTTAGAGAATGGACCCAACACTATATATCAAGCTTCAAAATTACTCTTGTACTTGTACCCTAGGTTTGTCTATATTATTTGCACTAATTTTAGTCTCCGTGCCTATCTACCCAACGAGTCAGAGTGTGAGAGCTTGATACACCAAGGGTTGTCTAAAAGTAGGCAGACTGTTCGAATCTAAAAGTGTAATCACACATATATGATACTCAAGAGAACGTTTTTAGGCCACGTTTGGATGTCTTTGGGGGATTGGACAAATAGTCCAATATGATTAGACTAATCAGGGGATTAATAAACCCCGCCTTGGGATAATTAGTGGCCCGTATTCACGACTATTTAGTTAAAATGATTAGTAGTCTCGTGCCGTATTGGCGTCCCAAACACCGGAGTATTTCAATTAAATGGACTAAATGAATTATAGTCCAATCCCCCCTAACCCCCCCTTTAATTCCCCACAACAAACGTGGGCTTATGTTATTGTAGTGCACAAGTGTAATTTCTTGTGCCATTTCGGGCATGTCGACTTTTTCTGTTTCATCGATTATATATTAGAATGCGAACCTTCCTCCCATGTCATATTTAGGCGAACGTAAGCATTGTAGTCATTGTTGACCTACTTTTTTTTTTACCATACTCCAAGGCTTTTTGACATCAGGTTTGGGTTTGATATTTTGGACAATTTGATATTGGAGAAGATAGATTTCTTTTTCTTATCCGTTACTCTTGTATTTCAAAGAGTACAGAGAAATAACATAAAGGAGTGCACAAGTCTTTGGGTGAACACGTCTTCTTCTTAATACGTATTGAGTTAACCCCATAGGCAGATCGATTGAAAAAAATCATGACGATACTCAACAATTTAACACTATGATGTCCACACACGACGGACAATTTTTTTTTTACTATTTACCTTTGTGATGGCAGAAGTGTATATTGCAAACATTTTTTTTTATTATAGGAAAGGGTGAGGTTATAGAGTGGCTTCTTAATGTATACATCCGGTGTACCTTGGTTTCACCCCTTTTTTGGTGCCTTTTGAATGGAACACACTTACAAAAAAAAACTAGATGCGTAATATTAACTGTAAGTTCACAATCAGACCATGAAGTGTATAAGTCTTGTTTTGCATAAATATACATATTGTAGAAGTCTCTAGAGCAACTTTTGGTTCTCAAATGTCTATCAAGAATCGCTAACATGTTTTAAGTTGGTCGTGTGGTACTCCTTAAGAACTTTAGATATCACAGACTTCACATAAAATTTACAAATGGGCGAAGCTAAGAATTGTATTTCCGGAAGTCCCAAAAAGATTACTGCTAGTATAGGTTTGAAAAATCTGCTGTTATCGTCCATTTCTCATATTTAAGTTATTTAGCAGCAATACTCAAAGCAGCTTGAGGAGACCATGGAGAAATTTGCAAAGGGAGAAGTTAAGATTCTCATATGCACAAATATTGTAGAAAGTGGGCTTGACATTCAAAATGCAAACACCATCATAATTCAGGATGTTCAACAATTTGGCTTAGCGCAATTGTATCAGGTTTGGTCTTTTTCTTTTGGTTGTAAGTTTTGTTCTTCAGATTCTTGTGTCAATTATGCGGTGTTGGAATTTGGAGTAATAGATTTGTTTTTATGAAAAGAGGAAGAGAGAGTAAAGCTAATCAGAAGGGCATAAGATCGCCTATGACTTTTAGAAATTTGGAGGACAGCCTTGTATCCTAAGTGTGATTTTGGATTTGAAGCATACTCGGCTCTCAAAAAATGAGTTGAACTCTGTTTGCAGAAGTGCTTTTGTTTTTTAAAAGTTTTCTTTTCCTATCTCCCTTCTTCCTCGTAATGATAAAGAGTTCTTAGTGGGGTTTTCTAGTCCGTAGTTAACCTCTTTAACCCCCAGCACATGCAGGCAGTATATGCCAAAGATAAAAAACTTTGAGATGAATTTCTCTTCTAACAGATAAACGTTTCTTTGCATTCATCAGTAGAAAATGTTTGTTAATGTTGCAACTCTTCAGAAATGTCTGAATGTGTATAAAGCTTGACTATTGTCGAATCTGAAAGATGATTTCTTGTATACAGTTATAATTGCAAGAAAGTCTGGCAGGGGACTTTACACTTGTAACATTTTCCTTTCTCTTTGGTTTGGTTCTGATTTTGTTGAGATTCACACAAGCACATACAATAAACAGTTTATTTGTTTTCGTCTTTATGTAGTTGTGTTGGGCTGAATCCTCTTCCTCCTTGTGGTGTTGTCCCTTTTTTTTTTTCCCCCTATGAGCATTAATCTTTGTGTGAGAGTAGGAAACAAATGAGGTATGATGTAAGGCCTCTTGCCTGGTGCAATGTTATATTTTAGGGTTCTGAAGGCTGGGTTCATATTATGCTCCGTTTGGTATGGCAGTAATTTTTTTTTTTCCGGAGCACATGTATATATATATATATATTTTTTCTTTATGTACTTTAGCTATAGAGAGATGAAAAAGAGGACAGAAGGGTAGAGATGAAGATGGAAATGTTGTAGAGTGATAGTTCTTTGTTATAAAAGTGAAGGGGGATGGGGTTCCATCAACCCCCAACCCACGTCCCTATATGCAAAACACTTCAACTTAAAAGCAGAAGCAAGTAAGACTTGCTTTTTTGAAGAAGCAAAAACTGTATTAGAGTGCATCTTGTAAATAAGTTGAAAATGAAGATGAATATGTACTTATAATTGGCGAGAATGCATTCGACAAATGTCATTCCAAACAGACCATTACCTATAATTAAAAAAGAAGAAGAAGAAGAAGAAAAAGAAGGCCTCATAATTGCCACCTTATGGAAGTAATGCCTAAAGTTAATTCTGTATCAAGTCTACTTATCATGCGCCATTGCTTTGGTGGGGCTAGTTGGTAACCACCTTTTAGTATTAAAACTGGAAGGTGGCATAATGAAACAAAATCTATACTTCACATTCTACAATTTGATCATACTGGTATTTCAATCATCTGGTCCATTAACTTTGTGCTGCATATGAACATTTGGGCTTGTAAACCAATGAACTGATGATGTGGCCTTGAAGTCCTTTAATACCAGACAACCTAGCCTAATTGATCATTTCTGTTGTCACATGTGAGGTCACATCTCGTTGTGACATATGTGACCTAACCCATAACACTAAAATGTCCAGCCTTGAAGAAGAAGCAAAGTTTGATTGTGATTGTTGCTTCTAGAAATGATCGGCGGGTGCGCACATGAAGAAAGAAGTAGAAGAAAACAAATAGGCCAAGTTTGGCCACAAAAGTCAATGTTTGAGACTTGGTTCTTCTGGTGGCTTCTTGGAATGTCCAAGCAATGTACGAGGCGGTTTGGTGGCTTATAAATATGTGTCATGCACATTCAGCTGTATCACTCGCCAAATTGGGCCAGTGACAGATGTCCCCTCTGGGACATGGTGAGGTTCTTGTGAGTGTTGAGAGGGAGTGTACAAGGATATTGGGATTGGGTTATGTGAGTTAATCCAAGAGTGTCTTGTACCAATATTATGTCTCAATATGAAAGAGCAGTCCTCTAGGGTGTGGACGTAGGCAATGTTTGGCTGAACCACGGTTTAAATCTGTGTATATTTTCTTTGGTGTGTATGTTAAGTACTGTGTGTGTTTGGAGTGTCTTTCCAAATGATGGTATCAAATGTTCCACTGGTGTTTCAAGCTTCCGTTGCGTAGAGAAATGGTATTTTTCCTGACAATTCCCATTTTTCAAATTTGGAGCTTTTCATAATCCATAGATTAGGTAGCCTCTCTCTCTCTCTCTCTCTCTCTCTCTCTCTCTCTCTGGCAAATACACATACCACTATAGTTGGCTATATGCGAATAGTTTTCTTGTTCGATTTTATATTTTTATTTTTATTTTTATTTATTATCAGAACTTAGGTATTTTCCGCTTGGATTGATCTATTCCCACCTTTGAAGTTATTATGATGATTTTCTTCTTGAAAAAATGGATGTTATGGCTTCTAATTCTTGATTCTTACCTCTCTTTTTGTGTTTGTTCAATTTTTACTCTCAATAGTTGCGTGGAAGGGTGGGGCGAGCAGATAAGGAAGCTCATGCACACCTATTTTTCCCTGATAAGTCACTGCTGTCTGATCAAGCACTGGTATTCTTTCTCCCTTTCTTTTTTTTTTTTTTTTGAAAATGACTTCTTTACCCTTTTCTGGGTGAGTTTTTAGAGTGGCACCATACATCATCCCCTTGTAATAGCGAAACTCAACAAGGCTTGTATGTCAATATAGGAATTCTTCTTTTCGTGTTAACAATATGTCCAGAGATCAGTGATTTTTTTTACATGTGATGTTCACCATTTTCTTCCATTTCTATATTACCATTATTTATAATTTTCACCAAATTTTTAAGGATTCTAGTTCAGGAAAATTTTTCTCTTCTCTAAAAGATTATTGTTATATTTCTTCTGTGGTAAAAAGTGATATCCACAGTTGTGGCAATTTAGGAGAGGCTTGCAGCTCTCGAAGAGTGCTGTGATCTTGGCCAAGGCTTCCAACTTGCAGAAAGAGACATGGCTATAAGAGGCTTTGGTAATATCTTTGGGGAGCAACAAACCGGGGATGTTGGAAATGTGGGCATTGATCTCTTCTTTGAAATGCTTTTTGAAAGCTTGTCCAAGGCATGTCTTTTTAATCCTACCTTCATTGAACTCTATTTCAATTAAAGATGCAACCTAATTTGATGTCTTGAGTCATTTGTTGGATTTTTTGGTAATCTTTTAATGCCTTCAATTCTGTTTTTTCTTTTGCAATCAACTCTATGCTTTGTTTACTAAAAGAAGTTACGTTAAGTATGGCCTACCACTACTTTCCCCAGATGTTGCAAGTGCAAAAATAGAAGAAAATAGCTGCCATCCAGTTCTTCAAACATTGGTTTCCTGATCATTTTTGTAGCAAACCTGAAACAGGGTTTGTAGGTTTTCTAGTATAGCTTTTCTGTTGCTATTTTACTAATCTTGTTTCTAGAGGACCCTAAACTGGTTTGTAGGCTTTCTTGTATAGGATTCCCAATGCTGTTGTCTTTCTAGTATAGCTGTACTGATGCTATTTTACTGATCTTGTTTCTTGAGAACCCTAAACTGGTTTTTAGGTTTTGTAGTATAGGTATTCCCATTGGTGTTGTCATCCACTTTCTTTCTCTGACAAGTCTTAATCTTTGTTTGTTTGAAAACCAGGTTGAAGAGCATCGTGTTATTTCAGTTTCTTACCGATCAGTGCAGGTATTTGCTTTTTGTCAGAAAGATGTATTATGATAAGATGAAATGACCTGGGATATTGGTATAATTTCTACATAAACAGGATATTTCTTGTTATAAACTTACTACGTCACAAGATATTCAGTTAGCTGGGTATAACGGGGCCAGGTTAGAGCATGCCTAGCATTATGCCAAAATTTGGTTTTCTAATTGTCTCAATTTTCGTTTAGAATACTTGTGCGTCTATTCCAACTTAAAAGTTCCTTTAAAAAAAAAAAAAAAGAAAGTTGGTTCTCAGTTCCTTTAAAGCTATTGGGGTGTGTCACGCCCCAGTGTAGCAAAATAAGGAAAAAATTTCATATCCGTTTTGGACCCGTAGGTCATGACAGGTGATGGATCGTTTGTCCTGTACTTAGCTTAACATCTACCAGTAAACCGAGTATATAAAGCAGCAGAGAAGATAATAATAATCATTACAATAAAACTTAAATAATATTACATTGTCTTAAATCTCTTAAGGCACAAACCGCCTTTATTTAAATAAAACATTATTCATATCCTTATTACAACTTTATTCAAAATAAAAGTATCTCCGCAGGCTTCTCTGGCCGGCATAATCCTACTGCCATGCGTATTCATCTCCTGGACATTTTGGGTGTCCAGGACAAAATAAAATCATCAGCTAATGAAAGTCGAGTGAGCATAATGAACAACACACGCAATGTATATATATAAGTAGTAAGTACATTAACCATTTTAATATCATTTAGTGGTTCAGAATACAATTAATCAATTATTCCAGTTGTTGCATATGAACAATAGACAAACAGTTTAAGTAATGAATATTTAAGACTGTAAACAACGAGGATGGGAATATATCTGTTTGTATATATTCAACATAACATAATACAAGGAGCCTATTTATAGGCTTCAGATCAACCTATACTATTTAACAGTTAACCGATGTGGGACAGCCACATGCTCACTAAGCATTACACTATACATACACATATTTACCCTTTAACACTCCCCCGCAAACTGGCACATACATATCATATGCACCCAGTTTGTTACAAATATATTTCACACATGTACCACCCAATGCTTTAGTAAACAAATCTGCTGACTGGTCTATTGATTTAACATGAACTGTATTAATCACTTTTTGTAGGAGCTTTTCACGAACAAAGTGACAATCAACTTCAATGTGTTTTGTCTTCTCATGAAACATAGGATTAGAAGCAATATGAACTGCTGCCTGGTTATCACAAAATAGGTTCATAAGTTTGGATTGAGTGAACCCCAGTTCCTCCTACAAACTCACAAGTAGTATGCGCCATAGCCCTATATTCTGACCTAGCAACAACGGTTTGTTTCTTTCTTTTCCACGACACAAGTTTTCCTCCAACAAGTACACAGTAACCTCTAGTAGACCTATCACTAGGAGATCTAGCCCAATCTGCATCTGTGTAACTCTAAACTCGAATGTGACCATGATCCTTATACAACAAACCACGGCATGGGGCCCCTTTGAGGTACCTCAAAATTCGTATCACTGCATCCCAATGTGTAGTTCGAGGAGAGTTCATAAACTGACTAATTACACAACTGCTAAGGCAACATCGGGTCTTGTGACTGTTAGGTAATTAAGTTTCGCAACTAAGCATTTGTATTGTCCTGGATCATCAAGAAGCTCCCCCTGATCTGGCATTAATTTGGAATTGGGATACATAGGAGTATCCAAAGGTTTTGATCCCAACATTCCAGTCTCAATTAGCAAATCAAGAACATATTTTCTCTGAGATAAGGTGATCCCTTCACTAGACCGGGCCACCTCAATGCCTAAGAAATACCAGCTGCCCCAAGTCTTTGGTCTGAAACTTGACTTGCAAGAAGAATTTGAACTCCTAAATGCCCTTAGAATCATCACCAGTAATGACGATATCATCAACATAAACAATTAACAGGATCTTCCCTACTACAATGTGTCTATAGAAAGCAGAATGGTCAACACATCTCTGAAGACCAAATTCAGCAATTACTAAGCCAAACCAAGCACGAGGAGACTGCTTCAAACCATAGAAAGACTTTTTTAATTTGCAAACCAGACTAGACTCCCCCTGAGCAACAAACCCAGGTGGTTGCTCCATGTAAACCTCCTTAAGAAGAGTACCATTCAAAAACGCGTTAACATCCAACTGGTGAAGAGGCCGGTGATAAGTAGTGGCAAGGGAGATAAAAAGATGAACTGATGCAATCTTGGCCACTGGGGAGAAAGTTTCTGAATAGGCAAGTCCATAGACTTGAGTGTAACCTTTGGCAACAAGGCGGGCCTTCAACTTGTCCAAAGTACCGTTAGGGACCTTAACTGCATATACCCAACGGCAACCAACCACAGATTTTCCAGGTGGGAGAGGGACCAAGTCCAAGTACCAGTCCCCTTAAAGCACACATCTAATCTTGTATAGCTTGGTTCCAATCGGAATGGGCAAGAGATTCTGCAACAGTGTTAGGAATAGAAATGGAAGACACAGAAGCAACAAAGGAAGAAAAAGTGGGTGACAAGCTATCATAGGAAACATAGTTCGAAATAGGATGCGAAGTGGTACAAAAACGCTTACCCTTCCTAAGAGTAATGGGAAGGTCTAACTCTGTTTGTTTTGGAGGAGACGACGATGGATTTGAGGACGCAGAAGGCAGAGGCGGAGCAGAGGAGTCCATAATGCGCTCTGGAGCTGGACGACGAGTATAAACCTGCAAATCAGGACGAGATAAACGAGTGGAAGCATAGAAGACAGGAAGAGGAACAGGTAACATAAAGTCTGGATCAGTGGCCGAATACGACTCAGAATAAGAAGGTGTGGATTCAAAAAATGTAACATCGGCAGAGATAAAGTACCGACGCAGGGAGGGACTGTAACAACGATACCATTTCTGAGTCCTAGAAGAACCTAAGAAAACACACTGAATTGCCCGTGGGTCTAATTTATCAGTACCAGGAGTCAACTGGTGGACAAAGC
Organism: Hydrangea macrophylla; assembly: GCA_033977485.1. Lineage (NCBI taxonomy): Eukaryota > Viridiplantae > Streptophyta > Magnoliopsida > Cornales > Hydrangeaceae > Hydrangea > Hydrangea macrophylla. Next base: position 7,859,627 of record CM066987.1, read on the forward strand.
AAACACATCTAAAAACACGTTGATCCACTGAGAAAATAGACTCCGTAGGAAACAAAGTAGAGTGCGGAGTGTGGCCATTAAGAACTGAAAATGGCATACGATTAATCAAGTGACAAGCAGTGTGGATAGCATCCCCCCAAAAAATCTTTGGAACATGCATTTCAAACAACAAGGTACGTGTAACTTCCAACAAATGTCTGTTTTTCCGTTCTGCAACATCATTTTGTTGCGGTGTATGCACACTAGAAGACTGATGAATCATTCCATGTTGGGCCATATAAGTACTAAAAGGGTCAGAGAAATATTCCTGTGCATTATCACTTCGAAGAACACGAACGAAGACATCAAACTGAGTTTTAATTTCAACACAAAATGCACAAAAAATGGATAATAACTCGGAACGATTTTTCATTAAATAAAGCCAAGTTACTCTTGAGTAATCATCCACAATTGTAACAAAATACCGATACCCCTTTTGGGAGGTTACACGGTGAGGACCCCATACACCAGAATGCATTAACTGAAAAGGACTAGATGCTCTTTTATTGACTCGGGGAGCAAATTGAACACGGTGATGCTTCCCCAAATGACACGACTCACACTCGGACTGCAAAGAACTTAAACTAGGAACTAAGAGCTTCAAATTAGCTAATGAAGGATGACCAAGGCGGCAATAGACCTGATGAGGTGAAACAGTAGCAGGGCAGTCAATTATTGAAGGAGCATGGACATGATTACCATCAAAGTAATAGAGGCCATTGGACTTATGCCCGACGCCAATTGTCTTCTGAGTCGTTAAATCCTGAATAAGAACATTCAGGAGCAAAAGTATTACAACAGTTAAGATCCTTAGTCAATTGACCAACAGACATTAAATTAAAGGACGAATGAGGTATGTACAAAACAGAAGACAAGGATAAAGATGAAGAGGGTTGAGCCGTCCCGATCCCTTCAACAGGAGTCGAGGACCCATCTGCTAAAGTGACTGGGGGAAGAGACAATGATTGCCGAATAAAAGTAAAAAGACTAGATATGTGTCATAGACCGATCCCACAATAGCAGAACCGGAGCCCGTGACACGCCACCGAGGCTAAACCAATTCATTAACGTTCCCAAAAAAATAGTTTTAAGAACACACGCAACGGAACAAAACAAATCATTTTGAAAATCAGCAGTCCAGTCGACTGCACCTCGTGCCCAGTCGACTGATACTGGTCCAGCAGAAACTTGATTCTTAAAACACGATCTAGTCGACTGTTTTCTAAGTCCAGTCGACTAGGGCTTCAAATTTTCAGTCGACTGGTACGGTCCGGTCTACTGAAGTCCAACCTGAGCAAAAATATCTGAATTGAACACATGATCCAATCGACTGTGTCGGGGACCCAGTCGACTGATCCTCTATAAAAAGGTGCAGTGAGTTACTGAAAAAGAGGCTCCAGTCGACTGTTTTCTCAAGCAGTCGACTGGTTTATGGCAGCATCACACATTCTGCAAAATTTCTAATTTTAAAAGCTTTCTGAAAACGTTCGGGGATTAAACACACACACCAAACTTACTCCAAAGTAATCCTAACTATATTATAACATTACTAAACATAATTACAACAAATTAGTGTCTATTACAACATCACTAATCCGTTCTAAGATACTAAGTTAAACAAAACTAAAAGTCAGAAAGATTCTTATTACAACAAGTCTATTACAAAACGACGAGATCAATATATCGAGTCGCCTTCTAAGTGAACTCCCAACCCACGTGCTCACTTCTGTGATTCCTCGCCAGCATTAACACTTGCAATGGGTATTTGAATAACCACACATATTCGATTTGTTTAAGTTAACGCTTAGTGAATAAAACAACAAATGCACGTGAATAACAAACATGCTCGCATTCACATCTCTACATTTCATACTAGCCGCGGGAGACTAACGTGCACATTCCATACTCCAATCCGCGACTCGTCGCCAATAAGTCCACGCGAAAGGGTAAGACTCACGATTCTTCTCTTCAATCGTGCGATCTTAATGCCTATATCGGCTCCACAAAATGGCTTAGTGACCACGTGCTCCTTCTGACCCAAATAAGTAACTCAACATGCTCAAATACATATCACAATGCTCTCGGTAAACAAAACATTTCACCATGCTATTGGGCCTACTTATCAATATAATTGCCCAATATGAACTACACAATATATCTCTATGGATTAACACATGCTTTTCATATAAAACATGAATACATGTCAAGAAATTATTACAAATTTCAAGGTTGACTCGCTCACCTCCGAATAACGCTCCTATAAATACGATCCAAGGAAAACCCGTGTACAAAGAACGCGTAGAAGTCCGTCTAGTACAATTCCTATGGATTAGAAATCCAATTATCAACTTTTATGAAAAATTCTAGAAAATAACTTTTCGGAAAACTTAGCCAAACATGGCCTAATAGGTATCAAAACGAAGCTCTTACCTCGAGGAGCTCGAATATGAAATTTGGTGAAAAATCAGCGGACGAACGGGCGTCGTTTGGCGTCGAGAAGCTCTAAGCAACTAAATCACCCTTTTGGCTTCCTCTTGAGTTTTAGGTTAGAAAGTTGTAAAAATATGAAAGACATCACTTTCTATATATAGGCAACATTTTCCAAAATTGTGTTTACCTCCCCACGAGTTTTCAAAACTCCTAATCAGTCTCTGAAACTTTCTACACAGCTAATTCGTAACTTCGTGAGTGAAACCTCGAAATTATAAAAGTTTCTGACTAAATTCCGTTTGGTTGCTAAAACGCAAATTTCTACATAACGTTTCTGAGGTTGCTAATTAGCCTACCACATTAATAGCCTCACTAGGATACTAAAACTAACAACAGAAATAAATTCTAAACCAGAAATAATACAGATAGTGAAATATACAGGTAAACATTTAATTCCAGATAAACATTTAAGGTATTCCACAATGACCGTCTCAATCTCAGAGAGACGTCACAACAACAAAACACTCATTCACATCATCTCAAAGGGTTCTCTAACACAGACACCCAAATCGACTCAAAAACTCACTCAAACATGTGTCATACGACACGCCACATCACATTATCATGCATGACAATGTAATGCAATGCAATAACATAAATGCGGGTGTTATAAGATATACCTGTCAAATGATTACTAGCTCCAGAATCAATTACCCATGGGAAGAGCCTGAAGCAATGCAAGCAGTATGTGTACCTCCATGCTGAGCTAAGGAAGCTGATGAAGTGGATTCCTGGTGTGCTGCTTGATACTGAATTAACTGAGAGTATTCCTCGTGTGGAACAGAAACGGTATCCATAGGAGCAGTAGCAGAGGAGTACCCAGAATAGAGATGGCAGCATTCGCAATCTTGGGGGGCGACATTGGAGTTGCTGGCATGTGTCTCTGCTATGTCCATCCTGAAAACAATAGGTGCTCTAGAGAGTTTGGCCTCTACCATGGCCAGGATGGCCACCCCGAAATCCCCCTTCGCGTCTGCCACGGTTAGGACCACCACCCCTACCAGGAGCTGGTGGAGTCTGAGTAATAAGAGCGGAGTGATCAACAAGCGACGAGGAGGGAGGTGGGTCCCGAGGGGTGCTCCGTAGAACACGTTAATATGTTTCGGCAAAAGTAGGAAGAGTATCACTCCCAAGAATTTGAGACCGAATAGTCCATAATCAGGTTTGAGACCGGCAAGAAACTTCATAACCAACATTTGTTCTCTCTATTTCTGTTGTTCCTGAACGCTGGCGGTAGGGGGCATAACAGTATTCAACTCTTTATGTAACCGTTTCATAGCAGCAAAATAATCGGTAATAGATGAATCATTCTACTCAAGCTTAAAATACTGAGAGGACAAATCATACAGCCGTGTTAAGTTACTAGAGTAGAAAAGGTGGAGATACTCCCAAAGTGCCTTAATAGAGCCCAAGTGATTGCATAAATCGGCAACTTTCGGTTCCATGGAATTCCAGATAAGAGTCACAAGTTGAGCGTCCAGTTGTTTCCATGCTTTGCAGCTTTTTCATCAGCGGTGGGAGGAGACTCAGTAAGGTGGGCATCGTGGCCTAAGCCAATAAGGGACATAGTAATAGCATTGGACCATTGCAAAAAGTTATTACCATTCAACTTATGATTAGTGAATTACGTGAGAGGTTTGGAATTCATTGGAAGAACGTAGAAGATCTGAAGAGACAGCCAAGCTGATCGGAGCCAAAACGGGCAAATCTGAACCAACAAGAGGTCACCGGAGCAGCGGGAAGGGTCGGCGAGGGTCTTTGATCACTCTCTCTTTCTTCTTCGACAAAATGATTCCATCGGTTTATGTTGATGACATCATATGGAGGGCTGGAGGTCGGCGACGAGGGTCCCCGGAGGGAGGGGGGGTTGCGGCTGAGAGGGATGAGGTCTGGGACTTACAAATCTAAGAGAAGAAGGATCATCGGAGGTCGGGAGGTCTGCGGTGAGGGTTGCCAGAGGGCTGGAGGTTGGCGGCTAGGGTCGCCGGAGGGAGAAAGGTCGCCGGAAGGAAAGGGGGGCTGCGGGAAACCTGCGGCTAGGGTTTCTGCGAACAGTGTGTTCTCTCTCTCTTTTTTTTTTTGGAAGAAAAACTAAAAACGAGATGAAGAAGGATTTACCAACAAAGAAAGATCTGAACTTCTTTGATCGCGAAGAAGGCGGAGAATGAAGGAGCAATCCCAAAGATGGGAGGCTCTGATACCATGTAAAGAACGAGGATGGGAATATATCTGTTTGTATATATTCAACATAACTTGTATATCTGTTTGTATATATTTGTGTATATTTATAGGCTTTAGATCAACATATACTATTTGACAGTTAACCGATGTAGGACATCCACATGCTCACTAAGCATTACACTATACATATACATATTTACCCTTTAACAAAGACCGTGCATGAACAATGAATCATCTCATCTTACTGACTTTTTTTATCTCAACCACAATCTCTTGACTCATTCGGTTCGCCAGAACCATCCGGCACAATGCCGTTAATTTAGAATATCTGTCGATATGTCTGCCGTATCCGAGTCGGCCTGGACTTACCTAGACATTCAAGGTTACCTTAACCTTGCTGGACACCCTTATTAGTCTGCTGTACCTGAGTCGGCCTGGACTAAGTTCGGAATAACTAACAATCGGTCTGCCGTATCCGAGTAGGCCTGGACACGACCAGACTGGCCTGCCGTATCTGAGTTGGCCTGGACTCAATCCTCTTAATTAACCTGTCATATCTGAGTCGGCTTGGGATAATTAAGGCTACAACACCCACGACATCCTCTCTTTACTTTTCTATTCTCACCAACATATATGCTGATCGAACGACCCCTTTCCAACATGCCAACTCGACCTTGCAAGTGTATGTCTTATCCTCTTTTATATTTATAGCATGCTTGTACTACTCTTAAGAACATGTGTTTTCTTTATTAACAAGGTATAACGTACATGGAATCCTTGTGTCAACATTTGCGATCTAAATTATCAAGTCATGTATGAAACAATAGGTAAATTCATCCAAGAATACTTTAATATGTTATTACGGCTACCAATACATAAGTGGGTCCACTTTGAAGCAATGCCCTAAAAAATGAGTTATAATTTTTGTGGCTGAATTACATATCAAAAGAAAGGTCTTTGAGTCTAGTTTCCATTGCTTTAAACAATACGCATTTCGGAGTTTTCGAGAGGAAGTTATGGTCGTTTTACTAAAAGTCGACATTGTCGAAAAATGGCAATCGATTGGATGATGTGGCAATTGATTGGATTTGATGGCAATCGATTGCCACTACGTCTTCTTCCTCTAGATGCTGAAAATTCGAGTTTTTCTTCCATTTTTCAAATTCGAACCAAACAGGTCGTGTAATGTACCATTCTCTTCTTTTTTTCATGTAGATTATGGATATATAAGTCTTGATTATCAATTATTAACGTAGCTCTACTTATTGATGAAAATCCGAGAGTCGCCACAACAGTTATGAATTAAGGTCTAAGATTTGAAACATAAGCTACTGGGTTTGTAATATTTCATTTCTAATTTACATAATTGATTTTCGTTGAGTTTTACGAGACCACCATTTTTGAGCTTCCATGGCTATATATCTACTATACTATAAGAACGAAGAAACAAGCACGTCAAAAAATATGAACTTCCTCTTTTGTCCTTCACTACACCCTAATTACTCATATAACTATCTATACATCGTAAGGATATAATGATTTGTCTGAGGGTAAATATGTCATTTTTGACAAATAATTACATTTAAGTCAGCTCTTGAAATTTTATTTAATATAATAATGAGGTTTTAATCAACAATCTTGTGTCTAATTATATTTAGATCAACAATTTTTGAGATATTTATTATTGACTTCAAAAAAAGTCAACAAAAGTGGCTATTTTGGAATTGGTCACTAATATTTACAATTTGGTCAACTTCTTCTCTCAAATGAGGCTTCAATCAACAATTTGTGTCTAATTACATTTGGGTCAATAATTTTTGGGATATTTATTATTCACTTCATAAAAAGTAAAAAAAAAGTGACTATTTTAGTGGTTATTTAGGAATTGGTCACTAATATTTACAATTTGCTCAACTTCTTCTCTCAAATTTAGGATTCATATATTGTAATATGTGTAATTGCATTTGGTCAGCAAGTTTTGGGATATTTAATATTCACTTTAAACAAGTTTTAAAAAGTGGCTATTTTAGTCGCTATTTAGGAATTGATCACTAATTTCACATTTTTGTCAACTTCTTCTCTCAAATTTAAGCTCTGGTATATTTAAATTGTCAATTTAAGTGGCTATTTTAGTAGCTATGATTAATTGGTCACTAATATTTACATTTTGGTCAACTTCTTCCCTCAAATTCAGGATTTATAGATTGTATTTGAATATCAATTAAGGCCTACAAACACATTCATGCCCTTTTTTTTAGAGGAAATACCCTACTTGTGTCGTATATTTTTAGTGGCGCTTTATTGGTACATTTACTACTCATTTATAAGATAGTCAGAATTATCAACTTCTTCCGTAAGAAGAGTTTTAGATTAAATAGTTACATTTACAATTTCCTATTTAACTGTTTTAACATCTTATGTTGATTTTTAAAAGTGGACCTTATTTTGAAATATCAAAAAAGTGACTTATTTTAAAAAAATCCAAAAAAAAAAATGAAACGTTGGCACTTATTTTAGAACGGAATGAGTAATTATACCTCTCCAAAGACCTCTAATGTCAAGATTAATACACAATATATCTAGGAATACAACTATCTGACGGGCACGTGCCTTGCACGTGCACCCTCACTAGTATATATATATATATATATATACGTATACATCTACTTTCGATACCCCAGGCTTGTGCGTAATGACTTATACTACATTATGAGTGGGTTCATGAGACTCACCGGTCGCTAGTTAAGCGGGAAGAGGCTGCCGAAGAAAGATGAGAATTCCGAATTATAAAAGCTTCAATGGCTATGGCCTCTTAGAGCTCACTGTGACTTCTATTTCTGTATTTTCTTTTCTTTTCCTTTGATTTCCAGCAATGTAAATGATTGTGTGTGTGAGTGTTGTGTTGTGGGAGAGGAAGAGCAAATGCAAAGGAGAGAGAGAGTCTTGAGAGTTTTAAGCTTTCAAAATATAAAGCTGTGCGTATGTTTTGCAACACTGTATGTGTATGAATTGAGGGTAATGCCTAAGCTTGTGCCTTGTATGTGTGTGTGATTTATAATGTGAACTCAATCAGTGAGTTTCACTCGTTGCAATCTCAAATAATGCAAGCTCAAAATGTTTGTAAGAAATGATTGCAAGAATATATTGATAGCAATCAGTTCGCCAATAATTCATCTGGTTTGGTTAAATCAGTTAGTGATCTGTTCGGTCTGGTTTGGTCAGTTCGGTTAGTTAAATAGGTCTGAGTAGTTTAGGAAAATATCCCAACATAATTATTAGGGACAAAAATGTAAGCAACGCGATACTGGATTTATTAATGGTTCTTATCCCAAATCGTAGGGTAGCTTAGGGACGCAGTCTTAAGCATAAATAATACAATTAAAATTACTAAGGGTCACAAAATAAAAGACATTGTATTTACAACTAATAATACAAGCACGAATTATTTATGGAAATAATATCACAACTAAAAATAATACACAATAGTAAGATTATATCTGGCATTTTATTTATTATTAGGGAAGCGAAAATACAGGTTGCTACAGGGTGTGATTGCAGCACAAACGCATTTGGATTTAAATTTTCAATCCTTTCCTTCTCTGTCTCTCTTTACACTCACCCACAGAGACATGTATCCATGTTTCTTCTTTCATTTCCAATATCTTTCCAAAGCTCTATTGGATTCCCCAACTGCAAAACACACTTCGACAACTTCTAGCAAATAAACCTCCTAGAACCACTGGCCTTATAACGTCCTACCAATACCACCCATGTAGTAGCATCATCTCCATTATTTTTCGTCACTCTTAGAACCGAAGACTGTCCCTTACCTGGAAGAAAAGTTGGCTGACATCTAAAGGCAAGATGATGAAGAGAGAATAAAGAGTGAGGGAGACATAGTTGTCCTTCTAACAGCTGTATTTTAAATTAGTTTTACTGGTTGGGTACCCATGGTTGTGGACAACCTATGTAATTTCATGGTTAAGGTTTAGATATTTGTTGGATCTGAGGGTGGTGAAATTACGTATGAAAGAATGAGGGAGACATAGTTGTCCTAACAGCTGTATTTTAAATTAGTTTTACTGGTTGGGTACCCATGGTTGTGGACAACCTATGTAATTTCATGGTTAAGGTTTAGATATTTGTTGGATCTGAGGGTGGTGAAATTACGTATGAAAAAAATAGTGGTTGAAGGTGTGGTGAACCAAACAGGCCCTATTGATTTCATTTTGCAACATATTATGTCCCGGATGGAGTTTAGAATTGGATTTCTGAAAATCATATTTCATATTTGTAGGATGTGTACAGGAGTTGTTTAATTTCCCTAGTTGTCAAAAATAAAGAGATGTCCTTCAGTAACATCAAAACTTCAGAATTTGCATGGTTCAGTCAATGTACAGGGTATGGTGCCACAAGGGTCTTGAATACGCAAGTGCCCAGAAAATTTTTGGGTGACTTGTTAGTTTTGATCAAAGGAATACAGTTAGGGGGTATGTGGTCTTGTGGTCTTTTGTCAGATCCCGTCCAGACAATCTGTGGTGACGTTTATATTACATATATAACCGTGCTACTTGTTTATATCTGGTACATATGTGTTGTATTTTTGTATACACACATACGTAAACCTAGATGCACATATAACCAACGGACAAGCGGTGGCTGTCAACTAATGTAGTTCAATAACTATCCTGGGTAAAAACTATATGTTCTGAACCCTTGGATGCGTTTCTGTTGGGCCCATTCCGTAACAATTTGTAATTTTGGGTCCACCGTTGATCTAGCATGGTGTGGTATTCGGGGAGTTCTTGGGTTCAAGTCTCTCCATCACCCATTTCGTCTTTTTTTTTTTTTTGTAGAAGCTTGCACACATGAAGGTGTTAGAAGTTTATATACAATGATCGGATCAATTTCTTAACCGCTTAACCTTTTGATAGTTTGTATATACGATTGGATCCATTTCTTAACAGCTTAACTTTTGAAACAACTGGTAATCTTTTTTTGTTATTTTGTTTTTTTGGTACAAGGAACAACTGGTAATCTGACATAATATATTGGAAGCGTAGTTATTCAGCTTAGTATTTAATATTTTCTTTGGTAGGTCTGGATAACTCATCTTGTGTGGCATGCACTGACCACCGTAGGAGTGATCTGGAGGAGAAATGGCAAATTTGCAGTCTTTTAATCCTTGTGAATTTTCCTCCCCTTTTTTTTTCAGCTTGATATCAATATAAACCCTCATCTCCCTTCTGAGTACATAAATTATCTGGAGAATCCCATGGAAACAATTAGTGAAGCTGAAAAGGCTGCTGAAAAAGGCATCTGGAGTTTGATGCAATTTACGGAGAATCTGCGCCGTCAGTATGGGAAAGAGCCTTATTCCATGGAAATTCTATTGAAGAAGCTTTATGTGAAGAGAATGGCAGCAGATCTAGGGGTTACCAGAATATATGCTTTGGGAAAGATGGTTGGCATGAACACAAACATGAGTAAAAAGGTTTTCAAGCTGATAACAGACTCAATGGCATCTGATGTTCACAGAAATTCTCTGGTTTTTGAGGAGGGCCAAATAAAGGTATTTCCTATGCACAATTTATTTATGTTATTTGTTGGTCTCTGCACTTTTGATAAACAGATTAACTAGTCCTCATGGATCTTTCACATGTTCCATGAGCATGGGAACAATCTCTATAACCCGAAAGTGCCCATGTAGGAGACTTACATTGTACATATCTGACCCGCCCTTCTGCTTCCTGATGCTCAACAGAAAGGAAAGTTCTCTTCAAGGGACCAAGTTTTAATCAGTGGTAACTGATCAAAGTCAGAGAAACGTTACATTCAATTTAATTAGACAACAATGCCATGATGCCATAAAATCTTGTTTAAGAAACTTTTAAAGTCTTTTAACTGATTCTAATTACATCCTCCACAGAGTTGATGTCTAGTTAGATTCACTTCAGAATTTACATGGTGTTTTTACTTGTCTCCTTCCATTGTCTTGCAGGCAGAATTACTTTTGGAGCTACCAAGAGAGCAGCTTCTCAATTGGATCTTTCAATGCTTGGCGGAACTTCATGCTTCACTACCAGCCCTTATAAAATACTAGGCACTTTCTACAGATATTTCCATTTTTTTGACGTACTCTAGTTTTTATACTTGCACAGAGTGGATCCATGAATATGAGACCTGAATTTCTGGAGGGATCGCTGTCCTGGTATTTCACATATATGCAAAGTGATTGCATCGGACCCAAACAACTCAAATAAGAATTAATATTTGAAGCTACATTCCATCCTTCTGTGATAGCGTCTCTTCAGAAGCAATGATATATATGGCACGCAAAATGCAGGTATTTTATCCATTAGCGGTTCTGACTTGCATTCCCCTTACAGGATAAGGAATAAGAAGGGTGCACGTGAGAATGCAACAATGACTTCTTTATACAAGCTCCTATTTATTTGGACAACTAAGGAATGGCTGCATACTGGAAGACTGGTACAAGTCTCATAGCAGCTGGTACCCTTGGATCTGCACTCGCTGAAGTTGGGAGGAATAACTTCCCTCAATAGTTCTGTCGGTTCCCAAGTCATTCTGTCAAGGTTGATATTACAGTTTTGCAGTATACCAGTGTTGGAAAGTACCAACTATTGCAGTTGAAGGCTTCAATAAGAGCACAATTCATTCAAGTGCAAAAAGTGTATAGGATTGTCAAAACAGCAATCACACGCTCATCACACAAGCAGTTGAGTTTGTTAAGAGATCAAGTGATCCAAATTATCAAAACCAGCTACTTTTGTATATTTTATTTTTTCAAGATGGTTGATTAATACGTGATCAACAGATATCGTGTTATGGGAGATAGCTAGGGGTGAAAACGGTTCCATTCGGTGCGATTTTAAGTCAAACCAATCGGCTTCGGTTTGGTTTTTATACTGCATGGAAATTTTGAAAACCGACCGAACATTTTTGTTCGGTTCGGTCGGTCCGGTCATTTTTGTTACACCCCTAGAGATAGCTGGTTTACTCATTCAGCCAATGTTTCCGAAGTTGGTTTTTCGTAGTTAGGACAGTTCAAGTTTGTTTGAATGGAAATAACTTTATTGGGTAATACTACAATGGCATTCATACCAATTGCTGGTAATCTTATTTCAAAATCCTGGCTGAAATCGCTTTCACTTTAGCTGTAATTAACAAAGTTATACCTGATATTGTTGTTGCATCCTCGCCAAATGCATTGAGATTACTTTTGTAGGATGCAATTGCTTCATGGATTTAGAAAGGGTAGTGCAATTTTTTCTAGTGTTTTCCTGCATGTCTGAATATAAAGTTCAAAATTTGGTAGAAACTGAAGAAAAAAGAAAAGAAACTCACAAAGTGTGTAAAAAAAAAAAAAAAATCAATGTTATTTTCATCCTATTTTCTCCCATTGCTTTCCTTATTTAACTAGACAAATAAAGATTTTTATGTGTTACCTTTTTCTTCCCCTCACTAAATACAAGAATGAAACTAAACCTTGCATTGTTCACTTTACCGTCATTTCAGTGTTAGGTGTAGGTCGTGCCGTTGAAAAAAAACAGCACACAAACATTATGAAGAAATCAAGCAATCACAAGAACAAGAACAAGAAACGACACAGATTTACGCTATAGCTTGGCAAAATCGCCTACGTCTACAGCCTCTCACATCAGAATTCACTATGTCGAAAATAGGTTACAGTATGTGTTGCTTTACTCGGTATTAGAACAGAGCAGGCTTCACAAACCCAACACGTGTTGCATTTGCATTACCTTTTCTATTTACACATACTTTGATGTATATCAAACCAACTTGAGTGGCACATAATAATGTTTTTCCAAAATCTTTTGTTTTGTTCTATACTTTTGTGCTTTATTTAAAATAACATTTTCATTAGAAAAAAAAAAAAAAAAAATTGAAAACCAAGTACACCAGCTTTGGGGTCAAGGGAGCAACTACTATGGCTCTTGCTCTTGGCCAACCCTCTCTGAAAAACATTTCCATTTTTATATGATAATGTATTGAAAGAACGATAAACTTGTGGGTGAGTAAAGAAGTTGGCACAAGTTCATCATTGGTGGGAACTTGTAATAGTAAGAAATCTATAATTCTCTCAGTCCAATTTTTGTTTGTATGTTTGGTGAATAGAGAACGAAAGATACTCAATAGGGTAAACACCCAGACTGCCTGTTTGAATCAAAAGTTTTAGCTCAATGAGTTGAATCCAAAAAAAGAAAAGAAAAAAAAAGCGATGTCTACCTTCGTTCTTGCCATTCTACTAGCTCAAGTTGCAAGTCCAGTAGTGCAAATCTAGCTAGTAATAGGTTCATAAAGGAATCTTCAAAAGTCTGTTTCCATGATCAAGATTGTAACTTTGTAGGTTTCCATTAAAAGGTAATGGACTTGATTTGTTTAATGTGGATAATACATATGAAGAGTAATGCTAGGGGCACAAGCACAACCCATTCTCACAATTCATTTCACAACCATCTCTATCTCTCTCTTGGGTGACACTGTAGGGTCGGTTAAAATGGACTTGATTTGTTTAAAATTGACCAATAAGCAATGACAAACACCCTCTTTTGTTCATATGGTTATTTAGTTTGCAATCAATCCACACAACTGGAATGGGAAACCCCATCAGAAAAGAATGGGAAACATTAATTAGAGTAACTTCATGTATGTATTGTGGGTCCCCAAACACATCAGGAGGGAGTAATTTCTTGGGAAAAACTGAGTCCCCCTGCCAAAGAATGGAGACAAACCATGCATCGGAACAATAAACTCAAAAATGTCGGGATGAAAAATATAAACACAGGAAGTGTGGATCAAAATCATGTTATGAACGAACACCGAACAATCCAAGGGGCACCAAATCAGCAAATATTTGCCACAAGAAATATCTATAACTAGAATTGGCAGAAATTTAGCGTGTAAAAGAGTTGAAAGTGAAAAGGAAAAGATCTGAAACCATTTATAAGAGAAATTCAAACATGAATTGAAGAAATAAAAACCAAGAAATGAAGAGAATTCATTGTTTCCACATGCCCCTGTTTGCTTGTAATTTGCGCGGGCGTGCCAGAGCCAAAGGGGCTCGGTGTGTGTGTGTGCAAACTAATTTCCTAAACGCTTGTGTGAGTGATACACAAGGCTTTATGAATCTGACGTCTAAACGGTGATTGTGTGCAGTGAGTAGGAAAGTACTCTCACCATAAATTCTTTTGCAGTATTGAAGCGCACAAGCTAAACAGTGTTAAGAGAGTTTATTAGATAAACAATCACAAACGGATTAATAAAACGTAGATTTAATTAAGTGTTTGGAAGAAATAAACAGATCTTAAAGAACAAACCAGAGCAGACTGATTATCCAAAAGAATAAAAGAAATAACAAAAGGGCGAAACCTATTTGCTATGTGCTGAAAAACATAAAAGCTTGAATGCCTTGAATGCTTCGAATGCAGTGTGTATGCTGTTTTCGAGATGACGCGGAGTCCTTTGACTGCTTGGCCTGCCTGCTGATTTATAGCAGCCATGGATGACTCCTGATTAGGAAAGGACTCCTTAGCTTACGCCCCAAGCTGCGTGGCTGATTGGCTGATGGTGGAAGAAACTTTCCCAATCTTTGACTCCTACCTTATCCAGATTTTGATTGAATCAATCCCTTTAATTTAGGGATCAGCCTTCTAAATCCAGTTGGACATGATCAGATTCGTTTCCTAAACGGACTCTTGTTTCCAAAAAATCTGGGATGACGTCGTCCTGACAGCTGTGGATAGCACTGCCTTCCCCTTTTAGTCCATCGGCCTTGTCAACTACTCCGTGGCTGAATCGGGCTTAACCAATTAAATACCCTCTTCTTTCACGTCCGATTACCTTTCTACGAATGCCCATGGCCAATCAGACTGATACATCCATCCTTCATTACACGGTGTCCAATTGGCCTCCGTGCTGCCTTAATCCACCATCGGGCTTACATTGCATTGGGTTTTGTTACTCCAGTGCCCGATAATCCTCATACATGCTCGTCCTTCCCATCGGGCTTATATCACAATTCCCAACAGCCTTGTGCCTACCATCAGGCTCACGTCTCCACTTAAGTCCGATGAGTCATATATTCCCCAGGCCGGCCTCTCCTCTACCCAACTTTACGCCACTCGGACTCAAAAGCCTTTGACGGTTTTTGGGTGCAAACAGCCCCTAACTAAAGCAATCCAAAGTTCCTTAACTTTATATGAGTACTTGACATACATGCATGCTCAAAGCTAGTTTTTGATCATCTGAAGACAAAATGAAAAGGACAGGAAAGAGATCAGCTCAAGGCAAATACAATACACAGTTTTTGATCAGTAGAAAGCATTGAAACCAAGCATACATGTTGCATTCACTTGCTCTTTGAAGCACATGCTGCCAATACTGTTCCAACAACAACGTCCCTAACATCACTTGAGTCTACATTTGTTTACATTCAATACCTGGAAAACATATATTGTGAATACTATGAAATCATCTAAATTTAACGATAAACCATTTTCTTATCTAGATCGCGACAGGAACATTCAAGGACGGATCCAGGCCCCTAAAAGAAAATTTTTTGGCGTTTACTTAAACATTTTTGATAATTAGATAACTATATAAGGAGAGAAAAATACAAACAATTTGAATCAACAAGGTATGAAGCAATTTGTAAACTAAATTCAGAATTTACATTTATAAATACACCAAACTTTTTCAAAAATTACATATACACATCAGTTTTTTTTAAAAAAAAAAAATCTAGGGGGCGAGCTTAATAATTTAGAAAAAGATTTAGGGGGGGGGGGGGGGGGGGGGGAGGGATCCTTTACTGTTTCGGCGAATAATACTAGTATAATTAAGTAATTTTTTTTCCAAATATAGAGCATTATGAATTTTATATGAAAATCAAGAATTAATTCGTGTCAATCTGTGGGTGAAGAATAGGTTGATGTGTAAATGACTCCAAAAAAAAAAAAAAAAATAGTGCCTCAGGGCGCAGCCCCTAAATCCCAATAAACTCGGCTACTCCATGTACAACTTCTTGGTTTTGTCCCGTACAAAGCCCCCCCTAACTACAAATTTTTGCATTCGTCCCTGAACCTCTCCACCCGCTTATTAGCATAATTGTGCATAGCATTGGGTGGATTTGGCCAAATATATATATATATATATATATATATACTTAACAAAATGGGACATTTGGATCACATTGCTTCTATTTAATATATTATGACATCTCTGGTCTTGACCCAAATTGTTACTCAAATTTGACAAAGAATTTGAGTAGACTTGATTTGGTGTGGATCCAACGGTCATAGTCAAAAATCTTACAAAGATTGTTATTTTCCTCGTTTGAGTATAAAAAATTGAGTAAATGTATCTCCAATCCTTGCTCAAACCCATATAAAATCAAATTTAAGTTAAAAAAAAAAAAATTCTTTAGTTCTTACTTAAATCCATACCAAAATTTGAGTCAATGAATAGTGTTTGTTTCAATTTAGGTATGGATTTAGTAAAACTCAACTATATGGGTTTGAGTCTAGGTCTAAAGAAGAGTTTTGATGGTTTTGACCAATTTTTTGTTTTTTTAGAAATTCAGTGAAAAATCCCTTGTGAGGGAAAATTATTGATTGAAGGACACAATTAAAATATATTTTTTGCAATACGGCCCTTAGATATGGAGTTTAGTTAGACTTTTGTCCTTTAATCCATTTCATTGCACTATCTTAGGATCAATTTCCATGTCGATTGACTGACATATACAAAAACAAGGAGTGACTGAAATTAAACAAACTAGAGCGTAAACATTAAGGGCTCGAAAGGTAACGTTGTAGTTTTTTGCTTTTAGTTTCTGTACATCAATAAAAAAAATGAAAAGAAAAATAGAAAACCAAAAACGACAACGTTACCTTTCGAGCCCTTAATGTTTACCATGCGAGCCCTAAACTTTTGACTCTTATTTCTCCTTGTGCAGCCAATGAGCTATATGTAATAGCTACTTCTATTTGGCCTCTTTTGAAATGTCCATCATGTCAGGTCTATCTCTCGGGTTCTACTTTTTGGATTTTGTGTGTGTGTGTTTGTGGGTGGGTGTGTGCGTGCGTGTGTATATGTGGCGTGAGTCATTCAGGTAAGTCATAAAAAAAAAAAAAAAAAGAAATGTCCATCAGTCCATCAATCAAAACTACCTAACCTTTCTTTGCGTCTCCATTATTATACGGGTGGTGAACTAGAGAGGTGGGCAACCCTCGTAGTCAACGATTGTGTTGTTGTTCCGTGAGTTATAGGAAGGGGCTATTGAACCCCCCAATGATGGACTGGATCTCAAAAGATGAGAGGCTTTTATAAAGACGTAGGAGAAACGGAGGGTCGAGAGAGGTTTATGTTGGAGTATTTTAATAAATAGTGTTAGCGTAAATAAAAAAATTTGTTTCTTCTAAAAAATTGTGGCTGAGATGCTTTAGAGCAACATACATTAGATTTTGAAAATGGGTCAATGTTCAATTTCACTAAATGGTCATTATGACTCTTAAGACAACTTTTATGTTATGGTATTTCAACATGTGAGAATTTTTGTTGTTTGAAACGTTTGTAATCAATTGGGCAGAGAGTCCAACGGTCCAAAGTTGGACAGATTTATTTCCTATGTATATGTAATGGCTTAGCCGTATATGATATATATATATATATATATATATAGGTAGATCCTTTTCCCAATTTAAAATAAGTCCTCAATGAAACTTTCTCCCTAATTTTTTTTATGAGTTTCCATAAGTTTGAGAATAAAAAAAAAAAAAAAAAAATCAGTGTGTTACTGGTTTTAAAAAAGAGAGTTTACTAATTTTAGTTACCGAGCAAATATATCAGAAAGGGTGTTTAGTATACCAGTTTTCTCGATGTGCAAGAGAAACTGTGACAGAGGTGGTTCTGGGCTGTTTTATCCTGAGGGCGGCGTGGCATGTACGAACTGCTTGCACACTTTTGGGCAGAGCCGCGAAACGTCTTAAAGAGAGCGAGATCCGCGACTCGGCCCAAGATGTTTTTTTTTTTTTGAAAGAGGCTACTGATCCGGTATTTCTGTTCCACTTCTATTTACTGTTCAAACAAATTTAAGACGATTTTCTTCTGCCATAAATTTAGATCCTCCTCTTAGTTCCCAGATCTCAATATGCCATTTTAATTTGAGAATCTTCCATTTTAGAGTTAGAAACAGAAAATGTTATATTTCTCACTTTTAAAGAAATTGATTTTTTTTGAAAAAAATCAATTGGATGCACCCGAAGATTTTGACATGGTCATATTAAAGTCACATAGTGACTAGAAAATATTTTTATATAAAAATTATTATTTTTAATGTCTTGAGTTTAATCTCTGGTCATTTTTTGTGCATGTAGATACAAGTATGAATACTCATGCTTTATGTTATGTTTCCTTTATCTACATATATGTATATATTCATATCTGTGCATGTATATATATATATATATATATATGTATTTATTCTGGTAAGAATAAAATAACTAGTGAACCCATGTGTGTTATTTCAGATACATATACAAAAGTTATGTACGTTATATATATACATAAAAACACTAATTGATGGCTTTTCACACTTGTCATTGGAATTCTTTAACCAAAGAGAAAGAGCTATGTAATCGTAGGAGATTGAAAGTCTTTAACTAGTATATACTTCCTATCCATTGGATAAATGAGCCACAAGAGTGTTGTAACTGCTGGATAATAACTCACAGCTCTTAGGTGTAATTCATGGGTAATGACATAAACCAATGCCATTGTTGGTGAGCCAAAATTGAAATCTTTGAGTAAAAGCGTAACATGCAGTGTGTGGGTTTGGATGCATGTGTAGAGGTAGGAGACTAGAGGAAAAATGCAATCCTCACTTGTTCAGTTTCCAACTTTTGCAAAGTCATGGTCATGTACTTTTGTAGTAGTAAAATAATGGTGTTGCTTCAATTGACCCAATAATTTTGGCTCATGATATTTTATTCATTTGTGGTCAAATTGAGATATTCAAATATTTTGGGGACAAGCTTTAGTTTTAATAGCGTACCCCACTCTAAACAAAAATTACTCTGTTGAATATTAAAAAAAAAAAAAAAAAAAACTTATATTATTATGTTTGAATATTGGATTATTTGGTTTATGATATGACTTTTAATCTTAAGGAATTTGCTAGTAAAGGCGTAGACCATGCTATTTTGGAAGATGTATTTTACAGTAAAGTTAGTACATTTTTTTGGACATAAAAATCTATTCGACTGTTAAGTCTACTAATAAAATTTTAGATATAAAAATTGATATGACAACTTTTGAGTCTACTGATGCCAATTTTTATGAGCATGTGTTAATTTTTAAAATTGAGGAATAGTGGGGGTTCTCAACATATTATTTATCCCAGATATATTGCATTTATAGTGCATTTTATTTGAACCACAATAGTATAAGAGAGCCAAGCACTCATAAGACTTTGAAAGTAAATTTTATATATTTACTTCAGAAGGAGATCTTATTTATTTAGAGGATACTTTTACCCTTTCAAATGTTAAGTTTTGAAAAGTAGCCATTCAAATGAGATGGATTTTATTATTTTCAACCATATATATTTGAGAACTTGTGGATTTGTCATCCAAGTGTAATATTATAGAAAAGAAATGAAGCCTTACAAAGACTTTTAAACTCGATGATTTTATTGAAAATATTATTCTTGGATACCTATTCTCCCATTTTTACATCCGTTAAATTTTATTAGCTATTGTTGCAATCTATGATTTACATACTTGTGAAATGGATGTTAAAATCGATTTTTATGGAGAATTAGAAGATGAGATTTTATTTGGATATATACACCGGAGGATTTATAGATAAGAATAAAGCGTGTATTCTTACCCTTTATATGGTTGTTAAAACTGATTCCTAACTAGTAGCATGGAATTTTTTGATCAAACTATTATTTTAAAATAATTTAAAGTCAAAGAGAGTGACAAATTTATTTATCATAAACACAATGATGGAGTATGTGTTATGGCATTTATGATTTATTAATTTTTGTTTCTATTTTAGAGATGGCAAAAGAGACAAAAATTTATTGTCACTTAATTTTATATGAAAGGATTTGGATGAAACAAGTGTAATTTAGAGATTAAAATTACAAGAGCTTGTGGTGTCACTTTGAAAAAGATTTTGAGAAATTGCTATTATTTTCATATGAATGCCTCTAGGCATATGAGTAACAATCATAATTGTTACTAGTGATTCTCTCCAACGGAGAATAAAAATATTTTACCTGATGGTTTACTCGATACCAATGTTCTAATATTGGCAAAGTGAAATTGAATTTCATCTCCGGAAGAAATTAAATTTTGAAAAATGTATTGCAGACCCCGGAGATAGGAATAAATTGTTTTTAAAAAAATGTATTGCTTACTTCCAAATCTGAAAGAATTTAATTTTGATTTTTTTTTCAAGGCTAGTTTTAACCAAATTGGTTTTGGGAAAATAAGTATGCAATTTTGAAGTCAGGAATGCAATTGGAAAAATTATGACGTTTTAATGGAAGGCTCTAGAGCCACAAGTGGCTATATTTTCAGTATTCGTAATTGTTGACAAAATCATTTATTGCTTGAAAGGACCATGAACTTCTTATTACATTGGGTTTTCCGCTATCCTTATAGGACATAGCGATGCTGATTGGAATATCCTTTCAGATGACTTCAAGGCCACAGTAAATACACTTTTTGGTATTACTGGGGGTATAATTTTATGGAAGTCTATGAAATAGACTGATATGTCAATAAATATTCTGTAATTCATCAACCGCCACGTGTTCAGCAATGGCCCGGGAAAGCCGGATTTGAGGCGTAGAGCCCACGCTCCCGAGGTGTCCTGCTGTTGCTGACCGGGATACCCGGGCAGTCGTGGTGAAGTCCCAAGAGATGCGGCATCAGTTATGTTTCCGAACTGTTTCCTTATACAACCATGACTCTATCAAGAAGAATCAATGGTTTCCTAAACCACTTAAGAAACTTTCCAAACATTATACAAATCCATTGTGATTAGATTAGGCTTCCTAATCTGACAAGCTTACCATGTAAGGGTGGACTCTGGTACCTATAAAAGAGCCCACATGCCCTCTAAAAAGGGATCCGACTACTAATTCTCTAAGCATACAAGCCTGTACTAGAGAACTCACCATTTACACGCATACACCCCGCCGGTATTACTGGTAGTGCCGCCCACCATTGTTGGCTCACCAGGCCCGCCGGTGATCTGCTAGTGAGACGCGCACAAACGTACCCGTGGACGTAGGTCACCTCGTTAACGGGACCGAACCACATAACAAATCTTTTGTGGCTTTATTTTCTGTCTAGATTACCCTTACCAATTTTCAGCATCATCATAGACTATGTTGGCTTAGTCCACTATGGAATCAGAGATGATACCATTAGCTATAGCTAGTGAGGAAGAGCTTGGCTGAAAAGCCTGCTATAAGATACCCCTTTACGGGAGAGACCGATACCAGCTGTTTTGATCCACTGCGATAGTACCGCGGCTATTGCAAAAGTAGAGAACCGATTTTATAACGGTTAGAGGCGACAAATACGTCGTAAGCACAGCACAGTTAGAGAATTTCTCTCTACCGGGGATGTAAGAGTGGATCATATACGGTCTGAGGATAATATAGTTAATCCTTTGACGAAAGGGTTAGCTCGTGAGAAGGTTTGGAAAACTTCAAAAGGGATGGGGCTAAAGCCCATTGGTAGTTGAGTCACTTGTGATGGTAACCCAACATATAGACTGGAGATCCCAAGAAATAGGTTCAAAGGGTAATAACAAGTCACAAAGTGAGATGAGTTGATCATGCTATTGTATATAAACGGGGTTTACTTTCCGAGTCCATCCCTTAAGAAGCATGATATCCTGAAGCGATACATGGATGAGTTATTTGTAACTCTTAATGAGATCTAAACTCTATATTGAGTGGGATACCTAGCTACAGGAGTATCCTTGTTAGGCTCACCTATGCGAATGTGGAAGTGGGGCCGCTTCCTTTGGAATTTGGGCAAATTCTCTAGAGCTTTCGCTATACTGGGATATAAGCACATGGCCATAAAGTGCTGGCTTTTGGACTTCACCCTAGTAGGGTTGTGTGTGTGGTATTGTCTGAGATAGAGTTCAAAACTACGGTTACTCTAGTATAATCGGAAGCACTATCACTACGTAAAGGTTCAAGTTGAAAAACACCTTTACTTATGCACAGTCTTATGATCAATTGCTTGATGAAAAAAATAAAGAAAAAAAAAACATTTTTCAATTTTATTAAAATAAGTGGGGGATTGTTGGAGTATTTTAATAAGTAGTGTTAGCGTAAATAAAAAAAATTTGTTTCTTCTAAAAAATTGAAATACATTAGATTTTGAAAATGGGTCAATGTTCAATTTCACTAAATGGTCATTATGACTCTTAAGACAACTTTTATGTTATGGTATTTCAACATGTGAGAATTTTTGTTGTTTGAAACGTTTGTAATCAATTGGGCAGAGAGTCCAACGGTCCAAAGTTGGACAGATTTATTTCCTATGTATATGTAATGGCTTAGCCGTATATGATATATATATATATAGGTAGATTCTTTTCCCAATTTAAAATAAGTCCTCAATGAAACTTTCTCCCTAATTTTTTTATGAGTTTCCATAAGTTTGAGAATAAAAAAAAAAAAAAAAAAAAATCAGTGTGTTACTGGTTTTAAAAAAGAGAGTTTACTAATTTTAGTTACCGAGCAAATATATCAGAAAGGGTGTTTAGTATACCAGTTTTCTCGATGTGCAAGAGAAACTGTGACAGAGGTGATTCTGGGCTGTTTTATCCTGGGGGCGGCGTGGCATGTACGAACTGCTTGCACACTTTTGGGCAGAGCCGCGAAACGTCTTAAAGAGAGCGAGATCCGCGACTCGGCCCAAGATGTTTTTTTTTTTAAAGAGGCTACCGATCCGGTATTTCTGTTCCACTTCTATTTACTGTTCAAACAGTTTATTGCACGATCCGCCCAGCCCAACTAAACTATTAAATGCTGCATAAGAGAGTGGGAGGCCGGCCCTTGCCCATCCCTTAGGGAGCAGGACTTCTTTATTGAAAAAAGCGGAGGAGGGATGTTCATTCAGTACCCATTCTAGTCTGGGAATTGATAAGCAAATTCCTATGGATATCCTTAGCTGGTACGCTAAGGTCCCTAAGTGGTTTGGTTGTATGATACAATCAAATCGCTTGATATGCAATTATAAGAAATGTTTGTGTGACAAATGTGTTGGATTATTTGTTGAATTATAAACATTTGTGGGTTATTTATTTGTTGGGTTAAAAATGTTTGGGCTTTTTAATTTAAAACCAAACAAAGCTTGTTTTAGGCCATGATTAGAAAACTCAATTTTGAGCCCCCACATGTGACACTCCTAAATTTGCATGTGCTTTTCTTTCCTTCTTATATGGTAATTCTCTCCAAATCAAGGACCTGTTTGGGATGTATAAAATAGAATCTGTAGCCTCATTCTCAGTTGTCATATGATTTTTATGAAAACCTGTACTATGTTGTTTTTTTCTTCTTAAAAACTATTTGAGTGTGTTTATAGATCAAATACTCTCTTACACAATAGTATAAATAATATGCTATTTACAAGTGATTATATATCAGACACGGAGGAACACAATTGTAGAAATAACACCAAAAAAAAAAAAAATGGATATATAGAACATGTCACTTGTGAATCGTAAAACCAATTCTGACATTCTCAACGAGGCCCTTATTTTTGTTAATCGGGTAGTTTAAACCAATACACAAATCTTAGAATAAACCATGAGATGTAGAAAATCAGAGAATTTCATACAATAGAAATGGGCCATAGCTTCTTAAGCACCACTAAGAATCAGAAAGGGCAACAATTAAAAGTCACTTGATGAGCTGCTTGGCCATTTGATGAGCTGTAATTCACAGTTACTAAGAATCAGAAAGGGCAACAATAAAAAGTCACTAACAAAAGAAATTCATTAAGTAACTGTGAATTACAGCTCAAGATACATTCAAACCACTTTTCACTAACAAGTCATGTTGAGATGCAACATTCATAAAGAATACCCAAAATATCAACAAATTGGAGCTGCTTGGCCATTTGATGAGCCCCTTAAATGACTTTGAAAATAACTGCAGGAATCTCTCTCCATCATATATAATCAAGCAGTTTCCTGGAGTGGGGGGGTCGCCGCAGGTGCTGGTGCAATGGTAAAATGTAGACCCCTGCTTTGGGCTGATTGTACCACAAATGCAAACTGGGTCGCTGCTATTGCAGCTTCCTGTTTCATCAAATTACAAAACAGAATTTACAAAAACTTGCACAAGCCACAACTCCTTACTACCCGTTATTTTCTCAGTCCAAATTCTGAGTATCAGAAAGTAACGGTCATTTTCACTTTTAACCATTAATCATGGGTGGATACAGAATTTTGAAGTTGAAGAAGGGGGGGGGGGGGGGGGGGGGGGGGGGGGGAGGGGGGGTTTGTACATATGGCAGGGGTGAAACCAAAAATTTGTACCTGGGGGTGGTCGAGTTTACCCTCCTGAACGTCCCCGAGGATTTTTTTTTTTGGGTCTAGTTATACATATTTTCACGTAGATGATATAAGCTAATGATATCAAAATTAGCGCAAAATCTCAGATGTTAATAAAATAGGGAGTTTTCTGGATTTTTAAGAGGGGCTTAAGTGTAAAATTTTTTTAGCGAAGATCTAAAGTTCTCTTAAAATCTTGGGGGTCCCTACTAGATCCGTCCCCAGCCATTAATGATATATGTTTGGAGTGATGGAAGGAAATGGACGAGAGAACGAAGGAGTATCTCAGGGAAAGGAAGAAAGTCTTCCCCCTCCTTCGTTTGGTTAAACAAGGAGGAAGGAAAGAAGATAATATTGTGTCTTCTACTATTATACTCGTACATAGTAATATGATGGTTTCTCGAAGGGACAAAAGTCAAATGAGGGAGGAAGCCGCCTCTTCTCTCCCTGGACCCATCCAACTTTTGGACACATGAGAAATTGGTGGGGGTCGAGCCTCCAGAGGAATGCCACTTCCCTCCCTCCTCCCCCCCCCTTTTTTTTCCTTCCCTTTCTTCCTCCTTCATACCAAACATACCGTTACAGTGGGTCCAGACTAGTTTTGGGTCCCATGTAGTAGGGGCTAAAAGTACCAGACTCACAAAAGGCCATTATAAGTGTGTGAAAACCCAATGATAGTTCCTTCTAAATTACACTTGAAAGCAAATAGATACAGCCACTTTCTCTTCAAGGACATTAAATGCAGGAAAGAACCAATCATGGATTTTATGAGATGCAGGAGAAGAAAATAAATCATACTTGCAGAAAATTTCTAAGATGATGCCAGAACCAAAGAGCACTAACCTGTCTCTGTCTTCTACGCTGCAAGATACTGATGGCCCACGCCATAATGTAGCAAGGCAAAAGAAACCCAGCAGCTCGAAGCAAGAAAAGCTGCAGAGAAGAAATCAATCAGAAAACTCGGTTGCCCACTCTGACCCAAAAAATTTTGTCGGGAAAAAAAGACCCAAAAAACCGAGAAATGTACAATTGAATTGCTCTTTGAATGGACCGGAACAATGGTTCAAATCCACTTACAGAGAAAATGGCCGATGAATCATCATCTCCGTCAGCATCTGTTACGGTCAATGCATGTCGCAAGAGCAAAAGAGCCATTAACTGCCAATAAAAGTCAAATAAGTAGTCAGATCTAAATAGTATTAAGAACTGAGTAAACAGATTGAGAAAGCCCGAGGGCCTCTTTGGGAATGCTTTAAAACTGGATCATATGGAAACCAAGGCGCTGTTTGGGAAGGCCAAGAACCGGTTTTGTAGTTCACAAGTGAACCGGTTCTGTGTATCCAAGTGTTAATTAAATGTCATTTTATCGCACATTAGTCTGCCCAATCCAAAATCACTTTACAAAAGGTACTTTGTCAAACCAATTTGCTACAGTTCTCATAACAAAGGATAAAAAATGAGACAGGCACGAGCCGAACCTGATCCTATTTTATACATTCTAAACAGGCCCCAGAGTATTGTACTGGTTTGATAAAGGGCAAGCTTTTGGGGTATATTTAAGTCATGCACCAGACTCGTTGCAGTTACACAAACACTTACTATGTAGAACCAGTTTTTTTTTTCCTGAACAACACTACCCTTTCCTGTATTACCCAAACTAGCTCAAAGTCTAAAATAACTTTTTCTACTACTGGCATCATTCAACTAGTCATACTACCCATCACATGACCCACAGGCACTGGCGGAGGCACATTGGGACCAGGGGGGGCCCAGGCCCCCCCTGAGATTTTGAGAATTAAAATTTTACCCTAAGTTTTTTTAGTATTTTACATTTAGGCCCCCCCTCAATTATGTTTAGGCCCCCCCTCAAATTATATTTAGGCCTCCCTCAACTTATGTTTAGGCCCTCAAAGGGGTCCAAGGCTCATTTTAGTGCTATCAACTACATATATATTGATATACAGGTATATACAACTCAAAGGAAATGTGCCTAAAATTTTAAAAATTACACTTTTAGTGTGATAATTTTATGCGTTTTAGAAATAGACCCCCTTAAAATTTTGAAAGACACTATACAATATTTACGTGTCACCGAATAGACTTATATTATAAGTATATCCCCAAAAAATCACAATTATAGACAAGTAGACCCTAAAAAAATTGTCAATTATGTATGAATAGACCCCAAAAAAAAATTTTCGGGGGCAGCCTAGGCCCCCCCTAGCCAAAATTCCTGGCTCCGCCCCTGCCCACAGGGTACCCATCACTTGATTCCTCGTTTTACTCGAAATACAAAAATTCCTTGTATAAGGTGCTGAGTCTAGGAGGGCTTACGATTAGAGCAGCTGAACGACAAAATGCAGCTCCACCGGCATTTGTAGAAGCATAATCATCATACTCTGCTTCCAAAAACTGACGTTCTGCCTCAGCCATTGCAAGAAGGCGAGGGTCATGCAAATCTATCGGGGTTCCAGAAATTGTCCATCCACCCCTATAAGATAAACCCAATAATTAAGAAGCCATAATATTGAGCGTGATTTGAAAAATTCAACTTACTATTGTCATGTCCATCAAAGTGATCAAAGAATTTATACACATAAATTTTTATTTTTATTTATTTATTTATTTTTTTTAAAGAAGCTTTTTTTTTTTTTTAAAGAAGCTAAAGAAAATGTCAGTAGTTGCAGTATAAAGAGCACATTTGGTATTGGGGTGGGAATAAGACGTATTTTTTCTTTAATAGATGTGTGAAAAATGACAAATTGCCGCTTATAGTTTAAGCTGTTTTATTCACCTTTAAAGTGGACTCGATTTTTGGAAAAGCTGCGAAAAAGTTTTTGTCAAATGGAATCGAATCTCTCAATAATCCCGAATAAGTGATTGTTAAGACCCAAATAAGCTTATCGAAAATGGGCTCTTAGTGAAAGAAGGAAAAAAAAAAAAGAAAAAAAAAAAAGAAAAAAAAAAAGCAAATAGAAAAATAGAACTTACCCAATATCGATGGCAGTCTCATCAGGGGATGGTGGACGAGGAGGAGCAGTGTAATTGGGTTGGTAAGGCTGTACAATGTACATCAGATGCAAAAACTACTATTATTGATCTACATATGGGGCGATATGACTAAAGGTTATATCAACAACTCTGCTGTTTCTAATCTATTTTTTTCCCTCGACTTCAATCCAAGTCCTTTAGGAGTAATACAAGCTTAATATGCAAATCTTGATCCCATTAGAGGTTGTTTGGGAAAGCAAAGACAAAGAACCTGTTATGGTTCTACAAATTCAGGTGCTAGGTAAGTGCCAATTTCTTGCATAGGAGTCTCTGCACAATCTAATATCTCTCTTAAAACTGATTCTATGTCCAACCAACATTACGTTGATTCTCACAAGAAACAGATAAAAAGTGAGACCTGGTCTAGTTTTACACTTTCCCGTACAGACCATAATATTAATAAAATAAAGGGTTAATTGCAAAAACACCCCCTCAACTATGACCCGTTTTTTAGTACACCCCCTGATTTAAAAAAGTGAACAACTTCACCCCCTCAACTATCAAAAATTGTTTAGTCTCAAACGCCGTTAACGGAAGTAATGAAATGACGCATATACCCTTGGTCTGAATTGCAAAAACACCCCCTCAACTATCACCCATTTTCGAGTACACCCCCTGATCTAAAAAAAGTGAATAACTTCACTCCATTCCCCTCCCTCTCTCTCTCTCTCTCTCTCTCTGCAACTTCTCTCTCTAAATTATAAGGTCCCAATTTAAAAAAAAAAAACTATGTGTAATATGTTGGTCCAAAAAATCAACCCCACAATTTAGAGAAAATAACTACATATAAAACATTGGTCCAACTGTAATCCAACACACCCTAAACATTTGTCCCAACTCATTTACATCTCATCTCTTAGTTTAGTCTACACAAATTGTTTTACCATCATGCCAAACTTTACAAATTTCAATCAACCATCAACCCTTATTACTGTTAGGCTTTATTTGGTTCATGGATTTAGTGAGGGAGAGAAAAGAAGAAATGAAATCGAAAAAGTAAAT
This sequence comes from Hydrangea macrophylla, assembly GCA_033977485.1. Lineage (NCBI taxonomy): Eukaryota > Viridiplantae > Streptophyta > Magnoliopsida > Cornales > Hydrangeaceae > Hydrangea > Hydrangea macrophylla. Next base: position 7,888,034 of record CM066987.1, read on the forward strand.
TAATTCTCAGGTATTTTCCCTTCTATTTCATCCATGATTAATAATATCGAAAACTAATATTTAAAATATGAGTAATGCTAAGCTTATCAAATTTTGTATCCTAGGTGGTTCTCAAACACGTGGTAGTAGGCCCACCTGATTTTGATTGGAGGATGCTGAAGTCATTCCACCATTATTGAAGTTGGTCCTACCGTCATATGTATTTGGAAACCATTTGAGATACAAAATTTGGGAAGCATAGCATTACTCTTTCCTTGTAGAAGGGACTTATAGCCTAGCTACTTAATATATAAGTTCAAGGGGCTACTCCACCCATTGCCAATTGGTTTTGGGTTGGATGCTCCAATTCAACAGTGATTTTGGGTATGGGTGGTGGTGATAGGGTGATGATTTTGGTATGGCTGGTAATGATTGGATGGTGCGGTGGTGATTTGGTGATGATTTTAGGTATGGGTGGTGGTGATTGGGTGGTCAACGGGTGGGGCAATGGTAGTGACTGGAAGGTGTGGTGGTCATTGGGTGATCATTGGATGGTGCAGTGGTGATTAGTGGTGTCCGATGGTGATTTGGTGATAATTTTGGGTATGGGTGGTAGTGATTGGATGGTGTAGTAGTGATTTGGTGATGATTTTAGGTGGGGGTAGTGGTGATTGCGTGGTCAATGGGTGGGGCAATGGTAGTGATTGGATCGTGTGGTGGTCATTGGATGGTGCAGTGGTGATTGGTGGTGTCCGATGGTGATTTAGTGATGATTTTGGGTCTGGGTGGTAGTGATTGGATGGTGTAGTGGTGATTGGTGGTGTCCGATGGTGGCTGGTGGTTGTCGTGGTGGTGTGGGGCAAGAGAATGAGAGAGAGAGGGAAAGAGGAGAGTGAGAAATAGGGTAGAGAGAGAGATCAGACTCATTTTGGGCACAAAGGGTAAATGTGTCCACTTTTACTCTCACGTGATGGGCACATGCCCATTTTCTATTGCAGACAAACGGAGGGGGTCAACTTGTCAAGTAAGACAAACAGAGGGGGTCAATTTGTCGGAAAAAATAGTTGAGGGGGTGTTTTTGGAGGGGTATTATCGTCACAATGGACCAAAATTTTTTAAATCTGTTAGTATTTTAGACGGCAGGCTAACGGAAGGGGGCAATGTGTCAAGTACAAATACTTAAGGGGGTCAACCCGTCGGGTAAAATAGTTTAGGGGGGCGAGTCGAAAACGGGTCATAGTTGAGGGGGTGTTTTTGAAATTAACCCTAAAATAAATTAGTCTTGATCTCTTTTAAATAATGATGCTACAAGTTCACAAGAAGCATGTCTACAAAAGAGAACTTAAGTTCAAAAGGCATGTATGAGCCTTCTTAAAATGTTCGCTAAAATAGCAAAAACAAAAAAAAAGGAAAATGAGGATCAAAAGCATTACCTTATGACAGATCTCACAAGTTATGTCTCCTTTCTCATTGCACCACTGTTGAACACATTTTCTGTGAGCATACTGCATAAATTGTATTCATTAAGATCTTAAATGAGGGCAACGAAACAAAGAAGAAAAGAGAGAAAACTCCTAATCATGAGATCAAAAAGCTATTGGATAAAGATTACAAAAAAAAAAAAACAAGAAAAAGACAAGGAACAAAACATTGCCGATGATATTTGGTTGCACCGATGGCTTATTTATAAAATCCCATTTAAAAAGTTTCCACAACCACCACTGTAGCATCAAGATGATACTAGTATAGTCCTTCAGACAACAATAATAAGCTCTAACTATAACAATGGGAATCAAAAACATCGTGATAACTTAACTATTGTAATTCCCAAAACCCAAAAAAAAAAATGGAAGTTTTTTAGCGCACCTACACATGCACCATGAAATTCCACAAAAGAGGAAAAACAAAGAGAAAACCACCTTTTTCCGCCAGGAATAGCAAACTAAAAGATAATGACTATAATAATATTCAACTCCGCAATGAAATCCCCACCCCACAAGTCTACAACTTGCCTTCCATTTCTTTCTAATTCTCTTTTAAATCACAATTTACAAAATAACAAACAAAACTCAATGTATTATTGCAATTCGTCAAAAAGGGGTGTCAATAGTACCTTGACACTTCCACTACAGCCACAAGGGGTTTCCAAATTCTGAACAGAATCTTCCTCCTGGCAAATGCGGCACTCGGCCATCTCTATAAGTGGTTCTTCCTCATCGGAAACATCACTTCCCACGTCCTCATTAGACCGAGAACATGATGGACCCGTCACATCAGTCGCCTCTGGCCGCCTTTCACCACCAACAGACACCTCACGCTCCGGCTGAATCGGTTCTGCGGCCACTGGCTTCACAAGCCGGTCCACATAGAGCACCAAATGCTCACCCATCACAAACAGTGAAATAAACCCCTATAAAATACCACCCAATTAAAATTACTCAGCAAAACACAACACATTTCATATCCACCAAAAAACCCATCAATTTGAGGAGAATTGCCAACGAAAAACCCCGTATAAACCACCGATTATGGTGGAAAAATAGCTGACCGGACCAACACAATTATAATTACTCAACGAATACACAATAGAATACATTTCCACACACACACACAAACATAAATTTGAGGAGAACTGCGAGTGAAAAAACCACTATAAACCACCCATTATGGTAGGAAAATGGTGGATCGAACCAAATGCTCACCCATCACAAACAATGAAAGAAACACCCATAGATTGGACACCCAATTAAAAATTACCCAACAAATACATAATATATTACATTACCACAAAAAACCCATAAATTTGAAGAGACTTGCGAATGAAAAAAACCCCTTTAAACCACCGATTATGTTGGAAAAATAGCATATCGAACCGAAAGCTCACCCATCACAAACAATGAAGGAAACCCTATAGAGTTGCCAAACACAATTAAAAATTACTTAGTACTCAACAAGCACACAATACATTACATTCCCACAAAAAAAAAAAAAAAAAAAAAACTTTCAATTTAAAGAGAAATGCTAATGAAACCCCTTCATAAACCACCAATTATGCAGGAAAATTAGCGGATCGAACCAAATTATGGAAGAAACACTCATCGAATAAGAATTGCCACCCAATTAAAAATTAATCAACAAACACACAAATCATTACATTTCGCATAAAACCCATAAATTTGTAGAGAACTGTTAATGAAAAAAGCCCTAGAAACCACCGATTACGGTGGCAAAATAGCCGATCGAAAAGGGTTTTAAGTCTAAAAATGTACCTAAAATGAAACGAAATTGAAATTGAATTTCTTGAGGTAGCTGTAGAGATTATAAAGAAAAAAAAAGAAAAAAAAAAAAAAAAGAAGAATTTGTGATTACCTGAGGAAGGAAATGAAAATTGAAATCGCGTGTTTGGTCACCAGCTGAATAAAAATGGAGTCTTTCTCTCTCTCTCCCTCCCCTCAGGAAATGAAAATTGAAATCGCGTGTTTGGTCACCAGCCGAATAAAAATGGAGTCTCTCTCTCTCTCTCTCTCTCTCGTCCGCGTTTTTGTTCGTTGTTTTGTTTACTCGTGAATTTTTCTATACATATTTTTATAGGTACGTAGGCTCGGATTTACCGAATCCGAGCCTGAATTTCAGGTTTGGTGATGGTTGGTAAATCCGAGCCTGAATTTCAGGTTTGGTGATGGTCTTCCAACGGCTATGATGGGCAATTCGGTCAATGCAGTACTGCCGCGTAAATGCGGTCTTGCTTTCGTATTTGCTCCAGTCATCTGCCACCCACCTGCCCCTCTTGCTCAGCCTATTATGGTCAATTTTTGTTGTGATGTTACTATAGGGGAAGGAGCCTCGGCGCCAACATGGGTGTTGTTTTGCGGGCAGCATTTATGTGGTTCAGGGAGAATCACATAAATTGTATGTTATTTTTATTTTATTTTTTGTCTTTAAAAAAAATTTAAAAAAAAAAAGAAAAGAAAAGAACAATCTAGTCGAAAGTTCCATTTTACCTATGTTTTTTTGTACTAGGTTCACCAATTGGTACTTTAAAATAATAGGCCCTATAATTGTGATTGTTGTTAGAGATTAGTCTAAAATATCTTATTATGGAATTATTAGATGACTAATCTACCCCTAACATGTATATATAATGCTGATATGTATCTTTCGGTCAAACTCAATCTCATAAATCTTGCATATATTTTGGGAGAGTTACTAAATGTCATGATTGTAGGCCTTCATACGTTAGAATCTGTTGAATATTACACATATCTTTTTAATTTCGCATTTCACCATTCTTGGTGTGATCTAACAGTCATTCGTCACCATCATCCAAAAAAAAATTTGTGTTAAATTTTACACTAGAATGAATATGAGTTAAATCTCACACTAGAATTGTTAAATTTCACTCATATTCGAGTTATTCAACAAAAGGAACACTGTTTTATCACAAATTCATTTGCACTTTTATTTACACAGACTGCAACATTTCATTGACATCACAATTTTCATTCACATAATATATAATTTCGTACCACAACATGTAAAACCAAGAGCATAAGTGTCAAATTTTACACTACAACCTTTTGAACCAGATCCATTGAACTACAACATTAGTATATACAATTTAATTCACATCACAACTTTTGAAGCAAGAACCTGAGTGTTAAATTTTACACTACAATCTTTGGACCACAGCCTTTGAACCACAACATAATATACAGTCGGGTTCCTTTGTGTAGACTGAGAGAGAGCAAATCCGACATTGCCATTGTTGTTGAAACCCAGAAAACTTCCAAGCAAAATAAGTCAAAACATCATCTGGGTTTGAAACAATCACCAAAATAAAATCGGACGAGTACTTCGCAAGACGGGGCACAATAATCGAGAACATGACATTGTTCCTCTATATCAAGTTCAGCCTGGACTCGCCGGGGTTCTGCCAAGCGCCGGCGGTGACGATGCAGAGATTGGATCCGACGTGATCTTGGTCCTCGAGTAGTCCAAGTCGGCCGTGATCTTGTGTAACAACCCTAAAATTTTTAAGTGTGTAAATAATTATTTTAATAATTATTTTTAGTTAGCAAGATTATATGAGTGTGCCTATGTAAGACATGTGTTTGAAAAATTTTAGTGTTTGGTGGACATATCAATTAAATCATGAGTGAGCGCATTTAGTTTGGGAGTTATATTTTATCAATTTATATTTGTTAAAAAAAAAGTGAAGGGTTGATATGTATTTTTGTTATATAGTGTTTACAGGCCCGCGAATGTGTTAAATAATGTAATTAACATTAAAACTTAGTACCGGGGTCATGGGTACCCATTGGGCTACTCATTTTAACACTTTGTACTGCATTCTGGGCTCATATGAGTCTCTTTTGTGAGCCCATAAAAAGAAAAACGGGATATATATATTTGTGTGTGTTTTATTGGCATGTGTTGTGTGTGTAGTGTACATATATACTTATATTAAAAACCCTAGCCCCATATTAAAACAAAAAGGGAAGAGAAGAAAAGAGAGAAAAAGAGAGAACAGACGTTTATGTGTGTGTGTATGTGTGTGTGTGTGTGTGTGTGTGTGTGAGAGAGAGAGAGAGAGAGAAGAAGAAGAAGAAGAAAAAGAAGAAGAAGAAGAAGAAGAAGAAAGAAGAATGGTCTCGGGTTCGTGGGCACGTGGGGAATCGCGGAGCTATGGGTGTAAGAAAAAATCGCGGACCGCAAAACGACCGCAAACCGACCAAACCGAAAATCGATTGGTCGATTTTCTAAATACATGTTCAAGATAAAATCGACCGCAAAACCGACCGAACCCCTAAAAAACCAACCGACCGACCGACCGCTTTACACCTCTATTGGTCGATTTTTATACACCAAAAAAACCGAAAAAAAACCGACCGATCGACCGATTTACACCCCTACGCGGAGCATTCGTGGTGGTCGATTTTTTATCAACGAGGTGAGTTAAATTTTTGTGTATCCGAGTATATATATATACACGTATGTATATATACATGTACACGGGAGTAAATTAAATTAGTATATGTTTAATTTAATTATTAGGGTTAAATCTTTGTAATGGATACGTTGTTATTGTTGAAGTAATCTAGATATTTTCTTTTCCCTTCGTGTAACTTTGTGATTATGACATTAGGGTATTCGAAAGGGTTAAGTAAATAGTTAGTTTGATAAAATCATATGTGAAATATTCATGGTGATTAAGAAATATATGTGAAATTCGTTTTTTTTTTTGTAATTTATACAGTTGTAGAAACTTGAGAAAATTATTAGAAAATCTTAGCTTTGAATTTGAACATTCTGTCCGCGCTAGTCTGTAGGAAACGCGATTCTGCACACTTTTTGTCTAATGCAGTTTTTCCTGATTCTGCACTGTTTGGGCAGAAATTAAAGATTTCAGTAGCAGTTTTTAGTATATTAAAATGTACGAAATTGGAGAAATATAATTCGTTGTGTTTTTTTTATTCATTCGTATGACTTAACGAAAATTACTTAGAGATACATGAATTCTCATATAATGTTGAGCTATAAAAAAAATGGGTGATAATCATTAACGTTGAGTCCGATGAAAATATTGTGGAACGATTGTTATAATACTTTACGATATGAGAATTTGAATTATTATTATGTGTTTCTTGTAGGCTGATATTGAATGTTGGGTTGAGGTTATTGTACCTGAAATAACCGACTTTATTGTGTGGTCATTTTGATAAAAATGAGTAAATTAGATACGTTGAATAGTAAATTGGGGATCTTGTAATTTGATTGGAAATTTTTGAGAAAGGATTGTTATGGGTTAATTGATAACACCCTTTATTGCAAGAAATTGGAATAGATCTAAAAGTTAGAGATGTGATTGGATGATGAGACGGAACTAAGCGATAATCGTGAAATTCACAATTATTGGGATAATACAAACGATAAGTGATAATTGCAATATAGTTCTATAGTGTTCACCGCTCCCCGTATGTGATATATTGTTTTTGGTAGCTCGCACTCTTTTGCCAATGGCTTCGTGATCAAGCTGGCTTAAGACTTGCTGAGTGTACCCTTTTTCCAGTGGCTTCGTGATCAAGCTGGCTTAAGCCTTATGCTCGGCTTATATTGTATAGGCGTCTAGGCATATTGACCAGCCGTCTGTTGTGTATACCTGGTTTGGTTGATACCCCAACCAAACTAGCACCAGAGTGGGTGTTGGTAATATGTCCGGGCACACATGGGATATATGTGTGGGCTGTACCATGGAGGGTGGCCAAGGGGTGAACCTAGGGAACGCAAAGATAAATTTAATGCTAATAAATAATGACAATGGAGTATTTCATAAGACTGATAAGTTTGGAATAATGAATGCGACATTTAAGTTATAATGTGGACGGCTTATGTATGAAATTATTCGCCTGGTTTGTGATCATTCGATTTACAGGATGGTGGGCCCACTAACTTTTATGCAGGGCTGGCTCACCTTATATATCCGAGGTAAGTATAAAACTCGTAGTAACTTTGGATTTTGGGCAAGAAACTACTTGCCATCACATAAATGGAAACTACTCTTTTGTCCAAATATGTGTGTGGAACTACCTGTCTTGGCCCAATAGTGTTGTAATGTGGTTTGTAGTCCACGGGTTCAGGTTGGAGCCCTCAGATTTTATTATTTTTGTTTAACTCATACCAGTCATGTGACTGACTCGAGTGTGTTATGCATTCGGGTGCGTTTTTGTGTGAAACGTAGTCGGATGACATGTGCAGGATATTGCTTTTGATAATGTGACCGTTGTGCTTGGCTGTGGAGTCTTTGGGCATTGGAACGTTGTAGTTGTTCTAACCATCGGATGTATAGACTTTATTTCTTTTTTCTGAACTTTGTAAGAAATTTTATTTAGCGAACTTTGTATTCCTTTTGTAAATTAAAATGGTATTATATTTGTAATAGAATATTATTTCTTTTATAATGAAATGGAGGATTGGGATTATAAATTTAATAATGCATAGTTTTTATATTAACACAGGATCACGTGTCCTTATTTAATGAGTATTAAATTCTATTTTCAAATAAATTATTTATTAGCCTGTGTGGGGGTGTCACTCTCGGTGTTTTGGAAATTGAATATTAGTTGTATTAGATGTAGTTATATTTCAGTTGTATTATTGGACTTTTGGGGACGTTTATAGCAGATCTGACCTGAGATAGTGTAGTGTTGAAATTATTCCGTTTATTATTATAACTAGATACTTTTATTGTGATTCGATGGAGGAAATTATATTATTTTTATGTAAAGGGAAACGTTTGGTTTTCATTTTGTAATAAATGAGAATGGGGAAAATTTGAAACGTGGATTTTTCTTGTAAAGTTTTTGGGAATGAATTTGATGATAAATGAGTTTTGTTTAAATAGAAATCATGTGGTTTATGAAAGCAATTAAAATCAGTTTATCTTAAAATGGTTTTTAAAATTGGGTATGGGTTGTCACCCTTAGATTTTTGAGTGGTTGAATATTGAATAGGGTATGCACTTGATTGAATATTTGTTTTTCTAAAAATCGGGTCGTGACATCTTGGTCCTCAGGAGGAACGCGGTGGTGTGTTGGAGATCAAGCATCTCGCCGTAGAGTTTATCTGGCTTGGCGTCGACTAGCGCGAGCTCGTCAGAGAGGTCCTGTGTGAGGATGGTCTGAGCTATGACCTGAGCTTTCTCTCTTTAAACAAAGACTAGTATAGAGAGAGAGAGAGAGAGAGAGAGAGAGAGAGTGTGTGTGTGTGTAACAACCTACATTTCCATTTAATTACTTGCATTTGCATTTAATTTCAATTTGAATTTCCATGATTAATCTGTATTGTTGATCTCATTTTAATTTACAATTCTTATATGTTAAACCCGAATTCTTGTTTTACTTTATAATTAAAACTCTTTTGGGGTCAAACTGCAATTTTATGAAATTTAGCAATACCTGTGTTGGATTTTAAAACTGTATTTCAAAACGGTGGAAATATTTTCTTCTAACTCAAGCAGTATTTTTATAAAACCGGGAAATCGATTCTTACGTTAAAATTAATTTTCTATATTTTTGTGGTGAACATCGCGCCACGAAAATACCAGTTTACTTCCAAAACTGTCCACGCTGTGCTAAACTTCCACAGATTTTGAAAGTGATGTAAAGTTTGATTAGACTTGTGCTTTATTGCCATTTATGGAAACTAATGATTGACTTAGGCTTTGTTTGGTTGTGCATTGTGAGTGTTATATTTTATGCCATAAGCTAGATTTGCCAAACACCCACAAGTTGACCCCTACTAGTCTAATGTTGCCTCTTCAATTCATGTGGGAGAGTATTTACGTATATATCTATGTATGTGTTTAGTTCATAGTTTATATAATTAGGAAAACTAAAATTCAATTTGTTGAGCCTTGGTGAAGGAACTTGGGCTCCAAGTTCTTGTGGCTCTTTATAAACACAATCACAGCTCACATTTTGTACACTACTCCTTCTGCACTTCACAAACACAGAGAGAATTTAGGTAGTGATACACAGTGAGAGTTCAGAGAGCTTCATTACATAAAATTTTGTAGAGAGAGAAGCTTAACTCCATAGCCAAGCTCAAGAGGATTTCTTAATTGGTCTTTCTTTCTCAAACAATCTCTACACTCTTAATCTCAGTGAGTATTACTAACTCACTTGGAATGTAATTTCATGTTTATTTGCTGTGTATTTGTTAAGTTTGTAAATCACCATGGTTGATTTCATGTTTGAACCTCCATAGCTTGAAATCAAGATTTTTAAACTTCAACCAAAATCTGTTTTCACAGATAATAATGAAAGATTATGGTATATATAGACTATGTTTAAAGTTTTGAGGCCTAATTTATTCCTAGGAAAAAGTATATAAGAAATAAAGTTTTGGCAACTTTTAATTTTTCATAAAATTGGAGAGTTATGGTTGGAATTATGTCAAATTGATTACATATTCTTAATCCTTGTTGAAAAACAAAGAGATCCATATATTACATGTCTATATGCTTCAGGTTTGCAAAATGGGTCAAAATGGACCCTTAAACTGAAAACAGAGGAAAACCAGCGAGGAAGACGAAGCCTCTGCTTCACCTCGCACGCGGGATCGCGCGAGCGCCCCTCGTGCGAGCGGCCCGCGCGGGCGATCCTTGCGTCCCCAGGCAGACAGAAGAATTTATATAAGAAAAATGAAAATTGGGCAAGTCGCGCGAGCGGCCCGCGCGCGCGACTTCTTGCAGTTTCTAGTTCTTGCTTGTTTTGTGTTAATGAACTGTTTAGGTGGCATTTTATGAACTGTTAAAGCTCTGTTTGAGAAATTTATTAAAGCAGAATCTTAATTGGTTATGTTTGAATGATTAAAACGTTGTGTTATGACTTATCAATTCCCGTACGCTCGTCGTTTGTATAAATCAGGAAATTGCCTCATGTTTTAAAGTTTCATGACATACATGTGGAGTCAGTTGTACATGCATGGTGAGTGTGAATGTTGGTCAGTATAGAAAAGAGTAATGGTCAATGTGGTATAGTGAGTGCGGTTGAGATTGTGTTGTGGACACTCCCTGGTAAGTGAGTACCAAAGTGTGTTGTGATTGAGATTGCGGCAAGGGTGTCTTTGAAATGTGACAGTGGCAAAATTGGACACTCCCTGACAAACATGGTAGCGTCAAAGTGTGTGAAGCCGAACTTGGACATTCCCTGGCACCCATGGTAATGCTAAAGTGTGGCCTACGGACACTCCCTGATACCCGAGTCTAGATACTGCGTGAGGGTTCCTCCGGTATTTACATGGCGGATTAGGTAGTCAAAGTGTGAGGCAATGGACACTCCCTGGTACCCTGGACCAAAGTGTGAGGCAAACTGGACATTCCCTGGCACCCCTGTGCTAAAGTGTGGCTATCTTAGCGTTTCAAAGATACCGGTGTGTGATGGTGGGTTGTTGGGTTTTGTCGAGAGAAAAGAGTCGGTAAGATGAGATGGTGCATTGTTCTCATACACGGTCACGTCTATGTGAATTTATCTCTCAACTAACATTGTGGTTGTTTTTCTAAAACGAACTCTTTATCTTAAATATAAACTTGTGGATTTAAATGAGAAATGTAAAGAGGTAAATGAAAATGTTTTACATTCAAAGTTATGTTTTTAATACTCGCCAGCTTCTTGAAGCTGACGACGTTGATGCGTCCTGGACATTCGTGTTCAGGTTTTTCAGGTTATGATCAGGCTGAGCATTACGACTATGCAAATTGAGAAACAACTGCTGGAAATAGAATTTACTTTCATATGCTTTAAGTTGAACTGATTTTGTAATAAGGATGACTGTAATAGACACTAAGTTATTGTTTTGATTTAAGGCGGTCTGTGCCTTTAGAGACCCCGTGCTGTAATATGTAATAAGTTAGAAAAATATTTGTAAACTTTGATTGCTCTTCTCTGATTATTATACTATTGTTGTTCGACGTTTGGGACGGAATCGATCCTTCAAACTGTCGCGACCTACGGGTTCATAAAGGAGATTAAACGCTTTCCTTATTTATGCTATGTCGGGGCGTGACAGAGAGAGAGAGAGAGAGAGAGAGACCTTGTTGATGGATATAGAATGTGATTTCTTCTCATTTGGGTATTTGGGTTTTGAATTTTGAAAAACCCTAAAATGATTGGGGTTATTAATTGCAGTTTTGAATGAGAAATGGAAAGTGTAGTTTGGTCCGGATTTGTGGTGTGGACTTCAGACTAAAATGTTTCATGGGTTGGGCCTATTGCAAGAAACTTAGAGTAAAATGGATATTATACTAATTAACTCAAAAAAAAAAAAAATTTAATGATTCTGGTAGTGCCACATAAGTGCTACCCATACAACAACACTCACAGGTGCAACCGACGACCCTCACGCTGTTACTATGTGAGTGCCCTCTTTTGAGTAGGGCTGATTTTCCAATCAGAATTTTATTTAATTTAATATTTTTATTAAAATTTTTAGAAATGTGAAGCTACATTCTGATTCCAAATTTTTAAAAATTCTCTCTCTCTCTTTTTCTTTTTGAAAATATCTAATTTCTTGAAAATTTACAGAATCGTATATGGGGACATATAAGAATTGAAAGTTATTCCGAAGATTTTGGATTTAAAGGCATATAAGAATTGAAAGTTATTCTGAAGATTTTGGATTTTTTAAATCAAAGTATTGGGATTTTCAAAACTTTTAGCACGGTTTCAATTTCAACCTGATTTTTTTCTACAAACTTTTCAAAGTTTGAAATAATTACTTATATAATTTCAAAAGCAAAATTTTTGGTCGATTTCAATTAGAATCAGAATTTCCATTCCAACTGCCACACCTATCTTTGAGTGAACCAAATTGAAAATGTTTCTCCTTTCAATTGGGATAAAATTAAGCCTGCAATTTGGATGCCTGTGCTTTGATTTAAAGTCTACTCAAACTTGTTTTTAAGTTCAAATCCAAGCCCAAGTGCAAACTTGGGTCTGACCTGAGTTTTAGGAGAGTTTGTCCATGTTTGCAACATGACTTGAACTTGATCAACATAGCTTGACCAAAGAATTTACTATGCGAAAACTAATTTATTACTCCTTTCATCTCAAATTAAGAGTTATTTCTAACATTTTGGAATGTCCGATTTTAAGAGTTTTATTTGAAAGTCAATATACTTTAATTCTTCATTTTCCAAAATTACTTTTGATTATATAAAACTCTCCCACTTTTCATTTGGCATGACACTGATATTTTGAGCTTAAAAGAGGACATTTATGAAAAGTTGAATAATCTCACAATAATCAAAAGAATTCTTAAATAGTTGAAAATTCTAAAAAGAACTTTTAATTTGGGATAGAGTGAGTACGTATCTAATAGTAAGTATTTTAGATGAGTGCAGTTCTCCTCACTCCAAAATTGTTCACTTCCATTTTCATTGGTTAATGTAGTGGGGTTCAGTACTTTACACAATTAATTAATTTTCATTTAATCTTGAATCTCACTCTATTAGTCAATAAGAGATGAGGTGAGCAATTAAGCAAAAATGTATTCATTTTAGTCTTTAAGATACTGGTGAATTCAAAAAATAAAAAAAAATAACAAAAAGGAAAAAAAAAATACAAATAAAAGAAACGCCTAACCTCCTATGGTGAAATATATATTGGGCTCTCTCATATCCTCATAGTGGGACAGTTGAGAGTCTAGATTCAGAGACCAGTTTCATTAGCCCACTTATTTATTGAGTGGAATAGAAATAAAGTCTCATAAGCCAATGGGCACACTATCAAAAGCCCAAGAAAGGCCGGATAACACTCAAAACAGATTAAATTGGGCATCAACCTATTTCTCTCCCACCAATTTTCTGCCTACTCCTATAGACATCTAATTAGAAATAGAATCTTTTTTAAAGTAAAATTAAAAATAAATTCCTAATTCATTTTGAGGATTAAAATACCCCACATCAATGCATATTGTTGACTTTCCTACATTATAGCATTTTCAAAAATAGAAATTAAAATCCCATAAATCACGTTCCTTCTAAAATCATGCTATTCAATGAGATATTTGGAAAATAAAAAATAGAGAAATTCTAAATCCACAGAGCTCCAACGATTTGGAGGCGATTGAAGGTGAGCGACGACGGACAAATGCGGCTGGAGAAGATCGTCGACAATTAGGCGATTTGTAGAGATCAATGTGGACTGAAGAATATCCAGCGATTCACATATTTCTTACAAATTTGGTAGCAAAATTTCTCATGATTGGGTAGAAACCCAAGATTCGTTATTCGTTTTATGTTCGAGTTTTTATCAGAACTTTCTCATATTTTGGGCTTCGACGAAGACAACAATGGCAAGAAAATATGAATTTCTCATCAATTTGATGGTTCGTATTTTTATGTCGAAGTGAGAAATTTCAGATCTACTCTCTGTGTGAATGGTTGAGTTTGTATAAAAATTGAATATTTCTTACTTCTGTTTCTATTAGATATATAAATTTGTGTATTTCTCATTTCTAATTTAACTGAGAAATTGTACATGATAAATATGTCGAAGTGAGAAATTTCTCATTAAATATTCGAAGTGAGAAATCTTTGATCTAATCTCTGTGTGAATATATAACACCCGCATTTGTATTATTGCATTGCATTACATTGTCATGCATGATAATGTGATGTGGCGTGTCCTATGACACATGATTGAGTGAGTTTTGACTCACGAGTTGATTTGGGTGTCTGTATTAGAGAACCCTCTGAAACTGTGGTGATTGAGGATTTGTAGTTGTGACGTCTCTCTGAGTATGAGACGGTCACTGTTAAACAATTTAAATGTTTATCTGAAAATAAATGTTTACCTGTGTATTGCAATATCTGTATTATTTTCTGGCTTAGAATATATTTCTGATGTTAGATTTAGTATCCTGGTGAGAACGAATGAACACGCTATTAATTTGGTAGGCTACTTAGCAACTTCGGAAACGTCATATAGAAATTCGCGTTTTAGCAACCAAACGAAACTTAGTCGAAAACTTTTATAATTTTGAGATTTCACTCGTAAAGCTATGAATAAGCTGTATAGGAAGTTTCAGAGACTGATTAGGAGTTTGGAAAACTCGTGGGGAGGTAAACGTAATTCCCCGAGAATGTTGCCTATATATAGATAGAGATGAGTTGAGATATTTCACAACTCTTAACCTAAGTTCAAGAAAGGAGGCCAAAAGGGGGCTAGAGGGAGATTTGATTGCTTAGAGCTTTGCGACGCCAAACGACGACCTTCCGTCAGTCTGGTTTCTCCCAGATTTCATATTTGAGCTCCTCGAGGTAAGAGCTTCGTTTTGATACCTATTAGGGCCTGTTTGGCTAAGTTTTTCGAAAAGTTATTTTCTAGAATTTTTCATAAAAGTTGATAAATGGAATTTTGATCCATAGGATTTGTACTAGACGGACTTCTGCACGTTCTTTGTGCACGGGTTTTCTTTGGATCGTATTATAGGAGCGTAAATCGGAGGTGAGTGATTCAACTATGTTTTGGAATGATTTCTTGGCATGTATTCATGTTATGTTTGAATAGCATGTATTAATTCTTAGAGATATATTGTGTAGTTCATATTGAGCAATTATATTGATAAGTAGGCTCAATAGCACGGTGATATGTTTTGATTACCGCGAGCATGGTGATATGTATTTGAGCATGTTAAGTTGCTTATTTGGGTCAGAAGGAGCACGTGGTCACCGTGCCATTTTGTGGAGCCGATATAGGCATTAAGGTCGCACGATTGAAGAGAAGAATCGTGGGTCTTACCCTTTTGCGTGGACTTATTGGCGAGGAGTCACGGATTGGGAGTATGGACGGGCACGTGAGTCTCCGGCGACTAGTATGAAATGTAGAGATGTGAATGCGGACATGTTTATCATTCATGTACATATATTGATTTATTCACTAAGCTTTAGCTTAAATAAATCGAAATATGTGTGGTTATTCAAATAACCATTTCAGGTGCAAATGCCGGCGAGGAATCAGAGAAGTGAGTACGTGGGTTGGGAGTTCGCTTGAAAGGCAAATTGAATGTAAATCTTGTAGTTTTGGGATAATATAAATGTTGTAATAAGACTTTTATTGTTTTAACTTACGTTTAACTTGGTATGATAGAATGGATCTTGACCGTTGTAATAGTTAGTAACATGTTGTAATCTTGCTTAGAAATGTTTTAATACAGCTAGAATTATTTTGGACTGAGTTTGAATGGAGTGGTTGATCATTGGTGAAAGTTGGGAAGCTTTTAAACTTGAAATTTCTGCAGATTGGGCTGCTGCCAGGGGAGCAGTCGACTGAGCAGTCGACTGAACCCCTGAGTCTGTTAGCAACTGCTTATTATTTTAACAAAAGCAGTCGACTGGACCCCTCAGCAGTCGACTGGACCCCTCAACAGTCGACTGGACCCCCAGTACCAGTCGACTGGAATTGATATTTAAATCCCTGCCCGCCTCCGTCGACTGAGCAGTCGACTGAGCGGTCGACTGAACCTCTGGTTTTAAAATGTGTTTTGTTTTCCCGCTGCGTGTGTTCTTCAAACCTAATTTTGGGAACGTTAATGAATTGGTTTAGCCTCGGTGGCGTGCCACGGGCTTCGGTTCCGCTATTGTGGGACCGGGCTGTGGCATTTAGTGGTATCAGAGCTTAAGTTTAGAGCCTTGGGAACGAGTGACGTTATATATGCTAAGTGACGTCGAGTGGAGTGTGTAATTGTAAAGATAATTGTTATCATTGTAGAAATGCTTCATGTGTTAGCATTTGTTGATTGTGATGAACTATGCGCATATATCTATATTGTGGCATAGCATGCATGGTCATTATGCATTGAACTCAACAGGGAAAATATTTGAAACGTTATGGCTGATCCACCAAGAGAATTATCACCGCATTCGCGGATGGACCAAATAGTGAACATGGTGGGAAATTTCATACAAGCGGTAAGTGAAAGAGAACAGATGAACGTTCAGCCTCCACAAGTGGAAATTCGTTACATCAATGCACCATCGGCACCACGACCTCAACACACAATCGTGGAACAGTTTCATAAACGGAAACCGACCTTGTATCATGGACAAGTTGACATAGACTTGGCCGATCATTGGATGATGGACATGGAAAGACATTTCCGTCAGGTAATATGTACCGATGAGGAGAAAATTTTGTGCGCATCCGATACGTTGATGGGCGAAGCATTGGATTGGTGGAACAACGTGCTTGAACGAGGGAAGTCAACCACGTGGGAAGCTTTTAAAGAAGAATTCAACAAACGTTTCTTCCCGCAATCTGCTTATACTCAGAAACGCCAAGAGTTTGCGAGTTTAGTTCAGGGAGATATGACCGTGGGTGAGTATGTTTCTCGTTTCAATGCCTTGTTACGATTTGGGAAAACTACCGTTCCGACTGATAGGGATAAAGCTCGTAAGTTTGAGGAAGGGCTTAGAGAGAATATTCGGGGCCGTGTGGACATGTTGCAACACCCGACCGTTTCTCTAGTCGAGGAAGCCGCCCGTATAGCTGAGAAGAGTGTCGACCGATATCGACAAGGGGGAAAGAGACCCAATGACAATAGGGGCAAGAGCCAAGGGAATGCGAAGAAACCGTTCACGCAAGGTTCGGGATCATATATGAGTAGCCAAGGAGGGAGTACGTTCATGGGAGACTCGAGACCGTTGTGTCCAACATGTAACCGGCGACACAGAGGAACGTGCTATCAATTGATCACTTGCCATATTTGTAAACAATTGGGGCATGTGTCTAGGAATTGTCCTTTGAATACAAATTCGACTACACCAAACACAACCTCGAACGCCAAGAGCTACAACCCAGAGATGAGGGGAAAATGTTTTGACTGTGGACAACTGGGGCATATAGCGAAGAATTGCCCGAGTAAGAGACAACCTGGAATGAGTACCGGGGCATCGAGTGTGCCAAGCGGGTCAAGAGTAGAACCTCGAGTGGATAAAGGGAAAGGAGTAGCGCAACAACAAGGACGATACTTTCAGCTCAGGCCGGGGAATACAGATGATACCGTCGTATCAGGTATTCTTCCTATTTGTTCGTATCCTGCACGTATACTTATGGATTCTGGTTCAACGCATTCATTCGTATCACGTGATTTTGTTAAGCATTTAACTGTTAAGTCAGAACCGCTAGGATATGACTTGTGCGTATCATTGCCTAGTAGTAAACCACTAGTTACTTCTTCGATATTCAAGTCATGTGAAATCAAGATAGGTGATAAAGTTTTGAGCGTTGATTTGATTCCGTTGACGGTGAATTACTTTGATGTTATCTTGGGTATGGATTGGTTGTCGGTTAATAAAGCCAAAATCGATTGTGAACAGAAACGGGTTAGTTCTATCCGTCAGGACGAGAAGAGTTTACTTTTCAGGGTAAGGGAGTGATCGTACCGCCGTACTTGATATCGGCGATTCAAGCAAGTAAGATGTTGAAGAAGGGTTGTTCGGGTTTCTTATGTTCAATTATCGACACGCGAGTTCTTGGACCACTAATAGAAGACATTTCAGTAGTTCGAGAATTTCCGGATGTTTTTCCGGATGAGTTACCCGACATATTGATTGAAAGGGAGCTTGAGTTCACAATAAAAGTAGTACCAGGGTCACAACCGGTATCCAAAGCGCCGTACCGAATGGCACCGATAGAGTTAAAAGAATTGAAAGTTCAGTTAGAAGAACTGTTGGAGAAAGGTTTTATCCGACCTAGTGTTTCACCATGGGGAGCTCCAGTCTTGTTTGTGAAGAAGAAAGATGGAACAATGCGTATGTGCATCGACTACCGAGAGTTGAATAAGTTAACCGTCAAGAACAAGTATCCGTTGCCGCGAATAGATGACTTGTTTGATCAGTTACAAGGGGCTCAGGTATTTTCGAAGATCGACTTGAGATCCGGTTACCATCAATTGAAAGTCAAAGGGGAAGATGTTGAGAAGACAGCTTTCAGGACTCGATATGGTCACTTCGAATTTTTGGTTATGCCATTTGGAGTGACAAATGCTCCAGCTGCTTTCATGGACTTGATGAACCGTGTTTTCAAGGATTATTTAGATGAGTTCGTTATCGTGTTTATAGATGACATCCTAATCTACTCCAAAAGCGTTGAAGATCACGAGCATCATTTGCGATTAGCTTTACAACGATTGCGTGAAAAGAGATTATTCGGCAAATTGAAGAAGTGTGAGTTTTGGTTGACAGAGATTGCTTTTCTTGGACATATAGTGTCGGCAAAGGGAATTTCTGTAGACCCTCAGAAGATAGAAGCAGTTACAAACTGGGCGAGACCAATGAATGCGACAGACATCAGAAGTTTCCTAGGATTAGCTGGGTATTATCGGAGATTTGTAAAAGACTTTTCGCGTATAACAATGCCGATGACGCAGTTAATGAGGAAAGATATTGCTTTTGTATGGAGTCCAGAATGTGAAGAAAGTTTCCAAGAGTTGAAGGGTCGACTAGTGAAAGCACCAATATTAGCCGTTCCGTCAGGGACTGAAGGATTTATTATTTACAGTGATGCTTCATATAGAGGTTTAGGTTGCGTTCTTATGCAAGGTGATAAAGTCATTGCGTATGCGTCAAGACAACTTAGACCGCACGAAAAGAATTATCCAACACATGATCTAGAATTGGCCGCCGTGATTTTTGCATTGAAGATTTGGCGTCATTATCTATACGGAGAGAAATGTGAGATCTTTACGGATCACAAGAGTTTGAAGTATCTGTTTACACAACGAGATTTGAACATGAGGCAAAGGAGATGGTTAGAGTTGATGAAGGACTATGACTTATCAATTCAATATCATCCGGGCAAGGCGAATGTCGTCGCCGATGCTCTTAGCCGCAAAGTACCAACCAATACCGCATCAGATTTGACTTCTCAGAAAGAATTGATATGAGATATGGAGAATATGGAGCTTGAAGTGATTCCGAGGATTGAAAGTGGCTTGATGTTGACGATGGTGGCACAACCACTCTTGATTCACGAGATTACAGAGAAACAACTTCAAGACGTGGCTTTGAAGAAGATTTGTGATGAGATTCCAATGGGCAAACAACCGGGATTCACGTTTGAGAACAATGTTTTGAGATTGAGGGGTAGAATTTGTGTACCTAGTGAGAAAGATTTGAAGCGAAACATCCTAGAAGAAGCACACAACACGAAGTATACCGTTCACCCGGGAAGCACCAAGATGTATAGAGATTTGAGACATGTTTATTGGTGGCCGGGAATGAAGAGGGAAATAGCACGATATGTTTCACATTGTACTAGTTGTCAACAAGTAAAGGCCGAACGCCAAGTACCCTCGGGATTATTACAACCGTTACCGATAGCCGAGTGGAAATGGGAGCACATAACAATGGATTTTGTTAGTGGGTTTCCGAGGTCGAAGAGATCGAACACTATTATTTGGGTGATCGTTGATCGTTTGACGAAGTCGTCGCACTTCCTACCGCTTCGAACAACTAAGCCAATGACGTTAGCTAAGTTGTATATTCGTGAGATTGTGAGACTACATGGTATCCCAGTTTCTATCGTTTCGGATAGGGATAGTAGTTTTACGTCGAAGTTTTGGAGAGCCTTGCAAGAAGCAATGGGTACCAAATTGCACTTTAGTACAGCTTTTCATCCTCAGACCGATGGTCAATCAGAAAGAGTCATCCAGATTTTGGAAGACATGCTTCGTTTATGTGTACTTGATTTTCAAGGTGATTGGGAAGACCACCTACCGTTAATTGAGTTCCCGTATAACAACAGTTTTCAGTCGAGTATTGGGATGGCTCCTTATGAAGCTTTATATGGTCGTGTATGTCGTTTACCGATTAGTTGGACAGAAGTCGGAGAAAGAAAGATTGAAGGGCCGAAAATTGTACAAGAGACGACGGATAAGATAAAGGTAATTCGACAACGGTTACTGACAGCTCAGAGTAGGTATAAGAGTTATGCCGATAAGCGTAGACGACCGTTGGAATTCGATGTGGGAGACTTAGTGTATTTGAAGGTGTCACCTTCAAAGGAAATAACCAGATTTGGTAGATACGGGAAACTCAACCCGAGGTTTATAGGACCTTTTGAAATCATTGGAAAGGTTGGACCTGTAGCTTATCGTTTGAACTTGCCGAGCGAGTATGCTCAAGTTCATAACGTGTTTCATGTATCGTTGTTACGCAAACAATTAGTGGAAGATAGAGATCAAGTGATGACTCCGACATCGAATGAGATTCAGAGTGATTTAACGTATGTTGCGTATCCGGTAGAGATCTTGGATCAGAAGGATCAAGTCTTACGGAACAAAGTAATATCGAAAGTGAAAGTGTTATGGCGTAGCCAAACTACGGAAGAGATGACGTGGGAGATAGAAGATGAGATGCGTACTCAGTATCCGCACCTTTTCGAGACATGAGGTATAAGTTTGGGGACAAACTTCTTTTAAGGGGGAGAGTATTATAACACCCGCATTTGTATTATTGCATTGCATTACATTGTCATGCATGATAATGTGATGTGGCGTGTCCTATGACACATGATTGAGTGAGTTTTGACTCACGAGTTGATTTGGGTGTCTGTATTAGAGAACCCTCTGAAACTGTGGTGATTGAGGATTTGTAGTTGTGACGTCTCTCTGAGTATGAGACGGTCACTGTCAAACAATTTAAATGTTTATCTAAAAATAAATGTTTACCTGTGTATTGCAATATCTGTATTATTTTCTGGCTTAGAATATATTTCTGATGTTAGATTTAGTATCCTGGTGAGAACGAATGAACACGCTATTAATTTGGTAGGCTACTTAGCAACTTCGGAAACGTCATATAGAAATTCGCGTTTTAGCAACCAAACGAAACTTAGTCGAAAACTTTTATAATTTTGAGGTTTCACTCGTAAAGCTATGAATAAGCTGTATAGGAAGTTTCAGAGACTGATTAGGAGTTTGGAAAACTCGTGGGGAGGTAAACGTAATTCCCCGAGAATGTTGCCTATATATAGATAGAGATGAGTTGAGATATTTCACAACTCTTAACCTAAGTTCAAGAAAGGAGGCCAAAAGGGGGCTAGAGGGAGATTTGATTGCTTAGAGCTTTGCGACGCCAAACGACGACCTTCCGTCAGTCTGGTTTCTCCCAGATTTCATATTTGAGCTCCTCGAGGTAAGAGCTTCGTTTTGATACCTATTAGGGCCTGTTTGGCTAAGTTTTCCGAAAAGTTATTTTCTAGAATTTTTCATAAAAGTTGATAAATGGAATTTTGATCCATAGGATTTGTACTAGACGGACTTCTGCACGTTCTTTGTGCACGGGTTTTCTTTGGATCGTATTATAGGAGCGTAAATCGGAGGTGAGTGATTCAACTATGTTTTGGAATGATTTCTTGGCATGTATTCATGTTATGTTTGAATAGCATGTATTAATTCTTAGAGATATATTGTGTAGTTCATATTGAGCAATTATATTGATAAGTAGGCTCAATAGCACGGTGATATGTTTTGATTACCGCGAGCATGGTGATATGTATTTGAGCATGTTAAGTTGCTTATTTGGGTCAGAAGGAGCACGTGGTCACCGTGCCATTTTGTGGAGCCGATATAGGCATTAAGGTCGCACGATTGAAGAGAAGAATCGTGGGTCTTACCCTTTTGCGTGGACTTATTGGCGAGGAGTCACGGATTGGGAGTATGGACGGGCACGTGAGTCTCCGGCGACTAGTATGAAATGTAGAGATGTGAATGCGGACATGTTTATCATTCATGTACATATATTGATTTATTCACTAAGCTTTAGCTTAAATAAATCGAAATATGTGTGGTTATTCAAATAACCATTTCAGGTGCAAATGCCGGCGAGGAATCAGAGAAGTGAGTACGTGGGTTGGGAGTTCGCTTGAAAGGCAAATTGAATGTAAATCTTGTAGTTTTGGGATAATATAAATGTTGTAATAAGACTTTTATTGTTTTAACTTACGTTTAACTTGGTATGATAGAATGGATATTGACCGTTGTAATAGTTAGTAACATGTTGTAATCTTGCTTAGAAATGTTTTAATACAGCTAGAATTATTTTGGACTGAGTTTGAATGGAGTGGTTGATCATTGGTGAAAGTTGGGAAGCTTTTAAACTTGAAATTTCTGCAGATTGGGCTGCTGCCAGGGGAGCAGTCGACTGAGCAGTCGACTGAACCCCTGAGTCTGTTAGCAACTGCTTATTATTTTAACAAAAGCAGTCGACTGGACCCCTCAGCAGTCGACTGGACCCCTCAACAGTCGACTGGACCCCCAGTACCAGTCGACTGGAATTGATATTTAAATCCCTGCCCGCCTCCGTCGATTGAGCAGTCGACTGAGCAGTCCACTGAACCTCTGGTTTTAAAATGTGTTTTATTTTCCCGCTGCGTGTGTTCTTCAAACCTAATTTTGGGAACGTTAATGAATTGGTTTAGCCTCGGTGGCGTGCCACGGGCTTCGGTTTCGCTATTGTGGGACCGGGCTGTGACAGAATAGTTGAGTTTGCATAAAAAGTGGGAACTTCTCACTTCTATTTTTGTTTGGTATACAAAGTTACTTTTTCCTCGCTTCTAATTTAACTGAGAAATTGCACATTATTATTTTTCCTAAAAGGTGTGTGTGTGTGTGAGATTAATACGGGGTTCGAGGGGCAGTGACCCCAAATTATTATTATTATTATTATTTTTTTGTCTATTTATACATATTTTATAATAAGGTATGGTGTCAAATTGGGTCTTTTTAAGAATAATATTATCTTTTGGGGTTAATATTTACACATTTTGGGGTCTTTTTATTAATAAGGTACTAGTGACAAATTGAGTTTGGAATACTTAATTAGGGTGACAATATTATCTTCCATTGACAAGTTTAGCCAATGGAAGAGGAGAGTGAGCAAATATGTATTCTTAAAAAATCCTCAAATTTTGGAGTATACTAGACTACATTTGGACTAACATATCATATGTACTAATTTTTTTTTGGTTTTTTCAAATTTAGGGGACTAGACTATATTTGAGCTGAAATATCACATGTAATTAAAAAAAAAAAAAACAAATTCCAAATTTTGGGGGGACTATATTGCCCACCCCAGCCCTCCTCTGCTTCACCATTACCCATGCATATCCTCTCAGTGTCTCACAATAGGTCCTCATAAGTCCCAAAATCGTCTCTCCAAGTGATTTTAAGAGAATAAGAAATACAAAACTTTTCCTAAAAGGAATAAGAAACGATCATCCGAATCGACTTGGAATGGGGACAACACTGAATCAGTGCTGTTAGCACACTATTATTTGTGCTGTTCCTCTTACAGATAAACAGTGTTATTGTGCTATTCCTCTCACAGCACTTCAGTGACGTTGCCTACTGGAATTGCTAATTGTCAAAAGTTCGTCGGACAGTCTAGACGTTGGCGAGAAAAATCAAGTCCACTTTTTAACAGATTTCTTTTCAGGTGGGCAAAGGAATATTTTTGTACAACGGTTATTTGATCACAAGCCAATAGAATCTAGTATTCAACCTGTTTATTTAAATTTTGGGGAAATGATGTTTATGCATACCAGCAGCAGCATACGCACAACAATCAGGCCGGTTCTGACAAATTGGGGGACTTAGGCGAACAGTAATACGGGGCTTTTTGAATAACGGGAGTTCGGAGGCAACACTCCCTAAACAAAAATTTTTGGGTCTATTTTTATATATTTGTGGGTATAATTAAATATAGTATAGTGTTGATTTGCGAGTTATCTTCTATTATTTTTGAGAATTCAAAGGTTTTGTAATTTTTAAGGTGGGCTGGATTACAATAGGGCACATACATTTATTTTTTTCCAATATTTACTTAGACTCTATTACAATTTGTTCAACATATCATAAATAAAAAAATTTATTTTTGGGCCCTACTCAATACTTTTCGGGACCCTGTTAAAGAGCAAAAAATGGACAAAATTCGGGGGCCTTAAGCGGCCGCCTACCCCGCCTATAGACAGGGTCAGCCCTGACAACACTTTGTGTATTTGTGTATTTGGAGTGTGTGTATTCCGTTCGAATTAAAGTAAATTATATATATATATATATATATATATGACGTTGCAGTAGCATTACGGTTGCATTCAATATTTTTGTCTTAATTTTAGAATCGTTATCATTATCATGTTTTCCCGAATTTTGGCAAAGTTTGACCAAATCCTACTTTCTTAGTTGAAAATCTTTATATTAATCGGAATTGTTTTTCTCATTTTTAATGCTAGAAACTTTGCACCGCAGTTTATTACAAAATTGTATTTCTCATAAGGTCCATTTGACACAATTTTTGTTTTATGTAATTCAATGGCAAAACGAATTGCTTTTGGCCGGGTCAACCGCAAATTTTTGTAGTTGGCTCACATTCTTCTGTGATTGAATCGAATAATCTCATTTGCCAAACAGTTTTATTTTTTAACTTTTGAAGTTTCATTATCTGGGCAAGGTTGGCCCTGAGTATTTGGAGGTCCAGCGCGAATTACTAAAAGGGAGGCCCTTATTCGGGGGTTTTGGGGCGGTGCTCCCGAGATGATTTTTTTGAGATCTATTTATACATAATTGGCAATTTTTTTAGGATTTACTTATACATAATTGATGATTTTTTTGAGAACTATTTATAATATGAGTCTATTTGTGAAACTTAAACATTGCATATCTGGTGTCTTTCAAAATTCTAGAGGGACCTATTTCTAAAACTAAAAAATTCTTACACTAAAAGTGTAATTTTTAAAATTCTAAGAGCTTTTACTTTTGAGTTTTATATAAATATGTAGTTAATGACACTAAATTGAGCCTTTACGAGGCCTAAATGTAATACTAAAAAAATCTTAAAGTAAAAATATAATTATGAAAATTCACGAGAGCCCTTAAAATTTTATGAAATTTGCTGACTCAGAACTGTTGTCCCTTTTACCTCTCCTTTCGGCCAGCCAAGTATTTGGGTTGCAAACGGGACCAAACAAGGTATGTTCTCTGTCTGCATATCCTTTTGTTTTCTTTTTTAATTACTTGTATGCCTTTCAATTATTTGCTAATCCAAATACTTTAACTAGTCCTTTTCTATTTGGTTTCCATTTAAAGTTGGTGCTTGTGATTCTGCTGTGCACAATGGGCACTTTTTGAATCATGCATCATTTAAAGGATCGTTTTTTTAAAGTGTACACTGTCTGTGCATCCAATTATGTTTTTGATTCGAACTAATAGTCCTGTCCATTATATGTATATATATATATATATATATATATCTTTAAGTGCATAATTGACTAGCACTTTCTTGAAGGAATCTTTATCTCTCTATTTGTTTGCGAATTTAGAAAAGAAAAAAAAAAGGGAAAAGAATAGAAAAACTATTTACTAGTAATATTTTTCTGTGTTCTTGAATAATTTTAAAAATTATAAAAATTTCAAAATATAACAAGAACTCTAGGGTTTGTTTGTTTGCCGGATTATAAAGGGGGATTGGACTAAAATAGTTCAATCCATGTCTATATTGTGTTTGATTAGGTCTTTTCAGTATTAGTTAACTCATGGTATTACTATTACAATGTGTGGTTAAAAATAATGGTGGCTAGGGGGTATTAACTAATAACTGGGGGAGGGAGGTATTAAAAACACGGGTATAAGGTTTAGTGGGATAAGGAAATGCAAAAGACAATTTTACCCTTACTATTTAAAACCACCCAAAACTCATTCACGTGATATTTCATTTCTCCCAAAACAAAGGTAACGATTGCTAACGTTTTTACTGACGTTCTTTTGTTTTTGTGAGATCTCACAACTAGGGTTCCATACAAATTGGGCAAAATGTTACATCTGCAATTTGTTTTGAGTTTTCGCATTAACTGTAGAATGTTTTTGAGTTTTCGTTGTTAGATCTGCATCTCTCTGAGTTGTTCTTCCACAATGATGTTCGTATGCAGCCATGTGTATAATAACTGAGATTAGGGTTTCATTTTTAGTTGTAATTGATATTTCAAGTTTTAATGCTTGAGTAGATAAAATGGACATTCATGTATTTTCATTTCTTTTTTATTTCATGGAAATCTAGATCTCAATCTCTCATAATCTCTTCAATACAAACAATTAGATTAATTATTTGGGACATCACTCATTCAAAAGATTTAAAAAAAACAGAGACGCTCATGTGATGTGATCGCAAAAAAGATTTCAATGATCTCCTTTGCCCTATTTGTAAGTCTATAAATGAAACCTACTTTAGCTAGAGCAGTTTGGTTTCCATCATTAATTCTTTGGCTCAAAGTTTCATCTATGGATCAATTTTTCATTTGATACCCTTAAATCCACCTCTAAAGATGATTATTTTTTCCTCAAAGTTTTATTTATTTGTCTAAAATTTTGGGAAGACTGTACTACTGTTCTTTATAAATTTACTAAAATTGATCATACAATTGAATTTTTGGTTTTTGGATGCCTAGCTTGTATGAAATTGCACTATAGTTGTCACAAATTATGTTGGTATCTACATTGACAAGGACACATGGGTTTAATTAGTCAGTGCTTCAAGGAATTTTACTTTCCTTAGAAGGGTATAGAATCTCTGTGACCTTCACAATCATTCTGAGCACTGAGGGGCTTAAGTTTTACTCATACTAATATGCTTATACTTTTTTCAGACTAAATTCTATGAACCTTCTGCTTTACATAGCAGCAGTTGTATTTCTACTTCCTGCAACAGTACTGCTGATGGAGGAAAATGTAGTCGGGATCACAATAGCACTTGCCAAAAAGAAATGATGTAAATCACAATACCATTTGGATGTGTGTATATTTGTGTAGATAATTGCATCTCATTTAAACAAGCAACTTTTGAATATGCACATCTGGTTGATGCTGCAAGAAGATGATGAAAGAGGGTCAGAATTTGGATGTTAGTCAGTTACCATGCGGGAAGGAAAGGGGAATATATATGTGGCTCATAACTTAGCTAGGCTCTCCAAATTCAGTTTGTAAAATGTATTAAGGGCACGTTTGGTAGGCAGGAATGCACTTTGGAATGGAATGGTCATTCCTGGGTTCATACCATTCTTGTGTTTGGTGTGACCAAATGCAGTGGAATGAGCATTCCTTTTGGAATGGTCATTCCTACTTAAGCAGGAATGGACATTCATTGCCAAAACTCAAGGAATGCTCATTCCATTCCCACAGGATTGACTATAATTGTAAAATATAAAAAACTTTTTCCTAAACTATATTTTATAAAAATATGTATATATTAAATATTATTTAAAATATTAAAATATTAAATATATTAAATATGTATATATTAAATATATTATTTAAAATATATTAAATACCTTTTTAAATATTAATTTTTTATAAAATATTAAATATTTTGATTAAATATTATTCATACTAAAAAAATCATAAAATACTTATTAAACTTAACATTGGACTAAATTTTTTTTAATTATAACTAGCAAACATGTTAAATTTTTAAAGAGATTTTACAAATAGATGAATAAAATAAGGTGGACTAAAATTGTTAAAAATGTAATATTGTTTCATAAAAAAACTAAATATTAACTATTTAGGCTAAAAAATATTTAAAAAATTCAAAATTTCAAAATATTGTATAAATAATACTGAATGTTTGTACCATAAATATTTTGTAGAAATATAAAATATTTTGCTTAAATATGATTTTATTCCACTAATTGATTGTTTAAAATCCAAAGTGGAATGTAATTGGCATTTAATTCCTAGAAATTTAGCCAAACAGAGGAATGTAATGACTATTGCTATTCCATTCCTGTTTCATTCCATTCCTAAGTCCATTCCATTCCTGTCTTATTTCATTCCTGCCTACCAAACGTGCCCTAAGGGGTTGTTCAATGATGTATTATAGGGATTAATGAATAGTCGGCAGATTTGAACATGTACAATACTCCTTTATCCTATCCGGCAAACAAACGATCGAGGCCCTAGAGTATGCGAATGGGTAGTGTCTTAGTAAATTCAAAATCTTTAATTTTATTGTTCTCCAAATTTTCTTTAAGATCTGTTTGGATTATGAATTTAATGAGGGAAAAGATAAGTATACACACAGTGAAATAGTTTCCTTAATTTGTTTGGTTAATAAGGAAAATTGTGAGAAAGAGATTAAATAGAAGTTGAGTCACTTTCCACCATTTTCTTAATTTACAATTATATTATGATAATTTTGAACCCTCTACATTGTTTAAGTATGGAGGAAAATACAAAAAAAAAAAAAAAAAAATTTTTCCTTCAATAAATTTAAAAACCAAACAAAGCCTTACTAACCAAACCATAAAAAAATATAAAAAATTTTCTTCGTATTAGCATTTCATTTTTCTCGCCGGATCCATGAACCAGACCAAATAGATAATGAATTGATGCAATTGTGTACTACATAAATAATGAATATTTGATCATTCATGGTTTGCTTTTTATCTATTTAGCTAGGTGGGGTTGGCTTATTATCCATATTTAAAGCAAGTTTGATATGAGAGAGAGAGAGAGAGAGAGAGAGAGAGAGCCCGCCAATGGCTGAGATGTTCAGTCGACTCCCTCCCTTTGTGGAGAGAGAGAGAGAGAGAGAGAGAGAGAGAGAGAGAGAGAGAGAGAAGTGGAGCCACAACATAGACTTGGAATGACTTTTGCCAATAAAGTTGGATCCCATTAACAAATTCCAACAAAAAGGAAGATAATTCTCGCAAAGATAAGTAGAAGAGACAGTTTTATTGATCAACTTTTAAAAAACTAAGATTCCATAAAGCCTTATAAGTCTTTAAAAAATGAAGTACTCCAACATATAAAAGAAATTAAAAAATCACCAAAAATGAAAAATCTGAGTTAGTCTCAAATTTGAAAAATGGAAAATCAAAGAAAAATTATACCGAAGTTAATTATTACTTACCTTAACAGAAATTAGAAAAATGCGCAATGTGTGACTGAGACCTAACTTATGAAAATTTGGTCGAAAAGCATCTTACATCACAACAAATCAGTGAGTTATGATCTCCCGCCCTTTCAGAACGGGTATGGATTGATTTTTGGGTATATGTATGGGTAGGTGACCCTAATCGGTGGGTACGTTGCAATTGGATTTATGATAATCTCATTGGTCCAAAAATGCGTCAGCTATGACAACTTTGCCATACAACTCGGTTAGGAAGACATTAAGGGCCCATTTGAATTGGATGTGGCTATTTCTTTTAGGCCGAGGTAGATCAAAGGCCCAAGCCCTAATCAAAAGGGCACCACGAAAATAAATTTTTTTTTATAAAACCTACAACTGCTTCCTGAATTACTACTGGACTGACGCACCTTTTGACATACTTCAACTAAAATGTGCTTTTGAGACTCTAAGTTTAATATTTCTTAAAAAGTTATTCAAACATGCTAGTATATGTATTTTAGGTCTGAGAAGGACGTTTCGACCAAACTTATATTTGAACAGTGTTTCCAAACAGAACCTAAATGATCTAGAGCCTTGACTTAGTGGGGAAACTGGGGTTGACATTCCCATTCATCTAGTGGGTAACACTTGGACAGGCATGAATATGATCATAAGAAAACTTGGTTAATGTGTGTGGTGGTTTGAGCATACAAGTGAGGTCATGTGGTACAATAACTAGAGAGAACTCATTGTGGACTAGGGAGTCAACTTTCAAAAAGCTACCTCAAATTCAATTCCTGGCCCTAATGATCATTGAAGATAAAAGCATTGTGTAATGTTGCAAATGAGCTTGTTGACATGGTCTAAATTTAAATTTCCCAGCCAAGGGCTTTATTGGAACTATGGTCCTTGCTTTGAAATGATCACATCGTACATAAGTTAAGATAATAGTGAGAGGCTGTTTGAGAAACATAATAATCGTTTTCTAGTTTAAAGAAGTATCAGTTCTAAATAATTTCATGGACTGGAATTATATTGATAGCATCCTACTTACGTTTATGCTATTTGTGAAGGGTTTATGTCGAAAATTCTATGGAGAGGCGCCCTCTCTTAAATAAAGAGAGGACCTTTGTTTTGACCGTCAGATTGTGTTTAAAAACTGTGAAGTGACAAAATTGCCCTTAATGAAAATACGATCCGACGGTCAAAACAGAGTTTCTCTCTCTTTATTAAAGAAAGTAAAGAGAGGGCAGGGCGCCCTCTCCATAGCCTGACTGGGGTTTATATATATATATATATATATATATGGGCTATTTGTGAAGTTTAACCAACTTAGTAGTTCTATTGTTCATAAATTGACTAGTTAAAATAAATCTGTGAAAATTTGTTTTTATTACCTTAGAAGTTTATGCTTAAAGTTTCCCTATTAAACCAAGATGGTGATGATTTTAGGAAAACCAAATATAAATACTGAAGTGTGGGACTATTTATTTGTTTATTATTTTTTTTTAATGCATTCTCAAACATGTATTTTTTTTACTTATTTTTGAACCAAAAAATACTTCATAGAAAAAGAACAACCGATCGACATTCAAATCCCAAAAGGCAGATTCCCAATCACGGAATCTCAACCTTGTATTTATGATTTCTCTTTATAGTTACGTGTTGAAAATATTATATATTTATAATTTCAAGTTCAAAATATATACATGTAATCACATAGAAGTTCGCGTCGGATTTGAAAACACTCTTAAAATATGTGTTGGTTTCATAAGACACCAAATACAATCACTGAGTTGTGGACTAAATTATTATTTTTATTTATTTATTTATTTATTTATTTAAAAAAAAATTCTATGCATTCCAACATATATGTATTTATGACTTCTCCTTATAGTCACGTGTTGAAGTTCTATGTAAATGTATACATTCAAGTATTTATGTTTTTGCCGTATATAAGGGGTAGTTGAATGCCTTTCACGTTATCTATGTTAGTCCACAAAAGTTTATTTTGGCACAGCTAGGGGCTAACCGAGTGTCACATGTGATGAGTGTCCATCTAACCTATATATAGAAATGCGAAATTATGTTGTGATTAACAGGTTAATAATTTCACTACATAGGGACGAATTCAATAATCAAGTTTAAGGAGGAGCAAGCAATTTTAGGGTGGCAGAGCTTAATTTTTTTTTTTATAAAAAAAGTAAGTGGGGTGAGTGTGTAAATTTATGTAAAATTCTAGTGTAAATATAAGCTTTTTTCAAGGCTAGCTCTATTGCTTTTTTTGTTACTAAAATTTTTAGTGACACTTTTTTTCTGACATTAGCAATATCTGCTCTGACAATAACCCCATCACTACATTCCCCCCACTGTCACTACAGCTCTATATAGAACTTACAAGTAATTGGGGTGGTATGGATTGACTTCGGCATTTGCATTTAGATAGAAGTAGAAATAGAAATCATAAGGCTTTGTTTGGTTCATGGATTTAGTGAAGGAAAAGAAAAGCAAACACAGAGGAAAATATTTTCCTTTATTAATTTGGTTAATTAATAAGGAAAACTATGAGGGAAATAAAAAGGAAAAGAAAATAAATTGAAAGAAAATTTGACTTTTTGATCTGTGCGACTGTGCGAGTCATTTTCCTTCTTTTTTCTTACATTACAAATATATCTCGGAAATTTTTGTTTAAGCATGAAGAAAACCACATGGGAACTAGTTTTCCTGTCCCATATCTTTTCCTTCTCTAAGAGTACCGCAAACAAATAGAGCCTATGGATACTATGGGAATTAGGAAAAAGATTTGTACAACCCAAATTTTTGTTTCAAACATAACGCTCAGGCAAAAGCATCTCTTGTCATGCTTTAATTAAAACTTGCCTTTGAGGCTCAAAAGTGCATCTTTTGTTGGTCTAGTGTCTCAGAAACAAACCACGTCTATCACGTTAGTGGGTTAGTAGGTTAGAGTTAGTAACACACGCACACACAAGGGAGGGTCATACCCCACTTTAAAGAAATTGTCTTCTCTAATTTTCTCCTTAAGGAGAATCGAACCCATAACCTCCCCATTGAGGGAAGGACCCAGGCCAACTTGACTAGCAAGCTAGTTTCAAAAGCGCATCTTGAAAGTTTATCCAAATAGGTTAATATGCATGTTTTGGGTTCAGAAGTATGACCCTGTTTGTTATTGCTTATTTGACCATTTTAAGCAGTTCTGGTGGTCCAAACTGTTTATTGATCTGTTTGTTTCAACAAAAACATAAGCAGATTGGGTCTAAAAAGCAGTTTGACAATAAGCAGGTAGGGAGGTGCTTTTCAAGATTATCTCTATATTTGATCAATTCACAGCATATTAACCAAACACCCAAACCATAATAAGCAGTTCTACTTTTAAGCAGTTCTACCAATTACGATCAAGATCGCATAAGCATAAGCACAGACAAACAGGCTCTATGTTTGGGCCAAGAGTACATTTTAGAAGTGCCTCAAGCCGCGTTGCTTTATGCATGAAGTTAATTAGGATGTGTTAGTAAAATTATATTTTTGGAATTTATTTCACCATAGTACACTATTTTTATTTAAATTTTATTTTGAATATGCATTCTATCTTTCACTTTTCCAAAAAAAAAAAAAAAGAAAGAAAGAAAGAAAGAAAACTCAAAATTTATTTCCATATCAGTAGCATTAACTTCATAATATCCCAACTTCTACATATACTCTACGGCTCTGATAAAATTGAAAATTGATTATTACAAATTAAGTACATACCGGTTTTTAGTACTGTTGAAAATTCTGAACTACTGAATTTTCAATAGTTTTGTTTAGTTGAATTTTTTTCACTTAAAACTTTGTAGTAAGTTTTCAATTGCTTTTTGAGTAAAGAGGTGAGCATTTTGCCTGAAAAAAAAGTATTAAAATTTTTCGTTTTCAATCACGTGTTTATATCTCACCATCACGTGTTTATATCTCACCTATATATGTTTAGCACATCCTTTTTGTCAAGGGCGGATCTAAAGATGGTACGTGGTGGGGTGGGGGGGGGGGAGGGGGGGGGTCGGAGTATTGGCACTAAATATACAATAAAATGACACCTTAATACTTCAAATTAAGACTAAGAAATTGAATATATCATACTTGGATATATTGTAAAAAATTTCAAAACTCAAATACTAAGAAAATAGGGAGTTTCTACATTTCGGGAGGACTTGAGTGTAAAAAAATAGAGTTTTTTAGAGTATGTATGAAATTTTTATAAAATCAAGGGGGGTTTTAAACCCCCACTTGCCCTCAAATGATCCGCCCTTGCTTTTTGTAATAAATCACTCTCTTTACTATATAGAGATGTGTAACATGTCTAAATGATCAGCAAAAAAAAAAAAAAAAAAAAATGCATGATTTGAACTGAAAGTTTGTTGTGGAAAATATCGGATACGTAAAAAAGTAAGTGATAACGAAATCCATGTGTTGATGAGGAGGAAAGACATACGTTTCTTATGAAGTGAAAAGAAAAGAAAGAAAAAGACACTTATGCCCAAATAAAGTAGTGAGTGGTGAGATAGAAGGTACAGTAATGATCAATCTATCTCATTCTTGCATATATATATATATATATATATATATATTTTTGTGGATTTAAGTTGCTAACGAAGGTAACATGATATTATTGTATTCAATTTCAAATGGACAATAAAAGCCCTTTTTTTTTTTATGAATTATATAAAAATGAGTATAGTTAAGTAATTTTCTAAGGAGGGTATACAAATAATTAACTTTACTTCATTTGCAAAATTAATTTAGTAAATTGGCTTAAATTTGTTAGTGCAATTAACAATTGAAATGCTAAATATTCCAGATGTAGATACCTAATCTTATTACCGGAGGATGTGTCAGTGGCATCTTTGAAATTATAACGTTAAACCATGCCTTTTTTTTTTTAAATCGAGAAAGGTCAAATTTATTAAGATGAGCAAGAATCAAACATTACCAAAGAATTAATTTGGGATGGATACTCCACAAGTCAAACTCTGAAACATTTGAAACTCTTTGCTAACTTAGCAAGTTCATGAGCAACCATATTAGCATCACGCCTAACATGTAAGAATTGTAATCAACAAAACCATGAAACAGACGAATAGTATCACCAATAATGTGACCGTAAGGAGCCAAGCGCTAATTGTCATTACTAAGATGCCCAACAAGAGTTAACGAGTCCGATTCTGCAGTAAAATCTCGAAACCCAGATTCAATTGTGACAGTAGTAGCTTTCCACAAGGCGAAACACTCCACCGTCATTCGCATCAAAATCCCCAGGAATAAAATCTAAGAAGGCAAGAAGGACATTCCTCTCATGATCGAGGAACCCATCTGATACTTTGTGACTCAATAACAACCAGACCACCCTGAGGCAATACCAAGCCTCTAAAGAAGAGTTTTGCTTGTACACATAATCTGTTCAGTTTTTTAGGTAGCTTTTTAAAATGTCTCGGGCATTATTCTCTTTAAAAATAGGTACTTTTAGATATACAATAGTGTAAAAAAAAAAAATTATATATATATATATATATATATATATACATTTTTTTTTCTTTGTGTGTGTGTGTATAGTTTGCCAAAACCGTGAATGGCAATCTACTCATATTCACAAACTTCTTTCAACATCCAAGTATTCATAAATTATTTATTAATTTCTCAAAAATACTTTTTCTATTTATGGTTGTCCCCTCCTTTCACAATAATGGCACTCCTTGGCCTATTTGTATGAACCAAAAGTTTTGGGTAGTGGGCAACCAAAGATGGACTCCAATAATGCAGAGAAAATGGAGAGCCAAGACAAACTACCACAGGAGCAACTAGGCAAAGGCACCACCTTCCTCAGAACTTGTTTCAATGGACTCAATGCTTTATCAGGTCTCTCTTTCTATGCATGTGTGGATTACTAGACTTCTTTTTAATTAATGTCCTATAGGAATCACATTTGTGATTGCAGCTATTGTATTTGTAGACTATATATAAGTGTTGTTTGCTTCAGTACTTTCAGCTTCCCAAAGTTTTGTCCCTTGGAATTTTGAATCCAAAATGCCCTATGCAATGTAAGGAGTCGTTCGCTTTTGTAATTAGCCAGTTGTGACTATAGACGACTGTTTAAAATCTGAAATAACCAATTGTTGTTTACAAAAGAGCTGGTCCTACATATTTAAGTGTTTCTTAAGCGGATTTTTTTTTTGTCGCATATAACTTCATGTCAGATCTAAAATTGCTACTCAAATTAGACTCTTTGTCAAACTAACATAATACTGGTCTTCAAAGATAAACAACAAAAAAAAAAATGAGAATAAGAATAAGACTGAACCCAGTCATATGTTATGTATTCCCGAGCTAGTCCCAACACTAATATTTCATCTCTCTCTTATTTTTTGATCAGGTGTTGGGATACTATCAATACCATATGCTCTCTCAAAAGGAGGGTGGTTGGGCTTGATAATCCTCTTATTTGTAGCAATCCTCTGTTGCTACACAGGCCTTCTCCTCAGGCGATGTATGGACGCTCACCCGCTCATCAAAACCTACCCCGACATAGGCGAGCACGCCTTCGGGGGCACAGGAAGAGCAATGGTGTCCACTTTCATGTACCTTGAGCTCTACTTGGTTGCAGTTGAGTTTCTAATACTAGAAGGTGACAACTTGAACAAGTTGTTCCCAAACACTGCCTTCCACATTGGTGGCCAAAAAGTGGGTGGCAAACAAGGCTTTGTTTTGATCACTGCTTTGGTTGTATTGCCCACAACTTGGTTGAGGAGTTTGGGGTTGATGGCTTATGTGTCTGCTGGTGGGGTCTTGGCTTCAATTGTGTTGGTTGGGTCTGTGTTTTGGGCTGGTGCTTTTGATGGTGTTGGGTTTGGTGAAGAAGGGGTGGTTTTGGATTGGAGAGGAATTCCAACTTCAATAAGTTTGTTTACCTTTTGTTACTGTGGTCATGCTGTTTTTCCTACACTTTGCAATTCTATGAAGGACAGAAGCCAATTTCCTAAGGTAAGAAGTAGAACCCATGTTCACTAGCTTAGCATGCTCTTTTTCTTTTTTCGGTTTATTTTCTATGATGGTTTGACTTATTTAGTTTTAGTTGTGGATTTAAAAAAAGGAGAAGTAATTAAAACATTTTTCTATTTTACTTTATGTTTAACTCAGTAGAAATTAAAATTTTAAAACTTCGGAGAAACCGAAAAAAAAAAAAGAAAGTGAATCACAAAATTCAAAGTCTTTAATTTGTTTGACACATTACTTGTTTTCGTTCCCTGCTTTATTTAGCCTCCATTTGGTTTGAGACTTTAGAAGGAAAAACACCGAGAAAAAAAACTACGTCTCTAATGTTTTCCTCAGGCTTTCTTTGATTTATGGATTTGGTGAGGAAAAATAAAAGAAAACCTAGAGCCTTATTTAAGCATGAAAAAAACACATAACCGATATTCCTTCTTGTACGTTTTTCTTTTGCTTCTCCAAACCCGGAATCCAAACCTATCTTTAGTGTTTTTCTTTTCCTTATTTAAATCTGCAAGCCAAACAGAGCCTTAGTGGTTCTTAGAATTTAATAAAATTTAAAATATAATAAGAACTTAAGAAAAGATGAAGGGAAATTATAATGACTAAAAAATGTTTAAAACTTAATTTATTTTTCATCCTATTTTCTGTCTTTCTTTTTTCTCACTATTTTTCTTCTTAACCAAGCAAAATAACGTGATTTTTTTTTCTAGTTTTACTCATAGTTTTCTTTTCATTCCACCCCCCACTAAATCTATGAAGCAAGCATAGCCTTCGTAACTTAATGAAGAACTCACTTTGCTTGGATTGAGAGAAATGGAGGGAAGGGAAGAAAAAGGGGACCACTTTCTCTCATTTGGTAATTAATTCAGTAGGGAGAGAAGAAAAGAGAAATGGATAAAAAGTGGGAGAGAAAGTGGAGAGAAAAGAGCCCACTTTTCCACTTTTATTTCTCTCCAAACCGGAGAGATTTCGAAGAAGAGAATCACAATAAAATACTTTTAAAGACCAATACGTCACACTATATCATTGCTTATTCCAACATATATCTCTAACGGAGGATAAAAGAGTAAATTGGTTCTAAATTCATTCTTTTCTTTTCTCTTACGAAAGTTAAGTAGTTAACCAAACGAGAAAAAACATATGTTTCACTTCTCTTTCTCTATTGCTTGTCTGAACGTGGTGGAGAAAACTCAACTTTTTTTCTCCCTTCCTTCTATTCTCTTAATGAAGTAGGTTCTCTCTTCCTTTTCCCAATCCAAATAGTTAAGGGCTCGCATGGTAACGTTTCCTGTTTTCAGTTTTCAGTTTTTAAAAACGAAAACCAGTTTTGGTTTTTTTTTTTGAAAAAAAAAAACAAAAACTTGTTTGGTAACATTGTTGATTTTTTTAAAAAAAAAAAAACAAAAACAGGAAACTCAAAACGAC
Organism: Hydrangea macrophylla; assembly: GCA_033977485.1. Classification (NCBI taxonomy): domain Eukaryota; kingdom Viridiplantae; phylum Streptophyta; class Magnoliopsida; order Cornales; family Hydrangeaceae; genus Hydrangea; species Hydrangea macrophylla. Next base: position 7,925,922 of record CM066987.1, read on the forward strand.
TTTTTGGTGTTTTCATTTTTTACCCCAAATTTGAAAACGTTTTTTAAAAACAAAAAACGAAAACGTTACCAAACGCGTTTTCAATTTTCGTTTTCTAAAAAACGGAAAACAAAAAACGACAACATTACCAAACGAGCCCTAAATATTTTCCAATGCATTTTCTTTTCTCTAGCCTCACCAAATTCATAAAACAACATTTAAAGTTCAACATGAGTTATTCTATGTTTCTTTTGTTTCTTTCTCTCTTTTTTCTTCCTTTTTTTGGGGTGGGTGGGGGGTGGGTGGGGGTGTGATGGGGAAGTTATTCCATGTTTCTCTATCACACATAAGAGAGAAACAAACAAAATGTGGCACTATATATTGAGTAATTGCAATTAGATATACAGGTTATATATCACTACATATCCTCACACTAGTACTTAATTTTATTGCAGGTCTTATATATCTGCTTTGTCCTCAGCACAATCAGCTATGGATCAATGGCAGTTATTGGCTACCTCATGTATGGAGAAAATTTATTGTCTCAAATAACACTAAACCTTCCAACCAAAAACATTAGCACAAAAATTGCAATTTACACAACATTAATAAATCCCATAACCAAATATGCAATCATCGTTGCACCGATAGCCACAGCCATTGAAGACACACATCCTTTCAAAAACAGCAGATTATTAAGTATTCTCATAAGGACAGTTTTGGTGATTAGTACAGTTTTTGTTGCTTTGGTCATACCATTTTTCGGGTATGTAATGGCGTTTACAGGTGCTTTTTTGGGTGTTTCCGTATCGATCTTGTTCCCGTGCTTCTGTTACTTGAAAATCAACAAGGGTTCGCGAAAAATCGGGTTAGAAATGATGATTATTATGGGAATTATAGTGATGGGGATTTTTGTTGGTGTGATAGGTACATATTGTTCTTTGAGAGATATTGTTAAGCATGTAAAACCAAGTTGAATAGTAAGTGATTTAGAGATTGTTGATAAATAATGATTCAATGTACTTGGATTTTTTTTTTTTTTTCCCTTATAACATTATGAGTATATAATAATCTTATATCATGACATAATCGAATGACACACTACGAAATATCAAAACATACTAGCTTATATAGAAGTATTGAGAATCCACAAAAAAAAAAAAGAAAAAAAAAACGAAAAAGAAAAAAAAAAGCGTTTATGAAACTAAATTACATTATTGATTGAAGTCGAAAACCTGAGTTAGGTGCAAATTTAAAAACCAAATATTCTACTAAGAAACATGGTAACAAAATGCAATCTCTTAAGGAAACAACTTTCCAAAAAAAAAAAAAACATTTTTCGAGGTCTAACTGATGGAATTTGGTTTTTGAAAAAATATAAAACAAACATATATAGCAATGGTGAATATTGTTCTTAGGCCCAATTTTTGTCAGTCCTGGGCCTACCAAACTTTTCTAACGAAGTGGGACTTACGCCAAAATTCCCCCAGTCTCTCAATAATAAATGAGTAATACTTGGGGCACAATCAAAGTCACAACTTTTTTTGCACAATCTTCATTTTGTGTCTATCTCTCTCTTGATGGGTCCTACAGTGTCAGTGACCCCACAGTGCCCACTAGGAGAGAGATAGACACAAAATGAAGGTTGTGCAAAAAAGGTTGTGGCTTTGGTTGTGCCTCAAGTATTACTCATAATAAATAAGACAGCTTCGTGGGTGTTTTTCCTTAGAGTAATACTTGGGGCACAATCAAAGCCACAACCTTTTGCCCACAACCTCCATATTGTGTCTATCTCTCTCTTGATGGGTCAGCTTCGTGGTTGTTTTTCCTTAGAGTAATACTTGAGGCACAATCAAAGCCACAATCTTTTGCCCACAACCTCCATGTTGTGTCTATCTCTCTCTTGATGGTCCCTCAAGTATTACTCAAAAATGTTCTGAACATACTGTTCTTGAGAGATAGACACAACATAGAGGTTGTGGGCAAAAGGTTGTGGCTTTGATTGTGCCTCAAGTATTACTCGAAAATGTTCTGAACATACTGTTCTTGAATGCTATTAATTCATTTAACTGTTGCATCAAGAGAGAGATAGACACAACATAGAGGTTGTGGGCAAAAGGTTGTGGCTTTGATTGTGCCTCAAGTATTACTCAAAAATGTTCTGAACATACTGTTCTTAAGAGATAGACACAACATAGAGGTTGTGGGCAAAAGATTGTGACTTTAATTGTGCCTCAAGTATTACTCGAAAATGTTCTGAACATACTGTTCTTGAATGCTATTAATTCATTTAACTGTTGTCTATATAGACATTATTTTATGGCCAAAATAAAACTTTACTCGAAATTAAATCTCAATCTAGTACTCTTGGCTAAATAATTTCTCTTGTAATACATTTTTTGCCATGTCAGCCACAACAGGTGAATATATTTATACATGCTTCGTATTCTTTGCCAAAAAAAAAAAAAAAAGTTTTCTTTAGATTTCAGTCCTTTATTGTAGCCGTTTTTAGAAATTGATTCATTTAAGTCAACTTAAAATTACTCTCTCATCTATTTTGAGGACCAAAATAACCCTACTTCCATAAATTAGTGTTTTGAAATGAGTAATGATTCGTGCACATAAAGTGTGCACATAAAGTGTGCACATAAAGATCTAGGCCATTCATTTTGGTGGGTCCTATGTGTGCAGGGATGGACCCCACCAAAATGAATGGCTCAGATCTTTATGTGCACACTTTATGTGCATATTTTATGTGCACGTAGCATTACCCTTTTGAAATTCAAACCCCGGATTTGTTATATATATATATATCTATATATAAATACTCCCATAAATCAGGGTTTTGAAATTCAAAACCCAAATTTGTTATATATATATATATATATAGAGAGAGAGAGAGAGAGAGAGAGAGAGAGAGAGAGTAACCAGAAAAAAAAATATACAATGGAGAATGAAAAGTGAGAAATTCCTCACTTTAAAATAACATAAGTGAGAAATTTCTCAATAACAAGGTACGAAATTCTTATATTATCGTGAGAAAGTCTCACTTCTAACTATAATGAGAAATTTCTCACTTTAAAATGTAACACTAATTAACTATAAGTGAGAAATTTCTTATTATGGTTAGTAAACCATATATTTCTCATTAATAATACAAATTTCTCACCAAAACAAACAAAATTATGGTTAGTGACCATTAATTATACAAATTTCTCACCACAAATAAAATAAAAAAAAAAAAATTCTCACCTTAATTCACTTGACTGACCCAATAAAGTTGAAAAGCAAAACAACAGAGCCATGGGAAGCCACAACAGCTTATCAAAGATCAGCCCCCAAAAAGAAAGATAAAAGACTCCTCCATAAATAAGCATACACCACCACAAGAAACCAGAAAATAACAATCAATTATCAACCCCTTACATGGCAACCTATCATTGAGAGACCACAAAACCACTAGCTGATACTCTTGGTCAAAAGGATCATGTCCAACACCTCCACAAACCAAGTCACAGTAATACTTTACCGAATGCCCTCCCAACCACAAATTGCCGAGAGAGAGAGAGATAGAGAGAGAGAGAGAACGCGAGACAGACAAAGAGTGAAATTATCTGATAATTGAAATTTTTCAAAAGGAAAGTGGATCAATCCACTTACCCCCACTTGAAGGAAAGTCCATGATTTCCTAAATCACGACTTAACTATTCCCTATAAAAAAAGGCATTGGTTACATTGGAAATATCCCAATTAAATTCTAAACTAAATCAATGTAAATATATTCAAAAGAGTACAATAGTGCAAACAAAATGGTTAAAATCTACTGGAATGACTAATTCCTGTTTTATATCATTGATTAAGGGTGAATTTCAGTTTTAACAAAGTCAAAGTGAGTACCTATATGTTGACTAGAATTTGAGGAATCAAAATGTATATTCTCAAAAAAAAAAAAAAAAAGGCAATTAATGGTAAAGAAGATGGAAGAAGCTCATCGATCAAATAAGAGGAACTCAAACATTAATTCTTAACTTTTTCTGTGACTCTATTTTCAAAGTCTACGTCCCCTTTTAATTTCTTCAATTGTATCATTTATCCTTCAATAGGTTCGCTCAAGCTTTGGATTCATTTGGGGTGGGGGAGCTTTATTTAGGTTATGGATTCAATGGGGGTAGGGATAGGTTCCCTCGAGCTTTGTTTAGGTTATGGATTCAATTGGGTGTGAGAAAAATTGAATTGAAAATAAAATTTGGTGTAAAGTAAATTAAATCCTTTTTTTTTTTTAAGTTCGTGAGTCACGCTCCTTCCATACTTCTTAAGATTCAATTATGTTGTGAAGAGTTTTAGGTTTTCCTATTTGTTTTACTTTTTCATTTCTTTTATTTCAATGAATCCCCAAACTAAATACGGAGTAGTGAATTTCACTTTCACCCCTTCCCCCAATTGAGCATCATGTACCTTTAATCTAAATCCACTGTCCAATTTAGGGTTTGTGTACTCATTTGTTCAGAGAAATTCATCTAGCAAAACCTAAAAACCTAATAACATGGGTCTATCAAAAGGCTATGGGTGATCAAAATATGTAGAGAAACACAAAATTCTCAATCTCGGGACACTTATCAAAACAAATTCCAATGTAAAATTCACAAGTAAATAAAAAATTGAAATTTAAGGAATGCATTTTCAGGACATAAATAAATCAAGACCAAGAAAACAAATTAACAAGGGGAAAGGGATATGGACCCAGAGCAGTGAGATGGAAAATTCACATTTTGCATGCAAGCAAGGAATTTATTTATTCGATGTTCAAATCATTCTCAGTTCTCATGCTTTTGAAATTTGTCGTAGTTCAAAAAGAGCAACTTTGATGCTATGGTGCTTGTTGAAAAGCCTAATTGGAAATTTGGGGAGAGAAGACTATAATGGAAATTTGTTTCCCAATAATATAAGATTGGAAATTTGTTTGACAAATAGTGCTACTTTGGCTAAAAACTCGACTGTAGTGTTTAAATATGTACTAAAGAACCCAAGGAACACCAACCAAGCATTGTAACCCAAGGAACACCAACCAAGCATTGTAATCCAAAAAGAGTAATGTTATGCTTTTCAAATTTTAAATCCATAAGAGTAGTCCAACAAGGTGCTCAAATCTATTGTCAAAGTCAAAAAATGAGAGCCCAAATGACTTATCTCACACCAACACTGGGCTATACCAACTCTTAAAAAATGACAAAGTCATTTATGTTCTCAAATTTGAGAGAACAAATGACTTTGCTAAATAAGTGGGCCCATGAACATTAATGACAATCCACTGCGAGCCGCCACTTTTTACAACTGCGAGCTGCCACTTTTTACAAAATCCAACGGCTAAATTTATTATTATTATTTTCAAGAATCCAACGGATATATTGCAAAACCCAACGACTATATTTTGTGATTTTACTTTTATATCCTCCCAAATGCCTATAAATATAAAACTTGAATTCACTTTCTATATTGCTCTCTCTCTCTCTCTCTCTCTCTCTCTCTCTCTCTCTCTCTCTCTCTCTTCCTTACAATTTTTTAGAAAAAAAATGGAAAATAATCAACAATCCACAAAGAGAATATCAAGATCCTATTGTTTATAACTTACAGTCACATATTAATTTTTGGTATTTTGGATGAAATGTACTATTGGAACAGTATTGTCAAAATATAGGAGTAACTTTTGGTACTGTAGCAGTGTCAAATTATATCTTTGAGATGAAAAGAAATAGCTTTTTGCATTGGAGATGCTCTAATGCATCTCAAATATATGCAGCAAGTGGGCTCATCAAATTTTAAATCCCTAATGCATTTCAAATACATGGACCCATTGCCACATGTGCTTGAGATGCATTAGGATTTATGAATACAAAATTTGGGAAGCAAACATTACTCCTTAAAAAAAATTGAGAGCATTTTTGTTTATCTTTTTTTGGTTCATCATTGTTCACCTAGGTCGTCACTGGGTGACATGTGTCCCATTTCATTCCCATATTACCCGTGTACTATCAACATAATTACTAGAATGAGATACATATCATGAGTGAGGAATAGTAAACTAAAATTGGGTGATAAAAATGCTCTCTTAAAAATAAAACTCACAGCAGAGTTTAGGCTGTGTTTGGCTAATGAAAACCCATATGCTTCATCCATTACTACAACTGCACCTGAATTCTGATCACTTTAACAACGCTGTTCAGTTTAGGCTGTGTTTGACTTGTCACATATACACACATTCAAGTTCTGTAATGGCAATCCCAGCCTCAACAATAACCCCATTTGCTGCCCCTGAACTCAACACAAATACCCCAAGAAAAGGCACTTCTCTCTCATCACACCTACTCTCTCTCCTACCCAAATGCACCTCCCTCAAAGAACTCAAGCAAATCCAAGCCTTTTACACAAAAACCCACCTCCAAAATGACATATTTGTCCTCACCCAACTCATCAATTTCTGTACTCTCAACCCATCATCCTCTTCCCTAAAACATGCCCACCACTTGTTTGACAAAATTCCCCAACCAAACATTGTCCTCTTCAACTCCATAGCCCGTGGCTATGCCCGGACCAGTACCCCAATTCAAGCTATTTTTCTCTTTTGCCAAACGCAGTCTTACCTCCAACCCGATGATTACACCTTCCCTGCCCTTTTCAAGGCGTGCGCGAGCTCTAAAGCGCTCGAAGAAGGCAAGCAATTGCATTGCCTCGCCGTTAAACACGGCCAAAACCATAACATATATGTTTCTCCTACACTCATAAACATGTACACTGAGTGTAATGATATGAACTCAGCTCGACGCGTTTTTGATTCAATAAATGAACCGTGTATAGTAACCTACAATGCAATCATGAATGGGCATGTTAGAAACAGTCAGCCAAACGAGGTTTTGTCATTGTTTAAAGAGTTACAAGCTAAAAATATCAATCCTACTGATGTTACAATGCTCTCTGTTATTTCCTCTTGTGCTTTGTTAGGAGCATTGGAGTTAGGCAAGTGGGTTCATGAGTACGTTAAGAAAAATAGATTTGATCAATATGTGAAGGTGAATACAGCTCTTATAGATATGTATGCGAAATGTGGTAGCTTGGAAAAGGCTTTTTCTGTTTTCGAAAACATGGGTTATAGAGATACGCAAGCATGGTCATCGATGATTATGGCTTATGCAGTTCATGGCCAAGGTCACAAAGCCATCTCTATGTTCAAAGAGATGAAAAGGGCTCGTGTCCTACCCGATGAAATTACATTTTTGGGTATTTTATACGCGTGTAGTCACTCCGGCTTGGTTGAGGAAGGTTTTGGATATTTCTATAGAATGAGGGACAAATATGGGATTTTTCCCGGGATCAAATACTATGGGTGTATGGTGGATTTGCTAGGCAGAGCCGGGCGTTTAGAAGATGCTTACGAGTTCATAGAGGAAATGCCTATTAAGCCCACACCAATACTATGGAGAACCTTGTTATCGGCTTGTTGTAGTCATAGCGATGTAGAATTGGGGAAACGGGTGATTGAGCAAATTTTGGAACTCGATGACCCTCATGGAGGCGATTACGTGATCTTCTCAAACATGTGTGCAAGAGCTGGAAGATGGGAGGATGCCAAGTATGCGAGAAATCTAATGAAGAAAAGAGGGGTAGTGAAGGTACCGGGGTGCAGCTCAGTTGAGGTGGACAATGTAGTACACGAATTTTTCTCTGGGGATGGAACACAAAAAGAGTATTGGAAGCTTCATTTGGCAGCTGATATGTTATTTGAAGAATTGAAGTTGTTTGGGTATGTTCCAGATACTTCATTAGTGTTTCATGTGGATATGGAAGATGAAGAGAAAGAAGCAATTCTTAGGTACCATAGTGAGAAATTAGCTATTGTTTTTGGGCTATTGAACACTTCCACTGGGACAACGATTCGTGTTGTGAAGAACATTCGAGTATGTACGGATTGCCATTCGGCTGCTAAGCTTATTTCTTTGATGCTTCGAAGGCGAATAGTTCTTAGAGATGTGCAAAGGTTTCATCATTTTGAAAATGGGAAGTGTTCTTGTGGGGATTATTGGTAGTGAAGTTGGTTTGAAACAGAAGTAATTCTTCTAAATTTATACATACATATATTGTACATGACCATTTTTAGTGATACATTTCCATTCCACATTGTGAAAGTGGATAATCAAGGAGAGTTGATGAGCAAAAAGAAGAAAATTGGGAGAAGCCCATGAATGTCGAAGCTTCGTCTGGTTTTGCCATTGTTTGGTCAGAGGAAGAGTCCTACTCCTACCTATTGGTCCAGTTCATCACCAGGGTATTAATTCTCTTTATTGGCCATGTAGGTTTAATTTTTATACTTTTCCATTTCTTTGGATTGAGAGCAGTGGAGAGAAGAGAAGAGAAAGGAAACCTTTTCTTTCCACTTATCCTGGTAACCTATCCTGTAACAATACGTGGTATAACGGTTATAGTATATGGGAACAACATTTTTGGGATTCAAATTGGAAATAGTGTTGTTCTTTTCAATTTAAATTGTATGGCATTGAATTCATGGTAAATTTGAATCCCAATTTTTTTTTTCTCAAATGCTTTGTCAATTGTATGCAGTGTTATATGGTACTACAAACCACTATCTTTGCATGTGGTACAATTGTTAAAGCATTTGGATTCAAATTTATGAAGCATAGCATTAGTCTTGAATTCGTTGAACATTCTTGTTTTTTTAACCTACCACAAAGGTGACTCCATTTTTCATCTAACTTTGTTGTATCTCTACTTCTGTGGCTTAGAAGTTATATTGGCCATCCTTTTCAAACAAAACTTGGTCATTCACAAGGTGTTTATGATCTGCATTCAACCATTTTAGAGAAATTCACCAATTAGCAAAAATACAAATTTAACATAAAAAAAAAAAAAGAAAAAAAAAGAAAAAAAAAAGAAGTAAATATGAATTATGGTAAATAATTGCAGTAGAAGTAGTGAAGGACGCCAAGACCCTTGTGGTCAAGTGGCATCTCCTCCTCTCCCCCAAGTAGGAGGGGATGTCAAATCTCTCCATGAGTGAGTGGGAGGGATTTTTCCCCTCCGTCTTTGTAGAACACCCCGTGTGCTCGTGTCGGGTCCATCTCTTGGGTTCTACTACTTGAATTGTGTGTATGAGTGGGTGTGTGTGCGTGTGTGTGTGTGTGTATGTGTGTGTGGCGTGAGTAAGTCATCAAAAAAAAAAAATGTAGTGAGGGACACCTCAGAACCACTACCCCCACTCTATAATTTTTTCCAACTTAATGAAAATATGGAAATCCTAGATGCATCCACTTTTTTGGGAATTGTTATTCGCACTCCAAAATTTACTAAATGCACTCCATGGTACCATTCCAAAGTATGTGATATCATCATTATCATGCACTCCATGGAGTACATTTAGTGATCCATGGAGTGTGAATTGCAATTCCCTCTTTTTTTTTATTCTTTTTTTTTTTTTTTTTCTTACTCACGTTCGGTATTGAGAAACAGCACATGCAGTATCTTCTCTCATACATGTGAGTGTGAACTGTGAAGAGATAAATGTGAGGTGCAGTTGCCTTTTAAAATGTTCCTTGAATTGGGTGGTTCAACTTACATGTTCTTTATTGACCCCTAAAATGATCTATACAAACTTTGATGGCATTGGCCCCCAGGTCATTTTCAAAAGAAAAATGATTTGACTTGGGGTAAGTTTGGCCCTATGTGGCTTTTTAAAAGTAGCTTATGAAATTTATTATTAAGTTCTTTGATAATTTTGTACAAGTGACATATAGCTCTTCAAAAAAACATCATGAAGTCAAAAAACAACCTTGAGGTTCTAAAAGCTCTATTCCAGAGCTTTTAAAAGCTCTCCCCTAAAAAGCCCTAAGTTCAATTTTTGCAAAGCTCATAAACTAATTACCAAATGAATTAACATAAAATTGTACTTAAAAAAATGAAAAGCACCAAAATAGGGCCAAACTAAGCCTTAATTGAGAGATGAGCCATTACAGGTAGTCAAGGGCGCAATATGAATTCTTACCCTAACAAGTTGAAATTTTTTTTTTTTTTTTCCTAGTGAGCTCCAACTCGAGCATGTCGGGTCGGGCTTTAGGTCTTTCCAAGCCTTAGCAGAATATCTAATACGTGAGCGCAACTTAAAGAGTAATGCAACTTCACCTACTTCACACCAAAAAATTCACACCCACTCACAATAACTCGTAAGTGACATTGTGGAGTTCACTGACACTATGAGATCCACCAAGAAGGATTATGAGTGGGTATAAGTTTTTTGATGTAAAGTGAATGTGGGTGTAGCATCACCCTAGCTCAAATTAGGCTCATTTAAGTGGTGATGACAATGACATGGTATAATGAATTATCAACAAAATCTCACCATACAAACTCATTCAAAACACTTGTTTCTCTTAATATGATGGAAAATAAGCTTATAGGTGAGCATCATATCCAAATGCACACTATGATAATACAGATAATTTGGTATAATCGTTGTACAAAATATTTTCTCTCAATATTTGGTGGCACAATAAGTGGTCGGATGAGTTTTTATAGTGGTTGTATGGTTGCTTATAATTTCAAAGTACAAAGCGGGATACATTGAATCATAGCCAAGAGATATAATCTTTAATTGACAGATATAACCTAATAAAAAGAAGTAGCAAAACTTGTCATAAGAATACACAAAGAACCAGTAGAAAGTGGCAAAAACCCTTTCTCGTGGAACCTAACAAAGCCTAACATAATAAAAAGAAGTAGCCAAACTTTGTCATAAGAAGCCATAAAGCACTAGTTGTGTCAAAAACCCTTTATTATATGAGTGTATTTTGCTCACCTAGCATCCTATGAAACACAAACACAAATACGCAAGCACAACGCGACATGGACACGTCGATACGATAAATCTTAGACAAAATTGAACTTTGACACTGCAAAAAAAAAAAAAAAAAAAGTGTTTGCAAAGTATTGTGTCTATGTGTGAGACACGATATGACACGTGACACGTTACCTTTTTAGAAATGTTGGTACTTCCTAGGCTTAGTTTGGCCCCCATGTGACTTTTTAAAAGGAGCTTATGAAATTTATTACTAAGTTCTTTGATAATTTTATGCAAGTGACACACTACTCTTCAAAAAGACATCATGAAATCAAAAAGCAACCTTGAGCTTTTAAAAGCTCCATTGTAGAGCTTTTAAAAGCACCCTCTAAAAAAGCCATAAGTTCAATTTTTGCAAACCTCATAAACTAAGCCCTAGCCAGCACCACTATTTTGACATTTCTTCCTTTCAGTAATTGTGGTGATAAAATAGAGATAGAATGGGGATGGAATAAGACATATGTCAAAATGGTGATGGTGGTAAGCACCGAGTGAGCAAAAATGCACTTTTCTTGAATGTCGGGAAAGTTAGCTCGTTCATATCTTGATGTACATTTTATTGCTAAGTTTTGATTTACTCTCTTTGGTGGCCTCGGTGCATCTAGATTTATGATTGGGGTATTATCTTTATGAGACGGATATTCCCCCTGTTGAGGAGGAAGATAAGTTAGTTGAAGATATAGATACTCTCTTCGGTATGCCTCTTGTTCTTCTGTACATGCATTTTTTACTTCTTTTTTTTTTTTTTTTAAATAATCATTTCCCGAAAAAAAGATTATAGCAATAACTTCGACTACAACAATAAATTATAGGTTTACAAATGCAAATTTTTAGTTGTACAAAAATGTTATAAACAATTTAAGTAGTTTTTAAAGAACCAATATATATATATATATATATATTTGATATGTCAAAAAATATCCAGTCAAAGTCAAATCGCCACGTTAGCGTAGTGACCCTGAGCAATCTGGAAGAGGCGCCCTTATTCTAGTGATCCCGAGCTGTTATGGTAGAACCGCCTGGTACGGGCCCACAGCCCGGGCGTACAATACAGCTGTACTTCACACATGATCGGCTTGGCCAGCTGGCCTCTGAACAATTTCCTTATTCAGTCAGAAGGCTAATGGAAATAGTTAACAGTTTCCTAAGCCACTTTGGAAACTTTCCTTGAATCATGCTAATCAATTTGTAGCTAGATTAGGCTTCCTAATCTAATAAGTTGCCTTGTACGGGTAGTCTCTTGCATCTATAAAAGAGGTCACTCACCTCCATTAAAGGAGGAATGAACCAATTGCATTCTAGACCTACATAATAGCATAAAAACAAACACTTATACGCATACACCCTGTCGGGCTTTGGTAGTGCCGCCTACTTTGTTGGCTCACCAAACGCCACCGGTGATCTGCTAGTGAAAGCACACTGACACAACCGTGGACATAGGTCACCTCATTAACGGGGCTGAACCACATACAATCTCTTGTGTTTTTCTAAATCTCTCTTATCAATTTTTGGCATCATCAGTTTGGCGCCGTTTGTGGGAAACGACTGCTTTCTCTAAAAAAAAATCTTCGACTGGTCGACATGCCTCCAAAGAAAAGTAAGAACACCACTGCTCCAACGAGACCGACGAACTCACAAGCCGGACGATCGGCCACCTCTATGACCTCTGAGTAGGTCACCGCAGCTCTCGCACAACTCTTAGAGGGCCAGCGACGAACCTAGCAGCAGATTAAAGCGCTGCTAGTCTGGCAGAATGAGCTCCCTCAAATCGAGGAGCAGCCCGGGAAAGGCGCGCCCAACCGAAAGCCTCCACGGGTCAGACAACATTCCCACACTGCACCTGCATCCCTGCCGGGTTGGAGACGACACAGAGATGAAGAACTTAGCCATGCACCCAAGCGAACCCGACAACATGCCCGGGCTAACCCGCGCTGGGCTTGAGATGCCAGAGACATCATCAATAGTAGGCGCGCTGCCCGAAAAGAGGGTCCATGACATATGGCCCGGGAATAGGCCCAGGCCTCCTCGGCCATGAGCCGAGGAAATCTCAGGCACATGATTACTCGTAGCCGGAGCCGGGTCCTATCCCCAAGGGCAACACACTTCGAAGGAGGCCTCATCATCTGATCCGACCTACCGCTCAGACATAGAAAGGAAGACCGAGCGGGAGGGGGGTGAAGAAACAGATCGAGCAACTAAGCCGCAAGCAACGCCATGATCATACCAACAAAGAGACCGAATCACCCTACACAGTTCGGGTCACCGGATTCCCCATTCCGTGGAAGTTTAAGCCACCGCATCTCAACTCCTACGACGGAACAGGGAGCCCGGTGGATCATGTTCGTACCTATAAGGCCCAGATAGCGTTAGTCACCACCGTCGACGAGTTATTATGTCTGGCCTTTCCCAGCACTCTCAACTGGCCAACAGTGCAGTGGTTTCACGCCCTCAAACACCGAACGGTTGATGACTTCCAGACACTGAGCAAGCTTTTCATTAGCCAATTTGTATGGATGCTTGACCAGTCACAACTGGACACCCAACTACTGACCATCAAGCAACGTAAAGGGGAATCCCTAAAGGACTATATGGATCGTTTCAATCAACAGAGGCTTCAAATTTGCCAATTGAACGAAAGGGCCGCTATCAAGGCCTTCTGCTCGGGAGTTCAACACACCAAAGTTGCTACGTCGTTTCATCGAGACCGACCGGCAACCCTGGTAGAACTCGCAGAAAGGGTCGAAAAGTAGATCGACGCAGAGGAGTTTCTGAAGTCCAAGCATGCCAGCTTCACGGAAGACGAGATCGAGTTCCCGAAAGCTAAACGGAAATGTAAGGGCTCTGAGAAGGGTTCGGGAAAGAAGCCCAAACAAGATCAGCAGAGAGGCGGTCGAGATCAGGCCCCGATTACCTTCACCCAACTTTTCCAGCCTATCTACGTGGTTATGGCCGCCGCAGAGACCTAGAGGCTACTCCAGCATCCAGCCAAGCAGAAAAGCCTGCCTGATAAGAGATCGAGATAAGTTTAGTCGTTTCCACAAAAACCACAGACATGACACAGAGGATTGCTTTAAGCTTAAGATTGCCATTGAGAAGCTGATTGAGTAGGGCCACCTAGCCGAGTTCATGGCGGCAGACAGACGACCTCGGCAAGACGCTCGGGATCCCGAGCAGCTGCGACCCCTCGGGCAAATCAATGTAATCTCCGAAGGAACTTCGGGCGGAGGGGACTCATAGTCGACCAGGAAGAGGCATGCTAGGGCATCCCGATCAGATTTCTGACATATCCACTCAACCCGCTCTCCTCAGATTGATGTGTTAATGTTCTCATCCGAGGACATGCTAGACCTGCACTGCCCTCATGATGACCCGCTAGTGGTGATGCTCTCCCTAGCAAACTATGTGGTTAAAAGGGTGTTGGTGGACACGGGTAGCTCCTCTGACATCATGTTCGTCTCAGTATTCAATCAGCTCAGGATATCCAGGGATCGGCTCCAACCAGTGGCCACTCCCCTGGTAGGTTTCAATGGGTCCAGTACCCAACCTCTCGGTACCATCGAGCTTTCGGTTCTTATGGGGACTTACCCCCAACAGACATCTATACTGGCAAACTTCGTGGTTGTAGAAGCTCCGTCCGCGTACAACGTCATTCTCGACAGACCAACTCTCAACAAAGCCAGGGCGGTGGTGTCAACAAACAGCCTGGTGGTTAAGTTTTAAACCTGTAAAGGACCCGGGAGCTTGCGTGGAGACTAAGCGGTCGCTCGGAGCTGTTATGTCAATACCTTGCGCAGAGAAGCCATCAATGAAATGTTAAACATTCAGAAGATGGACCAGAGAGACAAAAGTAACGGAGTGGGCCCAGTGGAGGAACTGGAATAGGTGGTGCTGGATCCTCGGTTTCCCAATCGGTCCGTCAGCATTGGCACTCTCCTAGAGCCAGGCCTCAAGGAGAATTTGGTTCAATTCCTGCCGTAAAGCCTGGACGTCTTTGCTTGGAGCCATGAGGACATGCCTGGGATAGATCCCCAGGTCATGTCTCACCGTCTCAAAACCAACTCAGAATCCCGGTCGGTCAAGCAAAAGAGACGGGTATGACACCTGATAGACATGCAGCGGTATGCGAAGAAGTCGAGAAGCTCTTGAAAGCAAAATCCATCCGAGAGGTCTACTATCCCGACTGGTTAGCAAATGTGGTTTTGGTCAAGAAAAGCAACGAGAAGTGGAGAATGTGCGTGGATTTCACCGACCTGAACAAGGACTGGCCCAAGGACTACTATCCATTACCCAGGATAGAGCTTCTCGTGGACTCCACAGCCGGTCATGCACTTCTCTTGTTCATGGATGCCTACTCGGGGTACAATCAGATCAGCATGTATCCCGGGGATGAAGAGAAGATTTCCTTCATCATAGATCAAGGAACGTACTGCTATAAGGTGATGCCTTTCGGCCTAAAAAATGCCAGGGCAACTTATCAACGCCTGGTCAATCACATGTTCAAGGATCTGATCGGGAATTGCATGGAGGTCTATGTTGACGATCTTTTGGTTAAAAGCCGAGACGAGTTCGACCATCTCAAGCATCTGGCCGGGGCCTTCAGCATTTTGAGAAAGTTCAGGATGAGGTTAAACCCAGCCAAGTGCACATTTAGAGTCTCGTGCGGGAAGTTTTTGGGACACCTTGTTAGCAGACCGGGAATCGAAGCCAACCCCGAGAAAATCCAGGCCATCATAAACATGCGGTCGCCCAAGTCAACCAAAGAAGTTCAGAGCCTGGCAGGACGGGTCGCCGCATTGAACAAGTTTGTCTCCCGAGCTACCGGCCGGTGTCTACCATTTTTCAAAATCCTCCACAAAGCCTTTCAGTGGTCGGAGGAGTGCGAGGATGCGTTTTAGGAACTCAAGAAGTACTTGGCATCACCTCCTTTACTCTCAACGCCCATGCCAAATGAGGAATTATTCTTATATTTGGCAGTGTCACCCTCAGCAGTCAGCTCGAATCTCATTTGAGAAGAACACGGGATACAATTCCCGATCTACTACACCAGCCGGGCACTCCAAGGCGCGGAAATTAGATATTCCCGCATAGAAAAGCTCGCCTTTGCCCTTATCACTTATGCCCGCAGACTTCGCCCGTAGTTCCAGGCCCACATAATTGTGGTCCTCACGAATCAGCCTCTTCACCGGATCTTGAGCAGGTTAGAAACATCCGGGAGGCTCGCCAAGTGGGCCTTGGAGTTAGAAAAATTTGAAGTAACCTACAAACTCCGCACTACAATCAAAGGATAGGCCGTGGCGGAATTTCTTGTAGAGTTAACATACCCGGGGGACCCAGCTGAAGAGCTCGACCTCCCGACCTACCGCCCGACCTACAGTCAAATATCCCGACTTGGGTACTTGACGTGGATGGGTCTTCCAACAAACAAGGAAGCGGGGCAGGGATCATCCTGAATACTCCCGACAGAATCCAGCTTGAGTATGTACTGAGATTCGGATTCTGTGCCTCTAACAACGAGGCTGAGTATGAAGCCTTGTTGGTAGGATTACAACTGGTTACTTCAATGGGTGCACTGAAAGTTCAAGGGTATAGCGACTCCCAGCTCGTGGTCAACCAAGTTAATCAAGACTATAAGACTCGAGAAGATAACATGGTAGCTTACCTGGCTCTTGTCCGAACGGTCTTGAAAAAGCTTAAGGGTTTCTCAATCACACAAATCTCGAGGGAAGAAAACACAAGGGCTGATCAGTTAGCCCGCCTTGCCTCCTTCTTTGAGTTAGACTTTTCCGGGATAAGGATAGAATACTTACCCAAGCCAAGTGTGATCAGCTCAAGACGCATGGAGGTCGAGCCAGTCGCTTTAGGCCCCAGCTGGATGGATCTGATCATGACATACCTCACAACTGGCGTGCTGCCGGACAAACAGGAAGAAGCCCGATGGGTCAAATACCGGGCAGCTAGATACCACATTGTCGATGGAATCCTCTACAAAAGGGGGTTCTCTATCCCCTATCTCCGTTGCGTCCACCCTGTACAGGCCCAGGCGGTATTACATGAAATCCACGAGGGAGTTTGCGGGAGCCACATTGGAGAAAAGCCTTGCTGCAAGGTTATTATTGGCCAACCATGGCCCGAGATTTCCAGGATTATGTAAAAAGGTATGACAAGTGCCAGAGATACTCCCCCATGATCAACCAGCCGGGAGAACTCCAAACACCCATCCTTAGCCCATGGCCATTTGCTCAATGGGGAATCGACATTGTCGGTCCCCTCCCAATGGGAAAAGGACAAGTTAAGTTCGTTGTCATCGCCGTAGATTACTTCACCAAGTGGGCGGAGGCCGAGCCTTTGGCAACAATCACCGAGAAGAAGATGGAGAGCTTTATTGAGAAAAACATCCTCAGCAGGTTCGGTACTCCCCAGGTTCTAGTCAGCGACAACGGCAGACAGTTCGACACCCCGGTGTTCAGGCAGTTCTGCTCGAGCTTGTAGACACCCCATTTTGTCGGCTATCAGATTTAGGAGACCCATAGCTTAGTGGTTCACAATGATCGTAAAACACTCAAAAAGGACTCCTGGAAGTTAATTCTCTCTCCCAGAATGCTCAGAATGACCAAAATACCCCGAAAGACCGAACGCTCCCGGATTCGGACCAAATGTTTTGAAAATACACTACGTCATAAGAAAAATAATAAAATAAGTTCTAAAGCAAGACTAGATGAAATCGTCGGCTCCCAGAGACCCCTAGAGGTCCCGAAAGTCCCCGTTGACCAGTTTGACCAAGTTTGACCAAGTTTGATCGAAGTCATCCGAATTCGCTAAAAAGTTTCAGGATCATTCTAGATCATGTGGAAAGTATTAAAATGAGTTTTAAAAAAAAATTGAACGAGAACGTCAGCTCTTAGAAGCTCCCAGAGGTTTCTAGAACTTCGCGCGAATCCCAAGTTTGACCAGTTTGACCAAAAGTTGACTTTGAAACCAGAGCACTGTATCATTTTTCAAACATTTTTCATGGATACTAGAGGTCAATAGCTTTCCAACAGTATATCGCACATAATTTTTGGATTTCAAACGAATTTATTATAAATTTCTGAAGGCGAAAAAGGTAATCAAATCGGCTTTTATCGTGAATACTATAAAACTTTTTAAAGTGACCTTTCTCCGAACTAATTTTTATGTAAAGTAAACTCCATTACCTTTCTAATGGTATATCACAACCTCAATTTGGACTTCGTATGCGTTTTCTGTGAATTTCGGACGAAATAGGGTCTTTTTGCGAACACTAGAACCTCTGGGGGCCTAAAAAGGATTATCTGGACGAATGAGGAGCAGTGCCGCCGCGGTATTGGCCCACTACTGCCATGGCACAAGCCTAGTGCCGCCGCGACACTCTCCTCCGTAATGGTATGTTTTTGTAATTTCTTTTGGGGGTTTATTTTGATTAATTGAAAATCAAAACGACGTAGTTCTATGTTCACAGATGTTTGGGACCAATGGGAGTACTTCTAAAATCCTAAAATCACCCCAAATTGGCCTATATAAATCCTCCTTGACTTCTCATTTTGGGGGTGTCAAATGTAAGCTTTGAAAAGTTTTAGAGAGAAAGTTGTAGAGATAAGGTTAGAATAGAGAAAAAAGAACCTTCCTTCTTTGATTTTCAAACAAGAAAGTGAGTTCTAAACTTTGTTTTTACTTCATTATTTCCATTTATTTCATATTCAATACACCCAACCACCATTTTAGTGAGCATTTAAGAGAGAGGAAGCTACTTCCATGTCCAATGTCACCACATATGAGTGAAACACCAAACTACAAGTCCAATACATCATGAATATCATCTATTGATTGCTATCTATTTGTTTGTTTATATTTGTTCATCTTCTCTCACCTCATTTTTTTTTTCTTTATTTACTTACTAGTCTATCATCATCTAGATGATGACATGAAGTTTGAGGTGAGTGAATCCTTATGGATAGTAGCTCTTGACCTCAAAAACATATTTGATAGATGATGATTTCAACTTCAATACATTCCTATGTATTCATGAAGTTGTCTTTAAAATGTAAATAATACTTTCCAACAATCTTGGAGGTTCTTGATAATGAGTTTGATGTTGACATTTTAAGTGGTTATAATCTTCATTAAGTATTGAAAATATGTTTTCAAAACCCCCATTATCAAAACCCCCTCTTAAACCCCTCATTTTGATATCAAGAAATAAACCTTGTTTTCTCAAAACCTTCAAAACAATGAGTCATTTAACTTCAAAGAATTATTTTGAGTTCAATACTCAATACATGAATGCAAGACCACTTGGAAAGTCTTTCTAACTCATTATAGAACATCCATGATTTTTGGCTTGACTTGGAAGCACTTGAAAGGGGTCTATTTTTGTTCAAACATTCCTTCCAAACATTCTGCCTCTGCTGTCATAGCAGCTAGGTTGACTTTCAACTTGTTTTTACAGAAAAGGTTTCCAAAAAGAGTGGTCCCAACTTATTTTTTCCTTGAACTTCAATGTCTTAGGGAATGTTCTATATAATATGGGCCTCTAGATCTTTTGTTTCCATTTTCTAAGATTTTCTAACATTTCAGTTGACAGTACAGACTCTGTTTTTGAATAACCTCTATTGTTTATATGATTTCTCTCAATCTGTGGTAGTTATTAAAGATTGGGTTTTTGGGTTATGTTCTAGACATAATAAGAAAATTCTCCATAAAAAATAATTTATTGAAAACATTCCTAACCCCTCTTTTCAATTTCCGAAAAATCATGTTACTGTTCTGTCCACTATTCACAGCAAGCATATTTTCACTTCCATCCTTTGATTTGATGCTTACATGTACTCCAAATTAACTCATGTCTTAGGAAGTAGTTCATACTATATTTGTACATATCCCATGATGATTTCATTCATTCATTTATACATATTTTAGACTTCTAAGTCATTCTAGGAATCCATGAACATAAAACACACTACAACCTTGGCACATTCTAGATACATACATTACATCCATGCAAAGATTTGGGGTTTTTGTAACTCCTAATCTAAGAAAATCATAAGGAATGATCATGATCACACGTTCATGCTCCCCTCGATCTAATCATCCTTTCACATCCGTCCCGGAGATTGAGAGTTCTTCTCTTCTCAAAGATTAACATGCATCATTCTAGCTTGCTAAGCATCCTTGTTTTCTTTGATTTATTTATTTCAAGAACAATTCATGTCCCCTTAGATTAGGAAAATTTTACTACTTGATATGTGATTAGACGATTTTTCCTGGGTTAGGTTTGTGTGATCTTTCACTTTGCACTGTGTGACACTTGGCTTAGATCTTATGAATGATAGATATCTTATCTTTAGATCTTCCATTTCAAATTTTCTTATGTGATGTATTATACTATCATAGTATTAATTGTCGAACCATACATAGTATAAGATGATTATTTGGATGCTAATTGAGGCCCGTCGAAAGACGAGGCGAGTAGAGGGTGTTTTAGTCACGACAAAGGCTCCTTCCTCTCTCATACCAAAATCCCGAGCCAAGTTCTTTGGTTATGAAGGGCCGGTGCCCTTTATCCATTTGGGTGAGTTAAAATTAGGTTTCTTGGTTCCTTAAAGACCAAGTGGCGACTCTGTACCTGTTTTTAACAGACCAATTTCTTTATTTGATCTAAATCAATTTCAAACAAAAACAAAACAAGTGGTGGAATCCCGTGTGTCCACAGGGCTACGGAATATCCAATCACTACTCTTCTCCCGAGCATCCTCAAGCCAATTGCCAAGCCGAGGTGACAAACCGGACAATCCTGCGGTTAATCAAAACCAGGCTTGAAAACGGCAAGGGTCTTTGGGCCGAGGAGCTACTGACTCTCCTGTGGGCCTATCGCACTACCCCCGAGCTGCAACAGGCAAGACACCATTTATACTAATCTACGACTTTAAGGCCTTGGTCTTCACAAAGCTCGGGTTGTCTACATACCGGGTGTCAAATTTCAGTGAGCGGGGTAATGAGGAAGCCCTCAGAGGAGAACTCTACCTCGTAGAAGAAAGACGGGATCGGGCATACCTGAAAATGGTCGCCTACAAACAGAGGGTCTCCTTGTACTTTAACAGTAAGGTAAAGCACCGTAGTTGTCAAGTTGGAGATCTCATTCTAAAGGCGGTAAACCAGTTTACCAGAGTCCCAAGCCATGGGAAGTTGGGGCCAAACTGGGAAGGCCCATATCTAGTCACCCGGGTAAACAGGCCGGGAACCTACAGGTTGCAGACTCTTGACGGGAACGATCTGTCTCACCGATGGAACATACAGCATCTCCACAAGTACTATCAATAGTGCTCAGGGACGAGCGGATTAGCACTATTTAGGATTTCTACAGCTCTGCTTGAGCAATTTTTATGAATTCTCAAAAAGAAATAAAAGATTTTCTATTTCACATCAAAAAATTACTCCTCTCAGTGTTCTGTAACAAAAAAAAGACCTCGGGAGTACACCCAAGGCACAAAGACCTTGGCTAAAACCCAAGGCATAAAAGACCTCGGGATCACACCCGAGGCACAAAGACCTTGGCTAAAACCCAAGGCATAAAAGACCTCGGGACCATAGTCGAGGCGCACAAAAAAAAACCTTGGCTAAAGCTCAAGGCACAAAAGACCTCGGGTTAATCCCCGGGGCATTGACTTCGCTTAGGTCTGACCGACGATTGGGGCAAACCCCTTAGGTGGCTGATGATGGAAAGCTTCAAAAGCCCCTGCAACCACCCATGTTCCAGGTCAGTTTCTTAAGGTCGCTTCCTTCTCAAACGCCCGCCTTGCAAAACGCTTGGAGGGCAGGGGAATGCCAGACCAAAACAAGAAATCACAATGGTCGCTAACAGGGCTTGGAATTCTAACATTCCTAAGTACCTACAGTGACTAGAGAAAACACCCGGATAGTAAACATGGTATTCCTATAATATACTGGGCAAACCGGGTAGTAAACAGGATATCCCTATAATATACTGGGCCACCCGAATAGTAAACAGGACAAATTCTTATAAACACCGGGTTGGACCTTTAGAACAGGTCAAGAAGACCAGGTATCCTACCGATTATGGTCCTAAATCATTTTGCTAAGGCAGGGATTTACATCGGCTAAAAATTGGGTAGGTACTGGTAATCACAAACAGGCATACAAATACAAAACGGTAAACAATTGATGAAAGGGCGGTCTCGAAGGACCTTTTCATTAATTTAAAAAGTTGGTACATTGCCAGGGAGGCAATTATAGTAGCCTCCCCAAAAAAAACAACAACAAAAAGAGGAAAAAACAGGTCGGGGACTAAGAGTCGTCCACCACAACCACGTCTTATGTTTCCCCAGTCTCTCCCTCTCGGACGGCTCCCTCTCCCGGGGCAGGTTCCTCAACAGCTCCGGCAAGGGCAGCAGGTCCTTCAGCAACAGGGGGACCGATGTCCCAGTAGTCGGAATCAATCCCCTCATAGGACGAGATGTCCCACTCGGGGTGATCCCGGCCAAGCCTCCGTTTCAAGTCTTCATAGCCCTGGAAGAAGCAGTCGTCAAACGCTTCTTCCGTGGATCCCGCTGCCACCACCTCAGCTGCGGCCTTTGCTCGAGCTTCTACCACCGCCGTAAGGGCTCAGGAGGCCTCCAGGTCTACTAGGGTGCCAACTCTGCCTGGGCTGTGCCAAGGCTTAGGGCTAGGGCCTTGGTCTTCTCTTTCTCCATGGCCAGGGCGGTTTTCTCAACCTCTGAGTCCACCCATCCCCACGACAGGGTGGCTTCTGCAACAGTGGCCCTCCCGACCAACAAGGGCAGGATGGACTTCGCACCAGCAGCCATACAACCAACCTGCAAAAAACCCAAACTGGTCAGTCAACAACGACCGCAGGAAAAGTTACAGCAACGAATGATCAGAGGTACTTACCAGATGAGAGAGGTTGTATAGCCAGCCCTGAAAATCCTGGGAAGACAAGCATGCACATGCCTCCACCTGGCTGGGGATGAGGATAGGCCTCACCCTCTCCCAAATCTCAGAAGACCCTCCGATCGGCAATCCGAATGGCATGTCCGTCCGGAGGACTATCTCCTCCACTACCACCACGTGGGGAACTGACGTCCCCACGGGCTCCGAACGATTAGCCGTCCCATGACGGATCCGCCTAAGGGGGCGCTCTCTGCTAGAGACCTCCGCGGCAGGCCTTTTTTCCAACTGGACAGCAGCGGCTTTAGCAGTAGCGGCCTGCCTAGCCCTCAACTGCTCTAGGTCCCTCTTTGGAGCCATTTTTGCAAAGGAAAAATCGCGCGGTCAATGATTATAAAAGAAAGCAGAAATATAGCAGGAAGGACAGTCAACCCAAGTACTCACCAGGGATCAGTGGGAAAAAGATCAAAGCTGAAACGGGACTGTCCGGGCTGTAGGTGGCCACAAAATCACCCGACCGGGTCAGAACATTTCAACTATTGGTGGACAAATTTGCTAAACCCAAGATCCTGGCCTGAAAATCTTCGGGAATCCTAAGGGGTAGAGAAGTAGGTGTGCAAGTCTTGCTTTGGGTCGACCCAGCTACAAAACAAGGAATGAAGACAGTTAGTAAACTGATGGCCATCCAAAGTAAAGAAAAATGAAAAGAAGCTTACAGGGCGAGCTTACCCCTCAATTCCCCCGCCCGGGAAGTCCTCAACTGGCTTCTTGGGGCCCAATCGCAGAGCCCAAGGGTGGATTATTCGAGGTGAAAAGTGCATATTTATAGTGTATTATGTGGTATTTTATGCATACTTTTATCCCCAAAGTCCCTACATTTAGGCACATTCTAATAAAAATGTTCTTTTTATTGTGTTAATACTAAAACATATGTTTATGCGTTGTTTTATAGATATTAGAATGCAAATCAATGAAGTGAAGCTAAAGAAAAGTAATTCTGGTGCAGAAAACAACGGAAGCAGCTGGGAAAATGCCAATTTTGATAATGAAGACTTCAGATTTGGAAGATTTTCCTAGAAATAAAAAATGTAGATCTTTGAGTTACGGTCGCTTGGCCGCAAACGGGAGGTCAATCCAAGGTTCGAGTGAAAAGTTATGGCCATTTTCCCATTGGTGTACAGAGCTGTCAAAATCAGAGAGTTCAAGCCCTTGAGCAGAGTTCAATCGATTGAACCTTCGATCGATCGAACTAAGCTCGATCGATCGAACTTTATTTTCATCCAAAAGTTGCGTAAACTCTGCAGGAACCCTATATATAAGTCGTTTTGACGCCAGACAAAAGGAGGACGCTCCAGAACGCGAAAAACATCAGTTTAGGGTAGTTTTAGGGTTAGATTAGGAGTAGATTAGGTTAGATTCATGTTATTTTTCCTCTTTTCTATTGATTTATTGAAGATTATTGAAGATT
Organism: Hydrangea macrophylla; assembly: GCA_033977485.1. Taxonomy (NCBI): domain Eukaryota; kingdom Viridiplantae; phylum Streptophyta; class Magnoliopsida; order Cornales; family Hydrangeaceae; genus Hydrangea; species Hydrangea macrophylla. The sequence goes on from CM066987.1 coordinate 7,950,191, forward strand.
CAACTTTAATTCAAGTTATTTATAAGTTTATTTCAGATGATTTCTAGGTTTTTCTGTTCATTTATTGTATTTGATTATTTATTGTTATAGTTGTTATGATTGTTGTGTTTTACTGTTTCTGTACTAGTTTTATGATGTTTCCGTAGTTTAGACGTTGGGAATATGTGTTGAAACATTGATTCCCAACCTCTTCCATGCAATCTTTAGAAACCTTGGGCTCGATCGATCGAAGGTATTTCGATCGATCGAACCAGAGCCATAGTCAAGCAATCGAAGGCATTTCGATCGATTGAAGGATGAAAATGTCCGATCGATTGAAGGATGAAGATGTCCGATCGATTGAGAGCTCTTCGATCGATTGAACATGTTAATTCTTGAGATGATTCTTTTAAGTATTCCATGACTTTCTGTTTTAGAAATCTGTCATCAAATTGTCCCAATAAGCTCAGTTTGTCACAACAGTTTTTAGAACTTTAAGCCTTAAGGCTATTTTCTTCAATGACTTTTGAAAACCACTTTGAATGCTAACACCATTTAGAGTGCAAGTAATTACCATTGTTTTAAACTGTCTTTTAAGTATTTTAAATCACTTGTGATGATGTAGTCCCGGTCATGAAAGGGCTATTGATTCTTTATCTTTAGAAAAATACGGAATGCTAAAGAGGAACGAACTCCATAGAACGTTAATGAGTATGCATGGTAGATGGTTAGGATCATGTGGATTCTCGTATTTCCAACACCTTTAGTCTATTTATTTAATTAGTTATGTTTCTTTATGCTTTAGATTATTATTTAGTTTAATTTAATTAATTATGATTCGTTAGAACTTTCACCCCTAGATTCATATTTTTCCTTTGCTGTAGGTTGTATATTAGTAGATATTCTTCCTATTCCTTCCATGTGGGATTGACATGGACTTATCCAGTATTACTTGCACGATCACCTACACTTGGGTGTTGTACAAGAGCGCACAACTATTTAGTTGTGTCAGTGGACATCTGGAAGAACTTGTTCTTCCACCCCTTGTTGTTACTCGGGCAGTTGACAATGATCTTCTTGCCCTGTCGGGCTGCCAGAGAAAAGAACCCAACCTCCCGGTGAACAGGGAACGGTCTGTGTGTCCATAAGAACTCTTACAGGATGAGCTCATACCTGAAGACCTAGGGCCATAGTGGCATGGACCCCATCAAGAACCTCCAGTCATTGGGGGCTAATTTCCCGGGGGCAATCCCAAGGTAGATCAGGACATTCTGAGCGACTGGATGCAAAGGAATACGAAAGCCAGCCATTAGGGCATCCTCGTACAAGGTGATGAAGCCCGACTGGAAAAGGTGTGCTCCACCAGGATTAACATCTAAAGAGCAACCGTGGGGGAGAGCGTACCTCTCTCTAATCCAGATAAGGTCCTGGGAGTACAGTATAGAAGAAGTGGACTCACAGGCGAACACCACCTCGGGGTCAGGTTCACCTGGTGTTTCATCGCCTGAACCTCGAGAAACTGAGACAACGGGTTTCCCCCGTCCAAACTCACTATTGAACAAACGATAAGGGATTCTGCCCTCGCTCTGGTGGTCAGAAGGGGAAGTAGAGGGTAGGTCTAGGTTGGTGTCAGGGGTTCGTTCCAGATCGGGACTGCTCGCTCTCTGACCGGGATGCGAAATTAAAGTCAGAATGTCCCATCCCTACCACTCCTACTGTGGGATGAGGAAGCAGGCGACGACCTAGCTATGGGTCAGAGACCCTGAGCCTAATGTACAGAGGGGGCAGGGTTATCAACCTAAAAGGAAAATAGTATACAGTCTTAAAGACAAGGTGACACTCGCCCAAAACTACCCCGGGGACACCCGCTCAAATCAACCGTCCTAAGGTACCTCCTGATTTGAAGAAGGAACAGAACCTGAGGAAGAAAAAATCTCACTCCCAATCTAACCTAAGTGGGTTCGTTCTCTCCAGCCTCACTCAGTTAGGGAAAAGGAAAAGAAATGGGAGAAGGAAGAATAAAGCAAATGAAAACTGGGAAGTGAAAACGTACACGAATCAACGCAGAAAAGGACTCGGGAAAGCTTGACCGGGGACTTTTTGCTCTCAAACTACTTGGTAATCTCTAGTTTGGCAGCAAGGAATGGAAGAAATGGGCAAGTACTCCTTATATATACAGCACGAACAGCTTAGATCAAAGCAGATCCAACGGCCAGGAAATCTTCCCGCCTAAACATCCTGATAGCTGTCACCTCGGGCATGTGGAGTGTCGCCTAAAAAGGCGTGAGCATTAAATGTGTGACGTGATGGTCCGATTCGCATGCGATTACTCGAATCCCTCTACGCCAACCTCGTTGGATCCTAACCAGACCAGTCATTCCTTAACACGTGGCAACCACTGAGCTCGGGTACCTGGTGATGCTCGATCCAATCTCCGGGTGGCCAAGGAAGCGGGCCCGCCCCCAGTAATGCACTTGGAAGGCACCCTAATCGGTCATTTGAGCAACACTGATTTTCAATCCTCATCTAATAGAGCATCATATCAGCTTTGAAAATGGGGGGCAGCTGATATGTCAAAAAATATCTAGTCAAAGTCAAATTGCCACATCAGCGTAGTGACACTGAGCAATCCGGAAGAGGCGCCCCTATTCTAGTGATCCCGGGCTGTTATGGTAGAATCGCCCGGTACGGGCCCACAGCCCGGGCGTATGATATAGCTGTACTTTACACATGATCGGCTTGGCCAGCTGGCCTCTGAGCGGTTTCCTTATTAAGTCAGAAGGTTAATGGAAATACTTAACAGTTTCCTAAGTCACTTAGGAAATTGATCTAACAGTATTCTTATTCAATCAATTTGTAGCTAGATTAGGCTTCCTAATCTAATAAGTTGCCTTAATAAGGTGGTCTCTTGTACCTATAAAAGAGGCCACTCACCACCATTAAAGGGGGAATGAACCAATTGCATTCTAGACCTACAGAATAGCATAAAAACAAACACTTATAAGCATACACCCGGTCGGGGCTTGGTAGTGCCGCCCACACTGTTGGCTCACCAAACGCCACCAGTGATTTGCTAGTGAAAGCACACTAACGCAACTGTGGACATAGGTCACCTCATTAACGGGGCCGAACCACATACAATCTCTTGTGTCTCTCTAAATCTCTCTTACAATTTTCGGCATCATCAATTTTTAAACCCTTGAATCTTTCCAACAATAATTTTCCTTGAAACAAAACTGAGATTTTGAAGAAGGAACAATTCTCTCTCCGTGAGAAATTCTTTGATCTTAAGATATAGTTCAAGAATTTAGTATATATATATATATATATATATTAATCTTCTCATTTCTCTTCTACTGCACATTTGGAATGCAGATTAAGTAAAATTTGTCCATTTGGCCTTAAATTCTTGAATGCAGTTTTGCTCACCCCAAAATTGCTCACTCATTTTTTTACCTAACTCTCTCATGGGCTAATGCAGTAAATCCATGATTTTTTATCATTAATTAATGAGCACTAGTACACCTACACACTCTTCACATTATTTCATACCCAGCTTTAAATGCATGTACCATGTGCTGTGTAAGTGGAGCACAAAAAAGTGTAAAAAATTCAAATAGCACAAGGTACATGCATTTAAAGCATAGTGTGTGGAAAAGTGTGTGGGTCTAGCATTTTTCTCAATTAATTCTTATTTAATCTCGAGTCCCACTGCATTAACCAATAAGAGAGTTGAGTTAGCAATTTTGGCTGAGCAAAATTGTATTCTAAATTCTTCATACAAGATGCTGACAAACTACAAAAACGTGTAAAAACAATACAATACTTAATAGTCTTTGCAAACTTGTATGACATTGAAATGCCTTTTCTAATGCCAAATTCATTATTTCATTTTCTTTTTTGCAATGTAATTTAACTCTACATTTGCGTTATTTTCCATTGTAAAATATGCCACTTTTTATCCCAACAAAGGTTCAACAAAGGTAAGCGATTGCAAGTTAATTATATTAAATTACAAAAATATATGGGGCATTTTACTTTCTATTATGTCTAAGTTGCCACACTATGAGTTATGGTACCATAGTTTTAATGAAGTGTGATAAAATAAAATAAAAAATTTAGGCTAAATTTTTTTTTGAAGTAACTTCCAAGAGTTAGATAGTCTAACTTGATTTTTAGTTGTCATACTCGTTCTGAAACATTATTTATTTTAAAATGCATAATTGAATTTTTTTTTAAAATCATTAATGTTATTTGATAATTATAGAACGACGTGGGTAAACGGAAGGTGTCAAGTGAAGATACGAAAATCCAATAATCAACGACGCATTCGTGTGAATAAATGATATTTATGTGAATTAAATGTTATTTGGCATTATCTGGTATATGTGAATAGTAGATTATACATGTTTGGTATGTGTTCTAACAGTTTTGATCTCGTCTAAGAACATTTTGATTTATATAGTGATAATCAATAAGATGCGTTGCATAAAAGGTAGGATTCTTAGAAATTCCACGAAAATAGTTTTCGGAATGTAATTATGGACCCAAACGGAACTTAGATGAAAAAATTTATAAATTATAGATTTTTACTCGTGAATTGATAACTTAGACGTTTAAGACGTTTTGGGAGATAATTGGAAGGTTAGAGAACTCATGGAGAGGTAAACATAATTCTCGAGAGTTGTGTCACACCAGGAACCGCACGTACGATTCTAGGACACGTGGTACACTACCAAGGCTCTCACTATACTCCTAAAGTTCCATTATTAACCATAAAATCAAAGTTATAGAAAATTTTTCTCATTTAAAACACTTGTAAAACAATTCATTTTAAAACTAGACAATTCAGTTAACTTGATAGGGTATTCAGTCGACTGGATTGGAAACTAAAGAGAGTCAAAAGTCTCAAAAGTCCCGACCTAGTCGACTGGATCATGTCCGGTCGACTGGTGAATCACCCCAGTCGATTGGGCGATGCTAAAATAGAATGTCTCATTCTAGAACATGTTCCGGTCGACTGGAAAAGCACTCCAATCGACTGGATTGCAGCAGTAGAACCCATTCTGCAGCAACCCAAAGTTTAAAATCAAAGCCTGTCTATATTCACACAACACTTGATAAATATGATCCAACCCAACATTGATTAACATAAAACACATCCTTATATTACATGGGTTAAATTCTCCCTCCAACTATCACAATTTATCGAACTCCCAACTTCCCAAGTTACAACTTAAACATGTTACTAAACGTTGCAAAAGTCTTGAGCCATATTCAAAACATAGGTTCACAGTAAGTAACATCAAGTTACTCCTCAAGTACAACTGAAACTAACATATTACAAGTTTCTAGTTCAAAACATGATGTTATCTACATTATTGACGCCAAATCCCCAAAAACCCTCGTTGCCTTGTCAATTCCATTTCTTCATTGTTTTCCCAATGCCTTGCATTTATCACCTACAATGGTTATTCAATAATTAACCACTATACTATATCAACTATATGCTGGTGAATGCTAACAATTATAAACATGAATAATAGGCATGCTTAATCTCATCTGTTACACATAACTATGGTCTCCGGAAATGCAAGTACCGGTCACCCTTTCACGTTAGCCCGCGACTACTCCATTAGTTCGCGCAACTAACCGAGATCCACACTTCTTTCTTTCAAGTGTGCAATCTCATGGCCAATTTGGCACCGAGTGTCACAACCCGGGCCCACAATAGTGTAATCGAAGCATGTGGCATGCCACCGAGGCTACTCCAATTCATTAACGTTCCCACAAAAAATTTAGTTTTAAGAACACGTAGTGAAAAAACAAACAATTCATTTTTAAATCCAGAAGACCAGTCGACTGCATCTCCTGCCCAGTCGACTGAAACTGGTTTAGCAGAATATTTGATTTTGAAACATGATCCAGTCGAATGCTAATTGGGACCAGTCGACTGCTTCGAGTTTTAGGGAGTCTCAATCCCTCAGCCACTCAACCCAGTCGACTGCATCCTATGTCCAGTCGACGATGGTGTAAAATTCCCAATCGATTGTACAGTCCGGTCGACTGAATTCCTGTTTAAGTAGAGAGTTAAGTTCTAAAACACAAACCAGTTGACTGTGTCAGGGACCACTAATGCAGTGTCTTGTTAACAAAAGGGTCCAGTTGACTGCACCCACAAACCAGTCGACTGTTTTGTAGCAGCAGTCCATCTTGCAGAATTCCTAAGTTTAAAGGTCTTTCTAAGTTCAACCACAGACCACACCCTCTCTCCAAACTCATTCCAAAGCGATCCCAGTTGGATTATAATATTACTAAAACATAATTATAAAGGATTACTACCTATTACAACATCACAAATCCGTTCTACGATTCTAAGTTAAACATAGTTAAAAACAACAAAAATCCTTATTACAACATTTTCATTTCCAATCTACGGAATGGACATACTCAGTCGCCTTCCAAAAGAACTCGCGATACCCTGCGATCACTTACCCGATTCCTCGCCGGCATTAACACCAGAAATGGTTATTTGAATAACCACACATATTCGATTTGTTTAAGCTAACACTTAGTGAATAAAACAACAATGCACATGAATGATAAATATGCTTGCATTCACATCTTTATATTTCATACTAGTCTTTGGAGTCTCACGTGTACGTTCTACACTCCTAATCTGAGACTCTTCGCCAATAAGTCCACGCAAAAAGGTAAGACCCAATTTTTTTTTTCTTCAAACGTGCGACCTTATGCCTATATCGGCTCTACAAGATGGATTAGTACCACGTATATTCACTGTACTTTTGACATAATCAAAACATTTCACCGTACTCTTCTAAAAAAAAAAAACATTTCACCGTACAATTGGGCATGCTTATCAATGTAGTTGCCCAATATGAACTACACAATATATATCTATAAACTAACACATGTTTTCCATACACAACATGAATAAATGTCAAGAAATCATTTCAAAACACATAGTTGAATCATTCACCTCTGAATAATGCTCTATGAATTCGATCTAAAGAAAATCCAAGCACAAAGATCGTGCAGAAGTCCGTCTAGTAAAATTCCTATCGATCAAAAGTCTGATTATCAACTTTCTAGGAAAATTCTAAAAAATGAGTTTTCAGAAAACTTATCCAAACAAGTCCTAGTGGACATCAAAACGAAGCTCTTACCTCGGAGAGTTTGAATATGAAATCTAGGAAAAAATTAATGGACGAACGATCATCGTGAAAATCGAAGCTCTAAATCTCCCTTTTGGCCTCTTTCTTGATTTAGGTTAGAAACTTTATGAAAATATCTAAGTCACCTCTATCTATATATAGGCAACATTTTCAAAAATTGTGTTTACCTCTCCACAAGTTCTCAAAACTCCTAATTATTCTTTGAAACTTCTTCCACGCCTAATTTATTGCTTCATGAGTGAAACCAATAATTTGTAAAAGTTTTCGTCTAAGTTTCATTTGGTTACTAAAACGGTATTTCATATTATTTTACAAAATTACTAATTAGCCTAGTAGCGTGTTAATTCGTCCTCACTAGGATACTAAAATTAACAACAAAAATATACTCTAAACTAGATAATAATACAGATAGTGAAATATACAGGTAAACATTTATTTTTAGATGAACATTTAAGATATTCCACAATAACTGTCCAATCTCGGAGAGACATCACAACATCAAAACACTCATTCTACATAGTTTTAGAGGGTTCTCTTACACAGACACCCAATTGATTCGTGAATCTCAACTTACTCATACATGTACCACAAATGCACATCACATCACATCACATTATCATGCATGACAAATGTAATGACATGCAACAACACGCATATGGGTGTTATACATGGTCTCATTTTGATGGCAAGTACAAGTTCCCCTATGACCCACATTAACAACTCAGCATGCTCACATAAATTCATCACATCATGTTATTGCTATACAAATGAGTCTTATTAACCATATGGGCTTGCCCAATAATAACTAAACAACCTAAATTACGCAAGTAGACATGCTTATCATCACAAAGATAATACCAAACATCCAATTATTCATTTTACAAAATTATTGTCACTCACCTCAAGGATTTTGCTCCTAGATACCAAATTATGACCCTAGTAAAATCCAGTACAAACCTTATACAAAATTAACAAGTTATGAGCTAAACCCCCGAATTGGGTTATAAAATAACTGTCTCATAAATCAATAAGATTGGTACCAACGTGTTAGACTCACCTCCAGGAGCCTGAACATGCAGCATGTTTTGAGATTGAATGTCAAATAGCACGTCGTTTGGTGTCGAAAGCGTCGTCGAACTTTCCGTCGTAAACTCTCAAACTCTATCTGAATCTCTTTGCCAAAAATTGAAGAAGAAGACTAAGAGGTTGGCATGTGTCATGCAAGACACATGTCACTCAACATGTTAATCTAATTTTTTCCCTATTTGGGTTTACCTCCCTAATGTTCTACTAGTTTTACGTTTATACCCCTGCTAGTTAATGAAACTTATTAAAACTATCTCAAACTTAAATGGGTGTTGTCTATGTCACGTATGAGTCTCATAAGTGGTCCCACATAATATTATAAAGTTGCTAATGAACCTACTTGTAACACCCGTACCCGAAAAAGAAGATTAATGTGATATTAATATGTGTTAATTAAAGATAATTAATGCATAAGATGGTTTAAGGTGGGGCTATAAACCCACATGTGAAAAGGTGTTCAAATACAGACACAGATGAAAGTTCTGTAAAAGGAAGAACTGGTATAAATGTGGGGCCAACGAGAGTCTAATTAAAATAATTTGCATTTTGATGTTATTATATGATGATATGCATATTTTTTTAATGCTTAAAGATATTATTTTATCTTATGATAGGTTAAGGGGACCAATTGGGTACCCATGTGAGGGCGTATTTGAATATAATCCATATTTGGTAGGTTTAATAGCAACCTCATAATTTATGTGGGACCACATTTAGGATCCATACGGGGACTTAGATTAAATCCATTTAGAAAATATGGGTGGTTAATGTAATTGACTTGGGGGTTTCATAATAAAGCTTAAGAAAGATTGGGGGTGAAAATGGAAATATGGACAAGAGGTGTTAACACACATGTAAGTATAGCATATATGTTGCATTCTCACAATTCACAGTTAGAATTCATAGAAAATAGAGAGAACGAGAGCTCCAAGTCGGCAACGATTTTCCTCGACGACGTTTGACGACGTTCCTTCGCCGCCTGGTGCCGGATTTACGATCCGAGACCACTTTTGGACTTATGGAGGTAAGAGGATCACATGCACGTAATTTATTTTCATTTTTGGTGATGTTTTTTTGGCAACCGTTCTTGATAGACGATGTTTGTTGTACCAAAACTATGTAGGATTGATCTTAGAGCAAAAGTTGGGTTGAATCTAGCTTAAAATTGGATTCTAGGAGCTTAACAGCTAGTAAATCAGGTGAGTGTTCTAATCCCAAAATTGGGTGTTTAGATGTGTTAGTGTGATAATTGTTGTTGATAGTTGCTTAAATTCATGCCTCTATGAACATATATTGATGAATTTGAAGTAAAATATATTAATCATATGTAAATTGCCATGTTATATGCTAAATGTGTTTATATGCTATGTGGATCAAAGGAAATTTATGTAGTGGTCACCATTTATAGGTCTCATATGTAAGGGATAGGAAGTCCTCAATGAGTAGGATGTGGTGACTGTTAGGAAACTGCGTTCCCAGAATCCATTGACAGCGCGTATAAGTTGGTACTGCAAAAAAAATTACGTGAAAACTACAATAACCCTACAAGGGCGGAACTAGGGTTACCTTAAACTGCTAAAACGGATTGCTGTAGTAGACGAATCGAGAACACGGGCTCGATAACAGCTCACGATCTTCTACCGTATTCCTTTGCTGCCAGAATATCAAACTGAGTGTGGGCTCCTTCGAAATCTTTTATGTTTCTGCTCTCTCTTTTTACGCTCTCTTTTCTATTCCGAGTTATAATACTCTTGATGGAAAAATGCAAACTGAGGAGAGAGCCAAAGCAGCATATATATAGGCTACGATAGGGACCATAAGAAGTCAATAAGGAATAGGCTTCCTTATGGAATTAGGAAAACCTAACTCAAATTGAATCAGATTCCTATTTCCATAAATTATAATTCATACCACTAAAGAATTATAATTGCACTCCTACCCTTATCTCAAAAATATATTTCGAGCTCCATGTTATTAAATGCTTATTATCTCCCCATGTTAAGATACTGATATCCATTAATTAAATATAATTATTGACAATCATATTTAATTAATCTCTTAAAATTCCTTGAGATCCTCTGCTTAACTTATCTGATATGTCGGATACAAAATCCACCTACAGGGTTTGACATAATCAAAACTTATAAGCTTTCTCAAGGGGATATCATCAATCCCAAAATTGAGACATGGATTCCATCATTAATTAATATCCACCACACAATTAATATTTTCACCCAATCCAATGAGATATTGACCCATTTAAGGATCTCACCCTTTTAGGGATCAAAGTGTAAATATCAAATGTACGTGTCCATAAAATAACTTAGGATTTAGACCATAAGCACTCATAATAGTCATGAGGTATTAATTATCTTATAAGTCGGTATAAAGATAATTACCCCAAGTCAGTCCCATTTAATACACAAAATGTACCAACATGAAATGTTGAAACTATACCGTTTCCCGTAGTCAAGACAAACCTACTACAATACCATGCTGCAGTCCTACCGATGGTGTCTCCAATCCATCTAAGACTGTAAACCAAAATCTTACATTCTACAAGATCCGATGGTCTGACCTTCCCTGTGCAAGCCGAACTCTACACACCAAACCACCTACTATGTAGAGTGAAAGACACACATGCATAATATTAAATAAACAATATAATACAAATATTGCCCACACAGATTCTCATAAAAAATGGATTAACTGATTTTATTAAATGAATAATAAATCAACTACATAAAGCATGGCTTTTAGTATATATCCCTAACAGTGACGACCACAATGAAATACCGGTGACGCCTTCGGGGTCACAAGAGAGTGTGTGATGCACTATATGCGCCCAAAAGTGAGAAAGATCCGGGGTTAGAAGGACCCGGGGGTGGTGGCTGAAATGACTTGACTTTTTGGAGATCAATTTGTTGTTGTTTATATTGATTGCTGCATTTGTATATTGAACATTTCAATAGCATGATTAGTTCTCTCACTAAGCGAAAGCTTAAACAAAAATATATTTTTTATTGTGTTTATTGAATAACCACCGCAGGTACAGAACAGAAAGAGGAGAGGAAATGACCGGCACGAACAGGTATGGGCATGGGAATTATGAATATGTGGACGTGTTCATAGACTTGGGTGTTTTGACTTCTTAATGTAGTTATGTCTTTGAAGTATTTAAATAGCTTATGTTTTGGAAAACTTTGTAATATGTCAAGTTTAATTTAGTGTTGGTGGTGTCTTATGATATGAGTTGCACTTGCAAGACACAAGTCATGTGTGTTGGAGGAGCTTTGGAGAGTTAAGTAACTCTTGATGTAAATTTAAATTTAGTCTCTCTTGTTTGAGTATTTATGCCATATTGGGATAAAATGTAGATTTAATGTGTGTTTGAGCTCCTAGCTGGAGCATTATTAGATTTGGGTATGTGAGTAGCTAACCAAGTGTTTGAAAATGATTTTGAAAACCCTTTTACTGATTAGTTAAGGTTTGGAGACACATGGGAATGTTTTGAAATGATCTTAAGAGTTCATATAATATTTGGGTTGGAATAATGAAAGTTGGGGGTTTGAACATGTGTTGGGATATTTGATTATTGTATCACACTTGGACATGTTTTGAAATAGTTTTGAAAGTTTTCATGAAGTTTAATTTGAAGTTGGAATCAAACCATATTGGCTTCCCTTATGTTGGAATGTTTATGAGTTACTGGGAAAAATGTGTTTTGAGAAAACTTGTAATATGTTAAGTAGGGTGTTGAGTTTGGTTGTACAACAAACCATATGTCATGGTTGCTAGATACAAGTCTTGTACATGGGGAGCAACTTTGAAGAAACTAAGTAATTTTGATTGTAAATTTAACTTGGGTTTCCCTAATTCTTGTGTTGAAATTTGTGGTATGTTAAAATGTGGATTTTTGATGCAAGTTAATAATCTTAGTTGGAATTAAAGTGTTTTAAATAATTAAATTCCTTTTTAAATGTTTGGAAATGATTTGGAAACCTCTTATGATGTTTGGGTAAAGTTTTGAGACACTTGGGAGTGCTTCCCAAATGGTTTTTGATGTGTCTAAAGGGTTTGATATGGTTTAACCAAGTTTTGACAGAATTTTTTCTCATGTTTAGCTAAATGTTGAGGTGTGATGCAAGTTTGTATTGAAACCTTGAGTTTTATGGTTTCTTGGTGTTTGAGAGTACTTGTTGATGTTACCAAAAATTTAGTTAAGTTTGGATGGTTTTGAACTTGCAAAAATGCAGAGTTTTAGCAGCAAATTTTTTTTAGCAGTAGCAAAACATATTCTGCAGAAAGTTGGATTGAGTAAACTATATTCTGCAGAAAGTTGGATTGATCCAACTCTGGACAAAATTGATTCTGAAGGAAGTTGGATCAAGCACAAATAAAGTTGGATTGATCCAACTCTGGACAGAATTAATTCTAGAGGAAGTTGGATCAAGCACAAGGAAAGTCGGATTGATCCAACTCTTGGCAGAATGTTCTTGTGCTCGAGTATAGTCAAAATCAAGATAAAAATGAACATAACTTGGTCTAGGAAGTTCGTATTCATGCGCCGCTTCCAACGTTGAGTTCCTTATTTGAGAAGCTACCTTTTGATATGGAAGCTCGGCAAAAAATTTAAAATGACCATTTTACCCTTGGGGTTAGTTACATGTAAATGAGTCTTATTAAGAGTTTAAGCTTGCTTTACGCTATATCCATTAGGGATGTGCCTCGGTGGAATTGTTGCACGTGTCCTAATCCACCTGAGGTGGGTTGGGGTGTGACAATTTTTGGTATTAGAGCAATAGGTTAGAGCCTTGGGGACAAGTGACGAATACGACGTGTAAAAAGCATTAATGATGCGTAGTTATGAAGATCATGCATACACGTTTATTTAGCATGGTTAAAAGTTGTTTACCATGCATATAAATGATTATGAGGACACCAGGCTTAATTGTCTAGTAATAATGACATCCGAGAAAAGACCGATATCACAATCAAGAGTAAAATAGGTAAAAAAAAAAAGTTGTGGAGGTAATAGTAAGAGTTGTGGAGGAGCATAAAAAAACTCCTAATTCAAAGGTAAGAACAGAAACAACCAGTTACAGAAGAGTTTCTAAAAGAGTCTCGACAATGACATGAGGGTTAAAAAAATTGGGAAAAAGTCAAAGTGAAAGTTGAGATAAGTTTAAACCAATAAATGTGGGGAGTTTATCGGTAAATGGTTTCCAAAGATAAAGAATCCGCGTTATATAATGTGTGAAAAGCGACATTGAGGTGTATGTTACATGATCTGCTATGCTTACAATCGTAGGCAACTTGGGCACCTTATGAAGAATTGCCAAATAGGAGTGCGTGGTTCAGGGGTAATTATTATGGATGTGTCAACGGGGCCACCGGGTATAGGACTATTTTAATAAACAACAACAATGTCAATGTTTTTCAATATTTAAGACTACCTCAGAAACCGTTCAACTGCCAATGGGGAGAGAACTACAAGAAGATAGGAGCTCTTAACTTATGTTTGATTCACCATGAATATCAGGTAATTTGTAAGGTTATTTATTTATTTATCTATAATCAATACAAGTATTTCTGATTCCGAAAGAAGTATACTATTGGGGATCTTGGGAAGTTGGCTTAGTTAGTGATATTTTTAATTCGGGATATCCATAATTGGTTTAGGCATACTAGGGGTAAATGATGCGAGGGTGATACGAGACTGTTATCAGTGATTATAGTGTTTTTCTTAAATGCATAGCTGGGTATGAATGGGTCGCAACTCAAGAATTATAGAGTTGATTGTTTAATGATTGGGTACTGAGTCAAATGGAGTTTATTTTCGAGATAGTCAATAGCATGGGGTCATTCAGTATTGTGAGACTGTTAGAGTTTGTCAGTTAACTGAGAAGAAGTTGTTAGACGTTTCTGCAAGTAAATTATACTCATCAAGAAAATGTGGTATAAGGGTAATATAATATTTTTAACTGTGGAATGGTGTTGATAACTACTTAACGTTTGAGGAAGCATTGGGTATAACCTGATTGCCAATCAGGTGAATATAGTATAATGAGTAATAGATAAGTGTAAAATCGAACAAGCATCTACTTTATGAAAAATTGATGTAATGTGAATATTTCGTATTGTGCCATCATTAAAGTTTATTGCATAGTGAGGAAGGAATGCTAGAAGTTTGTATCTATCCGAGTATGAGAAGATGTTGAATTGAATTCAGAAATTTTTTATGGTGAATGAAATCTCAAATGCATTATGAGAAGACTTATTGAGTAATTTGCTTAGTAGAGGATAATTGAACTACAGAAGACTAGAACTATAATTAACACTTGGGGTAGCATATTGAAAGAGGCTATTGGTGTTATTATGGAAAGACAAACATAATCATTAGATCGGGTATTGGGAATTAGGACTGAATAAAGCTACAGTTAAGAATAGACATTAAATAGCTAATGAATAAATTATTGATTACGTTTAGAGGTGTCAGTACTTTTTGACCAAGTTCCGGGAGGGTTAATGGAAGATTAAGGAAATGAATATTTTGAGGATTTTGGTGAAAAAACATAGCAAATGATGATTGTAATGATATTTAAAGTATCTTCGTGACTATTGATCCGAGACCACTTTTGGACTCGTAGAGGTAAGAGGATCACGTGCACATAATTTATTTTCATTTTTGACAACGTTTTTCTGGCAATCGTTCTTGATAGACGATGTTTGTTGTACCAAAACTATGTAGGATTGATCCTAGAGCAAGAGTTTGGTTGAATCTAGCTTAAAATATAATTCTAGGAGCTTAATCGCTAGTAAATCAAAGAGGTGAGTGTTCTAATCCCAAAATTGGGTGTTTAGATGTGTTAGTGTGATAATTGTTGTTGATAGTTGCTTGAGTTTATGCCTCTATGAACATATGTTGATGAATTTGAAGTAAAATAGATCAATCATATGTAAATTGCCATGTTATATGCTAAAGGTGTTTATATGCTTATGTGGATCAAAGGGAAGTCAAGTAGTGGTCACCATTTATAGGTCCCATATATAAGGGATAAGAAGTCCTCAATGAGTAGGACGTGGTGACGACCACAATGAAATGCCAATGATGCCTTCAGGGTCACGAGAGAATGTGTGATGCGCTATATGTACCCAAAAGTGAGAAAGATCCAAGGTAAGAAGGACACGGGGGTGGTGGCTGGAATGACTTAACTTTTCGGAGATCAATTTTTTGTTATTTATATTGATTGTTGCATTTTCATATTGAACATTCCAATAGAATGATTAGTTCTTTCACTAAGCGAAAGCTTAAACAAAAATATATTTTCTGTTGTGGTTATTGAATAACCACCGCAGGTACAGAATGAAAAGAGGAGAGGAAATGACCGGCACGACGGGTATGGGCATGGGAATTATGAATATGTGGACGTGTTCATAGGCTTGGGTGCTTTGACTTCCTAATGTAGTTATGTCTTTGAAGTATTTGAACAACTTATGTTTTGAAAAACTTTGTAATATGTCAAGTTTAATTTAGTGTTGGTGGTGTCTTATGATGTGAGTTGCACTTGCAAGACACAAGTCATGTGTGTTGGAGGACCATTGGAGAGTTAAGTAACTCTTGATGTAAATTTAAATTTAGTCTATCTTGTTTGAGTATTTATGCCATGTTGGGATAAAATGTAGATTTAATGCTTGTTTGAGCTCCTAGCTGGAGCATTATTAGTTTTGGGCAAGTCAGTAGCTAACCAAGTGTTTGAAAATGATTTTGAAAACCCTTTTACTGATTAGTTAAGGTTTTGAGACACATGGGAATGTTTTGAAATGATCTTAAGAGTTCATATAATGTTTGGGTTGGAATAATGAAAGTTGGGGGTTTGAACATGTGTTGGAGTGTTTGATTGTTGTATCACACTTAGACATGTTTTGAAATGGTTTTGAAAGTTTTCATGAAGTTTAATTTGAAGTTGGAATCAAACCATATTGTCTTCTTGTATGTTGGAATGTTTATGAGTGATTGGGGAAAATGTGTTTTGAGAAAACTTGTAATATGTTAAGTAGGGTGTTGAGTTTGGTTGTACAATTTCACAAACAAGGGTTTACAATGAAGATTGATTTTTGTGATCTTGTTGTTGTGGTTGTAATTATGAATATGTGACTATTTTGCTTAATCTAAATTTACGATGGCTGAAAGTGAAAATAATTCATATAAAATCGTGGTCATTGAATTTTGGAATTTTGCTCGCGAGTTCCATGTAAAACGTGATTCTACACGTGTTTTGTCTAATGATATTTTTCTCAATTCTGCACCGTTTGTGCAGAAAATGCATATTACAGTAGCAATTTTATGAAGGTTAAAATAAGCATATTTGTTGCATCATATCTTTGTGTGATTTCGTGCTCGTTAATATGAATTAATTTGTTTGTACTTAGAAAGATATGAGTTCTCATGTATAGTTGAGCTTTGTGAAATTGTGACTGTGTGATTTTGTGTGGGTTATGAATCTGTGTGAATATGTAGTTGTTAATATGATTTTAACGAAAATTTGATTTAAGATATATGAATCTCTTAAAAGCTGAGTATTGTGAAAGACGTGGATGTATGAACGTTAGAAAAGTCCTTAGAGTTCACCACTACTCCTTATGATTTTAGGCGGCGGCGACTTCATGGATGACTCGTCCTTGTGTGATTAGATGGCGACTATGTGGATGACCCGTCTCGTCATTTTTAAGCCTTATGTCCGGCTTGTTGGTCTATTTCATGTGTATTTAGACATTGTTTATTGACGTCAAGAACGTAAAAACTAGCCTTTCGGTGTATACTCAATTCCCAGTGATACCCCGTGGGAGTTGGGACCGGAGTGGGAGTTAGTATTACGTTAGGAGACACATGGGATATATGTGTAGGCTGAGCCATGGATGGGTGGCCGGGGTGGTGAACATAAGGTGTAATTGGATAAAATATTATGTGTTTTTTTTCACAGCTTTATGGTTGTAATGTGTTTTATTATTTCCAGTTATATGAAATTCTAGGAATTGATAGTCGTGTAGTTTTCGTGATTTTAAATTTCGGTGTTGTGCCAGTTAGCTTAAAATGTAGCATTCTATGTGTAACGTACCATTTTTGGAAACGTAGTAATGTGATAATAAACTGGACCAGATTAGTAAATTGAATATTTTGGATACTTAGATTCATAGTTTATGGCCGTTTCGCGTTAACTGAAGTAAAACAACAATCTGAACAACTTTCGTGTTTTACACTTTTCCTAAAAACGTCATCTTGATACAATTTTCATCGATTTTTAGAATTTGCTGAACATCGTCTATATAAGAGCTGAACTTTAATAATTAATTTTTGAATTATCTATTTAGAATTAATGAACATGGATGCATGTATTTTGCTTGGAAATTTTATTTTGGACCTTTTTCGTGTTTTAAGTTTTGTCTAATTCCATATCTTTTTTGGAGATAAATTCATTTTTAATTAATAGCACCTTGTTATTAGTTTTTATTATTGTATTAATATCTATTTGTACAGGATGGTAGGCCCACTAATAGTTTGCAGGTATCGACCTACCATAGTTAAGAAAGGTAAGTATTTAGTGGTTTTAATTCGGGCAAGAAACTACTTGCCACCACATAAATATCTACATTATTATCCAGATATGTGTGTGGAACTACCTGTCTTATCCCAAGAATGTTGTAATGTGGTTTGTAATCTACGGGTTCAAGTTGAATCCATAAGACTTGTGTTTTGTTTAACTCATACCAGTCATGTGACTGACCCGAGTGTGTTATGCATTCAGGTGCTTTTCTGTTTGAAACGTAGTCGAATGACATGTGCAGGATAATATAGTTGGAGTTCATTGTGGAGCAGCCGGTCTGTTTGTGAAGTTGAAGATATCTACTTTTCATTATTTATGTATTATATGTTACTCTTTTATTTAGTTGGCATTGTGAGCCAATGTTGAGAACTTGTATTTGATGTAGTTATATTTCAATTGTATTATTGGACTTTTGGGGATGTTGTAGCAGATCTAACCTGAGATAGTGTAGTGTTGAAATTATTTCGCTTATTATTATAACCAGATAATTTTATTGTGATTCAATTGAGGAAATTATATTATTTCAATGTAAAGGGAAACGTTTGGTTTTCATGTTGTAATAAATGAGAATGTAGAAAGTTTGAAACGTAGATTTTTCTTATAATAGTTTTGGGAATGAGTTTGATGATAAATGAGTTTTGTTTAAAAAGAGATACTGTGATTTATGAAAGTAATGTAAATTCAATTTATCTTAAAATGATCTTTTAAAATTAAGTATGGGTTAGCAATCTTGGATTTTTGGAGCGGTTGAATATTGATTAGGGTATGCACTTGATTGGATATTTGGCTTTCCAAAAATCGAGGTATGACAACACCCGTACCCGGAAAAGAGGATTAATGTGATATTAGTATGTATTAACTAATGATAATTTATGCATAAAATGATTTAAGGTGGGGTTGTGAACCCGCAAGTAAAAATGTGTTCAATTGCGGACACGGATGAAAGTCATGTGATAAGTAGGACTGGTATAAATGTGGGGCCCATTAAGGGTCTAATTAAAATAATTTGCATTTTGATGTTATTATATGTTTATATGAGTACTAGTTTAAATGTTTAAAGATATTATTATATCTTATGACAGGTTAAGGGGACCAGTTTGGGTACCCATATGAGGGCGTATTTGAATACAATTCATAATTGGTAGGTTTAATAGCAATCTCATAATTTATGTGGGACTATGTTTGGGACACATACGGGACTTAAATTAAATCAATTTAGAAAAGGTGGGTAGTTAATGTAATTAACATGGGGGCTTCATAATAAAGCTTAAAGAAAGTTGAGGGAGGTAAATGAAAATAGTGTAAAGATGTGCCAACACATATGCATGAATGGCATATGTGCCTCAAGCACAAAACACAGCTGGGATTTACAGAATGAAAGAGAACCAAAAGCTCTCAAGTCGGCGACGATTTTCTCGACGACGTTTTTTGCCGTTCAACATCGAATTTACAATCGAGAATGTATTTGGATTCGTGGAGGTAAGAGGATCGCATGCATATCCTTTATTTTCATTTTTTGTAACGTTTTTCCGGCGACCGTTCTTGATAGATGATGTTTGATGTAACAAAATTATGTAGGATTTACACCGGTAGGATTTGAGTTGGAAATTTGCAAGAGGTTTGGCTTTATAGTCTTAATTTGCAAACATTTCGAAGAGGTGAGTGTTCTAATCCCAAAATTGGGTGTTTAGATGTGTTTATGTGGTAATTGTTAGTTTAGAATGCTTAATTCATGACTATGTAGCTTTGATTATGATGAATTTGAGTAAAAGCATGTCAATAATGTGAAATTGCTATGCTTATATGTTAAGTTACTTAAATGCTTATGTAGATAAAGGGAAAGTTAAGTAGTGGTCACCATTTATAGATCACATATATAAGGGATAAGAAGTCCTTAAGAGAAAAGGCGTTATGACGACCACAATGAAACGTCGAAAATATAAATAGATTAAATAGATGAAATAATAATTGAAAATTTGATATATTTTTTTTAATTTGTTGATGACTTTTAAATTTTTTTTTAATGATTATTGATATTTTTAATTTAAAAAAAAATAAACTGAATTTTAAATTTTATATAAAAAAAATTTGATTGAAATGTAATTAATACCCCTTTAAAGAGGTCAAAAAGTGTGAACCGGATAGGGGAAAAAGAAATGGTGGGTGCACTACAGCCTTATCTTTTGTAAGAACTTGACACGTGCCATCACCATAAAGAGATGTGCTCATTGGGGGATCGGCAAAGGACAGCCACTAAAAGCATAAGAAGATTCTAAAGTGGGCTCCACTTGTGTAATAGCGGTGGCAAATATTCAGTTGACACGTGGTAAAAATGAGGTGGGAATTCAACGGCCGGGATGTTGTCAGACAACCTTTTCCACGCACTTTTTGTCGGCGGGACCCAATTACTTAGTTTTCTGAAATGACACGTGTCCGAAATTAACTTTTCTGGTTTGCTTTCAGTTTCCATGTGGCCCCACTGGCCGGGTGAATAATATGTATGTACATATTTCTATATTTTAAAAAAAAAATACCTAAGATATTCGTAATTTCTTGGTTCTTACTTTTTGACTAGTGCTATGGTTTTTAAATTCTAGATATCTCAAATATGAGTATTGTTAGATGTGCAAAAAAAAAAAAAAAAAAACACAATTAAAAGCACAACTTGTTTAAAATCATTGAACCTCGTGCTGAAAAAGTTGTACACCTTTTTTTTTTGTGTACAGACTTTTCAGCACGAGATCTAACAATTTTAACCAGGTTGTGCATTTAGTTGTGCATTTTGTTTATACATCTAGCATTATTCCTCAAACATAATAGCAGTGGTACTGTATGCAGTAATATGTGATACCATTAGGGGTATTTGTAGTCGATTTTTTAGAATTTTAAAATCAACCATATAGTTTCGATAGATTGATTTAGAAGGTGTCGGTCGGTTTTCGATCGGTTTAAACTTGTGTTTTTTTTTTTTTTTGAAACATCAACCATCGATGTTTGGTTTCGGTTGATTTTAAGCTTTTTAGCTTTTATAAACACTCCTAGGTACAATGATCACTGGTCAACATATGGTACAACTGTTAAAATATTTTAAAATTAAATTAAGATTTAATTTTATGAATTATAACTTTATTGAAAAATTAAATCCAAATTTACAATTTATATATTTGTCTCTTTGGGGATGATTGGGGGTGGCTGAGGTTCTAACTCTGTCTTGATTGAATATAAAACACAAAATCATTAAAGTCCTTTTCTGATTTTCTTTCTTGAGTTAAATAGTACTAAATCCTATTAGCAGTACCTTTTTTTAAATTGACCCAACCCAAAAATCAATTCATTGATAAGTCCACAAAAAAAATTGAAGACCATAATGCCCCTCCTTACATCCAATGCCTTATTCATTACTTCCAAACTCAGTGCCTGAAACACCTCCACGAACATCACGCTAGAATGCCCACAATCGCTCCTAAGATCACGGAATATCCAATTCAAACACAACATATGTTGATTTTCACAAAAATCGTTTTGATTTCACAACCTTTTCAGTCCATTACCTCGTTTTCAATTTTTGGATTAAAGAAATTTCTCTCTCATCCCATCAAAGTAGCAGTTGCTCAAGAACTGAAGAGTACTCCTCAAGAGATGTTGCTTGAAGTGGTTCAAAACATTACGGGATCTCCCATCAATCAGAAGAACTTCACCATATGGAAAGGTGATTCGATTTTGACTTCACTTCTTGAAACTTTTTCATTATTATTGCGATTGCGGCCTGAATGTGGATTCAAATCTTTTTTCTTTCCGTTTGATCTTTTGCTCTACTCAGCGTCATATGAAGCCGCAAGCCGTGAACTTCAGCGGATATATGGAAAGGATGAATTGACCATGCCATCTTAATTGACCCAATCTGGGAGGTTGGTGTCATTTAATTTTTGTGCATAGCTGGAGATTATATAAACTTTTCATATAGTTTTTGTAGAGAAACAAGGGTGTTCTTGATTATTGTGCCCCAACTTGCGAAGTACTCGGCCGATTCGATGTTGGTGATTGTTTCGAACCCAGTTGATGTTTTGACTTATGATGCTTGGAAGCTTTCTGGGTTTCAACAACAATGGCAATACCGGATCTGCTCTCTCTCAAGCTATACAATGGAACCCGATTATATATTATGTTGTGGTTCAAAGGTTGTGGTCCAAAAGGTTGTAGTGTAAAATTTAACACTCTTGTTCTTGCTTCAAAAGTTGTGATGTGTAACTGTATACTATGTTGTAGTTCAAATGATATGGTTCAAAAGGTTGTAGTATAAAATTTAACACTCATGTGCAAATGAATTTGTGATAAGACAGTGTTCCTTTGTTGAATAACTCGAATATGAGTGTGAAATTTAACACTTATATTCATTCTAGTGTGAAATTTAACACAATTTTTTTTTGGTGATGGTGATGAATGACTGTTAGATCACCCAAGAATGGTGAAATACGAAATTAAAAAAAATATGTGTAATATTAAACAGATTCTAACGTATAAAGCCCTACAATTATGACATTTAGTAACTTAATTCCTAAAATATATGCAGGATTTAATAACTTCCCAAAATTATGGGATTGAGTTTGACCAATTACAGTATAAAATAAGTTTGGTAACTTCCCAAAATATATGCAAGATTATGGGATTGAGTTTGACCAATTACAGTATAAAATAAGTTTGGTAACTTCCCAAAATATATGCAAGATTATGTGATTGAGTTTGACCAATTGCAGTATAAAATTTCACACTAATGAACTAGTTGCAATGTAAAAACAAACCAGTTGCAGTGTAAAATTTCACACTAATGAACCAATTGCAGTATAAAACGAACTAGTTGCAGTGTAAAATTCAATACTCGCATAAATGTATGGTGCATAGTAACAGATTAATATGTTATGTGATCAATGATTATTGGTAGAACATACAAAAATGGGATACCCACATAAAAATGGCATTAGAAATAATCAAAAGACCCATAATGTACAAGGTTAAAGTTATGGGATTTTATTTCCATATATTTGATATGCAAATTAATGGGATCTTTAAAATAGAATTATTACCATATATATTTATATATATATATATTTCTATGTATGTATGCCTGTGTATATGTATAGGGGTAAAAAAGTCACTAAAGCTATCTATAATTGGGGATTGTGGACTAATCTCTAACAACATTCACAATTATAGGGTCTCTCATTGGGAAATACCAATTGGTGGGTCTATTATAACAAACATTGGTAGAATGGGATTTCCCACTAAATTTTTCTTCTTTTTCTTTGAAAAAAATCTACTGTATTTGCCGCAAAAATATGGGACTTTTTTGGAAAATTCAGTTATGTAAGAAAATTTACTTGATTGTGGGGACATTTTAAAATTTTATTATTGGCACTATTTAAATTCTAAATTGTGTGTCAGATAAAGTAGAAAGTCTGGGACTTCATATGATATAGGATAAACTTGGACTCTAAAAATAAAACATTCGAAAATAAAATAAAGGAAGAAAGATATATATGTATATATATATATGCTTGCACCTGTCAATTAATATTGTATCCACTTGATTTTTAATAACATTCACATGCCTAAAGGTACTACTAACTGAGTTGAGTTGAGGAACTAAACTGTATCATTTAATTCTTTTGATGTATAACGAGAATCATATTTGAAATTATTAGAAATCTAGAAATTTGAACCTATTTTTTCTCGAAAATATCCATATCCATTTTTTTTTTTTAAAGTTTGGATAAAGTTATAGGGTCGTATGAGAACACATTTTAACCATTGGATGAGTCAGTAGCCACAAATACATCTCGAGATCCTCCAAAATCCAATAATTGCTTTCTCATCCAATGATCATAAACTGTTTTCTCGTAAGAGAAGTTTCCCACAATAACTTTGTATTGATACATGTCATGTCATAATAATGTGCCTATTTTCTTAAGTTATATTTTAGTTGATAAATAACCTCAAAAGGTTAATCTAATAGTATGAAAACATTACTTGTTTTTCAAAAGCAATTGACAAAGTATACATTGAAGAAAGTAGTGGAGAGAGAGAGAGGCTTAGTAATGGGAAAAGGGGCTGTTGACATGGAGAAATATTTTTTCTTCTCTCCTGGAGAAATTATATTGTGCTCCTAGATCACCAGTTCAACTTGTTAATATAGTGATTCAAATGACACAAAATATGTCAAATGAATTTAAATTAAAAAAAAAAAACTTGTTTTTTTTTTTTTTTTTGGTAAGCTTCTTGGGTGTACTACCCAAGAGGTTTAGTGTTCGAGTCATGGGGAGCGTGGCCACTGGAGTATTCACCTGGCGCCTCCAGACCTCGGGGGATTAGTCGAGGTGCGCGCAAGCTGGCCCGGACACCCCCGATTACCCAAAAAAAAAAAAAAAACCTTGTTAAAGTCAGCTCTGCAGCACGAATCCACATTGAATTTCTTGATATATTTGCACAGAACTAACCTGATCTGATATGCTTTTATGTTTATTTAGTTTTTTTTTGTCTAGTCCGAATCAAGGATAAAAAAATTTGATAATGTGAGCTCTACATAGGAGTGTTCATAAAAGTCCCAAAATAAATAATTGACCGAAATTAAATTGACCAAATATTAATTAGTCATTTTTTTAAAAAAAATACACAAGTTTAAATCAACTGACACCCTCTAAATTGCCCTACCAAAACTAAATGATCCATTTTAAAATTACTAAAAACAAAAAAACTGACAACGAGCACCTAAACAGTACAAATCCACACGAGAATTCTAAAAATTTTTTGCACAGAACTGACCTGATCTGCTTTCCTACGTATTTAGCATTCTCAATATAGTCCAAGACCACAATAATTTCTTTTTATGTATATGGGTATCAAACAAGAAAGACACCTAAAAAGTAAGATCAGTGGGCCCCACATGTTAGAACTTGTGGCTCACAATTCACTGTCGTTTGCTGACCCAAAACCCCCTCCTTATACATCGCACCAAAATCAATTGAATCATTCACTCCAACAAATCACCAACCCCAATCCAAACGACGACGCACACGAACCCCCTAAACCCTCCATCTCCACCCCCTGCCCGAGAGAGAGAGAGAGAGAGAGAGGAGAGAGATGACAATGATAACAACAATGGCGGAAGTAAAAGACCCATCGTTTAAGCTGTTTGGGAAGACGATTCAATTGCCGAATAATCTTCATTCTTCAACCACTTGTTTTTCTTCTCAAGAAATGAATAAGGTATTGAATTGACTCACATATACGCACATATTATATATATATAGACACATATTATAATATGGATGTATGTGGGTGCTGAGTATATGATATTCAGAGGACAACCCATTTTTTAGAAATCTGAAAACTTTTTGTGGGTCAATTTTAATCATTGTTTGGGAATTGAATTTGAGGGTTTTAACAAGGTTTTCGGAGAAATAATTTCAGGGTAAATTACGGTGACCTCCCTTGAGCTTTTACATATACTACAGTTACACCCTTGATGTTTCATATACTATTTCAAGAATCCCCCCCTTTTTCTAAGGTTTGTGATAACAGATTCATCCAATATGTTAATTACCCATAAGAAAATTAGCGCTTTTGTTTGTTGAGTAATGCTGTAACAATATTGATTAATCAATCTACACTCACTTATTGAAATCTTTATACCCTGGCGCACCCTGTTAATTAAAATTATGAAAAATAAATTTACACAGTTGAGCAAGATAACATTTTTATATCTTAATTATTTATCTTGGGTCTTTTGTTATACTAAATAATATTAAGGATTAAAGATTTTAACAAGCGAGGGTATGTTGGTCATGCACTACCTGCATAAAAACCAAGAAATCAAATTGAAAGTGAAGAACTTGTTTATCAGTATATTATATAGTAGGATTTTTCATTTTTCTTCTGAAGATTTAGACAAATTTCTCTACCTTGTATACGTTTGTATCACAATGGAGCTAATCTTTTCATTTCTTAATGGTGGTTCCATTGGAATTTCAGGAAGATGGTTTGTCCCCCAAAACAGCGGTAGAGGTAATAGATCTGGCAACAACATTGTGTGAAAACCCCAAAACGCCCTCCAGCGACAAAGAAACTTACTCACCTAAAGCTTCCAGCAATGAAGAAGAGAGTGAAACTAGTCCCCAACAAGAAAAGACTTTGAAGAAGCCGGATCAGATAGTCCCATGTCCGCGATGTACTAGCATGGACACGAAGTTTTGCTACTACAACAATTACAATACTAACCAGCCCAGACATTTCTGCAAGAACTGTCAACGGTATTGGACGTCCGGAGGAGCGACGAGAAACGTGCCTGTGGGCTCCGGACGGCGCAGAAACAAAAATCTTTGTGCTTCACATTACAATCGCATAATCATTTCAGAATCTCAGAATTGTGTCGAAAGTGGAGGGAAAAAGACCGGGGATGAAGATCGGTTAAGTGAATCATCAATCACGGGTTCAAATTCATGCGAGAAAGGACAAAATGGTGATTTACAAGAATTTGGTGTGAACCCTTTGCGGGGATTTTCTCCTCAAGTACCGTGCTTCCCGGGGCCTCCAGGCACTTTTGGGTTTTTCCAAACGCTGCCTTATTGGCCTTGGAATATGGCATGGATATCACCATTACCTTCTAGTCCTAATTCTCCAGTCTTGGGAAAACATTCAAGAGATGAAAACATTGTTAGACCATCAAATTCCGAGAAAGAAGAACAAGAAGAGGCCTCGAAAGACGATAATTTGGAGAGACGACGTTTATATTATCCGAAGACTTTAAGGATCGATGATCCAATTGAGGCAGCAAAAAGCTCCATATGGTCAACACTTGGTATTAAGAATGAGCCGAGCAATCGGGGAGGACTATTTAATGCCTTCCAGGCGAAAGGTAACGAAAAGAGTCAGATTTCTGAAACTCCACT
Source organism: Hydrangea macrophylla (assembly GCA_033977485.1). Classification (NCBI taxonomy): domain Eukaryota; kingdom Viridiplantae; phylum Streptophyta; class Magnoliopsida; order Cornales; family Hydrangeaceae; genus Hydrangea; species Hydrangea macrophylla. The sequence continues at coordinate 7,976,999 of CM066987.1, forward strand.
GGTTCTGCAAGCCAACCCTGCAGCCTTGTCCCGGGCATTCATATTCCGCGAGATTGCATAATCATAGTTTGAGATATATATACATATATGTATGTATCTTCTGAAGCAACACAAGAAGTGACCATCACTACTACGCTCAATTAGCTGCTCCATTTCTATATTGTTCTGTAACATTAATATCATAGAGTTTTGTAAGATGCTTAGACTAGTTTTGCCTGTAAATCTTTGTTTGTATATATATATAACTATATACAAGATAGAGAGTGGTGAAAAACTAGAGAGATTCTTTGTATTCAATAACATAGAAATGCTTTGGAATAAGCTTCTTGAGACTAAGTCATGAATTTGTTTATGGTTCTCACAAACATTGCAATCTTTAGCAGTATTGTTCATATAAAGTTGCTGGGGGATACTCCCACTTATTTGTGAAGTTCTATTGTTCTCAATCTCTTATTCTTAGGCCCGTTTGGCAATGCTTCTGCTTTGCAATTCGTTTGGCAATGCTTCTGCTTTGCAATTCTTCTGGCCAATCGTGACTTTCTGTGATTAGCACCACGAACATTAGTTGGCAAACCGTGCTTGTAGTTGCCAAACGGAACTTTAGTCCAAGAGTTAGGACAACTCTTTTCTTTGTTTAGTTGCTTTTGAAAAAGTGAGAACAATGGGGAGAAATGTTATGAATTTTTTTTTTTAGAAATTCTGAATTTCAGGAATCACTTTCCATCCTACTCTTTTTCCTTTTTGCTGAAGGCATCCTACTTTCTTAAATTACTATAAATTGATTTTTAAAATTTTTATATTCTTTAAGTATTAAGAAAGATACAGAAATATAGTTTTTTTCTTTTTCTTACATTTATTCTTTGGTTCTTTAAATATGTGAACCAACCAGAATCCAAAGAAAGCAATCCTTTAGGGTTTATTTATCCGGGTTTTTATTGAAACTAGTGATACATAGGTCTAATAAAGAACTAGTTCTTGAAAAATTACTTAAGTGAGTTGCTTTCCCGGAGTCTGTGCCCTCTCTAATAGTGTTAGCTAGTTATGAAGCACAGACTCTCCTCTGAAATGGCCGCCGCACCCGCATTGGGTGCATTGGGAATTCTTCTGAGTTCTTTTGGAGTTCAATTTGGATTTTGGATGTGCAATGATGTGTTTGTTGTGTCACGGGTGTGGCTGGGACACTTCGGAGGTGCGACTGAGGTTTTTTTTGTAGCATATTCATTCGGGAAAAACCACAAAATTTTCATATAATTTTGAAAATTCTGGGGTTTAAAAAGAGAAATAATAGAAGATATAATAGCCGTTTTCTAGGGTACACATTAATGTACTAATAGATTTGTAAACACTAATGCACTAATATTATTTTCTTGAATTTATATTACATTGCTTATTAGTAGACTATTAGTCTATGGTTGCTTACTTGCTTTTGTGGTGTTTTTGCTTGTTGATTGTTAATAATTCATGTCTTAGTTACAAAGAAAGAAGAAAAAGAAAAAAAAACCAACACAATGTAGGAACATTATATACACACACACACACACATTGTTGCACATCAATGCATTTTTAATATTTTATACAAAGTACTCATGCGCACCCGCACCATAGCTTTTGGGAAAATTGGAGAATCCCCACACCCACGTCCCCGAACCGTTGTTTCCTTGAGTGTTAGTGTCAATTTCTCACCAGCCATTTCTTGTCAATTTCTTAAAACTAGTAGTTTTTATAAAACCAACATATTTCTAGTTTTGATAAGAATCCGATAAAATGAGAGTTGGTTTGAAACCGATCAAGTTTCTAGCATTCTCAGCTAGACCCTAAGTTAATCCAAACAGACGTCAGATCTAGTTTTTAAACACGATCCGACGGTCAAAACATGTCATCTCTTTAATAAAGAGAGAGCGCCCTCTCTGAAAAATTTTCGTATACATATACGTTTTGGGCAAAAAAGCACTTTTGGACCCTTACGCGAGTTTGCGAAGTGATACCAAACATGCCCTTAGTATGAAACACTAAATCCACAAGAAAGACCATTTTGACCTTGCAAAATGTGAGAAATCACAACCATAACAGAGGTAGCCCCATAGATTCAGATTGGCGCCAAAAAATTTTATTGGGTTCGAGATTATACATTGATCTCACTCACACATCAAAATTGAACGTTAAAGTTTAATGGGTTTGATTGGTTTTTGAACTTTCTAACACTCTCCGATTCTCACGCTCCTCCTCATCACCGATCTTGCCGCCCGTCCGATCGTTTATTACCCAACCTATACGTATATGCCTATAGGCTATACACCCTTCTCTCTCCTCTCTCTGTCTTCTGTGTTTTTGTATGTTCCTTTTTATGGTCTGTAATTGGAAAATCAATATATCCCTCCCCATTTCAGAGGGTTGCATTCCACGCAGCTTCGGGTAATTTTTCAATCTCCTCATCTGCTTGAGTTTTTATATATATATATATATATATATGTTTCCTTTTCCTAAATTAGGTTTCTCAATAAATTGGTTAATTTTGGTTTTTTATTTATTTATACTCTGATTCTCAGTAAAATATCTATCTGGGTCATTCTGGGTTTGCTTAATTTGTCATGAATTGCTATTTTTCCCATGACCCATATTCTGATTCATTGTTCATATTGATACTTAGTGTTGATGTATTTCAATTAGTCCTGTGTTTGAATTTAGAGAATGAAAAGGAAAAAAGAAAAGAAAATGAGAAGGAGAGCTATTTCTAGTATTTTTCCTCGCATTTTACTCCATGCATAACAACATTAGAAAATAACAAATTTTCAAAAAATGACTCAAAAAATTCAATATTTGTAATTTATTTTCTTTTCTGTCCTATTTTTCTTACCGTTTTCCTTATTAACCAAACAAAAAGTAGTGTTTTACACTTTTACTCAATATATTTTTTTTCCATCTATATCCATAAACCAAATTGAGTTCCATAAGTTACTTCTTTAGCATGTCTATTCTTTGAGAAATATTGGTGAGGGTGATAATTTTTTGGCCTGGTTTTGGATTTTTCGGTCCATTAGAAGAATTTTTCGACAAAATGGTTTTCTAATGACAATGTAGATGGGACGGGTCAAGCTAAAGATAAAGAAATTGGAGAATAATAATGGCCGTCAGGCTACTTATGCCAAGCGGAAGCATGGGATCATGAAAAAGGCTAATGAGTTGTCAATACTATGTGATATTGATATTATACTTATTATGTTCTCACCAAGTGGAAAGCCATTGCTGTACAAAGGAAAGAACAGGTATTATCATGGCATTATATTTATGTACGTACATTTACCTTGATATATAGTTTAAAGTTTCAGAATTTGTCTTCGTAAACTTTCGGGACTGCTGGCGACCTAGCCTAAAGAAAGGAGACAAAGAAGGAGATGTAGTTGAGAGAGAGAGAGAGAGAGAGAGAGAGAGAGAGAGAGAGAGAGAGAGAGAGAGAGAGAGAGAGATGAGTCATTGTGGATGGCCAATACATTATGCTAGTCTTTGAGTTGTGGAAATTGTATTTTTCTTCCTTTGCTTCACTTGAAAAGCTTATGACAGTTACAGTTATTCTAACGAATTCCAAGGCAAGTTTATATATCTTGGTTGATGTCAGACTAGAAGGAGAGCGAGAGAGAGAGAGAGAGAGAGAGGATGAACCCTCTTATTTTATGATTAATGGACACAGATACGCCGACAAGACATCGGTACGTCGACAAGACAAGTCCTAAAAAATGATGACACGACACGGCAGGGAAACATTATTTTTAAATAAAAAAAATAGTTCAATTTTAAGTTAATTTCTTATGGTTTTTTCATAAATGTAATGCAATTATTATCTACCGGATGTTCAATTCACATTTTTTGAATGTTTTTGTTTCATATTAACAAAAAGAAATGAAGAGTGGGAGACGATCAACAAAGAGAGTGAGAGATAGGTCTTGAGAGACGCATGTTAGGAATACATGAGGAGATAAGTGATGTAATGCTTGACAAAATCAACTCTGTTTAGGTTTTAAACATGTAAAAACTAACAAACAAAAGGCAACATTTGGGTCAAAAAAGAGTTTCCCTCCATGTCCCTTGAAGTGTCCCGCAGTGTCGGTGATGTGTCCGGCTATGAAAATTGCATAACAGGAACAAGGCATGTATTTGCTGCGTCCGATACATGTCGGAGGTGTGTCAGTCAAGTGTCGGTGTCCGACACGTGTCGGATACAGGTACAGGGCCCTTTTTGAAATGTCGGTGCTTCTTAGCTGTTATTATATAACTGTTAGGTTCTTTTTTCTCTTGTTTTTCCCTCCAGTAGTATTGAAGGAGTCATTGAGAAGTTCGCGCAATTAACTCCACAAGAAAGGGCAAAAAGGTATAGTCTTCTCTTTTCCTCTTTTTAGTCACTTTGAAATTCAGTTATTTTCATCTAGTATTTTGGGTTAAATATGAAGAAAACTTGAGTTAATATAATTTTCCTTTGTACTATGCAGGAAATTGGAAAGCCTTCAAGTAAGCCCATCTTTTATTACCTATTCTTCTTTGATGATCTTTTTGGTTCATTTTGAAAGTTTAAACGTTAAAAATGTTGACTCAAGTTCTATTTTCTCATTGAGAGTTTAGGCACTAAAGAAAACATTTAAGAAGTTGGATCACGATGTAAATATTCAAGATTTTATCGGTTCAAGGTGCACAATGATTTTGTTCAAGTTGATGAAATGTTTATGAGTATAACATATTAGATTTAGGCTCTGTTTGGTTTGCAGATTTAGAGAAGGAAAAGAAAAAGAAAGGAAAAATAGTTCCTTTTTGTTCTTCCTTGGGTTTTCTTCTATGCTTAAAAAGCATTAAAAATAGTAATTTATAAAATAATTGTACCTTGAGAAAAAAGGGAGAGAATGACTCACAAACTTCAAAAAAAATTATTTTCCTGGATAATTTCCTCTCTATTTGTCTTATGAAACAAACAAAGAAAAAAAAAATCCTTCCCTTTCCCTCGCTAAATGTACGGACCAAATAGAGCCTTGATGATGTCTTCTTCATTTCTTTTGACTAATGTACTATCATTTTGATCTGTTTCCCCCCCCTCCCTCTCAGTTATCAATCTGCTGAGGTATGGATTCAAGCAAACCATTTATTCTCGATATTATTCGAATAATTTAAGATTCTTTGTGCTACTCTTATTGATGCCGATTGATATGTTTTGGATTTTCTAATGTGCTTTGTGCAGAATTTGACTGATCAAGCAAATTTTTTTCGAACTCAACTTTCATATATCCAGAAAAGACTAAGGTGATACTTCAGAAACTTTGGGAATAAAGTTTTGCCTTTGTAGTTTTATAGGTCCACAAGTTGCGTTGCTATCCTTTCCATTATTATGTTACTGATTGAGCATTTCCTTTTATATGTTGGGATGAGTAGTATACAAATTTGACATAAAAGTTGTAAAAACTGATGACTTGAACTAGAGGAAGTAGTTTCACACACTCATACACGCACGGAGTTGGAGTTTTGTATGCTATTCAAGATTTTGAACAAGATTTATGGTTATGTCACAGAGTTAGGATGCAAGCTTGAAATTGTTACGCCATTAATCAACAATCTATAGTTTCTATAGAGAATTTAGTTGCCACCTCCGATTTGAATTCGGCCCTATGATGATTCTCAAATCACTGATAAAATAAATCTCTTTTTGAATAAATTGGCTTTGTCATGTGAAATTGAAAATTGTGAAACAAAAAGGTGCTGTAAGGCTGGAGAAAGGAAATGAAGTCTCAGGTTTAGCTGAGGCTTTGTTTGGTTCATGGGTCTTTCTGAACTAACTGTTATAGTGAGTAGGCGAGTTCTGGTTTTGTTCGTGCGTCTTTGTGAGCTAACCTTAATATTTTAGCAATCTACATGGGGCTGATTAAAGTAGGTAAGAAGTAGCGTAAAGGGTCCATCTTTAATCTCAAATAGCAATGCTTGAAAAGTACCAAGTGCAAGTCTTTAACACACATCATTTGAAAAATGTGCGTGTTGCTATTACTTTCTTTAATGTTTGTAATTGAAGGAGTTTTGACACTCGACTTTTTCTTTCCATAAGGGACTATTTAGGAGTGCTTATAACAGAATTAGGGTCAGACCCATTCTTCCTTCTATATGATTTTATGAACACTAGTATTGTGTAGGTTTGATAAAGAACCAGTTCTTGGGGTATCTTTTAAGCTGGGCAGAGACTTTTACGTAAGCAAAAACAGCTATACAATCACCAAACTAGTTAGAACCGACAAACCGGTTATCGTATTACCTAAACAGCCTTTAAATTTTTAGGTCCCTAATTTGCTTAGCCTGAAGCATAATCTATGCTTTTCTTGATCATAGTATTTTTTTTTTAAATTTTTTTTTTGAGTTTCTGCAGCTATTGGAATAACCCAGATAAGATTGAGAACATAGAAAAGCTGGGGCAAATGGAAGAGTCTCTCAGGGAATCGCTTAATCAAATTCGGAAACACAAGGTATTTCTTTCATTTTTTCTGTAGTCTCGGATTGACAGAAATTAGGTGTCGTGCATTATATATTTTGTATCTATCAGTTTGCAAAAACTAGGTGTCATAATGGCATGTGATTACACTAGTCACCACGTCAGCCAATATGATAGTGTTATGACTTGAGAGTTGAGAACACTTGTAGATGACAATGAACTTTTTGGAGAAGAAATTGGAATCTTGATGAAGTTGTTTTGATTTTGGTAGCCCGTTAGGCTCTGTTTGGTTTGTGGTTTACAGCAGGAAAGAAAAAGGGAAGAAAAACAAGTTCTGTTGTGTTTTCTGTTGTATTTTCTTCCATGCATAACTCACATTAAAAAAATAAAAGCCTAATTACACTTTACACCCATATACTATACCCGTGTTTTCAATTGGATACATAAACTATTTTTTTGTTCAATCGAACACTTGAACTTCAAAATTTCATTCAATTAGACCCAAAACCTAACGCCGTTGGCTTAAACTAACGGAAATTGTCAAGTGAGTTGCGCGTAATGCTTACCAGGCATACACTAGGTTAAGACAAATGAAGGAGATAGTGAGTGACGCAAAAAATCGCATTCAATCAGATCCAAAATCGCTTTAAATCCGATTCGAAGTCCAATTCAATCAGATCCAAAATCGCATTTAATCAACCCCAAAAGAACATTATTTTTCGCACTATCCACAATCTCATTCATTTGGCGTAACCTAATATGTGACAAGTAAGCATTACGCACAACTCACGTGACAATGTTAGTTAGCTTAAGCCAACGATGTCAGGTTTTGGGTCTGATTGAATGAATTTTTGAAGTTCAAGTGTTCGATTGAACAAAAAAAATTTATGTATCCAATTGAAAACATGAATATAGTATAAGGGTATAAAGTGTAATTAGGCCAAAAATAAAATCGCAAAACATAGTCCTACCTCAAGAAAAAACAGTAGGAAAGTGACTAACAAAATGCGAAATTTTTATTTAGTTGTTGCCATATTTTCATTTCGTTCCTATTTTCCTCGTTAACCAAACAAAGAGAGGTATTTCTTTTATTTCCCTCACTAAATCCATGAACCAAACATAGCCTTAGGGCTTAGCTTTGTTAGCAACTAACTACTTTATAGCTTAAGTAGTTAAAAGAGGGACCAAACAATGTATATCTAGGTAAATAGATGATTAATGCAAATAGATAGAAGGTCCATGGAGAGACGTAGAGGTAGATCCAAGACCTCCCAGAAACAAAGTTCGAATATTTGTTAAACAACTTCTAGTCCCTTAATCTCTAAGATAGGAGGTAAATTGAAGGCTTATTACTTGAAAGAATTTTCCTTATCTATCCTCAAATCTATTAAAGCAAAATCGCTAATCTGTAGGAACAAAGACTGCATCAGAATCCAGGATCTTATTAATTAATATTGATTTTGTTATACTAAATGCATCTCGTTTACTTGGCAGGAAAATTTTGGTAAGCAACCCATCACTAATCAGGTAGTTAATATGTTAATTGAGGTGGAGAATATTTTTCTATCTTGATTCATACTCGGAACTATTTTTTTTAATTTAAGCTGGTTTTTTGTTCCTTCTTCTTCCCCCTCTTTCTCGCAGCTCCAGAACGGGATGTATTTACCATACAATTTGGATTATAAGCAACAACACCAACCTATATCAGTGATTCCTAATGATGGTAGTCCGCCAATAGATTTATCCGAGGACCCTAACTTGTTTACTAAAAGGTTAGTTAAGTCTTCAAATCTTTGTTATTTGAAAAAGTATTTTTTCAGAAGTAGTTATAAACTTACTTTGTCTGGATCCGAAGGAGAAATATATCTAGTAGCATGTTTGGTTGTCATTTCAATTGGAATAACTCCATGCCTTCATGGGTGGTTTAAATAGCATTTCGAACCAAAATCTGTCATCACATTTGAATTTATTTAGATAAATAGGAGACCTCGTTATATTTTGTCATACATGGCCATTTCAATATTTTCTTGGAATCGAAAATTAATGATTTTAAGCATCACTTTGGAACAGAGCACAATTTTTCCTAAATGAAAGTCAATTTTTCATGGAACGTCAATAATACTACCCATTGTTGTCGAATCGTAGGTTTGCCCAAATTTTGATCTTGAATAGCAAGGAATCTTGAATTGTAAGATTAAGCTTTTTCAGAAAATAAATGTATATATCTATATATTGTATGCACATAAAAACACACTTACAAACAAAATAACAATTTCACTCTTAATAAAATAACAATAATAATAATAATAACAATTTAAGTCAACTTTCATGGAATATCAAGGCTCAAGTTGTTGGAGAGTTTTTTTTTTCCCTTAAAACGTCAAAGTTAAAAAATATATGAAACCTGGATAGTATGAGGTTGTGTGAAACTTGAATGAAATCATATGAATCGACTTGTGAATAGACCAATTCTAACAATATATGAGCTGTGACACCTTTCTTAATCTAATCCCAATCCATTTTACGGTTTTGTCCTTCTCCAGTGATCTGGAATACACTCTATGTAGCTCCCATGGTAGCTATGCCAGTTACCTAGGGAAAAGTGATAACACCGATATTATTAGCACCGGGCAAGAAAATGGAGTCCCCGATGTGTCGAGCAAAACTGAAGATGTTCAAGTAGAACTTTATTCACCATACCCTTATTACCCTCCATACAATCTTGGTTTCCTATGTGACAAGAAAGTCCAACCAGCACAACCGATGAATCTTCAAGAAAATTCCGAGGAATATTGCTTCGACGGAATTTTTGAACCTCCTCATCAATCTGGGTATGACACAACGTATCGTAATTGGGCTTCCATGTTTGGGTCTTATGATGCTATTCCATTTGATGAGCGTTTATATCCCCAGGCAAGTCTTTTCTTCCAACTCTCTCTCTCTCTTGTTTTTTCAAGGTTTTTCTTTGTTTGTTTTGTTCTTTCTATGCTTATTAGATGGTTATGGCTTAGTTTTAATCGTATTGCACTGTTTGTTGGGCTTCTATAGGATAAATTTGTTTATTAAGAAAAGGATGTGAGTGGGCATGCGCGCGTTTGATGTACAGAGAGAGAGAGAGAGAGAGATTTGGGGTACTTTCCCCCCACTTTTTATTTTATTTTATTTTATTATATTGCCTTGCTTGATGGTGGAAGGTCCCTATGGATTGCAAAACTTGGCAACAATATCATTAGATGATTTAAAAAAAAAAATACGGAGTACTTTAGATGGCCAATAGACGGAGATAGTTAATTACATGAACCAACCCAGAGTATACACGTTAAACCTTATGGTCTATAATATGAATGAAAAATAATTACTGATTTTTTAGTGCTGGAGATTTTAAGGCACTAAATCTACAGTACTGGAAGGAAAAAAAAAATGTTTTACTTAAAAAGTCTTTCGAAGAATTTTTCATTAGAATTTTTTAACTTTAAGCTTTCATAAGTCTTCGACTACTTTTTCAGTCAAGTTGTGAGCCCTTATTCCTTGTCAGTACACTGGAAAAAGGAAAGAGTGAAAGAAAGAAGTTAGTCTTGCTAGCTTTTGCTTTTAAGGTGGACAATGGTTTTGCGTACGAGAGAATGAGTTAAGAGTTTATAAAACCTCATGCTCCTCAACTTAAAACAGAATAACTCTCTCTCTCTCTCTCTCTCTCTCTCTCTCTCTCTCTCTCTCTCTCTCTCTCTCTCTCTCTCAATATGTATACACACACACACATTCCCTCTTCAAATTATGAGTCATTTATTCCATTTTGAGATATCTCATTTTAAGATTCCTTTTTGAAAAGTCAATGTACTTTAACTACATATTTTCCAAGTTTACTCGCTATATTATATAAAATGTTCTCACCTTTTCTGTAATGTGACACTAGAATATTGAAATTGAAAAAAGGACAATAATGGAGAGTTAAGACAATTTCACCACAATTATAGAGGTTCCTAGTTGAAGTTCCCAAAACAAACTCTTAACATGGGACAGAGTGAGTGTGTATGTGTAAGTTGACACATGTAGCTATTCTAATAAGCACTTTGCTTGCCCCTTGCAGCAACAACACTTTTATCTCTGATGACCATATGGCTAAGGAACTTGGTCATATTCATGTGCAAGCAACTCATCATCCCAGCTTAACAAACTGATATTTCAATGGCTTTCCAATTTGTGGAGAGCTATAGGAAGCAGCTGGAGGTATATGTATAACAACCATGAATGGGGCAATCAAATGAACCAATACTATTTCACTGAAGGAGTGAAGCTGAATTGAGCAAATAAGGCCAAGGCACCAATGATAATGATTGTTTGTATACAAAGAGATATAAAATGTATATTCATTGATGGCCTCATTATTTTGGTGTGAGGTTATCAATGGCATTATGGCAGCAAAAAGTCTTCTTATCCAAATCTATCCACAGCACTCTGAGCTGTAAATTCAATATTGTATGTAAAAGAAATTAAGCAATTCATAATAGCAGATTTATATACTATTTCATGAGCAGTCTCTTGTGAGATTTACCTGTTATATGTTTTGATCGGGGCAATGTTAGGGGCACAATCACTTTACACGATCCACTAAAATTACTAGACCACACAGTGCCATCCAGGAGACAAATAGAATGTTTTTGGAAAGTAGTTGTGCCCTAAACATTACTCGCTTTTATCATCTCAATTTTTATAAGTTTGCACATCCCATTTCTTCTAGCTTCCAGGTAAATACAAATACAATTCATGAGACTTCTCCACCACGGGATTTGGGGAGGGTTAGATGTACCGTGTACGCAGCCTTATTATAGCATTTCCTAAGTATAAGGCCATCTCCTACTATGTATTAAATTCCATGTAGCAAACTTGTCTTTAGAAACACCAATATTTGTAATAAGTGGGCCTTAGTCCATGTGGTATCACTCCATCTCTCCCAAATGGGAAGTGGGGGGTTCAAATCTCCCTAGGGGAAGTGGGGAGGGGATTTTCTCCTCCTCTAGCATTATAGAACTGGCCCTCTATCCTAGTTTGTAGAGATCTATTGGACTGTCTTACTTGGGTTGTGTGTGTAGGTATGTGTGTGCGTGCGTCCCCCATGTAAGTGATCAAAAAAACCAAGAAACACTAATATTTGTCCCTCCACCAAACTTAATTATTATTGAGCAGAAAAGATTTGGAGTCGATAGTGAGAAAATTTACATTATTTCTCAAATTTGTTGTGTTGAGTTGGAGATGGTTTGACAATTGTATCATGTGTAGTGAGTCTAGTGACATATGGTACCATGATCACTGACACAATTTGTAGTATAATAGATGGACCAATATTAATTTAAAACATGTAAAAAAATATCGACAAAAAAAATAGAGAGAAAAAAAAAAAAAAAAGAGCATTAGAAGTGTTAGTCGAATTAAATATAGCGAACTCTTCATTGCAATAAATGAGATAATTCTCGAGGAGAGGAACTACACTTTGCACTTTTGAAGTTTGGGTGATTTTGTACTTTGTACTCTAAAATTTTAAATTTGGTATTTTGGTCCTTAAAGTTTGGAATGAGTTGCACTTTAGTTTCTCTTAGACTTTTTGCTACAAAATTTTGACTTTTAGTGACGAAATCATTCGTCGCTAAAAGGCTATTTGAACTTATTTGTCACATTTGTGAAACTTGAAGAATTAAAGTACCAATTTTAAAACTTTAGAGTGCAAAAGTACAAAATCACCGGAACTTCAACAGTGCAAAGTGCAATTCCAACTTCAAACAAATCTGTGGCGCATACAGTTTGGAGTAAAATCGAAACCAAAATATGTGGCGACCCACATGCAATTGTCGCTAGTATGTGTGTCAGTGTGCGGAGTCAGACCACAGATAGCCACACAGAGCATATGGTATGGTACCAATACCATCAATGCACCCACGTTAGAAAATGTGTCGGTTAGACCGAGAAGTCGCCGATGGAGCTGCTCCAACCAACTGACGATCTAAACCAACAGTCACGAGGCTCGACACTCGAGAGTGTTTCTCTCTCTCTGATAGTGTAGCACTAAGCTAAGGTTTTGACCATAATTTTCTCACCCTCAATCCCAAAGTTTTGACTTTTGAGTAGGATAAGTCTATTGTGAGAAGGTTTTTAAATGAAAAGGTATGTTTTAATCGTTGGATGAGAATATAGTCATAAGATCTTTAATAATCTATTGTCACAGCCCGGTCCCACAATAGCGGAACCGGAGCCCGTGGCACGCCACCGAGGCTAAACCAATTCATTAACGTTCCCAAAAATTAGGTTTGAAGAACACACGCAGCGGAAAACAAAACACATTTTAAAACCAGAGGTTCAGTCGACTGCTCAGTCGACTGCTCAGTCGACGGAGGCGGGCAGGGATTTTAATATCAAATTTCAGTCGACTGCAATTGGAGGTCCATTCGTCTGCTGAGGGGTCCAGTCGACTGCCGAGGGGTCCAGTCGACTGCTTTTGCAAAAAAAGAAGCAGTATCTAACAGGCTCAGGGGTTCAGTCGACTGCTCAGTCGACTGCTCCCCTGGCAGCAGCCCAAACTGCAGAAAACAAGTTTAAAAAGCTTCCTAACTATCACCAATGATCAACCATTCAATCAAACTCAGTCCAAAGTAATCTTAACTGTATTAAAACATTTCTAAAGTAAGATTACAACATGTTACTAACTATTACAATGGTTTAAAATCCATTCTAACATACCAAATTAAACATGGGTTAAAACAACCAAATTCTTATTACAACATTCCTATTATCCCAAAACTACAAGATTTACATTTCAAGTTGCCTCTCAAGCGAACTCCCAACCCTCGTGTTCACTTCTGCGATTCCTCGCCAGCATTTACACCTGAAATGGTTATTTGAATAACCACACATATTTCGATTTGTTTAAGCTAAAGCTTAGTGAATAAAACAACATATGCACATGAATGATAAACATGTCAGCATTCACATCTCTACAATTCATACTAGTTGCCGGAGACTCACGTGCCCGTCCATATTCCCAATCCGCGACTCCTCGCCAATAAGTCCACGCGAAAGGGTAAGACCCACGATTCTACAAACAATCGTGCGACCTTAATGCCTATATCGGCTCCACAAAATGGCACGGTGACCACGTGCTCCTTCTGACCCAAATAAGCAACTTAACATGCTCAAATACATATCACCATGCTCGCGGTAATTAAAACATATCACCGTGCTATTGAGCCTACTTATCAATATAAATGCCCAATATGAACTACACAATATATCTCTAGGAATTAATACATGCTATTCAAACATAACATGAATACATGTCAAGAAATCATTCCAAAAACATAGTTGAATCACTCACCTCCGATTTACGCTCCTATAATTCAATCTGAAGAAAACCCGTGCACAAAGAACGTGCAGAAGTCCGTCTAGCACAATTCCTATGGATCAGAATTCCATTTATCAACTTATATGAAAAATTCTAGAAAATAACTTTTCGGAAAACTTAGCCAAACAGGCCCTAACATATATCAAAACGAAGCTCTTACCTCAAGGAGCTCGAATATGAAATCTGGGAGAAAACAGACTGACAGAAGGTCGTCGTTTGGCGTCGCAAAGCTCTAAACTCCTAAATCTCCCTCTAGCCCCCTTTTGGCCTCCTTCTTGAGTTTTTAGGTTAAGACTTATAAAAATCTAAGTTCATCCCTATCTATATATAGGCAACATTCTCGGGGAATTACGTTTACCTCCCCGCGAGTTTTCAAAACTCCTAAACAGTCTCTGAAACTTCCTATACAGCTTATTCATAGCTTCACGAGTGAAACCTCAAAATTATAAAAGTTTTCGACTAAGTTTCGTTTGGTTGCTAAAACGCGAATTTCTATATGACGTTTCCGAAGTTGCTAATTAGCCTACCAAATTAATAGCGTGTTCATTCGTCCTCACCAGGATACTAAATCTAACATCAGAAATAAATTCTAAAACAGAAAATAATACAGATATTGAAATACACAGGTAAACATTTATTTTCAGATAAACATTTAAATTGTTCTACAGTGACCGTCTCATACTCGGAGAGACTTCACAAACAATAAATCCTTAATCACCACAGTTTCAGAGGGTTCTCTAATACAGACACCCAAATCAACTCGTGAGTCAAAACTCACTCAATCATGTGTCATAGGACACGCCACATCACATTATCATGCATGACAATGAAATGCAAAAGAAATAACACAAATGTGGGTGTTATATCTATAGATGCATTTATTGCTAGATTCTCATTCAACGATTAAAACCCGCCTTCTCATATAAGAAGTTGCTCACTATAGACTTGTCCTTTTGAGGAGGCCGGATCAGTGGCTCGGGTAGTGCCTACGTTACGCTGGTAAGACCATACGATTGAGAATTTATATATATATATATATATATATTTTTTTTTTTTTACATTTTAAAAAATTGCAAAATATTATCATGCCAGCGCCACACAGAGGCTGCTAGGGTGCTGCCCAGGCAACGCACTCTCGAGGATCCTTGGGCAATTTTGAAAGCATTTTTGGTCAGCCTTTTCTGGTTCACTAATGTACACCCATGTCTTCATTGGATGATATGTATCATATTCAGGGTCGGCCCTGACTTAACGGGGGCCCTAGGCGAGCTTTTTGAACGGGCCCTCTATATATTAGCACTAGTTACGAAGCGGGAAAAAAACATATTCAATACTGTAAACGATCAATTTTTTTGCAAAAAAATGTCCATATCATTTAAACCACTTGCTGTTTAAGTGAAGACATTGGTTCCACGGGTAAATCAATACATTTCAGTTCATTGATTTTGATTTTGAAATTAAATTGAGATATAGTTGGAATTTTTACAACAGATTTATAGATATCACAACAAAAACAAAAATGTGTTAAGAATTCTATATAATTGAAGAAGGTAATTAAATCTAGAGTTGACTAAATTTTCTTAGTTTCCTAAACTATGCTATCAAACGTGATTGCTTTCCTGCCAATCCTATATATATATATATATATATACATACCAATATATGAAGCTTAGTTTAGATATGTAAAATTCATTATTTCCTTTTATTATATGGAAGTTTAGATACATAAAATGCTGATTGATCCTTAACAAAACTAAATTAGGTGAGAGAGAGTAATTATTAATGGTATAGAGATTTGATAGGATAGAACACAAATCAATTGTGCATGTAACCATTTTGGAGGACTAACAATTAGATGGTTTAAAATATCCACTCTTGTCTTAACGGTTGAGATTGAAAGTTAGATAAAAAAAAAAGGGAGGGACTCACAGTCCTAGCATATTATATAGATTATCTAGCTATCAGAATGTATCTAACTAGGCATAAAGACAAAATATGCCCTTGAAGTTTAGTCCGTCTCATTTAAGTCCTTGTAGTTTCAATTGCATAATTTTGAATAGAAGCAGTATGGTCCAAATATCCTATTCTGTCAGAAAATTTGATAAAATTCACCCACTGCTCTGCACAATTACGCTGATAAGTGGGCTGTGAGATTAGTGGTATTCTATTTTTACCCCTAAAAAGAGTGATAATGCATAGCATGTGAGTAAATGCTATCAATTCTTCTCATAGAATTGGACATTTGGACCACCTTACTTCTATTTAAAAACTTTAGGAACCAAATTGATGCAATTGAAACTACAAAGACGAAAATGAGACATCGACCAAACTTAAAGGGTATATTTTGTAATAAAGCCTATCTAACTATTTTAAGCTACACGCACACACCAAAAAAAAAATATAATAATAATAATAATTAGACGCCATAAATGAAAACAAGGAGTTAGTTAGATTGTCTTGGGACCGTGGACTAGGGCCTGTTTGGGGAAGGACAAAAAGTGTGTTTAGTTTAGGTGCTTTTATAATTGGGCTTAATACTAATGGTATAGTTGCAAACTTTTGTGGGCCCTAAAAATAACCAATGAGTTGGGGGCCCTAGGCATTGGCCTTGGTGGCCTTTGCCCAGGGCCGGGCCTGATCATATTTCATTCACATTTTGCCCTTGTACTATCAAAATAATTATGAAAATGAGACACATATCACCTTATGTATCATATTTCATTCACATTTTGTCCTTGTACTATCAAAATAATTATGAAAATGAGACACATATCACCTAATGAAGGTCTGAGTGAGCAATGATAAATTAAAATTGGGTGAGCAAAAATGCTCTCCAAAATTTTAATCTTGGAGACTCCTCTCAGACCATGTAAAAACCAAGAGAGAAGCAATCCATGCATAAGCCGAGTTGACCAGAGCTTTTTGACTTCTTGGGAGGTTAGAAGTTTAGAGGGGGTGAACCAAGAAAGTTGAAAGGGATAGTCCTTAATAGACAAAGTCTTTCAATTTGATTTGAGTTTCGATCCTATTGCTAGCTTGCCTCTCTGACTTAATTAATTCGTGTGTTTTGGGATTGGTACATGTACTTGAATTTCTCTCTGTTCTACTCCAATAAAACGACAATAGATGTAAACACTGGTGGATTTGTCCTCATTAAACGAAGGGAAAAAAAAAAGAAAAAAAAGGGGTGTCAAATACTCAAAGTGCTCCAAACCCAAAGAGCTCGTTTCGATGTTTTAGGATCAGATTGGACAATTAGTCCATCTTGAGCTAGGTTGGTCAGGCATTAGTAAGTCTCAAAACTCGGACAGTCGGACAGAACTGGATACTTCTAGCTAAACTGAAAGAGACATAAAATCAAGCCCAAGGCATCTAAATTATGGCCATCCTTATACACAACAAAATTGGAATGTTGATTTTTTTTTTCCTTTTCTAATTGCCTTGAAATGCAAAAATCTTTTTTGCCAACAGAAGTTTTGATTAAATTACGATTTTGAAATATCCATTTTGTATAAACTTATTATTTCATTGACTAACCTCTTCGATAGACTTTTGTGTTTGACAGAAATAACGGTTTTTTTTTTTTTTTTTTTTTTTTTGGGGAGGGGGGGGTTTGAATTAATTTTTATAAAAAAAAAGAAAAAAAAAAATTGCATGTCTAATTAATGTAACAACTATATTTTTTGGTGTCCTATAAATAAAAAGTAATAATGTACAACTATATAACACATTCAAAACAGGATGAGCGTAAATATTGACCAGTAACTAGTCACTAAATTTGATTAGGCCTCAAAACATAAGTATTAAATCAAGTTCTGTGTTTGTACACTGACCTCATAACACACTTCACCAATTAAGTCATGCTGACAAATTGGCAGTAGGATTCTAATCCTTGGGGCCAATCCTTTATAACCAACTTGCTACAACTCCTTTGTGGATTAGACCAAACTAGTTGGTTGAATATTATTAACTATTATGCTTCTCAATAGTCATATTTGATACTATAGGAAAACAATAAATAGTAAATAGAAAATACTATAGTACTACCGTACCAATTTACCAAACAAGTTGGTTAAATGTTATTAAGCTTTTCAATAATCATATGGATAACCAAGCCTCTTGTGGACGAATGGTAAACTTCTTGGGTGTACTACCCAAAAGGTTTAGTGTTCGAGTCATGGGGAGCGTGGCCACTGGATTATTCACCCGGCGCCTTCAGGCCTCGGGAGATTAATCGAGGGACCTGCAAGCTGGCCCGGACACCCCCAATTACCAAAAAAAAAAAAATAATAATAATAATAAAATAATCATATGGATTAGCTAAGAAAGAAATAAATAGCAAATACTACAAGTAATAACTAAGAATAATGTTATACTTCCTCAATTTCTATCCCAAAAGTAGTTTCTAAATGATGTGATAGTAGAGTCAGACAAATAATTTTCAATCAAAATTCAACTGATCTCACTGTATTAGACCTAACCCCACTGCCACATCAATTGAAAAACACTTCTGAAAAAAAAAAAAAAAATTTTGATAAACGTAGCATTACTCACTAACTAAACACTTGTAAATCCTAGAGAAATTGAATTCACATTTCACTCTCATACACTGAAATTTCAAGGTTGACAAACAAGGATAACTTCAGCAAAAGCTGATTACAATGACCTTATAGGCCCAAAAAGATGATCCTAATAGAGGAAAAAAAGACCTAGTCAGTAGTCACTCACTATTGGCGGGTAGTAAAATTCCACCTCTGCCCCCCATCTTCTGACTTATAACAGAAGGAAAAAAAAGGATAAAAAAGAAGCCCTAAAAAAATAAGGTCCCATGAACATATAATATTGGGTACCCTACAATTTAAAATGAAAAGGGCAATTTAAATAATTAGCCCTTTCTCATTTTTACCAAAAGGCCATGACTGACCCCATTGATATGTCTACTACACTAACATAAGTCACAATACTAATAATAGTGTCTAATTAGGGTAATAGTGTCTAATTAGGGTGTCTACCGAAACTGCCCTCCACTAAATGTCTGCCCAAAGGACCAGCTAGCTGGGGCAACATTAGTGGACACCACAGTGTGACCATCACTTGTGGTGACCTTAAATGAGAGGGTCTGTCCATTAAGATAAGTGTTGCTTTGCCAATTTTGCCCCCAGTTCCTTGACATTGGTTGCCAAACAGTCCTTGAACCTTTGATGGAGACAGAATGTACATCACCAGCACCACCAACGTTGGTTATGAGGACCAAGTTGAAGTAGGAGTGTCCATTGATGGTGAACCTTATGCCTCCCCTTTTCTTGCAGGGTACCCTACAAAAATAACCCACAAAGTAAAAGACATTATTAACCCTTTGTTGAATGAAAAGTACTTTCTTTTAGGTTGAAGCACCTTTGAACTTGTGTACTTCCGCCAAAACGTGCTTTTATTTATTCAAACGTGCTAATGATATATGCATTTTGGTCCCAATTCCCAAAAGTACATTGAGCCCCAAAAAGTACCGCCTAAGTGAAAAACTAACTAGTCTAGGAATCTCTAGCTACTTTAAAGCAAAATAGCATACCATTTTCAAAGAGTAACAAATTTGCTTCACACCCTAAAGTAAATTTAGGGACACCACGTAAAAAAGTTGTGCTCAAATGGCGTAACAAAATCGAACTCCAAATTTAGTACACCAAGCAAATATGATGCATCTTCAAATTAATTACGGTATGTGGGTTTAGTGCAGTAGGTGGGTAATGTGGGTTTGGTTGATTTTGCATCAAAATGAGTAAAAATAAAAACATATTTAATGTCTGATGTATTTTTGGAGTGACAAAACTTGATAAATCGAATTATATATATCAAATTTAACTTTGATATAACAAAGTTTACATTTAATGCAACTCTTGGGGATGGTCTAATGTCTTTATTAGGGTTTAATGGTCTAATGCCTATTCACATCTCTAAAGGTCTACCTTCTTTTCCATGGTCTAATGCTCTTAATGCCTATTGACATCTCCAATGGTGTGATGTCTATCTAACTCCTTCAAAACATCTCCAACAGATACATCAAATGTGTACTTTGCTACATCAAAGTCAAATTTGATGTATAAAATTTGACGTATCAAACTTTGTCGCTCCAAAGTATACAAAAAAAGTTTTGAATATTATGTAACATTTACACATTTTACACAACCAACCAAACCCACTAAACTCACATACAATAATTGGTTTGTTGCATCTTCGTAAATTTGCCGTATTTGTCTGGCGTAACAAACTTGAAGTTGGGTTTTGTTGTGTTCTTTGGAGTACAACTTTTCTACTCTCTGTGGCACAACAAATTTGCTGTATGAATCAAATTTGTAACACCCTTTGGAGATATATAATTCTTAAACAAGAGTTCAAATTGAACTATTTAAGGGCACCCCACCCTATATAAGAGCTAAAATCACTTCAAAATCAGACATTTTCCAACACATATTTGGGATTTGAAGGGGGAAAAAAAAAAAAAACAATCTAAACACACAACATTGCTAAGGACACTAATAAATCTCACTAACACTCGCACACTAGAGGAGAGGTAGAGTGTGGGTGTGAGTGAGATCTGTTAGTGTCGCAATATTAGTCTTAAAACATATACCTTCTATAAGCCACAGGGACAACACCAGCTCTGTATTGGGCAATGTGTTGGAAGACAGGCTGAGAGAGATCAAAGTGGTGCTGTGGAGGATTACACCAGCCCCCTGCATTGTTTGGTAAGGCATTGTTTGGGGGACAGAAATTAGTGGCAGTGACCAAAACTGAGCCTGGAAGGCACCATTTGTTGTCATTCACACACTTAATCTCATAGCAAGAACCACAGCTTAACCCATTGTTGAACATAGCTGTACTTAGTGCTGCTGTGTTTGTACCATACCCCTGGCTGTACAAATTTCCATACCCACACGCCCCTCCTGCAAAATTTCCCCAAAATTTGAAAAATCAGCTAAATGGGTTTTTCCATAACATTCATCATGAGTTATGTACACACACACACATATATATATATATATATATACAGAGGGCTTTTTAGTGCGGAAGTCCACACCTTATTCTGTTTCCAGCTAATGGATCATGTAAAATTACTACCACACCCTTAATGAAATCTAGATCTAACAGTTGAAACAGCAGTCCGCAACACAAGAAGCGGACTATATATATATATATATTTATTTACATTTATTTATATCGTAGAAAATTTTGAAAAATCAGCTCAATGGGTTTTGAAAAATCAGCAAAATGGGCTTAAATAGCATTCATTTATGAGAGAATCATATACCTATACAATGTTTTTTTTTTGCTAAACATACCTATACAATGTATATACACGTATATTATGTATAATTTCTGCAGAACAACAGAAAATGATAAAAATAAATTAAAAATTGTATATATAGAAGGAGAACTCATATATATATATATACCCATTGTTCCAGATGCATCACCGCCTCCATAGAAAGTGGCACGAGCATTGGTCCAACCTCCACCAGACCCATGAGCAAGTGAGACCATTGATACAAAACCCACCATGAAAATCCCAATAACACCCATTTTCCTGCAAAATAGAAGTGGGCATTTTAGTATTTTGTTGAACCCTTAACTACAAGCAAATCAAACAGCTTAGAGAGAGAGAGAGAGAGAGGTAATTACATGAGGAATCAGCCGTCAAAGGGAGAGCAAGAGAGGAAATTAGAAGAGGAGTGGGAGAGATGTGAGTGAAGAAAATGGGGAAGGGGGTTGGGGTGATAAATAGAAGTTAGGAGGCAGGTCGGGTCGGACCTAGCCAGTCTCAGACCCACCACAACAGTCAATAACTAGTTAACGGAGTACCACTTTTGGGAGGTGTCACTTTTGGGAGGTGTGGTAAAGAGAAATATAATATTATGCTTTCTAATTTTGTATCCCAAATTAAATACATGTGGCAGTGAAACCTTCAATAATAATAAGACCAGTTAATCCAATGGGGTCAATGCCACGTATATTTGGGAAGCAGGTGTAAAAGCGTTTGTGTTGAAAAACGGTTTAGAAGATTTGAACAGTGTGGCTTTGAACATTTGTTGTAAGAGCAATGCTATGATTCTCAAATTTGGATATCTAAATTTGATTTCAAGTAAAAGTTGTAACATATGATATGACAATGATCATGTACTACGGATTACCGCATTTGGTATCACTCCCATAATATTTAAGATATTATGAATTCAGGAACTATATCTAGACTTGTCAATCAGTCAATTCGGTCAATTTTTTTCAATTTTTTAAAATTTCAAAACCGACTAATTGCCCTCGGTTCGGTCAATTTTGCCGATTTTCCTCGATTCAGTTGGTTTTTAAGTTTAGTGTATTTTTTTTCTTCAAAAAACAACGTCCAATAAACTTTTGTAAAACTCCTAATTGTAGCGATACTTTTGCTACAAAGACCCCTCGCTATCTTCTTTTCTCTCTCATAGCACCTTTTTTTTTTTGGATCTGTTGGGTGAACCGGGATTTTGCTTCTCAAATTCAAACCACAAGAGTAGGGCTGCTCACGAGTCGGGTGAGTCAGGTGAGACCCTTATCCGCTCATTCATCCGAACATAGTCGGGTTTGCCCTCCTTTCATGCGTCATCCACTCGCTTTGTCAGGTGCACCAGACTCATCGGGTGGTCGGGTGAGTCGGGCCGAGTCGGGTGAGTCGGGTGAAATCCGACTGTCTCATTTGTCTCAATCAAACATTTGCGTTACACATGACTTTGTCTTCATTTTATTTTTTTTTCTTTTTTTGCTTTGAATGTTTTTGTCTACATAGTCATGGGCTAACCAAACCTCTGACCAAACAAAAAATAAAAACATAGTCATGTGCTAGTTTGATGGTTTTAATATTTTTATATCTCCGCTAGTGACATATATATTTTATTGATACAAGAATATAACATATATATATATATATATATTTAAAGACTATATAATACATAATACATATACTGATATAAGCATATTACATATATATATATATATATTAAAGGCTATATAATAAATAATGCATATATTGATATAACCCTAGACCTGTGACTCCATCCGAAACTGTCGGGTTTACACCCCCAAGACCCGTGACTCCACCCACATTGTTTAAAAATCAATAAAAAGGCTACGGGTGAGTCGGGTGGTCGGGTGGTCGGGTGAGTCGGTGGGCGGGTGGATTTTGAGCAACCCTACACAAGAGTTATTGAGCATCATGTATTAAAGCATCTCTAACTATTACTATCCATTTTTAGTAGTCAAAATGGTATTTGACTCTTTGAGTACTCCATTTGAAGAAAAACAGACAGTCATTTTAGTATAACACAACTAGAGGTGTAATTTGGAACGGAAATTCCGATTCTGACCGATTCCGATTCGAAAAATTCATATTTTGGAAACTAAAAATGAATTCCAAAAATTCCGAAAAAAATTCATAATGGAATCAGTATTGTTTTGAGAATTTCGAAAATTCTGAAAAATTTTCTAAAAAAATTTCGATAATGTATTTTCCTAAATATTCCAAATTATATATATTATAAGGGAATTGATTTTGGCACTCCATGAAGTGCATTAACTACATGGTACTACATGCATTGGATGTGGCACAGTGCAGTGCGAATAGTAACTTTTGGAGTGCCAAAATCAATTCCCTATTATAAATACATATATTATAGCATAAGTTGTATATATCATATATGGGGTATTGTATGTAATTTTGAAAAGTTATGGGATCTATTCATAATAACTTAAACATTAAGCACTATATACACATACACTAAACATTTTAGGGCTTCATCATCTTTAGCTCGCAGCCCCTGAGAGAGAGAGAGAGAGGGGTCTGAAATTCGAGAATGGCTTCTTCATCATCCCTAAAGGAAGATCCACTGGTCGGAGCAGCAACTGGAAGTGAAACAGAGAGCTCATCCAGATCTTTGGATTCAGACAAATCTGGCAAAGAATCGGCAACATAACGAGGACGAAGACGCCACGATTCCCAGTGCCGATGTACCTCGTCATTGCCACCTCAATCTCTCTCTGAATCACTTTTGTTCTCTTTGTTCCTTCTCGATCTCTTAGCTTCTCGATCTGTACATACACACTCATAAATGTATCACCTTTAAAATTTGATGTTTTAGGGCTTATATGTAATGCTTTAAGACTTGTATGGAAACCCTAAAGATTTTGAAAATCCAATAAATTTTGATTCCGAAATTTTTTGAAATCGGAACACAAAATAAGAATTCTGAAATTTTGAAATAGGAATCAGAATTGGTTTTAGAGTTCTGAAAATTTCAAAAATTTTCCCAAAAGAGTGGCTTCCGTTCAGTTCCGGCCTAATGACACCCCTAAACATAACCATAGATAAGCTCCCCATTTTATTTTATTTGCAATCTGGTGGTTAGTGTGTCACACATGTTCCAAAATTTCATGGTTTTATCATGCATATTTAGATTTTTGTGAATTATCAATGTTATTTGATAATTGGATTGAAGTTGACTCTGAGTCAACGGTAAGGTGACTGTAAGGACACAGGAATTTGGTAATTGAGATTGCATTGGCATGGTTAAATGGCATTTATGTGATTTAAATGTTATTTGAAATATCTGGTATTTTATGAATAGTGAATTATACATGTGTAGTATAATTTCTGGTATTTTAATATCGCTGTAGAGTTTTTTTGAACACTGTGGTGGAAACGTGAGTGAGACTTTTTAAAAAAGGTAGCTTGTGTAGAGATTCCACAAAATTTAGTTTTCGAACGTAATTTTGGACCCAAACGAGACTTAGTCGAAAACTTTTGTAATTGATAAATTTCACTCATAAAGGCATAAAATGGGTGTATGCGACGTTTCGGGAGTTAATTAGAAGTTTGAGAAACTAGCGGGGGTGGTAAACGCGATTTCTGGAAAGTTTTCCTATAAATAGGTGAGGGTGAGATTTCATTCTTCACAAACCTTATAAAATATCCTTGGAGAGGGGAGAGAAAAGGGGATTTGATTCCTTGGGCTTTGTGACGACGATCGATGATGACCTTTCGTCCATCAGATTTTCTCCAGATTTGAGATTTGGACTCCTGGAGGTAAGGC
Source organism: Hydrangea macrophylla (assembly GCA_033977485.1). NCBI lineage: Eukaryota > Viridiplantae > Streptophyta > Magnoliopsida > Cornales > Hydrangeaceae > Hydrangea > Hydrangea macrophylla. The sequence continues at coordinate 8,001,951 of CM066987.1, forward strand.
CTACGTTTTGATAGCCATTAGTCCATGTTTGGCTAACTTTTGTAAAAATCTAATTTCTAAAAATCTAGGAAAATAGGTATCAACTTGTTAGAATCATCTAAAAACAGAGATCCGATGTTTCTTTGCCTCCATGGTACTTCCCTCAAAGTTTGAGAGGATTTGCATGAGGTATGAAATCCTAACCTATGTTATATAGGTGAAATACATGTTTTAGATTTCGACGACAAAATTGTGATCCGGGCAAAATCCATGTGTTGATCTTAGGCCTGTTAATTATGCACGCGCTTAAATGTGAAAAGCATGTCTACTTTTACGCGAACACGTTGAGTTATTTATGTGGGTCAAAGGGGGGACTTATACAAATTCATGTCGGAGTAAGCTTCTCGATGTTTGAGAATTTTATTAGCAACGACTACTGTGCATGGTTTAAGGCTTGGACTTGCCAGGGTACTTGGGGATATAATGGTTGTAGACTTGGACTAGCCATTGACATCGTGGTTTAAGGCTTGAACTTGCCGCTACCGGATGAAGACGTATTTTTCTCCCTAGAGACTATTGATGTGATTTATGAGATTAAAGCATGTTTTGTCATATATGCATATGTTAGAATTTGTACACTCAGCATATAGCTGAGAATGGAGTTGTACTCCATTACAGGTGAGAAGAAAAAAGGGGAAGAAGAAGCATGAGGAGTGAGGCCGATGAGACGACGGGAATTACTCTTGTTTATATTTTGTTTTGTTTCCTTTTCCTAAACTTGTAATAAGAGCATTGAATTCGTAACTTCTTGTAACTAAATCCTTGGGTTGATTTTTGTAGCATTGTAATCACTAGTAAATGCTTGTAGTTATGCTTTGAATCGTTGGTATACAATCGTGCTTGTGTTAGTTTTGAATCGGAGGAGTGTGGCTTGGAATGCTGCAGTGTATTAGTGTGCTGATGCCGATCAGTCGACTGGATCACTGTGTTGAGCTAAACACTGCTTTGATATGTTTGGAGATTAGCCGACTAGGCTGAGAAAACAGTCGACTGGATGGGATCCCAAAACATGACCTTCTGCTTGAATAGAGTACCAGTCGACTGATAAATTTTGACACCAGTCGATTGAGTCCCCGATACAGTTGACTGGACAGGGCTGTTGAATTTTTTTAACTTACTGCTTTTGATCTCCAGTCGACCGGAGCCCAGATCCAGTCGATTGGACCTCTGTTCTCAAAAATGAATTCTTTTGGATGCGTTCCAATTGGCTAAACTTTTTATAACTCTATTTTTTTTAAAGGATTTGACTTATGTTTTTCGCTGCTATTTTACTTTAAAGGAACTAAATAAGCCTTGGTGGCGTGCCACGTGTCCTATTCTTGTGCATAGCGGGATGGGTTGTGACATTTATTGGTATCAGAGCTAGAGGTAACAAAAATTTGGGAACTTCGACGACGAGTGGAGTGTTGAGTGATTTGTAACATGTTCTAGATTGCATCCATATATGGTAGAGATGTTTGATGCATATGTATGTTGTTTTACGTACATGAATTGTTGATTGTCATACATGTATAGTGTTTATGTATGGAGACTTACAGGAGTTACAATCATAGGTGACCAAGAATTATCACCGCATACCCGACGTATGAATGAAATGCCAGAAATGATTGGGAGTATGGGAGATATGATAGGGAATATATCACAACGATTGCCTCCAACATCTCCATTTGAACCAGCACCGATAGCTGTAATACCAGTACATGAGAATAGGGGTATGAGATCTATATTAGAATAGTTTGCGAGAAAGAAGCCAACAGAGTTTCATGGGATATCTGACATAACGCTCGCAGAACATTGGATTATGGATATGGAAAGAATATTTCGATCTATTCCGATGACTGATAGGGAGAAGATTGAGAACGCTAGTGATATACTCAGGGGTGAGGCCCATAATTGGTGGGTAAACGTGTCATGCCCGTTCCATAATTTCATAGTTTAATCATGCATGATATGAAATTTTATAAATTATCATTGATATATGATAATTGAGGATAAGTGGTTGACGGTGGTCAACGGTAAGGTGTCAGTGAGGACACGGGAGCATGAAAGTTCATATTGCATAATCATGAGTAAATGGCATTTATATGATTTAAATGTTATTTGACTTTATCTGGTATTCCTGTGAATAGTAATTATACCTGTGTAGTATAATTATGGTAAATTTGGATATGATAGTATCATTTTGAGAACTGTGGTGAGAACGTGAGTGATACGTTAATTAAAAAGGTAGGTTGTGTAGAGATTCCACAGAATATAGTTTTCGGACGTTATTTTGGACCCAAACGAAACCTAGTCGAAAACTTTTGAAATTTATAGTTTTCACTTGTAAAGTTATAAAATGAACGTGTGCGAAGTTTCGAGAGCTAATTAGAAGTTTGAGAAACTTGTGGGGAGGTAAACGTAATTTTCAAAGAGTTTTTCTATATATAGATGAGGATGAGATTGAAATCTCATCCACAACTCCTAAATATCTAGAGAGAGGAGAGAGAAGGGAGATTTTGTTGCCACGGGCTTTGCGACGACAAACGGCGACCGTTCGTCCTTCAGTTTTTCTCCAGATTTCATATTCGAACTCGTGGAGGTAAGACCTATGTTTTGGTACTACTTAGGTCGTGTTTGGAAAAGTTTTGTAAAAATCTTAATTTTGGACTTTTGGGAAAAAACAGGTATAAACTTGTAGGAATCGTACCAAATTCGAAATCCGACGTTTATTTAGCCCTCTAGACGATCCTTCAAAGTTTGAAGAGATTCGCACGAGGTATGAATTCTAGATCTATGAAATATATGGATTTTCATGTTTTGGACATCACTTTTGATATTCTTGGATCCGGGCAAAATTCATGTGTTAGTTAGGCCCGTTAATTATGCACGTGAAATTATGAGAAAAGCACGTATAACTGTTTATGTGAGCATGTTATGTGTCTACTTGGGTCAAAGGGGAGTTTGGTGCAAATTCATTCGGAGTAAGCTCCTCGAACCTTGAGGATTGTGATCTTGTTGGAATTGGAATTGTGGTTGTGTCTGGATTGGAGGTGGGCCCAACTAGTACACGGTACCTGGTATGGAGGAAGGCCCAACCAGTGTACGAGATGCGTGGGAGAGGTGGGCCTCCTACGGCATCGACCGGATGAATGCGTACCACTCACCCCAGAGACTATTTCTATGTGTTTTAGATGCTTAAACCATGAACTGTCATATAAGCATACATTTAGAATTGTACGCTCAGCATATAGCTGAGCAGTGGAGATGTACTCCATTGCAGGTAAGAAGAAAGACAAGAAGAATCGTGAGGAGTGAGGCCGAGGAACGCTGGGGATTTCACACTTGTATATGTTTTGGTTGTCTTATTTTTAAATCCTGAAACTTGTGTAAGGATTGGTAATATGTTGTAATAGAACCATAGATTAGTTCTATAGTATGGTAATTCTGTAATTGAACGTCTGTAGTTATGTTTTAATACGTTAAAATCAGTTGTGGTTGTGTTTGTTGTTGGTATTGAGTAGCAGGACTTGTTAATTTTCAACACAGGCTGCCCAGCAGGGGAGCAGTCGACTGGACCCAGGGTCAGTCGACTGGACCTCGTGGGATTTAGACACTGATAGTATATTATAAGAGAAGCAGTCGACTGACCCCTTGGACAGTCGACTGAACACTGTTAATCTTGGCTACTGCTTCTTAGAATAGAAAAGCAGTCGACTGGTTTTCTCTAAGCAGTCGACTGGACCTCTGTGGTGGATTTAGGATTTTAGTTTCTGTCAGGCACAGTCGACTGGACCCTAGTACAGTCGACTGGGCAGTTGACTGAACCTCTGTATTTTGAAATGGATTCTTTGGAAAGTGTTTTCCTTTAGCCAAAACTTTTTATAACTCTGATTTCAATGGATTTTACAAACTCAGAGGGTAATGTTCCCCAAGTTTTAAAATACCCAGGGTTGTTTTAAAGTTCTTTCCGCTGCGTATCGTTAGATGATGTTTGGATGAGCCTTGGTGGCGTGCCACGTGTCCTATTTCCACGCGTAGTGGGATGGGTCGTGACAAAACGTTCTAGATCAGGGATCACCGATAACTTGGGAGGGATTTAAAGTAGAGTTTAATCGCCGATTCTTTCCAAGGGCTGCTCTCAATGCAAAGAAGTGAGAATTTGAAAATCTTCAACAAGGGGAGATGACTGTGACAGAGTACACCTCAAAGTATAATGCTTTGCTGAGATTTGGAAAGGGGCCTGTGTTGACCGAGGAAGATAGAGCAAGGAAATTTGAAGGAGGTTTAAAGGAAAATCTTCATTTGTGGGTGGAGACCTACAATCATTCGACTGTAGCAACAGTGCAACAAACAGCGCTTGTAGCCGAGAGTATAATGGAAAGATCAAGGCAGAATCAGCACGATAAACAGGGTAATGAGGGTGGTGATAGGAACCAAGGTGAATCTTTTAAGAGGCCATTTTCAAGAGGCTCTGGTTCTAGTTTTAGCAATTTCAGGAGGATACCAAGTAACATACCATTGTGTTCACTTTGCAATCGACCACACTCAAGTCGATGATTCATGACCAAATCCCAGAATAGAAACCAAGGAGGGGGTTATACTATTTCAACACTCGACATGAGGGGCAAGTGTTATGAGTGTGGAGTTTTTGGACATCAAGCCAAAGATTGTCTGAGAAAGCATTCCCAGCAAGGCACTAGTTCCATGGCATCTAGTGGTTCGAAGCTTAGACAATCCAACGATGGGGGACAAAGGACAGAGCAACATCAGAGGAGAGCATTTCAGATGAACCCGGGAGACATGGCTGCTTCAGAGACAGTGGCATCAGGTATGGTGCTTGTATGTTCGCACTTAGCACGCATACTTGTTGACTCAGGATCCACGCATTCATTTGTATGCATGCCTTTGTTGAACATTTGAATGTTAAATTGGCACCGTTAGGATATGAATTATCTATTATCATACCACTTAGTAAATCAATAACGACGTCTACGATATACAAGAACTGTGAAATCCAACTAGGAGAGAAGTTGATGGCCGTAGACCTTATACCAATTGTTGTGAACCACTTTGACGTGATACTAGGAATGGATTGGTTAGCTCGTAATCAAGCCACCATAGACTGTGAGCGAAAAGAAGTTAATTTTCGATCACCGGTGCATGGAAGCTTTTTTTTTAAGGGAGTGGGGTTACACCACCACCATACCTGATTTCAGTTATCCGAGCAGGTAAGTTGTTGAGAAAGGGATGTCAGGGATTCCTGTGTTCAGTACTAGATACTTCAGCGACTGAGTTGAAAGTAGAAGACATTCTGATAGTGCGAGAATATTCAGATGTGTGTTCTTGGTGACTTGCCAGACGTTCTGATTGAGAGGGAGATTGAGTTCACCATTGAGATAATGCCAGACGCAAGACCTGTATCGAAAGCACCGTATAGGATAGCACCCGTAGAATTGAAAGAGCTGAAAATTCAACTACAAGAATTACTTGACAAAGGTTTTATTCGACCTAGTGTATCACCGTGGGGTGCTCCAGTGTTGTTTGTGAAGAAGAAAGATGGTTCAATGAGAATGTGTGAGGACTATCGAGAACTAAACAAGTTGACAATTAAGAACAAGTACCCATTACCGAGAATTGATGATTTGTTTGATCAACTTTGTGGAGCACAAGTGTTTTCAAAGATAGATTTGAGATTGGGTTATCATGAGTTGAAAGTAAAGGCCGAAGATGTTGAAAAAACTGCTTTCAGAACGCGATATGGACACTATGAGTTTCTAGTCATGCCGTTTGGAGTTACGAATGCACCAGCCGCGTTCATGGACCTTATGAACCGAGTTTTCAAAGACTACTTGGATGATTTTGTGATAGTGTTCATCGATGACATTCTTGTCTACTCGCCGAGTGAGCTAGAGCATGAGAATCATTTGAGATTGATACTTCAGAGATTACGTGAGAAGTAATTATATTGGAAATTTAAGAAATGTGAATTCTGGCTACCTATTACTTTTCTTGGTCATGTGATCGACAAGAATAGAGTTTTAGTTGATCCTCACAAAGTAGAAGCCGTATCTAATTGGCAAAGGCCGACATCCATATCCAAAATCCGAAGTTTCTTGGGATTAGGTAGATACTACCGCCGTTTTATCGAGAATTTCTCGAAGGTTTCATTGCCAAAGAAAAAGCTGATGAGAAAGGGCATTGCATTTGAGTGGAGTCAAGAGTGCGAAGACAGTTTTCAAGAGTTGAAGTCACGATTGAGAAGAGCGCCTATTTTGACAACACCATCTAGAACCGAGGTGTTTTGTGATCTATAGTGATGCTTCACATCAGGGGTTAGGATGTGTGCTTATGCATGGTGGTAAAGTAATTGCGTATGCTTCAAGACAGTTGAAGACACACGAGGTTAACTATCCGACTCATGATCTTAAATTGGCCATAGTAATCTATGCTTTGAAGATTTGGAGACACTATTTATATGGGGAAAAGTGTGAGATTTTCATGGACCATAAGAGCTTGAAGTACCTATTCACACAACAGGATTTGAACATGAGACAGAGAAGATGGTTAGAGTTGATGAAGGATTATGATATTTCGATTGAGTATCATCCGGGGAAGGCTAATATAGTAGCCGATGCATTAAGCCGGAAGACGCTGAGGAACTTAGACGACGAGCTAACTAGTCAAAAGGACTTGATCAGAGACATAGAACGTTTAGAGTTGGATGTGCTTCCAAAGACTAGTGGTGGCCTAATGATGGCGATCATAGCACACCTAGATATTATTGACGATATTAAGAGGGAACAGTTTAACAATGTCTATCTGTGTAAAATGAGAGACGCGATTGGGAAAGCGACCTAATCTTGTATTGGAACAAGGAACGTTGAAGCTTGAGAAAAGATTGTGTGTGCCGAATGTGAAGGGCTTGAAAGAGAGAATTCTAGAGGAAGAGCATAGTATTAAGTATTCAGTATTCAGTTCATCCAAGAAGTAATAAAATGTATCAAAACTTACGAGAAATTTTTTGGTTGAAGGGTATAAAGCGTGAAATTGCTAAGTATGTCTCAGAGTGTTCGGCATGTCAGCAGGTCAAAGTGGAGAGACAAGTACTTGCGGGGCTACTACAACCATTGCCTGTGACAGAGTGGAAATAGGACGAGATCACGATGGATTTTGTGTCTGGTTTTCCACGATCGCTTAGCAAGAATGACAAGATTTGGGTTATAGTTGACTGATTGACAAAGTTAGCTCACTTTCTACCAATCAAGACGACCAAACCGTCTAAGTTGGTAGAGTTGTATGTGAAAGAGATTGTAAGACTACATGGGGTTCCAGCAGTGATAGTTTCGGATCGGGATAATAGTTTTACATCGAGGTTTTGCGGAAATCTACAGAAGGCTATGGGTACGAAACTGAGTTTGGGTACCTCATTTCACCCTCAGACCGACGGCAGACAGAGCACATGATTCAGACGTTAGAGGATATGCTTAGACTTTGTGTTCTAGATTTTGGGAGTGATTGGGAGAAACACTTTAATTGAATTTTCTTACAATAATAGATTTCAGTCGAGTATCAGAATGGCACCGTATGAAGCTTTGTATGACCGTAAGTGTCGATCACCGGTTTGTTGGACCGAGGTTGGAGAAAAAAAGTTACTAGGATCTGAGTTAATACATGTGACTACTGAGAAGGTAAAGCTGATTCAAGAACGACTTAAGGTGGCTCAGAGTCGTTATAAGAGCTATGCGGACTCTAAGCGATGACCAATGATGTTCGAAGTGGGAGATTTTGTATACTTGAGAGTATCGCCTTCGCAAGGCATTGTATAATTTGGGAAGCGAGGGAAGCTTAATCTGGGATTTGTAGGACCTTTTGAGATCCTAGAAAGAATAGGACCAGTGGCTTAACGGTTAGCCTTATCATTATACTTGGAACATGTGCACAATGTTTTTCATGTATCGATGTTGAGACGATATATGATAGATTTGAGTAAGATCGTAGTGCCAAAACCATTACAGATTCAAGGAGACTTGACCTATATAGAACATCCCGTGGAGATACTAGATCGGAAAGAACGAGTGTTGAGAACGAAGACACTTCCGATGGTGAAAGTGCTGGTGTCAGTAAGGACACAGAAAATTGGTAATCGAGATTGCATTGGCATGGTTAAATGGTATTTATGTGATTTAAATGTTATTTGAAATATCTGGTATTTTATGAATAGTGAATTATACCTGTGTAGTATAATTTCTGGTATTTTAATATCGTTGTAGAGTTTTTTTTAACACTGTGGTGAGAACGTGAGTGAGACGTTTTAAAAAAAGGTAGCTTGTGTAGAGATTCCACATAATTTAGTTTTCGGACGTAATTTTGGACCCAAAGGAGACTTAGTCGAAAACTTTTGTAATTGATAAATTTTACTCGTCAAGGCATAAAATGGATGTATGCGACGTTTCGAGAGTTAATTAGAAGTTTAAGAAACTCGCAGGGTGGTAAACGAGATTTATGGAAAGTTTTCCTATAAATAGGTGAGGGTGAGATTTCATTCTTCACAAACCTTATAAAATATCGTTGGAGAGGTGAGAGAAAAGGGGATTTGATTCCTCGGGCTTTGTGACGATGATCGATGACCTTTCGTCCGCCAGATTTTCTCCAGATTTGAGATTTGGACTCCTGGAGGTAAGACCTACGTTTTGATAGCCATTAGTCCATGTTTGGCTAACTTTTGTAAAAATCTAATTTCTAAAAATCTGGGAAAAATAGGTATAAACTTGTAGGAATCATCTGAAAACGGAGATCCGACGTTTCCTTGCCTCCGTGGTGCTTCCCTCAAAGTTTGAGAATTTGCACGAGGTATGAAATCCCAACCTATGTTATATAGGTGAAATACATGTTTTAGATTTCGACAACGATATTGTGATCCAGGCAAAATCCATGTGTTGATCTTAGGCCCGTTAATTGTGCACGCGCTTAAATGTGAAAAACATGTCTACTTTTACGCGAACACGTTGAGTTATCTATGTGGGTCAAAGGGGGGACTTATACAAATTCATGTCGGAGTAGGCTTCTCGATGGTTGAGAATTTTAGTAGCGACGGCTACTATGTATGGTTTATGGCTTGGACTTGCCAGGGCACTTGGGGATATAATGGTTGTAGACTTGGACTAGCCATTGACATCGCGGTTTAAGGCTTGGACTTGCCGCTACCGGATGAAGACATATTTTTCTCCTTGGAGACTATTGATGTGATTTATGAGATTAAAGCATGTTTTATCATATATGCATATGTTAGAATTTGTACACCCAGCCGCTGAGCAATGAAGCTGTACTCCATTGCAGGTGAGAAGAAAAAGGGGAAGAAGAAGCGTGAGGAGTGAGACCGATGAGACAACGAGAACTACTCTCGTTTATATTTTGTTTTGTTTCCTTTTCCTAAATTTGTAACAAGAGCATTGAATTCGTAACTTCTTGTAACTAAATTCTTGGGATGATTTTTGTAGCATTGTAATCACTAGTAAATGCTTGTAGTTATGTTTTGAATCGTTGGTATACAATCGTGCTTGTGTTGGTTTTGAATCGGAGGAGTGTGGCTTAGAATGCTGCAGTGTATTAGTGTGCTGATGCCGATTAGTCGACAAGTTTTCGATTCAGTCGACTGGATCACTGTGTTGAACTAAACACTGCTTTGATATGTTTGGGGATCAGTCTACTGGGTTGAGAAAGCAGTCGACTGGATGGCATCCCAGAACATGACTTTCTGCTTGAATAGAGTACCAATCGACCGGACAATTCCAGTTGACTGATAAATTTTGGCACCAGTCGACTGAGTCCCCGACACAGTCGACTGGACAGGGCTGTTGTGGATATCGCAATTTTCCTTACCCACAGCTTTTTAAAATGTTTTCTCTTTCAAAATCAAAAACATGAGTCGCCACTTAATTTTAAAAGGAAAAATTATGAAATCATTTTAAAAGCAAACTGATCTTTTGGAAACCAGAGATTAACTAGGTTCGGGGATTATGGAATGAGAGAGGAAGGAGCCCGGCGGACTAAAATACCCCCTCTCATCCTATCTCGTGATAGGCCTCTACTCAACATCCTTTTAATCGAATTATTAATCTAAACATGCTCTCAATTAATACATATATTTAAATATACATTGCAAAAACATGTTGGAAAAGGCAAGATTGCTATGCTTCAACATGAGACGATTGGAGAAGTTCTTCCCCAAGTAGAGATGCTCAAGCTTTTCTCACAAAGCTTTCGCTGAGGTCCCCCCATGATGTCGTATACGACATCATCCACCAAACTCAGTCGCATGGTGCTAACGACTTTAGAGTTAATACGCTTCCACGTTTTGTCGGTCATCCCTTCTGGCTTGTTATCTTTACTGTACAATGGCTCCTCGATACCTTGCTGCACCAAGGCGTTTTTCATACGCACTTGCTACATGCTGAAATTCTTTTTGCCATCGAACTTTTCTATTGTCATTCGCATCTCCCCAAGCGAACTATCTCCAATTGCCATGGATTCTCAATCGTTGGCTCTGATGCCACTTTTTGGGAATAAGCTCACAATCACAACAAGAAACACCCACAAATATGGAGATAAATAGAACAAGTATGAAACATAACCACAAAAGAAAGTGAAGCAAACCAACACAACAATATTTAAATGTGGTTCTCAAGACCTCGCAATGTATATCTCTCCAACCAAGATATGTAAACACACACAATTGCTAGAACTAGATTTCTCCCTCACTAGTTCACGACCCTAACTTGTATATGTAGAGATTGTGGATCATACAATCTCTTGAGTAAGCCCTATATTTATATAGACTGTAGAGTCCCAATCTTAGTTGTAGTAGGACCCCTATGGTAAGTCTTATACATCAATAAATACTTTCACAAATATTGCTATGTAAAATAGCCAACTTCCACCATCAAATGAACCTTATTTGATAAGGAAAGCATCAGATAATCCGTTTGTTTCGATGTAAAATGTTTTCCGAAAAATGCTATCATGTACCAAGCATTTTCCAGAAAATATTTTACATTAAAACAAATGGAGACCAAATAAAAAAAAATTAGGAAACAACTCTACAAATAAAATTTTAGGCACAATCCTAATAAAAATGACTAATTAAGGCTTTAAGCTTCACCATTGGAGCATAATTTTTTTTTGGCCAAGAGGAGTCAAAATGACGCTTTTTCGAAATGAGTCCATATTTAGCTCTACGGGAGCATCTCCAATAGTTAGTAGTTGATCTGAGTAGCCAAAACGGTTTTTGGCTACGTGAATAATGTTTTATCAACCAATTAGCATAAACAATATCATAACTCAAGTGCTGCAATTGCAAACATTGCAGGCCTTCATATATAACGAACAAATTCAGTGTACGAGACTCTTGTTATTTCGAAGTCTGAAAATGTTAGATGTCAGCAGTTTAACACCTATCGATTGCATTTTTTGAGTCCTAATTATTAGTGAATAGCGGAGGACGAAACTGAAACACATTAAAAAAATTAAAGAATTGATTCCGCTAAGTCATAAGTATTTGGATCAAATTGAAATATGTACCATATTTCTGCCATATATTACAACGTATTATTGCTCCTTTGTTTCAAATCCATTTTGAATATAAGATACTTGCATCAAAACATTCGCTGATATAAATATATTTCAATAATGTTATGACAGTGGGATCTATATGCAATTGTAGTAAAACTACTAAATTTAATACGAAGATATTATAAATATTCCCAGTGCCAGGGCGGCTCTTGAGGTAATTTGACAAAGCAATCGCATGGGGTCTCGATTTTATTTTTAGGCCTTTTTTTTTTTCTTAATTTCTTCCTAATTTTTATATCCTAATTTCTATGAAACTTATTATTTTTAGGCATATTTTCTTCTAATTTTTCCTAATTTCAATGAAACTTCGTATATAGGCCTTATTTTTTTGGCCTCTTTGAAAATTTCCTTGAGGCCTCGGACAATTTTTGTCATCTCAGAGCCGGCCCTGCCCAGTGCCACAACATAGAACTAGCAATTATAACAATAAGAATAATGATTGGGGCACAAAAGGATACAAAAAACTTCCACAAAATGAGTGGAAAGTCTATGTGGCACAGTGGGACCCGCCAGCAATTAATGGAAATAATGCTTAATTACTGGTGGGTCCCAGTGTGCCACATAGACTTTCCACTCATTTTGTGGGAGTTTTTTGTATCTTTTGGTGCCCCTAGCATTGTTGTAACAATAATCAACATATTTCTGTCCATGACCCCCAAAACAAAACAAAAAAAAATTAATAAAATTAATAAATTAATTAATTAATTAAATGCTCCAATTCTGTAGCATTTTGCATTGAGTAACTCTTTGAGTACATAAGAGTTATACAAAAAGAGTATACATAAACTTTTTGTGTCTATCTCTCTCCTGGTGGGGTCCACTGATACTGTGGGGTCTACAGAGGAGAGAGATAGACACATTGTGGTTTATGCATACTCTTTTTGTGTAACTCTTATGTGCCCAAAGAGTTAGGGTGTGTTTGATAAAACAATTAAGTGCTGAAAATGAAAAGTATCAGCACTTATTTCTTTTCAGTGCGTTTGATAATGTATCATTTAATTGAAAAAGCAGCGAAAAAACCATTGAAAACTTTGAGTGAAAATTTTCTACTGAAAATAATCATTGAATGCAGTCTATTTAAGTACTTGAAATACTATTTTTAGTATTGCAAATTCAATCAGTTAAAATTTTTAGTACTTAAAATTCAGCACTTAATTTACAGTTTTATCAAACGGGCCCTTACTCTTTTGTATTTCGGCTGGGACAGCCGTGATTGGCTGTCCAACGCAGTTACCAAACGGGACCTAAAATTATTGGTTATTTGACCAAGATTGTCATGTTTAAGCCAAAAAAAAAAAAACCATCAAAAGAAAAGACAAACTGTAGAATGAAAATGAAATATATTATTGTATATGGATTGTTTCTACTTTCAAAAAACAATTTCTGATAAACATTTCTCATGTTATCTGAGAGCTGAGAGTGACTAGGTAAGGAAATAAGAGTAAGTCTTGGGGCACCGAAAAAGTGCACTGAAATGGTGATCGGTGCCCTCCATTTTGGTGGGACTCATGCCCTGTATGCGTAGAGTCCACTGAAATAGAGGACACCGATCATTCGGTACACCATTTTGGTGCACTTTTTCGGTGCCAGCCTGTAGTATTGTTGAGGAAATAATAAGACAACATATTCCAGATCACAGAATATTAAGACCCTTGTTTGTTTCATCTCTAATAAAAAGATATGAAACAGAAATGTACAAAAGTGCTTTTCAGAGGTATCTGCTGCCATTTGTACATTGAAAAGGATTGAAAATTTGAAATCGCCGCTAAATTAGCGAGTGCACATGCGCTCTGTTTGTCTGCTTATTTTCAAAACTGTTTTTTTAGATTTCTTTTCATGTCCTTTTGTTTTCACTTTGGATATTTTCTCAAACAAACAATGACAGTATTAATGAGAGCATAACTGTAAGCTCTTAAAAATTACAAATTGGCCAAATTTGTAACGCTACAAATATATTTTTTTAATTTATTGTTTAAAAAAAAAAAAAAAACAAAAACTGGAAACTTTATTTTGGAATTATTTGTGTTATCCAAAATATATTGGGATGCGTAAATCTGAAATCTAGAAAGTAAACTCAATGCTGTAAACTAAATAGAACATGGTATAAATGCAAAATCGAAATACTCCGTAATAGATTGTTCATTCTCTTAAAGACAATTATGTCCAGCATTGATGTATACAGATTTGCAACATTTGTCTCATATGATACAACGATCGTCCACTTACTACAGATGTACTTCAAATCGCAAGGTTCCAGTGAACCATATTAATATTTATACACAATAAGACATTGACACACTCTATATATATACATATATGAAATATATATATATTATTATCTATTGAAATGAATAGAAAAGAAACCCCCCTCCACGCGCGCGCGCGCACACACACACACGCACAGGTTGTATGAAGACTGATCGTCAACAGTCACAACCTTTCAAAAGGAGACTGTTCGTCAACAGTCATAATCCTTCGAATGAATGGTATGACCCAAATCATGCATAATCAAGGACACTAAAAAGTCAATTTCTCATTCAATTTTTCAACAATTTGTGTTTTTTCTTTTGTGAAAACGAAAACCGAATACATGTCTGGTATTCGTTGTTGGTTTTCTTTTTTTGAATATGAAATAATAATAATAATAATAATAATAGTAGTAGTAGGGCCAGAAAAAGGAAAACAAAAAAGGGATTTTCAGTTTCAGTTATTATAAAAACCAAAACTAGCATCGATTTTCAAATTTAAAAAATTAAAAATAAAAAACAACAGCGTTACCAACTAGGTGTAGAGAGCTTCTTTCTTTCTTATTATTAATATTTTAATTCCATTTTCATAATCACTTGCTAGAAATTAGTTGGTTGTGTTGTTTTATTTCATTTAGTTGGACCAATGCTAATGCCCTGTGCGAATTGGACATTATAGCATCCACGATGGTATTCTCACATACCACAACTTAGTGCAACTTAGCCGTTTGACGTTCGCAGTAGTATAGCTTAGACACGGACTTAGTATAGCCAAATTTAGTGGAACTTAAATTTGTGGTATGTTTAAATTTCACTAATGTATAGAGAAACGGCACAAAGAAATCCATTCAAGAACCAAACGGCACACACTGCCGTTTCCCTCCTAAACGACATAGTGTAAGCCATTTGGTTCAAATATACATATATATACATATATATACGGTCAGACCCTAGAGTGAACAGGATAGAGTGAACATACCCAGTGAATATTTTTTTTTGCCTGAAAAGACTCGCGGGTCAGTGGGGGCATGCACGGATTAGTGGGTCAGTGGGACAGCCCACGGGTCTTTTCAGGCAAACAAAAATGTTCACTAGGTATGTTCACTCTATCCTGTTCATTCTAGAGACTAATCGTATATATATATATACTAGGTTGCAAGCACGTGCGTTGCACGAGGTTTGTGCATTCTTTATTTTAGTTTTGTATATTTGGTCCTGCATGAGCAATTTTAAGAGTCTCTACAAATAATAACCGACATACCGAAAAAAAATATTTCCAAGATAAATTAGAGTAGTTTGAAGTTAAACTATCAAATAAAAATATTTCCAAGTAAACTTAATGTAGTTTGAAGTTAAACTATAGCCTAATAAAATAGTTCCAAGATAACTTAAAGTCGTTGAATTATTTTTCTTTTTTTATCTTCTTGTTGGCAACGTTTTTGTTGTTTCCACCATATTTCTCTGATCTACGTTTCTTGTTGCTGTAAGTGCCGATTATTTCAGAATCATCAATTAGGATCGGCTCCTTGTCTTGAACAGCTTCAATTGCTCGTACAACAACAGATCCTTTGGATGCATCCTCTGCGGTGGTGTTGTTAGTTATGATAAGGAACTTGTACTCCTTTAACTTGCACAAACACATCGCCCTATAAAACCTGGACCTATCTTTGCCCTGATGTAGCATTGAGGATACAATCTATTTAGTAACGTCTCATATTCTTAATAAACTTTGAAATTGTGAAGAGGGGCTTACGACTATACCTCACTTATTGATTCTATGTATTCTTGACCTAAGCAACTAATTAAGATTGTGGCTACTTCTTCAAATAACACCACCATGAGTTTGTCATTTCCTTCGACGACTTCTAGCCTTAAGAACAACCTTTGTACAGTGAAGGGGAAAAATATGTCAGCATTTGTTAAGTGTTAATAAGAATATCACGATTGTATGAATAATATTTTTGTTATTCTTTTTACCTTGGAATATGCTCCACATTTTTGTCCTTGCATCTGGTGCATTCAGCTCCATACTCAGTTATATTTATCTTTTTGCTACACGCTTTGCATGCATTATACCACGGCTGGTCATAATTCTCTATCCTTTCAATTGTTGCTTTGAAGCAGTATGTTGATTCCTTCAAAATTAACTTTTCTTATGGTTTGAGTGTTAATTTTTGTGACGTTTAACGGAAAATTTACCTTTTTTAAAGACAATGTGTCAGATAGGATGTCTTGCAGCTTTATTTCCTTTGCTTCCTTCATCAACTTTTTGAACGGTGATACTTCTAATTTTGTGCTGTCTTTGGAAGAGTTCAACCTGCATGTATTTTAAAAATATTAGAGCATTTACATATTTGATACATCATATATAGCTTAAAGTATTTGTTTTGTATATATTACCATTTTCTTAGTTTTTGAACCTCTTTATTGGCGGGTTCAATTTGTATTGTTGACCAATAGGACGTTGAAAGTTGGAATTCACCTGTATGGCAATAATAATAGATTATTGTTAAATTCTATTTTGTAGGCGTTTATCACCGTAAATATTGAATATTGTATGAAAATACCTTTATAGACGCTTCCTTGTGCTCTTGAGATTGCTACTATAGGTCTTTGATCAGCAATTGTTTCCAGCAGTTGTCCCTCATTTATGGCCAAGTCCCCCCAAAGATTCACCTTTACTAAATGAAGACTGCCCCGTAGAAGATGTAATATATATGAGAAGGGCTTACTATAGATGAAATGATTATTGTTAAGGTAGCGAAAAAGATAGGGTACAGTAATACTTACTCTTTGTTCAGCAAAAGAATTTCTCGTTTATGAGATACTTGTCCGTTCGATTTTGTTATGACATAGCTTTGATGGACTTTACTAACGAAGCCGAAGATATCTGGTAGTTGTAAAAATTTAGAATCATGAATTTTTGGTACTATTTGTGTAGTGCATGAATTTGACAGCTGGGTGTACGTTTTGGAATGATGGATTAATTTTTTCACTACCCCATTAGATATGTTATAAGTCTTACTATAGAGTAAGACTCCTTCGTATTTTGTAGCTACTTCATCGAATAGTATTGCCTGGATTTTTGTACCCTACAATGATTAGTTAAATAATTAGTATTAATCATTTATGTATGAGAAATCATTATTTGGTAAATAAATCTGGTTGTTTACTTACTGAAGCATCAACAAGTATGAGTTTCCATAACTTCCCTTTTCCATTCTTATATGTTTCGATACTTCCTTGACGGAGAATCATCACTTTGATCATCCAAGTTCGTTGGTTGGTTTGCAGTGAGTTTATTGGGAGTATTTCATCATGAACAGACATTGTGACTGCAAAGAAATACAAATATTAGCACTCAACATAATTGAATTATTTTCTATTATATATATAACAATAATAGTATTAAAAATAAGAAAAATTCACTGTGTCTAGGTACTCGAGATCGAATTTCCAATGGAGAGCCAATTTCAAGGAAATCCATTTTTGTTTTTATGTTTTTTGTTTTTTGTTTTTGTTTTTGTTTTTTTTTTTTTGTAATTAAAAAAATATAACTCTCACAGTCTCTCTGTACCCTCTCTTAGTCTCTCTGTCCCTCGTCCAGTCTTCTCTCCATCTCTTATCGGAAACCCTTATTTCTGCTCTTCATAATGGAATTTTATAAGGTTTTTCTCACAGTCTCTCTCTACCCTCTCTCAGTCTCTCTGTCCCTCGTCCAGTCTTCTCTCCATCTCTTACCGGAAACCCTTGTTTCTGCTCTTCATAATGGAATTTTATAAGATTTTTATTGGTGTCAGTTATCATCGTAATTTTATCCATACTTACTAATTAAGGACAAAAGGTGCAAGTGTGGGCCTTAGCAAAGTTAGCTATTTAGCTTCCTTGTGGTTAAATTGTATTAGTTGATATTTGGGTTATTAAATGATTGTGTAGAGAAGAAGAATGAGAACAAAGAGGTTGTAATTAATGAGTTCTTACCTGCGAACACTGCCACCGATGCAATCTAATACTCAATGCAAGTCTACAAAACAATAGAAAATCCTTAAGAGCAGCAAGTGTATAATGTGAAATCAAAGATAATTGCATAATAGCATAGAAAATACGGCTGCCCTAGAGAATTGGAAGTACACAGTGAAGAGTATCAGCTAGCTGGTGGTGGTTTTGTGCAGTGCTTTCTAACCTAACATGGTTTGTAAATTGGATTTGGAGGAACATTTACGCTGAATACATTATGCACACTTTCAAGTGATAGGCATGAATTCATAAAATGCTATATTCCATTGATTTTTGTAAAATACATTTTAATTTTTTAATTTAATTGTTTATTACATTCAGGGCCGGTCCCAACCTTTCTAAAGAAAAGCAAAAGTCTCATTTCCACATAAGGGTTGTCAGCCTTTAAAAATACTATTTTAAGTTTCGTTTTCAAGTTTTAAACTTATCTTTTACACGTTAAAATGCTATTAGAGAGAATTTATATAGAGAAAAGTAAAAGCAGTAATTTTAGTACCTATAAAATCCTCTAATGCTATAGTTTTAGTGTGGTTAGAGTCCTAAAGAAATGAGATTGAACAAATGTTGATCCAAGGAGTCCACTAAAAGGGGGAAAAAAAAATAGTACAAAAAAAAAAACCAATAGAGACACGTTTGTTAGATAGCATGTGCAAACATAAAAAAAAAAAAAAAAAAAGTACTCTTAAACATAGGAAGTGTAGGTCTCTCACGGACCCAAAAAAATAAATAATAATTGGCATACCAAAAAATTAGGTTATTAAAACTTTAAGAAGATCAATTATAGAACATACAAAACAAAATTAAAGTTGGTTCAGTTTTAAACCCTTATATTCTTGTACATGTTGTAGGGATTTCCTTTTTTTTTTTTTTTTTTTTTTACCACTTTTCCTTTCTTTGTCCATGTTGCCTTTTGTTGAGAATAATTTTTAAATCGTAATTAGTGATTATCATCTGATCAAGCTCAAATGAGGGATAAATAAATATCATGTTGTTAATATTTTGTATCATGTAGTGCTTACATAATACAAAAGTAACAAATGGTTATGTTTTGGGACGGAGTTGTAACGAAAGGGATTTTAGTGAAAAAATGCAATAGTTGAGGGGGTCAGTTTGTCAAGTTTTATAGTTTAGAGAAGTATTTAAAGGGTATTTTTGGCCAAAAAGAAAGTCAATAACTTTTGGGGTTAAATAAAAGGTGCACGGACCTATGGCTGGAAAGTATTTCTCATAGGCAAAGCAGAGAACTTTGGTAAAATAACAGATTTTTATACCAAACTTATTAAAATACTAAGAGAAATCATTTAAGTGAAAATACATCGATTGATTACATAATAGTAATATTTAAGTTTGGTATGCTACTTTTTTTTTTGCTTTTTTTTTTTCATTGGCCCGTAAGACTCCTATTGTGCTCTAACAGAAAGAAAGAAAGAAAAAAAAAGAAAAAAAGAAAAAAAAAAAGGTAATTCATACTATTATACTTATATATTGTGGTGTTTATTCCTCAGTTTTTTTGTTCTATATCAAGATTTCTAATTCAACTAAAAGTCTAAGATCGCACTTTTACTTAACTATTTTCCTTAGAACTTAGAGTTTTAAAAGTTTAGTATACCACTTTTTTATTTGTAGTGTGTCCATGCCATAAGAGCCCTACAACTTAATAACAACGCCTATGTATTTTTTTTTCCCTTCACAATTGCTATTTTAGAGTGGATAACAATTCCTATTTTTTTTACACTATGAGTCCTACTGCTTACCTTTACGTTTCAATTTTGTGTATTTGGTTGGTTTTTTCATTTTGTTGGACTCTACAATTAAATCTATTGGTTTTTTTCTTTTCGTTGGACTTTTTTTGTTTTTTTTTGGATGACCTCCTTTTGTATTCCACTAATTGAGCTCTGAGTAGCCAGCGGGGTTTTTGCCTTGTATCCTTTGCAGAATAATTATTTTCCCCTTCTGCTAATGAATTGTTAGCTGTTGTCCTTCTTCTTTTCCTTGCATCTCTAGTATTCTGAATATATAAATCTCTTTGCTCATCACTCAATAAGGCATATATGTTTCTTGTATTACTCTATGATTCCATTTGTCATGGAAGTTTTATGTTTAATTCACTGAATAAACAATAATGGTCTAAATAAGAATAGTATCACATGTTGTGACAGTGAACTGTTTAGTTTATAAGCTTACAAAAGTAGGAATCATACCGATGAGCATACTAAACAGTTCATTAAAGTAGGAAAGTAGAACAATGACTATATATGTAATGCAACAAAAAAAATTTAATAGAACAATGACTATGTAATATTGCGTAAGAAATATTAGAACAATGGCTATGCAATGCAACAAAAAAATTAATATAATACAATTTCTTACGCAATATGCAAACTTGAAGTGGACTCTTATTTTGGGACGGAGAGAGAAAAGAGTAATGCTAAGGTTTCCCTGATTTAATAAAAATAATTTAAAAACTGTGAGAGGAACCTAATGAAATATACCTAAAGAGCTTTAATGAATTTTTGTTGAATGCTTATGAAAAGTGAAAATTTTCAAGTTAGGATTTTCACTGTTGTTCTTAATGGGTTAATTTTATAGAATATATCTCTTACTTTCTAATATTATTTTAACTGGTCATACTTTTCTAATTTAAAATTTGAACTGGTCACATTTTTCTAATTAAAATTCCCATCAAATCTCAATTCACTTGATTCCACTTTTCTTACTTCCACTGTCATAAAAATCGAAGAAAATGATCTAGCTTCTCTGAAGAAATCAAAGAATAATGGATCTTTAAGACCAGTAATATAAGAGTAGAAAAAGGTTACACCCACACCAAATTCCACACCAAATTTCACCCCCAACACATCTTGACCTATAATTTTCGTTTATCCAGTGTAGAACCCATGTGAGGCTCACAGGAATAAAGGGCCAGAATTGTTGATTGTGGAATTTGGTGGGGATGTATTACTCTTAGAACTATAAAATCCGTTTCATCTGACTTGCACCCCTAGTCATTCTTGTTGTATTCCTTTAGAATTTCTTAAACAGACCGAGGTGGTGATTAATAATTTATTCCATTGGGCTCAGCAAATAATTAAGAAACAATATTGATTCAATTAAGTGAAATACATCAAACCTACCTAGGGGTGAAAGAACAAACCGAAAAAATCGACCAACCGAATTGAACCGATCATCTCGGGTGATTCTCATAAAATGTTCACATTGTAAAATTAAGAAATCATCAATTTTATTCCATTCATGAATTGGGCATACCCCAACGCAATTAACACTTTCTCCTCTTCAATTAAAAAGCATAATGTTGTTGACATTTATTACCCTCAATAGTTGTCAAGTTGATCCACTTCGAGAGAGGAAAAATAAAGGGACTAAATTTCTAAATATTATGGTTAAAATCTTAAAAAACGTGCTGTTTTGGGTAAAGGACAAGCATATTTCAATATGAAATTTGGTAACAGTAGACAAACCTGTGTGATAATTATATTCAAGGGTACCGTGCTATAGCTACACCAAAACTGAACAAGGACCCTGCACGTACCCAAAAAGAAATGCATTCTATAGAAATTTCAGGAAATGTTAAATTAGATTTAGGTATACAATGTATTTATTAGTCAGCAGATTCAGTACTCAGTTACTAATGTTTTTGATACAAGTTTGGCTTGCAATCGAGATTAACTGCCTCATTACTGAACTACCTCCGCACTAATAAGCAAATCATCTTGGAAGTAAGTAACTACCCCTGGTACTTTTAATCTTAACTTTTATCCATACCTAGCCCATATATGGTGTTTTATCAACAGGCTCTTTACATTCATTACTTCATGATTTTGAGGAAGAATTAGGGGTATAAGGATAGAAAATTAAGAAACACCATAAATAGATCTTAATCATAAAGCACAAGTCCATCTTAATTCAATTGGTAATTAGTTTATGAGCTTTGAAAAAAAATTGAATTTAGGGCTTTTTTGGGGGGCTTTTAAAAGCTCCATGCTTTTTTACTTCATGGTGTTTTTTTGAAGAGTAATGTGTCACTTGTACAAAATTATAAAACGACAAAATAATAAGACAACTTGTTCTTGTTTCTTTCCTTCGACTGCTTGCTTCTTTCGTGGTCTTGAAACCCTTACAATTGCAACAGAGATCTGCACCACGCTTCTCGTTGCTGTTGCGTTTTGTCCAGGAAGATTTGACCCGGATGGCAAAACCAATTCTTTCGCATAGAAATTATAATAATTATAAGCATCATCATATGACTCGAATTCCATTCCCACAACTGGTTGGGATATCCCTTTCTTGGGGTTATAAGTGTTTGTATTGAAGTTGGATTTGGATTCTTCTAATCTATGGAATTTGATAACTAATATAATGGCCTTACACTACAAATAAAAAAGTGGTATACTAAACTTTTAAAACTCTTACTTCTAAGGAAAATAGTGGTATATTTAAAATCACTTTTTTCTTTTATTTATGTAAACAACCATTTACATAATCTTATTCTATCACTATAACCACTTATATGAAACATTACCAAAATATCATAACTACCAAAATCTATTATGATAAAAGCAATCATAAAACAAAGGTAATCGCAAACCACAAACTACATCGATCATGCCCTATATGGATCTTCTTGATGTTTGGCTTTGTCAGACATTATTGTATGAGTTACCATAGATCCTAGATAGAGAAAAGGGCAATCCCACACTGTTTGTTGTCCAGGTTTAGACATTCACACTTCATTGGTAATGTTATTATTCTTAAATGTGGTTTTTAAATACTCTAACAGTTATAGCACATGAACGCTATAATTGATGACTAATGAAGATCTTAAATAAATATATACTTTCTTTGAATAGATAACAGGGTTAACTGTATTTTATTCCGTGGTTAGGCCCAATTTCACTTTACCCCCCATGTGCTTCAAAAGTGGACACTTTACCCCTCATGTACTTCCCAAATTTTGAATTTCAAATTGGTTCTCAAATGGCTTAATCCTTGTACCGCATGCTATAATAGTGATCAGTTGTACCATATGTCACTGCATGCGGTGCATCTAACAAAGAATTTGGAAACCAATATGAGATTCAAACTTTAGGAAGCATATAATCACAGAATAAAAATGCAAATTTCGACTCTGTAGTTTGTTGATCATTTGACTTTGGCTTGATTTTAAAACACAACCAAACCTAAACATTACATCTTCATTGTCACAAAGTAATTTAAGAGTAATGGTATGTTTCTCAAATTTTTATTCCAACAAATGTGATAGAGTGTCCAACAAAATAATTTTCAATAGAAATCAAATGGTCCCACTGCCATTGAATTTGATCCATTGTCACATACGTGTTGAGAATTAAATTAGGGATAAAAATTTGAAAATCAAATTATTGTTAACTTTATTGGAGAAAACTGCAGGAAAAAAATTTGCAATTATCACAAACCCTTCATTTGTAATATCATGGTCCACTTTTAAAGCATGAAAACAATGAATTTGAAGCATTGAATTTTCATAACGCACATGTAGTGCAAACTCATCTCGCATATCTATCTATATATATATATATATATGAACGCACTGACTAATAAACACAAGACGTCATATCATTTAATATTACCTAAGAGGAAGCAATAAGCATGGAAGGGATTTATGAAATTTACGGAGTTGGTAGTTATGCCAACTTATAAAAAACTGACCTCTGCACGTCACGTTACAAACCAGCTGCTTCAGCCTTGATCAAATCACTATGTTGTTTTCCTATGTGCTCACCGCAGCAAAGACTAAATTCTTAATGATATAAGATTCTTTCTAGTGACCCTGTAGCAATTGGAAGGAAAAAAATACTTTAATATTAATAAATTGTATTATTGTAGGACTCTTATGGACAGCCAAAAAAAATCAAACCTAAACATTACATCTTCATTGTCTCAAATTAATTTAAGAGCAATGCTATGTACGTTTCTCAAATTTTTATTCCAACAAATGTGATAGAATGTCCAACAAAATAATTTTCAATAGAAATCAAGTGGTCTCACTACCATTGAATATCGAGGAAAAAAAAAACAGAAAAGAAAAACCAATGAGAAGTTTTAGTTTAGCAGTCTCTTATTATTAAGAGTATGATGAAAATTATTAGTTGATAATCCATGTGTCCAAAAATAAAATGCAAATACGAAATTTCTATTTACCTAATTAGCTTAATTTTAGAATGCAACCTTTAGGTATCATGAAGTAGACAATTAGTTAAAACTTGAACCAATAGCAACTTCCTATTGTTAACACATAACAATAGTTAGACCGTGAGCTGTGCGCTACATGAAATACAGAGCAATTGAATACATGATATATATATTATATAGATATATCCATTGTAAAGACAAAGAGTAGTTGAAAAGATGAAGAAGAGAAATATGAATTGTAATTGTAACCGAGTAAAATAAAATATCTCTAATTGGAGAATTTGGAGTAGCAATAGGAGATCTAATACCATTAATAAATCAACAGAAAGTACTTTTGTGATTTTTAAATTCTAGGAAAAGTTGGATTTTTTTTTAGGTCTTATACTTGATATATATATATATATAACTATTCTTTGCAACGGACTAAAAAAACATATTCATTGCAACAGACTAAGAAAAAAACCTATACTGATTGTAAAAAAAGGAAAAAAGAGAAACTATGATAAAGTGTCATTAAGAATACCATTCCAATAAGGAATGTAGTGTCTGTCTCTAGAAAAAGATAAATTGTAGAGACTTTGAAAAAAAAATTGCTAATCGTGTTTATTAAATTGTATTATTGTAGGGCTCTTATGGATAGACTAAAAAAAATGGCATACGAAACAATAAAACTAAAAAAAAATGGCATACGAAACAATAAAACTCTAAAAAAAAATTAGTTGAGCAAAAGTGCACCGATTGATAAAAGTTCAAAACACTTTATGTTTTGCATAAGATGACATGAGTTGGGGATTGAGGATGATACCCCATACTCAAGTTTTATAGCAAACAACTCACTATGATGTTTCTATTTCCACCTCCACCTCTCTTTCACCACTTTCTTTTTGTGTCTCTCTATTTCTAAAGGTATATCAACATTGATTCACGTATCAAGGAAAAAAAATAATAACAACTTCAATTCCAAATTCAACATAACGTATTTCACTTGGACAAACCATTCCGATATCTGATAGAACAAACTACATGACCATAGACAAAATAAAAATAAAAATAAAAATAAAAATAAACTAAAAATCATTTGAGCACCGGCAGCGAAAGAAAACTTACTGATAGAACTGATACTTGTGGTGGTTCCGAAGAACATGTCTTCTAGAGTTTGGTCTAAAGTCTCATAGCAACTACTCGTATGAATTTTGTTATTCAATTCCCCAATGAAGATACCAAATTCTTAATGGTATAGGATTCTTTTTAGTAGCAATTGGAAACTTTAATGTTGTTATTGAGTTGTATTATTGTAGAACTCTTATGGACATGCCAAAAAAAATGGTATACTAAACTTTATAAAACTCTAAAAAAAATATTATTAAGCTAATGTTATTAAGTTGTATTAGTGGTATACCAAACTTACACTACAAATAAAAAAGTGGTATACTAAACTTTTAAAACTCTAAATTCTAAGGAAAATAGTTAAGTAAAAGTGCACCGATTGATAAAAGTGTAAAACACTTATGCACATTGGTACATTTATATATATTATAGATATGTTTATTTTCATCAAAATCATTGTTTGCAAAGTTAGAAAAGAATGTCATTTCTTCCCTAACGGCTTTGATACGGCCGTTTCATCCCGAACTACTTTGGGATTGCCGTTTGGTTATCACACCACTCCAGGAAGCACAAAATCTATACCACAACTTTGCCTAAATTGACACCAAGTTTTAATCCACCACTGTTGATGCTCTTAAAAGTCTGCTATCTTTAAATTTTAGCTTGATCTCACCAATGCTCCTTACTATAATTTTGTCCACCTCAATTATTTGTCTCACTACTGTTTTTACCATTAAGTAACCAATTCTTTTTAACGAAAAAAAAATGATATACAAAAATTTTACTCGAAAAAAATAGGGTAAATTACATTTTATCCCTTGTGGATAGGTCAATTTTTACTTTATCCCTATGTTGTTTAAAAGTGAATATTTAATCCCTATGATTTTGGACTAAAATAAAACTATTGAAATTTCTCTCAAAATGGCCCCACATCAAGATTAAGTGTTAGAATTAACACCACTGGAGAGTTTAAGTTTTAAAATTAACCCACATAGGCAGCTAACCCCACAATTAGCTCTACAAAGGTGTGAAGTGTTAAAAATTAGTCTCATGTAGCTAGATTAAATGGCAGTATTATCCTTATATACCCCAAAATTTGCCTCACAAAGGGATTTTTTTTTGGTTGATAGCACAAAGGGGGTTAGGTGTTAATATTTTTGGCCAATTTTAGCACTTTCATCAATTTTTTTTTATGAAAAACTTAATAGTTTCACTTTAGTCCGAAATTACAGGGCAAGTTAAGTGTCGACTTTTAAAGCACAAAGGGTAAAATGAAAAATAAGCCTAATTGCAGGAGAATTAAATTTCGCTTTAGTCTGAAATTACTTGTAGCATCTTTTTCTGGTCTTCTGTTCTGCTGCAAGTTTGAGATTTGATCAAATTCGAATCTCTTTACTTTATTTATTTATCTATTTTTTTAATTAATTTTTTATTTTTGTTTTTTGAACAATATCAAAATAATGATGCTATGCCATACTTGTTTTGGCTTCTATTTTCTATATGTGAACAATCACAAGTTTTACGGTTAGCCAAGGATTTCCTATTCTGTTGCAAATTCTGGACTAGTGATTCTCTGCAAGACTACAACTAAAAGTCAAATTGAAAAAAATCATTTCTAATTTTGACTTCCAAATTAACCATCATTGTCCTACACTAAAATCATATCTTGGTGCCTTGGTGGTGTCTTATTACTTTATTCTCTTTCTAAATATTTGGGATATTATTCTTTTTTTTTCTTTAGGAAACATTGTGGAATATTATTCTGAGCACTTCTTTTAGATAGATTAAATCAAATTCAAGGATATATTATGAGTAAATATTCAATACAAATTTTACAATGGTGATATTATAATATTACTTTTGTTTAGGTACTTTTCATCTTGTTCTAATACACTATAAGTCCGCCTATGTCTATGTGCGACGGACACACTTTTTTTTTTGTTGCTAAAAGCTCGTACAGTGGTTACACTTCAAATAATAGGAAAAGTACCCTAAGTATCCAAAACTTTTCCGTGGAGAAAAAAAGTATCTCGGTGATCATTGGAAAGCCTGAGAGAGAGAGAGAATCTGTTGAATAGATTTGTTGATGTTTTTACACTTTTGATTTGAAAAATTCCCAAAAGCACTTCCAACCACGAGGTGAATAATACTTTTATTACATATATTAAATACACACAACAATATATTAAATCTATTAGACCGAATGAGGCTACAACTTGACACGGAAATTCTGATTCCGACCGATTTCGATCCGAAAAATTTTGATTTTCGTACTGAAAAATGAATTCCAAATTCCAAAAATTCTAAAAAATTTTGGATCCGAATTAGAATTGTTTTGGGTTTTCTGAAAATTTTTAACTACTGATCCAATCCAAAAATTCTGATTAATTATTTTCGAAAATTTCCAAACTTGTCTTACATTATTAGTCCCACATCAGTTGGCAAGGAAGAAGGATGAGGAATGCGAGTCTATAAATGAGTCCCAAGCTAGTTTCAAATTAATCTCAAGTTAGTAGCTTGCATCCGAAAATATCGAAATTCGGAATTGAAAGGGCATTTTAATTTCTGAAATTATTTAATTTTTTTTTTTTTCAAAAGTACTAATTCCGATCCGTTCCGGCCGAAACACCCCAAGACCGGCCACATAAGTGGAGTTGCCCATTTTGACAAACTAGTAATGTGTTTGGCTATAAATTAAAAAAAAAAAAAAAAGACAAACAAGTGATGCCGCCTCCTATAGTTTGATATTCAAGTGAATGCTACTTCTATATTCTGGTAAAGTTTTTCTCTGTAATTTGGTTGGTAAAGCTTTAGAGGCTTCTAAAGAACAATGGATTTCTCATATTGTATCAGCAAGGGGTAAAGTTAAAAAGAAGTGGTTGAGGGTTAAAATGATTGTATAATAAGGGCCATTTGATTTGGAGTATGATTACTTGATCAATGACCCTTTTAAGCATCTTAAGGGCCCGTTTGGGGGACTTAAGCTTCTACGTTCCGAACACAGAAGGGGTTGCTTATTCTCCAATACAACTTTTGCGTTGGGAACGCATGTGGTGAATCGCCAAACATGCCTTGAAGCTACAACTACCCTCTAACGCACT
The DNA here is from genome assembly GCA_033977485.1 of Hydrangea macrophylla. Classification (NCBI taxonomy): domain Eukaryota; kingdom Viridiplantae; phylum Streptophyta; class Magnoliopsida; order Cornales; family Hydrangeaceae; genus Hydrangea; species Hydrangea macrophylla. The sequence goes on from CM066987.1 coordinate 8,030,260, forward strand.
CATAAACTATTTCCAAACGGACCCTAGTAAGAATCAATAATTAAATATATCAACATGGATTACGAGCCATTGATACTAAATATTGTTGGAATATTTGTCTATATTCTTGTATCTATTATATCTTACTATACTTGCTGTCTAGATACATTATACTACTAGTTGTACTACTAGCCTAGGTAATTTTCTTTCCCTTTTAGGATTCTTTCTTGACCTATATAAAGGCTACTCATTGTAAGGTTTCAACACATCATTCAATACACAATTCATAGTATTGTCTCACTTTCTCTCCCTCTCTCTTACATATTCTAACATGGTCTCAGAGCTATAAGCTCCTGGTGGCCTCTTCCTTCTCCCAGTGACCTCTCAAAAGGAAAGCATGCTCTGTGGTTGTCACAATAGTGGATCCTCCACATCAGAAATCTTTCTTGTAATTGCCTCAAGTTCATAATCATGCCGACATAGCCCAGTCACCTCCGCTGCCTGACTACCACCATCCACATCTACCCTGCCCGATGTCTTCCTTCTGGTCACCTTGTCGCCTCAACTTGGGTTCTGCCGCTGTCACCACCTTCGCCGCTCGGTCACCACCTCTGCCGCCCAGTCACCACCACCTGGCAGCCTCTATTGCCCAGCTACCACTTCCTCATCCAGGCTCCCTCCATCAGATCACCACCCGACCACCGCCACCCAGATCAATTCTACCATTCTCAGACATATGTTACACATCATGGAGCCTCTCACAGATCCCTACTGCAGATATTGTCACAAACCAGGACATATTCTGTTGCAATGTCCTATCAGAGTGTGTACTTTTTGTCACAAGCATGGACCAGGGCACTATCTTGATGATTGCAATGAGAATCTTACTAGATATTCATAGGATAATCGGTCCCGAGATTGTTCATCATCATCCACTGCTATTTCTACGAAGGGGTCATCATCTTCTAAGTCGTCTATCCCTTTATCCATCTCTGTTTCCCTCCTTGCTGACATCATCAAACGAGTTCTTGATCATTCTGGTAACACGTCTCCTACTGCTCTATCTGTTGCCCCAGGTATATCTTCTTGGTTCTTTGACTCTGGCTGCTATAATCATATGACCTCTGATCCTACTACATTATCTGCCAAACATTTTACTCTCAATGCACCATCCATACTCACAATTGATAGTTGTAGTAGTTGAATGATTGACCCCCATGTACTCAAGTAACCAACGTAGCCAAAGAAGTTACTGGGTGGTTTCAGTAAGGGCACGATATTTAGCTTTTTTACTAGATCGGGCAACAACAATTTGCTTCTTACTGCGCCAGGAGATGAGAGAGTCACCCAAGAAGAAGTAATACCCAGTGGTGGAACGATGATCAGTAGGATCACTTGTCCAGTATGCATCTGAGTAGGCACGTAGTTCAAGAGAGGAGTGCGCAGAGAAGTGGAGGCCATAAAATAAGGTCCCTTTGATGTACCTGAGAATGTGGAGAACTGCTGCATAATGAGGAGAACGAGGAGCAGATAAAAATTGGCTTATAATATAGACAACATAGGAGATATCAGGTTTAGTAATTGTCAGATAAACGAGACTCCCAACAAGTTGATGATATCGAGTAGGATCATCCAAGGGTATACCATCCATAGGAATGAGCCTATTGTTAGGCTCGAGATGAGTGGTACTAGTCTTGCTGTCTATATGTCCCGCTTGTGTAAGCAAGTCTGAGGCATACTTGGCTTGAGAGAGATAATATCCGTCGGAACTGGAAGTGATCTCAAGGCCCATAAAATAGTTAAGTTTGTCGAGATCTTTCATTTCAACATATTAGCTGAGATGGGTTTTGAGATCCAAGATTCGACATGTATCATCTCCTGTAATAATCATGTCATCCACATAGAGGAGAAGTAGAATAATACCCCGGTTAGTTTTGCGGATGAAAAGAGCTGAATCATATGAGCTACCTGTGAACCCAAAGCGTTCAACAATGGTGCTGAACTTTGCAGACCAAGCCCGAGGAGCTTGCTTGAGACCATATAGAGCTCGACGGAGCTTGCAAACTTGATGAGGATGATGATGATAACCAGGAGGAGGACGCATATCAACTGCTTTAGTGAGGTCACCATTAAGGAATGCATTTTTGACATCCATTTGGAATAAGTCCCAACGGCGAACTGCAGCAACTGCAATGAGGCTGCGAACAGAGGTGAGACGGGCAACAGGGGTAAATGTTTCCTCATAATCAATCACATTGTCATGCCCGTTTCATAATTTCATAGTTTAATCATGCATGATATGAAATTTTATGAATTATCATTGATATATGATAATTGAGGATAAGTGGTTGACTGTGATCAACGGTAAGGTGTCAGTGAGGACACGGGAACATGGAAGTTCATATTGCATAATCATGAGTAAATGGCATTTATATGATTTAAATGTTATTTGACTTTATCTGGTATTCCTATGAATAGTAATTATACCTGTGTAGTATAATTCTGGTAAATTTGGATATGATAGTATCATTTTGAGAACTGTGGTGAGAACGTGAGTGACACGTTAATTGAAAAGGTAGGTTGTGTAGAGATTCCACATAATATAGTTTTCGGGCATTTTTTTGGACCCAAACGAAACCTAGTCGAAAACTTTTGAAATTTATAGTTTTCACTTGTAAAGTTATAAAATGAACGTGTGTGAAGTTTCGAGAGCTAATTAGAAGTTTGAGAAACTTGTGGGGAGGTAAACGTAATTTCCAAAGAGTTTTTCTATATATAGATGAGGATGAGATTGAAATCTCATCCACAACTCCTAAATATCTAGAGAGAGGAGAGAGAAGGGAGATTTTGTTGCCACGGGCTTTGCGACGACAAACGGCGACCGTTCGTCCGTCAGATTTTCTCCAGATTTCATATTCGAACTCGTGGAGGTAAGACCTACGTTTTGGTACTACTTAGGTCGTGTTTGGCAAAGTTTTGCAAAATCTTAATTTTGGACTTTTGGGAAAAACAGGTATAAACTTGTAGGAATTGTACCAAATTCGAAATCCGACGATTATTTAGCCCCCTAGACGATCCTTCAAAGTTTGAAGAGATTCGCACGAGGCATGAATTCTAGATCTATGAAATATATGGATTTTCATGTTTTGGACATCACTTTTGATATTCTTGGATCCGGGCGAAATTCATGTGTTAGTTAGGCCCGTTAATTATGCACGTGAAATTATGATAAAAGCACGTATAACTGTTTATGTGAGCATGTTATGTGTCTACTTGGGTCAAAGGGGAGTTTGGTGCAAATTCATTCGGAGTAAGCTCCTCGAACCTTGAGGATTGTGATCTTGTTGGAATTGGAATTGTGGTTGTGTCTGGATTGGAGGTGGGCCCAACCAGTACACGGTACCTGGTATGGAGGAAGGCCCAACCAGTGTACGAGATGCGTGGGAGAGGTGGGCCTCCTACGGCATCGACCGGATGAATGCGTACCACTCACCCCAGAGACTATTTCTATGTGTTTTAGATGCTTAAACCATGAACTGTCATATAAGCATACATTTAGAATTGTACGCTCAGCATATAGCTGAGCAGTGGAGATGTACTCCATTGCAGGTAAGAAGAAAGACAAGAAGAATCGTGAGGAGTGAGGCCGAGGAACGCCGGGGATTTCACACTTGTATATGTTTTGGTTGTTTTATTTTTAAATCCTGAAACTTGTGTAAGGATTGGTAATATGTTGTAATAGAACCATAGATTAGTTCTATAGTATTGTAATCTTGTAATTGAACGTCCGTAGTTATGTTGTAATACGTTAAAATCAGTTGTGGTTGTATTTATTGTTGGTATTGAGTAGCAGGACTTGTTAATTTTCAACACAGACTGCCCAATAGGGGAGCAGTCGACTGGACCCAGGGTCAGTCGACTGAACCTCGTGGAATTTAGACACTGAATGTATATTATAAGAGAAGCAGTCGACTGACACCTTGGACAGTCGACTGAACACTGTTAATTTTGGCTACTGCTTCTTAGAATAGAAAAGCAGTTGACTGGTTTCTCGAAGCAGTCGACTGGACCTCTGTTGTGGATTTAGGGTTTTAGTTTCTGTCAGGCACAGTCGACTGAACCCTAGTACAGTCGACTGGGCAGTCGACTGAACCTCTGTATTTTGATATGGATTCTTTTGAAAGTGTTTTCTTTAGCCAAAATTTTTTTATAACTCTGATTTCTATGGATTTTACAAACTCAGAGGGTAATGTTCCCTAAGGTTTAAAATACCCAGGGTTGTTTTAAAGTTCTTTCCGCTGCGTATCGTTAGATGATGTTTGGATGAGCCTTGGTGGCGTGCCACGTGTCCTATTTCCACGCGTAGTGGGATGGGTCATGACATTTAGTGGTATCAGAGCTAGAGGTAACAAAACTTTGGGAACGTTCAACGACGAGTGGAGTGTTGAGTGAATTGCCACATGTTTTCAATTGCATTCATGCATCTTAGAGATGTTTGATGCATATGGATGTTGTTTTACATACATACTATTGTTATTGTTGTACATGCATAGTGTTTATGCATTGAGAACTACAGGATTGAAATCATGAGTGACGAAGAGCGAGAACTATCGCCACACACTCGACGTATGAATGAAATGGCAGAGATGATGGGGAATATGGGGGAAATGATACGGAATATATCGGAGCGACTGCCTCCCACACCCCACATCGAAGTGGAACCAATAACTGTAGTACATGCACCCGAAAATAGGGGTATGAGATCAATATCTGAACAGTTTACTCGAAAGAAACCGATGGAATTTCATGGAACACCCGATACGACGTTAGCAGAACATTGGATAATGGACATGGAGCGAATTTTCCAATCTATTCCGATGACAGATAGAGAGAAGATTGAGAACGCAAGTGATGTACTGAGGGGTGAAGCCCAGAACTGGTGGGTAAACGTTTTAGATCAGGGAGCACCGATTACTTGGGAAGGGTTCAAGGCGGAATTCAATCGTCGGTTCTTTCCGCGAGCCACCTATAATGCAAAGAAGAGAGAATTTGATAACTTGAAGCAAGGAGACATGACTGTGACGGAGTATACTTCCAAGTATAATGCGTTGTTGAGATTTGGTAAAGGTTCAGTGCCCGAAGAGGAAGATAGGGCAAGAAAATTTGAAGAGGGTTTACGGGAAAATATTCGTCTAAGGGTGAAAACCTACGAACATTCGACTGTTGCAGCAGTACAGCAGACGACACTTGTAGCCGAAAGTGGAATAGAGAGATCGAGACAAAATCACCAACGAAAGCGAAGTCATGAGGGTGGTGACCGAAGTCAGGGGGGATCTTTTAAGAAGTCGTTTTCACGAGGCTCTAGTTCTGGTTTTAATGATTCCAGGAGAGTACCAAGTAACATACCGTTGTGTCCACTTTGCAACCGACCACACACCAGTCGATGTTTTCTGACCAACTTTCAGAACAGATCTACAGGGGGAAAACAGTGTGAGTTCTGCGACCTATCCGCAACTCAAGTGCTTTGATTGTGGTACCTTGGGACATCGAGCGAAGGATTGCCCAAAGAAGCGTTCTCAACAAGGGGCAAGTTCTATGGCTTCTAGTGGTTCGAAGCCTAAGCAGTCTAGTGACGGGGGACAAAGGACGGAGCAACGTCAGGGAAGATCATTCCAGATGAACCCTTGAGACGTGGCTGCTACTAATACAGTGGTCTCAGGTATGGTGCTTGTATGTTCGCACTTAGCACGCATACTCGTTGATTCGGGATCTACGCATTCGTTTGTATCTTATAACTTTGTAGAACATTTAACTGTTAAGTCCGCGCCACTAGGATATGATTTATCCATTGCCGTGCCACTTAGTAAATCAGTAGTGACATCTACTATATATAAGAACTGTGAAATCAAACTAAGCGAGAAGTTGATGACTGTAGACCTTATACCGATTGTAGTGAACCATTTCGATGTGATACTAGGAATGGATTGGTTAGCTCTTAACCACGCCACAATAGACTGTGAACGGAAAGAGGTTAATTTTCGATCACCGGTGCACGGGAACTTTTGTTTTCAAGGGAGTGGGGTTACACCTCCGCCATATTTGATTTCAGCTATCCGAGCGGGAAAGTTAGTGAAAAAGGGATGTCAGGGATTTCTATGTTCAGTGACTAATGTCTCAGCGACCGAATTAAAAGTAGAAGACATTCCGATAGTGCGAGAATATCCAGATGTATTTCCTGATGAGCTACCAGATGTTCTTATTGAGAGAGAGGTCGAGTTCACTATTGAGGTAATGCCAAACTCAAGACCCATATCAAAGGCACCGTATAGAATGGCACCAGTAGAATTGAAGGAACTAAAACTTCAACTACAAGAGTTACTTGACAAGGGTTTTATTCGACCAAGTGTATCGCCATGGGGAGCTCCAGTGTTGTTTGTAAAGAAGAAAGATGGTTCAATGAGAATGTGTGTGGATTATCGGGAACTGAACAAGTTGACAATCAATAACAAGTATCCACTACCCAGAATTGATGATTTATTTGATCAACTTCGTGGGGCACAAGTAATCTCCAAGATAGACCTAAGATCGGGTTATCATCAGTTGAAAGTGAAGGCCGAAGATGTTGAGAAAACAGCTTTCAGAACGCGTTATGGACACTATGAGTTCTTAGTTATGCCATTTGGGGTTACTAATGCACCAGCTGCGTTCATGGATCTTATGAACCGAGTCTTTAAGGACTATTTGGATGATTTTGTGATAGTGTTCATCGACGATATCCTTGTTTATTCGCCAAGTGAGATAACACACGAGAATCATTTGAGACGAATACTTCAGAGACTGCGGGAAAAACAATTATTTGGGAAATTCAAGAAATGTGAATTTTGGTTACCTAGCATTACTTTTCTCGGTCACGTGATTGACAAGAATGGAGTATCAGTTGATCCTCACAAAGTAGAAGCTGTATCAAATTGGCAAAGGCCGACTTCCGTATCTGAAATTCGAAGTTTCTTGGGATTAGCGGGATATTACCGCCGTTTTATTGAGCATTTCTCAAAGATCTCGTTGCCAATGACAAAGTTAATGAGAAAGGGAGTTACATTTGAATGGAGTCAGGAATGTGAAGACAGTTTCCAAGCATTGAAAGCACGACTAACGAGAGCACCTATTCTGACAATACCATCCGGAACCGAGGGGTTTGTGATCTATAGTGATGCTTCACACAAAGGGTTGGGATGCGTGTTGATGCAAGGGGGTAAAGTGATTGCATATGCTTTTAGACAGTTGAAGACACATGAGATTAATTATCCGACCCATGATCTTGAATTAGCCGCAGTAATTCATGCTTTGAAGATTTGGAGACACTACTTATACGGGGAAAAGTGTGAGATATTCACGGACCACAAGAGTTTGAAATATATTTTCACCCAACGGGACTTAAACATGAGACAACGAAGATGGTTGGAATTAATGAAGGATTACGATCTTTCGATTGAGTACCATCCGGGAAAGGCGAATGTAGTAGCCGATGCATTAAGCCGGAAGACGCCGAGGAATTTAGCCGACGAGCTAACGCAACAAAAAGAGTTGGTAAAAGAAATGGAATGCTTAGAATTGGATGTGATTCCAGGGACCAACGATGGCTTGATGATGGCGATTGTAGCACACCCAGATATTATTGATGAGATCAAGAAGGAACAATTTAACGATGTTTATTTGTGTAAAATGAGAGATGAGATATCTTTGGGAAAGCGACCTGGTTTTGTATTAGAACAAGGAACGTTGAAACTGGGAAATCGGTTATGTGTACCGAATGTGAAAGACATAAAGGAACGACTCTTAGAAGAAGCTTATAGTACTAGATATTCAGTGCACCCGGGAAGTAATAAGATGTACCGAAACTTGAGAGAAAACTTCTAGTGGAAGGGTATGAAGCGTGAAGTCGCCAAGTTTGTATCCTAATGTTCGGCATGTCAACAGGTCAAGGCAGAGAGACAAGTACCCGCGGGGTTACTACAACCTTTGCCAGTGTCAGAATGGAAATGGGATGAGATTACGATGGATTTTGTTTCAGGATTTCCACGATCAATCAATAAGAATGATAAGATTTGGGTTATAGTTGACCGATTAACAAAGTCAGCTCATTTTCTACCGATCAAGATAACTAAATTGTCCAAGTTAGCGGAATTGTATGTGAAAGAGATTGTAAGGCTACATGGAGTCCCAGCTGTGATTGTATCAGATCGTGATAGTAGTTTTACGTCAAGGTTTTGGGGAAGTTTGCAAAAAGCTATGGGTACGAAATTGAGTTTCAATACTGCATTTCATCCTCAGACCGATGGACAGTCAGAGCGCATGATTCAAACGCTAGAGGATATGTTGAGACTTTGTGTATTAGATTTTGGGAACGATTGGGAGCACCACTTGCCGTTGATTGAATTTTCTTATAATAATGGATTCCAGTCAAGTATCGGAATGGCACCGTATGAAGCTTTGTATGGACGTAAATGTCGATCACCGGTTTGTTGGACCGAGGTTGGAGAAAGGAAGTTGTTAGGACCTGAGTTAATACATGTGACTACTGAGAAAGTGAAGTTGATTCAAGAGCGACTCAAGGTAGCTCAGAGCCGATATAAGAGTTATGCGGATTCTAAACGATGACCGATGAATTTTGAAGTAGGAGATTTCGTATATTTGCGAGTATCGCCTTCGAAAGGCATTGTACGATTTGGGAAGAGGGGAAAGCTAAATCCGAGATTCATAGAACCTTTTGAGATCCTAGAGAGGGTTGGTCCAGTGGCTTATCGATTGGCCTTGTCATCAGAGTTGGAACATGTGCACAATGTGTTTCACGTGTCTATGTTGAGACGTTGTATGACTGACACGAGTAAGATCATTGTACCTGAACCGCTGTAGATTCAGGGGGACTTGACTTATGTTGAACACCCTGTAGGGATATTGGACCGCAAAGAACAAATTTTGAGAACCAAGACTATTCCAATGGTGAAAGTGCTATGGCGTAGTCATACGTTGGAAGAGGCTACATGGGAAAGTGAGGAAGACATGAGGAATGAGTATCCATACTTATTCGACGCATGAGGTAAAGTTTGGGGACAAACTTCCTTTTTGGAGGGGAGAGTTGTCATACCCGTTCCATAATTTCATAGTTTAATCATGCATGATATGAAATTTTATGAATTATCATTGATATATGATAATTGAGGATAAGTGGTTGACTGTGGTCAACGGTAAGGTGTCAGTGAGGACACGGGAACATGGAAGTTCATATTGCATAATCATGAGTAAATGGCATTTATATGATTTAAATGTTATTTGACTTTATCTGGTATTCCTATGAATAGTAATTATACCTGTGTAGTATAATTCTGGTAAATTTGGATATGATAGTATCATTTTGAGAACTGTGGTGAGAACGTGAGTGACACGTTAATTGAAAAGGTAGGTTGTGTAGAGATTCCACATAATATAGTTTTCGGACGTTATTTTGGACCCAAACGAAACCTAGTCGAAAACTTTTGAAATTTATAGTTTTCACTTGTAAAGTTATAAAATGAACGTGTGTGAAGTTTCGAGAGCTAATTAGAAGTTTGAGAAACTTGTGGGGAGGTAAACGTAATTTCCAAAGAGTTTTTCTATATATAGATGAGGATGAGATTGAAATCTCATCCACAACTCCTAAATATCTAGAGAGAGGAGAGAGAAGGGAGATTTTGTTGCCACGGGCTTTGCGACGACAAACGGCGACCGTTCGTCCGTCAGATTTTCTCCAGATTTCATATTCGAACTCGTGGAGGTAAGACCTACGTTTTGGTACTACTTAGGTCGTGTTTGGCAAAGTTTTGCAAAATCTTAATTTTGGACTTTTGGGAAAAACAGGTATAAACTTGTAGGAATTGTACCAAATTCGAAATCCGACGATTATTTAGCCCCCTAGACGATCCTTCAAAGTTTGAAGAGATTCCCACGAGGCATGAATTCTAGATCTATGAAATATATGGATTTTCATGTTTTGGACATCACTTTTGATATTCTTGGATCCGGGCGAAATTCATGTGTTAGTTAGGCCCGTTAATTATGCACGTGAAATTATGATAAAAGCACGTATAACTGTTTATGTGAGCATGTTATGTGTCTACTTGGGTCAAAGGGGAGTTTGGTGCAAATTCATTCGGAGTAAGCTCCTCGAACCTTGAGGATTGTGATCTTGTTGGAATTGGAATTGTGGTTGTGTCTGGATTGGAGGTGGGCCCAACCAGTACACGGTACCTGGTATGGAGGAAGGCCCAACCAGTGTACGAGATGCGTGGGAGAGGTGGGCCTCCTACGGCATCGACCGGATGAATGCGTACCACTCACCCCAGAGACTATTTCTATGTGTTTTAGATGCTTAAACCATGAACTGTCATATAAGCATACATTTAGAATTGTACGCTCAGCATATAGCTGAGCAGTGGAGATGTACTCCATTGCAGGTAAGAAGAAAGACAAGAAGAATCGTGAGGAGTGAGGCCGAGGAACGCCGGGGATTTCACACTTGTATATGTTTTGGTTGTTTTATTTTTAAATCCTGAAACTTGTGTAAGGATTGGTAATATGTTGTAATAGAACCATAGATTAGTTCTATAGTATTGTAATCTTGTAATTGAACGTCCGTAGTTATGTTGTAATACGTTAAAATCAGTTGTGGTTGTATTTATTGTTGGTATTGAGTAGCAGGACTTGTTAATTTTCAACACAGACTGCCCAATAGGGGAGCAGTCGACTGGACCCAGGGTCAGTCGACTGAACCTCGTGGAATTTAGACACTGAATGTATATTATAAGAGAAGCAGTCGACTGCACCTTGGACAGTCGACTGAACACTGTTAATTTTGGCTACTGCTTCTTAGAATAGAAAAGCAGTTGACTGGTTTCTCGAAGCAGTCGACTGGACCTCTGTTGTGGATTTAGGGTTTTAGTTTCTGTCAGGCACAGTCGACTGGACCCTAGTACAGTCGACTGGGCAGTCGACTGAACCTCTGTATTTTGATATGGATTCTTTTGAAAGTGTTTTCTTTAGCCAAAATTTTTTTATAACTCTGATTTCTATGGATTTTACAAACTCAGAGGGTAATGTTCCCTAAGGTTTAAAATACCCAGGGTTGTTTTAAAGTTCTTTCCGCTGCGTATCGTTAGATGATGTTTGGATGAGCCTTGGTGGCGTGCCACGTGTCCTATTTCCACGCGTAGTGGGATGGGTCGTGACACACATACTCCTGGGTAAGGCCCTTGGCTACTAGGCGGACTTTGTAGCGATCACTGGATCCATCTGAGTGACTTTTGATCTCGTAAACCCACTTGCATCCTATAGCATTCTTGCCACTTGGCAAGTCCACCAAATCCCATATGTGATTTTGTTCAAGTGTTCGTAATTCATCATCCATTGCTTTCTGCCAAAGAGGATTAGAATTGACCTCATGGTAAGATTGAGGCTCATGGTGAGAGAGAATTGTAGAAAAACAATGGTAATCCCGATGATGAATTGGAGGAGTTTTACTTGGTCACTACGTCTAGAAGAGGGTCAGGGTCTGATGTAAACCCATCAGATGGAGCAGGCAATTCAGTAGAGACCGTGGTGGACAAATAAGATGAAGAGTCTGTAGATGTGGATATGGGTAGAGGGGCAGGCAAAGATGCTGATTCAAAGTGAGAACTTGTATCAGGGGTGTCAAAAAATAGATCACTGAGGGGTCAGTGAAGTAGAAAGGAGTGCTGGCAGAAGATAGACGAAACTGAGATATGGATGAGAACATTTTGTGTTCCCAAAAGACAACATGACGAGACACACGAAAACGTTTGGAGTAAGGGTCCCAACATCAATAGCCTTTGTGTTCAATACCATACTCCAAGAAACAAGACTAGTACCACTCCTCAAGCCGAGTGCCATTCAAATTGCTCACAATGACGTCTTTCATGAACGTACAAAACACATTGAGATCGACTGTCATTTTGTTCGTCATCATCTTTCTCGTGGTACCATTCGACTTAACATAGTCTCCTTCATCGATCAGACTGCTGACGTATTCACCAAAGTTCATCCATCGGGACGTCTTCAGGATTTAGTTTCCAAACTCAAGTTGGTTTCCATTCTACCACCTTGAGTTTGAGGGAGACTATTAGAATAATGTTAGAATATTTGTCTACATTCTTGTACCTATTGTATCTTACTATACTTACTGCCTAGATACATTGTACTACCAGTTGTACCATTAGCCTATGTACTTTTCTTTCTCTTTTAGGATTCTCTCTTGGTCTATATAAAGTCTACTCATTGTAAGGTTTCAACACACTATTTAATACACAATTCATAGTATTGTCTCACTCACTTTCTCTCTCTTATATATTCTAACCAGTGTTCTAAAAATCGGCCTAGGCGGCGCCTAGGCGCTAGGCGGTGCCCGGCCGTCGAGATTTTCCCTAGGCGTTTGAGAAAATCGGCCAGTGGATTAGTCGGCCTCTAGGCGGGGCCTAGGCGGTGCTAGGCGGGGCCTAGGCAGTGTTAGGCGGGCTAGGGTGAGAATGCTACAGAGTCTTATTTGGGTCTGACTCTTTGGAAAAAAAACCCTAACATTAGTATATATATACACTTACGGTTTAAGTTAATTATGGAGAGATCCCTAATAGCTTTTTAAATATTAATAATCTTTACTTATTTCTAAAAAACAACACATAACCTTTATATATATATATATATATTTATATATATATCTATTATTTGAACCACAAATCTATAATTATTTTTAATTAACACCACAAATCTATTATTTGAACCACATAACTCGTATATATATCTATTATATAATTAATTTTGTTTATAAAACAAATCCTCCTAGTCCCCGCCTAGGCGTCCGCCTAGGCCCCTAGGCGCTAGGCCCCCCTCCACCGCCCGACTAGCGCCTAGCGATTTTTAGAACATTGATTCTAACAGATACTTTTCTTTTTTACATTTAGACTATTTTGTCGCATTGGGAACACAGGTGGTGAATTGCCAAACAGACACTTAAGCTGAAGTTGTCCTTTAACTGGCTCATAAACTATTTCCAAACGGACTCAAAGAAATAATAATTAAAGCTACCGACATTGATGATGGAATACTTTTCTTCTAATTACCTAATGGACCATTTGATTTAATTTTGCGTTAATATATGCAAAAGTTTGTGTCAATTATAGCTTTAGATTTTAAAGTGGTTTTGTTATATAAGTTTGAAATCAATAAATAAAACATATATCCCAAAACTAGCTTTGTTTTAAGCATAAAAAGGATTAAAAACTTTAAGTATTATTATATTGACGACAAGATCAAAACCATGTCATGGAATCTTAAAATTGTCCGTGCCTTTATTTCAATCCAAAATCTTTTTTTTTTGGTCTTGACCTCCGAAATTATATTGGGCTCTGACTAATCCGGATCGAGCCAGGTAGGACTCGTTAGGGCGACAAAGCTCTACCAATAAGAATTTAATCGCAGCTGCATATCTAAGACTCGAACTTGAGACCTTGGTTAAAATAAAACAACCACTTTACCAGCTGATCTATGCTTTGAGTCTCGTCCAAAAAAGCCCTGGAGGACATCAAGGAAGAGTTGACTACTTTAGGTGGGGCAGAAAAAAGGCTTCGGAGAGGCTTACACAAAATTCATTATTTATTTTTCAATTTTATCAAATTCACCCAAAATATGTACTTTTCTGAGAACAAAGATCTACCTCATAAAAGCAGATAGATATCTCTGTCTGCCATAATATAATCTGTTAAGAAAATCTAATCATTCAACTAATTAAGAAAGTTTATTCACATTCACGTGAAGTGATACACATGCACATAGATCGTGAAGAAGTAGTGAAGTACTAACAACCATAACAATAAACCAAGGTAAAAAGGTTAAAGGTATGTTTTAACAGTGACTGAAAACAAAAAGTTAACCAGGTAGAGCCTTGGCTTCCTTAAGTCAGGGGTTCAAAATCCTCTCAGGGCCAAAATAAGTTAGTTAATTGACAGGGACCTGATCAGGATGGAGGAAAGTATCCAGCTTAGTGTGAGTTCGAATCTTACTGCTATCTAGCCTCCTTAAGGTAACTGGCATGCATGTGTTGCAGGTTCAGTGCACGTACCTAGAGTTTGCCTCATATTCTACTATGATAAAAATGAAAATATGTAAATCGTCTGAAATTCTGGTGACGATTATGAAGTCGCAGAGGACGCGCGGGGGGTGGGGTTTTGTCCTTGTATCCGTAAAAAAGGAAAAAGCATGCTTGTAATTGGAGGATAAAAATGGGTTGAAAGCAATGGCGGAGCCAATATTCGATCTCAGGGGTGCACAAATTTGCATGGGAGCCCGATTTTTTTGGGTAGAAAAATTGTACGAGTAGTTTATTTTTGTTTTTATTTTAATTCCTTGGGGTTTTAAAAGTTGTGTGGTTGTGCCATGGGTCTCACATATAGTGGGTTAAGGCATAAAACATAATTATTCAAAGGCAAAAATAGAATCTCCATTACTCTTTCAACAAAATTGTGTTCATATGCTTAATTATTTAATTTTGCTTTACTAGTTTCACTTTTAAAACAAAGAACACTTATATATTCACAAAGAATATCTATAAGAGCTTAATTATACTTGAGTAAATGTAAATTTAATTGGGTGGAAACTAAAAAAAATTAGGAACCAAAGTGAGAGTTCTAAATTTGGAAAGGGCAAACTGAAATTTCAACAGGAGCACAAATGTAGAAAATATAAAATTTATAAAATAAAAATACATTTTTAGAAGTAGAGAGGGGCACGTGCCGCCCTTACATACCTCTACCTCCGTCCCCGATTAAAAGTTATATGGAATTACCACATCTCGAGCGTTAATTTTCGCTCTTCTTTGTTTTTCTTTATGTAACACATATTGTGGTCGGGCCATACAGGCACCCACATGTTATTGGACTGGGTCCAATAAGACCTGGCTTAGACACCAGCTAACGGGCTTTGGAGTCCCAAGCCTGTTAGGTTTTCATTGTGCTTATATATATGTGTGTGTATTACACATTGAAAACCTAAGGAGACATAAAAATCTCAGCCTTTCTCTCTCTCTCTCTCTCTCTCTCCCTCACACAGCCTCTCTCTCTCATTCATGATTTCTCTCTCTAGCCTATCACCACAAGGGCTTGGGATCTAGAGCGTGGTATCATCGGAGATCACTCAAGAAGCATCTCTGCGACCGTACGGGATACAAGAGAGTGCACGGAGGCAACTAGTTCGTGGTTCGATAAGAGGGTTCGTAACAACGCCATTCCAACAATCCGATGAGTTCTGCAAGGTAAACGCACCTATACTCGTCTTATATGCATGTGTGTATGCATCTTACATTGGTATCAAAGCCTCTTGGACGTTTGTTCACCCAAATATGAACCCAAAACAGATCCACCATTGTTGGATCATGTTTTGTGTACAAAACTTGACAAAACCGAATTTCCAAGTGGGTTTACCATTAAACCCTAATAGTTTTCGAAATTTTTGATTGGGATATGTTTTAACATGTCCATGGAGTCTACCCATAAAGTTTCATGGCCCAAATATCTCCGTAGAGGGAGAAAACTCAAACCTTAATTCTGGACAGTTAATAAACCGTTTTTTTGTTTTTTTCCTGAACTTTGAACCCTTTTTCTGGACGATTCAGACGTGCAATGGGTCTGTTTTTTTGGTTCAATCTTCAAGTACTCCGTGAGATCTTTCCAACCATATAAAATTTCAGAAAACGGATCACAGACGAGGGAGATATAAGCGTGCAAAGGTGGGGGGTCGCGCAGCTTGGAGGCTGCGTTTAGGGTTTCTGCAGGAGGAAGAAGACCCCGCTGCCCTTCCCCACGCGCATGCCGGCGTGTCTGGCGCTTGCGCCGCCGCCGGCGACCGTCCGGCGCCCCCTCTGGCGAGTGTGGGTCCCATTTTTGGTCTATTATTTTAATATAATTTTTATAAAAATATTCCAGAATAAAGTTTAATTGTTTTATATTTAAAATAGTTTCTAGTAATTAAAAACAAGTTTTTTAAATGTTTTAAACTGTTTTTAATTGGTTACAAATTCTGGAAAATTGTAGAAATATATATATATATATATATTTATTTTTATTAACTTATGGGCACAGAGTGGGATCCAGAATAATTTCTTAGGAAAATACTCCATTGCACTTTGGTATTTTAGAGCATAAAAGTGTGTTAATGTACGCGTTTTAAATTGTTTAAAATACATGATGCATATTATTAATTCTTAGAATTAATATGAAGTGCTCTTAACACTGCTGGGGGTGTTGTGGGAATGTTGTATGCCTATCTCCAATGTTTGTGACAATTTTGAAGCATTAAATCATATTTTTTGGTCATTGTTTTAATTGCTTAAAATATCCAAATATGTTTATTAATTATTGAAATCAATATTATATGGTTGGGACACCTTTTTGGGCTATGTGAGACTGTTGGGAAGATTCATTCCTTTTAAATACTGTTTTTTTTTTAAGGAATTTGACATACTATTGTTAAATAGTTTTATCAAAAATCAACTTTACTTGATAAATTGATTGATATTGGATTTTATGCTCCCATAAATTATGGAAATTTTTGATTAATAATGAAAAATAAGTTTTTTAGGTATTTAAAATTTCCATGTGGAATCTAAATTATTTTTGGTAATTTAAAGGTCCATAAAGAATTGGTTTTATATTGGTTTAAAACCCAAATTATTTATATAATTGATGAAAAATCTAGGGTTTTTCATAGTTCTTCCTTGGCTTATGGGAGCTATCCAGGGCTACAAATTTATATTTATTGCAACTTTTAGAGGCTCATTGCATTGTTGGTCACATTAATTATTGCTGTTTGTGATTGTTTGACCCTATGACCTCTTATTCTTCCTCCTTAAGTGGAGTGACGGATGAGTCCATTCATTTTAAAAATAAAACCATATGAGTGGTAGATGTGTGTGATTAATCTTTTTTTAATCTGGCTTAAATGAATGGACAATTATTGGCAATTTATAGAGCTTGTGTCCTCACGATGTATGTTTAAGGTTGTTCTTGTATATGTTAATACACAAAGCATCCCTATTTTTTTTGGCTATAAATGTAATGTGAGGACGAGAGTTTTGTATTGGAAAAGCCTATTTTGTAAAAGGGATGGTTTTCTTTGTTTATATATCATAAACTCGAATTATCTTAGCATGAGCTCTACATTGTCAATTTGGACCCACGTGGGATCCTTGCGCATTCTTTGTTGTATGGCGCACTTATGTATATTGTGGATGATCTTAGATAGGTTAAAGAACCATCTAATTGATACTTGTTTATAAAATCAATTATAAAAGTTTTTCCTTGATTTACAAAATTTAGGATTTGATTAATAAGCAATAGCATGTTTTTTGGTCTTAAAATTGTAAAAAGGGGAAAGATCGTTTATAATTGGATTTTTAAAAACAAATTTTTATGAAATGTGCAAATAATAACATCAAAACCTTTGCGCATATATTATTTGAATGTAGAGATGGCTTCAAAATAAATTATCGCTGATTTGAACAAAGATAACAAGTTTAATGGGAAAAACTATGGCGTATGGCAACGTAGAGTAACCCTCCTGTTGACTGAGGAAGAACTGCTTCCTCATCTAACCCAGTCAATGGTCCAACCCATTGTGCCAGAAAATGGGCCAATAGCCCAATATCGCCGAGACCTTGACACCTATAATGAATGGGTCAAGAAGGATCATCGCACGTGCAATATATTGTTAAGCAACATGAACAAAGACATTCTTGGTGAGTATTTCCAATACTCCAGTGCCAAAGAATTATGGGACCAACTAAAATTTGCTTTTGGTGGGACGTCAACTACTAGGCTCAGAAGCCTCGTGTTGAAGTTTGAGGTGTATCGGAAAGATCCCAAGCAATCGATGACTGAACATCTAGGACGATGTCTAGTATGATTCGAGATCTTGCTGCTGCTGGGAACATCCTTACTGATGAGCAACAGATTCAAGCGGTGATTTGGTCACTGCCTGAAACTTGGGTCCATATGAAGCAAATTTTAACACATAATGAGAATATCAAGAACTTTGCTGATATATCTAAACATGTGGAGCTGGAGGCGGAGCGCCAAGAGGCAAACCACATTACTACACTCATGGCGAGAACTTCCATAAGTGGAGGTGAGCGCGGGGCCAGTGGGTCCAAGCGCAATGCCAAGGGTAAAAGGGCTCAGTAAAAGGGTGGGGCTAATAAGTTAACTCCAAAGGCTGATAAACCAAAGAAGCGCAGGGGTAAGCGTGCTGGCAAGAAAAATGCTTCAACTGTGGAGGATTGGAACACTTCGCTCGTGACTGCAATGAGCCGAAGAAGGTAACTTTCCCACCCAACTCTCTCTATGTATTTGTGAGTTCCCATGTCCTAATCGCTCATTCGCTCTATGATTGGATTGCAGATACAGGAGCAATAAGGCATGTGACCAGAGATCGAGGGAGGTTCGTAGATTATCATAAGATTCCAAGTGGCACCAGTAGGGTATATATGGGGAACGGCACTTGTGAAGAAGCCGCGGGAGTAGGTTCATACCAACTTCATTTGCACACAAGGCGCACATTACTTCTTCATGATGTGCTCTACGTACCCGGAATCCAATATAATCTACTCTCGGTCTTAGCACTTCTTGATTTAGGTTTTATTTTTCAGTTTGGACGTGATAAGTTGGATATTGTTTTGGATGGTGTTACTTTTGGACATGGTTTTTTATGGAATAATATATTTAAAATTGATTTGCTTGATTCCATTTCCTTTACTTCATTAGTTGCTGATTCAAATAGAAACATTGACTCTGTGACATGGCATGCTAGACTTGAACACATAGGACGTGACAGGATGACTAGATTAGCTCGAGAAGGCCTTCTAGGCCCAATTGCTAAGGTTAACCTACCTACGTGTGAGTCTTGCCTAGGAGGTAAAGCATGCCGTAAGCCTTTTGGTAAGGCTAAAAGAGCTACCCATGTATTAGAACTAATACACTCTGACATATGTGGACCAATCAATGTAAAGGCACGTCATGGCGCCTCTCACTTACTTTTATCGATGACTACACGCGATATGGGTATGTCTATCTGATTTCTCACCGCTATGAAGCTCTAGATTGTTTCAAATGCTTTGTAGCAGAGGTTGAGAATCAGCAAGAAAAGTCCCTAAAGACTTTTCGAACAGAAAGAGGACGCGAGTACTTATTTGATCAGTTCAAGGAACTGTGTGAGGAAAAGGGGATACGTAGACAACTAACTATTCTTGGAACTCCGCAACAAAATGGTGTTGCAGAAAGAAGGAATAGAACACTTCTAGATATGACTAGATCTATGATGGCGCAAGCTAACCTCCCAATATCATTCTGGGGGGATGCACTTTTAACTGCTGCCTACATACTTAATAGGGTGTCTTCACAGTCAGTTCCTTCCATCCCCAATTAGCTATGGAAAGGCGAAAAGCCCAATTTGGAGCGTTTGCGTCCGTGGGGCTTGTCAGGATATGTTCACAATGCTACCCATAAGCATGGGAAACTAGGCCTGAGAGCTAGAAAACATATCTTCATAAAATATTCTGACAGCTCAAAAGGCTATGTTATGTATGGTGAACATCCGGATGGAGGAATGAAAGAAATTGAGTCATGTGATGTTGATTTCATTGAGAATGACTTCCCCAATATCGATGACACTAAAAGAGATCTTGACCTCTATGAGCTAGAGGATGTTGAAGATGTCGTACCATCTTTAAGCGAGGGTGGGGAAATTAGAATTCCATATCCAGTAATCGCTGAAAATGGTACTAGTCTTCAGCCGAGTGGGAATACACCGCTAGACGCTAGTGGAAGTGTACCAAACAGTGGGAGTACACCACTGGACATTCAAGATCCCCAAGTAGCACACCGTAGAGGCAGACGAGGAAAAGTTCCACGTCGGCGTTTTGATATTGAGGAAGAAGCTCTCATGTGTACAGTAGATGATGACGAGCCTGCTTCCTATAAGGAAGCGCTTTCTTCTGCTGCCAAATCTCAGTGGTTGGTTGCTATGCAAGAGGAGATAAGCTCTATAAACAAGAATAAAGTCTGGGAGTTAGTTGATATTCTGTCTGACCGTAAGACCATTGGAAACAAGTGGGTTTTCAAAGTCAAGCGTAAGGCAGATGGATCAATTGACAAGTATAAGGCGCGCCTAGTGGCGAAAGGTTATACCCAAAGAGAGGGTATAGACCATGGAGACACGTTCTCCCCTGTGGTGAGATTTGCCTCTATATGCCTTATCCTGGCGATTGGCGCACATTTAGACTTAGAACTCTTCCAGATGGATGTCAAAACTGCGTTTCTCAATGGAGAACTAGACGAAGAGATCTATATGGATCAACCCGTTGGTTTTATATCCAAAGGGAATGGTTTTGAGATGATCGAGGAGGACCACTATGTGTACATCCAACAATCCAAGAAGAGTATTCTGATTCTATCTTTGTACATCGACGACATCCTTTTAGCTGGAAATGATATGAGTGTCATTGTCGCCACTAAAGAGTGGCTGTCCTCTCAGTTTGAGATAAAGGACATGGGTGAGGCCAACTATGTGTTGGGAGTTAAGATTGTGCGAGATCGGTCAAAGAAACTTCTGTGTTTGTCTCAAGAGACTTACTTAAGGAAGGTTCTTGAGCATTTTCACATGAATAACTCAAAACCCATCGACACTCTTGTTGATAAGGCATTCCACTTGACTTTAGATCATTGTCCTAAGAATGAAGAGGAAAAGGAAAAAATGTCCAACGTGCCATATGCATCTGCAGTAGGGAGTCTGATGTACGCTATGTTGTGTACCCTTCCAGACATCTGCTATGCAGTGGGTCTAGTTAGTCGTGACCAAAGTAACCCTGGTCCATATCACTGGAGAGCAGTGAAGCGGATCCTGCGATACATTCGCGGGACTATGGAACTTGTCCTTTGTTATCATGGAGGAGACTTGAAGCTGAGAGGATATAGTGATGCTGATTGGGCTAGCGATAAAGATGAACGCAAGTCCACTTCTGGATACGAATTCACACTTAGAGGTGGAGTAATCTCTTGGTGTAGCAAGAAACAGTCATGCATCGCACTGTCCACGATGGAGGCAGAGTATATGGCTTGTTCGGCGGCTGTTCAGGAAGTTGTCTGGTTGAGGAGGTTTTTGCGTCGCCTAGGCTCTTTGTCACATAGGGATGAAGCAGTGCTCATTTATAGCGATGGCACATCAGCTTTGGCCTATGCAAAAGACCCCAAGTACCATGGGAAGTCAAAGCACATAGATATCCGCCATCACTACATTCGAGATATGGTTGCGCAAGGGGAAGTTGTCTTGAGGCATATCTCCACTAGCAGTATGGTGGCTGATCCATTGACTAAGCCCATTACCAGATATGTTTTTCAGTCCCACATTAGTAGCATGGGACTTCGTAGGATTTGATATGTTTAGACACCTGTATTGGATTTGACATTATTATTCTTATTATTATCCAGTTAATAATAAATTTGTTAATTTCTGTATGTAGAATTGTTGTATGAATGGAATGAGTGCACATTTCTAATATGTCACCAGGCTTGAATCGACCTGCTCATACGGGTGATTCACCTTGGCGCCGAGGTAGTGAACTAGGGCATGCGTGTCCATGGCCCTTAGATGGCGAGCAAGATGAGACATTTGTGTTCATGGCGCTTAGATAGCAAGCTAGGACATGTGTGTCCACAACGCTTAGAAAGCGAGCTTGAACACTTATATCTACGCAGTATAAGAACAGTGAGCCAGATATAAACCCTATTATTTCTATATGTCGCCTTAGAAGGATCTAAGATGAGACCTTTGCATTTGGTCGAACATAGAGATATCCCACGACTCTATGTAGCCTGTTTATAGCCAAATGTGAGTTTTCAGACGGGCGCTATGATAAGCGACTGTGTTGGAGACTCAGGTTAGACGTTTTGTGTAACGTCTAGACTAAGATTCGTATGGCGTTACTTGTTTTTTCAAACACAGAGTGACATACCCATTTTTATGGAAGAACGCTATAGCATACATATCATACTGTATGTGCTTTTGCGATCGACTGTGGAGCAGTGAATGGATTCCTCTTCATTGCTGTGTGAGCCACGTAGCATATCCAAGACATTGGTTATCCTACAAACTAGTTGCTTTCACGACTTGAGACTATGTCATGAAGAGGACGCTTAATGACAGCTGCTTTAGCATGCTATCCTAGAACGAAGAGGTAATTTCGTTCTATGGGGCGTGTCTGGGCAAGCGGTTAAGTTAGTCATATTGGCATGTGGGCTCAGGGAAGACTATTCAATAACACACCATGTTTTGTGACTCATTAGCGGGCCTGCGACAATCGTATTTTGTTACTGATATGTAATGAGTACACTACATTGAGGTGGTACATCGATTCTTTTCACGGAGGGATTGAGAATGCTGTGTCCGGTGTGGTTGAATCGTCAAAGGCATACACGAGAAGCCTCCGAGTGATGTGTCTTGTTGGTTATGGTGATGATTTGGCATTACTTTCCTATCGCTGTACTTTCTTTTCGTAAGGTCGCACGTTCTATTTCCCTGTATGAAGAGATGAGAAGTTCCGTTGTGTTGAGAGATTAGTTTTAGAACTAATCCTATGTGGGTGAGTGGGAGATGTAACACATATTGTGGTCGGGCCATACAGACACCCACATGTTATTGGACTGGGTCTAATAAGACCTGGCTTAGACACCAAGTAACGGGCTTTGGAGTCCCAAGCCTGTTAGGTTTTCATTGTGCTTATATATATGTGTGTGTATTACACATTGAAAACTTAAGGAGACATAAAAAACTCAGCCTCTCTCTCTCTCTCTCCCTCACACAGCCTCTCTCTCTCTCTCTCTCTCTCTCTCTCCCTCTCTCTCTCATTCACGGTTTCTCTCTCTAGCCTATCACCACAAGGGCTTGGGATCTAGAGCGTGGTATCATCGGAGATCGCTCAGGAAGCATCTCTGCGACTGTACGAGACACAAGAGAGTGCACGGAGGCAGCTAGTTCGTGGTTCGATAAGAGGGTTCGTAACAACGCCATTCTAATGATCCGACGAGTTATTCCGCAAGGTAAATGCACCTATACTCGTCTTATATGCATGTGTGTATGCATCTTACACTTTAAAATAGGTTTTCAGAAGAAAAAGTAAAACATAATGCTTGTAAAAAAAAAAATCGAAAAACTAAAGTTCCAAAAAATAAATAGCCAGCTACTTTAACAATTCAAAATGTACCAACTTCTTTACAAGTTAAAATTAGTGGTCTCTTTTTGGGTATTTTCAAGAACACTTGGTAGTTAAAATTAGTGGTCTCTTTTTGGGTATTTTCAAGAACACTTGGTTGTGGTGATAGGATATCACTGCCGTTTTGGGGGATTAGGGTCGTCTAGCGATAACATGAGGTCTAAAGTCCCAATTTTAAATGGACCATTCCTTTTTAGTGTTATTTTAAATTTCTTATTCAAAATCTATTGTCTCACTTTTTTTTAATATAAAATTACTAATTTATTTTTTTTGCTAGAAATAAATTACTAATTAGGTTTGTACAATCAAGAACTCTTAAAGAATGAGAGAGAAATAGCTAAAATGATATAGAGTTGAGAGAGAGAGAGAGAGAGTTTAGTTTACTTTTTTTAAGATCAGTATAATCTTCGAAAGAGTATTATTTGTTTTAATAAGTGAAAAACCAATAATGACATAAATTTTCTTTTTGAGTTTGTACTGACTACTGAGCCTTCTTTTTTTTTTTAATGAAACATACCGTACAGAATAAAACGCTTTCTACTAGTAAGGGCTTTCACTTTTGGGGCCTAAAGCAATTTTGACCCTATGATTAAGGTTTAGTTTAACCCTCACGTGGTTTTTTAAAAATAGCTTAAGAAATTTGTTATTAAGTTATTTGATAATTTTGTACAAGTGACACATTATTTTTTAAAAAAATATATCATAAAACCAAAAAACCAACCTTAAGCTTTTAAATGTTTTTCAAAAAAGTCATAAGTTCAATTTTTGCAAAACTCATAAATTATTTACCAAATGAATTAACATAAAATAATACTTTAAAAAAGAATACGCACCAAAATAGGGCCAAACTAAGCCTACGACTGGTCTGGGTCATGATGAGTTCATTGTCAAAATTTCCATTCGACTTTGTTCAAAATTAATTTTTTTTTGGGGATAATTGCACTTTGCACTCCTGAGATTTGGATGATTTTGCACTTTGCATCTTAAAATTTTAAATTTGGCATTTTGGTCCCTAAGTTTGGGATGAATTGCACTTTAGTCCCTCAAATACTTTTTGCGAAGAAATTTTCACTTTTAGTGATGCAATCATTTGTCAGTAAAGGATTATTTGGACTTATTTGTCACACTTGTGAAACTTTAGGAATCAAAGTGTCAACTTTGAAACTTGAGGGTTCAAAGTGCAAAATTACCCAAACTTCAAGGGTGCAAAAAAAGTGCAATTAATCCTTATTTTTGCTTCCATTTTACTATAATGTCAAACGAGTGTTTTCCTTTTACTGTGTGTACAAAACTAAAAAATGTTGGCAATTGGGTCAAACCCTTGTGCTTGTGGTTTTGTAGCCGTCAGCTATGAACACAGGTCCATACCCTAATAGCTGAAATTTGGACCATAAAACACAATCACTTCATTAGATTTTGGGGTGACTAATCTCAAACCTTTTGCAATCTCTGTACTACTGTACTTTCTCTCTCAACATTCCATTAATGAAACATCTGTTATGGTATGTTTGGTTGGAGGGAAGATGAGAATGAAGAAGAGGGAGGAGGGAATAGAGAAAAAAAAGATGATAATTACTTGTTTGGTAAAATGGAATAGATGAGAGAGGGGAAGAGGGGAGTGATACTACTTCCATTCGGACCCTCAAATTTTAGTCTGTCCAAAAGTAGACGGATTCGGAGAATGAAAAATTTTCTCTGATTTTTAACTTTTTTATTGTGAAAGATAATGACATGTAATTCAATACAAATATGTAATAGTAAAATATACTATATTCTTTTTTTTTTTTTCCTTCGTCACCGTTTCTTGTTTAACCAGACAAGACGAGGGAATACTCTCTTACTTTTCCTAGGGATACCTCAAATAAATTCTTGTCTCGATCTTCCCTTCCTTATATTGTTCCATCTTTCTTACCAAACATGTAAGCAAGTTTGAGTATTTACAAACACCAGTGTAGGACAAAATTCAAAAATTAAAAATTTTCAAATGATATGACAGTGAAATAAGAGTAATGCTATGTTTCTCAAATTTCTATCCCAAAAGCGCTTCTCAAATAATGTGGCAGTGAAGTTGGGTCTAATATAGTGAGACCATTTAAATTTAGAGTTCACATTTGCTCACCCTGGGTGAGTATAACCCAAGCACCTCATTGGCCAATGCAGTGGGACCTACGATTAAACAACATTTAATCGTAGGTCCCACTTGTTTAATCGTAGGTCCCACTGCATTGGCCAATGGGGTGCTTGGGTTATGCTCACCCAACCCTTAAATGGGTGAGCAAAAATGCCCTCTTAAATTTTAATAAGAAGTTATTTACCTAATCCCACAACCACATTATTTAAAAAATATTTTTAAAAATAAAATTTTAACAACATAACATTACTCGTGGAATAAATTGTAAGTTTAGTATTGATAAAAATCATACTTTCATGCGGAAACACTTAAGGATCTTGAATCTAATACATCTCAAGATCTTTCAAATACAGAAATTAAATACTTACCATTGTTTGCTATTGCATTGAGATTGACAAGAATATAGAACCCCTTGATTTAACACTAGATGTAAGGCTTTTCCTTCTTCTCTCCGTCTCTCAATATTCACAAACCATTCTGTAACTGATGGATTAATTTTGAAAGGGAAGAGTTTGTATATTTAATAGAGGAGAGAAGAGGGCCCTAAAAATAACTGCTTCTTAAAACTGTTCCATCGTCAGTTTTTATGTAACCAAAACAGTTATTTATTTTATATACTATATTTTATTAATTAGGCATTATATTCTATTGGCTAATATAAGGGTAGTGGAGTCCAATCAAATTAGGAGACTAATGGACCACTTTCATGTGACTAAAAAGTCACGTGGATAACATTCTCCCACTTGGTCCACTTAGTCAATTATGATGCAAACTATGATTTCAATAAAATATGCAAGGTTGTTTAAAAAAAAAACTTTTGACTTTGTTGGACTCTATACTCCAAGACTTTAATATGTGATCATAAATTCCTGAAAACTAGCCAATAAGCCCAATCAATAAGAAACTGTAATACTATGATTAGCTTAGACTATTAATGTGAGTCATAGCGGTTGTACAACATCTATGTTATACTCCCTTCTATGTACCACGCCATTAATAACATTTACTAACCTAGTTTATTATGTCAAAATGCCCCTGTAATTTGTCTTATTAAGACATTTCCTGTTTATCAAATAGCCAAACATAATATGTGCACACATAATTGAAAACAGAAAACAGACAGAAACAAACTATCATTGCGCAAAAGCGTCAAGTACACAACAACTTAAATATCCATCATTATACATATCAAGGTTTACTCAAAAGACCCATCCTAATAACATGTTCCTTATATGTCTTTGGAGGTAATCCTTTAGTCAATGGATCAGCAACCATAAGAGTGGTACTTAAATTCTCAATTGACACTTGTTGTTTCTGGACTCTTTCTCTAACAACCAAGTACTTAAGTTCCATGTGTTTGGAACCACTAGAGTACTTCCCATTCTTAGAGAAGAAAACTGTTGCGGTATTGTCACAATAAAGTTTCAGCGGCCTGGCAATGGAGTCAACAACACCAAGTCCTTAAATAAAATTCCGCAACCATAGAGCATGACTCGTGGCCTCAAAACATGCTACAAACTCGACCTCCATCATGGATGAAGCAATAATGGACTGCTTTACACTCTTCCACGAGATTGCTCCACCAGCTAGCAGAAACACAAAGCCTGATGTAGACTTTCTGCTATCTAAGCAACCAGCGAAATCCGAGTCTGAGTACCCGATCACTTCTAACTGATCTGATCTCCTATATGTGAGCATATAATCATTTGTTCCTTGAAGATACCGCATAACTTTCTTCGCTGCTTTCTAGTGTTCCATTCCTTGGTTACTTTGATATCTACCTAGCATTCTAACTGCAAAACTAATATCTGGTCTGGTACAAGTCTGAGCATACATTAAGCTCCCCACAGCTGATGCATATGGAGCTTTCTTCATTTGTTCCTATTCTAAGTCATTCCTAGGGCACTGACTTTCATTTAACTTATCACCTTTAATGATTGGTGCATCACTGACTGAACACAACTGCATATTGAATCTTTCCAAGACTCGATTAATATAGCCTTTCTGAGACAGTCCTAGCAATCCTCGAGATCGATCCCTAAAGATCTCTATGCCAATGACATAGGATGCCTCACCCATATCAACCATCTTAAAGCTCTTGGCAAGATACTCCTTGGTTTGGTGCAACAAACCAAGATCACTACTAGCTAGCAAAATGTCATCCACGTACAAAACTAAAAAGATAAACTTGCTTCCACTAACCTTTAGATATATACACTGATCAACAGTGTTTTCCTTAAATCCAAAAGCAGTAATGGTATCATTAAACCTTATGTACCACTGTCTGGAAGCTTGTTTAAGACCGTAAATGGATTTCTTTAATTTGCAAGCCAAATGTTCTTTCCCTTCCTTTGTGAACCCTTCAGGTTGCTCCATGTAGATATCCTCATCCAAATTTCCATTCAAAAAAGCGATTTTCACATCCATTTGATGTAACTCTAATTCATAATGAGCTACAAGTGCCATGATAATTCTTAGTGAGTCCTTCTTAGATACGGGAGAGAAGGTCTCTCTATAATCAATGCCTTCTTTATGAGTGAAACCTTTAGCCACAAGTCTGGCCTTATATCGTTCAGACCAAGCGCGATGCTAAAGGCAATATCGAACGATATAAGGCCAGACTTGTGGCTAAAGGTTTCACTCAGAAAGAACCACAAGTCTGGCCTTATATCGTTCGATATTGCCTTTAGCATCGCTTTTGGTCTTGAAGACCCATTTACAGCCAACTTTCTTACAATTATTAGGCAATTCGACGAGATCCCAAACACCATTCTGGTCCATCAATTTCAACTCTTCATTCATAGCATCGATCGATTTACTAGAATTATCACTTTCTATGGCTTGTGAAAATGAAACCGGATCCTTGTTAATCCCAATATCAAAATCAGATTCTTGTAGATACACCACATAATCATCTGAAATGGCAGGTCTCCTTTCCCTCTAAGATCTTCTCAGAATTGCCGGTTGTGGTGGTTCTACATTATTTTCAATGGCAATATCCTCATGAAGTGGTAAATCATTTTCATTATGTTGTTCGTTTACCTCAACAGGTTGAATAGGCTGAGGAACCACAATTTCTCGAGGAGGAAAGGGTGGTGGGATATCCACTCTTATTTCCTCGAGATTTATTTTTCTTGATTCATCACTCCCACTAATTTCACCATTCTCTAAGAATCTGGCATTACTGGTTTCTACTATCCTCGTACTATGGTTAGGACAATAAAATTTGTACCCTTTAGACTTATCTGGATAACCAATGAAATATCCAGATATTGTCGTTGAATCTAACTTTTTCTCATGTGAATTGAAGATCCTTACTTCTGCTGGACAACCCCAAACATGTAAATGTCTCAAATTAGGCTTCCTACCAGTCCACAACTCGAAAGGAGTTGTTGGGACTGTCTTACTAGGAACCCTATTCAAGATATACATTGCAGTCTTTAATGCTTCACCCCACAATGAATCATGTACAGTTGAAAAACTCATCATGCTCCTAACCATATCCAAAAGAGTACGATTACGCCTTTCAGCAACTCCATTCTGCTGTGGCGTACCTGGCATTGTGTATTGAGCACAAATGCCATGCTTTTCAAGAAATTTGGCAAATGGGCCAGGATTTTGGCCCGTCTCATCATATCTACCATAGAATTCACCACCTCTATCAGACCTCACTATTTTAACCTTTCTATCTAACTGTCTCTCGACCTCAGTAATGAACACCTCAAGGATGTCAACGGCCTGAGACTTTTCATGGATTAGATATACATAACCATAGCGAGAAAGATCATCTATAAACGTGATAAAGTACCGCTCTCCAGCAAAACATGGAATGGAGAGTGGTCCACAAATATCTGTATGAATTATCTCAAGAAGCTCAGTACTTCTTGTGGCACCTTTCTTAGTGTGTTTGGTTTGCTTTCCCTTAATGCAATCCACACACACTTCAAAATCAGTGAAGTCTAGGTTATCTAAAATCCCAGTCTTCACCAATCTCTCAATTTTATCCCTAGAGATATGCCCCAGTCGCCTATGCCACAAGATTGAAGACTTTTCATTAATTAGGCCACGTTTTGAACCAACATTCGAATGCAATGCTATTAAAGATTGTGCAAACTCATGATTCAAAGAAATTTTATATAAACCATCATATAAAATACCAGAACCAACTACAACAGAGGTAAACAACAAACTGAGTTTTGCACAACAAAATAAAGCTGAATATCCACTAACATCCAACTTAGACAAAGAAACTAAATTCCTAGAAATTGAAGGTACATATAAAGTGTCCATAAGATCCATCTGATGACCCGTATCTAAGAGTAGGCGGTAGATTCCAACAGCTACCACTTCCGCTTTGAGACGGTTCTCCATATAGACGAATCTTTCACTGTCCTTCGGCTTCCGGGTGATAAGGAATCCTTGCATCGAATTTGTTATGTGAGTCGTGGCCCTAGAGTCAATCCACCAAGTATTAGAAGGAACTTCAGCAAGATTTGATTCATAACATACAAAAGAAATATTTTTACCTCTCCTTTCGAACCAAGCTCTACGCTTGCTGCAGTCTTTCTTCACATGTCCTTTCTTGCCACAAAAGTAACATTTGACTGTGAACTTTCCACGGCCCTGACTACTTTCCCCAGGTCCATCTCCTTTCTTTGGTGGAAATCTCTTTCCTCTCACAAACTTTTCTTTCTTTTTAGCTCCTTGAGTTACAACAAGCACAGAGTGGGGTCCTTCTTGCATCAGTCTCACTTTATCTTGAATGCACATACCAGTTAGCTCATTCAAATTCCACTTGTCTTTGTGAGTGTTATAGTGAATTTTGAATGGGCCGAACTGAGGAGGGAGTGAGTTGAGAATAAACTGCACCAAGAAGGATTCATCCACTTGCATTCCTAGTGCTCGAAGTTTTGCAGCTTTGTCAGTCATATAGAGGATATGTTCCTGAACTCCTCTATTACCATCATATTTGACAGTAGTTAACTCTGCCATAAGTGTGCCTGCAAGTGACTTATCTGCTGATTTGAAACGTTCTTTGACAGAAGTTAATAGTTCCAATGAGCTATTAGTTTGAGGGAGGGAGGTCTTGATGTTATTAGCTATGGTCATCCTCATAAACATAAGACTAAGTCTGTTTGATCTCTCCCAGACTTTCAAAGTATCAACCTGTTCTGCAGTACTATTAGCAGTAACTTCCTCAGGTTTTTCAGTCAAAAGTGCCATGTCGAGATCTAACACACCTAGTGTGAATTGGACTTGTTCATACCATTCTGAGAAGTTAGACCCATTAAGAGTTGGAATGCTAGATGCGTGAGAGTGCAACGAAGTGGGAATAGTCACTGAAATAAAATAGGACAATGCTCACGGTAAGGCCTTGAGTCTATCAATAATATAGAATTATAAATTCTAAACAGATGAACTATTGATATCACATCGGTTCCACCTTTGGGTGAAAACCTTAGCATATCTAGTGTCCATTCTTTAGGTGCAAAATATTATCACCTATATAGACCTAATGTAATTTATGCCACCTACTAATTAGTTATGTTACCTTTGGGTATCCAATTCTACACTACTAAATGACACAAATTACATTATCCTATCCAGTTCATAGTTAGTTGAAAGTGACTCTCCATTGGGCTAGTCCCAACTCCCAATCTCCTAACTATGACTGTCATTGAGAGTATTATTGTCTTTTATGTCATCCTTAATGACTAGTCTTTAATGTAGTTTAATATTCATAAGACTCACTAACCTAGGTCACTTTGGTGACTATCAAATTAATAAACCCTATAAATATAAAACTAACCAACAATAATCTCTAACCCTTTTATTAGAGCTGTTATTTAGTTACTAAAATTATCATTTATTAATTCAATCACTTTTATAATGTAAAATATAATATCAACATTAAACTTTTCCTTAGGTAATTGAAATCTATTCAATGATAAATAATTAGTAATAACTCTTAATTTGATATATTTTATAAATCTATAGTTCGGCCAACATATAAGTTAAGAGTGTAACCCAACAAGTAAACCAAGTGAATTAATTCATATCAATATCTACAATTCCCAAATCTACGTAATCATTTGGAAAAAGGTTAACTTAATTGGGTACCAACACAGTAGCCAAACTAATAAATACAGTTATACCATCATAGCCGAAACCATCAATGTAGTCCAAAAGAATTTGCAAATGCATTAAATATCAGATGCTTTAATCACATGCACATGATCACAATACAATGGGATAATCAATACATATCTCATGATTTTCTTTGATTTAATCCAATAGTTCATTCTCACGCACACTTACCAAAGAACCTCACATGTGGGATCAATATTGTTATCAGTTGAATAAAATAAAGGGTTAATTACACTTTCACCCCCTGAACTATGACCCGTTTTTAACTCACTCCCCTCAACTATCAAACCCAACGGATACACCCTTTATACTATTGCCCCATTACACATCACACCCCTACTTCTGTCAAGTTAACGGAGTGATCCACATGATGTTGCAGATCAAGTTAATGATCACCAAACATCCCAAAACTACCCTTCTATATTTTAAAGGACCAAAATGTCCTTGTTGTGTGAGTAAGGGACCTTCTCTCTCTCACTCCCTAACAGGGTCTGCAATGTTTCACCAAATCAAAAGCAAGGTCGTCTTCACCATTCACTTGGAATGAAATTGATGAACAAGAAAACTTACAATTTCGTTTTGAGGTATGCAGTATAAACATACATACATATAGAGGTGTGCATATATACGACTCTATATATGACACTCTCTCTCTCTCTCTCTCTCTCAAATTCTCAAATACCCAAATTCCCTTTTACTCCAACAAAGCTCTGTGTACACAAACAAGCCACAAATACAAAATGAATACACATTACAATATTTACAGTTTCAACAGAGATCCAAAAACAAACAAATCTCCAACTTTTTCTCTCTACCCATTTCTCCCCAAAACTCTCCATGGCCATCAAACCAATCTCTCATCGTCAACATTCTCTCATTCTTCTCAAATTCCATCAATACCCAACAATAATCCGACCCAGAATCCGAGTGCTGAAACCGTTGGATCCATATAAGACGTCTCCCATCTCAATTAAACCTCGACCTCACCACCAACTGCTCTCAATACCCACTCTTCGATAACAACTTATGTTCTTACATACACAACAACGTCTTGGGCCAAAAGACCCACAACCGCTCACACAGTTGGTACCGGACTGACCCATTCATGTTCGAACTCATCTTCCACAAGCGATCGATCGAATGCTCAAGTACCAATGTCTCACCTCCGATCCGGCCGCCGCGAACGCCGTCTTCCTCCCTCCTACTACGCCTCAATCCCTTGAAAAATTCTGAAATATTTTGGTACCCAGCACACTACAATGGCAAAGTGAGCAAAAATGTGAGACAAAATGGACGGAAATTGAGAAGAATTAGGCAGGAAATGGAGATGCAGGGAAAAAAATGGAGGGAAATTGAGAAGAAGAGATAAAAAAAATTGGAGGAAAATATACAGAGACATGTATATGTGTGTATATATATATGTATATATAGAGAGAGAGAGAAGTGAGAGACGTCTCTTGGAAGTTGGAATCCTACACGAAGGGTATTTATGGGATAAAGCAATATTGACCCTTAAACTCACAGTCTCCGTTAGAAATTTAACAGCGAGTCAAATTGTTGGGGTAACTCGTTGGGTTTAATAGTTGAGGGGGTGAATTAAAAACGAGTTATAGTTCAGGGGGTGAAAGTGTAATTAACCCTAAAATAAATTCTAAGTGGATGCAATCATGCATCCTGTCTTTCAAAAATTGACATCATATCAAAAACAAAACGAAATGATAAAATATATATCAAAATATATACACATTTATTGGCTGAGTAAATCATTACATCGCCGCCCAGAACATATATATGGAAACATAGTTATAGATCTGAGGAGTTACGAAATAGTACGGCATACGGTTACTGATTACTCAAAAAATTGTGTTCTTAAAATTTTATTCTAAGATGTATAGATCCAAAACAATGGCTCTGATACCAACTGTAAGTTTATAGTATTGATAAAAATCATACTTTTATGCGGAAACACTTAAAGATCTTGAATCTAATACATCTCAAGATCTTTCAAATACAGAAATTAAATACTTACCATTGTTTGCCATTGCATTGAGATTGACAAGAATATAGAACCCCTTGATTCAACACTTGATGTAAGGCTTTTCCTTCTTCTCTCCATCTCTCAATATTCACAAACCATTCTGTAACTGATGGATTAATTTTGAAAGGGAAGAGTTTGTATATTTAATAGAGGAGAGAAGAGGGCCCTAAAAATAACTGCTTCTTAAAACTGTTCCATCGTCAGTTTTTATGTAACCAAAATAGTTATTTATTTTATATACTATATTTTATTAATTAGGCATTATATTCTATTGACTAATATAAGGGTAGTGGAGTCCAACCAAATTAGGAAACTAATGGACCACTTTCATGTGACTAAAAAGTCACGTGGATAACATAAATATATTTAATATACTGTCTGACCAACTGAATATTTGTATCACAAAATATTTTACGGTGTCCAACGGGCATATCATAAAGGATCCAAATTTGATATACTAATTTGTGAGAAGTTATTCAGTGAGCCTGTCATGCTACGTCAGCATGATGATGTGTTATGACTTTTTCAATAAAAATGGGTCATGTGCCCACTAGCACTAGGAGGTTATAATATGTGGTGGATAGTTTTTTATTTTTAAAATTTTTGATAAACACATGGCATAATTCCCATAGAAATAGGGATATGTGAGGTTAAGATTGAAAAATCACATCATATCATCATACTGATGTGACGTGACGGGCTCAATGAATAATTTCTCCTAATTTGAGGTACCAAGCATTCCAATTTTTTAACTCCCCAATTGCTTGGTTGCTGTCGCTTAGTAACATGGCCCTCTATGACCTATTCTATTAAAGTGACAACCACTCACAGACTTACAGTTGTTGAATACGATATGGTCAAGCAAAAGCATAGCTGCACATGGGTTGATAGCGTTGAAATAAAGTACATACTGAACATTGAAAGGGAGGAATAGAGATGGAGATGGAGACTGTGGGTGACACATGGGGACCTGGGGCAGTCAAAGTATGTAGTCCCTATGTGGTTTTTTCAGAATGACATGTTTGATTTTTATTTTATTTTTGATTTTTTTGTAAAATTTGTTGTCTTAGGAATGTCACACAAGTGCTGCCCACTTTAGTTATCTCATGTGATTGTTGAGGATCCCTTTCAAGAGATGGATGAAAAATTTTTAAGTACTTTGAAAGTACAATATAACATGCTAATGTGGTACTCTTTAACTAATAAGAATAAGCGATTTGGGTAGGATCCATATATAGGGATCCACAAAAAATGGAACTCCCTATTTGTAAGGGCATGACTTCCATCATAATCACTTATTCTGATTGGTTGAAGGATACTTCTTCCCCTTATTTGAAAGTACAACATAACATGCTAATGTGGTACTCTCTTGTTCTAAAAAATTCTCCAGACGAAGCGGTTGATTAGGGAAGAAAATCTGACATTAGTCTTTTGTCATAGCATGACATCTGGAAATGAAAGGATGAAGTGAAGAAAAAGGGGGAAAAAAATTTGGTAGATGAAGTAATTCAATCTCTCTATCCCACAAAAATAAGGGGAAGAAGAAAAATAATCACGTGTACAATATGAGATGCATCACGTTCACCTTTTTATTGTATTATATGGGTGTAAAAGAAATTAGTCGCACGGGCGGTAGGGGTATAGGCAAATCGATCGGTTCCTTTGATTTTTAAAAATTTCATGTTGTGTAAAATCGAACCAAATCAAAAATGCACATTAAACCAAAACCGAAACCGATTGATTTGTCTGAAAATTGCACCGAACTGGACCGTTTTCACCCTTAATGGGTGGAACCACATGGGGGCACTCCCCCCCCACCCTCTCTCTCAATTTTTGAAAATTATTGTTTTACCTATGTATTTTAGATTCTATACACTTGTGCCCTTCTTGAAATTTTTAATTTACCCCTTCTAAACTCATAAATCTCATTTGATCCTTAAAAATTTTAGTAATATTCACCCAAATAAGCAATTTCTTTACTCATAATGTCTCAATAGTTTAAGGCCTTATAAATATCCATTTTAACATTATAATTTTGTATGTGAAACTAAGAGAGAAAAAAAAGAAGTTAAGCATATGAATGCACTTCTCTTATAAGAGTTGTGGAGATACTGGTTTCGATTTCAATAATCATACTTTAACCAAACATACTATACGTCAAATTCAGGGAATGACCACACAATTTTAAAACTCTATAAATCCAAAATTATTGTGTTTCTACTAGGAAAAAAATGGCTTGGGGGCCTCATGTAAGTGAAAACTCCAAAAATCCAAAATTGTTGTGTTTCTGTCAGGAAAAAAATGGCTTGGGGGCAGTGAACTCAAACCCTCATGTAAGTGTGTACCCCGCTGAGCTCAATTCCTAGCTCCACCCCTGACTAGGTGTGTGTATTTAGTAGCTCTCACAAGTAGACTCATGGTAGGAAGATTTCTTGTTGAGTTTTGACTCAAATGTGTTTCGGTTATTTGACTACTCTGTAAATTTCATTTAAACCTTCTTTTATAATTTATAATATATGAGCCCTTGATTTTAATATCGATTTCAGTTCAGGGCAATTGAAAATAATTATATAATGCCTTCAACAGTCAAACCTGTTACTGATTATCTTCAATTGATTGAAAAAAAAAAAAAAAAATTAGACCCTTAAGTGATACAATTGATTATAGAGAGTCCAAAATGGAATATTAGAAATATAGAGGATGTTATAATGTATTTGAGCCTTTATCATTTTGAAGATAATTTGTCTAATTTTGTCTCTATAATGCAATTCTAGCATGAAGTAACATATGTAAAAATCTGTTCTTTTTATTTTTTGGGTTTTTCGGTAACAATCATAATACATGACAATTTCAATCACCTGTATAGAGGGCCAGATGCCATATAATTACCAATAGTGAGTGTCCACTTTAGAAGAAGAATGTGTGTGGAATGCAAAAATATGACATGGGGTGTGTGTGAGAGAGAGACTGAGAGAGGGTGGGGGAGAGAGAGAAGGAAAACCTCTCTTCATTGGCGGACCAAAAGGGGGGCAAAGTCCCCCCATCAGATTTTGAAATTTTTTTGGTATACCGTAAAAAAATAAATGTAGACTTTAGCCCCCCTAGAGTTTCAGAAAAAAAAACCCTCGTTTTTTAATATTTGAATTTTTGTGTTAATTTTTGTAGAGTTTATAATTCTAAGCCCACTCCACTTTGTAAAAATGCACATTTGGGTTAGATTATAATACATACATTGCTCAAAGCAAAAAAAAAAAATAGATATAATACATATATTGCAACACTAATTGCAATCCACCAACCCATCTAAAACTTTGAGTCAAGTCATAAATTCCAAATAATGAACTGAACTAATAGTAACATAAAACCATCCTAATATATGGTCAAACACATTTTCTTCTCACTCTTAACTTAATCTAATGCAAACTGATTTAATATCATTTCAAGTTTTATAGAAATTTCTACACGAAAATGTGTACTAATAGAACAAAAAAATTGCCTTAGGGGTGCTGCTCCTGCCAAGCCCCTCTAATGTCACTTAGCCCCCAAGTGCCACTTTCAGGCTCTACCCCTGCCAAGCCCCTCTAATGTCAAATTTCTGCATCCGCCCCTGCCTCTCTTCATCTTATATACCTTAAATGTGATTGTTTGCCGTTAATCGAATTATTTTTAGATGGGACTCACACTCCAAGACCCACAAATAATTTGTATTTACACTACTACAGAGTCATCCACTAATAAGAGAAAACCTACAAACACACCAAAAGGAGAAAAATAATTTTTGTAGGCCCAAAACAAGAAATTTGGACAAAAGAAGAAGAAATGTTTCAACGACAAGGTCATGAGGTTACTGAGGTATAAGGCACTAAGCACAAAAAGCAAATTCCACTTCCTTTTTAACTACCTAATTTCACTTTTTTCCTTTGAATGTTCAGAGTTGAGACAAATCTCATGCCAAAAGGAAAAATTGGGTTGTTACACGAAATGATAATTTTGTTTGTCGGTAGTGTCACATGTAAGAACAAACATGTTTTGAGCTCCTAAGAATTATACTTTGATTGGGTATTCCCTATTGTTTTTGTGATTAATGGCATTTTGTTGACCCACCCACACATGGAGGTCACATGGCTACTAGAAAGAAGCACAACCACTTGCATGTCAAAAACTACCGCCATTGAGTTTTTTTTTTTTTTGGTATGTAACTACCATTCATGGTGATTCTTATTTTGCTTAATTAACCATATACTTAGTTGAATAACTATGGAAAATTAATCATTCTTTCTACATGATTTTGCTTTTAGCTTGTACTCCATTGTAAGAATTTCGACTTGAATTCTGGTTGAAAGAGCACCATATGATTTTATTATGGGTAACTATCACTTGCCTCCTCTGAGGTTTGGCCTTAATACACATACATCCCTTCACGTTGCAGAAATCTCACTCACCTCTCCTATTTTTGAATTTTAGTATTAGATCCCCTTAAATATTCTTACAATTTGTTAAAGGGAGTGGGAAACTGATACTAAATTTAAAGGGTTAATTACACTTACACCCCCTGTACTTTGGGTCAGTTTCACTTTGACCCTCTGTAGTTCAAAAAGTGACACTAACACCCCCTATACTTTAATGTAAAGTGTTACCGTCAGAAATTCCGTTAAAGTTAACGGAAAAGTGACACTTACACAGTTACACCCCATGTACTTGTAAAAGACCAAAATGCCCTAAAATTTCTCCTTCTTCAGTATAGGTATTCTCCAACAAGGCCCCAAGCAATGAAATCAAAACCAAAAACAAAAATTAAAATTCCACATCAAAACCCAATCCGCCCCATATCATAAAGGATCGAATTTTAAAATACAACCCAAAACATACCAAAACATCAAACAACTTAAAAATTTTGATCCACCCAACATACATACCAAAATCAAGAACACCCTCTAGACAATCTGCACAAAAAGCAGTCCCAGAATTTAGCTTCTCTCTCTATCTCAATCTCTCAAACCCTCTTCTCTACCTCTCGCATGTTCATGGATTTAAAGGTTGTCAGAAATGGTCGCTGGTGGTGATGGCCGAAGTCAACGACCTTTCCTTCTTCTTCTTTTCTGGTGGTGGCCTGATTGGGTTTTGATTTGGGGTTTTGATTTGTGTTTTTGGTTTTGATTTCATTGCTTGGGGCCTTACTGGAGAATTCCTGTGCTGAAGAAGGAGAAATTTTAGGACATTTTAGTCTTTTACAAGTACAAGAGGTGTAAGTGTCGTTTTTTCGTTAACTTTAACGGAATTTCTGACGGTGACACTTTACATTAAAGTATAGGGGGTGTTAGTGTCACTTTTTGAACTACAGAGGGTCAAAGTGAAATTGACCCAAAGTACAGGGGGTGTAAGTGTAATTAATCCAAATTTAAAAATAAGGGAGATAAGTGAGATTCTTAAAATGTGAAGGAGGTATTTGTATCAAGGTCAAACCTCAAGGGAGGTACGTGATATTTTCCCTTTTATTATTTATGCAGTAAGTCCTCCATTCTAGAGCTTTTAAAAGCTCTCTAAAAAAAGTCCTAAGTTCAATTTTTGCAAAGGTCATAAACTAGTTATCAAATGAATTAACATGAAATTGAGCTTTAAAAAAGGAGAAGCACCACGTGGGGGCCAAACTAAGCCTTAGGCTGTTTGGTCCCTACGTGGCTTTTTAAAAGGAGTTTATGAAATTTATTACTAAGTTTTTTGATAATTTTATACAAGTGACACACTACTCTTCAAAAAGACATCATAAAACCAAAAAGCAACCTTGAGCTTTTAAAAGCTCCATTCTAGAGCTTTTAAAAGCTCCCTAAAAAAAAGTCCTAAGTTCAATTTTTACAAAACTCATAAACTAGTTATCAAATGAATTAACATGAAATTGAGCTTTAAAAAAGGAGAAGCACCACGTGGGGGCCAAACTAAGCCTTAGAATCCGCATTTAACTTTTTAAATAAGAAAGCAAATCATTTAAAAAAAAAATTAACAAACAAACTAAACAATCGGGCAACAAAAAGTAAATTTCCTGCACATGAAGTGGTTTTGACACTGTTGAGAATGGGCCCACAATCACAACAAGAAAATCACACCCACAAAAATAGAGATAAACAGAATAAGAACGACACAACCATAAAAGAAAAATCAGTCAAACAAACCAACACAACACAACAAGATTTAAATATGGTTCGGCCCAACAATGCCTACGTCCACGTGTAACGGCAATCACTTCAATTAATATGACGATTACAAGCACTAAAGACCTTACGTGTATAACTCTCTAACCAAGTTATATGACACAAACGATTGCTAGAAACTAATCTCTCCCTCACAAGTTTGCACCCCTCTATTGTGTATGTGTATGCTAAAGATTTCCAACCAATCTTATCACTCTCTTTAGTAAGCCCTATATTTATATAGATTGTAGAGTCTCAATCCTAGTTGTAGTAGGATTTACCCCCATGGTAAGTCTTGTACAATAAGGAATATTCTCACAAACATTCCTATATAAACTAGGTAACTTTCACCATCAAAGAAATCCTTGTTTGACAAGGAAACCACCAAATAAGAAATCAAATCATAATTAGAAAATCATTCAACTAATGGAATTTTAGGCACAATCCTAACAATCTTCACCTTGCCTCAAATTTCTTCCCATCAGTCCTCGAAGTATTTCTCTTATAATCTTCAACTTTCACATCGATAGTGCATCGCTTTTGCCATCCTCCAAGCTATTAAGCTATACCATTACTCAAGTTCACATCCCCATGACCTTGAGATCACCAACATCTTGTCGGTCATCCCTTCCAACTTGTTATATTCACCGCACAATGCATCCTCTATATCTTGTTGCACCAAGGCGTCCTTCATACGCACTTGTCACATGCTGAAATTCTTCTTACCATCGAACTTTTCTATTGTCATTCGCATATCTCCGAGCGAACTATCTCCAGCTGCCATGGATTCTCAACCGAGCTCTAATACCACTTGTTGGGAATGGGCCCACAATCACAACAAGAAAATCACACCCACAAAGATGAAGATAAACAAAATAAGAACGACACAACCACGAAAGAAAAATCAAACAAACCAACACAACAAGATTTAGATGTGATTCAGCCCAACAATGTCTACATCCACGTGCAACGGCGATCACTTCTATTAATATGAAGATTACAAGCTCTCAAGACCTCACGTGTATAACTCTTCAACCAAGTTATATGACACACAATTGCTAGAAACTAATCTCTCCCTCACTAGTTTGTAGCCCTCTCTTGTGTATGTGTATGTTGAAGATTCCAAAAAATCTTATCACTCCCTTGAGCAAGCCCTATATTTATATAGATTGTAAAGTCTCAATTCTAGTTATAGAATTTACCCCCATGGTAAGTCTTGTATAATAAGAAACACTCTCACAAACATTCCTATATAACTAAATAACTTCTACAATCAAAGAAATCTTTATTTGATAAAGAAACCACAAAATAAAGAATTAAATTATAATTAAAAAATCATTCAAAACTAATGGAATTTTTGCCAAATTAAGCGCCCAGAATCCCAACATGACTAGTCTAACAACAAATAGCCTTTTTGAATGTAAATTTGAGGAAGCTCATTTCAAATTGAAATGGGCTGGTGAACAATCTCATGATAAATTGACTGAGCCATTACTTTACCTCAAGAACCACCTTAAGTTGTTTCTAGCCCTTCAGGAGTAATGCAATGCTATGATTCTCAAATTGGACCATCTCAAATGCTTTGAGAACAGTACAAACCAAATGTGGTACAACTTTTAAAGCATTTAAAATTTGAATTTAAGAACCATAACATTACTAGCTTTAAAAGCACCTTCCGCTTTCACTAGTCCCCATCCCCAAAAAAAACCCAAAAAGAGTACAAAATGAAGGGTCAGCATGGAATATATATCAAGACAAGTTCAACCCAATTCCCCACTCAATTTTAGATTACCACATGGTTTTAACCATCAAGTTTAATTCATCAAAAACTCAAATTAGCTACCGAGAGAATCAACAGACAACTGCAAAGAAAGATCACTATAGCCTTGGAAAGGAACTCAATCTCCAATTATGTACAAAAATTTCATTATCACTTCATACTAGGGCCTCCTATTGTCTTGTTTGACTGATCTGCCCCCAGATCAGCTGACCTTCCAAATAACAATTCCGAAGAATATGAGCCACTTTTCCTCAACTTACCCGGAAATTCCTTCCCCGAATTACCCTTCAACGTGAGACTCTTTTTAATGCGATTTCGGTTAAGTAACAACGTAGTGTTCCGAGGAGGTCCACAAAAGGCCCCTTCAACACAATCACCTGCCTGCGCGCATCCCCACGGCCTCGATGGTCCATCTTCTCGAAAAGGTCTAAGCCTCGGGAAACCATTCCTCAGCTTGGAAATTACTCTTTGCTCCGGGGAAGTTCCCTCCAAAGATCTAGCGCATAAAGGGCAAGGAGGGTCGTTTTTACAAATCTTCGGTGTAGTTTGCTCCAGGCATTCTGCGTGGAAGACGTGGCAGCACGAGAGAACTCCGGCAACCGGCATGTCTCCACTTCTCACTATTCGGCATGAACTCCAAGGTGATCTTTGTGAGAGAAACCTCTCACATAGTACACATTTGAAACCGTCCGATGGATTACATGAACGTCCGAGAAAATCGGATGACTCGGAAACATCGGTCAAATCGACACTGCCACTAGGACTGCTTAAACGATGTGGGTCCCATGAAGACCCGGTGGCTGTGGGATTGGGAGAGTCTCTTGTTGTTGGTTCAGATGGAAAGGAGAGAGGGTGAATAGGTTTGGACCTGAAGGAACGGAGAGTTGAGAGGTTACGGTGAGAGGAGTGTGATTTGGCCATGGGATCGGATTCACTACTGTCTGACCGCGAAGAAGTAGATCCACCGCTGTCTGGAGCCATTGATGAGCCCTGCAAAATCATGACAGTATGGCTTGTTTGGAAAATTGATCAAGTGAAGTACAGGAAAACAAAAGGAAAAAAGAGAAACATTTTCCTTTGGATGGTTAATAAGAAAACGCTAGGACATTGGAAGGAAATGAAACTAGTGTCAAAATTAAATTACAATTTTCAAATTTAGAGAGTCAGCTCCATTCCTCTTTTCTGGAGTTCATCTAATATTTTGAAAATTTTGAATTTCTAATAATATTTTAAGCATGGTGAAAACCATCAGGAAATACAATAGAGAGTTTTCCCTCTCATTTCCTTTTCTTTTCCTTCTCTAAATCTTCAAACCAAACAGACCCTAAGGAAGCTTTGATTTGTAGAAAGAAACTCAAGAAAGCAATAGCAATGCAAATATGAGAACACAGTACCTCCATAGTAGGTGAAAAGGATATTGTGCCCAGTACTGCATCGAGCAAGGGTAAGAAGAAAAAATATATATCAGCAGATGCAAATGAATAATATAGTAAGCAATTTCAAGCAAAAATTATAATTTGACTTTTTTTCCCCCCCTTTCCCTGGTGAGTTAAGGCTGCATAGGACTAACGAATAAAGAATGATAAATCCAGTATAAGAATCTTTATAATACTGCAAGGTG
This sequence comes from Hydrangea macrophylla, assembly GCA_033977485.1. Classification (NCBI taxonomy): domain Eukaryota; kingdom Viridiplantae; phylum Streptophyta; class Magnoliopsida; order Cornales; family Hydrangeaceae; genus Hydrangea; species Hydrangea macrophylla. The sequence continues at coordinate 8,073,500 of CM066987.1, forward strand.
GTGCTCAGTTGGAACATTTTAGTAGATAAAAGTAACCTAGGAAAAAGCATCGAGTGTACAGCACTACAACATATATATACGCAACACAACCAAAGAACCAGCGAGTTGGCGAGTAAATCACTATAATAACCTCCCATTCCAGTGAATAACCACAAGAAATATACAAGGCGAAATTTTATCCCAGAAATATAATAGTACTATAATTATTCAATTGACTAGTGTTGAAACAAAAAATAACACGAAGGACACAAAGTTCTTCATATTATAAATAATTTGACAGAGGACCCAAATGCTTCTAGACAACCTGACATTGAAAAAACAAATACTGACAAAAACATTCCACAAGAAGTATGACGTGTGCATAAAAGCCGAAGTTAAGCAAAGAAGCATCCAAGTTTGCCTATTATTCCACAAAATTAACCAAATGATTTCTGCCAACAGCACTAGCACTGAGAGCCTGTCTGGGTTAAAATAATCACTTTTGGATAGCACTAAAAAGGAATTAGATTTCGTAGAAAGCTAATCCAAAACGACACATACAGTGTTTAAGCAATCACATATAACTTATAAGTGATTGTTGGCACTGAGAACGCTATCCCAAACTGGCCATGAATAAACAATTCTGGTTGTTGAAGGAAAAAACCAAAGATTTGTGTTCTATACAAACCTATTCTTGAAGATTAAGATGTAAGCCCCAAGGAGTTGTAAGCAACTCAAAAAGCTATCAAACTTTAATATTGAAAATTATTCTATCCTCCAAAACACCATGGCCATCCTTTAGTTCTGTCCAAAATGCTCCACTAAATGTTTGATTAAAGCAAAGAACAAAAGCATATACATATGTATCTGTGTATAATTGTGCCAACCTTGCTACCCTGTATCTTTCTTTTTTGTGGTGGACTATATTAGAAGCTAACATCCGCATAAGATAAGTGCACGTAATCAAACATTGTCACAAGTAAAATATCATGTCATTTGGAGGCAAGTGTGTGGTCAATGGGTGGTTAATGTTGGGGTTATATCACATGTGGGATAATCCCATTAATTTAGGGATTATGATTTGGCTAGATTCTTATTGTAATTTGGTTTCCTTTGTGATAGAGTTGTATTACTTGTCCAATAAGTAATGGATTGCAAACTTTATATAAGGGAATGTTGTATAAGAATATAAAAAGCCCTTGGTGTACCAAATTGGGGGTCTCCCCTCATAGGGGCGCATGGTCTAGGGTGAGAGAGTGTGAGTTCTTTGGGTATTGAGAGTGGGTATACAAAGGGTTTGGGGGTTGGGTTATGAGATTTAATACAAAGTGTCTTGTACCAATTGTTTATTTTCAATAGTAAAAGAACTGGTCTCTCGGTGTGAACGAACCACGTAGAAATCCGTGTTTTCTTTGGTGTGTTTGTTTATTACTGTTGGTGTGTTTCTATGTGTTTATTGGGGGAATTTGGTTCCGCGTTTTTAAATTCCCAACAGTTGAAGATCAACCAACAATCAAGATAATGTACTATAATCACTCATCTAAAAAGCAAAAATGTTACCAAATAAGCTAATTAAGCTGAAGAGTACCAACTTTATTGCTCTCAACATTTCATGGACATTGTCTTCTCCAAAATTACCTTCACCACGTCCATTATTCATATATATATATATATATCATCTATTTCTTAGATTATTTGAATATGTTACGCACCGCCCATCAATGCATATTTTGTGATTCATATGCCTCAGTCGATGAAAAACTAGACTAATTTATTAGAGAAATGTGTCGTACTTTCATCTCTTGATCTCATTAGACATACAGTGGTTAAGCAATTAAAAACTTGAAGTCAAGGTTAAGCTATTAAATAATAGGGAAAATTGGTGAAAAGGGCATTCGGACAAGCTAAATTGGAATTAAGGATACTTAATAAAACAACTTGGTCTAAGGTCCTAAGAACATTTTTGGACAAGCATACCCTCATCTTTGTCATCTACCCTTACTATCAAACCCTAGCCACCATTCCCACCACCATGCCTAACCTCCGACCACCACCACTTCCACATCCAACAACCTCTGGTGACCACCACCCATCATCCCACCGACAATTCATGACTCCTCCTGGAAAAACGATTGAAATCATCAAACAAAATCATAAAATTCTACCACAAAATCTCTGGAACTGACTATCAACAACAATTTTTGAGGAAATGAGACGAGTTTGAAGCCCTAAATCGTCACCTCTTTTCGTTTTCTCAAGCTTGAAGCCCTAGTTTCATCATAGGAGTAGAGATTTCTTTGAACTACTCTAAAAAAAAAAAAAAATTAAGTCTCTCACATCTATTCATCATTCTTAACTCACTGTTCTCTAAGAAAATGAATACAAATTTCATTTAACTGATTTGATGATAATAAGAGAAATTTCTCTTAAGATTACTTACGAGAAATTTCTCTAATGATAACATCTTAAGAGAAATTTCATTTCAGAGTTTGATATCCTACCAAGGCTTACAAGGCCAGTCACCGAAAAAGTAAAAAAAAAAAATAGAACTTACTTGGAAAGTGGTGGTGGCTTGCGATGGGGGTGGTGGTGGCTCACGATGGTGGTGGTGGTTCGTGGTGTTGCACAAGAATGGTCAAATGTAATTTCTATGAACTATTCTAAAAGTTTGAATTCCTTCGATCCCTCTTCTGGAGGAATAAATATTGAATGAAACAGGAATACCAATTCAAATTTGACTTAAGATATGTTAAGTCAAATTTCACTAATTTGTAATGAAGTTAAGTGAAATTTGACTTTAACTTGATCTATAAAATTCTCTTACCTTTGCAAATTCACTAAAGATGGGATTTTCAGTTAAGAACACAAGTGAAACTTTATTGAAAAATCTAAATTTCCCCTTCAAAAATATTAAGTCAAATTTCACTTAACATATCTTAAGTGCAATTGTACATTCAGCAACTTAACTCATATATGGTGGCCTTGTTGGTGGTCACTGGAGTTCATTATGGCGGCAACATCCAAATCAATATCTAGATCTAGATTTAGATCACAATCACCGGTCAAGATATAGATCTAGATCTAGATCTCAATTGTAAAGAATAGAGAGAATATAGTATTGTATTGATGTATAATATAATCATACAGAGAGTACCCTTATATAGGCTAGTGAGAGAACCTAGCACAAGAGTAGTACTGGTGTAGTACAATACGAACCTAGACATAAAGTATAGTAAGGTACAACATATATAACTTAAATGGAAATTATTCTAACAGCCCCCCTCAAACTCAAGGTGGTAATATCGAGATCATCTTGAGTTTGGAGACTAGATCATGTAGACGTCCTGGATGATGAGTTTTGGAGAAGATATCAGTAGTCTGATCAGCGAAAGACACCGAAACAAGCCGAATGGTGCCACTAGTGAGATGATGGCCCACAAAATGACAGTCAATCTCAATGTGCTTTAGTGCGTTCATGAAAAACATCGTTGTGTGCAATCTGAATAGCACTCTGATTGTCACAGTGGATAATAGTGGCATTGGAATGAGTAACACCCAAGTTTTCAAGTAACCAACGGAGCCAAAGTAGTTCTTGAGTAGCATCAGCTAGGGCTCGATACTCTGCTTCAATACTTGAGAGAGCAACAACTGTTTGCTTCTTACTTCGCCAGGAGATAAGAGAATCTCCAAGAAAGAAACAATAGCTTGTAGTGAATCGTCGATAAGTGGGGTCTCCTGCCCAATCTGCATCAGAATAAGCACGGAGCTTGAGTGAGGAATGAGCAGAAAAGTGTAAACCGTGAAACATTGTTCCTTTGATATAGCGAAGAATGCGAAAAACAGCAGCATAGTGAGATGATCGAGGGGCTGACAATATGAACTGCATAGGCAATGTCAGGTCGAGTAACTGTGAGATAGACTAGACTCCCAACTATCTGGCGATAAAGAGTGGGATCCTCTAGAAGAGTACCATCCATAGGTGTGAGTTTAGAATTGAGCTCAAGAGGGGTAGGACTGATCTTGCTATCTGTCAGTCCTGCACGAGTAAGAAGATCAGAGGAGTACTTGGCTTGAGATAGGTAGTAACCTTCGGAATTGGAAGTGATCTCAAGTCCCAGAAAATAGTTTAGCATGCCGAGATCTTTCATTTCAACATGTTGGCTTAGGTGAGTTTTGAGACCCAAGATTCCAGGTGTATCATCTCCAGTGATAATCATGTCATCCACATAGAGCAGAAGAAGTATAATGCCCTGGTCAATTCGACGAATGAATAGAGCCGAATCATAGGAGCTGGCTGTGAAACCGAAGCGCTCAACAATTGTGCTGAATTTTGCGAACCAGGCTCGTGGAGCTTGTTTGAGGCCATACAGAGCTTTGCGGAGTTTGCAGACTTGGTGGGAAAGATGAGGATAACCAGGAGGAGGACGCATATAGACTTCTTCAGTGAGATCACCATTTAGGAAAGCATTTATGACGTCCATTTGGAATAAATCCCAACGGTGGACTGCAGCAATGGCAATGAGGCTGCAAACAGAAGTAAGACGGGCAACTGGAGCAAATGTTTCTTCATAATCAATCACATACTCCTGCGTAAAACCTTTGGCTACAAGACGGGCTTTGTAGCGATCAATGGATCTGTCTGAGTGAGTGAGTTTTGATTTTGTAAACCCACTTGCATCCCATAGCATTTTTGCCACTTGGTAATTGTACCAAATCCCATGTGTGATTTTGTTCAAGTGCCTGCAATTCATCATCCATTGCTTTCTGCCAAAGAAGATTAGAGCTTGCCTCGTGGTAAGACTGAGGTTCATGATGAGAAAGTATTGTAGAAAAAGCAATATAATCACGAAGATGAATTGAAGGAGTTTTTACCCGGTCACTTCGTCGGAGAGGTGGGGCAGGTGTAGGAGCAGGACCATCAGTAGAGGGTAAGGTGGATAACTCAGGAGCATCATCAATGGGAGCAGGTAACTCAGGGGATGGGGATGCGGATGTGGTAGAAGGCAGATCTGTAACTGTATTTTCTGGCAACAAGTCTACCGAAGAATCAGTGAAGAGAAGAGGAGTAGTATTGGGTGAGAGGTGAAACTTGGACATGGAGGAGAACATCTTGTGTTCCCAGAAGATAACATGCCTGGACACACGGAGACGTTTAAAGTAAGGATCCCAACACCTGTATCCCTTGTGTTCCATACCATATCCAAGGAGGCAGCATAGGCGGGAACGAGACTCTAATTTGGTGCGTTCATGAGGTTGAAGAAGAACAAAACAAGCACTGCCAAAAATCTTGAGTGTACTATAATCAGGTGAATGACCATAGAGTCGCTCATATGGGGATTGATTACCAATGACTGGGGATGGAACAAGGTTTTTGGTGTAGACGGCTGTAAGAGCGGCTTCCCCCGAAAAACGTTCGGGACAGGAGGCAGATGTAAGGAGGGTACGAACAGTGTTTAGAATATCTCGGTCCGCTCAGCACGACCATTTTGTTGGGAGGTGCCTGGGCAAGAACAATTTGGTAGAGAACCATGTTGCCGTAAGAAATTAAGAACTCCAGTATCAGTGTACTCAGCAGCATTGTCTGCACGAAAAACTTTGATATTGCAAGAAAATTGAGTTTTAATCATAATAGCAAAATCAAAGTATAGTTGAGGCAGCTCAGATCGATTACGCATGAGAAAAATCCAAGTATAATGAGAATAGTCATCAATAAAAATAACAAAGTATTTTGATCCTCCCATAGTTACAGTTGGAGAGGGGCCCCAAACATCTGAATGAATTAAGTCAAAAGGAGCAGAAGAAAAAGAATCACTTTTATTAAATTTCAATGTTGTTTGTTTTGAAAGTTGACATGGAAGACAATCAAATGTTTCCTTATTAACAAGTCCTAATTGACCACTAGAAACTAAAGGTTGTAGGTGGCCAATAGAGGCATGACCAAGACGAGAGTGCCAAAGACTAATAGGAGAACTGGAGGAGACTGGAGCAGCTGTCTGAATAGAGGGGGTGAGGTGAGTTGGGATATGGAGATTGATAAGCTCAAAGAGTCATCCAACTTTATGGCCCATCCCAAGAGTCCGTCCCGTCCGTGGATCCTACACACAACCACCAGAGGAGGAGAAAAGAACAGTAAAACCAAGATCACACAGTTGCCCAACAGATACAAGATTCAGAGTGAGTTTGAGAATGCAATAAGTGTGAGGAAGTGAAGTATTAGAGGTGGAAACCATGCCTATATGACTAACTGACATTGGAGAACCATCAGCGGTTTGAATGGTTGGTGTGTGAATGGCAGAGTTTGTGGTAGTGAAAAGAGTGGGATCCGGTGTCATATGATTACAACAGCCAGAGTCAAAAAACCAAGATGAATTACCTGAAGTGACGGAGAGAGCAGTAGGAGTGGGATTACCAGATTGAGCGAGGAGCCGAGGATTTGTTTGACAATATCTTCCACGTGAAAGGCAGCGAGTCCTTCGAAAAAAGCATTGGATGATGAATGGTCGGCTGTAGTAGCAGCAGATTTGGATGAACTACCTTGAGGCATGGAGTGTTGTTTGGCAGGATGTTGGGAGCAGTCATACTGAAGATGGCCTGGACCTTGCTATTGACAGTATTTGCAAGTGCGGACACGACATTCCAAGAGAGTGTGTCCACCTATTTTGCAGTAGTTGCACCATGGTTTGGAGGAGTCGGAGGTAGGGGGAAATGATGTTTGGATTGAGAATGATTCTTGGACTGGTAATTGGATTGAGAACGATTCTTGGGTGGATACCCTCGGTGAGTAGCAAGAACAGTGTCAGAATGTGGTCCTTTGGGAGTAGCAAGAACACTGTCGGTAGCCGGAGTTTTGCGTGGGCCAAGGTGAGTTTCCTCGGAAAGAAGATCAGTGATTGCTTGATCGAGAGTCGGTAAAGGACTGCGATGGAGGAGAGATGCGCGAACATGCTCAAAATCTTCAGTAAGAGCCATCAAGAAGAGAACTAGGCGCTGACGATTGCGATATGAGGAGAATATCTCGGCATTGGTGGCATCGGTAAAGTCTGGTTCGGAAGAGGTGAGTTGATCCCAGACACAGTGTATCTCTGAGAGAAAACTGTTGATTGTTTGCCCGGGTTGTTATTTCATGCGGTGAAGAGTGCTTAAGCTGATATTGATGAGCTAGATCAGCGGCAGTGTAACGCGTGGCTAAAAAATCCCAAAGAGATTTGGCAGTGGTAAATCTGCCAAATTAGAGACTGATAGAATTAGCACAAGTGTTGCGGACCCAAGTGATAATTTGGTGGTTCTTGCTATCCCAATCTTCAAGACGGTCTGCAAATTTAGTTTTATCCTCTCCTTCTGTCTGGGTGGGTTCGGTAATATCACCAGTAGTAATAAGCCAAAGCTTGCGTCCTCGAAAAAAAACTATTATTGGGTATGTTGGATATGTTATTGAGAATAATGGGCTTGGTTAGCAGGATTGGGGTCTTGTCGATGTGGGTCAGATTAGGGTTGCAGTGAGGAGGATGAGGAGGGCATCGCCGGACAGTGGGAGATGGCAATGGTGGTGTATTATGGTATGGTGGTTCTGGGGAGGTGATTGGAAAAGGGAGTGGTGGTGGTGATGGTGGATAAGAAATTTCAGATTGGGGTTTTTGGCAGATTGGTTGATTTGGGGATGCTGGACCACTGGTGTTGCAAATCGGGTGGATAAGTGGTAGTATGGATGATTCTGTGCGGCGGTGGGTTTGCAGATTGGGTTTGATGTATTCCAAAAGGTTTGGTAGGGTAGGTTAGGTTGATGGCAGATTCGAATGATGATGGCAGATTGTGGTGTGTTATGGCTTGGCTTGGTGGAAGAAGATGATGTGTGTTACGGCTTGGCTTGGTGGAAGAAGATGTAGTGTGTTGCAGCTTGTTGTGGATTGGTTAGGTCTGGTGATGAAGAAAATTTTAATGGTCTTGGTCAAACTTGATGATGGAGGTAATGATGATTGAAGTTGGGGATTGTTTCAAACGTGAAAAGTTGTTTGCCGAAGATGAAGGGCTTGTTTGGTTGAAGAAGGATTGATCAATATTTGATTTTGATACCATGTAAAGAATAGAGAGAATATAGTATTATATTGAAGTATAATATAATCATACAGAGAGTACCCTTATATAGGCTAGTGAGAGAATCTAGCACAAGAGTAGTACTGGTGTACTACAGGAGTAGTACAGCTGTACAGGTGTAGTACAATACGAACCTAGACATAAAGTATGGTAAGGTACAACATATATAACTTAAATGGAAATTATTCTAACATCAATCACAAGGCAGCATGTCGTCGGAGATGAAGAAGAAAGATTGATGGTCAGAGATGACGATGGAGGTGCTGAACTAGTGGTAGTGGCATATCGGTGGTGGCGGTGGTCGGAGGTGGTGCTCGCATTGTTGGTGGTGGTGCGCGATGGTGGTGGTGTGCGACGGCAGTGGTGTTGCACATGGTGGCGGCGGCTATGGCAATCATTGGTGGTGGTGGCGACGGCGACCAATGGTGGTGGAGGTGGACTAGTGGTGAGAAAGTCTGAGAGAGAGAGAGAGAGAGAGAGAGAGAGAGAGAGAGAGAGATCTTAGAGAGAGAGAGAGAACGTAGGTGGACTGGTGGTGGTGGGAAGGGTAGTTTGGTTTGAATTTTAATAGTTGTAGACTTCAGCCATTAAATGTAATTATGATGGGTTTAAGTATGTAATGGTTTTATCATTGTGTCCTTGTGTGGGTTTTTGTTTATGGCTTGTCCTTTAGTCCAACTTGACTAAGCCTTAGGGACCTTAGACCAAGCCTACCTAAATAAAATGAAGAAAATTTCTCTACTACAAACAACAAACATGGTACAATATTGAAAATCATAAACTACGATCAGTTCAATCATGCCCTTCATTGCTATCTGGTTTTTCTGAAAACGAACATCACGCGGTTTGATAAAGAACTAAAAAAAAATTTAAAGTGATTTTAGATCGGGCACAAACTCCAATGCGACAAAGGTGCATTTTCCAAACACTTGAATATATAGAACCAGTTCTCTACCTTTCGGTTCTTTCCAAACAGCCCCTAAAGCAGAACAAGTGAACAATTAACAGAAGAAGTGCAAACACGAACAGATTGCAACAGACTGAAGCTCAGCTTCTACCAACAGTAAACTACACATGGAACACTCAAGAATGCAAAAAAAAAAAAAACAAAACAAAACAAAACAAAAACAAAACAAAAACAAAGCCAAAAAGCAACTGTAAATGGAAAAATAAACAGGTGTGGACAAGTTTAGTATAAGAATGTGTATTTTATTACCTCTCCTTGGTGAAGTTCCATCATCATCAACATTGATTTCTTGTATTGCTGGGGAAACGTCCGATGGACTGCTAAAGTATGGCCCACTACCATCAGATGTAGAATATTGACGATTCGGGGGTTGATTTCCTCTCACCCAACCTCTACTTTCTCTACTATGGGATGATGTAGAAGATCCGAATACTCGTATACCATCACGAGAACCAAAAAAAAGGCCTTCAGATTGCAACCGGGAATCCCATCTAGGTGGGGGAGGTGAGAAGCTCGTATTAGTTTGCCAGTAAGGCTCGGTGGGTCCAACAGACCACTCCCCACTGGCTGCATTGGATCCATGTGGCCTTGCAGCCACACAACAGAGCGACCCCGTCTTAGCTATGTTTTACAGAACTCACCAAAACCTATTCCACAACCTTCGTATAGCTCGGTGACGGCCGACTCAAGAAGTTATTTCAGTCTTCACAACATACAACATTCAGAAGATATATATACAAAGCTATATCCTTACACCATATGTCGTAGTCAAAAACCACAACATCAAATCTAAGCGAGGAACGAGCAACCAATATACCCAAGCTTCAATAGCCTCTTCATTCACAGTGAAATTCTATCACACGCGGAATATCTTTACTGTACCAAAACCTCTATTGAAGATTTCCCTGGCATATAAAAAAATACTGTTCAGCATAAGATTTGATACTACAAGGCTCTTGGATTTAGTGAGGAAAAGAAAAGAAAAGAAAACATAAAGGAAAACACTTTCCTTTGTCTGGTTAAATCAGAAAAAAGAAAATGAAAAAATAGGATGGCAAAGAATAAAAAATGAAATTGAAATTTTGAACTTAATGAGTCATTTTTTTCCCTATCTGTTTTCTTGTATTAGATGTTTTAAAATTTCTATTGGTGTTTAAGCAAGGTGGGAAACATTCGGGAATACACAAGGGTATTTACTTTTCTTCGTTTTTTTCCCTTTTTCTTTTCCTTTCCGCATACCAAACGGAACCTTAGTATAAGAGGAAATAAAGAGGATCCAATAAAGTCATCAAAAGAGGAATCTCATAAAGTTAACCTTGTACACTCAGAATAAAGATTACTTTTTCATTCATAGAAAAAAAGATAGCCATCAATTTTTTTTTTTTTAAACTAGTACTAGAACATGTTAGTTAAACAAAATCTAAATGAAACTAGAAATATTAGGGAACTAAATAAGAACTAGCACATGGTATATGCGTAATAAAGTTAAACAATACGAGTAATTAATGTAACGGGCCTAGGACGCCCAAAAAATTGACTTTATTGGATCCTATTTATTTCCTCTCATACTAAGGTTCCGTTTGGTATGCGGATAAGAGAAGGGGGGGAAAAAAAAAAGGAAAAAAAGAAGAAAAGTAAATACCCTTGTGTAATGTTTCCCACCTTGCTTAAGCACCAATAGAAATTTTAAAACATCTAAACGAAGAAAACAGATAGGGAAATGATTCATTAAGTTCAAAATTTCAATTTCATTATTTATTCTTTTGCCTTCACCTATATCATATTGTATGAACATGTACATAAGATATAATTTCTATACCTTTCTGAAAAAAGAAAATAATACTTGAAGTAGATTTGAGTATATCTATCCATTGGAAAGCTTCATATCAAAAGAAGCTTTTGCTCAAATTTCCAACTAAATTGGAGTTCAAATTTGACATTTAAAAGAAATTCCTTTAACATAATGAACTGCAACCACCACAGAAATATATGCTTCTCATCCACCCAAAAAAAAAAAACTAGTTGATATTCATAAGAAAACCAAATGCTTTATTAGCGGAGTGATCATAAAAACAACTGACAAATGTCACACTGATAGGGTAAAATTATTCTAAATTATTTATTAAAAAAAACAAATTTCTAAGCGATGAAACATGAAAAAGTCAAAAACTTGGGCATGACAAATTCACATCACATTCCAGAAGCTAGGGTAAAATTTATACAGATATATATATATATATATATATAGAGAGAGAGAGAGAGAGAGAGAGAGAGAGAGAGAGAGAGAGAGAGAGAGGTACTAGTAGGTACAGTGAGAGTGTGCTTACAGTTTTGGTCGGCGACGGAAACGCAAAGGCGGCTTGGATTAAATGTCTGCGTTGACACGAGCTCAAGAAAGAAAACCCTAATATTTCGGAGAAAGCGCGATTGACTATGGTCTTTTTGCACTGATGCCTCTTATGTTTGTTGTATTCAAACTATTACCCCTTTTTTTTCCTAATTTTTTTTTCCCCTTTTTTTCTTTCAATAACACTACATACACACACCAAACCATCCAATGATTAACCCTCAGACCCTTTTAAGCAAAATTTTAAAAAATTTTGTGGAACCCACACCCAAACACACCCTCAAATTCCTAAATCCCTCTTCCCTCCGTTTCCCCCAAATCAATCCCACAGTTGGAGAACCCCAGTCCACCCCCCACCTCCAGGCAAACCCCTGCCCCCTCCCCTGATGGACCGTCGACGCCTTGCCCGGACCATCGCCGGAGCGCCGTCGATAACACCGCCAACTGCAAGAGGAAGGTCGCCGCATATCGATATGTAGTCCGCAAATCCACCACCATCATCTAATAATTATAACATAATAATAATAATAATAATAATAAATCTAAGAGAGATCCTGAATCACTGTTTTTGTTTACTTTTGTCCTTTCTTGTTCTGGTTTAATTACTAATTAGTCTAGCTAACTAAAATGTTTGTGGACCTTATTATTGTGACTGTAATGTAAAAAATGGCCAGTGGTATTATATATAATGCTTAATATATATATATATATATATAAATAAAAGAAGGAAAAGCATATTAACTTTGCTTAATACATTTTGTTTTAATTTTGTTTTTCTGCAATTACAGGACTTGTTAGTTGTTCTTACCTTTTCCACCTCATCTCTATTATGTATGTATGCGCATGCGATGGTGTGATATGAATTTATATATATTTGGAGATGGATTACTTTTTCTTTATGACAGAGGAGAGAGGAAAGAGAGTAGAGTGTATCCGTGAGATGAAAGGGATTGCTTCCTGGATTCAATCTTTTTCTTTATTTTCTTTTTCTTTATGAGAGAGAGAGAGGAGTTGGCATATGTGAATACAGAGAGAGAAGACGAAGAAAGGGGAGAGAGAGAAGACTTATCCACTGATGACAGCGACTGCGCTCCGGCGACAGTTCAACTGTAGGACTGATTTGGGAGAAATGGAGGGAAGAGAGATTTAGGGATTTGAGGGTGTATTTGGGTGTGGATTTGGTTTAGTGTGTGTATGTAGTGTTATTGTTTTTCTATCGAGTTTTGCAAGAACATAGGTAAGATTTTATATGACTTTGAGCTGCTCAACAAGTCATTAGCAAACATGTTTGATAAATGTCCAACTTGGCATTACTCGTCTATTAAACAATTCAAGCTCAATCATAAATTTTAAGTTTGTTTAATAAACGAACAAAACTCAAATCGTAAATCTATTTTAAATAAGGTTTGTGAATAGGTTTAATAAAGATTTTGATACTTATTTACATATATACATCTACTATAAATATATATATATATATATATATGGGGCTGCTATCCTAAAACATGAAGATTGTAAGATAGCATTGTACACCAGCTTTTAGCGACCAATAAAGATTTTTTTAGCGATAAAAAAAAACTTTTAGCGACAAATCTTTTTAAAATATTTCGTCACTAAAGGTGGAAATAAATTTTGTCGCTAAAGGTGAAAATTTTCGTCGCTAAAAGAGTTTTTTTTTGTCGCTAAAAGGATGTTGCATTGTATATATATATGTGTGTGTGTGTGTGTAATTTTAGAAGATAAATGAGCTCGACTCGATTATACTAGTCAAGGTCAAGCCTGAGTAATTATTGAACCGACTATAGTTTATATGAGTCAAGATGAAACTTAACTTTTAGGCTTGTTTAATAAACAAGTCAAGCTCAAGCCTGGAGAATTCAGATTCATTTAACAAAATAGCCAAACTTAAGCAGACATGAGTTCGACTTCGCTCGGCTCATATACACCCCTATACACATACGTCCGCTTGCATTGAAAAACAATGATAAAAAATGACTAGTTTTTAGCGACAGTTATTTTTTGTCGCTAAAACTTTTAGTGACACTTTCTGCTTTGGCATTAGCATTTCCCATTTATATATTATCGTTTGATTTGTGAGTTATTTGTTGGTATTTTTGAGAAATCAAAGATTTAATTAATGTAGTATGTATTAAGAATCAAATGCACAAAGACAACATATGTACATATTAGACCTGGAGAGTAATTTAGAGGCCCTTTGTATGGTAGGCCCAAACCCAAGCATGTGTCACATATACTCATGGTTGGACCTGATTTTTAGTTCTATTCCTCTTTTTATCTGTATTATTATTATTTTTTAAATCAACATAGTATTGGGTTGACAAATTTTAGGTACATATGCCCCATTGCATTAAAATACCTAATAACAGTTTATTTGAGAATGCAAAAAAATAGGACTAGGTTTAGACTCGCTCTTATTTCTATCAGTTCTTTTAAAAACCAACATCATGATGATCTGAAAAAGAATCAATTTTATGGGTAATTTTTGGTTGAAAAGGAACTCCCAATCAAACCAAAAAATTTCTATCAAACACTTGAATTAGTAGAACTTGCACATTTCCAAACAGCCCCTAAAATTTCTCATTGGGAATGAACCACAAAGGCCACCTTTATGAGATTATGAGGCAAAACCTGATCCAACTTACAGGTTTATCATTGTGGAGTTACTTCTCTTGGATTTTGTGAGATTTTTTTATTTTTTTTTGGTATTGATTATAAACACATTTAGTTGTTTTGTTAACAAGGAAAACATCGAGTAAAATGAAAAATAGTGTGAAAATTAATTTAGATTTTTGAATTTGTAATCACTCCCTCTTCTCTTTTATGGAGTTCTTATTACATTAAATTTTATTTTTTATTTCTAATTCGGTCAAGCATGAAGAAAAACACAACAAAATTTGTTTTCACTTCTTCCTTTTCCTTTTCTTATCCTTTAATTTTTCCTCCCAAACTCCATAGGCTTTTTTGATTTGGGGATTTAGAGAGGAAAGAAACATGAAGGAAATCCATATTTTGGCTAGTGTTTTCTTCCAATTTCATCCTCGAAACAGATTCAGAGGCAGCAATTCATCTCTTCTGCTCTCTAAATTGCAGTGATCACCCCGTGACTGCTCTCATTGAAGATTCCAAATATATGCTCAGGCTTGGGAAAGGTGACATTGTCCACACTTATCATGAAGGTAATGTGTGCGCAGATTTTTTGGCTAACGAAGGGGTTGCCTGGACTAGTGGCTTCTTGATTTTTGACTCTCCTTCTACGAACCTCGTTCGTCTTTTGCTTGCGGACAGTTGCGGCACTAGCATTGTGCGCTAGTTTGCCTCTTTGTTTTCTTTCTTTCTGTTTTCCTCACCCCCCCCCCCCCCCCCCCCCCCCCCCCCCCCCCCCCCCAAAAAAAAAGTAATAAAAAAAATTCTAAATCTATTTACAATTTGATAAAGGAAACTGAAACACAAAATTTCCAATTTTCTCTCTATTTTATTTTGCTTTTGATTTTTCTATTGTTTTCTCTATTAACCAAACAAACAAAAAGTTTTCCTCAATGTTTTCTTTTCTTTTCAATCACTAAATCCATGAAAAAAAAAAAAAAAAACTTGATGATATAGGTAGTACAAAATTTGCCACATGATGCTTATTTAAGTAAGAAGAAAGTTTCGTATCAACGAAGGGATGAGCACAAGGGACCAATCTTTATATTAAAGCAGCTACTTTTGGCAACTCTCATCCTCAATGTGAGCAGTGTTGGTAATGCCCTCATCAATAGTGCTTTTCTGATCTCCAGAAGTGTTATCTTTGCCATTCTCAACATCAGCTGCGAGCGAAAAGAACGAAGTTGATTTGGAACCTACCGGCGATTATTTTTTTATTAAAAAATTGCATGTAGTAGATGGATTGTATTAATTATGGCGTACCATCATCGTCGTCCGCTGTTGCGTAAGCTGAGCGCCTTGCACGGAGTTGCTGGTGTGGTGTGGGCTGATAAAAATATTGACATTAAATAAGCTGAGTATTTGAAACCATTATGCAAATAAAAAAATGCATGATGGTCTTCTGTACATATCTGCTTTTGTAGCTAAATAGTCACATAGTTTGGTAATAGTTGAAAAAAAAATCCATTTTTCTCCTTCTTATGATGATTATTCTTTTTCTCTACATAAGTCTCTATTTGGTATGTGAATTCAATAGGAGAAAGTAAAACACTTGTCTTTGTTTGGTTAATAAGGAAGCAGTCGGGAGAAAATGAATTTAAAGAAAATAAGGAATTATTATTATTTTTTTTTTTTAAATCTAGAAGTTTCTGAGTCACTACCCTTTCTCTTTTCTTTTCTTGAGTTCCTATTATATTTTGAAGATCTCCAATTTCTAATATTATTAGTATTGAGGTAAACGATAGGGGAATTTTTTTTTTATTATTTTTTTATTTTTCGGAGGAGTCAACATCATTTATAACACACTTACGACTAGTGTTATTTAGAGCATAGCCAACTTGACCATAATAGGCTTTCGTGGTGCTTTTCTTTCAAACTAAAATGGACTAACTAGTAAACTAAAGCTTTGTTTGATTCTTGGATTTAGTGAGGGAAAAGAAAAGAAAACATAAGAGGAAAACATTTTCCTTTGTTTGGTTAGTAAGTGCCAGAAAACAAAGAGAACGGAGAAATCTTCATTGATATATTGATATTGCATGAATGACATCCCTATATATAGGGTGACCATAGAATCAACAAGAAATAAAAATCATAATCAAATCAAATAAGAAGTATATTACTAAATATTTCCAGATCTTTCATGATCCACAAAATCATGAGAAGATTGTGAAATATTCTTCACCAGTAAGGAAAACGGTGAGGGAAACAGGAAGGAAAAGAGAATAATTTGAGACATAAATTAAACATTTTGAATGTATGGATCATTTCCCGTCATTTATTCATACATTGCACTTATAGATTAGAAATTTTTAATTCGTCATGTTATTCAAGGGTGAAGAAAACACAAGGTAAAACACGAGGAACTAGTTTTTCCTTCTTGTTCTCCTTTCCTTTTTCTTTTCCTTCTCTGAATCCGCAAACCAAACAGACCTAAGGAAGACAAAGGTCTGTCTGAAGCATGGATTAAATAGCAATGAGTTAAATTAAAACCTG
The DNA here is from genome assembly GCA_033977485.1 of Hydrangea macrophylla. Classification (NCBI taxonomy): domain Eukaryota; kingdom Viridiplantae; phylum Streptophyta; class Magnoliopsida; order Cornales; family Hydrangeaceae; genus Hydrangea; species Hydrangea macrophylla. Next base: position 8,090,041 of record CM066987.1, read on the forward strand.
CAATTTTGGGCGAAGAGCTTCTAATGGTCCTTTGGTCTTCTGTGCTCCTTGCTGTAAATGGTTGAAGAGGAAGACCAAAATGCTATTAGGCATTTGACTCGGAGTAAGATAGCTTGAAACTAGATCAGAAATTGCAAACGGTAATCACACACGATGTAGCACACATGCGGACACGAGACACGGATACGACACGGCAAATATTAAAAATGTAGGATACGGACATGGCTATGATACGGCAAATAAAAAAATTACTTTTCTTAATTAAATATACAATATGCCATGCCGTGCCCACTCATGTTTATTAAATGCCCGAATAAACCAATTAATTATATCCCATTTTACTATATTATAAGACTTTTACCTCACTATTTTAAAAACACTTCCCCTGAGAGTCCACCATGTCCTGCCCACTTTCGTGTTCGGCCGTATCCGGCATGTGTTTTAAAAAGTAAGAAACATTTTTTCACATGCCCCGAAACAAATACGACAAGGACACGACACCCAATTGAAATGCCCGTGCTACATAGCACATACGAGCAGGTTAAGGCTCTGTTTCGTTCATGGATATAATAAGGGAAAAGAAAAGTGAACACTGAGGAATACTTTTCTTTCTTTGGTTCATAAGGAAAATAGTGAGTAAAATAGGCAGGCAAAAGAAATATGGTGAGAAATAAACCAAAAACTTTGAATTTTGTAAATTTGTAGTTTAGAATTCTTAAAATTCTAATATTATTTAAGCATGCAGGAAAATGCTAGGGATAACACTAAGGCTCTGTTTGGTTTGCGTATTTAGAGAAGAAAAAGGTAAGAAAAATAATGAGGAAAATGAAAAAAAATGTTCTCCCTAGTGTTTTTCTCATGATTAAATAACAATACATCAAAAAGTAAGAATTCTAACAAAAATCATAACTCAAGACAGTAGAACGGGAAGTGACTCGCAAAATTCTAAATTTTAATTTATTTTTTACTCTATTCTCTTTCCCTTTCAATTTTTGTCTTGGTTTTCCTTATCAACCAAACAAAGAGAAGAGTTTTCCTCTGTGCTTTCTTTTCCATTCCCTCACTAAGGCTTAATTTGGCCTCCACGTGGCTTTTTAAAAGTAGCTTATGAAATTTATTATTAAGTTGTTTGATAATTTTATACAAGTGATGCATTACTGTTCAAAAAAGTATCATGAAACCAAAAAGCAACCTAGAGCTTTTAAAAGCTCCAGAATAGAGCTTTTAAAAGCTCCCCCCCCCCCCCCCCCCCCCCCTCCCAAAAAAAAAAAAAAGCCCTAAGTTCAATTTTTGCAAAGCTCATAAACTAGTTACCAAATGAATTAACATGAAATTGTGCTTTAAAAAAGGAGAAGCACCAAAATGGGGGCCAAACTATGCCTAAATCCATGAGCGAAACAAAGCCTAAGGAAATAGATTTCCTTCTCATTTTCGTTTTCTTTTTCTTTTTTCGGCTTTTCCTTCTCTAAATTCGCAAACCAAACAAAACCTAAAAGTTTCAAATAAAGTTTAATAAGTACCTTTCCCAATGCCCAATCAGCAGAATCAAAGAAAGCTCGTTCATGATCCTGCATGTGAATAAATTAGCTTGTGGGTGAATTAGAACTGTGACCTGTTTGCGACTCAAATTGAATAGCATGCATGACCAACACAAAAGAAATGGATAACAGATATTTACCTTGGATATTAATGGTGGTTTTTTGGGTAACATTCCTCCATACTTTTTCTTAATTATTTCCTCCTGAATCATAAGTAGTGAATGGAATCAATAACTGCTTTGCCAAGATTATGAAACATAACAAATCATGAATCGTAAAATACAATTTTTTTTTAGACAATAAGAAATAATATATGCAAGTACTGTGTAGCTATAAAAGCACATGTACAACACTTAAAAAATGAGCAAAATAACAATTTAACAAAAGTTTCATGTAATATCAAGGCTCAAGATGTTAAAAGTTTTCCACTTAAAGCTTAAAACTTCAAATTTCAAAACTATGAATCGTGAATCGTATCAGGTTGCCCGAAACTCAAATCGACTCGTGAATCGACTGATTCTAGCAACCATGGTCATAATCATCTAGCGTGAGAGGCGTGTTACATACCTCCTGCTGAGGGAAAGTCATGGAATTTTCCTCTTTTTCATCTGACTGTTTTCCATCTTCCGAATTTTCCTCTTGTAGATCTTCATTTTTTGGGGCGCTATTCACTTTATTGTTGAGAGTGTTAACTACATCTAGCTGCATAGCATCTTCACTGCGTGCGTCCGACATCTTGAGTTGTCTTACACAGAACTGCAATAATATACAGATGTTTATCAGCTACCAAAACTGTTATAAGTGTGAACATTGTGGTTGTATTTGAGAAAATTATATCCAACTGGGGAACAATGTGTGTGTGTGAGAGAGAGAGAGAGAGACACACACACACACACACACACACACAGAGAGAGATTATTATTGTCATATGTCAAAATTGGAAATCGTGGCCATATTTTCGAAGTTCCAAAAAATTAAAGAAAAAAAATGAATTGTTGGGGCTTCTCAAATCACAACTTTTTTTTTTTAAGTACTCTTGCCGAGGTAACAATCACAACACCAACAAAAATAAACAAATAAATAAAACACAAATAAAATACCCAAGGCCGGCCCTGCCTTATACAAATGTAGGCCACCGCCTAAGGCCCCCAAAATATTGGACAATTTAAGGGCCCCAAATCTTAAGCACTAAATTATTAGTAGTGTCAGTTTTAAGCCCAAAGGCCCCCAAACACACCCTTATTATTTTGCATTTAATCAGAATTTTACAAATTAAAATCAACAATCAACCATTATTAGACTTTGTTTGGTTCACTGATTTAGTGAGGGAAGTAACAGAAGGATTAAACAAAAAGAAAAATGAATTCTCTGGTAATTTTTTCCTTGTGTTTTCCTTCATGCTAAGAGATTTTTTCTTGTATTTTGAAATTTACTAATCAATACATTTTCGTATCTTTCCTACTTTCTTCACCTTACTTACTCACCAAACAAAGAAAAATATTAAACACCAAAACTTCACAACTTTCATAACACCTATAAAGCTTCATAGAAAAAAACTACAACTTTTTTTTTTTTATACAAAAATTCCTACCCAAAAGAGATTATATAAATGGACAAAAAAAAAATCACCTCGGGGTAGTTGCCACCGAACTCCCTCGTGTAGTTCCGCTACACGGGTCTCACTTGAAGAGCTCGCCTAAGGGCCCCAAATGTTCAGGACCGGCCCTGAAAATACCAGAAGAGAAAACAATACCAAATTACAATTTTGAGGAAAATAGATCAAGAAATATCTGGTACTATAGGTGTTTGATACAATAGAGAAATCTTAATAGATATGCAAAATCAAGCAAAAAAAAAAAAAAGACATTAAAAATACAAGGATTTGACATACTATACTAGATAAACAATCCAAATTTGCGTCCAGATATGTAAATGAATCAAACAATTACAATTAGGATAAAGCTGGCTCAGGACTTGCAATCTTGCCACTCTGAAGGGTATTTTAGGTAGTATATAAAAAAACTAAAACACAAGAAAATGGAAAATGTACTACACTTAGATCTTCACAACATGGCCTAAAACCCATAAAAGACAATACCCTTATAAGAATATTTTATACTAGTAGATTAATTATTGATGAAACTTATATCTTAACTAACACATGCAACAGATTGGTATATTTTCTCAAATCCAAAAGAGATAAACCCCAAATGAAAACATGTGCAGATTGGTAATTGATTGCTAATGCTTACAGTTTTAAACTGAAGTTCATATGTATGCTCATATACATACATACATACAAACATACATACATAGTTTAGGTTAGTAAAAGAATACTAAAATTCACAAGAAAAATTGAAGATGTACGTCAATATGATACTTTCAAGTCCCAAAGTCCATAAGACACAATACCCAAATGAGAACTGCTAATAACCATACACGGATTGAATTTCCTCAAATTTTCAATCCCAAATGAGAGACACCCCAAATGTAAACAATTATTGGAAATTGATTGCTGATGCTTACAATTTAAGTGCATACATATTTATATATATGCAGAGTGTGTGTGTGTGTGTGTGTGAAAATATATTATAAGGAAATGAAAAACAGCTATGTGGGTGTCCTGAACTCTTACTTGTGCCCTGATGAGTCGCCGGAGAAATTGATCGTTGGAATTCAATGGAGAGACCGCTAAATTAAGTGACCCTACAAAAAAGGTTGCGTTTCAAAACTACAAAGCGAATATTATGATCTTTTTTATTTGGGCTGGGCCTGGAATGGGCCTTGTATGGATCAAGTCTGATCTTTTGAGTGGGTTGGGCCTTCCATAAAATCTAAAGGATCAATATGGGCCTGTGTGTTTATTTCGGATCTTAGTGGGAACAGTGATCAATCACCAATTAAGATGGTGTCTGCTACAACTTGTACTTCTGCAATTTAATTCTGAAATTTTTGTTTTTGATAAAAAACTATTCAAGGTAGATTTTGACCGATCATAATTTTTTGCGAATTTACTCATGTTTTACTTTTTACAATTAAATTACAGAATCTGATTTGCTAAACATTCTCATGGATCAAGGTTGGTCTTTTTGGTGAGTTGGGCCTTTTATAAAAGCTAAGGATCAATATGGGCCCATGTTTGTTTATTTTGGATCTTAGTAAGGGGATGTAGGGTTGCAACTCGAGCGGGCGGTAGCATTGTCCATGCTCAAGCCTGGTTTTAAGACTTTTAGTGGGGTTTGTTCAAGCCCGACCTCCGGTGGACAATCCATCCTAAATCGGACCAAAGCTAAATTTATTAGAAACATTTGAACATTGTATTATATATATATATATCATATACTTACTCTATTTTAATTACGAGTCCTTTATTCTATTTTGAAATTTCCAATTTTAAAAGTCCTTTTTCGAAAAAGTCAATGTACTTTGATTATTTACTCCATTTATTATATAAAGTCTCACACTTTTTATTGACATTAGAATTTTGTATTGAAAAGAAAGGTAATAGCTGGAATTCCCAAAAGGGACTCTTAATTTGGGACATAGAGAGTATTATAAAATAGAAGCATGGGATTCTGAAAGATGACAAATAGCAGCACTAAAAAAATTGAGGATTCATTACACTGACTTCCCAAGAGATAAAGTTGAAATACAACAACTTGCCTCAGCGATTTTAGAAATACACTGACCTCCATTGAGGTTTGTTTTAAGCAATATTTTCCCTCTTTCCCTAGTCAAATGATTGTTAAATTTTTGGTTAAAACTTTATAAAATTTATACTTTACTCCTTTCAAAGACCACCCCTCCCCCCCTCCTCTCCCCTTTTCGCCATGCATAAACTGAACCAACAATTAAGATAAGCAAAAAATGAAAACTAGCTTCGATAAATACAGATACACCTAAGGTATGGTGAAGGGGTACCTGATGAGGCTATTGACCCCTCGATTCCCGAGAGATTCGGTGATCTCGGAGTTATTCGAAGCCTGGTCAGAGTACCACTGGTTAGGGGAGGCTTGGGTTATGTCCGAATGGATGAAGTCCATTCTCTCTTACTGGTCTTGGTACTATACTATCGCGGAGGATCCCAATACTCTCATTGAGGCGCTACTTAGCCCTCCGGTTGTGCCACTGGTGACTAATCGTACAAATAAATTAGATCATTTTAAGAAATACGACGCAGTCTTCCGGTGTTACGTCCTGGTGATTTTTTGTGAAGAGCCAAAAGCTCTTGACGTAGGGAGGTTCGGTCCAGTGTGTTCACCTCAATTTCTGCCCTATTTGAGACTAAAGCAGGCGGGGTGGCAACCTCGTCTTAAGACTTTAAGCGCACCTGAGCGCCTTTGCCCATAGAGATTACTGGGGACGAAAGTCTCTAGGGGGTTCTATGGAGCAAGTCTCCCATCGCTTTCGCAAACCAGTGGGGACAGTACCCCAAAAAAAAACGAGTTTTCCACACCGCGATGTTTATTTTAAATATGAGTCGCTAAAATTTGTCCCTTTTGAATGCATTTACCCCTATGAACATGAGGTTTTTGATGCATACAAGTCTTTCTATTGGAAGGCTTATACATAACCAAATGAATGCTTATAGTGTCTCCATTACCTGAGAAAACGATCTTTTCTGATAAAAAAAAAAGGATCTTTCCCTTGTGTTCGGCTATAGCGCAAACCCCTCAATCTAGAGCTTATGGTCTTAAAAGCGTTACAACCCAGTTCCAACAATGCACTTCTCAGCACATCATCGGTAGGGGAAAGCGGAACTGCTTGACGATGCATACTAAATAAAACAAGCTCGATTCACATCATTATGCTCAATAAAAGGAATGGGGGAAGCTAAAAGAAAATAAAAAATATTGGAAGGAAGGGAAAAATGCTTCGAGGATGAATCTATACCCCGGAGCTAGAACAACTTGTTCTTCCTGACCCGATTCAACGCCAAAGAATTCCCTGTTGCTACCATATAGTATTCATCTCTCCTGAAGGAAGCATATGTTCCTTGATCTCTACGATATTTCATAAAACTCTGTATGGATCCTCATCACCAATCCTTGCATGAATATGGGTTGTGCTCGAGAGGCTATGAATCGATTGGACCCGCCAATCGAATGAATTGTAACACTCGTAATGATCGACTTTATGAAGATTCAATTGGATTCCGGAAGCTTGCAGTATTGGTCCGGCCCCATTCGCATACTGAAAAAGTTGGGCATGCCCGCTGATTAGTATGGCTTACTAAGCTTAGGTTTCCACCCCCAACAATTTGAAGCGAAGCTCAGAGCTTCCCCCCCCCCCCCCCCCCCCCCCCCCCCCAACAAAAAAAAAAAAAAAAAAAAAACTCAAATGTCTTTTCCTCTCTGATGACACCTCTCTAAAATTTGTGAAAAATAAGCCTTGATACGTTTAAAATAACTAGTTTAGCCCTATTTGTTGTAAATCTAACCAATACTCTAGCCAAAACAACATCATTTCGACCAGGGTTAATATGTTTTTCTTCCCCTTCACATAATTTAGTTCTTCAAGAAAATACAACCAAAAAAATTTAACACTCATTCTCTCATTACCGCACAAGTTAAAAGCTAGTATTTAGTAACATACGTACCCGAATCTTTTTTGGAAAATTATATTGCATTATACTAGAATAAAATTATACCAAATTATAAAGTTATAATTAAAAAAAAGTTTATATATATATATATTATTCTAAGATGAGATAGGCACAAGTTATCACTATGAACTACACCAATCCCATGTTAAAACAGCATCAAATGTATGTACTAATGTACCCAAAGAAATGCCCTTACAATAACTCCAACAAATATCATGTGACACACAGCAACATTGTTTGAGATATGCATGCTTTTCAAAAGTGTATATAGCATCACTCTTTTCTATAAAATTCTCACACATAAGGGGGCAGAAAACAAGGTGGTATCAGTCAAGTGGGTAGAGCTGTTTTCTTTCATTGAAAAGTGAGTAGATATGCCACTCCATAACCATATCCACGAACCACAACAAGTGCTCCATCTCTATTACATCACAAGGACCATCCATGTTCCATTCTATGCCCATAACTTCATAAACTTTTTAATACATATGTATAATATATATGTATATATATACGAAGCTCTAAAGAGGGCGCCCTCTCTTTATTAAAAAGAGGGCCTCTGTTTTGGCTGTCGAATCGTGTTTTCATTAATGACAGTTTTGTCATTTCACAGTTTTTAAACACGATTTGGTGGTTAAAATAGAGGCCCTATCTTTAATAAAGATAGGGCGCCCTCTTTAGAGAATTTATGTATGTATATATATATATATATATATATGAATGAGTAATGATTGGTGCACATAAAGATCTGGATCATTCATTTCGGTGGATTCCATGTATGCAGGCACGGACTCCACCGAAATAAATGGCCCAAATTTGTGCACATTTTATGTGCATACAGCATTACCCTATATGAATAGAGAGATCAAAAAAAAAAAAAAAAATCGGCCTCTCTGCCCTCATAAAAAAAATCATTCAATACAGAATTCAGATCACTTGTCTTGGGGTACACAAATTGAAATGTTGTTATCTGTTAGTATGACTTAGCTTGATATTATTATTTATTTGGATATGTTTTAATAAATCCAGATGATCAGATTTTATTAACTAATGACACCATATAAGCAGTATCATGGTGGAATATCTTATTGTGCCCTTTACCAAAAAAAAGAAAAAAAAAGAAAAAGAAAATCTTATATATTGAGCCACCATAACCTATCTTACTACATCAAAATAGTACACATCAATGGATGGTTAATGCCATTTAGCCATTTCCATGAAAAGGGTTTATCGGAAATTTTGACTTAGAAAATTATTTCTACGTCAAGAGCATGGTTAATAAGCCAATTATATTAGTGTTAAAAATGAAAATTTTAAAAACTTATATTTTTTTCACTGAATTTGATAATGTATCACTTCATTGAAAAACATGTAAAAACTATTGCAAACTTTAAGTAAAGAATTCTACTGAAAAAAACTGTCATTGAATGCAATCTATTAAATACTAGTATTTTCAAAATTACAAATTCAATTACTTAAGATTTCCAAGCTAAAAATTCAATTGTTAATTTCTCGTACGTAATTTACTATTTCATCAAACTGATGCTAATTAATTAGTACTAGCTTCTTCCACTTTGGAGAAAAAAATCAGAACAACTCGTTTGCAAAGCAATATGAATTCCTAGCTAGGGATGTTATAACCAGACAATTAATGTCTCAACTCTTATGTGGATATCGCTGCAATTTTAAAGTAGTGGTAGAAAGTACCTTTCAATCTCTTATCCATAATTTGAATTTGATGTGAAAAGAATATCTTCTTCTTTTTGAAAAAATAGAAAGGTGGATGAGGAGATCAAGGTGACCCCACATTTTATATGAGTGCATCAATTCTCACCCTCACATGCTTTCTTACTAAAACAACAATGACCTCACCTCATTTCAAGTATTGCAATATATTTGCATGTTGAAGCCTTCAAAAGACTCTCTCTCTCTCTCTCTCTCTCTCTCTCTCTCTCTCTCCAAGTTGTAGTATTAGAACTATTCATCTAAGGTCTTGCATGTACAGATGAGACATATATAATGCAGCCAAGGATGACTTGCCGGGAAGGTCTCTTATGTGAATTCCATTTGCAAAATAGGTACTATCAATGAGATCATCAAGGGCTCGCATGGTAATGTTATTGTTTTTGGTTTTTAGTTTTTGTTTTTATTTTTTGTATTGATCACAATCAACTCTCACTACAAAAAATAAAAATAAAAACTGAAAACAAAAAACCACAACGTTACGTGCGAGGCCTAAATTTATGAAAACAAATGTTTCTGGTTATTTTTCACTCGAGTAATTATATACCCACACTCTCATCCACACCCCCAACCACATTCAACACATCAGGACTCACTAGAATCAAGGGGTAGGATGTGTTGAATGTGGTTGATGGTGTGGTTGAAGGAGTGTGTTTATCATTATTGTTTTCACAATTGAAGTATTAAAAATACGTGAGACTTGAAATGTGTTCGATTGAATATGTATATATATATATATATAACGAGGTTTTAAAGCGCACTGAGATTTTTAGCTTAAAAAAATCGTTGGCCGTCCCGCTAACCCACGCCTCGTCCCTACCAGCCTGCGATTTTTTTAGGCTAAAAATCTCAGTGCGCATAACCAATGCGCTTTAGAGCCTCACTATATATATATATATAATATATATAGCTATATTTACACACATATAGGTATATATGTGTTAAACAAATATCAACCACCCGGCAAGTTGTCCTTGGCTACATGTTTGTCTCATTTTTACATGTTAGATCTATGATGATTATTCGAGTAATGGCAGCTTACATGCGCATGGTTATATTGTCAGAGGTGGTTCTGGAATATTGAGAATCAACGATGTGGTTCATAAAACATTTTTGAGGGCTTAGCAAAAGCCTTTTTACAGTGTGAAATTACCTAGACCCTTTATAGTGTATGGAGTATTCGTGCCCGACACGACACCGGATAAGAGTGTTTTTCTCTCCAATCTTTCAAAAGTGTAAAATATTTAAAAATTGGACGAACTCGTCACCATATTTGAGTTTGTACCCAATACCAGTGCTCGAGTCTAGGTATCATAGGGCAAATCTAAAATTCCCTTAAAAATAGCTTTTTCTGAAAAGTGAACCAAATAGCAAATGAGACTGTGACTAGACCTGATTCCGTTTTATGCATTTATGAATTTAACACTTGGCTTTCCGAGCAACCTCTCAAAAAGTTGTAAGTTATCTTTTAAGGGTCATGCTATTGTCAGATCAGCAATGACTAATGCAAGAGTAAAAAGTGTCACTAAAAGTTTTAACGACAAAAAAAATTATTGGAAAAACTTTTAGCGATACTTTTTACTCATGACATTAGTCATTGCTGCTCTAACAATAGAGCTAGCCATCTTTTAATCTTTTCCTACATTTTTTATTAATATTTGTTTTTTAATGAGATTAATATTTACGAACAAACACATTGTTCAATATATTTACAACTTAATTCATTATGAATTAATATTGCAAATATTGAGACTCCTATTTAATTGGGAGTGTTTTATTGGTTTGTTTTTTGAATAATGCTTGGGGCACCAAAGGATACAAAGAACTTCCACAAAATGGTTAATTGCTGGCGGGTCTCAGTGTGCCACATAGACTTTTCACTCATTTTATAGAAGTTTTTTTGTGTCCTTTGGTGCCCAAGCATTATTGTTATTTTTTCCCCTCATTCTAATGCAATGTTGGTGTACCGACACACAATATAGTGTTACAACTTTGTGATGTTTGTTAGTTGGTTTGAGCACAATTTTCTTTTGGGCAATGCTAGGGGCACTAACAACATCCACTAACACTTACTAACACACTCTATCTCTCTCCTAGTAGTACAGCGGGGTCCACTGCGGACCCACAGTACCATTAGGAGAGAGATAGAGTGTGTTAGTAAGTGTTAGTGGATGTTGTTAGTGCCCCAAATATTACTCTTTTCTTTTTGATACAACAGAACCATTTAATTCAGTCTTGTTTTCTATGACTATTTGACTTTCACAAAGGAGAGGTTCAGTTTACTCCAATATCTTAGTCTGAGGATAAAATTAACAAATCCTAAAGTTATCATATGAAAAACAAGAAAAAAACTCTTTTCCTCCGGAACTAAGAGTCCTTAATTTATTCCAATATTTTGAGACGTTCTATTTTAAAACTATTCTTTCAAATTAAAGTGAATGTACTTTAACTACACACTTTCCTAATTAATTTACTCTTTATTACATAAACTCTCCACTTTTCATTTGATGAAACACATGAAATTATGGAAAGTTTAAAAAATCACACACCAATCAAGCAGAGTACTTGAATAATTGGAAGTCCCAAAAGAGACTCTTGATTTGAGACATTGAGAATAATAAAGAATTATGTGTTCAACACAAACCAACATACATAACAAAGAATCATGCAATAAATTGAGTTGTATCTCTTGTGTCTACATACATTAACCATGGGAGATTAAGTCATGCACATAGTTTTAATGTTTTGATCATACATTTTATACCCTCCATGCATTGTCATCACCTTTATGTTTCAAACTATGCAATAATTCTTCAATTTGAATTCCAAATTTAGTTCTCAAATATTTTGACAGTTGTACATACTATATTGTTGGTCTGTGGTACACATGCGGTATAACTATCAAAATGTTTAGGATATTCTAAATTTAAAAATTATAGCATTACTCCATAAGTTTCGGTGCACCGATGAACAAACTTTGAACATTAAAAGAGTTAAATGAAAGATAACTACATTACATACATGTGGAGTATCTTTGTAGTCACGGTGAGGTCTTTGGTGGCTTCTTCTATTAGCCGGCTCAGTGTTGAGCTGTCCCACAGACAGTTTCATCTTAGGATTAGAGAGGTTTGCAGTGCTCCTACAAAGTTTGTGCTGTTTATTTTCATGTTTTCTTACTTCTGTATGCCTGAACTGATTCCTTCTTAGAATTTACTTTATTGATGAATGAAATTCACTTGTTTATAAAAAAGAACCATAAAAGAAGATTAGTCAACTACAAGGTTGGGTATCTTTACTCTGTTTGATTTGTGATTTTAGAGGGAAAAAAAATAAAGGGAAAGGAAAACAAATGGGAAAATGGTCCCTCGGTTTTTTCATGTGTTTTCTTCAAACTTAAATAATAAAACATAATTTAATATTAAAAGAATGATTCACAACATTAAAAATATTTGTTCTATTTTACTACTTATTGACTTTTCTTTCCTAGTTTTCTCATTATTTTTTTTTCTTTATTATCAGACAAAGAAAAATATCATTCTCTATGTTTTCTTCTCTTTTTCCTCACTAAATCCAACAACTAAACAAAGCATAGGCCAAAATCATACTAGGTGCATGATGTTACCAACTAAAAAAAAAAAACAACGGGTGTTATACTATTTAATCCCATGCACAGAGCTGAGCTTCACATGATACAAAAATACCCAAACACCGGAAAAGAGATACAGAGAAATATAAATTAAGTTTCTTATACTTTTAAGTTTCAATTTTACCCAGGTTTCTTATATTTTTAGGGTTAATTACACAAACATCCCCTAATGTTTGCCTTAATTACATGGACCTCCTTCGTATTTTGAGAAATTGCATGGACATCGCTTGAGGTTTCTAGGTTGTACACTCACTATAGTTGACCGTCTACCCCCAATGGAAAGAGTAATGATAGATGCACAAAAAAAGTGCACAACGAAATGCACAATCTGTTTTAATTTGTTGGACCTTGTGCTGAAAAAGCAGTACACTCCTTTTTTTGTCTTTTTGTGTGTACAGACTTTTCAGCACAAAGTCCAACAATTTTAAGCTGATTGTGCATTTCGTTGTGCACATTTTTTGTGCATCTAGCATTTCTGCAATGGAAATTGCTGTGAGCAGTTTTTGCTTTTCTAATGCCTAAAATACTCTTGCTTATCCTAATAGAAAATACAAATAATTACACTACCTTCCCTTGAGATATGGATTAATTACACAGACCTCCCAATAATATTTTTTTTCTTTCTTCTTCCTCTCTTATTCTGTCTTTCAACAAAATTAAATTTAGTATCACCTCTCTTAATTTTAAGAATGACTATATTTCCCTTATCATTTTACAGTCCCTTCAATTTTTCATGAGGCACATAAAGTTCGTTTTAACAAATGAAATTGAAGATTGCCCAGATTCTTTGTCATATTCATTCCATAGACAGGAGATGCTAAAAAGTGGAAGAAATAAAAACTAAATCCAAGAAATTTAAATTATGAAATTGAAAAAATAGATTACTTTTTTGTTTTTTGTTTTTTGTTTTTTGTTTTTTGTTTTTTTTTTTTTTTTTTTTGTTTTTCTTCTCTCTTCTTCTTCTTCTTCCCTTGTTTTGTCTCTCAACAAAAGTTAAATTTTTTTTTAAAAAAATTTGGAATCGTTTATCTTAGATTTCAGAATGACTATATAAGCCTTACCATTTTTCACAGCCCTTTCAATTTTCTATATATGAAATACATAAAGTTCTTTCCAACAAACCAAATTAAAATTTGCCCAGATTCTTTTACTCTATCATGCATGCTATATTTATTCCATAGACATGAGAAACTAAAAAGTGGTAGAAATTAAAAAAATAAAAATAAAAATCAAACCCACGAAATTTAAATTATGAAATTTAAGAATTTGAAGAAATTGAAAGATACACATCTTAGTAGTATGGAAAGTTTAACTTAAACCCTTTCTCATTGCAAAAGCAAATTTTATTTGTGGATGTAATAATGTATTTGCATAAACTGTAATTATGGGCGATAAGGGAGGCCCGCGTAATTTTTCAACATTCAAGGGAGGTCCGTGTATTTTGACCATAGTTCACGAGAGGTTTGTATAATTTTATGTAGGGGGCATTTTCAAACTTTCAATTATTCTGTCATAGATGTTACTCCACCATTACCGAGAAGGGAGTTCGTGTAATTTCTCAAAATACGAGGGAGATCTGTGTAATTATAGCAAACATCAAGGGAGGTGTGTGTAATTAACCCTTTTTTTTTTTTTCCTGAATTGAATGTATTAATTCTATTTGGATCAGCTTATTTGGAATTTTGTTAGAGACTTGTATGAGTCTATTTGGCAATATATATTACAATCTTTTCAAATATATATGTTAAATTTGAAAAAAAAAAAAAAAATCTTAACAAACAAGTACATGGGTTAATCTTTAAAGATTTAAAACTATGCCACTTAAGATTGGCAAACCTAATCCACATTAATTGTTTCCAATTGGTAGGATTACTTCATGTAAGATCCAAACTTGCTATAGTTTGCTAATTTGTACAAATTCATACCTTTTACCACATCACTTTCAATAAATTTAATCTTAGCTACTCAAAAATATCACTCTATTTATAACACTTAATCTTCATAGAAAATCAAAGAAAAAAAAATAAAGAAATTAAAATGAAGGCAGAACCAATGGTAATTGAAATTGGTGAAGCTTCAAGGGTTTCAAGCCCAAAACATAGTAACAATAGAGGAATTTCTATAGCAGATCTCATTCTCAGAATTGTTGGTGTTATTGGAACATTTGCAAGTGCTATAGCCATGGGGACAACTGATGAAACACTTCCATTTTCCACACAGCTCATGAGTTTCAGAGCCCAATATGATGATCTTCCAAGCTTCAGGTCCTTTTAATTTTTTTTTTTTTTTTTTTTTGTTAACTTTGATTTAGTGAGTTTGATTCAATTATGTACAGGTCGTCCTAATCCTCAATTAGATTCTGCCACGATATGCAAGAGTTGATTATTTGTCTAGTTCACGGATTTAGTGAGGAGAAATTTAAAAAAAAAAAAAAAAAACACTTTTCTGTGTTTTGGTTAATTAGGCTCTCTTTGGTTTGTAGATTTTGGGAAGGAAAAGAACATTGAAAAGCAAATATAAAGAAAAACTAGTTCCTCTATGTTTTCCTCATAAATATAACATAAGAAAGTTTTTTTTTTATTTTTTTCAAAATATGGTTGTAACCTAAAAATAAAGAAGGGGAACAAATTTTTATTAATCACCATATTTTATTTTCCTTCCTACTTTCCTCGCTACTTTTTTTATTAACCAAACAAAGTAAAACATTCTTCTTAGCATCTTCCTTTCCTTTCCATTACTAAATCCTTTAACCAAACAGAGCCTAAGGAACACAGTGAGGAAAAAAAAAGAGTAATTCTTTGGTGACAACTTTCATACAACTTTCATACAACCCTCTAAAATGATGTGTCTATCTCTCTCCTGTGATGTCACTGGACCCCACAATGACACAGGAGAGAGATAGACATATCTTTTAAAAGGTTGTATGAAAGTTGTCACCAAAAAATTATTCAAAAAAATATATATATGGTGAAAAGTAAATAGTAAATTTTGAATTAAAGAGTCCGTTCCGTTTTTCTGATCAAGTTACTATTAATTTTGATGTATATGTATATATGTATGTATACATATAAACATTTTACTTCTAACGTCATTTAAAAACATAGAGGAAGACAATATGAAAAATAGAAGGGAAAAAGTTGTTCTTCTTATTTTTCTTTTTTCTTCTTCTTATTTTTTTATTAATTTTTTTTTTCCCTTCTCTGAAAATTCGCAAAACAAAGGTGTGTTTAGTTATGAGTTTTTTTTTAATTTTTTTTTTTATGCATGTGGCAGAAATTAATTGAAGAACATAAGTACATATATACCTGACTTGTACATAAGAAGTTCAGAAGTCATGCATGTTTAATGTTTTACTTAATTTTTTTGAGCATTAAAATTGTAACATGTTAAATGTGTTTCTATCAAATAGATTCTTTGTGATTGCAAATTCAATAGTATGTGGATATCTCGCTATGTCTCTCCTACCATCCATCTTCCATATTGTCCGGAGTGAAGAAAAAATCATTAGGATCATCTTGATCTTCTTTGATACGGTAATCATATGTTTGTTATGTTTTTCCTAATTTAGCAACTTACCTTCCTTTCTGTTTTCCATTTTTTATTTTTTGGTGAGGGGCGATTTAGTGATAATTGCATTTTGCCATTTTATTTTAGAGTTAAGGACTATTATTATGATTCTTGATTAGGAAAATATCTCTTATATATGAATATTAAGTGAAATTTCATTAAAATTACATGAATTTTTAGTGAAAATTTTATCTTTTAGGGACTTCTTAACAAACTTATACAAATTGGACTTTAAACTCTTAACTTTCGTCCAAATTTCTCTCTCTCTCTCTCTCTCTCTCTCTCTCTCTCTCTCTCTCTCTCTCTCTCTCTCTCTCTCTATATATATATATATATATACATGTATGTATATGTATATGTATATGTATATGTATATGTATTTTTTCCTAATGGTTTGGTGAGTAGTTTGGTGTCTGGAGGAGGGGTGTGGGGTTCGAACCCCAGTAAGCATGGCGCATGAGCGCCGTTTTACCAAATGGGCTAAGTTGTAGCTCACTTACCCTCCTTTTGTTAGTGATATGTTTTACGTTTTTTATAATTGTAAAAAGTTTACATGAATATATATATATATATATTTTTTTTTTTTCTTTTCTCTCCATTTTTTTCCCTCCTCCTCTCTCTAGTGCTTGGTTGATATTTAAAAAATATTTTACAAGAGAGACAAATACTACTCCAGTTAGCAATATGTAAGTGTATCCATAACACAAATATTATTTTAATCAAATATCGCTTTCTTAAAATATTTGTCAAATATTTTGTGAACAACCTAACACCTGAAGATGCCAAAAACACTTTTGGAAGAACGTTTTACTTCTATAATAATAAAACACATAAAAATAAAAAGGAGCTAAAATCAGTAGAATCAAAATTTGAACAATATTTTTGATTAGCAAATTAGTTATTTTCTCCACAAGTCATACGGTGATGATATGTTCATATGAACTATATGTACTTTTTAGATAAATTAAGTTTTAATGACAAACTAATTTTTTTTTTAAAAGTCAAAACATCATGACTATTGAAACTTAATCGCATCAAGTCCCTATGTTTTAAAGTTATATAAAATTCTTTAAATTCACATAACATTTTTTATGTGCATTTTCACATAACTTGTTCAATTTTTCATAATGTATGGATTTTTCACTAAAATAAAAAACAGGTTAGACCTAATACTTTTTTAAAAAGTATATTTTAGAGGACTTTTGACTAAATTCCCTTTTTTAATCCATTTTCACCTCACATCTTATGTTCAAAAGCTTACACTTACCCCCTTGTGGTTGTGTCTTAAATGGTAACTCTAATTGTGTGAACTTTTAATTTTAAATAAAAATAATATGCACTTCATTTCAATTATAACCACAGGGGGTGACCCGAGTGTCAGCTTTTGAACCATAAGTGAAGTAAAAATGAGTCTAATGATAGGGAACAAATTATAAGATTGAATACATTTACTCATGTGGTGAGATTCATTTTCACTTTACCCCTTATGGTTAGAAATCTAACACATTACCCATTGTGGTGGTGACTGAAATGATATCGTTAAGTTTTCCGTAGAAATTAAGGGATTTAATGAATTTTACCCCTTGGTAGTTAGACCCATTTTTACTTCACTCATTGTGGTTTAAAGATTGACACCTAACCCCCATTACAGCTATGACCGGTAGTGTATATTTGCCAATTCAAGTCAAGTTCACAAATCCATAAGGGGGTTAATAAGGGGGTTAAGTGTCATTTAAACTATGGTGGGGTAAAGTAAAAACAGATCCAATCATAAGAAATAAATTGTATTTACCTTGTTTTTAACTATTTAATTTCAGTCACAAACTCCCAACCACATAACCAGAGAGAGAGGGCAAAATGAAAAATAGGTTTTAACCATTGGAGGTAAGACATATTTAACTCTATTTTTAACCTTGTTTTGAAGGCAATGATGGCTCTTCTCACTGCTGGAGCTTCTGCAGCGGCTGCGATTGTCTACTTGGCGCACCAGGGGAACGCTTCAGCTAATTGGTCAGCAATATGCCAACAATTCAACAACTTCTGTGATAGCATTTCTGGATCTCTGATTGGCTCTTTTTGTGGGATTGTAGTGTTTATAATGCTTATCTTTTTCTCTGGTTTAGCTTTATCAAGATGCTAAAAATGTTTGTCAAGATTGACACTTATCTATAGTGTGTGACTTAATTTTATGTACTATTATTTTATGGCTAAACAACTTCTGTATACTTAAATTTGTGTTTCTTATATATGTACTTGATACTCTTTCAAGAGCTTGATGCAAGATGTTTAACAACCCGTTTGGCACCGCTTATGGGGCTTCCAAACTCGCAAACGTGGTTATTAAATTAATGCAATATTTGTCTATTTGACAAAATCACGATTGCAGTTGTAATTGTACAAATTTGTGATTGACAAAAAATAGCCCAAGGCTGCTTTTGGACTTCAAACTTATATGATCAATTCTTATTTAGAACTGCTTTCCTTCCAAATATGGCCTCCATTTTTTGACGACCTGTACTATTAGCCAATAATTGTTTCTTTCCAAGTGCTTAGCAGCTAGTCCCTTGCTGAATTAGGCCGGGGTTTTTCCTTTCTTGCATTAAAACAATTACAGTATATATTAAAAATAAGAAAATGCTCTTTTCGTTCTAAGTTAAGAGTCCTTTATTTTCATTGTTAATGTGCCATTCTAAGAGCCCTATTTGAAAAGTCAATGTACTTTAAGACACATTTTCAAATTTTACCCTTTATTATATTGTTTACACCCTAAATTAGGGTTTCCCAAGGCACGTGACGGTCATGTAGACTGAGGACATCATCACAGGACCATGTAGGCAGATGAACAGGTGATGAGGCCGATGACGTAAAAAAGACCGATATCTGATCTAACTGTTGGTAAGGATGGTACATTCAATATGAGGATATCGGTGTCAAGACCGAGGACAGGATGATACAAAGTTCTCAAAGAAATACCCCAGTTTTAACAAGTGTGGCTAGTGGCAAAGTAGCATCAACAATAGCCCTAACATCGGTCATACTTGACCGACCCCCAACCTATTTATGACTATTGAACCCTAATATCGGCAAGAGGAACGCGGCTCTAATAAAGATATCGGCCCCAATAAGCAAGGCCGATATCAGAAAGGATCAGGGACATACACCTCGGCATCAGCAGATAAGGCCGATGACCTCCTACAGTGGTAAGACCATAGGGTGATAGCTTACAGCAGCCATGCAAGAAAATGTAATATCGGGCGTAGGAAGTGGTAAAAGCAGTCCATGGAATCAGTAAAAGTCAAAGGCAACTTCGGTTAAAAGAAACCGAGAGACGCGAGTAGGCTTCCTACTGAATAGAAGGCCGACTTCCCTCACCAGCAAGGATTAAGCTACTCAGGGAAAGACACAATCGGTCCTGGATCTACTCACAGGTGGTAGGCAGTTAAGCATGGATGAGAACGTGGTATTCAGAATATGCTGAGTTAGGGAAGCAGTTACGTGAAAGAGGAACATGGCAGAAGTGGGATCATCACGCAAGTCATGGAAGTTGATCATGGGACATAGTGGGAGCAGAAACTGGTACACGCCTAGAAACCAGGGGCCACGTACCCCACTAACCCCATTATCCCCACTAACATAAACGGTTACGCACACAAGTCTATATATAGGGCAGGTTGTGCAACATTTGAGGGGGCTAACACACACGCCACACGCCACTTCTGCTCTCAGCATACTTTAGTTTCTCCTCATAACAATTCTGTTTTTGTTCTTGAGTGATCTCGAGTGATTTGTGAGTTCTTGTTCCTGAGTGCTCGTTTTGTTACTTTGAACGTTGTAATCACTACTCTTCAATCAATGAAGATGACGATGCCTGTGGAGGTATTCTGAATTGTTGTATTTAGTTCGTCCTTTTTCAGATTCCATTTGTAATTACTTGCTTGCATCACAGTAGAGTAAAAGCCCACATTTTGTTGTTTGGAATATTGTTAATAACAAATCGCTTAACTAGAAGTCAGATTAGGTAATCACCACCACTTTGAGTCCACTCGGACTTTGGCACGCCCAACACACACCACACCAGAAATTATTGTAAACAATTTTTGGCATGCCCGGTGGGACCCCGTGTCAAATGGCTGGAAAGGGAACACGATCTAAAGGAATTTTCCAGGAGGTGGGCTCACGCGAACCTCTCTTAGACTCTATCATAGAGCCTGTCATTGAACCTGTCATAGACCCGGTCATTAGCTCGGTAGCCAGTCAAGCCGACTTGTCTAACATGAGTAATCACTTAATCGGAATGTTCAACCAACGATTGGCTGAGATGTCTATTAGGCAAGACCAAACCTTTACCCAAGTGAGTGAGATGCTCCGTGAAATGAGGGAGTGGAAGGAGCATCAAGCGGGTGATCCTCCACAGTCCTCTATTCCACCAACCTCCCTGTCTCGGGTTGGGTTGGGGGCAAGCCAGAATGCCCTTCTTCCTCCCAAACTGAAAAATATGTTACATCGCCAAAGAGGGATGGCAAGGAGATCTTGGGGGAGACTGTGATCCTACCCAAGGTTCTAGCCCGACCAGGCATCACCATCAGGGAACCACTGGTTGGTCTAAACGGGCAAGATTCAGACCGACGCTGGGGGAGAGTCAACCCGTTGTTCGGAGACAATATAGCCACCGAAGATGAACAAATGGGGAATGATAGAATCGGACTAGAACATGAGCCCGACATGAGAAGGGCTAATCCAACCCAAACGGTGAGAGTTGACCGAGAACAGATCGCCGAAGTCATTAATCAATATTTTGGCGGCCTTCTTCGAAGGACTCAGCGGCCCGTGTATAGGAGGCCACATAGTGATGCCATTGAAAGAATGCCTCTTCCACGAGGATACAAGGTGCCCAATTTCATAACGTTCTCTGGCACGCCCAACACACACCACACCAGAAATTATTGTAAACATATATAAAACTATCGCACTTTTCATTTGAGATTGGACAATGAAATTTTGAACTTTATAGATCGAAGGGTACTTATGAAAAAGTTCACAATAATATCAAGAAGGGTGCTTAAATAGTTGAAACTCCCAAACGAGACTCCTAATTTGGTACATAGGAATAATAAGGAGTGTTCTACACAAACCAACTTATATAAGCAAGAATCATGCAAAACAATAGAGTGTTATGTTTTTGTCTGGCAAACAGTAAGCATGGGATGCACATAGTATTAATATTTTGATCATATGTTTTAAGGTTAATTATATTTTACTCTCACGTGGTTAAACCCATTTTTACTTTACTTAATGTGCTTCAAAAGTGCACACTTAAGCCCCTGTGGTTTCGGACTAAAGTGAAACCAATAAAATCTCTCTCAAAACTTATGCAAATTCTAAAATTGGTCAAAAAATATTAACACTTAACCCCCTTTGTGAGGTTAATTTTGGAGTCAATCCCCTATGTGGGGATAATGCTACCATTTAACCCAACTAAGCAAGGCTAATTTTTAACACTTAACTCCTTTGTGGGGCTAATTTTGGGGTAAACTGCTTATGTGCGATTAATTTTGACATTTAAACTCTCTTGTGTATAGTTAATTTTAACACTTAATACCCATGTGCGGCAATTTTTAGAGAAATCTTAGTAGTTTCACTTTAATTCAATTGCAAGAGGGTTAAGTATCCACCTTTAAACCATAAAAAGTAAAGTGAAATTGAACTTAACTATAAGAGGGTAAAATATATTTAACCATGAGTTAGGCTTCAGTGCGCACTGGGTGAACGCACTGGGTTTTTTAGCCTAAAAAACCGCAGGGCGCCCCACTGACCCGCGCCTTATCCTGCTGCCCCGCAGACCTGCGATTTTTTAAGGCTTAAAAATCCATTACATTTATTCAGTGTGATTACCCAGTGCGCACTAGAACTGGATTCTTTAACCATATCTTTTATACCTCCATCTAGTCGTCGTCACTTTTATGTTTCGAGTAATGGGTTACAAATGGGCCCACATTCTATCTAATTTGAGTGCTAACCGCTAACCAAAACTGAAGTTTTTATTAGCCTAGATAATCCTCCGAAAAAAAAAATGATATGCTTCTCAAATTTAAATTTTAAATTTAGTTTTAAATGCTTTAGTATATAATATACTGTGATCTGTGGATAAAATGTGGGACAATCATTAAAACATTTAGAATATCCCAAATTTTAAAATTATAGCATTATGCTGTTTCAATGCACCGATGGGACTAACTTTGAACAATTAAATGAAAACAGAACTACAGTACATACATGTGGTAATTCATACGGAGTAATATAAGATTTAGATTATTATTTTTAAAGAAATTGATTATATATTTCTCGTGAATGAAAGTGTTCCTATGAAGATAAAAATAAAACTTGTAGTTGACCCATTTCTCAAATTCCCATAAAAATGACCTTATAGCTGAAGGATTAAATACACATTGATATCTTGTATTTTTGTTTAAAAAAAATTTGTTTTCAGTCCCCCCATTATCAATTGGATCACTTAAGACCCTTATTTTTAAATCGATTTTCATTGAAGACAATCGTCAACTGAAATGATAACTGAGAGCCTTAGAAAACCAACCATAATTATCTTAAATTGAAAACGAGAGTGAAACTTTTAATGGAGGGCCTAAAATAATTTTTTTAGAAAAAAAAAAAAAAATAGGGTACTAAGAGTCTAAGAACCCTATTAGACAAATTGGAACACAATTTGGAACAAAACAAGATGTCTTAATTTCTTCTTCTTAGAGTGATGAAATGATCTATTAATGCTTACAAATTGAGCAGTAATAAATATGTAAGAAGCCATATTTACTAATCATGTCATGTTCTGCTGGAGTTTTTAGTAAGCAATATGTAGTAGATCCCATTTGGATATTGCAATTACAATCACAATTGTAAGTGTTTTTTGCCAAACGGGTCTTTAGTAGGTATGCTGTAGCCATGTAATTTCCTATCGCACTTTTAGCTTGTTGGCCTAGTTTTATGTAGGGCTGCAAGTCGGGCGCGTCAACCCGCGGAAGCTTGCGCCCGGCCCAAAAATTTTTGGGTTTGGGCCCACAATACTTTCATAGTAGGCGGGCTTGGGCAAAAATTAGGAAGTCCGAATTGAATTAGGGCTAGGCTTGGGCAAAAAATTATCAACCCGTGTAACCCGGGCCCGAGCCCGAGCCCGTATTGCCTATGTTTTGTATATTTTATTATATATATGTGTATGTACCATGTATGAGAAGATGCAAACATGGGTAAAAAATTAAAAAGCAACCTATCAAATGCCTAATTTGGGCAACCCGTGGAACCCGATTTCACCACGGGTTGGGCCAAGGGTAAGGATACCACGGGTTTACCTCGAGCCTGGGTGGGCCTGGGCTGACCATATTAGAATTCGGGCCGAGTCTGGGCAGTGCCTGAGACCCTCGGGTCCCGCCCGACTTGCAGCCCTAGTTTTATGGAGTATTACTTAAGAGCATCTATTGATATATATACTCTGTTTGTGTGTGTGTGTGTGTGTGTGTGTGTGTGTGTGTGTGTGTGTGTGTCTTTGAGCATAAGAAAAATCTCAAATAGCTTCATAGTTTTGAGCGAGCTATGTAAATTTGATTGTCTTGTGTGATTCTATTTAATGTTGTTGTCATATCCGACATGGGACGTGGTAGATCCCTAAACATATAGGACATGCCATTTAAATCAGGGAGATACACCCCATGTAGCTAGCGTGTTTTATAAGTTTGCCCTCTTGTGTCACTAGTACCCTGTGGTTTAGACTAATATGCATCTGGTAACAAATTTGTTAAGTTTAAGAGAATCGAAGTTTTCATGGTTATTTCATCTTAGTTCATTAAAGATCCATACATCCCTTATGATTAACACATTTTTCACATACACCCCATATCATGATCTTTTAGGGGAAGTTAGGGAGATAGAATACCAATTTCTTTCATTTGATCTAAGAATTCATTATTGCTTATTTTATACTTTTACCGGTATGTTCCTTTATATCATTTTGTATATTGCATGCAATTTAAAGTGAAATTGCTTCATCCTCACAGTGCTCATGAATATAATTTGACAGTTCATTAATATAGAAATTTAGTAAAACGTCTCTCATTTTAGACTTATTAAGTTTAAAGGACAATCTTTTTTTTTTGTTTGTTAAAACTCCATGACTAGTGAAACTTAATCGGACCAAGTCCCTATGTTTAAAAAGTTATGTGAAATTTCACGTAACTTTTTTTTTATGTTCAATGTCACATAACCAGTTCAATTTTTTACAAAGTTATGTGAAATTTCACATAACTTTTATAGCATGTGGACTTTTGAGCAAAAAAAAAAAAAAAATTGGGTTTGACCTAATACTGAAAAAAAAATCTATTTTAAAGGACTTTTTGACTAAAACTCCATTTTTAATTAATATCTAAACAAAAAGATAACAAAATAGGCGTTGAATTAACTTGATTTAGTTTACATATAAAAATTCTTTACATTCCTATCCCAAAACACATTTGGAGGTCTTTTCTTCTACCCATCTTGAATTTTACATAGCAATGAACAAAAAATGCTAAATTTTATGCCATAATCTCAAAGGCCTTCTATATTTTCCATACCACTTCCGATTGGAATATAGATCTCTTGAATTGGGTTCATGATGGTCATTGCCTCTTGGTCTCACGATCTTTCCAAGTTCTATGCAAGTATAGCCACAAGATCATCTATTGATTTCAATGTTTTCTCATAGTACAAATATGATTCATATACCTTTGGCGTCCGAACGTAGTAATCAAACTGAAAGAGAAGAAATATTACTTGTTAATTCGAGGGAAATCCCACTATTAATTTACAGGGGAAAAAAAAAGAAGAAGAAAGGAAACCTTAGGATATGTTTAGGAAGGCCAAAAACAGATCCCATTTACATCAAGTTATACTTTTGCATTTTTGTTGTATGAAAACACGTATTATATATGTTGATTTGATAAAGAATTAGTTATTGAGACTTGTCTAAAGTCAGATGAATTTTTATGTATCTAAAAGCAGCTACATAACACACAAAATTATATGGACCACTACATTGGTTTGATGTTATCCGAGCAGTCTCTTGTGTTCACTAAATTATCCTATTTTGTCTCTTGTGTTCAGTCAGCTGTCAGTGACATATTATACCCGTGTTACATGAATGGTACTGAAATGGCAGTGATTGTCCAAGGGTGTGAATATTCAAAGATAAATTTCTAATTTTTTAGAATAGCATGATGATTCACAAAATTTGCATTTCAAATTTGATTTCATAGTGATGTGGTAATAGAATCACATTCAATTATATTGGGACCACTTGAATTTGTCAATGAGAAGTATTTTAGGTGTCCATTTTAAATGTAAACCAACTTTGATATAAAATAGGGTAAAAAGCATTTTGCGCCCTCAAACTATACACGCTTTTGCAATTCACACTCCGAACTTTAAAAAGTTGTAATGTCCCCCCTGCACTATCTTTAGGGTTGCAATGTCCCCCATGAACTATCGTATGTGTTGCATTGTCTCCCCTGAACTATCTTTCGTGTTGCAATGTCAACCATGTCATCACATTCCATCAAGAAATGTGATGGAATTTGCTCATGTAGGACGCACGTGCAAAATTTCAAGGACATTTATGACATTTCACCTTATGCTTCTAAAGTAACAAGCATAAATAACACTAAAACCATAACAATTCGGTTAATTTCACTGGGCTGCCATTTTCTTTAATCTGTTAATTTATTGTGTAGCAAAAAAAGTTGGAGTTTTTATGATTTTCATGAGGGATTATTAAATATCAATCTAAAATATGTGCCAAAAATAAAAGTCAGTTCATTGCTTTTTGCATATTAGAAGGATATCTGTTTAATGTCCACAAATTATAAAAACATAAACTTTTGACCTAGCCTTTGTGAAAAGTCCATAATGCCCTCAAGCCTCTACTCTTTTCTTCAAATCCCTAGACGATCAGCCGCCGCGAGATGCACCATCTCCATCAGTACCGTCAAGTCTCGTCGTCGCCTCACCTTCCATCTTCTCCTTCCACCATCGTTCGTCGCCATCTCTACCGTCGAGCCTCCTCGTCGCCCTCTTCTCTCATATATATATATATATATATATATAATATACACACATCTGTTCATATAAGATCTATAAAAATCATATTTGTATATATATATATATATAGAGAGAGAGAGAGAGAGAGGAATGGAGTGGTGGTGGTGGTGGCGATCGACGACGAGGAGAGAAAGGAAGGGAGTGGTGGTGGTGGTTCCTAATTTTCTAGAAAATTTTAAACTTTGTTTTTGACATTTAATTTTCGTGAATATTATGGATATATTTGGAATATGGGATGGGAATTGGAACTATTGATTTCATTTCTTTTCTTTCTTCACCTGCAAGAATTTGAGGAGTCAACAAAAGTACATTGAATTAGGTGAAGTGGCATTTGACCAGATAAATTATGTTTATGTTTTTGTTTTTGTTTTTTGTTTTTTTTTTTTTTGTTTTTTGTTTTTTTTTTTTTTTTTTTTGTTTCAATGGCTTTCTAATGATCAGTTAGATGTTGTGGTGGCCAAGGGCGGATAGAGGGCTGGGCTGACCTGGGCTGTAGCCCAGGGCAGCATATCCAAGAATTCTTTTTAGCTTTGCCTCTAGCCCAGCCCATAAGCCATATCCTTGCCCAATTGGTTTCCTTATAGCCTTTAGCCCAGCCCAATTGCCCAAAGACTTTTTCTTTTATAGAAAGCCCAGCCCAAAGAATTACATTACATACTAATGTAATGATATACGTTTCTCAGAAATAAAAAGAAAAAAAAAATTGATATGCATACATTTATTAGGTTGAAATTGTAGAAATTAAGAATCCTCTTTACTATTTTAATAAGAATCAAAATTAGACTATACTATTTATGATGCAAAAATTAAGAAAATATGTATAAATAAACCCAAAATATCTTTTCCCAACTCTTAAAACGACTAGAAGCAAAAGTAAACTATAACATTTATGATGCTAAAATTTAGAATATAAACATAATTTGACCCAAAAAAAAAAAAAATTTCGGGGGCGCTGCCCCTGAACCCCCGTGGACCCTGCCCCCGAACCCCCGTGGACCCCACGCTATATGTATTTCTAGCCCACCCCAAACTACTATCCTGGATACGCCCTTGGTGGTGGCGACCGGCGACAGGAAAGAGAGAGAGAGAGAGAGGAAGGAAGTGGTGATGGCTACCCGCGACGAGGATGGGGGTACAAGAAGTATTGGGTTGGAGAAGAAGGGTAATTTTGTCCAGAGAAAAATGAGTTTTGTTCCATAATTATATAAAAGTCAACTTTTTATTTCTATCTAATATTTTTACTTAAAGAAGATACTCTTTTAATATGCAAAAAGCAATAGACTAATTTTTAATTTAGCCACATATTGTAGACTGATATCTAATAATCCCTTTTTATGATTGTTAATTAGAAGGGGATGGTGAAATGTCATAAATGCCTTTGAAATTTAGCACGCTCGTCCCACACGAGCAAATTCCATCACATTTCTTGACGGAATGTGATGACAGGGTTGACATTGCAACACGAAAGATAGTTCAGGAGGACATTGCAACATAGATATGATAGTTCAGGGGAGATATTTCAACTTTTTGAAGTTTAGGAGAGACATTGCAACCCTAAAAATAGTTCAGAAGGTACATTACAACTTTTTAAAATTCGAAGTGTGAATTGCAAAATCTTGTATAATTTGAGGGGACAAAATGCCTTTTACCCAAAAAAAGTTAGGAATCATAGATTCCAAAATGAACTCCCACAGGCAGCTCAATTGGAAGAATCTCTAGGTTTGTTGCAGGTGTGAGGTGTTTTGAGTGCAAGTTGCATTCGCTAGACATATGTGCATAGCACGACTACATAAAAACACTTTGGGAGTGGTGAGGTTTACTCTTTCGAGGCACAAGGTCCTCATTGTTCCCTATATATATATATATATATATATACAGTTTTTATCTAATGAGGACTCCCTCATTTTATAAAATGCACACCTCTCACTTTTCTCTCAATAAGGGTTTGTATGAATTCATCTAGCCCCCTATTTCCAGGGGATTCTTTCCCCAACTTAGCAAAAAATTCTTTCAACTCAGCAAAAAATTGAAATCGATGAGATGTAAAATAGGTAAGAGAGACATGAATAGAGAGAGAAGTAAGGGGTGTGCATTTTATAAAATGAGGGAGTCCTCATTAGATAAGAACCGTATATATATATATGACAAAATGCAAATGTACTACTCCTACATATCTAAAATATATATATATATGACAAAATGCAAATGTACTACTCCTACATATCTAAAATATGCGTTTCAAATAGACAAAAATGCCCACGCCGTATAATTACCAATAAGTTTATTAAGGTAACTTTATAATGACCTAAAATAAATTATCATAATGCCCCCACTATAAATTAAATTACTTAATACTCTCATTTCTTAAGATGTGGTCTTAAGATGTGGCAAGAAATTTTTTCGTCCATTTCAATTTGAAGACAATATTGTCCGACTATATTCATATATATAGTAAGATAGCAATATGTGTATATACTCTAAAGTGTGTGTATGTTAAACATACCTCAGACATGTTATCCACCAACTCATTGGCTGCCTTGACATAAGACTTTCTCTTGCTTTCTGGCACCATAGTCATTGCATTTTTCATGTCTTGATTAAGATAAGCAGACTTTAGTCTAATGTAGAACAACACATACCTCCAAGACATGGTCTCCAACATCTCCCTTATGCTGTGGAGCCCCTCCGCCGTCTGCCGGATTCTCGCCACCGCATTTTCCGGCGACAAACCGGGCTGGAAAAAACGCTCCTTGATAAATGAGTGTGTGCCCCAACTCTCAGCTAGTGCCATTGGACTAGTAGTCCCAATGGCATGAGAGCCTAGTGCTAGTGAAGTGGCTAGAATTGTAATTGTCATGAATTTTCGTCGGTGGGTCGGGTTTTCTTCCCCCGAAAGCGATGACCGGATGGCCCGAGGTGACAAAGTCCGGTGGTGATTTTTGGGTGTGATGAGGTGAGCTAGAAAGGGAGTTATGGGGTTAATGAAGCTACTCATATTAATGTTTTATGAAAAATAAATAAATAAATTTTGGAGCAATGTTGTAGAATGAGAGTGTGTAATTGCGGAGTTCTGGGTAGGATTTGTTGGTGACCGTACTGCCCGGAAATCTTGGACCTTTGGTTTTGCTGACATGGCAAGCATTATCTTTATGTGTGGAAGGACATTTTGGGTAAAGAAATGTTGGGTATGTTTTGGGCTTTAAAATTTGTAAAACCCAAAGCCCTATTCAATTGTAACTAAAAAAGACTCAATGTATGCCTGGCCCATGTATTTATGCTGACGTTTTTTTTTTTTTTTTTTAATTTTAATTTTATTTTTATCACAAACAGTATTTCATTGCATCAGAACAACGCATATCCCAAGTGGAACCAGTACAGACATCAGATAAAGAAAAAATACATGAGGCAACGAACATCAACAAACAGAAAAAACAAGAAGAACAAACACAACAAAAAAAAAACACAGAAAAATATCTGAAGCTGCATTGCATCTCTCATTTTCGAATATCTCGCTAAAAACTGGGGACTGAGGAGAAGCTGTCAACCAAAAACCACAGACAAGGATCACCCCAAGAGCATCACGACTGCACCAAGAGCCCACCCAAACACCAGATCTGACGAAAAAAATGTTAGATCTGGACAGAAGGACGCTGGATCTAAGCACAACAACAATGAAATCCAAGGATCCCGCCAAAAAACCAAGAAAAAAATACAAACAAACCCCTACAAAAGGGGACAAAATCCCCCACAAGGGGGGACAAACTCTTCTAAACAGAGACAAAGAGAACAAAAAGAGGAGTGAAATCAGGCTTTCACATGCTCACATGGTCAAAGACCATGAGAGAGCCCGGAGGCGTGGCTAAGAAGAGGAAGAAAGTCGGAGAAGATGAAGAAAGTTAGAGAATAGGAGTGCTTCTCTCTCTTTCTCAATGCTTCTTATTGAACTTTTTATGTTGATGTATTAGAATTCCATACAAACATCAACTCATAGCACATGGTTCTCAAAATTTTTATCCCAAACTGGTTTTTCATGTGGCGAACCACTTTCAATGATAATTGGATCACATTTTTTTTTTTTAATATTGGACACCCACTGTCACATAAGCTGAGAAATAAATTGGAATTCAATGTTAGAATAGTGGTTTAATTTGAAGTGCTTTGGGAAAAAGGGAAATCTTGGAAGACATTACCGCTCTGGCAGTCCGCCCCGCCCAAGCGAGCATACGAGCGAGCTATATTAGTAACTTTCTGAAAAGTCACCACCAGGTATCTCGCCCGGGCGGTTCGCTCGCTAGGTATCTCGCCCAGGCAGCGTCCGCCCGCCAAGTATCTCGCCTGGGCGAGCGAGCTGTTCGTTGATAGTTGGTTTTGGAAAGTTCTATATGTTTTTGAATTCCTTATTGGATTTTGGCAAGTCTACTATATATACCTAAATCTAGGTTATTGTATGTGTGTTGGAATATTGCATCTTTCACCTTTTGACCTAGAGAGCTATTGAAAGACATTGTATAGCTCTCTAGATTTGTTTTCACTATCATCATAGTGGATTGATTCATGTTGCTCTGGGGGTGTGGACGTAGGCTTCATTCACCGAACCACATGTATATCTTTGTGTCTTGTGTTTGTGATTACTTTCTTGTTTTCTTATTCTTTCTTTCTTGTTTGGATTCTTTGTTTGTGTTTTGAATCACGCACCTCCACACAACAAAGTGGTATCAGAGCATCCAGGTTGAGATTTTGGAGATATGGAGGTAGAAGGCAAAGGTACGAAGCATGATGGAAAAGAGGCCAAGGCATCCGGTTCAAGCACGAAGGCAACAAAGATGACGGTTTTGAATACTAAATTTGAGTTAGAAAAATTTGACAGATCAAATTGTTTTGGGATGTGGCAGTGTGAGATGGATGATGGATGCTCTTGTTCAACAGGGCTTGGATATAACTTTGGAAGGGGAGAAATCGGAGGATGTGACTGAACAAGAGTGGCTGAAGATGAACAGATTGACATGTGGGTCTATTCGTCTCTGCCTCGCAAAGGATGTCAAATACTTTGTGAGGAGAGAAAATAAGGCCAAATTATTATGGAAGAAACTTGAAGACAAGTACATGACGAGAAGCATTGAGAACCAGTTATATTTTGAAGCGAAAGTTGTTTCGTTTCCAATATAAGAAAGGTACGTCTATGTTAGACCATTTAAAAGTCTTCAATAAATTGCCTGCTGATTTGTTGGATTTAGATGAAGAAATTAAGGATGAGGATAAGGCCTTAGTGTTGTTAATTTGCTACCAGATTCATACGAACACTTAGCAACGACCTTAATTTATTAGAAAGATTCAATAAAGTTCTAGGATGTGTCGAATGACTTAATGAATAATGAATTCCGCAAAAGAGACAAACAAGCCCAAACCGATATATTTGAGGCTTTGATGATAAGGGGTAGATCGGAGAACACAAAGCAAGGAAAGGGCCGAAGCAAATCTCGCTCTAAATCGAGAGGAGCTTTTGTCAATGGAAGAATAATTCCGGCGAATGATGAGTATGCCTTTTGCAGAGAATTGGGTCATTGGAAAAAGGATTGTCCGAGGTTGAAAAACAAGGAGAAGACTAATGCAAACGCAATCCAAGTTGAAAATGATGAGTCAGATTTTGTTTTGGCTACCACAATGAGTACTTATAGTGATGAGTGGATTCTTGATTCGGCGTGCTCTTATCATACGTGTCCTAATAAAGATTATTTCACTACATTAGATCTAATGAGTAGTGGAACAATCCTTATGGGGAACGATCATGCTTGTGATACAAAGGGAGTTGGAGTAGTCAAGTTGAAGTTGCATGATGGAACCACAAGGGATTTGTCAAACGTATGGTATTGTTTGCTGTAGTTTTGCGCGGGCGTGCTAGAGCCAAACGGGCTCGATTTGTGCAAACTAATTTCCTAACTGCTTGTGTAAGTAATACATAAGGCTTAAGATGACTTCTATTAGGTGATTGTGCTGGCCAAGTAGGAAAGTTCCCTTGGCCTGAGGTCCCTAGACAGCACTGAAGGGCACAAGTCTAGCAAGTGATGAAAGAGATTAAGAGACATTAAATAAAAAGCTGAATTTTTATTTAATTAAAATAAGCAAAATTACAAGGAATGTAAAATTGCTAACAAACTAGAGTGCTAGGAATGCTAGAGAAATAAAAAGAATGCTGAAGAGTGCTTTTGAATGCTGTTTGAATGCGATTTTTGAGGTGTGACACGGAGTGAGTTGAAAACTTAACCGACCTGCATATTTATAGTGGCCTGGACTGAAGCTGATGAAAATATCTTAAATGATAATCTGGTAAAAAAAACCAGATTTATCTCCCAAAATCTGATCTTGAATCTTCCATATCTTCGAATATATATATAACTTGAATATGGTCCATATGGTAGCTTTGAACGACTGACTTCCCCTTCAAGCAAAAGATATGTTTCCCATACTGTGATAAGATCTTGATAATATGCTGATAGTATATTGCCTTATCAATGATAATACTTTCAATGTTATCTTGCCATATTAGATAATATCAATCCCAATCTTGAAATATTATCCCTCTAAATATATAGCAATATTATCTCTTAGAGAATTTGTAGGGATTGAGATACCTCCCTAAAGTGACCAAACCATTATTAGCTTTCCAAAGCAATCGGATCAACATATCAACCAAATAAAGGTGGTGGCCGAATAGTGGATAGCCATAGGTGGCCTTAGTCCGAATTCAATACGTAAAAGCACATGGCTGAATTGAATGTGATTGCTATTATCAATTGACTACATTCACGATGGCCAGATTGAATGTTGCCCGACTGAATATTCAGTTCGATTCTCTGGTTCGATCTTATTTCAGTCTGAATAGTATGTTAACCGAATCAATTTCAGTTCGGTCTTTTGTATTTTTTCAGTTTCTTGATAATAATATTGTTGTAAAAGCACCCACCAAATCATAGCTATTTTTTTGTGACATCCACACAGCCATCGTGGATGTAGATTAACACAAGCCAAATAATTAATTGGCTTAGAATATAAAAAATAAAAATCGGTCACTATAACAAGACCGAAAAATTTGAACAACTCTTCGAGGTTGAGTTTCCTCAAAGGAATATGTTTAAAGAATTTATGGACCAAATTAATATCATCCAGTCTCGGTGAAGCTTACCCCCCTAGCACTTCTTCATCGTCGATTTCTTCATCAATTAAAGGGTCTATGACCGAAATAAGATCATCTGGCCTATCAAACTCTTCGTTTTTGGTCTCAACAGAATTATGAGGCTTGTTTAGAGCTTGCCCCCCGAGCACTTCATCGCCGTCTTCAACGCTAGCGAGAGGCTCTTTGGCCGAAATAAAATTTTTTGGCTCTTTATTAAAAAATAAAATTTCTACCGTCTTGCCCCCTGAGCGGGTCAAATGGCATGGGATCAAGATGATCAGACATATCGGCCTTGTAGACACCCCATTTTGTCGGCTACCAGATTTAGGAGACCCATAGCTTGGTGGTTCACAATGATTAAAACGACTCAAAAAGGACTCTCGGAAGTTAGTTCTATCTCTCGAAATGCTCAGAAAGTGGTACAGATGACCAAAATGCCCTTGAAAATCCAAACACGCGCAGATTTGGACCGAAAGTTCTGGAAACATGCGATGTCATAAGAAAAGTCATAAAATGAGTTTTCAAGCCAAATCGGATGAAATTGTCAGCTCCCAGAGACCCCCGAAAGTCCCAGAAAGTCCCCGTTGACCGATTTGACC
Source organism: Hydrangea macrophylla (assembly GCA_033977485.1). Classification (NCBI taxonomy): domain Eukaryota; kingdom Viridiplantae; phylum Streptophyta; class Magnoliopsida; order Cornales; family Hydrangeaceae; genus Hydrangea; species Hydrangea macrophylla. Next base: position 8,124,047 of record CM066987.1, read on the forward strand.
GAAGTTTGACTAGATTTGACCAAGGTTTGACTGAAATCATCCAAATTCGTTGAAAAGTTCCAGGATCATTCTAGTTGTACATATCCCATGATGATTTCCTCCATGCATTCATTCATATTTTAGACTTCTAAGTCACTTTAGAAAGTCCATGTACACAAACACACTACAACCTTTGCACATTCTAGGATCATACATTGTATTTCATGCAAGATTTGGGGCTTTTGTGACTCCTAATCTAAGAAGATTATAAGGAATGAACTAGATCACACGTTCATGCTCCCCCTCGATCTAATCTTCCTTTCTCATGCATCCCGGGGATTGAGAAATCTTCTTTTCTCAAAGATTAACATGCATCATTCTAGCTTGCTAAGCATATTTTGATTTATTCGATTATTTGTTTCAAAGAACAATTCATGTCCCCCTTAGATTAGAAAAAAACTTAATTACTTGATATGTGATTAGACGATTTTTCCTAGGTTTATTTGTGTGATCTTTCACCTTTGTATTGTATGATACTTGGCTTAGATGTTATGAATGATATCTTATCTTTTGATCTTCCATTTCAATTTTCTTATAAAATGTAATATACTGTCATAGTATTAATTGTCGAACCAAACATAGTAAAATATGATTATTTGGATGATAATTTAGGCCCGTCGAGAGACGGGGCGAGTTGAGGGTGTTTTAGTCGTGACAAAGGCTCATTCCTCTCTTGTACCAAAATCCTGAGCCAAGTTCTTTGGTTATGAAAGGTCGGTTCCCTTTATCCATTTGGGTGAGTCAAATTAGGTTTCTTAGTTAATTAAAGACCAAGTGGCGACTCTGTATCTGTTTTCAACAGACCGTTTCCTTTCCTTTTCAAAACAATCTTAATCAAAACAAAGAGGTGGAATTTTGCATGTCCACAAGTCTCCTAATTTAGAGAGATAACCTCAGCCTTCTCGGGCTGTTGTTGTGATTTCAAGAGTTGTTCAAGTTGGAGAGCGATCTCTTCAAGCTTGCGAATAAAGTTTTCTCGAGCATCAACTGATTCCTCTTCCCCCCCTAATTGGCAAATCAGATAAGCCGATTGGTCTTGTCTTCCAACCACCGTCTAGCAAATCATCCAAAGACATAAAAGAATTTTCCTCGAGCGGTGGACAATCAGCTTCACTTGCTTCCAGGTGTCCTATCCCTCGATAGATATACTCAATATCGGCCTTAAAACAGTAGATCTTTTGGTAAAGATCACTCTACTGTCGTAGAATATATCCAACGGTATTGACCACAAAGCCTTGTAAGCGGCAAATTCATCGTTCTCGAGACGATAAATATCTTGTTGAAGTTGACTTATTGATTCGTCCCACCAACATTCTGGTTGTGCTAGATCTATAGCCATGCTTCGGCGAACATGATTCATCAATCGGCGAGGTCCCACCGGGCATGCCAAAATGTTTGCTGTAGTTTTGTGCGGGCGTGCCAGAGCCAAACAAGCTCTATTTGTGCAAACTAATTTCCTAACTACTTGAACAAGTGATACACAAGGCTTAAGCTCTGACTTTTATTAGGTGATTGTGATGGCCAAGTAGGAAAGCACTCTTGGCCTTGTGAGACCTAGAATCAAATAGGGTGATTTAAATTAATTAGTAAAGCAAAAACGATGCAAAAATTATATATTTATTATATATATTTTTTTTTGGGCATTTACATTTGTGAAATGAGGGTTTATATTGTTAATTGTTGATAGCTTGGGGTCCTAAGATGATATGGGGAAGTTGGGGACTCAAGTGCATGTTTTAAGAAATGTTGGGGTATTAAACATAATTTTTAAAAAGTTACAAAACAGATTTTAGGAGACAACGTTAGTCTCATTCACTGTATTTCTTTAGAGAGTTTAGAAGAGAAAACAAAAAGAAGAAGAAGAAGAGAGAATAAGAACTAGAGAGATGGAAGATTGAAGATGTAATAATCCAACCTTCACATAAGCTAGAAATTTCTAGTTGCAAGTGAAGAATAACAAGTGGGTATGTCTCTCTCTCTCTCTAGGGTTCTTTGTAATTAGGGCTTTTAGATTTTAGTTTTTGTAATCCGAAAATTGATGTTTGAATTCATGTTTAGAGGTTGCTAAGTTGATTCTTGGGTTATATATATGATGTTGTATGAATCCTACATGTTAAAATTGAGTTTTGATGAAGTTTGAAAAATGGGTTTTTTTAGGGTTTGTAAAAAATCCGAAAAATTGAAAGTTTGGGTGTTTGATTTTGTTGGGTTTTGGAGTTGTTTAAGTGATTATATATGTTTTATATACCATTGGAATCCTTGGTTTCAAGTTTGGTAAAGATTGGTTGTGAATTGGGGGTTTCACCATTGTTGTGTTCTTGAAGCTCTCAAGAGCTTGAAGAAGAACTTTTGGGTATTTTTGCAAATCTGAAAATTGGTTTGAAATTGAGTATGTTTTTGAGTTTGATAGATGGAATGATGAAGTTGGGATAGGTTCTTGAATGGTAGAAGTGACTTGTGGGTTAGAAATTCATGAAAATCATGATTTTGAGTTGTTTTGGGTCTTGGTATTACAAGAACAAAACAGGGACTGCTTTAAAAATAATTAAAATTGGCTTGTGAAATCAATATTTAAGTTTCATTTTGATTATAAATTATGCTTATTAGCCTATATATGCGATAGAACCTAATTGTTTAAGATTTCAGGTTCAGAGGCAAGTGGGAGCGCCCCGAAAGACTTGCCGGAGCGAGCGGACTAAATCACTACACTAATTTTCATAAAGACTTGAGGTGGGTTTTCTAGAAACCGAAATAGTGTAGTATGAACATTATTTGTTGAATTTATATTTTGGTTGAATTAAATTCACGAGTGAATTGTATGAAATTCATACATAGAGCATGGCACGAATATTATATGTCATGCACGTGCATAGCGAAAGCGATAAAAATCCAACTAGCGAACCTTAGAAACGGCCAAAAGAGCCGAGCGAATTGGGCCCGGGTGCGTGTGTCATTACATTTAAGGGAATGCATTGCATTAGCGTGCATGTTAGTTGAATTTGGTTGAATGCAGATTATGGTTAAGTTGAATGTTTATTATTGCATTATTTGGGTTTTCTAGCTGTGAGCCAAGGGTTGCTCACACCCACACAGGCCTTTTTGCAGGTACTGCGGTGTAGGCGCCACTGCCGTAAGTCTTGAGTTATTGTGTACGTTTAGGAAGTATGTGCGTCATTTTGGATAGGCTTGTTGGAGTTGTAAATATTGGTGTTAAACTTATGTTGCAAACAGATTTATGTATGTTAACTTTGGTTGACAATTTGAATAGTGTTTATGATGTAAATATTTGAGGTTGGGTTGGTATATATTTAGAGTTTTGACATCATGTTAATGCAAACATTGTGTTTGACGGATTCGTGCAATTGTTTGGAGCTTCCGGATTTGTAAAACATGTCGCGTACATGAGAAATCTATGTTTTAGGTTTGGATTAAGAATTTAGAATTTGTTTATGATATTTATGGTGATTTTTGGTTGTGTATTAGGGGCCTAAAAATATTGTGTTTGAAGTGGGTTAAAACACCCCTTTGAGTTGGAAGTTTGATAGTCTTACAAAAATAGAGTTTTGAGTAAAAAATAATAATAATAATAATAATAATAATAATAATAAATATTGATACGTTAGCTTTTACAAAAACAGGCACAATTTTCTCTAGAAAACTCGAAATCGCACACCGTTCGAACCGTTGGAACCGTGTTTCAAATATTTTCTTTTTTATGTAAAATTTAGGCAAAACTTTAAAATGACCTTTTTGCCTTTGAAATTAAACTGTGCATAGACTTTATTTAGTAGTCTTTGTTTTGTTGTGTTTAGCGGGGTTTTCGCGAGCGTTCCGGCCACAGCGGGTCGGGGCGCTACAGCTTGGTATCAGAGCCTAGGTTTATAGGTTCTGTACGCGTTGTTGTCAATGTGTTTAGGCCATGGCAGTGGATTAGGCGTCGAGTTGGGTGTGTCGATTGTCGTTTGTGGACTAACAATAAATGTTATTATTATGTTTGCTTCGCAAACTTGTGTTATTTACAGAAATTGCTAAAACATGATTCCGGGAGACCGATTGGAAGTCGAAGAGGTGGAGGGGACACATCATCCACCGGGTAATCAGGAAGTCGAACAATCACGACCAACGGGACAAGGACAACCTTCCCAAGCAGAACACATGTTCGAGTCAATGGCGAGATACTTTGACTCAAAAATTGAAGCGACAGTCGCGGGGTTAAGTAAGAGTAAAGTTGAGCCAGGGAGATTGTACGAAAAATTTATGAAGTATCATCCGCCGACATTTTCGGGAATGGGTACCCCAATAGAAGCTGAAAAATGGTTTAAAAAGATGGTGGACATATTTGAAGTTATGCAAATCGACAATGATAACCGTGTGATGCTAGTGGCATTTACATTCACTGACAGAGCAGATTATTGGTGGAAGGACTTGAAGGCCCATTTGAAGACGCCGATGGTGGGGAGAAGAGAACCTAATGAGATTACTTGGGAGAAATTTGAGTTAGAGTTCAACAAGAAATATTTTACTGAAACATACCGCAACGAGAAGCGGCGAGAGTTTATAAATCTTGTGCAAGGCCGAGATGTGACGGTGGAGGAGTATGAAGCTCAGTTCACAGCTTTGTCCCGATTTGCAATAAGGTTGGTAGAAGATGAATATGAAAAGTGCAGAAAATTTCAGGACGGTTTGCAATTCTCAATCTGATCGAAACTTTCAGCGCTGGATATACGAAACTATCTCGAATTAGTGGAAAGAGCGAAGTTGGTTGAGAAAGATGTACGAGAATCCATGACCTTCCGAGAACAACAAAAGCGAGGAAGGACCGAAGTGAGTGAGCCTAGCTGTGGGGGTCCAAGACCGAGATTACAAGAGGCTCTGGGTAGAGGTCGAGGGTTTGTACAACCACAATGAGGCGGGGGATCAAGCGGTGCCAGTGGATCGAGTTCAGGATCTATAAGACCACCTTCAGGCCATAGTGGTTCTTCTGGGGGTGTTACTTGTTACCGGTGTGGGACTCCTGGGCATATTTCTCGTGATTACCCGATGCCCGATAATCGAGAATGCTATAAGTGTGGGCGACCGGGTCATATGGCAAGAGATTGCACTGTGGTAACCGAGGCCGTATCCTCAACGACTGTTTCGTCAGGCAGGGGTCGAGGTCAGGGGCGAGGACAACCAAGAGGGGGTTCTAGCACGAGTGGTACCGGAGGACGAGCTCGAGTTTTTGCGATGACAAAGAAGGATGCGGAGGCGACACCGCAAGTAGTGATGGGTATGATTCTCATTTTAAACTATGTTGCGTATACATTGTTTGACTCGGGTTCTACTCACTCCTTTATATCTATACACTTTGCTAAAAAATTTAACGATTATTTGACTGAGTTGAGAGAAAAGTTAATAGTATCTACGCCATTGGGAAATAAAGTGGAGATTAAGTGGGTTTATGAAGGGTGTGTGGTACAAATAGAAAATCGTGGAATGGGGGTGAATTTATTGCCGTTAGATATAGAAGACTTCGATGTTATTCTGGGAATGAATTGGTTGTCAACTTATCACGCGTCAATAAATTGTTTTAATAAAGAAGTCACCTTTAGAATCCCGAATGAGGCCGAGTTTGTATTTTGCGGGGAGCGACGGGTAACACCAACGAGTTTGATTTCAGTAATAGACGCGAGACAAATGTTAAACAAAGGGTATGAATGTGTTATTGCGTATGCGATTGATGCGACAAAAGTAGAAATGCAGATAGAAACAGTTCCAATTGTGAATGAGTATTTGGACGTGTTTCCCGAGGAATTGCCAGGTGTTGTGCCAGAAAGAGAAGTAGAGTTTACTATTGATTTAGTTCCTGGAACTATGCCAATATCGATTCCACCTTATAGAATGGCACCAGCGGAATTAAAAGAATTGAAAATACAGTTGGATGATTTGTTAAAAAGGGGATTTATTCAACCCAGTGTGTCACCATGGGGAGCGCCAGTATTGTTCGTTAAAAAGAAAGATGGAACCATGCGATTATGCATTGATTACAGGCAATTAAATAAGGTGACCATTAGAAACAAATATCTGATGCCTAGGGTGGATGATTTGTTTGATCAGCTTCAAGGAGCAAAAACATTTTCGAAAATTGATTTGAGATCGGGCTATCACCAGCTTAGAGTCAGAGAAAGCGATGTAGAGAAGACTGCGTTCCGAGTCCGATATGGTCATTTTGAATTCCTTGTGATGCCATTTGGGTTGACAAATGCGCCGGCAGTGTTTATGGATTTGATGAACAGAGTGTTCAAGTCATTTTTAGATAGCTTCGTGATAGTGTTCATTGACGACATTCTGGTATATTCGCGCAGTGTGGAAGAACACAAAAATCATTTGAGATTAGTATTGCAGAAATTGAGGAAAGAGCGATTATACGCTAAATTAAGCAAATGCGAATTCTGGCTAGATGAAGTAGCATTTCTGGGGCATGTAGTTTCTAGTGATGGAATTAAAGTTGATCCCAAAAAAGTTGAAGCTGTGTTGTTGTGGCCGACACCAGTGAGCGTTACAGAAATTCGAAGTTTTCTGGGATTAGTAGGCTATTACCGCCGATTTATCAAGAACTTTTCATCGATTGCACTGCCGTTGACTAAGCTGACCAGAAAAGGGGTGAAATATCATTGGAGTAGAGAGTGCGAAGAAAGTTTTCAGGAACTGAAAAATCGATTAACACAAGCGCCAGTACTTACTATTCCAACAAGTACAGAAAGTTTTGTGGTATACAGTGATGCGTCACATCAGGGTCTGGGCTGCGTTTTGATGCAAAATGGGAAGGTAATAGCATATGCATCAAGGCAGTTAAAACCACATGAGTTGAATTATCCGGTGCACGATTTAGAATTGGCGGCGATTGTTTTTTGCATTGAAATTGTGGAGGCACTATTTGTATGGGGAAAGTTGTGAAATCTTTACTGATCACCAAAGCTTGAAGTACTTATTCACGCAGAAGGAATTGAATTTGAGACAGAGGCGTTGGCTTGAACTAATCAAAGATTATGATTGCACGATTCATTATCATCCAGGGAAGGCGAATGTAGTGGTCGATGCGCTAAGTCGAAAATCTCAAGGCCTACTTTCTTGTATCCAATGCACTGGGGTCGATTTTATTCGAGAGATGAAAATAATGGAAGTTGAACTAGCGATGTCAGACACTGAAGCCTTTATAGCGCGATTCCAAGTGAGACCGATTCTAGTGGATAGAATTCAGGAGCTACAAAATACTGATTCAAGGTTGATGAAATTTAGAGAAGAAGTGATAAGTGGAAAGCGAAAAGACTTTATTATTCGTGCCGATGGAGTTCTCTGTTATGGAACTCGAATGTGTGTACCCCAAAATAAGGAGTTGCAAAAGGAGATTTTAGAAGAAGCGCACAGTTCAGCGTATGCCATGCACCCAGGAAGCACTAAACTTTATAAGACAATCAAGGAATACTATTGGTGGCCAGCGATGAAGAGAGAAATAGCAGAATTTGTGGCTCGATGCTTGGTATGTCAACAAGTAAAAGCTGAACACCAGCGACCGGGGGGCTTGTTGCAACCACTACCGATTCCTGAGTGGAAATGGGAACATGTTACCATGGATTTTGTGCGAGGACTTCCGCCAACACAAAAAGGTAATGAGTCAATTTGGGTCATTGTTGACCGATTGACTAAGTCAACACATTTTCTGCCTGCGAAAGCAACGTTCACTCTTGATAGATATGCAAGAATTTATGTGAATGAAATCGTCCGATTGCATGGAGCCCCAATATCTATTATTTCCGACCGTGACCCTAATTTTACCTCGCATTTTTGGAAACATCTACAAGAAGCGATGGGAACTAAATTGAAATTCAACACTGCGTTTCACCCTCAAACCGATGGACAGTCAGAGAGAACAATTCAAACACTCGAGGATATGTTACGAGCGTGCGTGATGGAGTTTTCAGGCAATTGGGAGAATCATCTTCCATTGGTTGAATTTGCGTATAACAACAGCTATCACAGTAGCATCGGTATGGCACCATTTGAGGCTCTTTCTGGGAGGAAGTGTAGGACTCCTATATGCTGGGGTGAAGTGGGCGAAAGTAAAATTGAAAGCAGAATATTTGGGCCTGAGATTATTCAGGAAACGGCGAGTAAGATTGATATTATTCGTGAAAAGTTGAAAACCTCTCAGAGTCGGCAGAAAAGTTACGCAGATACTCGTAGGCGAGAACTTGAATTTGAAGTGGGCGATCAAGTGTTTTTGAAAGTCTCACTGTGGAAAGGCATTATGCGATTTGGGAAGAAAGGAAAACTATCTCCGAGGTACATTGGGCCTTACGAAATTATAGAAAAAATCAGAACTGCGGCATATAAATTGAAATTACCGGCCGAATTATCGTGACTACATGATGTGTTCCATGTCTCAATGTTACGTAAATATGTGAAAGATTCATCGCACGTATTAGAATCAGAACCGTTAGAGCTTGACGAGAATCTATCGTATGAAGAGAAACATGTTCAAATCCTAGACCAACAGGTGCAGCAGTTGAGGAACAAAGAGATTCCTATGGTAAAAGTTTTATGGCGAAGTCAAGCGATCGAGGAGATGACGTGGGAAACCGAGGAAAGCATGCGAAATCAATATCTGTATCTCTTCAATCACGGTATGTAATTTCGGGGACGAAATTTATTGTAACGGGGGGAGAGTTGTGAGACCTAGAACCAAATAGGGTGATTTAAATTAATTAGTAAAGCGAAAACGATGCAAAAATTATATATTTATTATATTTATTTATTTTTTGGGCATTTACATTTGTGAAATGGGGGTTTATATTGTTAATTGTTGATATCTTGGGGTCCTAAGATGATATGGGGAAGTTGGGGACTCAAGTGCATGTTTTAAGAAATGTTGGGGTATTAAACATAATTTTTAAAAAGTTACAAAACAGATTTTAGCAGACAACGTTAGTCTCATTCACTGTATTTCTTTAGAGAGTTTAGAAGAGAAAACAAAAAGAAGAAGAAGAAGAGAGAATAAGAACTAGAGAGATGGAAGATTGAAGATGTAATAATCCAACCTTCACATAAGCTAGAAATTTCTAGTTGCAAGTGAAGAATAACAAGTGGGTATGTCTCTCTCTCTCTCTCTCTCTCTCTCTCTAGGGTTCTTTGTAATTAGGGCTTTTAGATTTTAGTTTTTGTAATCCGAAAATTAATGTTTGAATTCATGTTTAGAGGTTGATAAGTTGATTCTTGGGTTATATATATGATGTTGTATGAATCCTACATGTTAAAATTGAGTTTTGATGAAGTTTGAAAAATGGGTTTTTTTTAGGGTTTGTAAAAAATCCGAAAAATTGAAAGTTTGGGTGTTTGATTTTGTTGGGTTTTGGAGTTGTTTAAGTGATTATATATGTTTTATATAACATTGGAATCCTTGGTTTCAAGTTTGGTAAAGATTGGTTGTGAATTGGGGGTTTCACCATTGTTGTGTTCTTGAAGCTCTCAAGAGCTTGAGAAAGAACTTTTGGGTATTTTTGCAAATCTGAAAATTGGTTTGAAATTGGGTATGTTTTTGAGTTTGATAGATGGAATGATGAAGTTGGGATAGGTTCTTGAATGGTAAAAGTGACTTGTGGGTTAGATATTCATGAAAATCATGATTTTGAGTTGTTTTGGGTCTTGGTATTACAAGAACAAAACAAGGACTGCTTTAAAAATAATTAAAATTGGCTTGTAAAATCAATATTTAAGTTTCATTTTGATTATAAATTATGCTTATTAGCCTATATATGCGATAGAACCTAATTGTTTAAGAATTCAGGTTCAGAGGCAAGTGGGAGCGCCCCGAAAGAGCCGCCGGAGCGAGCGGACTAAATCACTACACTAATTTTCATAAAGACTTGAGGTGGGTTTTCTAGAAACCGAAATAGTGTAGTATGAACATTATTTGTTGAATTTATATTTTGGTTGAATTAAATTCACGAGCGAATTGTATGAAATTCATACATAGAGCATGACACGAATATTATATGTCATGCACGTGCATAGCGAAAGCGATAAAAATCCAAGTAGCGAACCTTGGAAACGGCCAAAAGAGCCGAGCGAATTGGGCCCGGGTGCGTGTGTCATTACATTTAAGGGAATGCATTGCATTAGCGTGCATGTTAGTTGAATTTGGTTGAATGCAGATTATGGTTAAGTTGAATGTTTATTATTGCATTATTTGGGTTTTCTAGCTGTGAGCCAAGGGTTGCTCACACCCACACAGGCCTTTTTGCGGTACTGCGGTGTAGGTGCCACTGCCGTAAGTCTCGAGTTATTGTGTACGTTTAGGAAGTATGTGCGTCATTTTGGATAGGCTTGTTGGAGTTGTAAATATTGGTGTTAACTTATGTTGCAAACGGATTTATGTATGTTAACTTTGGTTGACAATTTGAATAGTGTTTATGATGTAAATATTTGAGGTTGGGTTGGTATATATTTGGAGTTTTGACATCATGTTAGTGCAAACATTGTGTTTGACGGATTCGTGCAATTGTTTGGAGCTTCCGGATTTGTAAAACATGTCGCGTACATGAGAAATCTATGTTTTAGTTTTGGATTAAGAATTTAGAATTTGTTTATGATATTTATGGTGATTTTTGGTTGTGTATTAGGGGCCTAAAAATATTGTGTTTGAAGTGGGTTAAAACACCTCTTTGAGTTGGAAGTTTGATAGTCTTACAAAAATAGAGTTTTGAGTAAATAATAATAATAATAATAATAAATATTGATACGTTAGCTTTTACAAAAACAGGCACAATTTTCTCTAGAAAACTCGAAATCGCACACCGTTCGAATTGTTGGAACCGTGTTTCAAATATTTTCTTTTTTGTGTTAAATTTAGGCAAAACTTTAAAATGACCTTTTTGCCTTTGAGATTAAAATGTGCATAGACTTTACTTAGTAGTCTTTGTTTTGTTGTGTTTAGCGGGGTTTTCGCGAGCGTTCCGGCCACAGCGGGTCGGGGCGCTACAGGCCTGAGGTCCCTAGACAGTACTGAAGCGCACAAGTCTAGCAAGTGATGAAAAAGCTTGAGAGACATTAAATAAAAAGGTGAATTTTTATTTAATTAAAATAAGCAAAATTACAAAGAAGGTAGAATTGCTAACAAACTAGAGTACTAGAAATGCTAGAGAAATAAAAAGAATGATGAAGTGTGCTTTTGAATGCTGTTTGAATGCGATTTTCGAGGTATGATGCGGAGTGAGTTGAAAGCTTAGTTGACTTGCATATTTATAGCGGCCTAGACTGAAGCTAATGAAAATATCTTGAATGATAATCTGGTAAAAGATACCAGATTTATCTCCCAAAATCTGATCTTGATTATCTTCGAAGATATATATATATATATATATATAACTTGAATCTGGTCCATATGGTGGCTTTGTACGCTTGACTTCCCCTTCAAACAAAAGATATGTTTCCCATACTGTGATAAGATCTTGATAATATGCTGATAGTTAATGTTATCTTGCCATATTAGATAATATCAATCCCAATCTTAAAATATTATCCCTCTAAATATATGGCAATATTATCTCTTAGAGAATTTGTAGGGATTGAGATACCTCCCTAAAGTAACCAAACCATTGTTAGCGTTCCAAAGTAATCGGATCAACATATCAACCAAATAAAAGTGGTGGCCAAATAATGGATAGCCATAGGTGGCCTTAGTCCGAATTCAATACGTAAAAGCACATGGTTGAATTGAATGTGATTGCTATAATCAATTGCCATAATTATCAAGTGGTCAACCAAGCATGCCAAAATTATGAATTAGTCAACATGAAATTACATGGCCAAAGTGAGGCAGCCCGATTGTAGGATATACAAATATTAGTGGCCATGATTGAAGCGTGGCCCACCACAGTTGAATGGCATGTGCTTGCATCAGTATTGCAGGTAACAAATTGGTAATTGGCCTAATCATGTTAAAACCAATTATGGTGGCAGTCTGAATTGAGATGTTGCCAAATAAAAAGTACAGTCAACTTGATAGGTGTAATACCCTGTATTTTTAGGTATATATATCCCTAGTACCTTTCTTAGTCTTTGGTGAGTTTAAGAGCCCAATCGATTGCCCTTAACCCAATCGATTGCCATCCTAATCGATTGCCCTTATCCCAATCGATTGCTATTCCAATCGATTGGATATTTTCCCAATCGATTGCCTTGTTGTCGACATGAATCCATGACGTGGCACATACCAATTGATTGGCACCTGGTACCAATCAATTGGGAGTGGCTGAACTTGGCCACCTCGTTTGATTTGTGTGGTTGTGATTGTTTTCCTATCCCTATATATACCCCTCCCCTTATACTTATATATAATTGCTTATGCGTCTGTTTGAGAGAGAGAGAGATAGAGAGAGAGAGAGTTGTATACTCTCATATATATACACACATTTTTTGTATATATTCACACACACACCCTCTCGGATTGAGAATAAGAAGAAGAAGAGGAGAAGAAGAAGAAGAAAGAGAATACGAGGACAGAGAGAAGAGGAGAGACATAGAAGAGGAGTAGAGAGAGAGGACTCACCATAGCTGCCGTCACGGAGCTCGGGACGCCGGAGAGGTGTGGGTTTCATTTACTCACTCATGGGTTATTTTTGAGGTGTTTGTATGTGTTTAATAACGTGCATGAGAAGAGAAGAGGATCCCCAACGTTTTCATATAAAACCAATAGTTTCCAAGGAAGAATACAGAGCCCAATCGATTGCCATTGGATCCAATCGATTGGATATTTTTCCAATCGATTGCCATGAATCCCAATCAATTGATATCCCAATCAATTGCCAGTTTGTCCAATCGATTGGTATCATTTCCAATCAATTTCCATGTTTGGTCAATCGATTGGATATGAGCAGAATGTTAATTGTATGTTGTTTTATGCTTATGATATATCAAACTTGTTAATAGTTGTACCATATGTGTTATTGCGATATGTGGATAAGATTTATATGTGGTATGTCAGGACTAGACTTATATGCAGTTATCGTTAATATTACAAGGTGAATTATTCTATGTTAACTGTCGATATGAGATGAACTGTTTGACTGCCATATTGTTAAACTGAATAGTAAAACAGAACACGACTACATGTTAATAATCAGTAATGAATAGATATGATAAATACAGAGCATGTGGTAATTCTTGTATCTAGAGTATGAGCATTACATAACATGTGGTCAGCATGCATGGGATAGTGGTATGGAGAGATAAGAGGATATGATGAGAAATGGGATATGTGCTTAAATGTGGAATAAGAGATATTTGTACTTTGGATCCGTGGGATCAACGAGTGACGAGCCGGGTGGACGTGGGATGGTTAGAGTTCCTAGTGCGCCTCTCACTGTTGAAGACGTCCAGTGATGCGTATGCACTGCTGAAGACGTCCAGTGTACCGTTGAAGACGTCCGGCCAGTTCTCTAATGTATTCTCAGCTGTATAGACGACCAGTGAGGATATACACGTTGTTAAAGATGTCCGATGTGTCGTTCTATCGTTTATAGATAGGTGGTACTGTGTAGACGACTGGTAACCCTATCAAAGGATCGTGGGACCTACTGCCTAGTCGGGTGATTCTGATTGGTATTATGGCATCGACGTATGGATATCAGATTGGTGTTATTGTGTCATGCCCGTTCCAGAATTTCATAGTTTAATCATGCATGATATGAAATTTTATTAATTATCATTGATATATGATAATTGAGGATAAGTGGTTGACTATGGTCAACGGTAAGGTGTCAGTAAGGACACGAGAACATGGAAGTTCATATTGCATGGGCATGACTAAATGACATTTATATGATTTAAATGTTATTTGACTTTATCTGGTATTTGTTGAATAGTAATTTTTATCTGTGTTGTGGGAATTCTAGTAATCTTTGATGTCATTATATCATTTTGAGAACTGTGGTGAGAACGTGAGTGATACGTTAATTGAAAAGGTAGGTTGTGTAGAGATTCCACAGAATATAGTTTTCGGACGTTATTTTGGACCCAAACGAAACCTAGTCGGAAACTTTTGAAATTTATAGTTTTCACTCGTAAAGTTATAAAATGGACGTGTGCAAAGTTTCATGGGTGAATGAGAAGTTTTGAGAAACTTGCAGGGAGGTAAACACAATTTCCGAGAAGTTTGCCTATAAATAGAAGTGGATGAGATTTCATTCTCATCCACAACTTTTATAAATATCTAGAGAGAGGAGAGAAAAGGGAGATTTGGAGCCAACGAACTTTGCGACGCTGATCGACGACCGTTCGTGTGTCAGATTTTCTCCAGATTTCAGATTTGAACTCGTGGAGGTAAGATCTACGTTTTGATACCACTTAGGTCATGTTTGGCCAATTTTTGTAAAGATCTTAATTTTAGACTTTTGGGAAAAACAGGTATAAACTTGTAAGAATTGTCTCAAATTCAAAATCCGACGATTATTTAGCCTCCGAGTCGATCCTTCAAAGTTTGGGGGAAATCGCACGAGGTATGAAGTTCTAACTCGTGAAATATAGGGAAATACAGGTTTTATATTTCGACGACGAAATTGTGATCCGGGCGAAATCCTTGTGTTAATTGTAGGCCCGTTAATTATGCACGCGCTAAATTGTAAAAAGCATGTCTAAATTTACGCGAGCACATTAAGTTGTCTATGTGGGTCAAAGGGGAGTCTTATACAAATTCATGCCGGAGTAAGCTTCTCGATGTTTGAGAATTTAGTAGCGACGGCTACTGTGCATGGTTGATAGACTTGGACTTGCCATGGCACTTGTGGATACAATGGTTGATAGACTTGGACTTGCCATTGGTATCGCGGTTTAAGGCTTGGACTTGCCGCTACCGGATGAATGCGTATTTTTCTCCCTAGAGACTATTGTATGATTTATGAGATTAAAGCATGTTTTATCATATATTGCATATGTTAGAACTTGTACGCTCAGCATATAGCTGAGCAGTGGAGATGTACTCCATTGCAGGTAAGAAGAAGGATAAGAAGAAGCGCGATGAGTGAGGCCGATGAACGCCGGGGATATCACACTTGTATATGTTTTTGTTTTAAATCCTAAACTTGTGTAAGGATTTGAATATTGTAAGATGTTGTAATAGAATCATGGATTAGTTCCGTAGTACCGGAATCTTGTAATTGAACGTCTGTATTTATGTTTTGAATGTTGGAATTCAGTTATGGTTGGGATTGTTGTTGGTATTGAGAAGCATGTGTTAGTATATTTCATCACAGGGCTGCCAGCAGGGGAGCAGTCGACTGGACCCAGGGTCAGTCGACTGGATCTCGTGTGGTTGAGACACTGTAAGTGTATAATAGAAAAGCAGTCGACTGGACCCCTTCATCAGTCGACTGAACCACTGTTGATTTTGGCTGCTGCTTCTAATAATAGAAAAGCAGTCGACTGGGCAGTCGACTGGACCTCTGTTGAGGATTTAGGGTTTTAGTTTCTGCCAGGCACAGTCGACTGGACCCTAGTACAGTCGACTGAACCTCTGTATTTTGAAATGGATTCTTGTGAACACTTTTGATTGAACAAAACTTTTTATAACTCCGATTTCAATGGATTTTACAAACTCAAAGGGTAATGTTCCCTAAGTTTTAAATACCCAGGGTTGTTTTAAAGTTCTTTCCGCTGCGTATATTTATATGATTGTTTGGATGAGCCTTGGTGGCGTGCCACGTGTCCTATTTCCACGCGTAGTGGGATGGGTCGTGACATTTATTGGTATCAAAGCTAGAGGTAACAAAACTTTGGGAACGTTCGACGACGAGTGGAGTGTTGAGTGAATTGTCACATGTTTTAAATTTCATTCATACATCTTAGAGATGTTTGATGCATATGGATGTTGTTTTACATACATGACATTGTTATTGTTGTACATGCATAGTGTTTATGCATTGAGAACTACATGATTGTAATCATGGATGACCGAGAGTTATCACCCCATACCCGACGAATGAATGAAATGGCAGAAATGATGGGGAATATGGGGGAAATGATACGGAATATATCGGAGCGACTGCCTCCCACACCTCACATTGAAGTGGAACCAATAACTGTAGTGCATGCACCCGAAAATAGGGGTATGAGATCAATATCTGAACAGTTTGCTCGCAAGAAACCGATGGAATTTCATGGGACACCCAATCCAACGCTCGCAGAACATTGGATATTGGACATGGAACGAATCTTCCGATCTATCCCGATGACCGATAGGGAGAAGATGGAAAATGCAAGTGATGTATTGAAGGGTGAAGCCCATAACTGGTGGGTAAATGTACTAGATCAAGGGGCACCGATTACTTGGGAAGGGTTCAAGGCAGAATTCAATCGCCGATTCTTTTCGCGAGCCGCCTACAATGCGAAGAAGCGAGAATTCGATAACTTGAAGCAGGGAGATATGACTGTAACCGAATATACTTCCAAGTACAATGCGTTGTTGAGGTTTGGCAAGGGTTCAGTACCAGAGGAGGAAGATAGAGCAAGGAAATTCGAAGAAGGTTTAAGGGAAAATATTCATTTAAGGGTGGAAACCTACGAACATTCGACTGTGGCAGCAGTACAACAAACGGCGCTAGTGGCCGAGAGTGGGATGGAAAGGTCGAGGCAGAATCAGCACGGAAAACGAAGCAATGAGAGTGGGGATAGGAACCAAGGCGGATCTTTCAAGAGGCCGTTTCAAAGAGGCTCTGGTTCTAGTTTCAGTGAATTCAGGAGGACGCCAAGTAACATACCGTTGTGTTCACTTTGCAACCGACCACACTCAGGCCGATGTTTCATGACCAAACCCCAGAACAGGAGCCAAGGCGGGGGTAGTGCAAATTCAACACCCGATATGAGAGGCAAGTGTTATGATTGTGGAGTATTTGGGCACCAAGCCAGGGATTTCCCGAGGAAGTATCCTCAGCAAGGAGCTAGTTCTATGGCTTCCAGTGGGTCGAAGCCTAGACAATCCAATGACGGAGGACAAAGGACGGAACAACGTCAAGGAAGGGCATATCAGATGAACCAAGGAGATATGACTGCTTCCGAGACAGTAGTCTCAGGTATGGTGCTTGTATGTTCGCACTTAGCACGCATACTTGTTGACTCGGGATCTACGCATTCATTTGTATCACATGCTTTTGTTGAACATTTGAACGATAAATCGGCACCGTTAGGATATGATTTGTCTATTGCTGTGCCACTTAGTAAAGCGATAATGACATCTACTGTATATAAGAACTGTGAGATCAAATTAGGTAAGAAGTTGATGACTGTAGACCTTATACCGATTGGGGTGAATCATTTTGATGTGATACTGGGAATGGATTGGTTAACCCTTAACCAAGCTACGATAGACTGTGAACGGAAAGAGGTTAATTTTCGATCACCGGTATATGGGAACTTTTGTTTTCAAGGAAGTGGGGTTATACCGCTGCCGTACTTGATTTCAGCTATCCGAGCGGGAAAGTTATTGAAAAAGGGATGTCATGGATTTCTATGTTCAGTGACTGATGTCTCGGCAACTGAATTAAAAGTAGAAGACATTCCGATAGTGCGAGAATATTCAGATGCATTTCCTGATGAGCTACCAGATGTTCTTATTGAGAGAGAGGTCGAGTTCACTATTGAGATTATACCAGACTCAAGGCCGGTATCCAAAGCACCGTATAGAATGGCACCAGTAGAATTGAAGGAACTGAAAGTTCAACTACAAGAGTTACTTGACAAGGGTTTTATTCGACCAAGTGTATCGCCGTGGGGAGCTCCAGTGTTGTTTGTAAAGAAGAAAGATGGTTCGATGAGAATGTGTGTGGATTATCGGGAACTGAACAAATTGACAATCAAGAACAAGTATCCACTACCCAGAATTGATGACTTATTTGATCAACTTCGTGGGGCACAAGTATTCTCCAAGATAGACCTGAGATCGGGTTATCATCAGTTGAAAGTGAAGGCCGAAGATGTTGAGAAAACAGCTTTTAGAACGCGTTATGGACACTATGAGTTCTTAGTTATGCCATTTGGAGTTACCAATGCACCAGCTGCGTTCATGGATCTTATGAACCGAGTCTTTAAGGACTATTTGGATGATTTTGTGATAGTTTTCATCGACGATATCCTTGTTTATTCGCCAAGTGAGATAACACACGAGAACCACTTGAGGTTGATACTTCAGAGATTACGAGAGAAACAATTATTTGGTAAATTCAAGAAATGTGAATTTTGGTTGTCTAGTATTACTTTTCTTGGTCACGTGATTGATAAGAATGGAGTTTCAGTTGATCCTCACAAAGTAGAAGCTGTATCAAATTGGCAAAGACCGACTTCCGTATCTGAAATTCAAAGTTTCTTGGGATTAGCGGGATACTACCGCCGTTTTATTGAACATTTCTCGAAGATTTCATTGCCTATGACAAGGTTGATGAGAAAGGGAGTTACATTTGAATGGAGTCAGGAATGCGAGGACAGTTTTCAAGAATTGAAGTCACGGTTGACGAGAGCACCTATTTTGACAATACCATCTGGAACCGAGGGGTTTGTGATCTATAGTGATGCGTCGCATCAAGGATTGGGATGCGTGTTGATGCAAGGGGGTAAAGGAATTGCATATGCTTCGAGACAGTTAAAGACACATGAGGTTAATTATCCGACCCATGATCTTGAATTAGCCGCAGTAATTCATGCTTTGAAAATTTGGAGACACTACTTGTACGGAGAAAAGTGTGAGATATTCACAGACCACAAGAGTTTGAAATACATTTTCACCCAACAGGACTTGAACATGAGACAACGAAGATGGTTGGAGTTGATGAAGGATTACGATCTTTCCATTGAGTACCATCCGGAAAAGGCGAATGTAGTCGTCGATGCATTAAGCCGGAAGACGCCGAGGAACTTAGCCGACGAGCTAACTCAACAAAAGGAATTAGTAAAGGAAATGGAACGTTTGGACTTGGATGTGATACCAAAGGTTAGTGGTGGCTTAATGATGGCAATCATGGCACACCCAGATATTATTGATGAGATTCAGAAAGAACAATTCAACGATGTCTATTTGTGCAAAATGAGGGATGAGATACCTTTGGGGAAGCGACCTGGTTTTGTGTTGGAACAAGGAACGTTGAAACTGGGAAATCGATTATGTATACCAAATGTGAAAGACTTGAAAGAGAGAATTCTAGAAGAAGCTCATAGTACGAGATATTCAGTGCACCCGGGAAGTAATAAGATGTACAGAAACCTGAGGGAAAACTTTTGGTGAAAGGGTATGAAGCGTGAAGTTGCCAAGTTTGTATCCGAATGTTCGGCATGTCAACAGGTCAAGGCAGAGAGACAAGTACCCGCGGGGTTACTACAACCTTTGCCAGTGTCGGAATGGAAATGGGACGAGATCACGATGGATTTTATTTCAGGATTTCCACGATCATGCAATAAGAATGATAAGATTTGGGTTATAGTCGACCGATTAACCAAGTCAGCTCATTTTCTACCGATCAAGATGACTAAACCGTCCAAGTTAGCGGAATTGTATGTGAAAGAGATTGTAAGACTACATGGAGTCCCAGCTATGATTGTATCAGATCGTGATAGTAGTTTTACATCAAGATTTTGGGGAAGTTTGCAAGAAGCTATGGGTACGAAATTAAGTTTCAGTACTGCATTTCATCCTCAGACCGATGGACATTCAGAACGTATGATTCAGACCTTGGAAGATATGTTGAGATTGTGTGTATTAGACTTTGGGAGTGATTGGGAGCACCACTTGTCGTTAATTGAATTTGCGTACAACAACGGATTTCAATCAAGTATTGGTATGGCACCATATGAAGCTTTGTATGGCCGTAAGTGTCGATCACCGATTTATTGGACCGAGGTTGGAGAAAGGAGGTTGTTAGGACCTGAGATAGTACAGGTGACTACTGAGAAGGTGAAATTGATTCAAGAGCGACTCAAGGTAGCTCAGAGCCGATATAAGAGTTATGCGGACTCTAAACGACGACCGATGAATTTTGAAGTGGGAGATTTCGTATATTTGCGAGTATCGCCTTCAAAAGGCATTGTGCGATTTGGAAAGAGGGGAAAGCTCAATCCGAGATTCATAGGACCTTTTGAGATCCTAGAGAGAGTAGGTCCAGTGGCTTATCGATTGGCCTTGTCATCAGAGTTGGCACATGTGCATAACGTATTTTACGTGTCGATGTTGAGACGATGTATGACAGATGCGAATAAGATCATTGTACCTGAATCGTTGCAAATTCAGGGGGACTTGACTTATGTGGAACAACCAGTAGAGATCTTGGACCGCAAAGAACAAGTTTTGAGAACCAAGACTATTCCAATGGTGAAAGTGCTATGGCGTAGTCATACGGTGGAAGAGGCTACATGGGAAAGTGAGGAAGACATGAGGAATGAGTATCCATACTTATTCGACGCATGAGGTAAAGTTTGGGGACAAACTTCCTTTTTGGAGGGGAGAGTTGTCATGCTCGTTCCAGAATTTCATAGTTTAATCATGCATGATATGAAATTTTATGAATTATCATTGATATATGATAATTAAGGATAAGTGGTTGACTGTGGTCAACGGTAAGGTGTCAGTAAGGACACGAGATCATGGAAGTTCATATTGCATGGGCATGACTAAATGACATTTATATGATTTAAATGTTATTTAACTTTATCTGGTATTTGTTGAATAGTAATTTTATCTGTGTTGTGGGAATTCTAGTAATCTTTGATATCATTATATCATTTTGAGAACTGTGGTGAGAACGTGAGTGATACGTTAATTGAAAAGGTAGGTTGTGTAGAGATTCCACAGAATATAGTTTTCGGACGTTATTTTGGACCCAAACGAAACCTAGTCGGAAACTTTTGAAATTTATAGTTTTCACTCGTAAAGTTATAAAATGGACGTGTGCGAAGTTTCATGGGTGAATGAGAAGTTTTGAGAAACTTGCGGGGAGGTAAACACAATTTCTGAGAAGTTTGCCTATAAATAGAAGTGGATGAGATTTCATTCTCATCCACAACTTTTATAAATATCTAGAGAGAGGAGAGAGAAGGGAGTTTTGGAGCCAACGGGCTTTGCGACGCCGATCGACGACCGTTCGTCTATCAGATTTTCTCCAAATTTCAGATTTGAACTCGTGGAGGTAAGATCTACGTTTTGATACCACTTAGGTCATGTTTGGCCAATTTTTGTAAAGATCTTAATTTTAGACTTTTGGAAAAAACAGGTATAAACTTGTAGGAATTGTCTCAAATTTGAAATCCGACGATTATTTAGCCTCCTAGTCGATCCTTCAAAGTTTGGGGGAAATCGCACGAGGTATGAAGTTCTAACTCGTGAAATATAGAGAAATACATGTTTTATATTTCGACGACGAAATTGTGATCCGGGCAAAATCCATGTGTTAATTGTAGGCCCGTTAATTATGCACGCGCTAAATTGTGAAAAGCATGTCTAAATTTACGCGAGCACGTTAAGTTGTCTATGTGGGTCAAAGGGGAGTCTTATACAAATTCATGCCGGAGTAAGCTTCTCGATGTTTGAGAATTTAGTAGCGACGGCTACTGTGCATGGTTGATAGACTTGGACTTGCCATGGCACTTGTGGATACAATGGTTGATAGACTTGGACTTGCCATTGGTATCGCGGTTTAAGGCTTGGACTTGCCGCTACCGGATGAATGCGTATTTTTCTCCCTAGAGACTATTGTATGATTTATGAGATTAAAGCATGTTTTATCATATATTGCATATGTTAGAACTTGTACGCTCAGCATATAGCTGAGCAGTGGAGATGTACTCCATTGCAGGTAAGAAGAAGGATAAGAAGAAGCGCGATGAGTGAGGCCGATGAACGCCGGGGATATCACACTTGTATATGTTTTTGTTTTAAATCCTAAACTTGTGTAAGGATTTGAATATTGTAAGATGTTGTAATAGAATCATGGATTAGTTCCGTAGTACCGGAATCTTGTAATTGAACGTCTGTATTTATGTTTTGAATGTTGGAATTCAATTATGGTTGGGATTGTTGTTGGTATTGAGAAGCATGTGTTAGTATATTTCATCACAGGGCTGCCAGTAGGGGAGCAGTCGACTGGACCCAGGGTCAGTCGACTGGATCTCGTGTGGTTGAGACACTGTAAGTGTATAATAGAAAAGCAGTCGACTGGACCCCTTCATCAGTCGACTGAACCACTGTTGATTTTGGCTACTGCTTCTAATAATAGAAAAGCAGTCGACTGGGCAGTCGACTGGACCTCTGTTGAGGATTTAGGGTTTTAGTTTCTGCCAGGCACAATCGACTGGACCCTAGTACAGTCGACTGGGCAGTCGACTGAACCTCTGTATTTTGAAATGGATTCTTGTGAACACTTTTGATTGAACAAAACTTTTTATAACTCCGATTTCAATGGATTTTACAAACTCAGAGGGTAATGTTCCCTAAGTTTTAAATACCCAGGGTTGTTTTAAAGTTCTTTCCGCTGCGTATATTTATATGATTGTTTGGATGAGCCTTGGTGGTGTGCCACGTGTCCTATTTCCACGCGTAGTGGGATGGGTCGTGACATATTGTATCAACGTATGGATATCAGATTGGTATTATGGAGTCGATGTATGGATATGGATGAGAATAAGAACATGGATACGGAAATGGATATGAATATGAGAATAGTTTAGTAAGATGATAGTTCAGTCGTTGATTCAGCTTCCCGACCTAAAGGTAAATGCATGGGTGGTTGCATGGGTTTGGTGAATAAGTGATGAGATATTTATACCATGATTGTTATTATTGTTTTCATGTAATATGAATCTTGTTATCATTGAATTCATGTATAGTTTAATGAGACCTCTGCTATGTCCGTGAGTGACGTCATTGTTAAGAGATTAACCACATTTTAAGATGATGAACCGTAACGGTGAGGAGTGTTGTTTAATGTAGTCACTCAGCTTTGTATTCAAACTGATGTCGTTTGTGCCCTGTACATTCCAATGTCTAGAGCTTGGTAGGCCTTGAGGACGAAGACTGATGTTCCACCAGACTTGGAGCTAAAGGCTTGAAGACGAAGGCATGCTGCTTTGAATTAGTTAGTTGGTATATCTGTTGTACTACTGTTATTGTTGTTATAGGGTTCAGACTCTAAGCCATCTGTTGTAATAGATTTAGTAGACTTTTATAATTGGTACTTTGGTATATGTTGCTTCCAAATCTTTTATATTTCTGTTGTAGCCTCTGATTATGTTAATAAGATATGTTTTGTGAATAGCATCATCCCTATCGTTGTATTTGTTGGTTTGAGTAGATGACAATGCGGTTATTCACCAGTCACGAACCTACGGGACCAAAAAGGAACTTGTTTTCTCTATTTTTGCTTCTCCGGGGCATGACAATAGGGTCCACTCACATAGAAAAATCAAACAAAATACTGCTTAGCCAGATTGAATGTTGCACGACTAAATATGATTTCTGCCCGATTGAATGTAGTCAGTCTGAATAAATATCAATATTTAGATGACTCAAAACTTATTCGGTCCAACTAACTTTAAACCAATCACTTGGCTCCTAATTTATATAATCGGTCTATAAGTCCGTTTAAAAAAAAATCATATTTGGCATTATACAAATTTTGACTTAAAAAATGTATTTTTTGGGTGCAAACAGGTATGTGCCTGATTTGAAGAAGAATCTGATTTCTTTGGGTGCTTTGGAATCTAACAGTTTCAAGGTATCAATGGAAGTCGGAGTATTGAAGGTGACATGTGGTGCTCTAGTTGTCATGAAGGGCCTTAAGAGGAATAATTTGTATTACTTGCAAGGGAAGACCATTATAGGTGTAGCAGCCACCGTTAAGACTGCACTGATACGACCAAGCTTTGGAACATGAGGCTTGGTCATGCGAGAGAGAAAGCCTTACAAGGCTTAGTGAAGCAGGGGTTGTTGAAAGGTGCCAAGACTTGCAAGTTAAACTTCTGTGAGCATTATCTGTTGGGAAAGAAAACCAGAGTGAAGTTTGGCATGGCCGTCCACTAAACAGAAGGGATATTTGATTATGAGCTAGCATACGGATGATTGGGGTCCACGAAGACTGCGTCATTGGGTGAAAGGCATTACTTTGTGACATTTATTGATGATTACTCAAAAGACTTTGGGTTTATACGATGAAGCATAAAGATGAGGTACTTGAAGTTTTCTTAACTTGGAAAAATATGATTAAGGTTCAAACGGGCAAGAAGATAAAGGTGTTGAGATCCGACAATGGAGTGGGCAAAAAGATAAAGGTTGAGATCCGACAATGGAGGAGAATACAAGTCGGATCCATTCCAAGAGCTTTGCAAGAAGGAAGGGATAGTGAGTCATTTTACCGTTGGGAAGACTCCACAACAAAATGGTGTAGCGGAAAGGATGTATAGAACTTTGCTAGAGAAGGTGAGATGTGTGTTATCCAATGCCAGTTTGATGAAGAAGTTTTGGGCAGCAGATGTTACTTATGCGGGTCATCTAATTAATAGACTTCCTTCTGCTGCGATTGGAGGGTAAGATCCCTATTGAGGTATGGACTGGTAAACTTGCTAATGATTATGATTCTATACGAATATTTGATTGCCCTAATTTCCTTCACATTACGGAAGATAACAAAGTTGACCCAAGGGCAAAAGAAGGGGGTGTTGATGATGAAGATGAGGTGGAGGCTTTTCCTCAAAGCCTTCCACAAAAGAAGGAAATAATTGCAACAAGTAGACCAAAGAGAGAGATAAAGAAGCTGATTTGGTTTATGGATATGGTTACTTATGCCCTACCAATTGTTGATTTCCCTCCACATACAAAGAAGTTGTACGTAGTCCTGAAAAGGTGGAGTGGAACAAAGCCATGGGTGAAGAGATGGATTCTTTCCATAAGAATAAAACGTGAGAGCTTGTTGAGTTATCAAAGGAAAATAAAGCAATTGGGTGTAAATGGGTGTATGCAAAGAAGGAAGGTGCTCATGGGAGAAATAGTGTGAGATTCAAGGCTAGGTTGGTTGCAAATTATGCTCAAAAGGAAGGTATTGACTACAATGAGGTGTTCTCACCGATTGTGAAGCATTCCTCTATGGTTTGAAGCAATCTCCGAGGATATGGTATGCAAGTTGCAAAGGTTTGAAGCAATCTCCAAGGCAATGGTATTTGCGGTTCGACAAGTTCATGAACGTACAAAAGTTTACTAGAAGTCAATTTGATCATTGTGTGTACTTCCGTAAACTACAGGATGGACCCTTCATTTACTTACTCTTATATGTGGATGATATGTTGATCGCATCTAAGAGTGCTGAGGAGATTGTTAAGTTGAAAGCTCAATTGAATAGTGAATTTGAGATGAAGGATCTTGGTGAAGCCAAGAAGATTTTGGGCATGGATATTACTCGAGACAAGGCTATTGATTTTGTGTGGTTGGCACAAAAACAGTATTTGAAGAAGGATTGCAACGTTTTGGTATTGAAGAGAGCACAAAACTGGTTATTGCACCATTGGCTTCCTACTTCAAGTTAAGTGAGAAGTTGTCTCCAAGTACTGAAGAAGAGAAGAGGTATATGACCCAAGTGCCATATGTAAGTTTAGGTAGAAACCTCATGTACACTATGGTATGTACCAAACCCAATATTTCTCAAGCTATTAGTATGGCTAGTCGTTATATGCATGATCCAGGGAAGAAGCATTGGGAAGCTGCAAAATGGGTATTAAGGTATAACAAGGGTATAGAGGATGTGGGGTTAAGATTTGAAAAAAATGAAGATGTTGGAATATTTCTTTTGGGATACGTGGATTCGGACTATGCGGGTGATTTGGATAGGATATAGTCTACTACCGGGTATTTGTTTATCATGGCGAGTATTCCACTCAGTTGGAGGTCGACATTTGTCTACCATGGAAGCCGAATGCATGGCAATCGCAGAGGCCATGAAGGAAGCTATTTGGTTGCATGGATTGGTTGAAGACTTGGGGATTCATCAAGAGAAGGTGGAGGTATTTTGCGATAGTCAAAGTGCCATACATTTAGCAAAGAACCAAGTTCATCATGCTAAGACCAAGCATATTGATGTTCATTTTCATTTTGTACGAGAGATCATTGATGAAGGGAGCATTTTACTCCAAAAGATTGGAACGGTTGACAATCTGGCGGATATGTTAACCAAAGTGGTTAGTGGGGCCAAGTTTCAACATTGCTTGAACTTGGCCAATATTGTGCACACTTAAATGTGTGTGTTGCCCGGAGCAAGGAGATTGTGTTTTGGATTAGCATAATATTCCTGCTGTGTTGGAGATGGTGGTGATGTTGGATTTGGTCGGGAAAGTTTGTAGTCTACAAATTTTCGCCAAGGTGGAGATTGTCGGAATAGTGGCTTAATTTGAAGTGCTTTGGGAAAAAGGGAAATCTTGGAAGACATTACCGCTCGGGCAGCATACGAGCGAGCTCTAAAGCAAACTTTGTTAGTAACTTTTTGAAAAGTCATCCGCCAGATATCTCGCCCAGGTGGTCTGCCCGCCAGGTATCTCGCCCGAGCGTGCGGGTTGTTCGTTGATAGTTGGCAAGTCTACTATTGGATTTTGGAAAGTTCGATAAGTTTTTGGATTCCTTATTGGATTTTGGCAAGTCTACTATATATAACTAAATCTAGGTTATTGCATATGTTTTGGAATATTGTATCTTAGACCTAGAGAGCTATTGAAAGGTATTGTGAAGCTCTCTAGATTGCACCATTATCATAGTGGATTGATTTGTGTTGCTCCAGGGTGAGGACGTAGGCTTCATTGGCTGAACAACACGTAAATTTTTGTATCTTGTGTTTGTGATTACTTTATTGTTTTCTTGCTTTTTCTTTCTTGTTTGGATTCTTTGTTTGTGTTTTGAATCACGTGCTTCCGCACAATATCTATTATCTATATATAAAGGCTGAAGCAATCGAAGCCTCCAGGACTTGCTAACTCAGCCTTCTACTCTCCTCCTAAAAATCCTACATGTTAACTCAAAAAAGAAGAAATGAATGTCTCTCTGTTCATGGAAACGCCCCCTCTTCTCTCCTAGGTAAACTCTTCATCTTCTGTAGGCGTTTTCCTCTCCTTCATATGCAAACACAATAATGCAATGATCTGCCTCTTCTTCTTCTTCTTCTTCTTCTTCTTCTTCTTCTCTCTCTCTCTCTCTCTCTCTCTCTCTCTCTCTCGAGCAATACCCCTCCTCTACCCCTTCCCCTCTCTCTATATCTTTCACACAAACCCTATTTCTCTCATACTCTCTCAAAAACTGTACACCGATTCGAAACTTCCAAATTTTGCCCCCCCTCTCCAGATTTTGCCTTCTACACATACATTCTTGGGCTTTTAGATGGTTAATTATTGATTTTTTAATGCTTAGAAGAATTGCTTCGACTATTGGGGAGCTTCTTCACAAAAAGGTAATCTGCCTCCTCTTTTCCGACTTTGCATTAATTTCCTTCGAATCTCCAATATATGGTCCATGAACTTCACTTGATAACTTAGGGTTTCTGAGTGCGTACACAAAATCTTAGAGGAATTAGGATCTGTATATGTTTTTCCCTTTTTTCCCCTACATTGCTTGTCACACCCCAACCCACCCCCGGTGGATTAGGACACGTGTAACAAGAGTAACCGCACCCAAAACACACACTAATTAGAAAGAAAATGTGAATAAACCACTTTAAAGAACTCTATTGTGATAAAACAGCCCCCAAGGGAAAAATGGTCATTAAGAAAGTATGTAAAATTTTTATACCAAAAGTTTTATTTTTGAGTCCCGGTTCCAACGCAACAAACGGCGCACGAATCCGAGTTTTCTAGAAAAAGTTATGCACATTTCTGTAAAAGTGGACATGCTGTGAAAAATACAAGGCAGATCGATCCCTTCATAAAGGCCGGATCGATCCATTTACTTGAGTCTCTCGCAGAATGTCCCCTTGGAAGGGCGGATTGATCCCTTCATAAAACATGGATCGATCCATTTATATGAGTCTCTCGCAGAATGTTCCCTTAAAAGGGTGGATCGATCCCTTCATAAAATGCAGATCGATCCCTTCACAAATTCTGCTGCTAAATTGTTTTTGCTGTCAAACAAGTTCTCAACTTACCAAAACACAATTAAATCACATGGAAACTTTATGAAACTTTGAGAAATCAATTCCAACACATTTCTAAACATGTTTAAACTCAAGTTAAGCATGGATCATAGAATCATATTCACAATTTGATCAAATTCACTAAGAACTCACTTCATTTGAACTACACCGAACTTTTAAACTTTGAAACTCAATTCTCATTCAAAATTCATGAAACTTGTTGGGAATCAACTCAAGGTTGTAACTAGCATTGTAAACACTAAGGAAACATGTTTAAGACACTAGCAACACATCCAAACTTGTCAAGATGGTTAAACCCATTACTTGCACCACACTTGAGCAAAACAAAAGATATTACACATTAGTTCCCAAATTCACTTTTAACTACCAAAATACAAGTTTTAGGATCCTAACTCTTTTTCCACAACCCAAGTATGAACATCAACATAAAAGAAACCATAATTACACCATTTTACAAGTTCAAAAGAAGTTCTCAAGCATGAGGCTCAAATCTCTCCCATCTCTCCCATCTCTCCCATCCACAAGTCAAGACTTCAAGCCACAAGTCAAGGACCTCAAGCCACTAGTTACACTGTAATATAGGCTTAAAACATATCTGCAAGTTCCAAAACCTTTTTCCCCTCTTTCCGAGCACGTCACTTCCTCTCCGGGTATTGCTCCGTACCTGCGGTGGTTGTTATGTACCACAACAGAAATAGGAAAACGGTTTTCTTAAGCAATTTGCTTAGTGAGCATTCTAAACATGACTGAATGTTTAACATGTGCAATGCAAAAATCAACATATAAATCACATTTGTAATCGCCGAGTCACCGGTTCAATGATTCATTCAGACCTGAAGACCTCCTTTGGTCCCGTGGCCACTTCTATTCCTTGGACTTCCGTCTTTCTCGGATTCTTCCTCTTCACCACCCTTATTACTCCCAACTAATGAATCATTGTCCCGGGCTCATTGAATACCATATAGACATATAAGCATGTAGGCACATATTCATAGCAACTTTTCATACAATTGACATGAAACCATAAATTCAAGAATTTCATATCTTCAAAGCATAATTTCAACAACCCAATATAATTAAGGAATATTGAACATCTTAAACCACAATCATTTTTAGGCTAGAAAACTTACCTCCCACAGATTTTACCCAAATTAAGCCAAATTATGCAGAATTTCCCCAAATTGAAGCTCAATTTCTACTCCAACAAGAATCCTACAAGAATTCGGTAGACGGCGTCTCACCGATTAGTGTGAGCTACTAAAATCCAACAATTTAAATAGAAATTCAGGGTATAGAAATGATCGTCTCACCTCCACGAGTCCAAAAGTGGTCTCGGATCGTAAATCCGACAAACGGCGGCGACGAAACGGCGAGATTTCGACGTCGGTGACGGTTTCTCCGTTTCTCTCTCCGAGCTCTCTTCTCTTTTGTTTTAATTTTCAGCATATGAGAGTCTCCCTCTCTCCTACACCTATACATGCACAAGCATGAGGTGTTTTAACCTCAACTTTGTCCATTTTTCACTTACACCCCCGAATTTTCTTAAGTTCTTATTATGAAATCCCCCAAACATTTCATTAACTACCCAATTATTTAATGAGTGTTTGTCTAAGTCCCGCATGGGTCCCAACGTGGGTCCCACATTTTTTTTGAAATTGCTATCGCACCTACTAATTTTAAATCTTTTTCATTTATACCCTTATAACACCAAATACTACACATAAATCAACATGTAATATGAAAGCATATAAGCAAATATTCATGTAATCACATTAAATGCATTTAATCATTTAAAATACAAATTACCAATTTACCCTTCGTTGGTTAAATTTCAATACATGTCCTACCTCATTGGGGACTTTTCAACTAGTGTCCCTCTCTGAATACTTTTTACATGGGTGAGTCCAAGCCTCCCCTTAATCCATTTTATACACTAATTATATTAATTAATGCATATTAACACAATAATTTACCCATTCCCCGGGTACGGGTGTTACATTGCTGCTTCTGGTTGTCTTTCTTTTTTTATTCATCTCACAGCAATACCCTTTTTTATGTGCATCTTCTCTTCTACACAAATCACCCAAAACAGCACAACCGTCGAACCAAATTGGACTCTATCAGACAAACGATCCTGCTCTTCATCAATGGCAAGCTCACCATTAACAATGAACAGTGGTTCGCTTTTGCTTCTCTCGCTAAATCCAGTTCTTGGTTACCCTCTCTCTCCCTCACTAGGTTTGTGGAATTTTGACTTCTTGGGTATCTGCGAAATTGATTGAAATTAAGACTGAATACGATATGATTTCTGTGGGTACCCCTTACTCTCTATCTATCTCTGTAGACGCTTGGTCTGTGGCATCAGAATCTATATGTAAACATGTACTATTCAATGTCTTTCTCCATCTTATTATCCATTTCATATACATGTATACATATAGTGTAGGTCTTGGGTTTGAAACCCTTTTCTTTTTCATGTTCCGCCTATTTATTCATTGACTTCGATTTTCAATTTTTTTCCCTTCTTTTGGTGCAGATCTTCAATTAGACTCGGAATGTGCAAAAATTGGTATCTATACACAGAGAGCCGTGGATCCAGATAAGCGCTCTTCAGTCCCCCTGAAAGGTTCATCCCTTCAATTTTATATGAATTTGCTATGGTCTAATTGTTGTTTTAATTCTCTTGGGGTGGTCAGTTGTGTGTTGATTTCATTCTGGATTGGTATAAGTGTTTGTTCTTCTGTGTTTTGGTATTGGTCACTATAAAGCTGGTTGGGTGAGTTGTCTCCATTTCTATAGTAGTGACCATCAAATGTTTGCGTTTTGGTCAAAGTGGGGGTGTGTTATGCTGAGTATGCTTTTCTTGGGGTTGCCATGTAGTTTTCTAAGTCCCACAAGTTCACTATATTGCACCCATATTGCCTTCATGGCTTTTAATATAACTTGATCATTACTCTTCCAGAAAAAAAAAAGTAGTACACATACAATCGCTTATTGCTATTTCCTAAGTTTCGTGTTCACACATCTCTGTTTGGTTATTTACCCAATTTGGCTAACAGAGCCAGAGTTGGAGGTAAAGTGGGTGTTTATCGCCCAGAATTGATTATTTCAATTAAAAAGGTGACCAGAGTTCTCACAGCTACTGCCAAATTGGTAGTTACAAATCAAAGGTTTGAGTTCATCACACCATTTATTTATTTTTGCGTTCATAGATAAACATGTGAATCAAATTTCCTCTTGGATTAATATGTTTAGTTGTTTCAAATTTAAGCTGTTTTTTGAAATTGAGTTGAGTGTTTTGTTACGTTCTCTTTCTTTTTGTTTTATGAAAAGCATCAATTCTGGATGTTCATGGCCTCTTTAATTTTACTGCTACTCTATGGTATTCTGTTGATGTTAGTGTTAGGAAAACTGCGTTCCCAGAATCTGTTGACAGCGAATATAAGTTGGTACTGCAAAAATTTACGTGAAAGCTACAATAACCCTACAAGGGCGGAACTAGGGTTACCTTGAACTGCAAAATGGATTGCTGTAGGAGACGAATCGAGAACGTGGGCTCGATAACAGCTCACGATCTTCTACCTTATTCCTTTGCTGCTAGAATATCGAACTGAGTGTGGGCTCTATCGAAATCCTTTCTGTTTCTACTCTCCCTCTTTTACGCTCTCTTTTCTATTCTGAGTTATAATACTGTCACACCCCAACCCGCCTCGTGCGGATTAGGAAACGTGTAATAATGCTACAAGCTCCCAATTACATTAATTTGCAAAGAAACATACGAATTACTAAGAAACGCATATATTTAACCACATTAAACAACTCTATTGTAACAAAATAGGCCCCCAAGGGTAAAATGATAATTAATAAGGTATAGCAAATTTTATACCAAAAGATAGGTCTTTGAGTCCCGGTTCCAACGCAAAAAACGGCGCGCGAATCCGAGTTTTCTATAGAGAGTTATGTCAGTTTCCGTAAAAGATGATAGTGTTGAATCTGGACCTGCGGATCGATCCGCCCAAAACCGGATCGATCCGGTTTTGACAGAATGTCATCTCTGGCTCCTCCAGAAGCTCCGGATCGATCCGCTCAAGGCCCGGATCGATCCGGTTCCTGCAGAAGTCATTTTTGACAGCAAAACCCCTGTTTAAACAACCCAAACTCACCCAAAACATCCTCAAACCTCATGGACACATCCAAAACCATTTTCAAACCTCAAGAAACTTTTCAATTACATTCCTAAACATGGTGTAACATACACATACTCATAATTGAATTACACCCACCATGAACACAATTTCTTTTGAGTTCAAAACAGTTTTTGTTGAAGTTAAACCTTAGCAAAAAGTCAATGTCTCATGAAACCTTGTTGGAAAAGAACCTAAGCTAAAACCAACAACATAAAACATTAGAAAACCATACCAAAACCATTCTCAAGTAACCATATACATAAACCTTTTAACAAGAGGATCAAACCTCACAAAACAATCATTTACAAAAGAAACTTGACCAAAATCTACCACCCGTGTATCCGGACTTGCCGGAATGATCCAAACATACAACCTACAACTTTCACATAGCAATTTACATAAGTTTCCCCAATTTACATTAAACACATGAGTCGTAGAATTCCAAAACTAACTCTATGGATACAACCACGAGTCAAGACTTTAATTCACAAGTCAAGGATACTAACCCACAAGTTACTTTATATTACAAGTTATGAACATATCTACAAGACCCAAATCTCTCTCCCACTCCCGAGTACGCTATTTCCTCTCCGGATAATGCTCCGTACCTGCGGTGGTTGTTATTTACCACAACAGAAACAGAAAACGGTTTTCTTAAGCATTACGCTTAGTGAGAATTCTAAACATGGCTGAATGTTTAAACATGTGCAATGCAACAATAAACACATAAATCATATCTTTGTAATCGCCGAGTCACCGGTTCAATGATTCATTCAGACCCGGGACCTCCCTTGGTCCCGTGGCCGCTTCTATTCCTTGGACTTCCGTTTTTCTCGGATTCTTCCTCTTCACCACCCTTATTACTCCCAACCATGAATCATTTTCCCGGTGCTCATTGAATACCACATAGACATATAAGCACATAAACATGGAGGCACATACAATCTTCATAGAATTGACATGCAATTTACAATTTAATAACCACATGTTTTCTAAACATGAATAATCAACACCATAAGAACAATCTCTTGGTTTCCAAGCATAAACTATCATCTCTAACATCATTGATGTATTGAACATAGTCAAACACAACCATTCTTTAGGCTAGAAAACTCACCTTAGCAAGATCTACCCAAATTCAAGCTAGAAATGAAGAATTCCTTCACAAATCTTGCTCAATTCTTACCCAAAGTAAATCCTACATGGGTTTGGGTACACAAGCATCATTTATCAAGAACGATTTCCAGAAAAACGTTGCCGAAAATGAAAACAAATGATGTGCATGTAATCCTCTTACCTCCACGAGTCCAAAAGTGGTCTCGGATCGTGAATCCGACGAACGACGGCGACGGAACGGCGGAAATCGTCGTCGGTGACGGTCCGTCTCCGTTTCTCTCTCCGAGCTCTCTTCTCTTTTCTTCTTAATTCAGCAAATATGAGACTCTCCTATGTCATGACACACACATGCAAGATGTGTTGATGTGTTAAAGCCTAAATTTAGCCATTTTTCTGTTTATACCCCCGGAATTTCTTAAGTTCTTATTATGAAATCCCCCAAACATTCCATTAACTACCCAATTATCTAATGAGTGTTTGTCTAAGTTTCGTATGAGTCCCAACGTGGGTCCCATATATTTTATGAAGTTGCTATCGTACCTACCAATTATAAATCTTTTTCAATTATACCCTTATTTGGATATCCAAACTAATACCAAATGCTAAACATATATCATCATATATTATGAAAGCATTTAAACAAATAATCATGTAATCATATAAATGCATTTAATCACATAAAATGCACATATTTTTATTCAGGTCCTTCACTGGGTCCCACTCCAATACTCGTCCCACCTCACTGGGGACTTTTCCAATTAGTGTCCCTCTTCTGAACACTTTTTCTGGGCGAGTCCAAAGCCTCCCCTTAATCCATTTTACACACTAATTATATTAATTAATGCATATAAAATGATATTTAACCCCTTTTCCCGGGTACGGGTGTTACAAATACTCTTGATGGAAAAACGCAAGCTGAGAGGAGAGCCCAAGCAGCATATATATAGGCTACGTAGGGACCATAAGAAGTCAATAAGGAATAGGCTTCCTTATGGAATTAGGAAACCCCAATTTGAACTGAATCAGATTCCTATTTTCATAAATTATAATTCATACCACTAAAGAATTATAATTGTATTCCTACCCTTATCTCAAAAATATATTTTGAGCTCCATGTTATTAAATGCTTATTATCTCCCCACGTTAAGATTACAGATATCTATTAATTAAATATAATTACTGACAATCATATTTAATTCATCTTTTAAACTTCCATGAGATCCTCTATTTAACTTATCTGATATGTCGGATACAAAATTCACTTACAGGGTTTGACATAATCAAAACTTATAACCTTTCTCAAGGGGATATCATCAATTCCAAAATTGAGACATGGATTCCATCATTAATTTATATCCACCACACATTCAATATTGTCACCCAATCCAATGAGATATTGACCCATTTAAGGATCTCACCCTTTTAGGGATCAAAGTATAAATATCAAATGCACGTGTCTACAAATTAACTTAGGATTTAGAGTATAAGCACTCATAATAGCCATGAGGTATTAATTATCTTATAAGTTAGTATAAAGATAATTACTTCAAGTCGGTCCCGTTTAATACACAAAGTGTACCAACACAGTGAGTTGAAACTATACCGTTTTCCATAGTCAAGACAAACCTACTACAACACCATGCTGCAGTCCTACCGATGGTGTGTCCAATCCCATCTAAGATTGTAAACTAAAATCTTACATTCTACAATATCTGATGATCTGATCTTCCGTGTGTAAGCCGAAATCTACACACCAAACCACCTACTATGTAGAATGAGAGAGACACATGCATAATATTAAATAAATAATATAATATAAACATTGATCATACAGATTCTCATGAAAATGAAATAACTAATTTTATTGAATGAATAATAAATCAACTACATAAAATATGACTTTTAATATATATCCCTAACACTTAGTAGGTTTGCTTTGGACCTGCTTGTAGTTTGCAATGGGGGTTGGTGTGAACCAAACTATTTTCATATGAAACATGTGTTCATTAAGCAAGATACATTTACAACTTTTGAACAATTCTTTCCCCGTTTCTATCATAATTTCATGAGTTAGATATTCTCCCATAATTGAGAAGTGATTTTGGGCACCGAATATATGCCTTATTTGTATTATTAGTACAAGGCTAGCTCTATGAAATTGGCATAGATCTCGTATCGGTTCATTCAGCACCATAAAAGTTTTCGCATAATGTGCCGCTCCCCTTTGACTAAGAGTCGGGCATTCCTTTGTAAATATCTCAAGGACAGACACCTCCCCGGTTCTCCCTTTCTGTCTTTCCAGGGTGGGACTAATCGGTAGACCTTCCCTGTGCTTAAACTAAGTGAGTTTGCCTCCCTTCGCTCCATTCCAAAGTAATGGTCCCAGCTGATCTCCCAAATTCCCTCTTCAAGTGAGGACTTTTCCTTCTTGCTTTTCAAGCCGCTCCTTGGCTTGAGTCAGTCGGTTCAGTCTACTAATAATAAGACTTTTCAACATCAGAATCAGAATATGAAGGAGGTGCAGAAAGAGTGGATTATCTGGCATTGCCAAAGAATGAACCGAAGCAAACAGGCTTTGTAGTTGACCCAAGAGGGGTTGACAACTTATTTTATTGACTAATTAGGGAAAGGAGGGATTCCTCAAACCTTGATTAAAGAAATCATTTATGATTGGAATTTATTTTTGGGCTTTTTTTTTCCGGTAAATTAGGCCTAAATCCCTAGTTAGATTATCAAAAAGTTTGGAGTGGCCGCATTTTTTGGTATTTATTCAAAGGTCCCTCCACATACCAAATGCATGCCAAACATCTTAACCGCATGACCTCCACGCGCCCATCACAAACATGTGACCCTCAAAAGACACTACAAATGAAGGAGATGATATGGTGTGGCGCTCACACCGTGTGAGTGGCCACACCATAGCAGTTTCAATTTTGAAAAAAGTTTTTTGACTTTAAACCTCCATAACTTTTGATCTACAACTCCATTTTTTACAAATTTTATACCGTTAGAATCGTGTCGACAAGAACTACAAAACTAGTACCATTGTTGATACGTTTTGAGAAATTTTTTTTTTTTTTTTTTTTTTTTTTTTGAAATTTGATAATTTCACAAACTTTTTGAAATTATTTTGTGAAATTTCATAAAAACAATTTTCACAAAAGTGGTTTGTGAAATTTGAAAAAAAAAATGTTTATGAAATTTGATAATATCACAAAATAACTTTGTCAAAATCTTTGAAAATTATTTTGTGAAATTTTCACACAAGGCATGTAAAATTTTGATTTTTTTTTTCGGTAAATTAGCCCCAAATCCTTAATTAAAACAAGAAAAAGTTTGAGTGAGCCGCTTTTTCTATGCTTTAGTCAAAAGTCCCTCTCACCAATTTTGGAAATGAAGACCCAAGCATACCCACGCGCATGGCTAAGAGAGGCCCAAACATTCCATGTGAGTGGCTGTACTGTAGCATTCCTTATTTTTAAAAAATGTTTCAAAACTTTAAACTTCCATAACTTTTGATCTACAACTCCATTTTTTACAAATTTTATACCGCTGGAATCGTGTCGATGAGAGCTACAAAACTAGTACCATTGTTGATATGTTTTGAGCAAATTTTTTTTTTTCAATTTGAAGAAATGTTGAAAAAAATAGAGTTTTGTGAAATTTCACAAAAGTAGTTTTGTGAAAATTTTGTGAAATTTTCAGTTACACAAGACATGTAAGATTTTGATTTTGATTTTTTTGCTCAAAACATATAAACAATGGTACTAGTTTTCACTAAATACCAAAAGTGACAATTCAAAACACTTTTTTTTTTCTTTCCAAAATTTCTACAAATTATTGGGTGGTCTTGGGCCTTCTCAACCCCAAAAGCTAGCTTATGAGGTGAGGCTTTCCCTCACACTAATAAACTGACCACCAGCCCCTTCTACAATCAATGTGGGAAACCCTATCTCCCTTGTGGCTGTTGGGCCGGGATGTTGTAACCTGGGCTCTAATACCAGTGTTGGGTGGTCTTGGGTCTTCTCACCCCCAAAAGCTAGTTTATGAGGTGATACTTTCCCTCACACTTATAAACTGACCACCAGCCCCTTCCACAATCAATGTGGGAAACCCCAACACAAATTTCACAAAACTTTTTTTGTAAAATTTCACAAAACCCTGTTTTTTTTCAAAATTTCTTCAAATTTTTTTTAAAAAAAAAAAAAATTGCTCAAAACATATCAACAATGGTACTAGTTTTGTAGCTCTCGTCAACACGATTCCAACGGTATAAAATTTGTAAAAAATAGAGTTGTAGATCAAAAGTTATATAGGGTTAAAGTTTTGAAATATTTTTTAAAAAGAGGATTGTTACAGTACAGCCACTCACACTGTGTGAGTGGCTGAAATGTTTGGGCTGTGCATGGTCATGCGCGTGGGCATGCTTGGGATTGAACAATGAAAAAGGTAAGAGGGACTTTTGACTAGTGTACAAAAAAAACAGCTCCTTTAAACTTTCTTTACTTTAATTAAGGATTTGTGCCTAATTTACCCATTTTTTTTTTGGATAATAAATTATTTATTGAATTTGGTCAACTATGTATGGCTCCGGAATAACTTACTATTGCATACTAACTGGTTGTATTTGCGCTAAAGAGAAGTGAGGCTGACCATTTTGTTGATTAGGTCAGTGTGAGTTATTCATCAGGGGTGTGACTAGTTTGGGTGTTTTGGCTTGTGTTTGGCAGTTGTATCATCTGAGTCTTTGTCCTTTTCTTAATAAAAGTTTGTTGATGTTAAAAAAAAGGAAAATTGAAAAAAATATCAATTAGTATAAGTTTTGGCTCTATAACTAGGTAGCACCAGTGTCGGTGCGGGGATTCGGGTACGGGAATGCGGGTGCGAGGGATTTGCCAATTTCCCAAAAAGTAAGAGTGCGGGTGCGGTGCGGCAGGAGTACTTAGATAAAATATTAAAAATATACTTTTAGATAGTAGTATAAACAAATTATTTTATAACTATTAGTACATTAGTGTATACGCTAGATAAGTGCTATTATTATTTTCTATTATTTATCTTTTAAACCCCCGAAGTTTTTAAAATTGTATGAAGAACTTTTATTCTTTTTTAAAAGAACGCTTGAAAAAAGCCCCAGCCACACTCCAAAAGAACTCAAAGAATCTACGAAGCACCCAGCACGGATGAGCACTAAGTGCGGGTGCGTTAGCCTTTTCGAAGAGTCCGTGTTTCACAGGTCTACAATCACATTTTTGGTCTCAACAACATAGTCGGACTTGGGAGGTGTGGTTTTCTTTTATCGTTTTCGGTTTTCGTATCATCCAAAGTTGGCTCCCAAATGTGTTATTAGTTCCACCACATGTGTTGGGATTCAAATTGGTAAACCTTAGCGCTTTGATGTGTTTCAGAATTAATTCCAGGGGAGGACCCACAAGCTAATCATCATTGGAAGGTTGGTAATGCTGGCCATTAGGGACACTGGAAAGTTGGTTAACATTTGATGCAATTTCTTTTGCTCATAACTGTCTTGGAGCAAATAGCTGAGCTAATTCATGAAACGTTTGCTTGAATTGTACTTTGTTATATAAACTCATACATAATTTTGTTAGTTCTTAAAATAGGACAAGTGTTGTTGAATCTTCCCAATTGCTGTTATAACAATTTCCAGACTGGCAGGGAACACCAATTAGATCATCAAACAAAAGGAGCAGAGGAAGAAGATTCAGAGTGTAACCCATATGGTACTTGTAAGAAATATGTGGCCGGGCCATACGGGCACCCACATATGTTGGACCGGGTCCAATGGGCCCTAGGGTTTGGTGAATGTGTGTGACTATATATATATGATATATATCACATATAGGCTGCCCTAACCATAAAGTTTCCAACAGCCTCTCTCTCTATCTCCCTCTCTCTCTCGCGGTTCACTCTCTCTCTAGGACATCACCATAGTGCCATGGGATTTAGAAGGTGACTATCATGTGGATGGCTCAAGTAGCATCCTCTACGACCTAGGCGATGCATAAGAGAGTACACGGAGGCAACAAGGAGCAGCCGTTCGTGGGTGAAGACGCCGGGCTTGTAACAACACCGTTTGGCGATCCGTCGGGTTATTCCGCTAGGTAAGTGACCTAAACCTGACTCGTATGCTTGTGTGCATATTTATTTACATTGGTATCAGAGCCATATAGGTTGTTGATTCGCCCGTTTAATCACTCAAATCGAATCTGCCATTGTTGGATTTTCCAAGCTTTTATCAAAAACTTTGAAAAATCGATTTTTGATGTGGGTCTAATACCGAACTCCAATAGGGGTCCGAAAATTTAATATGGTTGTGTTTCTAATGGTCCCTAGAGTCCCCCCATATAGTCCCAAGTATTGATTATCTCAAACAAACATGAAAACTGAAAACCTAATTTTCTGGGCTTGTAAAACCGCAAGTTTTCCCCAAGTTTGATCCAATTTTTTGGATGTTTTTGACGTCCAATAAATCTGTTTTTTTGTTTAATCATGTTCTATGCCGCGAAGGCTTTCCAACCATATAAGATTTGTATTTTTTTGGATCAAAAATGAGCAAGATATGGGGTTCCAAACATGGCTTCCCAGCAGCCCCATTCTGCGTTTTTTTTAGGTTTTTGGTTGGGGAAGATGAACAGCAGCTGCGGGCCTATACCAGTCGCACCATGGGGCGCGTGTGCACACTTGGAACTTTTGGTGGGCCTAGACTTGGTAATACAAGTCTTGTGTTTTATTCACACGTACAGGATAATTGGGCCGTGGGCTTCAGATTGTTCATTTGTATGTGGTTTGTTGAAACAAACTCTCCATTAGTTAATTAATCAGTTTTTGGTTATTAACAAACTAAGGTTTTTTTTTAATGATTTAAATCTGTTTTAATTACTTTAATATTCTGGAAAAATGTGAAAAATTTATTTTTAATTTTTCCTATGTTGAGGACACTATGTGGGACCAGAAATAATTTTGTGATAAATTATTTCATTGAATTTTGGTATTTTAGAGCATAAAATATATGTTTTATATATGTTTTTAATTGCTTAAAATATCCAAAATGAATATTAATTTTTTGAAATTAATGTATAGTGTCTAGTACACTGTAAGGGACTCTAAGATAATTTTTGTATAAATTATCATGTATTTATGGCATTTTAGA
Source organism: Hydrangea macrophylla (assembly GCA_033977485.1). NCBI lineage: Eukaryota > Viridiplantae > Streptophyta > Magnoliopsida > Cornales > Hydrangeaceae > Hydrangea > Hydrangea macrophylla. The sequence goes on from CM066987.1 coordinate 8,164,744, forward strand.
GCATATAATTAATGTTTATGGACGTTTATTTAATTGCTTAAAATAACCATAATACACTATTAATTTTTGAAATTAATATGGGACATAAGGGACACTGTTTTAAGACCATGTAAAATTTTGTGAGACCCATAGATAATCTTTGGTAAATTATCTCAATCATTTTAATATTTTAGAGCATATAATTGTGTGTTATTGTACACATATTAAATTGCTTAAAATATTTTTTATTGATTGTTAAGTTCAGGGAATTAACACAATGTGTTTAAAACACTAGTGGTAGCTTGAGAAAATTATTTTACTGTATTTTCTCGCTCTTTGGGGCATATTTTAGAGCATATATATTGTGTGGAATACACAATATTAATTGCTTAAAATATAACCAATTAAAGTTGTTATTTCTTGAATTTAATGTCTAGTGTTTTTGTACACTGATTGGAGACTTGAGAAAATTTTATGAATTATCTCATTTTTTGGTATTTTAGAGCATAAAATTTATGCATATGGGCATTTATTTAATTGCTGAAAATAGCCAAAATAGATTATTAATTTTTGAATTAATAAGGGGTGTTTAGAACACCATATTAGACCACTTAAAATCTTTGGAGAACAAATTCCTTGAAATTTTTGTATTTTTAGGAACTTTGTTGCTCATAGTTAATTTTGTTTAACTAAATCAATTTATTTCGTTAAATTGATTCAAAATGTTTTTTGCGCCTTGGTGAAATTCTGGAAATTTTTATTTGTAATGAAAATTTTGTTTTTCAATTAATTAAATTTTCCATAAGGTTTTAAATTCATTGTTAATTTAAAGAGCCTTAATAAATTGGTTTTAAATTATGTTTTTAAGACCTAAAATTGGGTTAAAATTAGTGAAAAATTCAGGATTTTTCATTAATCTTACTTTAGCTTATGGGAGCTATCGGGCTGTGCAATAATTATTTTATTGCACATTTTATTATATTTAGAGGCTCATTGCATTGTTGGTCACGTTTAATTACTGTTGTTTGTGATTGGTTGACCCTATGACCTCTAATTCCTCCTCCTTAAATGGAGTGACGGATGAGTCCATTCATTTTAAAATAAGACCACATGAGTGCTTGATGTGTGTGATTAATACAATTTAATCTGGCTTAAATGAATGGACAATTAATTGACAATTTATGGAGCTTGTGTCCTCACGATGTATGTTTAAGGTTGTTTCTGTGTATGTATATGAACAAAGCATCCCTATTTTTTTATGGGCTATAAATGTAATGTGAGGACGAGTGTTTACATTTCTTGTATTGGAAAAGCCTACTTGTAAAGGGATGGTTTTCTTTGTTCATAAATCATACACTTGAATTACCTTAACATGAGCTCTAAGTTGTCAATTCGGACCCATGTGGGGGTCCATGCGCATTTTTGTTGTATGGCGCACTTAATATCTTGTGGATGATCTTAGATAGGTATTTAGTACCATCTAATTGATGTTTGTTTAGAAAAATCAATTATAAAAGGTTTTTCTTGATTTACAAAATTAAGATTTGATTAATGAGCAATAGCGAATTTTTTGGTCTTAAATTGTAGAAAGGGGAAAACTCATTTGTAATTGGATTTTAAAACAAACCTTATGAAATGTGCAAATAATAATGTCAATCCCTTGCGCATGTTCTCAAATATTATTCTTCAACTTTTTTTTGGATTTACAAAAACAAATGTTTTCCAAACCACACTTTGTCGAACTTTATAAAAGTAACAAGTTTAAAAGGGACTAATTTTTTGTAATATGGCACTACAAAGTAACACACCAATAGAATGAGTAAGAGCTTATGGGCTTTAGGCTTATTCTATGGTCCAATCCATTAAACCGAATAATAGGCCTCCGGCCCAATTTCATTATAAACCTTAATAGTCAATAATACTTGGCTCGAGAAGGATCATAGCACGCGCTTTGTGATAAGTAGCATGCACCATGATCTTGTTGGGAAGTATATGTACTACCCAATAGCCAAGGTATTATAAGATCAGCTCAAATTTGTTTTCGATGGTACATTCACTACTAGATTAAGCATCTAGTTATGAAGTTCGGGAAAGTAAAGGAAACGTTCCAAGTACACGATGACTGGACATCTAAGGTCGATGACAGGTATGATTCGTGATTTCAAAATACTCGGAACATCTTTACTGGCGAACTGCAGTTTCAGGCTAGGATTAGTTCTTTGTCTGATTCACGGGTCCATAGAAAACAAATCATGATCCACAACGGAAATGTTAAATTTTTGGTTTTGACATTTTCTGACATGATTGAGCTGAGTACGGAGCGCCAAAAGGTTAGGCGAACTGTATAGCTGCACTCTTGACCACTACTTCCATAAGTGGAAGCAAGCGCAAGGCCAGTGGGCCTAAATGCAATGGTAAGGGTAAACCCGCCTAGAGGCAGGGTGGGGCTAGCAAGTTTGCGCCCAAGGCTAATAAGGTGGAAGAGCGCAATCGAGGGCGTTTTTCAATTCGGTGGTAATAGGATGGATACCTTTGGGTGGTAGTGTTACTAGGACATAGTTATCTAGGGATAGCTGCTTAAGAATTATTTTTTAATAATCTCTAGTTTTCTCTGTTGTTCATTTATTCTGAGACATGACATGCTTGACTTGAACACATAGGATGTGATTGGATGACTTGATTAGCTCGAGAAGCCCTTTTTGGGCCCACTCGCTAAGGTTGACCTACCTATGTGTGAGTCTTGCTTAGTTGGCAAAGCATGCCGAAAGCCTTTTAGAGAGGCTATTAGAGCTACTCAAGCATTAGAACTAGTTCACTCAGATATCTGTGGACCTTTGGTTGTAAAGGCACGTCATGGCGCCTCTTATTTTCTCACTTTTATAGATGATTTCGCGCGATGTGAGGATCGCGAGTATTTATCTAATCAGTTCTGGGAACTGTGTGAGGAAAAAGGAGAAACGCAGGCAACTTTCTGTTCCGGAAACTCCGCAACAATATGGTGTTGCAGAAAGAAGGAATAGGACATTCCTAGATATGGCTAGGACTATAACGGCGCAAGTCATCCTCCCAATGTTGTTTTGGGGAGATGTACTCTTGATTGCTGCCTACAAACTAGAGTGCCTCTTCTCAATCAGCTCCTTCTACCCCCTTATGAGCTGTGGAAAGGCGGAAAGCTCATTTCGGAGCATTTGCGCCCGTGGAGCTCAGGAGGCTATGTTCACTATACCTCGCATAAGTGCGAGAAACTACACTCGAGAGCTAGAAAGCATACCTATATAAGGAATTCTAATAGCTCGAGAGCCTATGTTACGTATAAAGAACAAACGGGTATAGGAATGACAGAAATGGTACCACATGATATTGAAAATGACTTCCCCAGATTTGTATTACTAAGAGATATCTTGACCTCTATGAGTTGGAGGATGTTGAAGACAACATACCATCTTTAAGCGAGGGTGGGGAGATTGAGAATCCACATCCAATAATCGCTGTAAAATGGTACTAGTCTCCAGCCGAGTGGGAGTACACCGCTAGACGCTAGTGGGAGTGTACCAAATAGTGGGAGTGCACCACTAGGCACTCAAGATTCTCAGGTAGTACACTGTATGGTGATGAGGAAAATGTTCCCTATCGCTGTTTTGAAATTGAGGAAGACATTTTCATATGTGTGCAAATGTGTGCACAAGTGGATGAGGATGGGCCTGCTTCTTTTGTTGAAGCATTTTTCTTCGTCTGCTGAAGCTGAGTGGATAGTTGCTATGCTAGATGAGATGAGTTCTATGGACGCGAATAAGGTCTGGGAGTTAGTTGACAATCCGCTTGTGCGTAAGACGATTGGAGACAAGTGTGTTTTCAAAATCTAGCGCAAGGCAGATGGTTCAATTGACAAGTATTAGGCGCGCCTTGTGGCGATAGTTTGTACCTAGAGAGGGTATAGACCATGGAAACATGTTCTCCCAAAGGGTGAGATCTGACTCCATTCGCCTTATCCTAGCAATTGTCGCATATTTAGTTTTTGAACCTTTTTAGTTGGATGTTTAAACTGTCCTTTTCTCAATGGAGAACAAGACGACGAGATAAATATGGATCATCCCATTGGTGTTGTGACCAAAGGGAATGAGCGCAAAAGTGTGCTGTCTCAAACGATCTATTTATTTTCTCAAATCGTCTAGGCAGTGGTACAATGTGTGTACATTAAATGGTCCAAGGAAAGTGTTTTAATTCTTTATATGTTGATGACGTCCTTTTAGCTGGGAATGAGATGAGTTCCATTGTCGCCACTTGAGAGTGGTTGTCCTCTCAATTTGAGATTGAGGACATGGGTGATTCCAACTATGTGTTGGAAGTTTAGACTGTGAGATATTGTTCTCAGAAGCTCCTCTGTTTGTCTTGAGGGACTTACAAGATGCAGGTTCTTGAACGTTTTCACATGAAAAACTGAAAACCCATAGACATCCCATTTTTGGGGGACTCACCTTGACCTTAGATCAATGTCTTAAGAATAATGAGAAGAGAAAACAAATGTCCAGTTTGCCATATCCGTCCGCAATAGGGAATCTGAAGTATGCTAATGTGTGTACTCGGTCAGATGTCTGCTATGCGGTTGGTTTAATTAGTCGTTGTCGTAGCAACCATGGTCCTGTCACTAGAGAGTAGTGAAAAGTATCTTGCGATATGTTCGCAGGAGTACTGTGGACCTTGCCTTATGCTGTCCACGATGGAAGTATAATATGTGTGGTGTGCTTTGCAGCTGTTAAAGAAGCTGTTTTGGTTGAAGAGTTTTTGCAGTGGCTAGGCTCTTTATCTCATAGTGATGAGGTTGTGCTCATCGAAGGTGATAGCACGTAAGCCTGAGCATATGCAAAAGATTTCAAAAACCATTCTGGCACGTGTCACAGTTGAGATGTGGTTTGCGCAAAGGGAAGTTGTCTTAAGGCACATCTCCATTGGGGGATTTGATGTGCTTAGACATTTTATTGTGGTTTTGACATTATTATTCAAGTTTTTATAAACTAGTTGTTTTCCATATATATATTTGTTATAAGTGAAACGGATGCACATTTCGTATATGTCACCGGGCTTGAATCGACCTGCTCACACGGGTGATTCACCTTGGCGCCGAGATAGCGAAGTAGGACATGCGTGTCTACGGCGTTTAGATGGCGAGCAAGATGAGACATTTGTGTTCATGGCGCTTAGATAGCTAGCTAGGACATGTGTGTCCATAGCGCTTAGAAAGCGAGCTTGAACACTTATATCTACGCAGTATAAGAACAGCGAGCTAGATATAAACCCTATTATTTCTATATGTCGCCTTAGATGGATCTAAGATGAGACCTTATACTTGGTCGAACATAGAGATATCCCACGACTCTATATAGCCTGTTTACAGCCGAATGTGAGTTTTCAGGCGGGCGCCAGGAGGGGCGACTGTGCTGGGAAACTCAGGTTAGACGTTTTGTGTAACGTCTAGACTAAGATTCGTATGGCGTTACCTGTTTTTTTTAAACACAGAGTGACATGCCCATTTTTATGGAAGAACGCCATAGCATACATATCATACTGTATGTGCTTTTGCGATCGACTGTGGAGCAATGAATGGATTCCTCTTCATTGCTGTGTGAGCCATGTAGCATATCCAAGACATTGGTTATCCTACAAACTGGTTGCCTTCACGACTTGAGACTATGTCATGAAGAGGACGCTTGATGACAGCTACTTTAGCATGCTATCCTAGGACGATGAGATAATTCCGTTCTATGGGGTGTGTCTGGGCAAGCGGTCGAGTTAGTCGGATTGACATGTGGGCTCAGGGAAGACCATTCAATAACACACCATGTTTTTGTGACTCATTAGCAGGCCTGCGACAATCGTAATTTGTTACTGATATGTCATGAGTACATTACATTGAGGTGGTGCAGCAATTCTTTTCACCGAGGGATTGAGAATGCTGTGTCGGGTGTGGTTGAATCGTCTAAGGCATATACGAGAAGCTTCCGAGTGATGTGTCTTGCTGGTTATGGTGATGATTTGGCATTACACTCCTGTCGCTGTACTTTCTTTTCGTAAGGTCGCACGTTCTATTTCCCTGTATGAAGAGATGAGAAGTTCTGTTTGGAGAGATTGGTTTTAGTACTAACCCTATGTGGGTGAGTGGGAGATGTAAGAAATATGTGGCCGGGCCATACGGGCACCCACATATGTTGGACCGGGTCCAATGGGCCCTAGGGTTTGGTGAATGTGTGTGACTATATATATATGATATATATCACATATAGGCTGCCCTAACCATAAAGTTTCCAGCAGCCTCTCTCTCTATCTCCCTCTCTCTCTCGCGGTTCACTCTCTCTCTAGGACATCACCATAGTGCCATGGGATTTAGAAGGTGACTATCATGTGGATGGCTCAAGTAGCATCCTCTACGACCTAGGCGATGCATAAGAGAGTACACGGAGGCAACAAGGAGCAGCCGTTCGTGGGTGAAGACGCCGGGCTTGTAACAACACCGTTTGGCGATCCGTCGGGTTATTCCGCTAGGTAAGTGACCTAAACCTGACTCGTATGCTTGTGTGCATATTTATTTACAGTACTCATAGTGAATGTCCACTGAAATTCTTTCGTTATTTCTCTTTTGCAGTTTCTCTGACTAGAAGAAGACTTGGACCAAACTCTGCTCGGAAAGTGGCTAGGTGGCATGTAGACCAACTAATTAAGGAAAATACTTTTGCTCACCCAAAATTTGGTACACCAATGCTCACCCAAGCATCCCATTAGCCAATACAGTGGGGCCCAGGATTAAACAATATTAAATAACATTTGTTTAATCCTGGGCCCTACTGCATTGGCCAATGGGATACTTGGATGAGCATTGGTATACCAAATTTTGGGTGAGCAAAAATGCTCTCCTAATTAAGATGGAGATTGGCGAGCACTACAAAAGAGACAACTTCTGCCCTTTGCAAAGCAATGTACAATTTGAAAGCCAACAACTACAATGCCCTATTTGGCAAAAACCTCCTTTCTGTGCATTTGGGAGTCCAAACTTGGTTTGCCAACAATAGTGCCTGTTTGGTGGTTTGCATTTTGTTCCTTCGTCGCATCTATTATGCCATTAATTCTCTGAATATACAATTTGATGTGGCTGAGGGTTGGCAGCATTGATTAGTACTCTGTATTATAGTACCCTTGACTTTATTTTATTTATATGATTGCCTATGATTATAAATTTAAATTTGAATTTTGTTTACATACATTCTGAACTACTCTTTTGATAAATTTGTCGTACACTTAACTTTGCAATTTTTTGTTTAACTTAACAGATGTTGTACTATTTGCTAATCAGCCAATATCGTATAGTTTTGTTAACTTTACATATGCTACACTATATAGCCCGTGCATAGCACGGGTTATCGACTAGTTCAATTATATGGGTAATGCTATGACTATCAAATTTTATCCCAAAGTTGGTTCATAATACATTTGGCAGTGGTATCACATTCAATTATTTTGTGACCGCATGATATTCACTTGGAGTTATTTATATGCTCCCCCTACCACGAGAATTTATTCCACTTGACCGCTACAATGTCTGACGGCCATGATCTTTTCATTGCTATGGCATCCATGTGAGACCCATAAAATACTCGGATTACCGTGAAAGTTACATGGTGTTACAGCCAGATGAGATAATTTATCCTCTATCATTTGTGTTCATGAACCATAGCATTACGTACTCCCGTTAATTCTCTAATGCACCACTTAAATTTTCATTAAAAATTGTACTAAATGTCGCTGTCACATTCCTTGATCCAAATTTTGAACCAAAACATTAGTTATTCACAAATTAACATGTTAATGAATAGATTTATTTATTTATTATTATTATTTATTTATTTATGATTTTTTATTTTTGTTTTTCATTTTTTTTTGTTGCTCTTTCTGGATAATGATGATCATAAGAATCGTGTCAAATACATCACATATGCAGTCTAACATAATGGCTCATATACGAATTATGTCGAATATGATTAAATATTTAGAAATAGAATATTAACTAGCTTTAACCCAAATATTACAATTGCTTTTTTTCCCAAAAAAAAAAACCATGATTATCACTGAAATCCAAATATTGAATTTACAAAATCTTGCTGGTTGACAATGCTACTTTGATTCACTTAAAACCTTGTCAAATCCATGTTCTGGTACATTGGCGATTCCCCAAACTGAATTTTCTCCATGTTTCCAATTCCAACATTGTCCATAATGTTTTGGTAATTAAAAGTTGAATTGTTTGTATTTTCACTTAAAAATTGTGAAAGTGAGCCCAAATGTTCTAATTCCCACATATTAGAAATTGAGAATGTCCTTGGAATTTTCAACACTTGTTCATCAATAGCAACATCTCCAATCTGTGTATCCATTTGATCAGTTTGCAAATCTTCTACTACTTTTGGCTCAGCTCTTCCCATGCTTTTCTTCTTATAGATCCTACATAGCACCCAATCATCCAACTGCAACATACAAATTACAAGAGCACATTATAAAGCAATCAAATGATCAGTCCACCACATCTTTACTACTATCATTTAAGTTTAGTCCTCCCTAAAAAAAAAATTTAATAATAATAATAATTCTCTGACTCCACCCTTGCCAACAAGGTAGGCGCGCAACTTCTCAAAAAATGATAATAGGCTTACCCTCATTGACCCATTTTCCTTGTTGGGTCTTGTTCTTGAATTCAATAAACGATATTCATGCATAATCCAATCTGTCTTAGTACCCTTTGGTGGCCTACCCGTGTAGAACACAAGAGCTTTTTTCACACCCACAAATTTTGATCCACTGTGAATTGACTTATCTGTCCCTGTGGCTTTCCAATACCCGGACACGGCTGCTCTGTTGGGTCGGACTCCATTCGGGTATTTCCGATCTCGTGGGGTAAAGAAGTACCATTCATTTTCTCCAAATTCTGCCTTCTCTACACTTCATAAGGTACATAATTAATATAAGGTTCACATAAGCAAGTACATGAATATATTGGGATAATTGGTCAAAATAGAGGACATTTCATGTGGTATAAAAATTACACTAAACCTCCCCTACCATAGATGGAATGCTAATAAAGTAAATGGTATATGCAAAATTATTGATTTACCCCTATACAAAATATCTTAATTTAAAAAATTAGCAAGTCGTGAAAGAATAAATTACCATTAGAGAAAACGTATAGATATTAGTAAAAATTACTATATGAAAAGTTTAATAAAAGAATTAACGGTAAACTGACGGCTGACTAATAGAAGGGGAAAAGTGTTACGGAATTGTAAAAAAAATGTATAAGATTAAAAAAATTCTAGCTCCTTATTCAAACTATACTAACCGGGTAATTGCCATGGGTCGAATTTGTAAATATCAATTTCTGGGATGAATGTGATTGGGCATAGCTTTGATGTGGCTTGGTTTCTGAGATAGTACATGATTAATTCTTCATCAGTTGGGTGGAACCTAAAACCAGGTGGAAGGTCAGAATTGTCTTTTCCTATCATTTTTGTGTATGTGTGTGTATATATAAAATATATGTAGTAGGTGATTCTTGACCTTGGCTATGAGGAAGGAGGAGGGTGGGGGGAAAGGGTGATTGAAGAGGAGAGAGGATAGAGGGAGAGTGTTTGAAATGTTTCAAAGGAGAGGGTTAGCCCTTTTATTGGTGAGGTTTTTTTGTCCTATTAAAGGATTAGATCACTTTGATTGGCTGTTTCTATGACTTTTACATACCTAGTAAAAGTATTATATGCCATACTTGCAGTTGTGGATAACATGATTTGGCACACACTTCCTTAGCCAATTCCCAGATGGGAATATCCATTTTTTTAAGTTAGTGCTTTCAACAACTTTACATAAAGAATTTGATAATGTTTGGGCAGTACAACAATTGATTATGTGCTTTAAATAATAACCGGATCTAAATAATTCTATATTTGTGCCTGTATGACTACTTTTAGTATATAGTGTCTCAATCTGACTTGAAAATAATTCTAGAATTGATTATTTATAAAACTAATTTAGAGTTGATTGTCCATAAGCAGTACTCCATCCGTCCCTAAATGAGTCTCAGTATTACAAGTTTGCACATTGTTTAACAATGCTATATTATATTAATTTTTTTTCGTCTATTACATAATTACTTTTCTATTTTATCCTTAAATGTGAGGGGTTGTTTGACATTCTAACTCATTTCTTGTGTTATTCTAGACCACATATAAATTCTATTTATCTTTATTAAAAGGGTATTATAAAAAATTTATGTAAAATTTATAGTTGACTTTCGAAAGTAAAAACTTAATTTGAAACATCGAAAAAAAATAAAAAAATGTGGACACTTGTATGTATTGTATTTGTTGATTTTCCATAAGTAGTACATATGTATTGTGTTTGTCCTATTGTAGGATTAGATCACACTGATTGGCTGTTTCTATGACTTTTACATACCTAGTATAAATATCTTATATGGCAAACTTGCTGTTGTGGATATATAAATATCTTATATGGCAAAACTTGCGGTTGTGGATAATATGATGTACACTTCCTTCCTTAGATAGCCAATAGGCCCAATACCTAGATGGGAATATCCATTTTCCTAAGGTAGTGCCTTCAAGTTTCAATAACTTCACATAAAAAAAAAATTCAAAAACTTTTTGGATAGTATATGAATCGATTCCATGGTTCAAAGAAAAATCAGTTCTAAATAGTTTTATTTTTATGTTTGTGTAGCTATTTTTTAGTATATATATATATATATAGTGTCTCTATGTGGCTTAAAAAATGTTCAAAAATTGACTATTTATCAAACTAATTTAATATGAGTAAGTTTATTGTGAGAAGCTTCTCATATGAGAAGTCGGGTTTTAACCGTTAGTTGGGAATCTAGCCATACGATTCGCATCTAACGGAAATTTGAAGATTCATTTATTGCTAGATTCTCATCCAACGGTTAAAATCTGTCTTCTCATATGAGAAACTGCTCATCATAGACTTGTCCATATAATATTAATTTTTTTTAAGAAACAATAAAAGTGAGACTTAATGTAAACCTGACCTTTATTTTGTTAGTCATTCCCAAACTGGCCTTTGAATGTCAAAATTTTATCATACTCAATTTGAACTACTGTTAGTCATTCCCCCCTTATTGGATAAGCAAGAAGGTCTTTTACTTGTTGGAAGTACTTGGCTATTATTCGTAAAACATTGAATTTGGTTAAACTTTTCAAATGGTTGCATCATACAAGCAACTAAAAGTTTTCAAGCTATGTAAATCCTTTTGTGTTCCTAATAAAATCTGATTTGCACTGATTCTCCCTCCATGTTCTGCTAGTTTGGTTGCTTAGAGGATGTTTGCCTAATATAAGAATTGATAAAAATCAGTTCTAAATAATTCTTTGTTTGTGAAGCTGCTTTTTTGGTGAATTCGTATTTTATATTTATACGACTTAAACATGGCCCAAAAAAATGGTTATTTATCAAACTATGACAGTACTGGTTATTATAAGAATCAATAAAAATTTAAAATTTAGACTTGGTTTGAACGGAAACTTGCTTTCATCATTTTCAAGCATGCTATTAGAAAAATTACCAGATGATAACATTTTACAAATAAATAGAATGCATGTTTCTCAAAAAACATACTACAAAAAATCAATACCATTTTATGGAATAAGTTAATCAGACTCTTATTGTGATCTAACATACAGTTATTTCTGTTTTTATGTAACCGATGAATGAGATTTGAATAATTTATTATTATTATTTTTTTGCTAAAAAGAAATGAGATTTGAAATTTGATGTCCACTTGGCAACAGTCCTGATTTACTATTAGAACAAAACATTAGCAAAAATTTGACCACTTCCATTTTTCTTTTTTCTACTTTTGGTGCTAAGCAATATGAAAAACCAAACTATTTAGTCTTAAAATAAAATATAAATACCTTTCAAAAAATAATAATAAAAAAGCCCTTGAATGGCCAATTGCACAAAAATATGGACCATCATAGTGACTATGATTTAAAAAATTTCATGCTCATGCATTTAACAATAAAAACATGGTGACATGTACTTTTCCTTAATATTAATCCACATATAGCATTTATAACTTAGATTTGAAGAAAGAAATTTAAAACAAAAAAAATGTGAAAAGGTCAATCAGTCAATGGCGTAAAGGGAGTAATAAGTAAAGTTACCTTTTCCTAGTCGAACTATTACTACCATCAACTTCACACAGACTCGAATGAAAAGAGAACTAGTCTTACATGAAGAAAAAATATTGTATCATCCGAACAATTACAACCACTAGTTGAATGTCATGTGAATATATAAAGTAATTGATTCGACAACTTTATTATCTCAATTATTATGCTACTAACATCTTATTTCACATGGCATCAGTTTATTGGTTCGATAATTTTATTGTCTGCATTATTGTACTAATTGATGACAGTTTATTGATCGGAACTTCCACATCTCAATCATCAAATGTAGGTATCTACACGTGTCCTTCCCAAAAGGATTGAAAAGGATAAGCTTTGAACTATGTATACACACAATATATATATATATATATATATAGTATTCTTAGGAATATCAGTTAGTTGTGGTTCTTATCAAGCCACCTCATTAATCTTGGTCCTTATTGGAGCACATCAGCCCTTGATTTGAACCCCCAATAAATAAAAAGATTAGTGGCACGTGGTAGAATCCGGTCCTTTGGATTAAGATCAGCTTTACCAACACGTGGCGTGGTTGAATTGAATACATCTGATAGAATTTTGGCAAAAAAAGATAAAAAGAATAATCCTTGAATCTAAGCATTGGGGCCTACAATACCTTCTTTCTAGTAAGTGGCTTGTCTTTATTCACTCACTTCTTGCTTTGTAATTTTCAACAAAAAGAGGGAAAAAAAAAAGTCATTTGTTTTTAATTTTGTTTGATCAATTCCCATAAGGAGAATTTGGAATCCACCTACTACATATAGAATGCTCCATATATATATATATATATATAGAGGATGAATAATGATTGGGGCACAAAAGGATACAAAAAACTTCCACAAAATGAGTGGAAAGTCTATGTGGCACAGTGGGACCCGCCAGCAATTAATGGAAACAATGCTTAATTACTGGCGGGTCCCAGTGTGCCACATAGACTTTCCACTCATTTTGTGGAAGTTTTTTGTATCCTTTGGTGCCCCTAGCATTGTTGATAGAGGATATAAGATATTCCATTAGATGCCTAATATATATTCGACTTAAATATGGATAATGTTACACTCATAAGTCACATTCAAATTTCACACCCATCAGTTCACCCTGACATTAACCAATGAGGAGAGGAGAGAGATTATAGAGTGGTTTGAAGACCACACCGTCTCTCTCCTCTCCCCAATGCCAATGGTCCACGTCAAAATGTGAATGAATATGTATGAAATTTGGGTATGAATCTAACATTAATCAGAAAATATTCTACTTACTAGATATAGCTTTATGCATAGTTATCAGAATCGAACGAAACACTAATTCAACATCACAAACCGATCGTTATAGTTCAATTGTTGGACAAATTGGTTATACACTTAATAATTTTCATTCTACTTTTATAATTAAAAACGCAAATAGATTCTATTTTTTTTATGTTACATGAACAAAATTTAGCAAATTCATCATGGTTTAATAAGAGTAGTAACTTAGAGCACACTAATAGACATTGATGATGCCAAAGTTTGGGTAAGACAAAATAAAGCAGTTTAAGGAGAGAGAGAGAGAGAGAGAGAGTGAGAGACCGATTTTTTGTATGTAGTTCGGCCCTGTTAATGAAGGAACCTACGTCCACGGGTGTGTCTGAGCATGTGCACTATACTGTTAAAAAGTCGGGGACCTTTGGTGAACCAATAACAGTTTGGAACTACCAGTGGTCGGCCGGGCACGATTATGGTTGCTATAGGGGTGCTATACAGACTGAAAAGTCGATCCCTTTCTATGGGGGTGAGTGGTCTCTTTTATAGATGCAAGAGAACTACTCATACAAAGAATTATACAGATTAGGTAATACAATCTGATTTAAGATTGATTAGCATCAATCAAGGGGGTTTCCTAATTGGATTAGGAAACAATCTGTACTTTCCATTAGTCTTCTGACTTGTATAGGAAACTGGCTGGAACGCTCTGGATCATGTCTCGGGGCCCAGGTGAGCTGTCTCTGATGGGCCAGGCCAGCTGTACAATCCCGATCTGTTTGGTCGGACCTCAGGTTGCCGGGTCTACCGCTCGATTTTAGTATAGAGGCAATTTTGGGTGTATCAAATGCCCTCCATTTCCAAGGTTGGCTTGATGCTGAATTGAGTCAAGTTTGGAAATTTGTTGACTGTTCGGGAACGTTGCCTCGGAGCTTTTGAGTTTGGTGAACTCGCAGGAACTGGCTAAGTGTTGAGACTTAGCCTGATTCGAAATCTTTAAGTGCTCGAGAATTTGCTAAGAGTTGAGACTCAACCTAATTCAGAATCTTTTGCTTGAGTTAGCTCCCAGAATGGTCATCTTCTGCCCGTAGACCTTCGTCAAGATTGTGGGTAAAATTTCTTTTTACCATATTGGAAAAACCGACCTAATGCGTGTTACTTTAGGGTCCTTTTTATGCTAACTCCCCAGGATGGTTATCTTCTGCCCAGCAAGCCTTCGTCAAGATTGCTGGGAGAAGAGTTCATGTTGGTGGAGCCGACCTAAAACGTGTTGCTTTAGGGTCCTTTTTTACTCTTGTATCATGCGTCAACCTAAGAGGATTTAGTCACTTCCATCGTCAGTTTGGACCTAAGCAGAGACCCAAAATGTATGGATTTTAGGGATTTCTTTCACTCCTCTATCGTGAGCCAACCTAAGAGAATTTAGTCACATCTATCATCGGTGTGGGCCTAAGTGGAGTTTATGCCTTTGAATATTGTAGGCTTCCCTGGTTGTCTAAGAGTCTTACTTAGTTAACCCCAAGGCCTGTAAATACTCGGTGTGACTTCCTGTAGTTTTTATTTCGTCTTGCCCCCCAAGATTTTGTTGAGGCAGGCGTGCAGGAACAATTACTGTAGGCAGTCAACCCAGAACGTTGATAGTTCCGGGGTCTTTTTATGCCTCGGGTGTGATCCCCAGGTCTTTTGGTGGTGTCTCGGGTGTGATCCCGAGGTCTTCTAGATGCCTCGGGTGTGATCCCGAGATCTTTGCAAGAGCTCTCTAACAGGCTGTGGAGCCTCGTGCTATGATCGGGCAGAAGTACCACTGTAGTTGGACTCGTCTACTGTTGGAGTCAGGAGGTCGGGTCGGGATCACCGGGCACTCAGAGCTAGAGGCAAGGTCGGGATTACTGGACCCTGACTGCTGCAAACAGGAGGTCGGGTCGGGGCTGCCGGACTCTGACCGTTGTGAACTGGAGGTCAGGTTAGGGCTGCCGGACCCAGACCGCTGTGAACTGGAGGTCGGGTCGGGCCTGTCGGACTTTGACCGCTCTTGGACACTGAAGGAAATGCCAGAACCACCGAGCTCCTTTGCGTTATTCTTCTCGGGATGATCCTGCTTCCGCTTACTTCTTGTAGGCTCGTTGCTTTCTTACCCGGGGTCTTTGGTCCTTAGAAATTCTTCAGTGTCAATATATTTTCCAACCCTCTCTACGAGTTCAACCAAGGTTGCCGGTCAGTTTCGGTGAAACGACGTGGCACACTTGGTGTGTTGAATTCCCGAGTAGAAGGCTGTAATGGCGACTGTCTCATTCAGGTTGTAGACTTGAAGCTTCTGTTGGTTGAACCGGTCGGTGTAATCCTTCAACGACTCTACCCTCCGCTGTCTGACGGTGAGTAGTTGGGTGTCAGGTTGCGGCCGGTCAAGCATGCCTATGAACTGACTGATGAAGTGTTTGTTGAGCTCCTTGAAATCTTTGACCGACTGGGGCTTCAGGGAGTGAAATCATTGAGTGGCCGAGCCTTTCAAAGTGCTGGGAAGGCCGGGTAATACAGTTCATCGGCGTTGGTGGTCAGGGCCATCTGAGCCTTGTAGGTCCAAACGTGGTCGACTGGGCTTCCCAAGCCGTTGTATGAATCCAGGCGATACTGCTTGAATTTTCGTGGGATGGAAACTCTCGTGATTCGGCTAGAGAATGGTGACTCTATCTCCGTATTGGCACGGTCTTGAGTAGCATTCTGGCCTAACTCTTTGGCCATTTCGTCGATATGTTTTTTCAAATTCTTGATACAGGCCATTACACCTTCTCGACCGGTATCCGGGGGGTTGGTCAGGTTGGTGGAAGAGGCTTCCTACTCGTGGCGTGTTGTTCTCTGGGACGAAGCTCGGCTATAACTCTAGTTGATCGTGTGCCTAAGATCATCCCGGCTCCTGGCCGAGTGATCATGGACCGATTCCCGGGCCATGCGTTCTTGCCCCTCTCCTCTGGCAGCACGCCTGTTGTTGATAATATTTCTAGCATCCTTGACACGGGGGAGATCGATTCAGGCACGTTATCTGGTCAGGATCGGTTCTTGACCGTTCACAACGTTCCTGGGCTAGTTCCCTGGCCACTGGAGGACTGCTTTGTTGGGCCAGTAGGGCTTCAATCTGCCGTTGAGTTTGACGCTGGCCCTACAAGAGCTGTGCGAGAACTGCGGTAATTTGCTCTGGGGTGAGGACTGCTGAGGCTGGCGGGATGTCCCGGTTAGCCTGCTGCGCAGTCTTCTTACCCTTCTTCGGAGGTATGACTGTCAGTTAGGAGATTTGTGTTTTGAGAAATCTGTCAATTCCCACAGATAGCGCCAAGCTGATGATGCTAAAATTTGGGTAAGACAAATTAGAGCAGTTTAAGGAGAGAGAGTGAGAGAGACCGGTTTTTCGTATGTGGTTCAGCCATGTGAATAAAGGAACCTACGTCCACGGGTGTGTCTGAGCACGTGCACTACACTGTTAAAAAGTCGGGGACCTTTGGTGAACCAACAACAGTTTGGAACTACCAGTGGTCGGCCGGGCACGATTATGGTTGCTATAGGGGTGCTATACAGACTGAAAAGTCGATCCCTTTCTATGGGGGTGAGTGATCTCTTTTATAGATGCAAGAGACCTATTCATACAAGGAATTATACAGATTAGATAATACAATCTGATTTAAGATTAATTGGCATCAATCAAGGGGGTTTCTTAATTGGAATAGGAAACAATCAGTACTTTCCATTAGTCTTCTAACTTGTATAGGAAACTGGCTGGAAAGCTCTAGATCGTGCCTCGGAGTCCAGGTGAGCTCTCTATGATGGACCAGGCCAGCGCTACAATCCCGACGAATTTGGTCGGGCCTCGAGTTACCGGTCTACCGCTCGATTTTAGTGTAGAGGTAATTTTAGGTGTATCTGACATGTTTCTAGTCTCTTTAAAGATAAATATTTTGCATAAACTTTTAGACTAAGTAATATAAATCAACCGGTTCAACCAATAACTCCTTGACAAGTCACACAAAATTTCTCCCGGTTGAATTCCACATACGTTCCACTAAAAAAAACATAAATCAGGCAACCTACCGTTTGACAGTTCAACCAATCGAACCAACCGATTGAATACAATTGTGATACCTATGATAAAATATTACATGATGGAAGCAACTAATTCTAGAATAGAATAATTAATTATGATGTACTCCAAACATATATCAAATATTATAAAAAAAAATGTACATACAATAGGAGGAGTCATATTAGTTCTGGAATTCATATACATCAAACTTTTGTCTCTGTTGCTATTGCTTTTTCCAAAGACGTGAGGTACTAAATACACTCACTAAGGCTTAGTTTGGCCGGTTGGCCCCCATGTTGGTGCTTCCAAAAAAAAGTACAATTTCATGTTAATTCATTTGGTAACTAATTTATGAATTTTACAAAAATTGAACATAGAAAAAGCTCCAACTTTTAAAAGCTCTAGAATGGAGATTTTAAAAACTCAAGATTACTTTTTGATTTCATGATGCTTTTTAAAAAAATAATGTACCACTTATACAAAATTATCAAACTTAATAATAAATTTCATAAGTTACTTTTAAAAAGTCACGTAGGGGCCAAACTAAGCCAAAATGTCTCTCTATACCTACATCGACAACAACAGCTGCTATATGTATCTTTTCTAATTGCACAATGTAGGTGCAAAAAGAAATTGATTAGACATATTTAGCCGCTCTCTTACAAGACTACGCCTCACACCTTAAGGGCCCATTTTGGAAAAATTGTTGTTTTCAATATTTATTTTCATTTTTTTTGAAAAAAATAAATTGAGAGTGTTGGCTATCGTTTCCATTTTTCTTTTTCTTTATTGAACACTTATTTGGCAATTGTTTCAGTTCTTTTTATTTATTTCTTTATTTTTCAAAAATGACAACTAAATTAGGCCAGAAAATGAAAAATAATATAATAATTTTCAGTTTCAGTTTCAGCTTTAGTTTTTGTGAAAAGAAAACAAAAATTAGATCCATTTTTAAAATTCTGAAACTCAAAAATGTTATCATGCGGGCCTCAAACTTTTATAGATTTTCAGGATAATACAAAAACAAAGACTTTTACTGATTTAAGAGTGTTGTTACAAGAAAAATATATAAGGATTACAATATTACTCAAACACATACTTTCTCACTCTTTGAAATGTCTGAGTTACCAGATGCAGTCGATGCCCTTTATCGGCAGGATTCAGCTAAAACTGCAAGAATGTGAAAAGAAAAGAAGAGTAAAGAAAAGCAAGGAAAAAAAAAAAGGCATGCTCAAACAGGATAGCAATCAATCTACCCAAAATAGCAAGACCATTTCTACTCAGCAATATTGATGAGGGGGGAGGAGAGAAAAAGAGCCTCACTATCCAACACAAATTTACAAGTTAGCTATTTTAGCAAAAAAGTCCGTTTGGCTCAGCTTCTGCTTCTGCGATTCAATCGTAAAAGAATTGTTTTGGGACAAAAGCTGCCCAATGTAGCTATTAGCCAATCACAAATTTCTGCGATTGACACACATTTTTTAAAGGAATGAATCGCAGAATTTCGTTTTTGCGATTCTCGTTTGTCAGACAGTTTCATTTTAGCTTTTGAAACTCCATTATCATTTATGGACACCAAAAACCAAACACCCTCTAACTGTGGTTGGAGTTGCTCTTACCGTGCTTATCACTTCTTCAGAAAGTAGGCTCCATCTCTTAGTTCTAACTTCTCTTCTGCAGCTAGACCAGACAAGAAGCTTTGAAGCTGTTGGAGTGATTTGTCATATGGAGGATCAGCTACACAAAACATCTGCAGCAATATGTTAACATCATGTGATCAAATTATACCCACCTTAATTATTACCCATCTTATGGCTATGTTTGATATGAGGGAATAGGGTAGAGTCGTTTGTTGGGTAGGATGGAAAAGAGGGAGATGGAAGGGATGCCTTTTCCATTCGAACCCACTACTTTCACTCTATCTGGATTAGGAGCGAGAAAAAGCTTCTCTTATATTTTGACATTTCTGCCATTCTATGAAAATAATAGTTTATTAATGCAAGGATTATAAAATACACAATATTCCCTTCTTTTCTTCCTCACTTCCTTCTTATTTAACCAAATACAAGGAGGGAACACCATTCCTTTTCTTAGGGACACCTCTTCCATCCCTCCTCCCTTCCCTTCCTTATATTATTCATTCCCTACTACCAAACATAGGATAAAACATGATTATGGAAAGTGAGGCTCTGCTTCGTTTGTGGATTTGAAGAGGAAAATGAAAAGAAAACGAGAAGGAAAACTATTTCCATGTTTTTTTTCCCTTCATGTTTGAATAGTATTCAGATTTGAATTTTCAAAATAAAATGGGAACTGAAGGAAAGAAGAAGGGAAGTTCAAACTTTATATTTTACTTTTCAACTTATTTCCTTTTCCTTCTTATTTTCGTGACTAGTTTTTCATGAAGCAAAGAAAGAAAAGTGTTTTCATAGTGTTTTCTTTTCCTTTCCGTCACTAAATCCAAGAACCAAGTAAGGCCTAAGAAACCCAATATTACCTTGAGAGTATTATGAATTCGATCCAATGACATGCTGCCGAAATTTGTTAGCATTCCCGTGATGAATTTCTAAAGCCAAAAACAAAGATAATTTAGAAGTGTAACCAAAAACATGCCACATAGAATGTCCTTGGACACAAGTGTTTGTAAAATTGTGAATCGGTTTTCCAAAATTATAAATTGTGAATTGTAACACTCTATTTAGAAAATAAATAATAAAGTGCAAGTATATACTATGTACAACAAAAAACACATGCATAGTGTTTAAAATAAACAAAATAACAATTTAACACAAGTTTTATGTACTATCAAGGCTCAAACTGTTGAAAATTTTCCACTTAGAACTTAAGCCTTGAGTTAGAAATTATGACTCATGAATCGTATTGGTTCTGTAACTAAAATCAACTAGTATGAATTGACTCATGAATCATATTGGGTTGTCTGTAACTAGAATTGACTACAATGACACGACTAATGAATCGATTGATTCTAACCACCATGACACAAGGTATACAAAGCAAAAACTATAAACTTAAAAAGGATAGCCATATTTACACTACTTACCTCGTACACAGTCATTTCTTTACGTAGTTGGTCCTCAACAGAGGCCACTGTTCTCTCTCCATCTTCATCACCCATTAGGAGCTCATCGTTGCTCCCACTGCTAACACCAGTTTTACTAGTGTCAGCCATGCCATCCACCAGGGTAAATATTTGATCATTAGAGTCAGTTCCCAATGATTCAGCTAGAATCCCCTGGGTGAAGCAAAAAAAAAAAAAACGATGCTAAATATTATAATCCGCCCTTAGATTCCAACCCTGAATGATCTTCGTTGAAGCTTGATATACATTGTTGGGTCCATTCTCTAACAGCTTAATCTTTTTCAGAGTAATTGGTGAGTTAACATCTTGTTTGTGGGAGTCTTGGGTTCAACTCTCTATCGCCGCTTTGATGTGCATATTTGCACTTTGTTATTTGTCTCCACTATGATGGAGTTAGGCTTGTTGGCTCTCCACGTGCAATTCAAGGTTGCACGTGAGGGTGGGTGTTGAAGCTTGATATACATTGTGGGGCCATTCTCTAACAGCTTAAGGTTTTAGAGTAATAGGTGACTTAACAATCTTCATACACACACACATATATATACATATAAAACACAACAATAACAAATATAAAAAGAAAAAAGGAAGGGGGAGAAAAAAGCCTTAAATTGGGCAGTGTATATGCAAAATGCAGACATGCTAATTATTTAAGCCACTTTCCAATACAATGCTTTCAAAAGCAAAGGTTCTTATGAGGCAATGACTCGTGAGATCGAAGAAAGATACAAAGCTATATACCATTCTTCCACCTCCATGAACCCACCAAAAAAAAAAAAACAATTAAAGCAACATGAGTTGAGCCAAAAGTTAGGAGGACTAACCTTGCTGATCCAGAAGTTTATTCTCCGACTCAGTACATCCACAGGCACACCAATAGCAGCTGCAAGATTCTTAGAGGTCCAACTGAAAACACAGAACATAGATTCTGTTTACCACAGATGAAAAACAAGAACTGTGATGGTTCACGAGGTTACCTTTTTTGATCTTGAAATTGCGAAATGATCGAGGCATGCACAGGAGCCACGGTGAACTGCAATGCTCTATCTTCAAATTGCAATTCCAACTAAAAGGGAAAAAGCAATAAAGACTACTCAATGTTGTTTGAGTAACAAAAACGGTGAAAACGGAAAAGGTCAACTTTTCCTTATACTTATACAATAGGAACTAAGTTCTGTTGGTTCATGGATTCAGTGAGCGAAAGGAAAGCAAAATATTAAGGAAAATACTTTCCTTTGTTTGGTTAGTAAGAAAAATATTGAGGAAAATACGAAGTAAAAGAAAATATTGAGAAACAAATTAAAACACTTTTGAACTTTATAAGTCACTTCCCTCCCTTGTTTGTTAAGCTACAATTATATTTTCAAATCTTTTAATTTCTAATGTTATTTAACCATGCAGGAAAACATAAGGGAACTAGTTTTCCTTTCTTTTTTCTTTTCGTACACAAAATTCATGAACCATACAGAGCCTTAGTGTTTTCCCTTATGTTTTCCTCCATAAATTGAAATAAAATTAGAAATCAAAAGTTTTCAGAATATAACATGTATTCAAGAAAATAGGAAGTGACTCCCAAAATTTATAAAAAAAAAATTTAGTTTATTTTTCACCATATTTACTTTTCCTTCCTATTTTCCTCGTTGTTTATGAACCAGACAAGGAAAGGTTTTCCTCATTGTTTTCTTTTCTTTTCCCTCACTAAATCTATGAACCAAGCATAGCCTAAGGAAACGGTTTTCTGTATCATTTTCCTTTCTTTTTCCTCCCTAAATCCGCAAACCAAACATAGCCTAAAAGTAAGAAGAAATTAAGCTTCAGAAGAAAGAACCAGATTGCACTATCTAAATATTGAAGTGCCTAACCTTGACTGTACCGAGATTTTTCTTCCATAGTAGCTTACGAGGGGTCTTGATTTCATTAAACCTTTTAGCATAATCAGTTAGCAGCTGGTCCACAGGCCCGGGTAAGTTAACAGCCTCATCCTGCAAATTTTCTTCAAGGTTAGAAACCCTTTTTCAAAGCGTCAATGACATTATTCTAAAACAAAATGAGGGACCAGTAACATAGAAAATGACTAAAGTTCTTGCCCTATATAACGAGTTCAATTTATCAGTAAGATAGTGATTTTGTGCGACAAAGCAGGCCATATACCTCTTCCCCGCAAGAAACATGGTAAAACTCAAGTTGTACGGTAATTTAGTATTCCGTGGAATACGAAACGAAAGTACTCTGAATTGGTGCTTGAAACCAAACTTACAAAAGGTTTAGGAGCTTTAAACTCCTGAAAGAGCCCAAAATGCTGAAACCCACAGGCACGCAAACTCACATGCACAGTGGGAAAATCGTGCATTATAAGAACTTAATGGAATTGACTAAAATGTTACTAAACCTCAAAACCAGAAAAATCAAAATAAAAAATGAAAACACCTACTAGCAATCAAGGATCAAATTTTCGTTTCGGTCTATTGTTTCGGTCTACCCAGAAACGAAAACGTTTCGGAAACATTTCGGAAACATGTGGAAACAGTGGAAAAAATTGGAAACATTGAGAAACATGGGAAAACATAAATTCAAACTTAACTATATGCCTGTACAAAGCTAATAATTGATTAATTGAACATTTGAGAGGTCTATATATGTAGAGCTTCATTAAAAATGTGTAGTTCAAATTGAAAATACATGAGGATTAAGTCGCCAATATACTGTTAAACACTTCATAGAATCCACAAAACACTTCATAAAATGCAAAAGATACATATAAGTACATAGTAAGCTAATAAGCCATCTCAAAATAAAATGATTGTTCATATGACAAGTACACAACCACATGATTATCTCAATGGAAACAAGTATATTTCGTTGGAAGCAAATGAAACGATGCGGAATCATAGGTTTGTTTCGATGGAAACAATTATGTTTCGGTGGAAACAAAAGAAACAAAGTCGTTTCAATGGAATCCATAAAATTTCGAAATTCCATGGTTGTTTTGTTTCCATGACTTAGGAAACGGAAACGTTTCGACCGTTTCGATGGAAACAGATGGAAATTTTGATCCTTGCTAGCAATATATCATAATATGAACATAAATATGCTTATAATGTTTGGAGTCTTGGACAACAAAATACTAAAATGAACTTGTTTCAGACGATAATGAAACAAGGTGTTAATGAGCTGCAAACTTCTTGATGCTGTACCAAGTGCTGAAAGTAAGTGGCAGCTGGTCACACAAACAGGAAATGATAGAAATACATAATGGTGTATATGATGAGACTTGGGATAAGTTCATTCTCACAACCAACGAAGACATAAAATTGTACATTGCAGACAAATGCTAATCCACACCCAGACCCAGCACAGGTGACTCAAACTTCAAAAGAAGCGATCTACATCTAACAGGTGACAGAAAGTCTCCAATGCTCGTGCTTTTGGAGATAGTAGTACTGGTCATTACCCTCTCCCAGCCACATTTAATAATTTGTACGCAATATTAAGCCAATTTTGGTTCTACATACCTGAATAGGTGGCCAAAAATTTGAAGATATGATTGTAGTGTTTAGAATATCGAAAGATACTCCACTCTCCCCCGTCACACCACCTACATTAGAGTTGCAAAAATTAACTAGCAATAGTTTCAATAACTAATACATCATGAACAATTATATATGTGGTTTCTATCCAGATTGTAAGAGTAAGCACTAATGCTTTGTTAGGTTTGCGGATTTAAAGGAAAGAGAGAAGGAAATATCTTTTCCCTGGTTTTTTCCTCCATGCTTAAAATTCTCCATCCTATTTTCTTTTTCTTATTGGTTTTTTCTCAAAAACCTAAGAAAGAAAAGTGCATCCTTAGTATTTTGTTTTCCTTTTTCTCGATTATTCCATTAACGAAACCGAGCTTTAGATGATCCATACGGTGGAAAAGTTTAAAAAACAAGTGAGAATTAATTAATCAATACCTCTGTGAGACAGTTGCTTTATGGTCGCTTTTATATTCGTGTTTGTCCTTTTGGAATCAATCAGATCATTGAGCATTATTTCACACCTTTGCATGCTGCTCTCTCCAAAATGTATCTGGAAATGACAACACAAACTTGAACACAAAAAGATCCTCGATCTATGCTGAAACCAACACTAGTAGCACAGTAAAACTGATTAACATCACAACCAAAAAAAAAAAAAGGGTAGTAACGGTTCCTGATCAAGTATAGCTGGTACACTCCTTTAACATATCTATATCAAGACCACCTACCTTGAGGAGTTCCAAAGTACGTATTTCTGAGTCAATGTCATAATCGGATTTGTTCAGAAGCTTTTCAGCCAGCATAACACGATATTCATTAACTAACTGATCCTTTGAACCAATAATGCCAACAATCATCCCGAGTATGTTGACCTTCCTTCTATTCCTGCTATGTTTTGATGGGTCAGCTTCTACAGGGTCAGGCTTCCATCTGAAAGAGTTGAATTCATTCACAGAAAAATTTTTTTTGTCAAACTTTGAACGTTTTAAGCAACCGTTCATACAGTCTTCTTTTATCGTCATGTACTGTAAGGCCCCATTTAGATGGCCATAATCAAGGTTGGGAATGGGTATCCCATTCCTATTCAGACTGTTCCTTTGTTTGGGGCACCATTTTAGGAGAATTTGTAAACGGGTATACAATACCCGCGGAATAAAAAATCCTAATGACAGTGGGTATCTCAATCCCATGATAAGTTTAGGGGTGTTAGGAAAACCAAATGCCCCTACATGATATTGTGGTATTTCAAGCCCAACAGAGAATGGGATCGTAAAAAAAAAAAAGAAAAAAAAGAAAGAAAGCAATTTTGGGTATAATTATAGTAGAACGACCAATGAGCCTGACTCACCCTCAAAAGACGCCTTATGAGAGGTGTATTACCCAGGCTTATAAGAAGCATAGACAGGAGCTATGCCCGGGCGATGTGGGACAATCCAACACACTCCCTGGACCACATCAACAGGGAAAGCCCAGCAAGGGGAGGGTGCCCAACTCAGATACCAAGTAGAAAGACCAATTGGCCAGACTCACCCTCAAAAGACGCCTTATGAGAGGAGGATTACCCAGACTTATAAGAAGCACAGACGGGGGCTATGCCCAGACGATGTGGGAAAATCCAACAATTATATTCCCCTAATATCTATTTGTTATTACATTCCCGCATTGAATTCATTTGAGCCAATCATTGTGATGGGAAACTATAGATTTAGTGGACCCATAAGAGTAGCCAAACTACAGTGACAAGATTACGGGTAACCATTCAAAACCTAGGTAAGTCATTACCATTACACACACTCCTATCCTTGACTACCTCTGTTGAAACGGGGCCTAAAACTAATTTCATTGATCCACTGCCATGATTAGCATAAACATACCGCTCAGAATTGATCCAGGCTTGCTTGTCGTCAGTGTTGACATCATCCTCAAGACCACCGTTATCTTGATTTTCTTCATCTCTATTTAATTCTTCAAGAAGACTGTCCCCAGTATTTCCAGCCCCAGTGGGATTGCCACCAGTTCCGTCAGTAAGCATGGTAACGATACATTTAATGGTATCTTTCCTTCCCTTTAAATATTCCCTTATTGGCTCACCAACTGCTTCAAGGAAAACACCGGCTGGGTCAATAGTCCGAAGTGCTTTAATAGTTGAAACGTACTGGTGCAATATATCATTGGTTGAAGCACCAGCAGTGAGCAAACGATATCGCAACGCTGAGATAAATGAATCAACAAGCTTTGAATGTTGTCCAGTATATTCCAGACATTGTCTCAAATCTTCAATAGCTTGAGAGCTGCAAAATTTAAATAATTACATTTGCCACAGAAGATCATAGATGAAAACCAGCAGCTTTTGTCCTTTGTGCTAACTTAAAATATGAATTGGATACAAATTTTCTTTTCCTTTCTTTCTACTACTTATGGAGTATGAAGAAAGAAACCAGATTATGCTTGGGAAACAAAGGTTAAAGCTTACAATTGGGAAAAGAATCCAGATTCCTCAATAATGCAACAGGAATTACCTGTCAGGATAATCCACAATAATCTCAAAAAGTTTGGCTATCCTCAGATCTTGCAATGTTTCATAAGCAAAGTACTCTAGCCGCAACTGCCATCTAACAAGTCCTTCGGAAGGAGAACCATTTCCAGGATAGCATGAAGATGGGTGTGATGCCAAAGGTGATTTCAGACCAGAAGAAGCTCTATCATAACTAACAGAGTCACCCAGATAGGCAAGAAGAGCATGCAAGAATTGGAGGGGAACAGCCTGCAATAGGTTTCTCCATATATCAGAATTATCCACCAGCAGTGTAATATCCTTCAGCTAACCAAGATACTATGCAGACTTTGAGATTTTCTTTTCTTTTATAAGTATAGTTGAAATGAAAAGGAACGGATAGAATAACCCAATCATGTTGTGACTTCTGAGTGCAGCATATATACATAAATTATTTTTCCCGTTCAGCATTATGTGTTGTGAGAGAAGCGAGTAATTACACTTGGGCACTTGCTGCAGTTTCTTTAAGTACAATTTAAGCAGTACATGCAAATTGTGGAAAGAACATTGAAACAATGTGGTACTATAGAGTCATAGACTATTATAATATTCTTTCATCAAATTTTCACGACACGATGAACTTCTCCCAAATAAGAGCTACTCCCTCCGTCCCATATTAAGAGTCTCTTTTGGGAATTCCAACTTATTAAGGGGACAACCTTGATTTTGGTGAGATTTTCAACTTTCCAACATTGCCCTTTTTGAAATTCAAAATTATAGTGTCACATCACAAAAAAGAGAGGGAAGAGTTGGATGTAATAAAGGACAAATTTGGAAAGCGTGTATTAAAGTACTTTGACTTTTCAAAGAGGGCTCTTAAAATGGGACATCAAAAAATGGCATCAAGGACTCTTAATATGGACAGAGGGAGTAAATCATATGGAAAATGGTGCCCTGTATATGAAATCACGCATTTTATCCCCTGAATCATCATAGCATAGTAGAAAAGCACCCATGCTAGGCCAAGCGTCCATCACTATCTGTATGTAGCCAAGGAAAACCAACCACAAGTGCAGTAGATGAGTTACTATTTCTTGGAAAGTGTACAATTGATAAATGAAGTTATTAGCAACTCCAAAGTTTTAAAGGGAATAATCAGTATCATGGGACAAGAGAGCAACCTGTATCCACCCTTTAATGGCATCCAAAACAGAACTCCTGTAATCTTCACCGGCCAGATTGTGAACTTTGGCCTGCCATGCAAATTGGAAAACTATTTACGTAGAAGAAACGGTATAGTAAGATACATAAACAAATAAACTAACAGAAATTTGGTAAAAAAAATCCCACATTGGATTGTTTGAGTTTAAAGGACAACCTGTTTTAATCTTGGTCAAAAGTCCTTGATTAGTGAAACTTAATCAAATCAAATCCTTATGTTACAAATTTCACATAATGAAGACCTACTAAAAGATCACGAACAACCAAACAAAACAAGTTGGACCTAAGACCCGAAAAAATAGTCTATTTTTTTAGGACTTTTAACAAAATTCCCATAAACTAAAAGAACCAGAAAAATATAATTTTGAGAAGATATAATGCTATACACAAGGTTCAAAAGATATAACAGTAGATCACAACAAAAGAAATTAATGGAGGTACCCTAGTATAGAAGAGAGAATGAAATAGACGAAACAACATAGGAAGGGAATCAGATACACTGAATAAAAGAAGCATGATCGAACACGTGCTCACCTTCAAAAGCAAAAATATGGCGGAAGCATAGGCATCTTCAGCCATAGATGTAAATCCAAGACTTCTAAGGTCACGAACAACCATTCCAATGTTTTTCACTAGTAAGTTATTCTCAGAGAACCGTCTTTGGGGATAACATTCATCAATATCCATGTCACCAACTCTGTTGGGAACTGTACTTTTTTCATCTAGATCCACGTCATCTTTATCTTGTAATTCGCAGTCCTCTTCACCCTCGCCATCCATGATTGTACTTAACTCCTCCAACCTTCCCTTAAAATACCAGTGGAGTATCTCTAAGAACATTACAAGACATAAAAGAAGCAGCAATCAAAAAGCTTATACTATGGAGTTTCGGGGATGCTAATATGAAGCTTGCCAGAAAACCTCCGATATGTAAAATATGGTCACAAAGGAAGCAGTCATTGTACCCATATGTCAATGAACTATAGCCAACCAATTCCCTTGGAGACTGAGGTAAATTGGTAACTTGACAAAGAACTTTAAAGCAGCGAACGGAAAAATGTGAAGTGCAAGAATGATAAACACATTGGCACAACATGGATACTCAAAGAGGGCGTCTCCAGACATAAAATGGGGGTCTACTTCATGAGTAATATTTATGGTTGGGATTCAAAACCTTAATCCGACAGACAACGATTAGGTTATTCGAGCTGCAATGTCCATGTCAGGACATTCTTTTTTAGATCTTAAACTAAACATTACATACTGTTAACAATGTATTTTGTGGAGCTTAGGTTAATCAAATGATTAACCTAGGTATATATATTATTAAGAGAGCAAAAGCATAATATTACAATAGTGTCCTTGACACTTATAAAATAAAAAAATAGAATCTAATATCTAACACTCCCCAATTGATTGGGACACAAGGCTTGGTTTGGTTTGGTTTATCTAACACTCCCCCTCAAGCTGGTACAAAGATATCCCTCCCTCAATCCCAGCCTGCTTAACATATCATGAATCTGTCTAGAACCAATTCCTTTAGTGAGAACATTCGCCAGTTGATCACAGCTTTTCACAAACGGAGTGCAGATATTTTCATTGTTCAGATTCTCTTTAACAAACTGTCTATCAATCTCAACATGTTTAGTTCTGTCATGTTGTACCGGATTGTGTGCAACACTAATAGCAGCCTTACTATCATAGTACAACTTCATTGAATCACCAACCTCTAGTTTTAAGTCTTTCAACAACAACTTAACCCATAGAAGTTCACATATACCTTGAGCCATGGCTCTAAATTCAGCTTCAGCACGCACTTGATCAAGCTACTACATTTTGTTTCTTACTCCCCCAACTAACAAGGTTGCCTCCCACAAATGTGCAGTAACCCGAAGTAGATCGTCTGTCTATCATTGAACCTGCCCAATCAGCGTCTGTGTATGCCTCAACTCTGAGATGATCATGCTTCTCGAAGTATAAGCCTTTACCAGGAGCAGACTTACAATACCTCTGGATCCTGTAAACAGCATCCATATGTGACTCTCGAGATGCATGCATGACTGACTTACTAAACTTATGGCAAAGGCTATATCAGGACGTGTATGAGAGAGACAAATGAGTTTCCCAACAAATCTCTGATATCTCCCTCTATCAACCATTGCTCCATTGCTGTCATCACTTAGTTTTTGATTGAATTCAATGGGAGTATCACATACTCTATTCCCAAGCATTCCAGTCTCACTTAGGAGATCAAGAACATACTTCCTTTGAGAGATGAAGATTCCATGTTTAGACCTCGCAACTTCAATCCCAAGAAAGTATTTTAGTTCTCCTAAATCCTTTATTTCAAACTCCTTTGCCATATATTCCTTAAGACGTTGCATTTCCTCTAAGTCATCACCTGTGAGGACAATATCATCCATGTACACAATGAGTGCAGTAGTCTTACATTGCAAGGAGTGTTTGATGAATAAGGTGTGGTCAGCTTGACTTTGTCTAAAGCCATACTTGTACATAGCCTGTGTGAACCTCTCAAACCATGCCTTCGGAGACTGTTTAAGGCCATACAAGGCCTTTTTTAACCTACACACCTTGCCTCGTTTTGTGATTCTCAAATCCAAGAAGAATGTCCATATACACCTCTTCTTCTAAGTCAGCATGTAAAAAGGCATTTTTAACGTCAAACTGGTGCAATGGCCATTCTCGGTTGGCTGCTAGAGATAGAAGGATCCTGACAGAATTCAACTTAGCCACCGGTGCAAATGTCTCCTGAAAATCCATCCCATAAGTCTGGGTGAATCCATTGGCAACGAGACGGGTTTTAAACCTCTCAACGGAGCCATCTGCCCTGTGCTTCACTGCATACACCCACTTGCACCCCACAGTTCTTTTTCCCATAGGTAACTCAGTCAACTCCTAAGTGCCATTCTTGTGGAGAGCATTCATCTCCTCATCCATAGCATCTTTCCACTTAGGATCATTGAGAGCATCCTAAACATGATTAGGTACAGCAATAGAGGCAATACTTGAAAGAAACACACGGTAAGTAGAGGATAAGTGTGAGTAAGACACAAAATTTGAAATAGGGTGTTGAGTACAAGATCTAACACCCTTACGGAAAGCAATAGGAACATCAAGGTCACTAGACTCAACAGGTAAGGAGTTATTTAGATTACCTGAATCACAATCAAGGACAGTTGGAGCCTCACCAGTTGGAGTAGATGGCAGTAGAGAAATAGGAGCATTGGTCTCAACCTCTTTGTTTCTTCTCTTACTCCATGTACCCTTGGAATAAACCAACAATTCTTTTTTCCTTTGGGACCAACTCTCCCTGTTTAGGAGTATTTGGCTCTACTTCCAAGTTCCAGCACCTCCTCTACTTCCACATTCCTAGTTTCCTTCTCTTTCTGAGGTGGCACACTATCAGGGATAATAGGAATTTCCGGTAAAGTACCAAGAATCTCTTCACTCTGCTTCTCCCCCTGAAGAGGTGACTTGGCATGCCCAAAAAAAGGAACAGACTCATGAAATGTGACATCCATAGACACATACCACCTTTTAGACTCAGGATGATAACATTTGTAGCCTTTCTGTGTAGGAGAGTATCCCACGAAGACACACTTAAGAGCCTGAGGGTCTAGCTTGCCACGAATAGGTGAGTGATTGTGGACAAAACAGACATACCCAAAGACACGAAGAGGAATAGAAAAAAGGGAAGAGGAAGATTCAGATAAGAGTTCAATGGGAGCCCCTTTTTGGAGAACCTGAGTGGGCAGTCTATTAATGAGGTATGCAGCCATAAGAACCGCATCACCCCAATATGATTTGGGAGTATTAGCCGTGAAAAGCATAGAACGAGCAACATTAAGTAAATGACGATTCTTGCGTTCTGCTACCCCATTTTGTTACGGGGTGTCAGTGCAAGACGTCTAATGAATAATCCCTTTGGAAACAAAAAAATTTACTAGACCCGAATCTATGTATTCTCCCCCTTGATCAGAACGTAGCATTTGATTTCTCTTTCCAAATTTTGTCAACACCATTTGATAGAAGTTCTGGAAAATGGAAAAAACTTCATTTTTGTTTTTCATCAGGTAAATCCATGTGGTTTGTGAATAATCATCAACAAAGCTAACAAACCAACGATAACCTTTTAAAGACAAAATACGATAAGGACCCCATACATCAGAATGGACCAAAGTAAAAGGAGCTAAACTTTTATTAATACTCGGTGCAAAAGATGCCCGGTGATGTTTCCCTAGTTCACATGACTCACATAAATATTCTGAGACATCTTTATTAACAAGTAAAGACGGAAATAAATGCCTAAGTAAATAAAAGGAGGGGTGGCCTAATCTCTTATGCCAAAGCCAAATATATGTAGGCTTATTCTCAGAAACTATAGTGTGGTGCGCTCCTTTGGTTCCAACATCCAACAAGTAAAGACCATGCTCCTCTCTACCACTGCCAATCGTCCTCCGAGTGATAACGTCCTGAAAAACACAATAGGAAGGGAAAAAGGTTACACTATAATTAAATCACGTGTGATACGGTTAATAGATAAAAGGTTATAAGTGAAACTTGGAACATGTAAAACAGAAGACAAAGGAAGAGATGGAGTGGCATGAATGACACCCTTTCCTGAAACAGAAGAAAATGTGCTATCGGCGATACGAATTTTCTCTTGCCCCGAAGGAGTATACACAGAAAATAAATCGGATGAACTAGACGAATGATCTGAAGCACCAGAATCAATAATCCAAGGGAGCGATGAGTAAGACAAACATGCTGTGACAGAGTGTACTAAGTTACCTGTCTGGGCAAATGAAGTGGAAGCACCTGTGGAAGTAGACGGAGAGCGACGAGTCATCAGGTTACAAAGAGCATCTAAACCCCGCAAAGCATCCTCATAGTCCATGGTAGATAAAGGGGCTCCTGGAGATATCCCTGACTAAGCTGTGGACCCGGAGTCTGTAACATCAATGACCTCAATATTGTGAGCACGAGATTGCCCTCCACGGCTGCCACGTCCCCCACGACCGCCAGAGCAACCTCCATGTGTCCCAAGCGGACGTCCATGAAGGCTCCAACAAGTAGCCCGAACATGTCCCCGACGATTGCAACAATCACACAATTTCTGCGACTTCTCGGAAAAGTCAGACCCACTCAAAAAAGGTGTACCACGAGACTGCGGAGGGACCTCTGGAGGAGAAGGAGCAGAAACCAGAGCAAAGCGGTCGGTAGAGGTAACCGGAAGGATAGCAGAACGGCTAGTCTCCTCGTTCTGGACAAAAAACAAATGCTTCCCGAAGCGTGGGAAGAGTATCCATCCCAAGTACCCTACTACGAACAGAATCATACTCAGAAGCCCATGAAGAAACTTAAATACCCGTTGCTTCTCTAGAAATTTATGATACCCAATAACGTCCTGAGGACAAGCCGGATGATAGTCCTGGAGATGATCAACACATTTCCACTGGGTAGTGAGAAAAGTGTAGTACTGAATAACTGTCATAGTCCCTTGCTCTGAGCCATTAATCACCTTAGATAACTCAAACTCCTGTGCATAATTTCTCTTACGGGAGTATATATGAGCAACGGTATCTCAAATATCGCGGGCTGTGGTCATGCCCAAGAAGCCTTCACCAATTTCGGGTACCATAGAATGGATTAGCCATGCTCTAACGAGGGCATTCTCAACCTTCCATTTAGCAAAACCAGCATCCTAACATTCAGTGCCTGGATAGTCCCATCAATATATCCCTCCTTTGCTTTCCCTTCCAAGTAGAGAAGAACAGACTGTGACCAAGGTATATAATTTTGGCCATTGAACAAAGAGGTCGTGATTTTAAGAGTTGGGTTGTCCTGGGGAGCAACTAACTAGCTCGTCTGAGGCTGTTGAGCATCTCCAGGTGACATAGTCTTATCGTCCACCATGGTGTCAACAAGTAAAGGAAACACCCACAATAATCACACCTAAAAAAAAAACGAAGGCAGGGAGCAAACTCGGGACGTTAAGACATACGGTTTAGCAAGATGCTAATCTAGGGTTCATAATAGAACCCAAAAAAAAACTGAAGCGAAACGCCAATCAAAACGAAGAACTCGTAATGATGTGAGGATGGAAAAAGGGAAAACAGACTAAAAAAGGATGGTATATAGAAGGTGTAGTAGATTCAGATCAACATAGAACAATTAAAAGGGCTGGAATATGGTGTATAGGATGCCAATGGTATAGGGTTGTAGTGTATGGGTCTCGGTTTTGACCAGGGAGGTGGTGTATAGGTCTCGGTTTGGACTGGGTGGTGTGGTGGCGCAGGTGGTGGTGGGTGGTGGTGGTGGACAGCGCAGGTGATGGTGGGTGTTAGGGCTGCCGGCAGGTGATGGTGGGGTAAGGTGGCTCTGATACCATGTTAACAATGTATTTTATGAAGCTTAGGTTAATCAAATGATTAACCTAGGTATATATATTATTAAGAGAGCAAAAGCATAATATTACAATAGTGTCCTTGACACTTATAAAATAAAAAAATAAAATCTAATATCTAACACATACCTGATATTAAAGTGCTAGTGCTTAAAAGATTAGAAAAGTCATCGTGGAATACACAGTATGCATTCCTAGATATATGACATCAAGAATAGATTAGGTTGAAAGAAAATAGAATATCAAGACCATAGTGTCCAAGTGCGCATAACTTCATAAGTAAGAGAGAGAGAGACTCTCATTGACTTCAATTATTCAATGTCAAATGGCTTGTCTTAATTTGTCGTTGAACACACACACACACACACACACACACACCCAAAAAGAAAAAAAGGAAGGACAAAAAGGGAATGTAATGAGGATCATATGAATACTAGTGTTTATGTTGAACTGTAGGAAAACAAATTACAAGCCTGAAGAGTTCGATAAAAGTTCAGGAAATTTAAGTTCAAATGTGCTCATGAACATAACAAATTATTCAGAAACACACACCAGGAAAATGCTGAGGAAGAGTGGTCATCAGAACTGAAGAGACCATTAATTGATATTTAGAAAGAAGATGGCTTCTTTCAGCATCAGACTTTTGTCTTCCCTCCGACATACTATCTCTGTATGATTGTAAGGCATGAACCAGCATTAACAGGCACTTCTCCTGGTACTGTTTTTCTAATGATATCTCTTCCAGTGCTTTACATAATGCTTGCTGAACCCCGTCCTCAAGGATCTGCTTCAAATTTATGGGTATCAGGAAACCAATAAAACAAGTAAACTACCGCATCTGATACACATCAATATAAGTTCTCAGATACAATAGGACTGCTATTAGAAGAACTCCAGTTTTCTCATTTCTAAAAATTAAACAATAAAAAGTGAGCCAGCGTACAAGTCAAATTATTCTTTAATATGTAAATAAAAAATAGAAAAAACAAGTATCCCCAAAAGGTAGAGTCAGGTAGATTCCAACACATGTATATTTCAATCAGTGTCAAATTTTAGCCAATGTTTAAGTAGCCAAAACCCATGCCATGTAATAAAATAGCCAATAAAGCTAGCTGAAAGGTGGTCGTGTAATTCATCAATGGCACTTCCATTATTTGTTGTAAATTCGAGCAAATAAAGCTAGCTGCTATAGGTTATCTCGCGTCTATGACCAACCAAATATCACAACATAACAAAGAAAAGGCTACTTGTGAACTATTAGTACATCAACGATTTGTTTGAGTTTGACAGCAAGAATTGGAGGCTTAGAGATGGAATTGGACAAATATTAAAGCAAATCCCTTTGGGCAGAATTCCAGTTCAAAGGCTCCATGGGCTACCAATCACATCACAAGGAAGTGTCATACTATGTCTTGATGAACTTCAAATCATTCAACAAAAACAGTTGCTGTGTGAACAAAAAGACGTGATTTTTCAAAATATTTTGCTTCTGAATTTAAGCATGGTTAAACAGATTGCAATATACTTTGTATGCCAGAGAGCTAGACACACATACAGGGTCCTTATTCATTTCCAGTGCTGCAACATTGCTGTAAACATCAAAATGCTGCCAGAATTTCGACGCACCATTTCTCTCGAAAGTTTCCTGTAACAAAAGAACATAGCACTAGAAAATCAATAACACTAGGTAGTAACAATCCCAGAAATAGATTAATAAAGAATGACAACCAATGTAATCAATAATCACAACAGTTCAATTGTAACAATAAAATCTCTTCTTTACTACTTGGATGGTTATGTGTTCACTTTTTCTTCAATAACCTCTCACTAAAATGTTACTCCACTATTTTGGTTAAAGTGTTCATTTGCTTGCTACACCCATCATAATTTTACAAACTCGTATACAATATCGACCTGCAATACACATCACAAATGCATTTCGACCCAACTACCACTGGTCCACCACGACATTGTTCAAAGGAGGTGCCCATACAATATCATTTTTCTTGCCAAAAAACAACCAAACAAAAAAAAGAGCATTTTGGATGTTGAATGAACCCAAAAACTCATGTGTCTAAAAAAAATTAGCTCAGATATTGAATAAAACCACAACCAAATGTTGAAAGATACCAAAACTAAAAACAGAACTTATAAAACAGTCATTCAATGAACAATCCCACATTAAATTTTAAGTATTTTGAACTGACACAATAAACAAATCATGAACTTTCATAAACACCTCTAAGGAGCGAAGGAAGTGTTCTTCAACTAGGGACTCAAGGCCGTGGCTGCAGAGAGTGTGAGCGTGAGATACGAACTCTGAACCAAACGATAGATCACCATTCCCTTTGAGAAGAGCTTCGGTGGTGAAGCAAAAGCCACTCCAGCTTTCCAGAATTTCTTCGATCGATTCATCACTCAAAGAGTCCAAAATTCCCAAATTGCAAACCGATAACGAAGAATCCACCGTCATTGTAGACTAATCAACAAACCAATCCAGCGAAATTCAAACACGCGCACACACACACACAGTCACACGAAGAGAAGCGATTGCTATGGGACGAAAAACCCTAACTTTCGGTGTGTGAATAAAATAAACATAAATACGCCGACTTTTGGAGAGAGA
Organism: Hydrangea macrophylla; assembly: GCA_033977485.1. Taxonomy (NCBI): domain Eukaryota; kingdom Viridiplantae; phylum Streptophyta; class Magnoliopsida; order Cornales; family Hydrangeaceae; genus Hydrangea; species Hydrangea macrophylla. The sequence continues at coordinate 8,201,676 of CM066987.1, forward strand.
GAGAGAGAGAGAGAGAGGATGTCAGTCTCTGGGAGCTCTCATTCACTTCATGAAGAGTTTTAAGAGTGAGAGACCAGAAGATCGATTGTGATTTGCCGCCAGAACCTACATTTAAGCCGTCTACATATGTTGCACAAATTATGAAAAATGGCCTATCATGGAATGATGTACCCGACCCGAACCCGACTTTAATGTGCGTTGACAGGTGAGCAACGGTTAGTATAGTCAGGTAAAAAAACACTCATATCAAAATTTGAATATTATCCCACTCCTCTAGTACTAGCACTTAATGTCTTGGTACAAAACCATTATACCAAATTTATCAACAAATAAAATAATAAATAAATAAATAAGCCTTAACCGGTATCTGCCCCAGCATGGGTTTATAAGTATGGGTCTATCCGAGGTAGGGGTGTTCAAGAAAAGTCAAAAATTGATCAAAACCACACCGATCAAATTAATTGGTCGATTTTTTTGAAAAAAAAAATAACGACTAAATCAAGCGAATACCGATCAAAACAGCCAAACATGTTTAATTACGAGGTCTGAGTTCATGTGTATTGGAGTTTGACTCAATTTATTAAACGAGTCCTAAATTTAGATTTGAGTTTGACTTGTTTATTAAATAAGCCAAACCATGTCAAAATGGTGATACATACCCTTTTTACCGAACATGTTCGCGAGTCTTGTTAAACTGCTCGACTCATAATACAAGCCTAATAAGCAGCATCAAATGTCTAGCCAAAAAAAAAAAAAAAAAACATATACATATATATATATATATATATATATATATATCCCTTAGAGTATGTGTAGTGGTGTGAAAATTGGTAGGGAAAATTTAGGCTAAATTTGTGTACCAAGAAAGGAAGGGTCATAGTGATGTAATTGGCAAAATGCCGGCTGGGGGTTGGACGGCAACGAGATTTCATTTGGCTGGAGGAGGCTGGCTGACAATGTGAGTGACATTTGAAGGTGATTTAGCAGTGGCTCTGCCGTTTGGCTCAGGACGACATTACTTTTGCCTTGTACTTTTTGAGATGACACTACTGTTATCATTGGCTGTATAATAAGTGAAATCAACGAAATGGTAAACGTAGGATCCGTTTGATAAAACTGAAAAATTAAATACTGAAAATTAAGTGCTGAATTTTAAGTACTGAAAATTTTAAGTGCTTAATTTTGCAATATCGAAAACAGTGTTTCAAGTACTGAAAATAGATTGCATTCAATAATTATTTTCAATAGAAGTTTTTTACTTAAAGTTTTCAGCAATTGTTTAGTTACCTTTTTCAATTAAGTGATACATTATCAAACACACTGAAAATAAATAAGTACTGAAAGTTTTCATTTTCATCACTTAATTAGGTTATCAAACACACCCCTACAATCCGTTTGGTTTGATTGTAAAATAGAATTGAATTGAATAGAAAAGAAAAATAATAGAATAAAATTAATTTGTAATTCTAATTCTCTTGTTTGGTTTAAAATAGAAATGCAATGAAATGAATCATTGTCATTTACTATATTGACCATATAAAAGAGAGGAGAAGCGATTTATATAGGTGTAATTTTAGTACATCACGTTATTTCACTTAAAGTGAAATTATTTCTCACAAAATCCTATCAAAACTGATAGAATTTAATTTTTGTCTAAAACAAAAATTGATGAGAATTGACTAAAATTGGAAATCTGACTAGAATTGAAAATCAATTATTTTGTCAAGCTAAACAAAATTTGCCACAAATAAAAATTGCGAATCATTTTTTAATTATTTAAAAATTTGTGGACAAACCTAATAGACTGTTAGGTTCTCTTACTTCGTACGGTTACTATTTAAACTTTTTTTTTGTTTTTTGCTTAAAAGTTACTACTATTTAAACAAACATCAATGAGAGACAGCCGTAACGTGGTTCAACACTGGACCCGTTCTATCGAACTTCATGAAAGGACGAGAACAAAACAAACAGAGGGCCGCCGCTCATACAAAGATTGCTCTGGCCTCACTGTCGGCCATGGTGGCCGAGACGACGACGTTTCCGATCGACATCACCAAGACGAGGCTTCAGCTCCACGGCGAGTCACTGTCGTCCACTCGTTCGACCACCGCGTTCCGAGTTGCCGGCGAGATCTACCGCCGCGAAGGCCCTCTCGGCCTCTACAAGGGCTTGTCTCCGGCGATTATCAGACACCTCTTCTACACGCCGATCCGGATCGTCGGTTACGAGCACATGAAGAACTATTTGGGGCCGGCGGATGGTTCGCTTTCTCTCTCTAGAAAGGCACTCATAGGCGGCATTTCTGGTGTATTAGCTCAGGTATTTGTTCTTGAAATTTGCAAAATTTGTTTTCAATTTCTTCAACTTATTTATGCGTGTGTGTAATGAAAGAATTTGAGATGAAAGTAGAAATGGAGAAGATTAAAAGACAATGAATACACTATGCAATATTATATACACAGACTATACAAATCTAAAACAGATTCTGTTAGAAAAAGTATAAACTATAACATCTAAACAAACACGAGTTGTATGGAGGCTGATGGAGCAATCCACGTCAACGATGTGACTTAATGAATGGTTGATAAGAGTGTCCACGCCATCAATCTGTGTTACTTTGACAATCACATGAAAACCACAAACTTAGGCTGTGTTGGCTTCATATCGCTAACACCCCCTTCAAACAGTTTGTCTCGAAAATGCATAAACTGAGCAGATGGAAGACCTTTAGTGAGAAAATCCGCAGGTTGATATTGAGAACTGACAAATTGAATAGAAAGATCTTTCTTTAAAACCCTTTCATTTACAAAATGATAATCAATCTCTATATATGCTTTTAGTCCGTGCGTGAAATACGTTATTAGAGGCACAAAATATGACTGGAGGATCAAATAAACGAACATGTAAATCACATAGTATCATGCGTATCCAAGCCAATTCGGCAGCTGAAAGAGCCAATGCCCTGTACTCCGCCACAGTTGAGGATCTTGCAATTGTAGTTTGTTTCTTTGAACTCCAACTAATAGGTTCATTGCCAAGAAGAGCAATGCAACCACTAGTAAACCTCCTATCTGTGGGGTCCCCTGCCCAATTAGCATCAGTAAAGGCCGAAAGAGATATGGAGGTTTTGGTATAGTGAAGACCAAGAATGGGAGTGCCATTAAGGTACCTCAAGATTCTTTTAATAGCAGCATAGTGTAAAATTAGTAGGACAATGCATAAACTGAAAAACATGATTTACAACAGAAGTGATATCAATGTCAAGTACTGAACTAAACTTCGATATATAGTAGGATCTGAGAGTGGATTACCATCAGTTTTACTAAGTTTGGAATGGGCTGCTGAGGGTGACTTACAAGGCTTGGAGTCCTGCATATGAGCTTTAAGAAGGAGATCCTGGAGATATTTTTGCTGATTGATAGTAACCCCAGTGGAAGAAGAAGATATCTCAAGACCAAGGAAGTAATTAGGCGTCCTAAATCCTTCATTTCAAAGGAGTTATTGAGCTGTTGAATAAGCTGATGAACAAATTGAGGATCAGACCCGTGATGATTATGTCATCAACATACAACAATAATATAGTGATCGAAGATCCCTTGGACCTACTGAAGAGGGAGGTGTCATCTTGAGAGTAGGAAAACTGGAACTATGACAATTGACTTGTAAAGGTCTCAAACCAAGCTCTTGGTACCTGTTTAAGACCATAGATAGCTTTATGAAGCTTACAAACATAAGTGGGATGGGTACTATCCATGGTTGTCAAATCGTGAATCGAATCGTGAATCGGTTGGCCAAAATTATGAATAGTGAATCGAATCGTGAATCGTAAGATTCGCATTTTTTTCGAAATAAAAGTTTATATATATGTATACACACATAAAAACACATATACACTGCTTATTATGGACAAAATAATATTGTAATTTTAGATTTCATCCCTAAAAGAAAAATAATAATAAACTATATGCTTGCACAACATACTGAATAGCATAAGTGACCCATTATAATTTATACTAAGAGTCTTACTAGACAAAAGACTATACTTTAGAGATATATAATATATTATACTATGCGACAAAACAGAGTCCAAAGTTTGGTATTAAAAAAAATATATCAGAAAATGGGTTGAGTAGTCTAATAGAGAATAGTATATTAAGTACCTATTATTATATACACACCTAATGCAAGACAGAAAGTGGGTTTAGGAGTCAGCCACGTTACCCACCAACGGAGAGAGAGAGAGAGAGAGAGAAAGAGAGAGTCGTACCTTTGTGATAACCAGGGTATGCCAACGGGAGGACAAGGTCGAAGGCAGACCACGACGACCAACCAGCGACGATCAATCAACGGCAGACAACGATGGCGACTCCAGTTAGGGCTTCGCAAAGGGCTGCAGACCCCTTGTGCGATCTCAACTTTTGTTGATGTGCTTTGGGAAGCTTTTGATAAAGGTTGGTCTTTAACAAAAAGCTACGTCGTTTCACTTAAAAAATATGGGATTTTGTGAATCGTGGAATCGTTTGAATCGAATGATTCTTACGGTTCTGTGCGATTTAGAATCGATTCATTCTGATTCATTTCATTTTGCGATTCACACCTCCGATTCGAATCGTTGAGCCCTAGAACCGAATTGAATCGTACGATTCAAATCGTGAATTGTACGATTCTAACAACCATGACTATATACTATCAATGAAGCCCGGAGGTTGGGTCATATAGACCTCTTCATGAAGAGTTCCATGAAGAAATGCATTTTTGACGTCAAGCTGTTGAAGAGATCAACCATGATGTGCAGCCAACTTAAGAACAATGCGGACAATGGTATGTTGGACCACATGACTGAATGTTTCCGAATAATCAAGACCTTCTTCTTGGTGAAACCCTTTAGCTACAAGTCGTGCTTTATATCTAGAAATGCGTCCATCATAATTTTCTTTGATTTTATATACCCATTTGCAGCCTACCAGATTTTTACCAGCAAGAAGAGGAACTAAGGGCCAAGTTCCTTGTTTATGTAAGGAGGAAAACTCCTCAGCCATTGCATTTCTCCATTGAGGAGACTTTGAGGCAGCCGCATATGAAGTAGGTTCAAAAGAGACAAAAGTGGTGAGGAGAGCCTTCTTCTTACTGATACCATACTTGAATCTGGTTTGCATAGGATGAAGATTAGACAAAGGAAGATTGGAGGGAGGAGCTGAGGGTGACATGACTGTGGAAGACGGAGATAGAGAAGAAACAGTGGATGAACTAGGATTAGGAACATATGGTACATGAATAGAGGAGGTGGCACCAGAGGGAGGTATGAGGAAAAGAAGACATGGATGAGGATTGAGAAAAGAGAGAAATGGTAGGAAAGATAGGGGAAATAGGAAGCAATGAGGAACAAGTAGACAAAGGAGGTGAAGAAGAAGGATTGATAGAAGAAGTAGAGGATAAAATAGAAGGCTGAAGCCATTGAGACAAAGAATAAGCGGGAGAAGATGTTATATATATATTAATATATATATATCAATAATATGTATATAAGGGTGTATTAGGAAAAACAAGAGGAACATTTTAAAAAAGTATTCGTTTAAAAGATTGAACAGTTTTTTTTTAAAGCCTTGCTTTTTCCACGTTTTTTTTAATGTTAAAACATGGTGGTTAAATGTGCAACAGTCAAATGCTTTAAAACCCTCAACGGGCCAATGAGAGCCCAACGTTCATATTTTCTCCTATATAAGGATGTGCTTGCTTCATATGTAATACACAAAAAAATAGTCAACAACAAATGGAATCTTTACTTCCAAAAAGGAGCAAAAAGCTCCAGAGTATTAGTCACAGTTTCATTTTCCTAGTACTGGTAGAGGAAGAAAAATCATTCAGTATATTGTATTTCAATTGAGTGTTCCTAAATATTCTTGAGTCTTCATATCTCTTTTGTTTCTTGTTTTTCGAGCGATCAGTCTGAAAAGGTGTTTAGTTTTCCAATTTATTTTCGTGCAAAAATAAATTGAGACAGAAGTGAATTCTGGGCTGTTTTATCCTGGGGACGGCGTGGCAACCTGACGAACTGCTTGCACAATTTGGGCAAAGCCGCGAAACGTCTTAAAGAGAGCGAGACCCGCGACTCAACCCAAAGGAATTTTTTCAGATTCTACTTCCCGGTAACTTTGTTCTATATTCCCTACTTTAGATTCAACAATTTTAAGACGTTTAATCTGCCATGGATTCTGGTTCATCTTCCTCCAAGTCCCCCGACCTTAACAAACCTTTTAAGTTTGAAGGACTGCACTTTAAAAGATGGAGACAAAAAATGCTTTTCTTTTTAACTACGAAAAAAGTCGCTGCTTTTACTACTTCGGAAAAACCTGTTGGACCCGAAAACCCCACTTTGGTTCAAATTCGAGCTACTGAAACTTGGGTTGAAAATGATTTCCTTTGTAAAAATTATATTTTAAATGGGTTGTCCGATGCTCTCTATGATTACTACTCTAGTAGTAAAACTGCCAAAGATCTTTGGGACGCCCTACAAAAGAAATATGACACGGAGGAAGCCGGGCCAAGAAATTTGCTATTAGTCGCTACTTAAATTTCCAAATGACGGATGACAAATCCGTTGAAGCACAATCCCATGAGCTCCAACAAATAGCTCATGATATTGTCTCCGAGGGTATGAAATTAGATAACCAATTTCAAGTGGCCGTTATTATTGACAAGCTGCCCCCTAGTTGGAAGAATTTTAAAAATACACTTCGTCACAAGACTAAAGAATTTTCTTTAGAAAGTTTAATTACTCGCCTTCGAATTGAGGAAGAAGCAAGGAAAAATGATTTGAAAGAGGAGGTTCTAGTTGTTAACGACAACAAGAACACTCCAAATTTTAACAAAAATAAAACTTCTGTTGTTTTGAAACCAAATCGCAAAAATATGAAATTTCAAAACCGGAACCACAACCGAGCTCAGAATCGCAACAACAATGTTCAGAATCAGATTTCTCAGCAATATCAGAATAAGAATTTACCCCCCTCAAGATATGACAGTTCTGGACAGATGATTTGCTTTGACTGTAGGAAACCTGGTCATATGTCCCGGAACTGCCGGAATAGGCGTCGTCCTGCTCCTCAGGCGAACCTAGCCGAAGAGCAATTAATTGCTATGATCTCTGTGATCAATATGATTGGTGGATCCGAGGGGTGGTGGGTAGACACTGGCGCTTCTCGCCATGTTTGCTATGATCGTTCTATGTTCAAGACTTATTCTGAGGCTGAGGATAAGAGAGTGTTGTTGGGTGACTCCCACTCCACAGTTGTTGCTGGTACTGGTGAGGTAGAGCTGAAGTTTACCTCTGGAAAAACTGTTGGCCTTAGGGATGTGCTGCATACTCCAGAGATGAGAAAGAATTTGGTTTCTGGCTATCTCCTTAATAAGGCTGGGTTTACCCAAACTATAGGGGCAAATTTATTTACACTTACTAAATATGGTATTTTTGTAGGCAAGGGTTATGCCACTGATGGAATGTTTAAGCTTAATGTTGAGATGAATAAAATTTCTACTTCTGCTTATATGCTTTCTTCTTTTAATGTTTGGCATGGTCGTTTCTGTCATATTAACAAACGCTTGATTAAAAACATGAGTTGTTTAGGTTTTATTCCTGAATTATCTATGAATGACTTCGATAAATGTGAATATTGTAATCAAGCGAAAATTACCAAAACTCCACATAAGTCTGTCATTAGAGAATCAGAACCTCTAGATTTAATCCATTATGATATATGTGAATTTGAGGGTACTTTAACTAGAAATGGTAAAAGATATTTTATTACTTTTATTGATGATTGTTCAAATTATTCTTTTATTTATCTTATGAAAAATAAAAGTGAAGCAATTGAATTTTTCAAAATTTTCTTAACTGAAGTTGAAAATCAATTTAATCGGAAGATTAAGAAGTTCCGTAGTGACAGAGGTAGTGAATTTGACACTAGTGAATTTATAGCATTATATGCGTCTCATGGTATTATTCACGAGAAAACAACTCCCTATTCCCCCGAAATGAATGGAAAAGCTGAAAGGAAAAATAGGACTTACACCGAACTGATAGTAGCAGTATTACTTAGTTCGGGTGCATCGTCATACTGGTGGGGGGAAATTCTTTTAATTGTTTGTTATGTTTTAAATAGAGTACCTAACTCTAAAACTAAAATTTCCCCTTATGAACTTTGGAAGAATAAGAAAGCGAATGTGTCTTATTTTCGTACTTGGGGGTGTTTAGCTTATGTGCGTATTCCAGACCCTAAAAGGTCTAAACTTGCTAGTAGAGCATATGAGTGTGTCTTTATCGGATATGCTATTAATAGTAAAGCTTATAGATTTTATGATTTGAAAAATCATGTTATTATAGAATCGATTGATGTTGATTTTTTCGAAAATAAATTTCCTTTTAAATCAAGAAATAGTGGGGGTTCGACATCTAGTAACGTGCCTAAACTTGTAGAGTCTAATGAATATGAAATAGAGCCTAGAAAGAGTAAAAGGGCCCGAATCACTAAAGATTATGGGCCTGATTTTTATACTTATAATGTTGAGGAGGATCGTAACACTCTCCAAGAAGCATTATCTTCTATAGATGCCGATTTTTGGCAAGAAGCCATAAATGATGGGATGGATTCCCTTGAGTCCAATAGTACTTGGCACCTAGTTGACTTACCACCTGATTGTAAACCAATTGGGTGTAAGTGGATTCTTAAAAAGAAATTGAAACCTGACGGTTCTATTGATAAATATAAAGGACGTCTTGTGGCCAAGGGTTATAGGCAACGAGAGAATATAGATTTCTTTGATACTTATTCGCCGGTCACGAGAATAACTTCCATTAGAGTACTAGTTGCTTTAGCTTCTGTGCATAACTTAATAGTACACCAAATGGATGTTAAAACTGCTTTCTTGAATGGTGATTTAGACGAAGAAATTTACATGGAACAACCCGAAGGGTTTATAGTCCCGGGTCAAGAGAATAAAGTTTGCAAGTTAAATAAGTCTCTTTATGGACTTAAACAAGCTCCTAAACAATGGCACGAAAAATTTGACAACTTAGTCATTTCTAACGGGTTTAAGATTGATGAAAGTGACAAGTGTGTTTATTATAAAATTAATAATAATCTTTGCACTATCATATGCCTGTATGTTGATGATTTGCTTATTTTTGGCTCTAATATTCATGTTGTAAATGATGTTAAAACTTTTTTACATGCAAACTTTGACATGAAAGATTTGGGTGAAGCTAGTGTAATCCTTGGAATAAAAATAACTAGATCTGAAAAGGGACTTTCTTTAGATCAGTCTCACTATATCGAGAAGATCCTTAAGAAATATAATTACTTTGATTGTAAACCTGCTTGTACTCCATATGATCCTAGTGTAAAGTTGTTCAAGAACACTGGTGACAGTGTTAGACAGACTGAGTATGCGAGCATCATTGGTAGCCTTCGATATGCTACTGAGTGCACTAGACCTGACGTAGCTTATGCTGTGGGAGTACTATGTAGGTTTACAAGCAGACCTGGTATTGAGCATTGGCATGCTATTGAAAGAGTCATGCGTTATCTTAAAAAGACCGTTGATTATGGATTACATTATGAGAGGTTTCCCGCTGTCCTTGAAGGATATAGCGATGCTGATTGGAATACTCTTTCAGATGATTCCAAGGCCACCAGTGGATATGTTTTTAGTATTGCTGGGGGCGCAGTTTCATGGAAGTCTAAGAAACAGACTGTTTTGGCTCAGCCCACCATGGAATCAGAGATGATAGCGCTAGCTACTGCTAGTGAGGAGGCAGGTTGGCTGAGAAGCCTTCTGTCAGATACCCCTTTATGGGAGAGACCAATACCAGCTGTTTTGATCCACTGCGATAGTACCGCGGCTATTGCAAAAGTAGAGAACCGGTTTTATAACGGTAAGAGGCGACAAATTCGTCGTAAGCACAGCACGGTTAGAGAATTTCTCTTTACCGGGGCTGTAAGAGTGGATCATATACGATCTGAGGATAATATTGCTGATCCTTTGACGAAAGGGTTTGCTCGTGAGAAGGTTTGGAAAACCACGAAAGGGATGGGACTAAAGCCCATTGATAGTTGAGTCACTTGTGATGGTAACCCAACCTATAGACTGGAGATCCCAAGAAATAGGTTCAAAGGGTAATAACAAGTCACGAAGTGATATGAGTTGAATCATGCTATTATATATATACGGGGTTTACTCTCCGAGTCCATCCCTTAAGAAGCATGATATCCTGAAGCGATACACGGATGAGTTATTTGTAACTCTTAATGAGATCTAAACTCTATATTGAGTGGGATACCTAGCTACATGAGTATCCTTGTTAGACTCACCTATGCGAATATGGAAGTGGGGCCGCTTCCTTTGGAATTTGGGCAAATTCTCTAGAGCATTCGCTATACTGGGATATAAGCACATGGCCATAAAAGTGCTGGCTTTAAACTACACTTTAGTAGGATTGTGTGTGGGGTGTTGTCAGAGATAGAGTTCAAAACTACAAGTTACTCTAGTATAATCTGAATCAGCATCACTATGTAAAGGTTCAAGTTGAAAAACACCTTTACTTATGCACAATTCTATGATCGAGTGCTCGACGAACTTTTAACTTTTTCCAAATACAAGTGGGGGATTGTTATATATATATATATTAATATATATCAATAATATGTATATAAGGGTGTATTAGGAAAAACAAGAGGAACATTTTAAAAAAGTATTCGTTTAAAAGATTGAACAGTTTTTTTTAAAGCCTTGCTTTTTCCACGTTTTTTTTTAATGTTAAAACTTGGTGGTTAAATGTGCAACAGTCAAAAGCTTTAAAACCCTCAACGGGCCAATGAGAGCCCAACGTTCATATTTTCTCCTATATAAGGATGTGCTTGCTTCATATGTAATACACAAAAAAAACAGTCAACAACAAAAGGAATCTTTACGTCTAAAAAGGAGCAAAAAGCTCCAGAGTATTAGTCACAGTTTCATTTTCCTAGTACTGGGAGAGGAAGAAAAATCATTCAGTATATTGTATTTCAATTGAGTGTTCCTAAATATTCTTGAGTCTTCATATCTTCTTTGTTTCTTGTTTTTCGAGCGATCAGTTTGAAAAGGTGTTTAGTTTTCCAATTTATTTTCGTGCAAAAATAAATTGAGACAGAAGTGAATTCTGGGTTGTTTTATCCTGGGGACGGCGTGACAACCTGACGAACTGCTTGCACAATTTGGGCAGAGCCGCGAAACGTCTTAAAGAGAGCGAGACCCGCGACTCAACCCAAAGGAATTTTTTCAGATTCTACTTCCCGGTAACTTTGTTCTATACTCCCTACTTTAGATTCAACAGAAGAGAAACCCAATTGAGAAGCTGGAAAGGTGGACTTATCAAAGATAACATGTCGAGAAATATACAATCTGTTCCGAACCAAATCTAAGCAGAGATAAGTGAAGCCAAAAGTCTTAAAAGATTGAGAAGTAGGAATAGAACCATAAAGCAATTCAAAAGGAGACTTATGAGACGTATGGGTACTAGGCATTCTATTAATGAGAAATGTGGCTGTGGAAAAACTATGAAACCAAAAGGATGGAGGTAAGGAGGAGTGGATAAGAGAGTAAGTCCAGGTTCATCAATGTGCCTATGCTTCCTCTCAGCAACTCTATTTTGCTGAGAGGTATGAGGGCAAGACCTTTGGTGTTGGATGCCAGAATTAGAAAGAAGTTTATTGAGAGCACCCTTTTTGTACTCTCCTCCTCCATCAGTTCTGAAAATTTTGGTTTTAGTACTAAAGGCATTTTCAACAAAAGCTTTAAATTGACAGAATGTGGCATAAACTTCAGATTTGTAAACAAGAGGATATATCCAAGTAAATCCGGTAAAATCATCAATGAAAGAAACAAAGTATGAAAAACCATGTTTGGATTTAGAAGGAGCAGCACCCCAAACATCATTATGTATTATTCAAGTGGTGAATGTATAGTAGATGTAGAAGTAGGAAAGGGTAGCCTACACATTTTTCCATACAAGCAATGTTCACAAAGAGTAGAATGAGAATTATTTACAGGTGAAATGGAAGCAGTAGATAACATTTGCTGTAGGATTTTATTTGAGGGGTGACCTAGCCTATTATGCCACAAAGTATCTGAAATTCTCTGTCCAAGCTTGGCAGTGTGAGTAAAGAAAGCATGATGAGAGGTGACTGGAGAAGTAGCTGCTGATTGAGAACTTGAAAGACTAGAAATCTGAGATTGGGCTATGATAGGACATAGGCCATTATGGCTGAGTCCATTGTAGAGGATCCTGCCTGATTTGAGATCCTGAATTTGTAGCATGGAAGAATCAAAAATACGTCTACAATTATTATCTTTGCATAACTTGTGGACAGATAGAAGATTAGATGCAAGGGAAGGAACACAGAGAACTTTATCAAGATAAAAAGAGTGAGAATCAGTGTGTAAAGAACTAGTACCAGACTACCAGTATGGGAATTTTAGTACCAGACTACCAGTATGGGAAATTTGCAAACCTTGACCATTAGCAATTGCAATATCATCAGAGCCTTGATAATCAGTAGAAATATGAAGATTGTTAAGGTCATTGGTCATGTGTGCATAAGCTCCAGAATCTGTAAACCAGAGATTTGGATTGTTTTGCTCTTTTTCAGCTGCCGAATTGGCTTGGATACGCATGATTCTATGTGATTTGCATGTTCCTTTATTTGATCATCTAGTCATATTTTGTGACAACATCTCTGCACTAGTGTTGGCCTCTAATCCCGTATTTCTCTCACGGACTAAGCATATAGAGATTGATTATCAATTTGTATGTGAAAGGGTTTTAAAGAAAGATCTTTCAACTTGCAGATTTTCTCACTAAAGGTCTTCCATCTGCTCAGTTTATGCATTTTCGAGACAAACTGATGTCTAGCTCCATCAGTTTGAAGGGGGGTGTTAACGATATGAAGCGATATGAAGCCAAACACAGCCTAAGTTTGTGGTTTCTTATGTGGTTGTCAAAGTAACACAGATTGATGACGTGGACACTCCTATCAACCGTTCATTAAGTCACATGGGTCAGTGACGTGGATTGTTCCATCACCCTCCATACAAGTTGTGTTTGTTTAAATGTTATAGTTTATACTTTTTCTAACATAATCTATTTTAGATTCGTCTAGTCTGTGTATATAATATTACATAGTGTATTCATTGTCTTTTAATGAGAATTAGAGAGAGAGAGAGAGAGAGTCAAAGAACTCATCTTCTCCATTTCTACTTTCATCTCTGTATCTTCCATGATTCTGTATGTAACATTAACTTCAATATTCAGAGCTATGTACTGCTCATCTGGTTAGGCTATGTATTCAATATGCTTAAATTTTAGTAAAAAATTGAATAAGCTTGATAAGTTGATATAGAGAGCTCTTCAATGGTCATATTCAATTATTAGTATTTATTTATAATATCAGTACTTTTGCATATATAATTTAAATGAGCATATAGCTCTTGATCGTGCAGAATGGAGAAAAATGATTCATACAGCCGACCCCAATTGATTGGGACACAAGACTTGGTTTGGTTTGGTTTGGTTTGGTTTGGTTATCAGTACTTTTGCATATTAAATTTGAGTAAAGGCATTTCCAACCCTAGCTCAAACCCATATCAAATCAAATTATTTGAGGGGGAAAAAAAAAAAACAACCTCTCCAATCCGTACTAAAACACATTAAAATTTGAGTATGCGACTAGTGTTATTTCAATTTGGGTTTAAGCTGGAGTAGTAAAGCTCGATTTGTGATGTGTGTGAAGGATTGGAGAAGGTTTTTGAGGACTTTTACCCAAATTTAAATTTGACTTGGATTTTGGGTAGGGATTGGAGATGCCCTTAATACCCAATCATGTGACCTAATTGAGATTGTTCAAAGAGAGAATAGAGAGAAATAGAAGGTTTAACCTAATTAGGTTAGCCCACACTTATATATATATATATATATATCAATCATATAATCACGAAAATTATAGAAATACCCTTAATATTAATACTTATATTCTAACACTCCCCCTCAAGCTGGAGCATATATATCAATCATGCCCAGCAGCTTGTTACAAAGTTCATAGAACGGTCCTCTATTTAGTGCCTTGGTAAGAATATCTCCTAGTTGCTCACTAGACCTAACAAAAGAAGTAACAATTTCCTTTCTCATAACCATATCTCTAATAAAATGACAATCAACTTCAATATGTTTGGTCCTCTTATGAAACACTGGATTACTCGCAATGTACATAGCTGCTTGATTATCACAATACATCTTCATAGGTTTACTACTTGGAAATCACATCTCTTGCAGAATAGTCTTCACCCATAATAACTCACACGCAGTATGAGCCATAGCTCTATACTCAGCCTCTGTACTTGATCTTGCAACTACATTTTGCTTTTTGCTCTTCCAACTGACGAGATTTCCACCAACGAACACATAAAAGCCTGATACTGAACGTCTATCAAGACTGTCTCCTACCCAACTGGCATTTGAGAAACCAACTATCTCCAAATTATCTGAAGGCTTCAATACTAAAACTTTACCAGGGACACCTTTCAAATACCTCAATATACGACACACTGCCTCCCAATGTGATAACTTGGGACTCTGCATAAACTGACTAATAACTCCAACAGAAAAGGCGATATCAAGTCGAGTTACGGTTAAATAAATCAACTTACCCACAAGTCTTCTATACCTTCCAGCATCATTGAAGTCTTCTCCATCATCTTTACTGAACTTAATATTTGAGTCCACTCGGAGTGTCGACAGGTTTTGAACCCATCAATCCTGTTTATCTAGAAGGTCAAGGACATACTTTCTTTGGGATAAGAAAATTCCTTCCTTAGACCTTGCTACCTCAATACTCAAAAAATAACGTAGTAGCCCCAAATTCTTCATATGAAAATGTTTACTTAAAACTTCAATAATTGTATACCTTTACTGTCACTGCCAGTAATCACTATATCATCCACATAAACTGCTAGAACTATCATACCTTTCTCACAGTGTCTCACAAAAACTGAATGATCAGAACTAGTTCTTTTCAACCCATATGAACTAGCTACTTGGCTAAACTTGTCAAACCAAGCCCTTGGAGACTGTTTAAGGCCATAAATGGCTTTCTTCAACCTACATACTTTATGTGACTCCCTCTGAGCAACATACCCAGGAGGTTACTCCATATACACTTCCTCTTGTAGGTCACCATGAAGAAAGGCATTCTTTATGTCAAGTTGATATAGAGGCCATCTCTGACTAACAGCAACAAACAATAAAATGCAAACAAAATTGAGACGAGCTAAAGGGGAAAAGGTTTCAAAGTAATCCACACCAAAGGTCTAAGTGTACCCTTTAGCCACCAAACGAGCTTTCAACCGTTCGACAGTACCATCCGGATGATACTTAACCACATAAACCCAACGACAACCTACAATATGTTTTCCACAAGGAAGATCAGTTAACTCCCACGTACCATTTTTGGACAACGCCAACATCTCATCATCCATAGCACTCTTCCAACCCGGAGAAATCAATGCCTGAGTATGAGACTAAGGAACAGAGACTAAAGATAAAGCACTAACAAAGGAGCGAAGTGGAGACGATAATGAGAATATGAAACAACCTGATCAATAGGATGGTGAGTGCAAGAACGAGTACCTTTTCGAAGAGCAATAGGTAGATTATGAGATTGGGGAACCTCAGTCGAAATGGATGAAGATGGAGGTGGAGTTGGCGGGTCATGAATACTGGATGGCATGTCACGACGACGATACACCTGCAAGGGAGGAGAACTAGAAGGAGAAGGAATGGGTAAGGGAATAATAGATGATGGAGCAAGAACATCAACATCTAAGGAAGCACCGGAGGACGAAAAAAATGGTGTACCTTCAAAGAAGGTGACATTTGCAGTGTTCACATAACGACGACTCTGAGGGTTCCAACATTTATAACCTTTTTGAGTGCGTGAATATCCCACAAATATACATTTGGTGGCCCGATGATCCAATTTATCATGACCAGGAGTAAGAACATGAACAAATGCAACACAACCAAACACACGTGATGGTAAGGTAAACAATGATCTATCTGGATAGAGAACAGAATGAGGAATGCCACCACTAAGAACAGATGAAGGCATGCGATTAATAAGATAACAGGTAGTGAGTTCAGCATCCCCCCAAAATTGTTTAGGAACATACATGTGCAACATAGTTGTTTGGGCAACCTCAAGAAGGTGTCTATTTTTTCGTTCAGCTACACCATTCTGTTGTGGAGTATAACCACAAGAGGATTGATGAATTATCCCCTGAGAATCACAATAGGATTGAAGAGGTCCTTTAACATATTCCAAAGCATTATCAGATTGTAAAATACGAATAGTGCTATTAAACTGAGTCATAATCTCTTTATGAAATAATTGAAAAATAGAAGAAATATCTGAACGTTCTTTCATTAAAAATAACCATGTCATCTTGGAACAATCATCCACAAAAGACACAAATTAAAAAAACCTAACAGACTCTTATGTCTAGACGGACCCCAAACGTCGGAATGAACCAACTCAAAAGGAGTGGCCCGACGATTTTTTTTACGTAGAGGGAAAGACACCCTATGATGCTTACCTAACTGGCAAGCCTCACATTCTAAACTAGACATAGACTTAAAGGACGGAAAAACCAACTTCAAGAATTATAGTGAAGGATGACCTAGACGGCAATGCTATTGATGTGGTGAAACAGCTGTATGTAAAGCCGTCGATTTATTCGTTGTTGAATGTTGTTCCAGGTAATAAAGACTATCACGCTCACGACCTCCACCAATTATCTTCTTCGAGTTGATAAACACAATGAGAGGGATAAAATGTTACAGAATAATTTAAAGATTTAGTAAGTTGACTGACCGATAGGAGACTAAGGGAAATTAAGGAATATAATTTACAGATGACAATGAAAGAGATGAGGTGGGAGAAACAGGACCATGACCAATAATAGGACAAGATCATCCATCAGCTAAAACAGAAGGTTGTGTGGGTGGACTAAGCAATTGTGTAAATACATTGGACTTATCAGTCATATGTGCCGAAGCCCCTGAGTCGATGACCCATGGCGAAGGAGCAGATGAAGAAAAACACGCAATATTACCTGACTGTGCAAAACCAGCAGTACTAGACAAGGATTGATGTTGCTGTTGTTGGATTAAGGCATTGTATTCCTCTCGAGAGAGAGTGATAGACTCATTTGAAGATGCTACGACAGGTGGGGTAGGAGTACTAACTTCCTGTTGAGACCCAGAAGCATTGTCAAAAGAGTGCAGGGCTGGATTAGGTGAGGTCTCCCACGGCTTACCGTAGATATCATAACAACTATCCACAGTATGATTGTCACCCCCGCAGTGTCTGCAATAAAGAGAATCACGGCCTCAACCAAAACCACGACCACGTCCCGGAGGACCTCCTCGTCCTCGATTACCATTAAACACAGGAGGGGAATTGCCAAAGCCACGACCACCGCGACCACGATTATTACCAGGAAAATTGCCACGACCACGAAAGGCCCCTCTATATCCCGTAGATGTAACAAGTGTAGAATTTTCTTTCCCAACAGGCTCTCAGAAGAGGCGGAGGAGGAAGACTCTGTAGTAACACGGAGCACACGAGAATACACATTGCTCAAGGATGGAATACTACCATCACCGGCCAAAACCTGTGACTTAACAGACTGAAGATTCGATTGTAACCCAGATAAGAACTTGGAGACATAAAATTCCTCTCGTTGCTTCTTGATAACGCCAACATCATTAGTGATAGGATGATACTGATTCAACTCATCCATGAGTCCCTTAAATGTACTGTAGTATTCACTAACTGGCTTATCACCCTGTTGAAGCAGAAACAAATTTTGATATACCGCATAAACACGAGAAACATTCTTTTCCATGGAAAACGTCTCATGAACAGACTCCTAAATCTCTTTGGCTGAGGACAAGAACATGACACTCGAACACACAGTAGGTTCCATACTATTCCACAAGCAGGACATAACCACATAATTCTCAGACAACCAATCCTCATAATCCTTACTATCCTTAGCAGGAGCAACAGACTCAATATATTTCAATTTCTTTCTAGCCCCTAAGGCGACTTTCATAGCTTGAGCCCACAACAAGTAATTGGACCCATTCAACTTAGTAGTGATAATTTGCATACTCACAATATCGGATGAAGAAATAGAGCCTTTCTTGTTAGCCATATCAACCAAAAACAGTAGGAGTCTTATACCCAATAACAAAGGAAAAATACTAACAACGAACAAGAAGCAACATCAACACCAATAAACTCAAATGGAACTAACCAATAAGGTCCGTAAAGGGATCGAGACAACACGAACGAAGAAACCACCGATCAAAATTGCCTAATCGAGTTTCGATGTATGTGAATATAATCCCTTGGACTTTTGGAATTCAAGAAAGTGAAGAAATCATATCATGAACAGTGCACGATGAATAGTTACTACATGAACAGTGTCGCGTGAACAGTAACTGCATGAATAGTGCTGCGTGAACAGTGCTGCGTCTGTGATGGTGGTGGTGGTGGTGTGCGGCGCAGAGAAGCCTATTCGGGTGGCTCTGATACCATGTTCAAAGAGAGAATAAAGAAAAAGAGAAGGTTTAACCTAATTAGGTTAGCCCACACTTATATATGTATATATATATCAATCATATAACCACGAAAATTACATAAATACCCTTAATACTAATACTTATATTCTAACAGAGATAATTAATCAAATTATTCGCTCAGGTATTTTCCTAATTTTTCTCCAATTTCTTGAAATTGAATGTGTATACACACATGTATATGTACATTAACTTCAATACTCAATAGGTATTAGACCAACTCAAGAAAGCTAGTGGATTATTCAACTGATTATCTACAGCACCAACTCATATTCTTGTAATTATACAAATCACTTTAGACAATTGGTAGAAATAGTCAAATAGACAGACTGTTGCTTTGAAGTGAGAAAGTTGGATTGTTCGAGCTTGTAATACGTAAAAAGCTTGATTTTATTTATTTATTTATTTATTTGTTGAATTTTGAAACAGAGAGGCATGTAATCTCGTTAGAAATGTTAATCTTACCTTTTAGTACTTATAAATTGAATCTTGTTGTCAAGGAACCCAACAAATTTAAGGAACAATTGTGATTTGGATTTATGTCGAGTAATATAGATTTCAATGAAAATAGATGGTCAAAAGATGCCCGAAGCTATAATTTTGTTCTCTTGGACGGGTTTTCCACGAGGGACAGAAACTGAGGTGGATGTTCCCAATAGAACCATAGCATCATATATGTAGTAGTTTAGTGCAGAAGTCCTTTTTGAGTATTCGGTAATTTCACTTTACCTGCAAGTCGAAGGCAAAGTCACTTGCACTTTATATCATAGTACTTTGGGTATACAAGAATACATTGAAACGAGCTGGGTTGTGAATAGCAGCTGTTGGGTGATAATATTACAACAATTATTACTCCGTAAAATACAACGAGGAACTAATTATTGGATAGAAAACAGAATTTCATTTGGAGGAATACATTTCGAAGATATTGAACGCTTACAAACATTTTGCTTGATGCGTGTAACAAAATATGGTTAGCTCTTGTTTTAGTAATAGTTCCGTATACTACCAGTATTCGTAGAAGTTCTTGGTTCTGTCAGTGAAGATTCTTGTTAGTATCGTTGTCTTTGGTCTGGAAATAGATGGTACTGGAAGCTGATAATAGTTGTTTCAATGGTTCTCCCCCCCCCCCCCCCCCCCCCCCCCCAAAAAAAAAAAAATGGTTTGGGGATCAACCTTAGCTTAATATACATTAGTCTTTACTTTTCAATGGAAAAAAAGCAAGAGACAGAAATATCAATCGTTTTTTCCATTTGTTAGGCCATTGTTGCAAGTTAAAGTAACAAGGTGCTCACTCTTATTCTGAGCTTGAAACCGTACAGCTTTAGGCATCTTACAAAATCACATGCAACTTCGCTGCAAAGTGAACAATGGCATTGCCCACATCCGATGCATCCTTGTAAACAATTTGTGAAATCAGCATTCAGATTAGCAGCCGACAAAATACGGATTCTTCTAAACGCATGACAAATCTGCACAGGATGTTTTTTTTGGAACGCGCATCTGCATTGGCGTGGATTCTTCATGGGTGCAGCATGGTGTTTGTTTTATTATTATCATTTTTTAAAAAATTGGGTCTCTCAACATAATTTTAAAAAGTTTGGGGTCAAATTATGAGTGTTGTGAGTTGGATTTTACTCATCAAAAGGCTAGTGTTGCTACTTATGTAGCCTCTATGCTTGTTAATCATGTTTTAATTATATAAACAATGCAGTTATATAATAGTTTATATAACTGTATGGAAGTATATTTTTTAAATTATTTACACAAGTACCCCCCACACCGCAACAGTGCTTCCTAGTTCGCAGTCCTAAAAGGAGGTTTTCCCTTAAAACTTCTTTCTTTAGTGAGTTGAGTTCTGTGTTATGACTTTTAACCTTCCAAGTATTTTTCTATCCTATTTTAAGCTCTCTGAAAGTATAATAACTGTGTCTAGCCCTAATAGTACAGATAGTTGCGAGCCCAGCCGATCTTGTTAAGGTGAGAATGCAAGCCGATGGTCGTATGGTGAGCCAAGGTCTCCAACCGAGGTACTCTGGGCCGGTCGATGCTCTAAACATGATCATACGCAAAGAAGGCATTCATGGACTTTGGAAAGGCGTTTTCCCAAACATCCAAAGAGCTTTCCTAGTGAACATGGGGGAACTAGCTTGCTATGATCATGCAAAACGTTTCATTATCCAAAATCAAATCTCGGGTGACAACATATACGCCCACACACTCGCATCTATAATGTCGGGTCTTTCAGCGACTGCTTTGAGCTGTCCAGCTGATGTAGTGAAGACACGAATGATGAATCAGACGGTGAGCGAAGAATGTAAGATTAAATATACGAACTCTTATGATTGTCTTGTGAAGACTGTTAGAGTTGAGGGATTGAGGGCTCTTTGGAAAGGGTTCTTTCCAACATGGACAAGACTTGGCCCTTGGCAATTTGTTTTCTGGGTCTCTTATGAGAAATTTCGATTAATTGCTGGGCTGTCTTCTTTCTGATTTACATGCTATTTTTCTACACACCAATGATGGTGAAATCTCCATTTTTCATTGTCTGTTTAGAACTTCAAATATTCATGTGTTGGTCCTCATTTGATGTGATTATTTAGATAGGCCACAATTATAAAAGTGGGAGTGAAGAGAAACAACTTTCTTATGGTTTCTTTGATTTAATTTCCTACCACAAGGGTGTGTTTGGAATGACAACTTGATATCTTTACATCATCTTCTTAACCTTAAACTTATTTCCTAAAAAAAAAAAAACAAATCTAATTTACTTTTGCTTTTAAGTTGAAGATGGTGTTTTGTACAACATTTTAACATTTTAGGCATTTAAATTAGAAACCTCTTTTAATTTTTTATGTTGTTCTACTTTTTCTCCTTACCCTATCTTTTAGATTATTGGTAGGCCTGTCAATGGACCAGATCTACATTCGTACCTAGCGCATTTAGATAGGTTTGGATTATTGTTTTGTAACCGAATCCATTAGAGTTAAATTGGCGGAATGGATTCGGATTTATCAAATCCGATCGGATTAGTTTTTCATTTAGACAGGTTTGGATTATTGATTAGTATTTCTTAGTTGCCCTTAACTCTAAAAAAATCTTATTATAATATCATTTTCACTAATTATCCCTTTAAATAAACCCCTCCTCCCCATCATTTTAATTCTATATACTAACTTCTTGATAATAAAAGAAGTTTTATCTACATTGTTCTCATAAAATTACAAAACTGTTCGTGAATACACAAGTCAATATTTAGTAATTCAAAGCCATTTTTCTTGATTAGTGTTTAATATTTTACATTTTATTTTGTGTGGATTCATGACCATTAAAATTAGTTCAAGGATATTATCAATTACAACGCAGATGGATGTAAAAATTATAGAGTAAAACATAGTAAGAAAAATAACAAAAATACTCTTTGATTTTTTTTTTAATATTATAATTTATAATTATCAATATCAATACAATGAACAACAAAAAAACAAAAACTCACAATTCATGCTCCCTAGTGAATAAACTGCACATAAGCAGTTCTTGTGTTAGGATTTAATCAAGTTTACCAAATAAAATATAAAACTGTATACTGATAAATGGACTCTTGGTTTGTCCCATTTAACACTTTTCAATCTCTATAAGAAAATTAATAATACGCAATTCAAGGGACCTCCGCCTAAAAAGACCTAAAATTTGAACTTATTTATTTTGTTTTCATCTTCTAAACCACAACAAATTATATTCGAGTTTTTATTTGGTACGAGTAATAGTATGGTTTTTATGTTCCATTCCCAAATTTTATTCTCAATACATGCGGGAGTGAGACCATTTAAAGTAAATTCCAGTTAAAATTAAGGGGTTCACTGTAGTTGAATATGATCATATTGTCACATGACTCCAGAGATTGTGCTTGTGGTCCATATCCCCATGTTTATAATTTAATAGCTTCCTAATTTCAAGATAGACTTTAATCAAATTGAATGTGTATGTGTATATTTTCTAGCAAAAAACATAAAAAAAAATAAAAAAATAAAAATAATAATAATAATAATAAAAAGCTTATTTTCATTAAAAAAAAATGACACGTGGCAGAAGCAAGTGCTTTTGCTTTCACACACACACACACACACACACACACACACATATATATATATATATTAGATGAGTTTGGCTCCAATGCGCATTGGGTAAGCGCACTGGGTTTTTAAACCTAAAAAAATCGCGGGGCGTTCCACTGACCCGCACCCAGTCCTGCTGCTCCGCTGACCTGCGGTTTTTTAAGACTTAAATAGTGCGTTCACACCAGTGCGCACTGGAATTCCATATTAGATATATTCATAATATGTGTCATGCTATATACTATTCCAATTTATGCTGGCCGAGAATCCTTGGCCTATCATCTAGGTGGATTTTTATGTAACATGCAACTGTCAACTACTATCTTGTTGGCCAATGTAATTGTCATGGAGTATTTATTTGGTAGCAATCAAGGTGAATAAATTTTTTCTACCTAATTTGTTGGTGGAATTACCTATTTATTTTGATGAATACAAGCCATTAACTCTTTCCTAACCAGATCAATTTATGTTATATTTAAATGTACATGGTTGAAGGCTTGAACCCGTAAAACCTATAGACCCTTTTAGAATTTTTGGTTGTATAATAACCAGCCTAATAATTAATGAAAGAATAAAATGTCAACTGATACGATCCAGGATTTTTGGCCAGGGGGTCTAAATTATACAGGGGTTCGGGCTCCGCGTCCTCAAGGCGAATTTTTTTTGGGTCTACCTATATATGATTGTGTAAAATAGTAGAATTGTATGTAAGATTGGTTTAACACCCCTAATTGGGGGTGAAATCTTGTAATTTTAGGGAGCCTATATCTAAAACTTGTAAAATTTTACGAGTCTAGAATTGTCAAAAGTGTAGGGGGCCTGTGTCTAAAACTTGTAAAATATTTCATGTAAATCTAGAATTTTCAGAAGTCCACGGATGACCTATTTCTAAAATCTACAAATTATTACATATAATTTTGTGATTTTCAAAAATCCAGCGGGGAGCCTGTGCCATCCCTGAGATATTTGTAGGTCAGCCCAAGTCTGAACCATATAATTACTTGTAGCTTTCTGTGTGCTGGATCAAATTTTCCTGGAGTTGCTATTGTTGAACAAACATGTTTGATGTTCTAGTGACTTCGAAGACTAGCTTTAGCAAATGTTTGTATTATATCTATGTTCCTTGGACCATCTGTTTGGTTTTCTTTAAGGTAGAATCTTGAACTATTATTAGAATAGGACAGGTTGGTTCGACCCGTTAAACTGTGGACTGGCTGGCCACTTGACCAATCAGGTTCTCTTATTATCTTATTTCATGTTGTTGAATGGGATAGAACCGATCAATCGGGTGGGGTTTTCCTGAAGGGATTGAGATGCCAAACAAGTGGAATGTTGGTGTTTTCATTCATTCGAGCATGCATTTTGGACTAATGAAAAAACAGTTCTGTAAATGGAGGAGAAGAAGAATTGATATGGCTACTGTCGTTGAAGAGGGGCTTGTTAGACAATAGCTTCTGGTTCTGTGATTCAATCATAGAAAATTACTTTTAACTCTTAGTCAATTGCGTATTTCTGCGACTAACTCACATTTTTTTTTTTTTTTGCGATTGAAATGCAAAACTTGGTTCGTAATCTAATTTTGACTTTAGGAGTTTCTTAATCACTTATAGCCTCCAAATTTTTTTGGCAACAGGGCCTTAGTGGATATCAATGGGGCTCAATTGGAGAAATTATTCTAGGTGACCGCCCCATCACACTATTGTACAAGCATTGTGATTTGTCAATAAATATGGGATCCGTACTCAAATTACGGTTTGCAAACCGAGAGGATGCCTAGTGTGTCTGCGAAATTACTTGTTTGTGCTTTCAATTTTGCGATTAAGATTTCCATTAAAAAGGGCATAGATGTAATTCTCATATGGAATATTAATATGACCAATTAATTAGATTTTGTCCAAGAGTAATATATAGCATACCTATATAAAATAAATAAACAAATAAATAAATAAAAATAGATAGCATGTTATGGTCAGGATGGGAATTTCGTTTTGTAGGACGGGTTTAGATCAGGCTTGGGTCAGCCAAGTTGGGCCAATTAGTCCGACATTTTGAGTAACCTTTTAGAGAATGTGTTTGAACGCTCAATTTTGAACGTATTAGAATGTTCCCTATGTTTCCGGAGCCTTTTCTAAGGTGGCCCAACCACAGATTAATCAATGTACAGTACACTTTTTTAGACTGCTTTATTGCATGGAAAAATACAGCTCAAATTTTTTGATGACTAATCAATTTCAATGCTGAAGCCAACATCTTTGCTCCTCTAAATTAAGAATAATTCTTGAGGCACATAAGAATCTCACAAAAATAAAATACATAAATTTTATGTGTCTATCTTGCTCCTCTGTGGATCTCACAGGCACTGTAGACCCCACAGTGTTAGTAAACATCATCAGAAAAGAGATAGACACTTTATAATTTATGGATCTTATTTTAAAGCACTATATACAGAGGTCATGCTCAATCAAATAACTCCATTTTAGCTATGTGATAATAGTTACTATTTATTATTATATATTCATATATTGTAACTACAATAGGTAAATATTATCCATGGTGACAAAATATAACATTAGTTGTTGCACAGTCATTGAAAGGTGTACTAAAAGTTATAACTTTTTCCATCTTTTGACTTTTTTTTATTAATTATTTTTCGATTTTTTATTTTTTTATTTTTTATTTTTATTTTAAAAATTACGCATCTATGCATGACGATTTTTCAAAAGTGGTCTATTTTTTTTTTAGATCTATTGAAAAGGATTGAAAAAAATAATGCTACACCTACTCTTCCGAGCATGCCCCAAATCACATTTTATGTTTTAAATACATTGGATATTTACATTTAAAGTAAGGATGTGGTTTGAGATGTGATTGAAGGAGTGGGTGTAGCATTTTTTATTGAAAAAAGCGCATATTTTCTCTTTAGTTCAAATTTGTGTGTGTACGTATGTGTGTATGTTTTTTTTTTTTTCAAAAATTTTTAATCTTATTTGATAGATCTCATTTTTTTTATTGCAAAATACCAAACTAAAATCACGGACTCGTAGAGCTAAAATTATAGCATTTGAAGTTTTTATAGTTACTATAGATTAGTCAAGCTCCAAAGAAGGCGTCATTCTCTTTAATAAAGAGAGACTCTCTGTTTTGACTGTCTAATCGTATTTAAAAATTATACAATAATAATATTGCCTTTAATAAAAATACAACAACCAAAACAGTAAAGAGATCCTACTATAGATTATTTTGTCTAAAAAGTGAGTGGGGTACTTGTTGCATTACTGTTTACGCACGTGAACTTTATGTTTCAAAAAGTAAACTGTGACTTAAAGCTTCTTTATTATTCGATTAGTTTTAATAAATCAATATCGAATCAGTTTAGTTAAACTAGTTATTAGATTTAATCGAGTCATGTAGTTAATATAAGACTTGGCTAAATAGATCAAGATAGAGTGTCTGTTTGGAGATGCCTAAAACATTATCAGATTCAGTCTCATTCTTATACTTAATTAACTCATTTTTTTTTTGTCGATTTGCCTAAAATAAATAAAGAGAGAGAAAGAGAAAATAATCCAATTATATATTGAGATATTTTTAAGTTAGACATAGACTCCTATGTAGCGAAAAAAAAAAAAAACAGTTAAATGTAAATTATCTAAAGTTAGTATTTTCTGTATTTGTTTTACGTGACTGATTCTCACATTGGCCAAACAAACTTTGGACCAAAATATGATGCCTAATTTTGCACTATACATGGAACAAACCATTGACAAAGTTTGAGGACAAGAAAAGAAGGAAAACTAAGCCAAACAAAGACTAGTAGAGTGAGGTCCAAAACTACCAATACTGCCCTTCCATAGAATTATGTCCAACATGTAAGAGCAAGCAATACAAGTGATCAATTGTCACTAAAACGCGTGATATAAGTATATATACTAACTACTTATTTACTCATCAACTAGATTTGGTGAACATTAATAACCACATTTTAACTATTAGTAATTAATTACCTTCCTATCATAACTATCTCAACATAAGCCCTCCCCCCTTTTCCCTTTTTTTGGTAAACAATAACTGCCAATAGTAATTATTCTCACTCTTTTAGCCACTAGCTAGCTTTTGAAATTTAATGTCGCTGTAAATGTGAAGTAAATACAATGTCATTTTCTACTACCACCTTTCTCACACATCACTATTAGTATAACAATTACTCCGTTGCTTCCATATTAAGAAAAAAAAAAAAAAAATTCGGAGAATTTCAAATTTTTAAGGAACCTTCTTGGTTGTGATTAAATATTTACCTTTCCATTAGTCCCCCTTTTTTTTTTTAATTTTAAATTCCGTTGTCATGTTAAAGAAAAAGCGGGAGAGTTTATATAATAAATGAAAAACTTGAAAATGCATAGTTGAGTAGTACTTTTCAATGAGGATTCTTAAAAAGCGATATCCTAAAATTGAAAAAGAACTCTTAGCTTGGGACCAAAGGAGTGCGTAATTTTTTTAAAAATTTATTTGGTAATGCTTTCAGTAGCGTTGTACAAGTACTACTCCATGGTTGGCTCCACATAAGATGAGGTCTAAAGTCATAATATTAAGAGATTTTTACCAAAAAAATCCCTCATTCTCAATCTATAATTGTAAAAGCCCTTGTGAAATTCTTATGCATTAAAAGGTCCATTAGTTGTGGGTCTTTCTTTGGCACAAATCCCTTAAACAAATTTTGGACAGGAACCTCCGGCCAAATAAGTTCTAAACTTTGGACTTATAACTAAAGGACCGTAATTTTAAATGTGCTTTAAGGAAAAACTGTAATCTACTCCACTGATGTTTGTATGTAGTACAGTTCTACCATAGTATATGAGATACTACAAGAACATTTCTCTATTATGAAGTTTGGTGACAAATTCTCCCAATATATAAGCTAGGTGTTAGAAATTAATGTTTTCTTCTGTTTTGTCTAATGCTATAAGATTTCTATTTTAAGAAGAAATACAAATTTCATATGCTTAATTGTGTAAATTAGTCTTCTCGTATTTTTATTAATATTTAGGGTGTAAAGATTCCAACAAGTGAAGTTATACAAGTCATCCAGTAATGTTATAGCATTACACAACAGAAAACATTAATTTTCTGATGGTTAGTTAGCATATTGGAAAAATCTGCTAACGAAATGAGTAATAAGGAAAATTTCTTGTAATATCTCATAACTAGGGGTGAAACTTTAGCATTTACAAAGGTTAGAGAGGTCAGTGTAATAATCTATTTTTATATATAATTGTAAATTTTTATTTAAATATTATTTATTCTCACTTTTTCTGATGCATAATTGTTAGGCTCAGTTTGGCCCCATTTTGGTGTTTCTCCTTTTTTAAAGAATAATTTCATATTAATTTATTTGAAAACTAGTTTATGAGCTTTGCAAAAATTGATCTTAGGGTTTTTTTGGGGTAGCTTTTAAAAGCTCTAGAATGGAGTTTTTAAAAACTGAATGTTGCTTTTTGGTTTCATGATTTTTTTTTTAAGAATAACGTGTCACTTGTACAAAATTATCAAACAACTTAATAATAAATTTCATAAACTACTTTTAAAAAGTCACGTAGGGGCCAAACAAAGCCTTAGTACGGTTTACATAGTCAAGTTTTCATAACATTATTCTTTCGTGATGACATGTATCTTTAAACCAACTTTTTTTCTTTGAATGTGGATTAGGCAATTTTTTTTTTTTTTTTCCAAAAAGGGTTGGGTATATAAAAGACTTCTACAATGATGAAGCGTTAATTTTTGGAGGCCTAAAGGAAGGGCCTTTTTAGCGTCTAATGGTTAAACCGACAGTGTACCACCGTTACAATATTCCAGTTGGAATATGTTTACATGTAACCAGCATAGAGTGGGTGCACTCAAAGGTTCCCCAAAGTTTTGAAAAATTGTATACATACATTACATTTTTTTTTTAGTTAAGTTCCTCTCAAAATTATAAAAGAGCCCGTCCCCTCTGATATTATAGAATTATTATATTAGCGAGAGACTGTTAAGTGAACTGGGTAAAGTGAACTACCACAGTGAACTGGGCTTTTAAGCCTAAAAAACTCACGTCCAGTTCACTTAAGAGTCTCTCCCTATCATACTAGGCCCCCTCTCTCTCTTTTATGTTTTTGTGCCCCTCTCTCTCTTTTATGTTTTTGTGCTAATTATAAAATACATATACAAAATATGCATAAAGGGAGAGGCTCTTAAGTGAACTGGGTAAGTGAACTAACCCAATGAACTGGGCTTTAAGCCTAAAAAACCCATGGGTTGCTCCATTGACCCACGCCCAGTCCCGCTGATCTACGGATTTTTTAGGCTTAAAAGTCTAATTCACCCAAGTTAGTTCACTTACCCAGTTCATTTAACAGCCTCTCTGTATGTATAAATATGTCCAAAATATATACAATAAATGTAGAAATATGTCAAAATATATACAATAAATGTATAAATATGTCCAAAATATGTATAAATAAGTTTAAATATGTATAAATATGTCATTTTCTTTTTTCGGAAACACTACTCCCAAACCCTCTGAATTATTTTCTAAATCCGCCCCTAACTGTAGCAAACAATAAACTAGCCGTCCTGAGTTTTACTCTTTTTGGTCTGCCCTACCTCTTATCTGAATTTTACTATTTCTGGCTAAAGAAAATTAAGGGTTAATTACAGAAACACCCCCTGTGGTTAGGCTTTTTATCAAATATCCCCTGTATTTTAAATTTTATCACTAATATCCCCTGTGGTTTGGACTAAAGTGAAACAGTCACTTTTTCTGTAAAAGTTAACGGAAAATTGATAAAAGTACAAAATTACCCCTATTACATGCTAATAATAACACTCTTATATGCTTAAATGTCTATTTAGGCATAAGTGGTATATTATTAATTATTATATTATTTTGATATTATATTTGTTGTTAAAGACCATTATGTGGTCACTTAGGGGTACTTTTGTGAGAGCGAATTTGACACACACACAAAAAAAAAATTTGGGGATAATTTTTTTTTTAGATCTTAGTACATCACTACACTGGATTTCACTGTGTGTGTGGTCAAGAGTAGATTAAAAAAAAAAAAAAAACTAACATATCACCAAGATTGTGTGTGTCTAAGAGTAGATAAAAAAAAAATAATAATAATATATCGCCAAGACTGTGTGGTGTGTGTGTGTGTGTCCAAGGGTAGATCAAAAATAAAATAAAAAATTAAATAAATTTGCTCTCATGAATGTACCTCAAAGTGACTACAGAATGGTCTCTAACAAATATAATATCAAAATAATATAATACTATACCACATATGTCTAAATAAACATTTAAGCATATAAGGGTGTTCTTATTAGCATGTAATAGGGGTAATTTCGTATTTTTTACTCATTTTCCGTTAACTTTAACAGAAAAAGTCACTATTTCACTTTAGTCCAGACCACAGGGGTATTAGTGATAAAAATTAAAATATAGGGGGATAATTGATAAAAGACCTAATCACAGGGGGTGTTTCTGTAATTAACCCAAGAATTAATGATCCAGAGAGTGAAAATCGTTGGCACAACCTTTGGTGATCCGTCACTACCAATAAAAATATCTCTGAGCAAGATTCGAATTCTGATAGAAAAATTAAACTCCACAACAACTTGGAAACTCAGCATGGGATGTTATTTGTGGAAGAATTCTAACCATGGTGAAAAGTTAAATTCATCGTGGGAGAACATTCCCTGCGATTTTTTCGGAAGCAAAATTGAATAGATTTTGATTTCACTACATCATGATATGATGTGACTTCTCATTGCAAAGGTTTTGATGTTATGTCATTTTCACCATATATAATGGACATGTTTTAATGAAGTATATATAACATTGAACCCATTATAACATGTTTAGAAGTGTCCATATTTTTACCCAATTTTATTCACTAAACTATATATAGTTCCCGTAAAAAAAAAAAAATATAAATAAATAAAAATCGCTATGTGTATTCTATTTGGGTTAGCTGAAAATTAAAAATTAAGTGATGATCAATTATAGATTCCGAGGAAAAAAAAAGTTATTGTTTTATAAATTGAAAGTGTTTGAGTTAGTTTAAAATTTCAGTACTTAAAACAAATCCGTTAAAAAAGTAAACTCATAATCAGGTGAAAAATTAAGCTGAAAAAAATAGCTTAATATTTCAGTACTTAAAATTTCAACACTCAATACTAAATAATTCAATTAATCCAAACGGTATTTCAGTACTTAAAATTTCAACTAACCCAAACGAACTCTGTATAGGACTCTATATAGCTAAAAAGGGATAAGGTCAAGACGACTCCTTTTTTTTTTTTTTCTTAGGAGAATTGGTTATAAATACATTCTCCAAATTTTACTCACATACTACATGTACATAGGGAATGCTACATGTAGTCCTGCACACTGCATAATATACAATGTATAAGAAAGTTGAATGAGTGTATTTAGTAGTTCTATCGTCTAGGCCTCCAATAAAGTCTGCTTTGAGAGCATTTTTGTTCATCTATTGCTCACCTTGTCAGGTCTTCATCGGGTGACAAGTATTCTATTTTAATAATTATGTTAATAATATATAGGCAAAATGATAATAGAATGTGATACATGCCACCCAAAAAAAATATGAGTGAACAATAAATGAGCATTTTGTCTACTAGTCATCTTTGTTAATTGAAGAAAGTAATCAAAACAATATCTAAACGTAATTTTATTTGCTCTATTTGTAATTTTTTTTTTTGGACAATCCCAATGATATTTTATGAAATTTTTTTGAATGCCAGAGGTTCCTAACAGTATTATCAATTTATAATGCGCCAACGATTTCTTGCCCTGCGATTGAGTTTAAGCACGAGGTTGAGTTGCAAGGAAAAATGCGTAAATTACATTAACCTCCATTAATTGTTTTTTAAAAATTGCAAATAAATTCCCTTTTGTTGTTTAGTAGTAAGGGTCCGTTTGACTGAAAATTAAGTGCTAAATTTAAATTATTGAAAATTTTAAGTCATTGAATTTGCAATACTGCATACAGTGTTTTAGCTGCTAAAGATTGAAATAGACTGCATTCAATAGAAACTTTTCCGTTAAAGTTTTCAATGGGATTTTTGGAATTATCAACGCACTGAAAAAGTAAAAGCACTGAAAATTTTCATTTTCACCACTTAATTGAGTTATAAAAAAAAAAAACCTAAGGGTGCATTTGATAAAACTGAAAATTGAGTACTGAAGATTAAGTGTTGAATTTAAGCACTGAAAATTTTAAGTGATTTGTATTTGCAATACAGAAAATAGTGTTTCAAGAACTACAACAGACTACATTTACTGATTATTTTCAGTAAAAAAATTTCACTTAACATTTTCAACGAATTTTTGATTGCTTTTTCAATTAAGTAGTACATTATCAAACGCACTGAAAAAAATTAAGTGCTGAAAATTTAAATTTTCATTTTCATTTTCATTTTCATTTTCATCACTTAAGTGGGTTATCAAACACACCCTAAGTCTTCATATAATTTTGGGTTAAATACATTTACACCTCCTGTAGTTTTGCCAATTTTCACTTACCCCTCATGCTTTAAATTTTGGCACAAATACCCCTGTGCTTCAGACTAAAGTGTAACCTTGAGTTTTTGCATCCAATTCAACGGTTTTACATCATGGAAGCCCAATTTGAAGGATAAAATATCTCTTTTGTATTTAAAAAAATTTAAAAGGAGATAAATCATAAGCCATTTGCTTTGGATCAAGCACACAACCTGTACCAAGAAAACCCCAAAAAATATCAAAGGTTCTTCTTCACCCAATTCAAAACCATAGGTTTAGCCTAAATGAATTGAAGTGAACTTCTGTTCTTAACATTGTTGTGAACATTTGAGAGTAATTTGATGTGACATTCACACCTGCAGTCAATTATTTAATCATGTTTAGCATGCATTGTTAATCATTTAATGATGTTTGGGATATATGTGTGATGTGTGTCTTAACCCACTAAGTTGATTATGGGTGTCCAATAGAAACCCAGATGTGGCCAATATGACAACTAGATGTGTCAAACGGGTCGGGCTCGGTCAAAGAGGGACCAACCGGGCTTTCGGGCCGGGCCGGGCTGGGCTTAGAAGGAGGGAGAGTGTGTCCGCCCCAGACCGGTGGCCCGGGCCTACATGGGCTGGACCGGCCGGGTTTTTGGGTGGGTCGGGGTTAGTGTTAGGAAGGGAGTTTTCGAAATTTGAATTTAAAATTTTTGAATTAATGTTTTGGGGGAAAAAATTGGTTGGGAAAGTTTAGTTGTATATCATATATAAATTGTAAATTTACATTCGTTATTAAATTGGGTTAAATGCATTTTGCACCATCAAACTATAACATGTTTTGCACTTTGATCCCTAAACTATCATTTTTGCATTTTGGTCCCCCAACTATCATTTTGTGGCAGTTTGCCCCTCCGTCACTTTTAGTGTCACTTTTGGTGTCACTAAAAAGTGACTTTTTCCGTCACTAAAAGTGACGTAAGGGGCAAATTGTCATAAAATAATAGTTGAGGGACCAAAATGCAGAAAATGATAGTTTAGGGACCAAAATGCAAAATATGGTATAGTTTGATGGTGCAAAATGCATTTTACCCTATTAAATTTTACACTTTATTATTAATTTATTAAAAAAAATAAAGATTACCTAAGAAAATTATTTACTATTCAATAAAAATAAAAGATTATTAATAAAAACTAAACATTACATTAATTCATAAAGTAAAAAGTTTACATTAATTCTATTAAAAACTAAAGATTACAAAATTAAAGATTACATTAATTCACATCATATGTAAAATTTACATTTATTATTAAACTTTAGTACTTTACTTTTTATTATTATTGTTATTATGTTTATGTAAACTTTACTCTTTATTATTATTTTATAAGCTTTACTATTATTATTATTATGTAAAATTGGTTACTAAAGTTTAGGTATATGAGTATATTGTATGTAAATTGTAATTTACATTTGTTATTCATAGAAAATGGTGTTTCTAAAATCATTTTTACCCCCAAAACTAGCCGTTTTATAGCCGTTAGAAGGGGAAAAAGAAAAACTAACAAGCCGTTGGGAACCGGACGGGCCACAATGGCTATAAAACGCTTGGGTTTCTGGCCGGGTCGGACCGTGGACACTAAATAGAGTGTCCGCCCCGGACCAATTGTATAGGGCCGAGCTTTTGGCTCGGAAAAAATGGGCCGGGCCGGGCTCAGGCCATCCCGACCCAATTGACACCTCTAATGACAGCCCCTAATTGGGATATGTATTGAAAGGTCTCTGTGTAATGGGACAGTGAAGTAAAATCACCTTATGTGCTTAAATTATGTTTATTACGGGCATATGTGGAATATTTTATTAATATTTTAATATCATGTTGTCTATTGGGGACCACTTCTATGGTCAGTTTGGGGCACCTTTGTGAGTGCGAATTGGACATATTTCATAATTAGTAGGTTAATTAGTAACTTCATAATATTATATGGGACCAGTTATAGAACCCATATTTGACATAGACAAATATCCATTTAAATTTGGGATAGTTTTAATATGATTTCATAATGAATAGGGGTGTAATTATAATAACCCCGAACTAGAGGGAGGTTATAACAAAATCATGAAATAGGTGGATTGCATGTTGAGTGACATGTGTCAAGGGTAACATATATCACTCACAACTCCTCTTTCTTCATCTGATTAACCAACTGAGAGAGAGAGAGAGAGAGAGAGAGAGAGAGAGAGAGAGACATCAATAGCCGCGCCGTTTGACGTTCAATTTTAATTCTGATCACATATTTGGACTCTGGAGTTGAGTTGATTAGCATTCAATATTGCATTCTTGTCCTCATAATTTTGCTCTTATTGGACACACCTTATCACCTAATCCGAGAGATTTAATGGATAAATTGTACTTTTGTTATTCCTCTATATTGTTCATTTCTTATAAATAAAATCTCTTTCTTGTAGATTTTGTAGATTTTGGGAGTTTTGTAGAAGTTAGGACCAAGCATTTTGGTTCTTACCTAAAAAAGGGTAAGGAACACAATTTTACATAGCCGAATCGATCCAGGATTTATAGGCGGATCGATCCGCTGTTGCTTCAGGACCTGGAGAAGTGTTTTCAAGAAGTCGGATCGATCTGGCCTTACATCGCGAATTGATCCACGAGTTTTGATGCAGATTCTGCTTTCCAGATGAATATCGGATAGATCCGACCTCATGCAGAATTGTCTCCTTTTTAATTTACAAGTTCACCATTCTTTTTGGAAGTATATATAGTTAGAGATTAATGTTCATTAGGGTTAGATTTTATTTTAGTTATTTTTCTTAGTTGTAAAACTTCTCTCTCTCTCTCTCTCTCTCTCTCTCTCTCTCTCTTAGTTCTTCTTCCTCCTTGCATTTACTCACCTCTACCCACCATTAATGTACATTTAAGTTCTAGAGAGACAAGATTCTTGTTGTATTGATTCCTTTGAAGCTTTATTTGGATCTTCTTGGAGTTGTTCTTGCTTTTATGATATTTTCCTTGTGTTGGCATCATTTCTCTCGCTCTTTTTAATATTTATGTCTTTATATCCATGAGTAACTAGATTATGTAGGTTAAGGATCATAAACCCACCATTGGACCCACTTGAGCTCTAATGTAGGATTTTAATGTCTTGTGGCATTTCTAAGGTTCATTTGTGTAATGTTTGATTTTCTAGGATTTCACTCATGATGTCAAGCATCATAAGTTGTTCAATCCTTTATTTCAAACCTCACCTTATGTATTTCATAAAAGTTTCTATCAAACATTGTGACACCCGTTCCCGCGGTTATATTTAAAATTGCTTTAGCATGCATAATCATGAGTGAATGATAATTATAGTGCTATTGACATATATTGGAAGTGGGTTTAACTCACTAAGTTATTTTTGGGTGTCCAATTAGGAACCCAGATTTGGCCAGTGTGGCAGTCCAAAGTTGGGATATGTGTTGATGAGTCCCAATTGAGATGGGATAGTAATATGTGGAACACCTTATGTGCCTATATGTTTATTAAGGCTTAAATGATTTATTATTTTATTGTTGATAATATCATGTTATTAGGTAGTGACCACTTCTGGGGTCAATTAGGGGTATTTTTGTGAGCAAGAATTGAACACGTTACAAAATTAGTAGGCTAATTAGCAACCTCATATAATTATATGGGACCACTTATGGGACCCATGCGAGGCATAGACAAATACTCATTTAGGTTTGGGATAGTTTTAATACAGTTTAATAATTAGCGGGGGTATAATTGTAAAACTAGTAAAATTACGTGGAAGTTATACTAAAATTGAAAAAATTCTTATAACACAACATGTATAAGATGAGTCACTCTCATCTTCTTCAATTAGACATTCAGAAAGTGAGTATACGAGACGTATATCGACGGTAATTTTGACAGCAAATTTCTCGATGCCGATTGACGCGCCTAACGACGTCGGTTTTTAAAACAAGTTATATATTCGGAATCCTGGAGGTGAGACTAGCATATTGGTACTAATTTTATTAAGTTCTGTGACAGTTTTTCCGCGACCCTTTTTGGAGTTTTAGCTCATAACTTATAATTTTTGTATAGGAATTGTACCAGGTTCTTAGTAGGTCTTTAATCTCACAATTAGGAGCAAACCCCAAGAGGTGAGTGATGTTAATTTTGATATTTGGATGATTTTCATGTTGGGTTCAATTGTAATGCCAAAGCATGTCTAATTAGCGTAATTTAATTTATTTAGCCTGTTATTGGGCAAAATTCATGTGGCTAAACTAGGCCCAATAAATTTGTGAAAGCACGGTGTAATGATTAAATGAGCATGTTGAGTTGCCTATTTGGGTCAATGGAAATTGCTAGTTCTATACCACCATGAGGTAATCTTTGTGGTGACAACCACGGCCGCCAGAGGCCTATGGGACCGCACGTGTGAGGGCGTGGGTCATGACTAGTCACGTGGGCTTGGGGAGTGGAGCCGCGGGCTAGCCGATAGTGGTGGGAATGAGCTAGTAATTGCCGGAGACTATAGTTATTTGTAATGTGTTGAGTTGAGCATGTCAATTATCCATAATCATGATTAGCATTACTCACTAAGCATATAGCTTATATATTGTAATGGTTATTGAATAACCATCGTAGGTGATCGTGGCGAGGAATCGGGGAAGTGAGCTGGGAAGTGGCTTGGCTGGCTTATGGGTTTTGGGGGTTGTTGTAATCTTGTTAATAGTTACTTGCTTTTTAGTTTAAAGCTTGCAATATAGTTGTAATTAATCGGTTTTAATCTTGATGGTAGTACGAGTCATACTTTGGTTGGTTGTAAATGGTTATATTTAGTATTTTTCTTAAATTGTTTAAAAACTATTGTTTGTACTTGGAAACTCATACTTGTGACTTTGATTTTATTCTAAATGGTTTAAAGAATTAATGTTGATTTCAACTTGTGATTTGGTAATATTATTTGTGAATTTACTATTTGCTAAAATAGGTTTTTTTTGGCTAATTCAAAGACAGGATTTTATTTATTTATTTTATTATTGTTGAGCTTCTTTGGTTTAAGTTATTTTACACTTATTTTGGAACTTTAATGACTGGGATTAAGCCTTGGTGGCGTGCCACGTGTCCTAGGATCATCTGAGTGGTTCCGGGGCGTGACAAACATTGTAGGTTAACAACCACATGTTTGATAGTTTACCTCAATGATATTCTCTATCCTAGAATTTGCTACACACATTGAATCCATTTGTTGTTTGGTCCAAGGTGGGGGAATGTTCCCCAACCTCTATCTTTCCATTTGAAAAACTCCCTTCTAATTTGTCTTTGATTTAAGCTCACTCTTTACTTTATAAATAGTCATTGTAGTATAATTAGTATTAATTGAATCTCATGCAAAGACGAAAAGTCATTGTTTTTCTTATATAGTATTTTCCCCTTTTTTTCGCATTGTAATTGTTTACTAAGCTCCTATTATTGTTGTTGCATTCCAATCCCTATGGACTTAACACCCTACTTCCAATATTTCTTTTTTTAATAGGGTTAACAAAGTACTTGATTTTGGCATAATCATGAGTCTAACACGTAGATACCAATTTGGTTAAGTTCTGTGACAATTTTTCTACGATCCATTTTGGGATTCTCGCTTATAATCTAGAGTTCTTGTATATGATTTATACTCGAAGGTTAGAGGTGTAGTAGTCTTGATGTAGGGACGCATACTACAAGATGAATGATACTAATTGGGGATTTTTGGGTTGATACCATGTTTGGGTTCATTTGGATGCTAGGCATGTCTAATTGATTAATTTAGTTTTTTTTAGTTTTAATTGGGTAAACTCTTGTGGTTAATTAGGCTCAATTTGATAGCAAAAGCATGTTGTGGTTTCTTATGTGAGCATGCTAAATTGCCTATTTGGGTCAATGGGTTACTTGTACTTGTCATTGTGTGTGTTGGAGTTTGAGCCGACATGGGCTTTTGGGTATTGCACTTCTGAAGGGAGAGACGTGAGTGCCTACCGCTTTCGTGAACTTAGTGGTGGAGTCACTGACCGGATTGAGGGTGGAAACACTTGTTATTTCCGGCGACTATAATTATGTGTAATGTAATAAGTTTGGACTCGATATTGATCCATGTTGTCAATTGATATCATTCACTAAGCATATAGCTTATATATTGTAGTGATTATTGTATAACCATTGTAGGTGAACATCACAGAGAGGATCCGAAGAAGTATTCAACGAGCTTGGGTAAGAATGGGGCTGTGGTGTAGTTTAACGTTTGGTTTTATGTCTTTAATGTAGAACTTGTGTCAAGTTATATCCGATTTTCTTAATTGAGACTTGTGATAGTGTGGTGACTCTTATGGTGTGTAACCGTTAACTCGTTTGTCGTGTATCAAGCATATTTTGTATTTTCATAGTAGAATTCATGGTTGTTTTCTGTGTTAATGTGAAATGGTTTGGGTGTTTAAGACCTTGGGAAATTCCCCTATTGCTAAGTACAGTCGATTAAATCCGCAATCAGTCAACCGGATTTGTGTGTAAAATGAAGTCAGATTTCTCTATTTCTAAACCAATCGATTGGATTTGTCTTTACAGTCGACTGGATTAACATTTTCTAAACTGAGCTCACTGAGACAAGAATCTAGTCGATCAAATAGGTACCAATCGACTGACTTTGACACCACCCCCTTGCTGACTAAATCGACCAGATTGGCAACAGTCGACCAGATACGGATTCTACCAAAAACTGGCTCTCTGCATATCCTGGTATAGTTGACCGAATCTGTGTTTTGAATTAGGTTATTTTTATATATGTTTTAAAAAGAAAATTCTTTAATTCAGTGTTGTATGGTTCTTAATGAACATGTGGGAGTTAATTGTGAGCCTTGGTGGCGTGCCACGTGTCAGATAATCATTTAGGTGGTTCTGGGGCGTGACATTTGGTCATAACAGCTTGCTCTGTTAGCAATTTTAATGGTTATATTTTGGTCTTAACCACAGGGAGCATTAGTGTCACACCCCAACCCCCCCCCCCCCCCCCCCCCCCCCGTCGGATTAGGACACGTGTAACACGACTAACACATCCAAACATACACTAGTTAGGAAGAAAAATGTGAAGAAAACCATATTTAAAGAACTTTATTGTGATAAAAATAGCCCAAGGGAAAAATGGTCATTAATAAGGTATATCAAATTTTAATACCAAAAGATAGGTCTTTGAGTCTCGGTTCCAACGCACAAAACGGTGCGTTAATCTGAGTTTTCTAGAAAGAAATATGCATATTTTCGTAAAAGTAGACAATTGTTGAGACACAGGGGCAGATCGATCCACCCTTTAGGGCCGGATCGATCCTCTTGTGCATTTTAGCAGCAGAATGTCCTCAAGGAATCTCGGATGGATCCTCCCTTTAATATCCGGATCGATCCGGGTTCCAGCTGCTAAAAATGTTTCATAAACCAAGTTCAAACCTACTAACACTTATCCAAATCACATGGAAACTTCAATAAATTTTGGGGAAACATTTTCCAAACATTTCCAAGCATTTTTAAACTTAAACCAAGCATGTATGACCTAACACAACCATAATTGAATTTAAACATCATGAATTCAATCCTTTAAATCAAATTAAGCTTTGAAACTCAATTCTTAACAAAAGTTTATGAAACTAGTTGGACATGTACTCAAGATCATAACTAACATTTTATACACAAAAGGAGTTTGTTTGTAATACTTGCGACACCATCCGGACTTGCCGGAATGGTCCAACCTAACCACATATACCAAATTTGCCAAAACATGGATATCCACTCAATTCCTCAAGTTTTAACTCAAAGCTACCATATTACAAGTTTAAGATCTAAGTTCCATGGATACAACCAAAACACTAACATTGTCATTAAAGAAACTTTAATTACAATATTTTACAAGTTTGAAAGAAATTCTTAAACACAAGTCTCAAATCTCCCCCATCTCTTTCATTTCTCCTATCTCTCCCATCTCTCCCATCATTTTCTCTCCGCGTATTGCTCCGTACCTACGGTGGTTATTATTTACCACAACAGAAAAGGAAAATGATTTTCTTAAGCATTACGCTTAGGAAGCAATCTAAACATGGTTGAATGTTTAACACTTGCAATGCTACAAATAAACAAATATCTCATACTCATAATCGCCGAGTCACCAGTTCTATGGTTCATTCAGACCCGAAGACCTCCCTTGGTCCCGTGGTCACTTCTATTCCTCGGACTTCCGTATTACCGGATTCTTCCTCTTCACCACCCTTATTACTTCCAACAATGAACCATTTTCCCCAGTGCTCATTGATTACCACATAAGTATATAGGCATGTAACACATAAGCACAATAATTTTCATACAATTGACATGCAATTCATAATTTGAACAACTTTCATAGCCTCTAAGCATGATTTCATCAACATAATCTTAAACCCCAATCATTCTTAGGTTAAAAAACTCACCTTAAGCAAGATTATATCCAAAATTACACCAAGAAGATGATGAATTTCATCGAATTAAAACTTAATTCCCACTCCAACGAAATTCCTACACAAACTCGCCAGACGACATCTCACTGATTAGTACAAGCTACCCAAAATCTAACGAATAAACATAAATTAAAGGTATAGAAACGATCGTCTCACCTTCACGAGTCCAAAAACGGCTTCGGTTCGCGAATTGGACGTCGAACGGAGACAGAACAACGAAATTACGACGTCGGTGATGGTTTCTCCGAGCTCTCCTTCTCTTTAATTTTAATTTCTATAAATTTTGAGAGTCTCCCTCTCTCTAACACCTATACATGCATGTAAATGAGGTGTCTCCACCTCATTTTTCTCCTTTTTCATTTACACCCCCATAATTTCTAAAGTTCTTATTATGAAATCCCCCAAACATTCCATTATCTACCCAATTCTGTAATGAGTGTTTGTCTAAGTCCCGTATAGACCTAATGTGGCTCCCATATATTTTGTGAAATTGCTATCATACCTACTAGTTATGAATCCTTTTCATTTATACCCTTATGTGAGTATCCAACCTAACACTAAATGCTAATGTATAACATTATATAATATGAAAGCATTTTAGGAAAATATTCATGTGATCATATAAAATGCATTTAATCACATGAAATGCAAATATTTTTATCCGGGCCCTTCACTGGGTCCCATATCCAAACCAAACATGTCCCTCTTCACTGGGGACTTTTCACGGGCGAGTCCAAGCCTCCCCTTAACCATTATATACACTAATTACATGAATTAATGCATATTAAAATGATAACTAACCCTTTTTCCGGGTACGGGTGTTACATTTCTCCCTCCCTAAAAGGGAGTTTGGTACCCAAACTTACTCTTACCTCAGGAATCGAAGAGATGAGGGTATTTGGCACGAATCTCATCCTGTCGTTCCCATGTTGCTTCCTCAACGGAATGGCTACGCCATTGGACCATCACAGGAGGTACTACCTTGGTCTTCAATACTTGATCTTTTCTATCAAGAATTTGCACCGGATGCTCCACATAGGTCATATCCTCTCGAATCTCCAACGGCTCCGGAATGATAACATGTTTCGAATCCGGCACATAACGTCGAAGCATCGACACATGGAACACATTGTTAACATTTGCTAACTCTTGTGGCAACTTCAACCGATAAGCTAACGCTCCAACTCGATTCAAAATTAAATACGGTCCCACATATCTTGGATTGAGCTTACCTCGCTTACCAAACCGTGCTATGCCTTTTGACGGTGACACTTTCAAAAAGACATACTCACCTACATCGAACTCCAATGGTCTTCTACCCGTATCCGCGTAACTTTTATAACGACTTTGAGCCATTTGTAACCGCTGCTTAATAAATCGAATTTTGTTGGTAGTGATTTGAACTATCTCCGGTCCCAAAAGTTATTTTTCACACACGCATAAGGCATCATTCCAATACTAGTTTGAAAGCTGTTGTTATAAGAAAATTCAATCAATGGAAAATGAGATGCCCAATTAGCTTTAAAGTCCATAACACATACTCTCAACATGTCCTCTAAGATCTGAATCACCCTCTCGGATTGACCATCGGTCTGGGGATGAAAAGCGGTGCTAAAATGTAATGATGTCCCCATAGCCCTCTGTAAGCTCTCCCAAAACCTCGACACAAATCGAGTATCACGATCTGACACTATTGATACTGGTACCCCATGAAGTCTAATAATCTCTTTGATATAAATCTCTGCCAACTTTGATGAATTCTTGGTCTTGATAGGTAAGAAATGGGTTGACTTTGTCAACCGGTCAACAATAACCCAAATGCTATCATTTGACTTCTGAGATTTTGAAAATCCTGAAACAAAATCCATTGTGATATGTTCCCACTTCCACTCTGGTATCTCTAGATGGTGTAGTTCTCCTCCGGGTCGTTGATGTTCCAGTTTTACTTTTTGGCATGTCATACATTTAGCAACAAATTCCGCTACTTCCCGCTTCATACCACTCCACTAATAAATGTCTCGCAAGTCTCGGTACATTTTGGTACTACCTGGATGTACTGAATATCTTGTACTATGAGCTTCTTTCATAACTCTACCTCTCAAATCACCAACTTTAGGAACACATAAACGGTTGATGTATCTCAAAAAACCATCTTGAAAGCTGAACTCTGGCCTTCTACCCTCAGGTAATTCATCTAAAATTTTCTTGAATTCTGGGTCTAGAAGTTGATTAGCCTTGATTTCACTAATCAAACTCGGTTGTGCCACAATCGCAGCCATTAAACCACTTCTAATTTTGGGAATGACTTCAAGTTCTAATTGTTCAAATTCTTTCACTAGCTTCTCCTGTGTTGTTAAGGCATAAGCTAAGTTTTCTGACGACTTCCGGCTCGAGACATCGGTGACTACATTCTCTTTCCCAGGGTAAGACTGAATTTTCAAACCATAATCTTTCATGAGCTCCAACCCCTCCTTTGTCGCATGTTAAGGTCTCTCTGAGTGAACAAGTATTTCAAACTTTTATAGTCGATAAAAATTTCACACGTCTCCCCATACAAATAATGTCTCCAAATCTTCTAAGCGAAGATCACCGCTGCTAACTCCAACTCATGAGTCAGATAGTTCTTCTCGTGAGGTCTCAACTGTCGTGAAGCATAAGCTATCACCATGTCATCTTATGTCAAGACGCATCCCAAGCCTTGATGAGAAGCATCACTGTAAATTCTGAAATTTTCAGTACTTGTCGGAATTGTAAGTATTAGTGTCGTTGTCAACTTTTTCTTCAATTCTAGAAAACACTCATCACATTCCTTGTCCCATTCAAATGGTACATCTTTTCTCATTAGTTTCATCATTGGAGTTGCAATTTTAGAAAAATCTTAGACAAATCTCTGTAGTGTCCGGCTAGCCCTAAGAAACTTCGAATCTCTAACACATTCGTCGGTCTCAACCAATTCATTACAGCTTCATTCTTTTGTGGGTCCATTGAGATGCCCTCCTAAGAGATCACATGGTGACACTTGTTAACCAAAACTCGATTTTCTTTAGCTTTCCAAATAATTATTTTCTCGGAGTCGTTGCAACACTAATCTCAAGTGATGTTCATGCTCCTCTGGACTCTTAGAATAAATGAGAATGTCATCAATGAAGACTATTACAAACTC
Source organism: Hydrangea macrophylla (assembly GCA_033977485.1). Lineage (NCBI taxonomy): Eukaryota > Viridiplantae > Streptophyta > Magnoliopsida > Cornales > Hydrangeaceae > Hydrangea > Hydrangea macrophylla. The sequence goes on from CM066987.1 coordinate 8,245,751, forward strand.
ATCCAAATATGATTTAAACACTTGGTTCATTGAATCCATGAGGGCAGCAGGTGAATCAGTAACCCCAAAAGGCATCACTAGAAATTCATAGTGTCCGTAACGAGTCCTAAAGGCTGTCTTTTCTACATCCTCGACTTTAACTTTCAGTTGATGGTACCCTGACCTCAATTCAATCTTTGAAAATACCTGAGCCCCTTGAAGCTGATCAAATAGGTGGTCAATACGTGGCAACGGGTACTTGTTCTTGATTGTTACTTTGTTGATTTCCCAGTAATCAATGCACATCCGCATTGTGCCATCCTTCTTCTTTACAAATAACACCGGTGCATCCCACGGGGATACACTAGGCCGAATAAAACCCATGTCTACCAACTCTTGCAACTGAATTTTTAATTCTTTCAACTCAACTGGTGCCATTTGGTACAGTGCTCGTGATATAGGTTGCGTTCCTAGCATGACATCGATACCAATCTCAATCTCTCGGTCAATTAGTACGCTAGGCAAATCTTCTAGAAATACATCTGGAAATCCTCTAACTACCAAAATCTCCTCAAGTTTAAGATCGACACCTCTAGTATCAAGAATACTACACAAAAACCCTCGGCAACCCTTCTTTAATAGCCGACATGCCTCAGTGTCTGACACAATATATGGTGGTGCTACAACACCCTTGCCTTGAAAATAAAATGCCTCTTGATTTGGAACACGAAATTCTACCCCTTTATTGTTACAATCAATATTCGTGTGATTAGCCGCTAACCAATCCATTCCTAATATGACATCGAAGTGTTGAACAACTAACGGTACCAAATCGACGGTCAATTCTTTACCATTCATGTTATGCTCACATTTTTTAAATACACCCAAACTAATCAATGGAGCCCCTGACGGTATTGTAATAGATAAATCATAGTCTAGAAATTCTAATGGTTTATCTAGTTGCTTAGCGAAGTGATGTGATACAAACGAGTGTGTGGATCTCAAATCTATAAGTACATTTGCTAGGTGTGAGCAAATGGGAACCATATCTGAAACGACAGTGTCAGCAGAAGTAGTCTCTCCCAACTTGAGTTGATACGACCTCGCCTCCCGCTGTTCTCTCCTCGGAGGTTATTGAGTAGGTCTCGGTGTAATTGCACTTGCAGCATATGACCCAGAACTTGAAGCTCCTTTACATTTGGTAGGAAAATCTTTCGCTTGGTGTCCCAACTCCTTGAAAGTAAAGCATCGACCCCTCATATCCACATTCTGATTTGGGCGCCATATGTCCTGGTTGTCAGCAAATGTTGTAAGTGATCGAATTTGAAAGTTGATTGCACTGTCCCCAATGAAATTCTGACAAGTTAAACACCTTGTTTTGTTTCAACTAGAACCACTACCACTACTAGCTGATGAACCTCCCGTACTTTTCCTATTCGCACTACCTTGACTACTAAACTAACTTGTTCCCGGTCGTTTACTTTTTTGACTCGATGGTAGTGGTATGTTTGAAGTATACCTAAGGTCTCTCTCAGCAATAGAAGCATTGTCCAATGCCTTAGCATAGGTCTCTGGCCAGAATACAGTCACTCGTCCTCGGATATCGTTCCGAAGCCCTGCCACAAATTTCCTTGCTTTTACTTTTTTAGTTGTTATTAGATCCCCTATAAACCTTTCCAGACTTGTAAATTGTGTTGAGTACTCTCGGACTAACTTTTCCCCTTGCACCAACTCCATAAACTCCTAAGCCTTTTGAACCCCAAATGATTCTGGGAAGTATTGTTCATTGAAAATCTCAAGAAATTGATCCCACATTGTTGGTTGACCCAGGCCCAGCTTGGTACACCACCAATATTGTGCTTCATCCTTTAACGTATCGGCAGCAAATAAAACTTTCTGTTCCTTTGTACATGGTAATACCCTAAAAATCTTCTCCATATCTGAAACCCAAAAGTTTGCTTTCATCGGATCGGCCTCCCTATGAAATATTATTAGTTTCTGCTTATGGAACTTAGAAATAGTAACAATTTCCTCCCTCGGATTTGGATTTGGTTGTATCGGTCTTTCCTCAACCACATGAGTTTTGGCGACTCAAACCCATCCTTCTATTTCCCTTTCAAATCGTTTCATCCGGTTTGAGGTGTCACCTCCAGACATAATGCCTGGCACCCACATTATAATTACACACACATACATATTACTTTAAATAAACATATGGCATGCTAATTAACTGTAAAAACATGTTAAGTAAACGTGCATGCATGATCATATAAATATGTTGTGTGCACACTATGCGTTGTACGTCTCTCATCCCAAAGGCTCTAACCTACTGCTCTAACACCAAAAATTGTCACACCCCAATCGGCCCCGACGGATTAGGACACGTGTAATAAGAATAACACACCAAACATACACTAATTAGGAAGAAAAATGTGAAGAAAACCGTTTTTAAAGTACTCTATTGTGATAAAAAATAGTCCAATGGCAAAATGGTCATTAATAAGGTATATCAAATTTTAATACCAAAAGATAGGTCTTTGAGTCCCGGTTCTAATGCACAAAACGGTGCGCGAATTCGAGTTTTCTAGAAAGAGATATTTTTATTTCCGTAAAAGTTGACAGTTGCTGAGAAATAGGGGCGGATCAATCCACCCTTTATGGCCGGATCGATCCTCTCGTGCATTTTACCAGCAAAATGTCCTCGAGGAATCGCGGATCGATCCAACCTTTAATACCTGGATCGATCCAGGTTCCTGCAGAACAGTTCCTGCTGCTAAAAATGCTGCAAAAACCAAGTTCAAACCTACCAACACTTATCTAAATCACATGAAAACTTCAATAAACTTTGGGGAAACATTTCCCAAACATTTCCAAGCATTTTTAAAGTTAAACCAAGCATGTTTGACCTAACACAACCACAATTGAATCAAAACATCATGAATTCAATCCTTTAAATCAAATTAAGCTTTGAAACTCAATTCTTAACAAAAGTTTATGAAACTAGTTGGACATGTACTCAAGATCATAACTAACATTTTATACACAAAAGGAGTTTGTTTGTAATACTTGCGACACCATCCGGACTTGCCGGAATGGTCCAACCTTACCACATATACCAAATTTGCCAAATTTGCCAAAACATGGATATCCACTCAATTCCTCAAGTTTTAACTCAAAGCTACCATATTACAAGTTTAAGATCTAAGTTCCATGGATATAACCAAAACACTAACATTGTCATTAAAGAAACTTTAATTACAATATTTTACAAGTTTGAAAGAAATTCTTAAACACAAGTCTCAAATTTCCCCCATCTCTTTCATCTCTCCTATCTCTCCCATCTCTCCCATCATTTTCTCTCCGCGTATTGCTCCGTACCTGCGGTGGTTATTATTTACCACAACAGAAAAGGAAAATGATTTTCTTAAGCATTACGCTTAGGAAGCAATCTAAACATGGTTGAATGTTTAACACTTCCAATACTACAAATAAACAAATATCTCATACTCATAATCGCCGAGTCACCAGTTCTATGGTTCATTCAGACCCGAAAACCTCCCTTGGTCCCGTGGTCACTTCTATTCCTCGGACTTCCGTATTACCGGATTCTTCCTCTTCACCACCCTTATTACTTCCAACAATGAACCATTTTCTCCGGTGCTCATTGATTACCACATAAGCATATAGACATGTAAACACATAAGCACAATAATTTTCATATAATTGACATGCAATTCATAATTTAACAACTTTTATAGCCTCTAAGTATGATTTCAACAACACAATACATGTGTAAACATTGAACACCTTAAACCCCAATCATTCTTAGGCTAGAAAACTCACCTTAAGCAAGATTATATCCAAAATTACACCAAGAAGATGCTGAATTTCACTGAATTAAAACTTAATTCCCACTCCAACGAGATTCCTACACTAACTCGGTAGATGATGCCTCACCGATTAGTACGAGCTACCAAAAATCTAATGATTAAACATAAATTAAAGATATAAAAATGATCGTCTCACCTCCACGAGTCCGAAAACGGCTTCGGTTCGCGAATTGGACGTCGGACGGCGACGGAACGGCGGACGTACGGCGTCGGTGACGGTTTCTCCGAGCTCTCCTTCTCTTTAATTTTAATTTCTGTAAATTTTGAGAGTCTCCCTCTCTCTAACACCTATACATGCATGTAAATGAGGTATCTTCACCTCATTTTTCTCCTTTTTCATTTACACCCCCATAATTTTTAAAGTTCTTATTATGAAATCCCCCAAATATTCCATTATCTACCCAATAATGTAATGAGTGTTTGTCTAAGTCCCGTATAGGTCCCAACGTGGGTCCCATATATTTTGTGAAATTGCTATCACACCTACAAGTTATGAATCCTTTTCATTTATACCCTTATGTGAGTATCCAACCTAATACCAAATGCTAACGTATAACATTAAATAATATGAGAGAATTTTAGGCAAATATTCATGTAATCATATAAATGCATTTAATCACATGAAATGCAAATATTTTTATCCGGGCCCTTCATTGGGTCTCATAACCAAACCAAAACATGTCCCTCTTCACTGGGGACTTTTCACGGGCGAGTATAAGCCTCCTCTTAACCATTATACACACTAATTACATGAATTAATGCATATTAAAATAAAAATTAACTCTTTTATCGGGTACGGGTGTTACAATTAGTGCCAAAATTTAAAGCACATGGGGTAAGTGAAAATTGGCGAAAGGGTGTAACTAACTGTATTTAACCTTATATTTTTGTCTTAGCCTTCTTCACTAATTTGAATAAAGTGATCAGAATATAATTTAAAGGGTAAATATCATTGACCTCCCTTGAGGTATTATATAATATCAACGACCTCTCCTCGGTTTTAAAAAATATCAATGACCTCCCTTATTTTTTTAACGTAGTTTCAGTGGGCACCCTTCCGTTAACGGCACTTAACGGCGTCGAACGAAATATGCTGACATTATAAAAAATTACACCAACATGACTCAAATACCCCTAACCAATATTTACATAGTGGTTTGTTTCTCTCCAAAAGCCCTAAATCTCCAATTCCCCTCTCTCTCTCTCTCTCTCTCTACCCAGACCTTCCCTCCAAGAACGTAGGTGATAAGCTTAAACTCAAATCTCTCTCAAATAAGTGTCACTACAACAGATTTGACTTTTTGTGGCGCGCAAAGTGCATCACCAATAATCAAAACGCGTCACAAATACTTATTTGTGACGCGGTAACGCGTCACAATTGGGGTCACAAAATCCCTAGTTGCAAATAATTTTTTTGTGACGCAGTCAACGCGTCACAAATAATAATATTAGTTGTGACGCCATAGTGCGTCACAAATAATAAAAAACGACGTCACAAATAAACTGCAATGAATACCAAATACACGTGCCACAAATAAGAGCATTATTTGTGACGCACTATGCGCGTCACAAATAATCACAAAGAGTGATTATTTGTGACGCATAGTAGGCATCACAAATAATAATTTTCATTTTAAGAATATTAATTGTGACGCCTGTATATGCGTTACCAAAAAAAATTTCCATTTTAAGAATATTAATTGTGGCGCCTCTATATGCATCACAAATAATAATTTCCATTTTTAAGAATATTATTTGTGACGTATATATTTGCGTCATAAATAATAATTTCCATTTTAAAAATACTATTTGTGACGCATGTATCTGCGTCACAAATACACTATCAGAATTTTGTAAAGCATTTGTGACGCATTATAATGCGTCACAAATGCTACAGGAAAATTATATATATATATATATTTTCCTAATTAGGTAATTTTTACATGCTATATACCTGCGCTACATACCTGCGATAATTTTAATATTTCAAAAACACAACTACGAAACGCATGCACAAGAAATAAACATCCAAAATACTAATTCATACAAATAAAAATTTAAAGATCAAGTCCAACAACCAAAATGCTAATTCATACAAATAAAAACTTAAGTGTTTTCAACTCTAGAAAGGCGCGTTCATGCTTCTCTGTCCAAGAAATCATTTTGGTTCTAACCCCACACTGATTCAATATTTCCAAGTCTATTACGAGAATGCAAATTCCTAATCTTATACCTTGACGCCATGGATCCAAGTTTTTGGCACATCTTGAGCAATAGGTTCTTAGTCATATCGCCACGTCAACATGGAGATACTGGGTCAACCGGAGGAGGTGCCTTGAATTCAGCTATCCCGAGCTGATCCATCGATACTACCCGGTCTGTGCCTAGAGCTCGGGATCCCGAGGCAGATGCATCCTCCTAGAAGGTACAGCCCAGGCCTGCCCCATGGCTTGCTCTACGAGGTTGCTAGCAGTTCCCTAATATGGTCAGAAGATTAATTAGAGCAGTTTTCTAAACCACTTAGGAAACTTCCATGATTTATGCTAATCATATGCAATTAGATTAGGCTACCTAATCTACTCACTTACCTTGTACGAGTGGCCTCTTGCATCTATAAAAGAGATCACTCACCCCTATTAAAGGGGATGGTAATCTTATCTCAGAAAGAGAGCGATATACACATCACTCTTACGCATATACCCGACCGGTCTCTGGTAGTAACGCCCTCCTTGTTGGTTTACGATTTCACCCCCCAAACCCCAAGAACCAAGCATTTTCAAGCCTAAGTATGTCAAAACTAGTTTTTTTGCGCGTTATTTGATAACCGGAGGTTCGTTTTGCATTCTGTTTGTTCCGAAAACTTTATTTAGGCGTGTTTATAGTACTGGTTAAGTTTCATGTCCATCGGATCGGCAGTTTACAATTTGACCCCCCCAAACCCCAAAAATAAAGCATTTTCAAGCCTAAGTATGTCAAAACTAGTTTTTTTTACGCATTACTTAATAACCGGAAATCCTTTTTGCATTCTGTTTAATTCCAAAACTTTCTTTAGGCGTGTTTGTAGTGCTAGTTAAGTTTCACGTCCATCGGATCGGCGGTTTACGATTTGACCCCCTCAAACCCCATAAACTAAGCATTTTCAAGTCTAAGTATGTCAAAACTAGTTTTTACGCGTTATTTGATAACCGGAAGTCAGTTTTGCATTCCATTTGCTCCGACAACTTTTTCTAGGCGTGTTTGTAGTACTGGTTAGGTTTCACGTCCATCGGATCGGCGGTTTACGATTTCACCCCCCCAAACCCCATAAACCAAGCATTTTCAAGCCTAAGTATGTCAAAACTAGTTTTTTTACGCGTTATTTGATAACCGAAAGTCCGTTTTGCATTCCGTTTGTTCTGATAACCTTCTTTAGGCGTGTTTGTAGTGCTGGTTAAGTTTCACATCCATCGGATTGTCGGTTTATGATTTGACCCCCCCAAACCATAAACCAAGCATTTTCAAGCCTAAGTATGTCAAAACTAGTTTTTTTCGCGTTATTTGATAACCGGAAGTCCTTTTTTGCATTCTGTTTGTTCTGACAACTTTCTTTAGGCGTGTTTGTAGTGATGGTTAAGTTTCACGTCCATCGGATCGGCGGTTTAACGATTTGACCCCCCCAAATCCCAAAAATCAATCATTTTCAAGCCTAAGTATGTCAAAACTAGTTTTTTACGCGTTATTTAAAAACCGGAAGTCCTTTTTGAATTCCGTTTGTTTCCACAACTTTCTTTAAGCGTGTTTGTAGTGCTGGTTAAGTTTCACATCCATTGGATTGGCGGTTTACGATTTGACCCCTCAAACCCCATAAACCAAGCATTTTCAAGCCTAAGTATGTCAAAACTAGTTGTTTACGTGTTATTTGATAACCGGAAGTCCGTTTTGCATTCCGTTTGTTCTGACAACTTTCTTTAGGCGTGTTTTTAGTGCTGGTTAAGTTTCACGTCCATCGAATCGGCGGTTTACGATTTGACCCCCCCAAACCCCATAAACCAAGCATTTTCAAGCCTAAGTATGTCAAAACTAGTTTTTTACGCGTTATTTGATAACCGGAAGTCCGATTTGCATTCTGTTTGTTCTTACAACTTTATTTAGGCGTGTGGGAGGTACGAGTAAAGTTTTGATAACCGAAAGTCCAATTTGCGAGTCAAGTTTTGTGATTACCGGATCGACGGTTTGCATTTTTACCCCCCCCCCCCCCTCCAAAACCCCAAAAACTTAGTCTACGAGATAAAAAAGTTGTTTTGTATTGTATCTTGATAATTGGAAGTCTAATTCGCGTTCTGTTTCTTCCTGCAACTTTCTTTAGACGTGTGAGAGGTACGAGTAAAGTTTTGTGCTTAACGGATCGACGGCTTGCATTTTGACCCCCCAAACCCCAAAAACTAAGTCTACGAGATGAAAAAGTTGTTTTGTATTGTATCTTGATAAGCGGCAGTCTGATTCATGTTCTGTTTCTTCCTGCAACTTTTATTAGATGTGTGAGAGGTGCGTGTAAAGTTTCATGGTTACCGAATCGACGGTTTACAATTTGACCCCCCAACCCCCAAAACTTAGTTTTTCATAGTCTACGAGGTTAAAAAGTTATTTTGTAGTGTATCTTGATAACCGGGAGTCCGATTCTGGTTCTGTTTCTTCCTATAGCTTTCTTTAAACGTTTGGGAGGTGTGAGTTAAGTTTCGTGATTACCGGATTGACGGTTTGCATTTTGACCCCCCAAACCCCAAAAACTTAGTTTTTCATAATCTACGAGGTTTCAAAGTTATTTTGTAGTGTATCTTGATAACCGGGAGTCCAGTTTTGGTTCTATTTCTTTCTGCAGCTTTCTTTAGACATGTGGGAGGCGTGAGTTAAGTTTCACAGTTACCGGATCGACGGTTTGCATTTTGAACCCCCAAACCCCAAAAACTTAGTTTTTCATTGTCTAAGAGGTGAAAAAGTTATTTTGTAGTGTATCTTGATAACTGGGAGTCCGATTCCTGTTCTGTTTCTTCCTACAACTTTCTTTAGATGTGTGGGAAGTGTGAGTTAAGTTTTGTGGTTACCGGATCCAAGGTTTGCATTTTGACCCCCCAAACCACAAAAACTTAGTTTTTCATAGTCTACGAGGTTTTAAAGTTGTTTTGTAGTGTATCTTGATAACCGGGAGTCCGATTCGCATTCTGTTTTTTTTTGAAGCTTTTTTTAGACATGTGGGAGGTGCGAGTTAAGTTTTGTGGTTACCGGATCGACGGTTTGCATTTTGAACCCCCTAACCCCAAAAACGTAGTTTTTCATAGTCTAAGAGATAAAAAATTTGTTTTGTAGTGTATCTTGATAACCGGGAGTCTGATTCTCATTCCGTTTCTTCTTGCAACTTTTTTAGATGCATGGGAGGTGCGTGTTAATTTTCGTGGTTACCGGATCGACGGTTTGTATTTTGACCCCCCAAACCCCAAAAACTTAGTTTTTCATTGTCTACGAGGTGAAAAAGTTGTTTTGTACTGTATCTTGATAATCGGGAGTCCGATTCTCATTCCGTTTCTTCCTGAAGCTTTCTATAGATATGTTGGAGGTGGGTGTTAAGTTTTGTGCTTACCATATCGACGGTTTGCAATTTGACCCCTCAAACCCCAAAAACTTAGTCTACGAGGTAAAAAAGTTATTTTGCAGTATATCTTGCTAACAGGAAGGCCGATTCCCGTTCCGTTTCTTCCTGTAAATTTCTATTTATATGTGGAAGGTACATGTTAAGTTTTGTGGTTACAGGATTGACGGTTTACATTTTAACCCCCCAAACCCCCAAAACTTAGTTTTTCATAGTCTACTAGGTGAAAAAGTTATTTTGTAGTATATCATGATAACCGAGAGTCCGATTCTCATTCTATTTCTTCCTATAACTTTCTTCAGATGCATGGGAGGTGAGTGTTAAGTTTCGTGCTTACCAGATTGACGGTTTGCAATTTGACCCCCCAAATCCCAAAAAATTAGTTTTTCAAAGTCTACGAGGTGAAAAAGTTATTTTGTAGTGTATCTTGATAACCGGGAGTCCAGTTCTGGTTTTGTTTCTTTCTGCAGCATTTTTTAGACATGTGGGAGGTGTGAGTTATGTTTCGCGATTACCGGATCGACGGTTTGCATTTTGAACCCCCAAACCCCAAAAACTTAGTTTTTCATAGTCTAAGAGGTGAAAAAGTTGTTTTGTAGTGTATCTTGATAACCGGGAGTCCGATTCCTGTTCTGTTTCTTCCTACAGCTTTCTTTAGACGTGTGGGAGGTGTGAGTTAAGTTTCGTGGTTACCGGATCGACGATTTGCATTTTGACCCCCCAAATCACAAAAACTTAGTTTTTCATAGTCTACGAGGTTTCAAAGTTGTTTTGTAGTGTATCTTAATAACCGGTAGTCCGATTCACGTTATGTTTCTTTATGCAACTTTCTTTAGACATGTGGGAGGTGCGAGTTAAGTTTCATGGTTACCGAATCGACGGTTTGCATTTTGAACCCCCAAACCCCAAAAACTTGGTTTTTTATAGTCTAAGAGGTGAAAAAGTTGTTTTGTAGTGTATCTTGATAATCGGGAGTTTGATTCTCATTCCGTTTTTTCCTACAACTTTCTTTAGACGCGTGGGAGGTGCGTGTTAATTTTCGTGGTTACCGGATCGACGGTTTATATTTTGACCCCCCAAACCCAAAAACTTAGTTTTTCATTATCTACGAGGTAAAAAAGTTGTTTTGTACTGTATCTTCATAACCGGGAGTCCAATTCATGTTCTATTTCTTCCTACAGCTTTCTTTAGACGTGTGGGAGGTGGTTGTTAAGTTTCGTGCTTACCAGATCGACGGTTTGCAATTTGACCCCCCAAACCACAAAAACTTAGTCTACGAGGTAAAAAAGTTGTTTTGCAGTATATCTTGCTAACCGGGAGGCCGATTCCCGTTCTATTTCTTCCTGCAACTTTCTATTGATATGTGGGAGGTGCGTTTTATGTTTTATGATTACCGGATTGACGGTTTGCATTTTAACCCCCCAAACCCCCAAAACTTAGTTTTTCATAGTCTACGAGGTAAAAAAGTTATTTTGTAGTATATCTTGAAAACCGGGAGTCCGATTCTCATTCCGTTTCTTCCTACAACTTTTTTTAGACGCGTGGGAGATGGGTGTTAAGTTTCGTGCTTACCAGATTGATGGTTTGCAATTTGACCCCCAAACCCCAAAAAATTAGTTTTTCAAAAGTCTACGAGGTAAAAAAGTTATTTTGTAGTGTATCTTGATAACCGGGAGTCCAGTTTTGGTTCTATTTCTTTCTGCAGCTTTCTTTAGACATGTGGGAGGCGTGAGTTAAGTTTCACAGTTACCGGATCGACGGTTTGCATTTTGAACCCCCAAACCCCAAAAACTTAGTTTTTCATAGTCTAAGAGGTGAAAAAGTTGTTTTGTAGTGTATCTTGATAACCGGGAGTCCGATTCCAGTTTTGTTTCTTCCTACAGCTTTCTTTAGATGTGTGGGAGGTGTGAGTTAAGTTTCGTGGTTACCGGATCGACGGTTTGTATTTTGACCCCCCAAACCCCAAAAACTTAGTTTTTCATAGTCTACGAGGTTTCAAAGTTGTTTTGTAGTGTATCTTGATAACCGGGAGTCTGATTCATGTTCTATTTCCTTCTACAGCTTTCTTTAAGCATGTGGGAGGTGCGAGTTAAGTTTTGTGATTACCGGATCGACGGTTTGTATTTTGAACCCCCAAACCCCCAAAACTTGGTTTTTCATAGTCTAAGAAGTGAAAAAGTTGTTTTATAGTGTATCTTGATAACCCGGAGTCTGATTTTCATTCTGTTTCTTCTTGCAACTTTCTTTAGATGCGTGGGAGGTGCGTGTTAATTTTCGTGGTTACCGGATCGACGCTTTGCATTTTGACCCCCCAAACCCCAAAAACTTAGTTTTTCATAGTCTACGAAGTTTCAAATATGTTTTGTAGTGTATCTTGATAATCGGGAGTCCGATTCGCGTTCTATTTTTTTGTGCAGCTTTCTTTAGATGTGTGGGAGGTGCGAGTTAAGTTTCGTGGTTACCGGATTGACGATTTACATTTTGAACCCCCAAACCCCAAAAACTTAGTTTTTCATAGTCTAAGAGGTGAAAAAGTTATTTTGTAGTGTATCTTGATAACCGGGAGTCTGATTCCCATTCCGTTTCTTCCTGCAACTTTCTTTAGACGCGTGGGAGGTGTGTGTTAATTTTCGTGGTTACCGGTTTGACGGTTTGTATTTTGACCCCCCAAACCCCAAAAACTTAGTTTTTCATTGTCTACGAGGTGAAAAAGTTGTTTTGTACCGTATCTTGATAACCGGGAGTCCGATTCCTATTCTGTTTCTTCTTGTAGCTTTCTTTAGATGTATGGGAAGTGGGTGTTACGTTTCGTCCATACCAGATCGACGGTTTGCAATTTGACCCCCTAAATCCCAAAAACTTAGTCTACGAGGTAAAAAAGTTGTTTTGCAGTATATCTTGCTAACCGGGAGGCCGATTCCCGTTCCATTTCTTCCTGCAATTTTCTATAGATATGTGGGAGGTGCGTGTTAAGTTTTGTGGTTACCGGATTGACGGTTTACATTTTAACCCCCCAAACCCCCAAAACATAGTTTTTCATAGTCTACGAGGTGAAAAAGTTATTTTGTAGTGTATCTTGATAACCGGGAGTCCGATTCTCCTTCCGTTTCATCTTGTAACTTTCTATAGATACATGGGAGGTGGGTGTTATGTTTCGTGCTTACCAGATAGACGGCGAAACCCCAAAAAATTAGTTTTTCATAGTCTACGAGGTTTCAAAGTTGTTTTGTAGTGTATCTTGACAACCGGGAGTCTGATTCACGTTCTGTTTCTTTTTGCAGCTTTCTTTAAGCATGTGGGAGGTGCGAGTTAAGTTTCGTGGTTACCGGATCGACGGTTTACATTTTGAACCCCCAAACCCCCAAAACTTGGTTTTTCATAGTCTAAGAGGTGAAAAAATTATTTTGTAGTGTATCTTGATAACCCGGAGTCTGATTTTTATTCTGTTTCTTCTTGCAACTTTCTTTAGATGCGTGGGAGGTGTGTGTTAATTTTTGTGGTTACCGGATCGACGGTTTGCATTTTGACCCCCCAAACCCCAAAAACTTAGTTTTTCATAGTCTACGAGGTTTCAAAGTTGTTTTGTAGTGTATCTTGATAACCGGGAGTCTGATTCGCGTTCTGTTTCTTTCTGCGGCTTTCTTTAGACATGTGGGAGGTTCGAGTTAAGTTTCGTGGTTACCGGATCGACGGTTTTTATTTTGAACCCCCAAACCCCCAAAACTTAGTTTTTCATAGTCTAAGAGGTGAAAAAGTTATTTTGTAGTGTATCTTGATAACCGGGAGTCTGATTCTCATTCTGTTTCTTCCTACAACTTACTTTAGACGCGTGGGAGGTGTGTGTTAATTTTTGTGGTTAGCGGATCGACGGTTTGCATTTTGACCCCCCAAACCCCAAAAAACTTAGTTTTTCATAGTCTACGAAGTTTCAAAGTTGTTTTGTAGTGTATCTTGATAATCGGGAGTCCGATTCACGTTCTGTATCTTTTTGCAGCTTTCTTTAGACATGTGGGAGGTGTGAGTTAAGTTTCGTGGTTACCAGATCGACGGTTTTTATTTTGAACTCCCAAACCCCAAAAAATTAGTTTTTCATAGTTTAAGAGGTGAAAAAGTTGTTTTGTAGTGTATCTTGATAACCGAGAGTCTGATTCTCATTCCGTTTCTTCTGAAAACTTTCTTTAAACGCGTGGGAGGTGGGTGTTAATTTTCGTGGTAACCGGATCGACGGTTTGTATTTTGACCCCCCCCCCAAACCCCAAAAACTTAGTTTTTCATTGTCTACGAGGTGAAAAAGATGTTTTGTACTGTATCTTGATAACCGGGAGTCCGATTCCCGTTCCGTTTCTTCCTACAACTTTCTTTAGACGCGTGGGAGGTGCGTGTTAATTTTTGTGGTTACCGGATCGACGGTTTGCATTCTGACCCCCCCAATCCCAAAAACTTAGTCTAGGAGGTTAAAAAATTGTTTTGCAGTATATCTTGCTAACTGGGAGTCCGATTCCCGTTCCGTTTCTTCCTTCAACTTTATTTAAATACTAGGGATTTAATTTTTGATTTTATTTGTGGCGCACAATATGCGTCACAAATAGTCGGGATTTTATTTATGGCGCACAATATGCGTCATAAATAGTAGGGATTTTATTTGTGACGCATCAGATGCGTCACTGGTAGTAATGATTTTAATTGTGGCGCACCAGATGCGTCACAACTAGTAAGGATTTTATTTGTGGTGTAGGATTTTATTTGTGACGCACCAAATGCGTCACAAGTAAAGTCCAATAATTGGTCAACCTAATTTTTTTGTGAGATCTGTAAGTGCGTCACAAATACTAAATACGCGTCACAAATAATGATCTTTTGTGACGTGTTTGCGCGTCAAAAAAAGTGCGCGTCACAAAAAATCATATTTGTTGTAGTGTGTTACACACACTCTTGATCTCCTCCTATCAACACTGCTACACACACCCAGAGATAAACATGCACATAAAATCCCATAGGCAGAGACATAACGCAATGACACACACATACACAAATGCATACACACACGCGCGCACACACACACAATTAAAGAAAACTACGTACCCTCACAATTGTGTCATGAGAAGTAAATGCACAAAAGATACCCTCGATTAGAAGAAAATCTGTAAATGCCATCAGTATAAATTGATCGCAAATATTTAACCTTTCTAATTTTTTTTTTGGCTAAGATCTCTAAAGTTTTTCTTTTCATACATGTCTATATCAATATGCCTATGCAACATATTTTGTCTGCTTATTTGGGAAAAACAAGTTTAAAAAGAAAAGAAAATAAAAACACTCTCTTTCTAGAAAAGAGAGAGAGAGAGAGAGAGAGAGAGAGAGAGAGCTGGGTTCGGATCGGGGGTTGGCTTCGCAAAAGGGGCATTTTTTTTTTTTTTTCTGCAGAGATCCCCAATTCGTATTGCCATTGATGAGTATCATGCCATTGATGAGATTGATACATGGGTTGATTTTGTATCAACCATAGTTGAAGTGGGTCTCAAATTGTATCAGCTCCAATCTGCCCATAACACAGAGAAATAAGTTTTCCAATTAATTCCTTCATGTTGCTGATCTTATCCTTCTTTTGCATGTTTATTCGCTTTTACGTATGCTAATGTGAGTATGAGAGAAGTTTCTCTCAATGTTAGAGGTAAAATTAATGTGGATTTCTGAATGGTGGTGTATTTTGTTTTGGCTTTTTTTTTTTAATAAAAGGGTAAAAGGGTAACTTTACCTATTCTGTTACCATAGTCAGTCAAATGTAACTGAGCGGGGGGTTATTGATATTTTTCAAAATCTAGAGGAAGTTGATATTATGTAATACCTCAAGGAATGTCAATGATATTTACCCTAATTTAAACTTACTTTTATTTTTCACTATTTGTAATTTTTTTGGATAATCCCCAATGATATTTTATGAATTTTTCTTGAATATTAGTGGTTTCTAACAGTATTATTCATACATCAAGGCTGGGTAGCAAGTAAAACCGACTAAATTACACTACCTCCATGAAAAAATTTGGAAAATTGTAAATGAATTCCCTTTTTATTGTCTAGATTACATTAACAACCCCTTATATATTTGTTGGTACTTGGTCGATAGGGAGTTCGTTCAACTATTTAAGTTATGCACTTAAAAGCATAGGTTGGTATATCTCAAGTGGTAAAAGCTTGATATATATAAGTCTCCTCTAATGCATAAGTTCAGGGTTCAAACCACATCCCCTTTCCCATATATAAAAAAAAATTAAAAAATGTTATGCACTTAAAAGGTTACCCCTACACTTAAATTAATACCACAAATTTTTTTTTTATCATGAGTGATTTTAATAGTTACATAAAAACTTGTTAATGATGACCCAATCCATTCACTTTTTAATGTGCAATGGAATATGTTACTAAAATCTCAAGTAAATTTATGTCAGTGTAATTTCAAAAAACAAGAGGGATCTATAACAATTGTCTGAATTCTCTAGATGGTCAATTCAATTTTTTCAATTAAGACTCTCAATTTTTACATCGATTTCAATTAAAGACAACTGAAGTCAATTAGTTTCAATTGAGTACACTTATTAAAACCCTTTAATACTCATATTTGGCTTCAATTGTTCCTGTAAAAGTTGAATACCTTAAGTGGAACAAATAATTTCAGAGAGCCCAAAATAAAATTTTAGAAAAAAAAAATACCCAATAGGAAAAGATTTTTTAAGCCAAATATATATATATACATATATATATATATATATATATTACATAGTAGTGCACTGTTTGCGCCAAGAAGTTTTGTGTTATTAACCTCTCCATGTGTTACAAAAGAATTTCTCTCGTTGAAGTGTCAAAAAGAGAACCATATACTTTCATTGTAAAAACATACTCCTTCCGGCCCTTTTTTAGTCTTATATTTTATTTTGAGATGTCTCAAAATTAGTGTTCATTTTCCTAAATTGGTATACAATTTTTACTTACTTCCCAAAACTACCATTCCTTAAAATCTACACTAAGACAAAACTAAAAAATTTATTACAATAATTAAGGACAATTACAAAAAATAGATATAAATTCTTTTTATCTCCTACTTGGGCACACTAAATGGTCCACATTATTAATGGTACCTAGCTCTCTTTTTTCTTTTTTTTTTTTTTATTTTTTTTTATATTGTTTATTTTTTAAATTTGTTGCTAAAAAGGCACTTCATTAATGGTAGTAGATGGTTGAACAGTAGTACATTCACAGGACTTTAATATACAGTAGTCTAGCACTTTATTTTGACATAGAGAGAGTAAAAAGGAATGTACGGACACACCTCAAAGTCAGAGTTCTTAAGTTTTTTTTTTTTTTTTTTTTGTTTTTTTTATTAATCTATATTTTATTTTATGTGTTTTATCTGTTTGGATAATAATCATTGAATTAATTAAGAATTAATAAAAGCCTTTATTAGTTACACTGTTGTGGGGGTGGATGTTGGGAACATTGTCATGTGTTTTGATTTCCACAACTGTCAAGTGGGGTGATATAAATTCATAGTTTTAAATTCAAAAACAGTAATTATTTATAGCATTGAATCTGTATCCAATCACATAAATGTCTTCCCCCCCAAAAAAAACACATTAATATGTATTACAACCTAAAGTGATATTAGTACAGACAATATACATATGTCACACACGCACATCATTTTATGTATATATAACACCAACATTGCACGGATTGGCTGTCAGTGCCAATGCAAACTTTATGTTGCGTGTCTTAATAAAATTAAGGGTTTTGTTAATACGTACCCTAGGGCAGATGTTAAGGGTCTAAAAGTAGAAATAAATAAGGAGAATAGTGTGAGTTTTAGTGTCTGGTGTGAGATTTAGTGTTTGTCTCCCTTATTTATTTCCATTTTTAGAAGTTTAACATCTGTCCTAATGACACATGTTAACAAAACCCTAAAATTAAAACCCATTGGATACTTCTTTTCTTCTCAACAATTACTTATGAAACCACGGACATTGTAATCTAGTGGGTGGCGATTTATGACAGAGGGGTGTTTTACTTCTGGAAAAAATTGGAGAGATTTCTTTTTAGGACTTCTTTAGACCTAATTTGTTATTTATGGCAAGAAAAACAGTTTTCAATGCAAGACAGTTGCATTAGAAACTATTTTGCATGCTATAAATGACAAATTAGGTCCACAGGGAGTCTCAAAAAGGAGTTGCCCTAGAACTTCTCCTTTACTCCTTTGGTCATGAGTTCGATACTTTACAAAAGTAATAATGTTTGTGGTCAGGGTCCTTGACCTCCTAATGGGAAGTCAGTGGTTTGAAATCCCCCTAAAGTTACGTGAGTGAGTTGGAAGGATAAATCTCAAGTAACTAGACGACCTGTACGTGTTCAGAACTTGGAGTGAGTTTGAATCCTACTGCTTACTTACCTCCATGATTTACCTGGTACATGTATTATTGTGTGTGGTTGATACATGCACTCGGGGTTCGTCCCATGTTCTACTCCGATTAATGACCTAAGTATTGATCCCGAAGTCGCAAAGGACAAACTGGAAGATTTGTCCCCGTCATCCAATAAAAAAAGATAATTACTTATGAAATACCAATTTTCATTTCTATGGTACCAAGGTAATTGGGGCAATTGGTGAAAAAAATATAATAATAAGGTTTTTTTAGAATTAAGGACAATTAAGGTTATTGATTAGAGAATTAAAGGCCTAATACAAAAATATTTCGTGAAGTTTCACTTGGCATACATGAGCGTACATTAAATGAAATTTTATTGAACTCGTACATGAATATTAAATAAAATTTTATTTAACTCGATCTTTGAAAGACTTTCTAATAAACTAAGAATTAAAATAGACTTTAAACCCAAAAAAGTTATTTTTAGAAACTTTCGCCTAAATTTCAACTTTAAAGGAAATAAAAAAATAAAAAAAGAACAAGGAGAAAACGAAAAAAATAATAACATACATATTAGGGTCTATCTTTTGTGGTGTAAAAAATTATACAAACATCTCCTATGTTTTGTAGTTGACTATCAATTCTCCCCGTTGTTAGCCAAGCCTTTAAGATAACAGCCAAATTTTTAGCTCTATATTTCTAATTTTTTTCAATTTATCCCCTAAAGTTTTATACGTATTTAAATTTGGTCCACTAGCAAACATTTTTGTCTATAAAAAAAAAGGTGGTCTTTAGCGACAAATTGTTTTATTTTCTAACAAAATGTTTTCTATCGGATCAAATTAACCACTTATCAGGGGGACTAAATTGAGAAAAATAAAAATTTAGTGACTAAATTGAAATCGGCCCCAAAGTCGAAGGTTGAAAGTGCAATTTACTCTATTTTTTAGAATTACTTTCTTAACTTCATTAAAGTCAAAATTAGTGTTATTGGAAGGACATAACCGTAATTCAACAAGTTTCTTCACCTATAATTATAATTTTGTTGGTCAAAATTACAAATATGTGAAAGGACAAAAAAAAAAAGAAAAAAGATTTTTCTAATACGTTCATAAAGTCACAAGTTTAGAGATAAAATTTCAGAATCTTTGTTATAAAAAAATTCACTGAACCCTAATTACCCCTTCTCGAAATTAGTTTTGGGTGAAATTATCTCATGTGACCGTTATATTGTGTGATGATCGACCACAACGATCTCTTCATTACTCTAGAACTTACATGGAATCCACCAAATACGCAAATCATAGTAGAAGTCACGCAAGTATGGTGGTCACACGAGATCATGGTTTCTCCATTTTTGGAGCTTGAAATATGCTAGTTGCCTAGAGATACAATTTTTTTGTTGCAGTTGTTGTTGATATTGCTAGCGATACAAGTTTTACTAGTTCAACATAGCATTATTGATGATACAAATATTAAAGAACATTAACCACGCAGCTTTGCCAAAATAATTACGAAGTTGTTTTTTTTTTTTCCTTCGAAAAAAGGGTAAATAAGATTCAGAAAAGAGGTGTACAATGTACAAGGGGGGTATACCTCAGGATATACAACAAAACTCAAAAATATGACATTGGTGTAAAACCAAAGCCGAACCAACAAACAAAAGCATGGAGGGTCTAAGTCTCCTCCTCAACAGCAATTCTCAAAGGGGCCAATTACGAAGTTGTTGTTCTGTATATATCATAATTATTCATTTTATAACCTTTTTCTCTATTTTGGTTTTCTTTTATTTTGTTGGTATGTAATTTCTAAGCATTGAATGGTCACAGATGAAGAAAGTTCTTCATTACAATTACTTAATTGATTGTCATTAATAATTTTGGGCTGATAATTTATATCATGATTATGTATATTGGTGGTTACGGTTAGGCAGTGACTCTTCAATTGGGGCAAGTTTGTTGGTGTAAATTTAACACAATTCAATAATTAGGTGTGAAAAAATACATGGGGAATTTACGCTGATGAAAAGGTAGGTATGAATCTCACTCATTTATTTTTATTTCTGGGTACTTTTTAACTTTAATATGTGTCCTTAGGACACATGTTAATAGAAAAATGTAATATATATTTTTTGCATGAAGTAGAATAAATTAAAGGGTAATTCTGGTAACACAACTTTCATACAACTTTCACACAACCTCTTAAAAGATGTGTCTAGCTCTCTCCTGTGTCACTATAGGATAGACCCATTTTTTAAGAAGATTGTGAAAAAATTATACGAAAGTTATGTCCCAAAAATTACTCTTAATTAAAACAAAAATTCAATTGTGAATTTTCTCCAATTCTTTTTTTTTTTTTCCCTTCTTCTTCTTCTTCTTCTTTTTCTTTTTCTTTCCCTCCCTCTGTTTTTCCTAAAATTTTTCAAATAGACAGAAAACACTGTGGAAATAATATTCTCATCTCATTTCCTTTAATTACCTTTTCTTTTCTTTTAATAAATTCGTGAACCGGACTGAGGATTAAAATAGTAAACTTTTATTTCTTTTAGGACAAAAATATATGTACATATATATATATATATATTTATGTATATATATCCCACAGCGAATTTTGTTGGTCGAGTAAGTAAGCATTCTTACGGAGATTCTATCCGACGATCTCACTATTATAAGACTTCTGATTAAAGACCTTCCCCACTAGGCCGTGGGATTTAGAACATTAACTTAAGTTTAGTTGAATTTTCAATCAATCATATAACTTGTCACCACTTATCTTGCTACGAGCGAAAAATAGGATACATGGTGGTATGCTACTAAGACTTATCCAATTTAATTACATCATTATAGCAGCGAAAACATATGTGAGACTGTGGATATCGCAGTCTAACCAAGCTTTTTAAACTTTTTTATTTTTAAATACGAGTCCCCACTTAATTTTTAAAGGAAAATTAAAAAAATATTTTAATAGCAAATTAATATTTTGGAAATCAGAGATTTCTAGGTCCGAAGATTATGGAATGAGAGGGGAAGGAGTCCGACGGACTAAAACACCCCCTTTTATCCATCTCGTGATAGGCGTCTACTCAACATCATTTTTAATCGAATTATTAATCTAATTATGCCCCCAATTAATACATAAATATAAATATACATTCCATAAGCATGTTAAAAAGGGTACAAGATTATTAATGATAAATGGCATACAATACTACGTTCAAATAGGAAGCAAGATGATATGCAATAAGGAACAAATGAACTTACCCGGGATCCAGCCGCAAATATTAAACGTGCAATGCATAAGAAACAGAAAGTCTAAGAAAAGTGTCTCTAATTCACATATACACATAAGACAAATCATAATTCTAACGTGTCGCGCATGAAGTCGAAAAACTAAAATCAAGAAATAAAATAAACTAAGAAAAGGTCCAGAAATTGTACCTCCATAGCGCTACAAAACAAAGGTTAGTTCACATGCTTTGAACAAGATATAATGTCAAATCCTAAATATTATACCAAACTTCTAGCTTAAATCTATCAAACATAGAGAAGTTGACATAATTATGAATTCCTTCTAATTTGTTAAAATTGCAACACCTCTATAGATACACAAGTCTCAACTAGGAGCCAATGTGATGTCTATATAGAGATGATATAATCCCAATATGATTACAAGGAACCCATGACTAGGTTCAACCAATTATGACTTAACACCATACAAATGATGTCCTAATTGTTAAAATCTATACATATGTGATGAATGCATGAACATGTACAAAAATAAGCTATGAATCATTCATTGATTTGGATCATCTAACCTCTGGATTTAAGTTCAATTAGTCGTAATCAAAACATATTTCAAACCCCATGGCAATAGAAAACCATTTTGATCATAATTAGTAAATTTTACTAAATCTGTCTCAGAATTTCAGGAATTATAGAGAATAGACCAGACTTTCAAAAATAGGAAAAACATGGTTTCCATGGTTTGATCTTAATGATTTTTGAATGTGATGTGTCTCTGTGAGTCTAGTTTTTAACCCAAAAAGAAAATCAAATATCAAACGGTCCAATATCTGGGAATTGGATCAAGGCTAGACACTACTCAGATTTTATCAACTCTCTGTCCAGAGATCTTGTATGATTTTGTAAAAATAGTAACGAATCTGAATCACCTCAATATTTGTAGGGGATCTCATTTACTCATTAAAATTCATGGAGAATTTTATTTGAAGACAAAAATGTTTGATTAAGGCTCTGATATATTCAATTCAAAACTGACCTACTGTTATGAAATTTTGGACAGAGAGTGAGTGTTCACAAATCCTTAGATCAAACCATGTTAACTATAATATTTCATCAAAATAGAAATTACAGTGGTAGATCTTTATGTTATGAACACATTTCAATTGGTCTCATTCAATTCCAATGGATCATGATTTAACTTAAAATCTTTGATCACAGTTGGTTAATGAATTCACTGCACCATTATTGAATTGGTGTTCATAATTTGAACCAAACATGATCTATAATTCTAGAGAGAATCTAGATCAAGTATGATTATGATCATCAACATAACAATGAAATACAAAAGAGATTCATGGATTAGCCTTAGATCTCCATCATAGATATCATATTGAAGATCCAGTAAGAGAACCTCAAGGCCTAACTCAATCCTATGAACTTTGAATGCTTGGATTCAACAATCAAATTATGAAAATAACTAGATCTACATCTAATTCCTTTCCTAAACACATGATCCTTGAAGAATATAAATTCATTTTATTCAATTCTCCTCCCAAGTTAACGGTCCTTAGAGATCAAACTAAATTGACGTTCAAAAAGGAAAAGAGTATGAACAAATGAAAAGAGATTCAAAGTAAACTGATGATTCAAAGCAAGTTTATCTTAAAAAGGCTTATTACAAAACTTAATCCTTGATTAACTAGCTCGAAATCAACAAATAGATGAGAATTCAATCGCAATTCAAGTGGTGTGTGATGAAATGAGGTGGGAAGAGATTTTTTGAAAATTGTGTAAAGATCCTAGAATTCTATGAATTGTGATTGAATTTAGATTAAAACTACTTGGGGTTAGAAGATTACCTCCAATAATCTTCAGGTTTTTCTCTTGCTTTGATGAAGATCTTCAAGCCTTCTTCAAGCTCTTCAAACTCTTTCAATAGTTTATTCTTCAATTCTCATCTTTCTCTCTCTAAAATCCCTCAAGTTTATCTCTAATTTATATAAAATTCTTATATATTTTGTAATGGAGATATATATCTCCTTATATAGACCAACCTTGAGAAGTTAATTAGGTAATTTTGGGGTATTTGTACATGTGCCATGACATCTTCTAGAGTTCAATACGTATCTTAAAAAAATGAAAATAAATAAACAGACTGTTACAGACTGCGACAGTCGCTGAGTTATCCGCGGCACTCAGTGCCGGTTCGGCACTCACGGACTACCGGCGCGGCACGAGTGCCGCCGGCTTCGCTGCGTGCCATTCCTAACAGACTTCCCTTTTTATTTGTATATGTATTTTTATATATAGATTTTATATTTTTTTCTTTTTCTTTTGAAATTCT
This sequence comes from Hydrangea macrophylla, assembly GCA_033977485.1. Classification (NCBI taxonomy): domain Eukaryota; kingdom Viridiplantae; phylum Streptophyta; class Magnoliopsida; order Cornales; family Hydrangeaceae; genus Hydrangea; species Hydrangea macrophylla. The sequence goes on from CM066987.1 coordinate 8,269,243, forward strand.
TTTTCTTTTTTCATTTTCTTTTCAAATTCTTTTCCTTTTTGCTGTTAAAATTCTTTTCCTTTTTCATTTTTTTGTAACAAAACAACATCCATTTAATTTTATTTTTCCCGACTAATTTCTTTTATACGTATTGTACACCCAAACATTCCTTGCCCCTCTTTCTATTTTCCCTTTAAAAATGTCATCGAGACTGAAGAACCCTCCGAAGAGTTGAATCACTTATAAGATCTTTGAATTCCATCAGACATTGTCTATGATGACCAAGAGTCAATACTCCTGAGGCAAGAAGGCCAAGATGGATGAGGTGAGGTTGGGTATGAGGGCTTATCCCACATCGCCTGGGGTGAAGTTCCTGGACTAGTTTATAAGGATTAATTGTCCCTCTATTTGCAATAAGACTTTTTAAAATCATGAGGGAGCTAAACATGAAAGAACTCCACAGTTAAGTGTGCTGCTGCCAGAGCAGTTCTAGGGATGGGTGACTCCCTGGGAAGTTCTTTGTGTTTAGGCCCAAAGCGGACAATATTGTTGCTATATGGGGTAGGTGGATCGTTACATTGTTGTCATCACTTTTAGAGGTAATCATTCCCTTAATTCGATGGTCGGTCAAAATTGGGGTGTCTACAAGGATAGTGATAAATCAGTCCCAAGCATTTAACGAATTATGAAATTTAGAGTTATAGAAAGTTTTTCCCTTTAAAACACTTAAAGAAACAAGTCCAATTTGCAAATAGGCAATTCAGTCGACTGACCTTTGGTCTGGTCGACTGGGGTGGCAAAACTCCAGTCGATTAGAACTCGTCCGGTTGACTGGACCTTGATCCAGCAGAATGCCTGATTTAAAAAAACTCCAATCGAAATGAACCAAAACTAAATACTATCATGTATACATACCCCGTCGATAAGCTAATGCTTCAACTAACTATTTCATATACTATAGGTTCAATCCCTTATCCTGCTAATTGCGAATACCTATAGAACGGTAATACTTTACAACTGACTTCCAAGTTCTTATCAAATTACAATCTTTCTTTTTCTGAACTCCATATGACTGCTACATCAGTCAAATGACTATCACCTAGTCGGTAGTGTATCGCACTAGTACCCTCTCTGTCTTTAATAATTCTTATCATTCCATTTTAGTTTAACCATCCTCATACCATCCTTCTAATCATACATGCCTCGTACGGTACCATTTAGATTCTCAATTAAAAATTTCATACTACTCCACTTCTTCGAGACCACATAATGCCCCGAATTACCCATGTTGAGATCAACACACTTGTCATTCATCACTTCAGATTCTGTACTCAAACTGCCGTCGATTAACATAGATGATTACATTTTGCAATTTTTATTTAAAGCCTTCAAAAAAGTCAAATACATTTCTCATTTATGTTTTAAAACAAATTATTTTGAACTTTCACACACACTTCATCTCTTTCATAACACAATTACCCCAATATCCATCGTAACGAATACCATTGTTAACGAATAACATTGTTCCTACCTTAACCTTTTGACTATTCACAATCCATTCAATTTACATAGTGCACACATACCCTAAGTCAATTACCTTTCTATCGGATATCTCAACGGTAATGTAATCCATTCTCATCTCATATCCTATTCGTCTACTATCTTTTAGATATAGCTCTAGTTTATTTCCTATTCATTATTAATTGTGTTGATGAGCATAATTGTGAGTTGTAGTGTGTAAGTGTATGTTTTTATGTAGTGAAACAATATAGTTGATTATCTTGTATTAATGAGCAGAACTGTGAGTTGTGATGCATTCACAATTAGGGTTAGTGATCTTCAATTGTTTGTTGTATAGCATGAAGTAACATAAAAGAGCCAAAGAGTTGTATGTTGATTTTGGGTTGTGATAAATTTATCTACACAGGTTAATGGAAATTTTCGGATGTTGTAGAAACAGAGGAAACTCTGCCCATTTTTTTTAGGAATCTTTGCCTTTTTTTTGTTCTTGTGTTACTTGTTTGGATAGTTTTTATTTTTATATTTGGTCTTGCATGTTTTGCTCTTTGGGTTGCTAGGTGGTTGCATTATATATTTTTAATTCAAGTTTCGTTTACTGTTTCAGGTTGTGGCGAGGGATTAAAGGATTAGAGCATAATTTGTTTTTAATTGAATCTTATGAGCGTAAAGACTTTATTTAGATTATTATCATTTTATTTTTATTTCTACTAATGTCAGCTATGAAACAGTTATGTATGATCCATATACTTTATTATCTCTTATTTTATCTTTAATTAATATGCTTTTAAATTTTATGTGGTTCTTGTCGTTAAAAATATGTATGGCATAATTTATTGTGATGTAGAATTAATGATTTTGGGTGACAATATATAAATTTTCGTCACATTTAATTTTTGTGACGGTTTTGGTAATAATTGTTGTGGTCACAATATTAAAATTTCGTCACAAATACTATTTGGCCAAAACCGTTACAAATAGTATTTGTGACGGTTTCGGGTCGACACAAATAAAGTGCTTCAAATTAAATGTGACACCACTATTTATGTCGTACACAAATCTGTCTTAAATACTATTTGTGACGGTTTGGGTCGATACAAATAAACTATCACAAATAATAAGTATACGTGACACTATCTTTTGTGTCAGATGAAAATCTGACACAAAATCTGTCACAAAAACTATTTTGTGACGGAATTTGACTGACACAGATTTTTTGTGACGCCTTTAACTTGTTTCGGGCACAAATCCGTCACAAAAGTTGCATTTCCGTCACAAAAAGTATTTATGACAGAATTGCATCTTTTTTGTGATGGTTTTTTTCTGACACAAAAACCTTATTTTCTTATAGTGTATTTACGTAATTATGTAACTCCATAAGTCTCAGATATTTCACTTTCACCTTTACACAAGTCCATATCAATCACACTTCTGTATTTCAACTCTTACTGATTTCTTGACAACCCTTATACTAAGCGTATTATAACACCCATGTGCGTGTTTATCGTTTTTCATTACATTTGTCATGCATGATAATGTGTTGTGATGTGTTTTATGACACATGTGTTTGTGGGTTGTGACTTACGAGTTGATTTGGGTGTCTGTGTCAGAGAATCCTCTGAGAATGTGTGAAATGAATATTTTAATGTTGTGACGTCTCTCTGAGATTGAGACAGTCATTGTGGAATTCCCTAAAATCATGTTTATCTGGAAATAGATGTTTACCTGTGTATTTCACTATCTGTATTATTATGCGGTTTTGAATATATTTTTGTTGCTAATTTAGTATCCTGACGAGGACAAATTAACACGCTACACAATCGGTAGACTAATTAGTAATTTCATAAAATCATGTGGAATCGCGTTTTAGCGACCAAACAGAATTTAGGCAGAACCTTATATGATTTATAGCTTTCACTCATGAAGCAATGAATTAGACGTGTGCGACGTTTCAGAGAATAATTAGAAGTTTTGAGAACTTTAGTGAGGTAAACACAATTTTTGAGAGCCGTGGCTATATATAGAAAGAGGTGAGATATTTTCATTTACAAAAGCTTCTAACCTAATATCTAGAGAGGCCAAAAGGGAGATTTAGAAGCTTTGATCTTCACGACGCCAAACGACGACTGTTCGTCCATTGGTTTTCAACCAAAATCATATTTTCGAACACCTAGAAGTAAGAGCTTTGTTTCAATATCCACTAGAACTTGTTTGGCTAAATTTTCTAAAAACATGTTTTCTAGAATTTTTTTAAAAAGTTGTTAATCGGACTTTTGATCCATAAGAACTATACTAGACGGACTTCTGCAAGTTCTTTGTGCTCAGGTTTTCTTTGGAAGGAATTTTAGGAGCATTAATCGGAGGTGAGTGATTCAACCATGTGTTTTGAAATGATTTCTTGACATGTATTCATGTTTTGTATAAAGTACATGTGTTAGTTCATACATATATGTTGTTTAGTTCATATGAGGCAGCTATATTGATAAGTAGGCCCAATTGCACGGTAAAATGTTTTGATTATGTCGAAAGCATGGTGAAATGCATTTAAGCATGTTTAGTTGCTATTTGGGTCAAATGAGCATATGGTACCAAGCTATTTTGTGGAGCCGTTATGGGCATAAGGTCGCACGTTTGAAGAAAAGAAATATAGGTCTTACCTTGTCGCGTGGACTTATTGGCGAGGAGTCGCGGACTAGGAGTGTGAACCGTACATGTGAGACTCTGGAGACTAGTATGAAATGTAGAGAATGTGAATGCAAACATGCTTATAATTCCTGTGCATTGTTGCTTATTCACTAAGGGTTAACTTAAATGAATCAAAATATGTGTGGTTATTCAAATAACCTTTGCATGTGTGAATGTTGACGAGGAATTGGGAAAGTGATAACGAGATGTCAGGAGTTGACTTAGGAGGTGACTTATCATGTCTATCTTGTAGTTTTGTAATAGAAATGTTATAAAAAGGATTTCATGACTTTTAAAACATGTTTAACTTGGTATCTTAGAACGAATTCGTGATGTTGTAATTAATAGTAATCTTTTGTAATTATGTTTTGGTGATATTATATTTTAGTTAGGATCACTTTGGAGTGAGTTTGGAGTGTATGGCTAGTCTCTGAATGAGCTCAGAAAGTCTTTAACTTGGAAATTCTGCAGAATGCTCTACTGTAATGACACCCGTCGACTGGTTTGTGATTGCAGTTAATTGGATCCTTTTATTGAGCAAGACACTGCATCATTTTGTGAAAAGCAGATGACTAGGTCCCCTGACACAGTCAACTGTTTGTGTTTCAGAGTCAGTTCTTTTTGCCTGGACCAGAATTCAGTCGACCGGGCAGTACTAGTTAACTGGAAATTTGACTACCAGTCGAGTGGACATTAGGGAACAGTCGACTGGATTGGCTGCTGAGATTTTGAGATCTCTGTATCTTGCATTTCCAGTCGACTGTGCTTTTAATAAGTCAACTAGATTGCTATTTTCAAAAAGAGTGTTTCTTTAAGTATTTTTTAAATGCGCAAAACGTTCTACAATTCCGAATTGCATGGATGTTACTTATGTTTTTTTGGTACTTTTTACTTTAATTGAATTAGTTTAGCCTCGGTGGTGTGCCACGGGCTTCGGTTCCACTATTATGGAACTGGGTTGTGACATTTAGTGGTATCATAGCAATAGGTTTAGAACCTTGGGAACGAGTGACGATATATGCTGAGTGACATCGAGTAGAGTGTGTAATTGTGATGATAATATTGTTATCATTGTTGAAATGTTTCATATGTTTGCAATTATTGATGTGATGATTATCTATGCACACACACACACACACATATATATATATATATATATATATTATGGCATGGCATGCACGGTCTTTATGCATTCTACTTATCAGGGTGAATGCATGATACATCATGACTGAGCCGATAAGAAAGTTGTCACCGCATTCACGTATGGATTAAATAGTGAAAATGGTGGAGAATTTTATTCAAGCAATAAGTGAGCGAGACCAGATGGATGTTCAGGCTCCACCAGTTGAAGTTCAATATATTAATGCACCACCAGTACTGCGACCTCAACACAATCATAGAACAGTTCCACAAACGGAAACCTACTTTGTATCATGGATAAACTGATATCGACTTAGCCGATCATTGGATGCTGGACATGGAAAGACATTGCCGTACAATGATATGCACTGACGAGGAAAAAATTCTTTACGCATATGATACATTGATGGGAGAAGCGTTAGATTGGTAAAATAATGTGCTCGAACCAGGGAATCCAACTACGTAGGAAGCATTCAAAGATGAATTCAACAAGCTTTTATTTCCACGGTCTGCTCATACTAAAAAACATCAAGAATTTGCAAGTTTATTTCAGGGAGATATGACCGTGAGTGAGTATGTCTCTCATTATAACGCTTTGCTACATTTTGGGAAATCTATAATTCCAACTGATGAAGATAAGACTCGTAAATTTGGGGAAGGGCTTAGGGGGAATATCCATAGCCCTGTTGACACTTTGCAATATTCGACTGTTTCTCTAGTTCAGAAAGCTGCCCGTATCATTGAGAAGAGTGTTGATCGATATCATCAAGGGCAATAAGGAAAGAGTTCAAATGACAATAGAAGCAAAGGCCAAAGGAACGCCAAGAAACCATTTACGCAAGGAGCGAGATTGTATAAAGGTAGCCAAAGAGGGAGTACATTCGTTGGAGATTCGAGACAGTTATCCCAACATGTAATACGCAACATAAAAGGGACTTGCTATCTACTGAGTATATGTTACCTTTGCAAGCAACTAGTGCACATATCCCAAAATTGTCCTTTGAATGCAAATGTGACTACACCAAACCCAACCTCGAACACCAAGAGTGTTAGCCTTAAGGTATATTAAGGCATATTTAATTATGTTTTGATGATGTCAAATATGCTATGATAATTACATGATTCATATTGATTCATTCTTTGTTATTATCATAGTCATTTTTATGCTCATATATAATCTCATGTATTAATATTGTATCAATGTTTTAACATCTTTGTGTGCATGAGATTTAATTGATGTAGATCAAGATTACAAGGAGCTCAACAAGGATCAAGCTTGAAGACTTGAAGATATTTCATCCTTGATTGAAGTCTAGGACCATCATTGTAAGGCATCTTGATCTCACACTTATAGGGGCTCAAACAAACTCTAAAAGTTAAAGTTTTGGAAATAATTTTAAGTGGGTCATCTTTAAACTAATTCCCCAACCAATTGGAAAATAATTAAATGTTGAATCTTATATGATTGGAAAGGTATTTGAATCTAGTTTTCAAAACATCAAACGGATCGCAAATCCGATTTTTGTAGAGGGAGTTATGGCCATTTTAGTGGAGATTTGTCAGGCTATCAAACAGGGAGGGGTAGTCGACTGAGGGCCCGATGCAGTCGACTGAAGTGAGCAGAATGCAAACAGATCCCTCTGTAAACACATCTTAGTCAACTGCTTCAAGGCCCAGTCAACTGCTTCAAGGTCCAGTCGATTGAAGCGACCTGGAAGGCAATAACGGCTAGTTTTTAGAGGGGTTTTTAATTACCAAACTTGCCACCAACGGCTATAATCTTCCAAGGCCTATAAATACATGTTTTCCCAAGCTATTTGGGGTTGAGATTTTGATTGGAAAACATAGTATTGATCACACATCTCTTTGATCTTTAAACATTATCATTTGAGCCCTAGTTGTGTGAGTTTATCAATTTGCTCAAATCTTTCATTTGTATTTCTTGAGAGAGCAAAATTATAGTGAGCTTTAATTGTATTATCCACTCTAGAGAGAGAGTTTTCAATTTGTACCCAAATCAATTGTAAAGAGTGAGGGTTAGTAACCCTCGTGTGCAAAAAAAAGGTGTTATTCTTTGGGAGAGATTGAAGGCTCTTATAACAGTTTGGTGCACACCTGTAAGTGCTCCGGGAACGGTTTGGTCTACACCCGTGAAGTAGATCGAATTAAAGGAATCCTCAAGAGGTGTTCTTGAGGGGTGGACGTAGGTCGCAGGGTACGATTGCCGAATCACTTGAAAAATTAGTTTGCAAGTATCTCTTCCCTTATCTCTTTACATAATTGCTTGTGATTGTGTTTAATTTGCTATTAAGTTTTTAAAAAGGTTAAAATTCCACTAAAACCTTATTCACCCCCCTCTAAGGTTTCCATATTTGGGCCAACAAAGAGCTATAACCCGAAGATGAGGGGGAAAATATTTTGAGTATGGCCAATCGGGGCATATAGCAAAGAATTGTCCGAGTAACAGACAGTCGGGAATGAGTACCATGGCATCTAGTATGCCAAGCGGATTAAGGACAGAACCACAAGGTAATAAAGAGAAAGGAGTTGCACAACAACAAGGGCGATATTTCTAACTCAGGCGGGGGAATACAAATGATGCGGTCATATAAAGTATTCTTCCTATTTGTTCATATCATGCACGTATATTCATGGATTTTGGTATAACGCATTCATTTGTGTCACGTGATTTTATTAGACATCTAACTGTCAAGTCCGAACCATTATCATATGACTTGGATGTATCATTGCCCAATAATGAACCCTTAGTAACTTCTTCGGTATTCAAGGCGTGTTAGATCAAGATAGGTGATAGGGTCTTGAGCGTCGATTTGATTCCGTTGACAGTAATTTATTTCGATGTTATCTTGGGTATGGATTGATTATCAGTCAATCAAGCAAAAATCAATTCTGAGCACAAACAGGTTAGTTTCCATCCGCCGGGATGAAAATAGTTTACTTTTTAGGGTAGTAGTATGACTGTACCACCCTACCTAATATCGACGATTCAAGAAAGCAAGCTATTGAAGAAGGGTTGTTTGGGTTTCTTATATTCTATTGTTGACACACGAGTTCTTGGACCACTAATAGAAGACATTCCGGTAGTTCAAGAATTTTCTGATGTTTTTTCTGATGAGTTACCTGATGCATTGATTGAAAGAGATCTTGAGTTCACGATAGAAGTAGTACCAGGGGTCACAACTGGTATCTAAGGCACCGTATCAAATGACACTAGTAAAATTGAAAGAACTGAAGGTTCAGTTCCAGGAACCGCTTGAGAAGGGTTTTATCTGACCTAGTGTTTCGCCATGGGGAGCTCTAGTCTTGTTTGTGAAGAACAAGGATAGGACAATGTGTATGTGCATCGACTATCGAGAGCTGAATAAGTTGACCGTCAAGAACAAATATTCATTACCGCGGATAGATGACTTATTTGATCAATTACAAGGAGCTCAGGTATTTTCGAAGAATGGACAGTTGAAGGTTAAGGAAGAAGACGTTGAGAAGATAGCTTTCAGAACTCGATATTGTCACGTTGAATTTTCAGTTATGCTGTTTGGAGTGATTAATGCGCCAACAACTTTCATGGACTTGATGAATCGTGTTTTCAAGGACTATTTAGATGAGTTTGTTATTGTATTCATAGATGACATCCTATTCTATTCCAAGAGTGTTGAGGATCACGAACACTATCTGCAATTAGCCTTATACAGATTACGTGAGAAGAGATTGTTCGAAAAATTGAAGAAGTATGAATTTTGGTTAACGGAGATTGCTTTTCTTGGACATATAGTATCAGCAAAAGGAATTTATGTAGATCCTCAGAAGATAGAAGCGGTTACCAATTGGTTGAGACCAATGAATGTGACAAAGATCTAAAGTTTCCTAGGATTAGTTGGTTATTATCGAAGGTTTATAAAGACTTTTCACGTACAGGGATGCCGATGACATAGTTGATGAGGAAAGAAGTCACCAGGAAGCAGCAGCATGGGATGATTGGGCAGCAGAGAGAATGGCTTGAAGGCAATCTAATTGACCATAGTGAGCAACATTGTGCGAACAGGTGCAAAAGCATGATTAAGCTAAATTTGTTTGTTATGACGGTGAGATTCAACCATTAGGAAGAAGGGTATTTTTTTTGTATGAATCAATGAATCTTCTCCAAAATTATGAAGATATGAATATATCAAATAGGCCATATATATATATAATAGATCAGAACGAATTCCAAACTCAAACTCAAATAGAAAAATTACACAGATACATCTCTTTGAATTTACCCACGCCAACAATTCTTAAAGTGGTTGTTAATAGTGTACAATAAGATGTCAAAAACGGTTAAATAAGGAATTGTAAACGTAGATATTTTATGTAAAAGTAGCGAACTATCTATAGGTTAGAGACCATCTTCGTGTTTGTTTTGTTTATATAAGATATTACTTTTGTATGGAGTCTAGAATGTGAGAAAAGTTTCCAAGAGTTGAAAAGTTGACTAGTGAAGGCACCAATCTTAGCTCTTCCAATAGGGACTGAAGGGTTTGTCATTTACAATGATGCATTATATAGAGGTTTAGGTTGTGTTCTTTTGCAATATGACAAGGTCATTGCATATGCATCGAGACAACTTAGACAGCATGAGAAGAACTGTCCGATATATGATCTAGAATTAGTTACCGTAATTTTTGCATTGACAATTTGGCGTCATTACATATATGGGGAGAAATGTAAGATATACACGGATCATAAGAGTTTAAAGTACTTGTTCACGCAACGAGATTTAAACATGAGGTAAAGGAGATGGTTGGAATTGATGAAGGACTATGATCTATCAATTCACTATCTTCTGGGCAAGGTGGCAAATGTAGTCGCTGACGCTCTTAGTTGTAAGGCACCAACTAACATAGCTTCATATTTGACTTTTCAAAGAGAATTGATTCAAGATATGGAGAATTTGGAACTTAAAGTGATCCCAAGGATTGAAAGTGGCTTGATGTCGATGATTGTGGTACAACCACTCTTGGTTCATGAGATTACAGAGAAGCAACTTTAAGATATAGCTTTGAAGAAGATCTGTGATGAGATTCCGATGGGTAAACAATCGGGATTCACTTTTGAAAATAATTTTTGGAGATTGAGGGGTAGAATTTGTGTGCGCAACGAGAAAGAATTAAAATAGAATATCCTAGAGGAAGCGCATAACACGAAGTACACCGTTCATTCGGGGAGCATCAAGATGTATAGAGACTTGAGACATGTTTATTGGTGGCCAGGAAAGAAGAGAGAAATAGCACGCTACGTTTCACGTTATACGAGTTGTCAACAAGTGAAGGTCGAATGCCAAGTACCTTCGGGATTATTAAATCCGTTACCGATAGCTGAATGGAAATGGGAACACATTACAATGGACTTTGTTATTGGGTTTCCGAAGTCTAAGAAATCGAATACTATTATTTGGGTGGTCATTGACCAATTAAAGAAGTCGTCTACCGCTTCGAACAACTAAGCCAAAGACTTTAGCTAAGTTGTATATCCCCGAAATTGTGAGACTACATGGTGTTCCAGTGTCTATTGTCTCATATAGAGATAATATTTTTACAATGAAGTTTTGGAAGGCCTTGCAAGAAGCAATGAGTATTAAGTTGCATTTTAGTACCGCTTTTCATCTTCAGACTGATGGTTAATTGGAAAGAGTGATCCAAATTTTGGAAGACATGCTTTGTTTATGTGTACTTGATTTTTAGGGTGATTGGGAAGACTACTTCTTGTTAATTTAGTTTGCATATAACAATAGCTTTCCGTCAAGTATTGGGATGTCTCCTTATGAAGCTTTGTATGGTTGCGTATGTCATTCACCGATTAGTTGGATGAAAGTCAGGGAAAGAATGATTGAAGGGCCAAAAATTGTACAAGAGACAATGGACAAGATAAAGGTAATTCGACAACGGTTACTGATAACTCAGAGTAGGTATAAGAGTTATGCTTACAAACGTAGGCGACCGTTATAATTGGACCAATATGAGCATAGTCACTAAGGCCAAGATTATTAAAGAAGTGGTCAAGGGGAGCGATAATGTCATACCCCAATATGCATCGGGCGGATTGGGACACGTGTAACAAAGCTCACACGCCAAATCACCCTTAATTTACTAAGAAAACACAAATTTGACTTCATAAAACAGCTTTAGTGACACAAAACAGCCCCAAGGACAAAATTGTCATTAAATAAGTATATCCAAAATTTACACCAAAAGATAGGTCTTTGAGTCCCGGTTCTAACGCAAAAAAACGACGTGCGAATCCGAGTTTTTGTAGAATAAAATATGCTATTTTCTGTAAAAGTGGACAACAGCTAAAAGCAGGGACAAATCGATACGTGATGGCATTTTTAGGCAGAAAGTCCCTCGGAAAGGAGCGGATCGATCCGCGGGAAGGCCGGATCGATCCGGCTTTGGCAGAACTCTTCCCTACTGCTAAAAAACATTAGTTTTTTTTATATCAAACCATTACCAAACATTGTAAAACATCAAAATAAGTTCCAAAACCCTTTTTAAGTGTTTCCAATCATCAACACAAGTTAATTCAAGTGAGATACAAACATCAAAACACATAAATTTCTCATATGGATCAAAAATCTACATTGAAATCTAAAAGTTCTCCCAAAGTACACACAATCCAACATATGTGAACAAATTTAAGATTTACAACCCTCAAATCCATTCAACATACTCAAGTTTCCTCCTAACCTCATACGTAATTAGCGCCTTGCGACTACAACTCACAATTTGGTGCATGATCAACATCCACACTTTACCTAACATATTACAAGTTCTCCAAACTATGAGTTATATAACATTACTATTACCAAAAGCTACAACCTGAGTTTTAACCACCTAAAGATATAAACATATCCATATATATACAACTCCTATACCCATCCCATCGCGCGGATCATTTCCTCTCATCCTCCTGTGCGGTACCTGCGATGGTTATTCAATACCCACAACAAAAAATATATTTTCATTTAAGCTTTCGCTTAGTGAGGGAACTAATCATGCTATTGGAATGTTCAATATGCAAATGCAACAATCATTACAAACAACAACAAATCGATCTCCGAAAAGTCAAGTCATTCCAGCCACCACCCCTCGGGTCCTTCTCACTCCGGATCTTTCTCACTTTTGGCACATATAGCGCAACACACACTCTCTTGTGACCCCGAAGGAGTCACCGACATTTCATTGTGGTCGTCACCACGTCTTACTCATTGAGGACTTCCTATCCCTTACATATGGGACCTATAAATGGTGACCACTACTTGACTTCCCTTTGATCCACATAAGCATATAAGCAACTTTGCATATAAGCATAACAAATTCACATACTTGACATATTTTTTTATCCAAAATCATCAATATACATGTACATAAGCAAGAATTAAGCATCTACTCACAACAATCACCACATAAACATAACTAAACATCCAATTTTAGGGTAAGAGCACTCACCTCCTCAAATTGTTAGCAAATTAAGCCTAGAAATCCCAATTCCTTCCAAGTTTTAGCTCATTTGTTAATCGGTGATAATCTTACCTAAGTTTGGTACCAAGAACATCATCTATCAAGAATGGCTGTCAGAAAAACATTGCCGAAAATGAAAATAAAGAACGTGCATATGATCCTCTTACCTCCACGAGTCCAAATATGGTCTCGGATCATAAATCTGACACCAGACGGCGAAGAAACGGCTAGAAACGTTACGTGGATTTCCGTCGCCGACTCGAGAGCTCTGGTTCTCTCCAATCTTGTGAATTCCAGCTGTGTTTTGTGTCTTTGAGACACATATCAACACATGCATATGTGTTGTATCAAGTTTCCATTAATTATGTTTACCTCCCCTGACTTTCTTTAAGTTTTATTATGAAACCCCCATGTTATTTACGTTAACCACCCATCTTTTCTAAAAGAATTTAATCTAAGTCCCGCTGTAGACACCCTATTTTGTCGGCTATCAGATTTAGGAGACCCATAGCTTGGTGATTCACAATGATCAAAAAAGACTCAAAAATGACTCCTGGAAGTAAGTTCTATGTCTCAAAATGCTCAGAATGACCAAAACGCCCCTGAAAGCCCAAAAACTCCCAGATTTGGACCAAAAGTTCTGAAAACATGCTATGTCGTAATAAAAGTAAGAAAATGAGTTTTTAAGAAAAAAAAAACTGATGAAATCGTCAGCTCCCAGAGACCCCCAGAAGACTCGGAAGTTCCCGGAAAGTCCCCGTTGACCGGTTTGACCAGGTTTGACCAAGGTGTGACCAAGTTTCACCGAAATCGTCCAAATTCGCCAGAATCAGTCTAGATCAAGTGAAAAGTATTAAAATGAGTTTTAGAAGAAAATCGAGCGAAAACGTCAGCTCCTGGGAACTCCCAGAAGTTTCCAGAACTTCCCGGGAATCCCAAGTTTGACCAGTTTGACCAGAATTTGTCACAGTCCGGTCCCATAATAGCGGAATCGAAGCCCGTGGCACGCCACCGAGGCTAAACGAATTCATTAACGTTCCCAAAAGATTTGTTTGAAGAACACACGCAGCGGAAAAATAAAACACATTTTAAAACCAGAGGTTCAGTCGACTGGGTCGGGACCCTCAGTCGACTGCTCAGTCGACTGAAGAAGGCAGAGAGTTTTCAAAAGGGTTTAATAGCAATTCCAGTCGACTGAGACTAGGGTCAGTCGACTGGGCCTCCAGCCTTCAGTCGACTGAATCAGGCAGAATCAAAATAAACACATTAACTTACAGAGGTCCAGTCGACTGAGGCATGGCCCAGTCGACTGTTTTTGCCATAATAAGAAGCAGTAGCTAGCAGGCACAGGGGTTCAGTCGACTGAACACTACACCAGTCGACTGCTCCCCTGGCAGCAGCCTAATCTGCAGAATTTCAAGTTTTAAAAGCTTCCTAACTTCCACCAAGGATCAACCACTAAATCCAAACTCAAATCAGAGTAATCCTAGCTGTATTAAAACATTTCTAAGCAGGGTTACAACATGTCACTAACTATTACAATGGTTTAAAAATCCATTCTATCATACGAAGTTAAACATAAGTTAAAACGATAAAAATTCTTATTACAACATTCTATCGTCCCAAAACTACAAGGTTAACATTCAAGTTGCCTCCCAAGCGAACTCCCAACCCTCGTGCTCACTTCTGCGATTCCTCGCCAGCATTTACACCTGCAATGGTTATTTGAATAACCACACATATTTCGATTTGTTTAAGCTAATGCTTAGTGAATAAATCAACATATGTACATGAATGATAAACATGTCCGCATTCACATCTCTACATTTCATATTAGTCGCCGGAGACTCACGTGCCCGTCCATATTCCCAATCCGCGACTCCTCGCCAATAAGTCCACGCGAAAGGGTAAGACCCATAATTCTTCTCTTCAATCGTGCGATCTTAATGCCTATATCGGCTCTACAAAATGGCACGGTGACCACGTGCTCCTTCTGACCCAAATAAGCAACTTAACATGGTCAAATACATATCACCATGCTCGCGGTAATCAAAACATTTCATCGTGCTATTGGGCCTACTTATCAATATAAATGCCCAATATGAACTACACAAGATATCTCTAAGTATTAATACATGCTATTTAAACATAACATGAATACATATCAAGAAACCATTCCAAAAACATAGTTGAATCACTCACCTCCGATTTACACGCTTAAACTTCGATTCAAAGAAAATCCGTACACAAAGAACGTGCAGAAGTCCGTCTAGTAAAATTACTATGAATCAAAATTCCATTTATCAACTTTTATGAAAAATTCTAGGAAATAACTTTTCGAAAAACTTAGCCAAACAGGCCGTAACATATATCAAAACGAAGCTCTTACCTCGAGGAGCTCGAATATGAAATATGGGAGAAAATAGACTGACCAAAGGTCGTCGTTTGGCGTCGCAAAGCTTGAAGCAACAAAATCTCCCTCTAGCCCCCTTTTGGCCTCCTCTAGGAATTTAGGTTAAGACTTATGAAAATATCTCAACCATCTCTATCTATATATAGGCAACACTCTCGGGAAATTACGTTTACCTCCCCACGAGTTTTCAAAACTCCTAATCAGTCTCTGAAACTTTCTATACAGCTTATTCATAGCTTTATAAGTAAAACCTCAAAATTATAAAAGTTTTCGACTAAGTTTCGTTTGGTCGCTAAAATGCGAATTTCTATATGACGTTTCCGAAGTTGCTAATTAGCCTACCAAATTAATAGCGTGTTCATTCGTTCTCACCAGGATACTAAAGCTAACAACAGAAATATATTCTAAGCCAGAAAATAATACAGATATTGAAATACACAGGTAAACATTTATTTCAGATAAACATTTAAAATGTTCCTCAGTGACCGTCTCATACTCGGAGAGACTTCACAACAACAAATCCTCAATCACCACAGTTTCAAAGGGTTCTCTAATACAGACACCCAAATCAACTCGTGAGTCAAAACGCACCCAAACATGTGTCATAAGACACGCCACATCACATTATCATGCATGACAATGAAATGCAAAAGTAATAACACAAATGTGGGTGTTATAATACTCTCCCCCTTAAAAGAAGTTTGTCCCCAAACTTGTACCTCATGTCTCGAAAAGGTGCGGATACTGAGTACGCATCTCATCTTCTATTTCCCACGTCATTTCTTCCGTAGTTTGGCTACGCCATAACACTTTCACTTTCGATATTACTTTATTTCGTAAGACTTGATCCTTCCGGCCTAAGATCTCTACCGGATATGCGGCATACGTTAAATCACTCTGAATCTCATTCGATGTCGGAGTCATCACTTGATCTCTATCTTCTACTAATTGTTTGCGTAACAACGATACATGAAACACGTTATGAACTTGAGCATACTCGATCGGCAAGTTCAAACGATAAGCTACGGGTTCAAACGATAAGCTACGGGTCCAACCTTTCCAATGATTTCAAAAAGTCCTACATATCTCGGATTGAGTTTCCCGTAACTACCAAATCTGGTTATTCCCTTTGAAGGTGACACCTTCAAATGCACTAAGTCTCCCACGTCAAATTCCAACGGTCGCCTACGCTTATCGGCATAACTCTTATACCTACTCTGAGCTGTCAGTAACCGTTGTCGAATTACCTTTATCTTATCCGTCGTCTCTTGTACAATTTTAGGCCCTTCAATCTTTCTTTCTCCGACTTTCGTCCAACTAATCGGTGAACGACATACATGACCATATAAAGCTTCATAAGGAGCCATTCCAATACTCGACTGAAAACTGTTGTTATATGCGAACTCAATTAACGGCAGGTGGTCTTCCCAATCACCCTGGAAATCAAGTACACATAATCGAAACATGTCTTCCAAAATCTGAATTACTCTCTCCGATTGGCTATCGGTTTGAGGATGAAAAGCGGTACTAAAGTGCAATTTGGTACGCATTGCTTCTTGCAAGGCTCTCCAAAACTTCGATGTAAAACTACTATCCCTATCCGAAACGATAGAAACTGGAATACCATGTAGTCTAACAATTTTGCGAATATACAACTTAGCTAACGTCATTGGCTTAGTTGTTCAGATTGGTAGGAAGTGCGACGACTTCGTCAAACGGTCAACAATCACCCAAATAATAGTGTTCGATCTCCTCGACCTCGGAAACCCACTAACAAAATCCATTGTTATGTGCTCCCATTTCTACTCGGCTATCGGTAACGGTTGTAACAATCTCGAGGGTACTTGGCGTTCAGCCTTTACTTGTTGACAACTAGTACAACGCGAAACGTAACGTGCTATTTCTCTCTTCATTCCCGGCCACCAATAAACATGTCTCAAGTCTCTATACATCTTGGTGCTTCCCGGGTGCACGGTATACTTTGTGTTGTGTGCTTCCTCTAGGATGTTTCGCTTCAACTCTTTCTCACTAGGTACACAAATTCTACCCCTCAATCTCAACACATTGTTCTCAAACGTGAATCCCGGTTGTTTGCCCATTGGAATCTCATCACAAATCTTCTTTAAAGCCACGTCTTGAAGTTGTTTCTCCGTGATCTCGTGAATCAAGAGTGGTTGTGCCACTATCGTCGATATCAAGCCACTTTCAATCCTCGGTATCACTTCAAGCTCCAAATTCTCCATATCTCGTATCAGTTCTTTCTGAGAAGTCAAATCTGATGCAGTGTTGGTTGGTGCCTTACGACTAAGAGCATCGGCGACTACATTCGCCTTGCCCGAATGATATTGAATCGACAAATCATAGTCCTTCATCAACTCTAACCATCTCCTTTGCCTCATGTTCAAATCTCGTTGTGTAAACAGGTACTTCAAACTCTTGTGATCCTTATAGATCTCACATTTCTCTCCGTATAGATAATGACGCCAAATCTTCAATGCAAAAATCACGGCGGCTAATTCTAGATCATGAGTTGGATAATTCTTCTCGTGCGGTCTAAGTTGTCTCGACGCATATGCAATGACTTTATCACCCTGTATAAGAACGCAACCTAAACCTCTATATGAAGCATTACTATAAATAATAAATCCTTCAGTCCCTAACGGAACTGCTAATATTGGTGCTTTCACTAGTCGACCCTTCAACTCTTAGAAACTTTATTCACATTCTGGACTCCAAACAAAAGCAATATCTTTCCTCATTAACTGTGTCATCGGCATTGCTATACGCGAAAAGTCTTTTACAAATCTCCGATAATACCTAGCTAATCCTAGGAAACTTCTGATGTCTGTCACATTCGTTGGTCTCGCCCAGTTGGTAACTGCTTCTATCTTTTGAGGATCTACTGAAATTCCTCTCGCCGACACTATATGTCCAAGAAACGCAATCTCTGTCAACCAAAACTCACACTTCTTCAATTTGCCGAATAATCTCTTTTCACGCAATCGTTGTAAAGCTAATCACAAATGATGCTCGTGATCCTCAATACTTTTGGAGTAGATTAGGATGTTATCTATGAACACGATAACGAACTCATCTAAATAATCCTTGAAAACACGGTTCATCAAGTCCATGAAAGCAGCTGGTGCATTAGTCACTCCAAATGGCATAACCAAAAATTCAAAGTGACCATATCGAGTCCTGAAAGCTGTCTTCTCAACATCTTCCTCTTTGACTTTCAACTGGTGGTAACCGGATCTCAAGTCGATCTTCGAAAATACTTGCGCTCCTTGCAACTGATCAAACAAATCGTCTATTCGTGGCAACGGATATTTGTTCTTGATGGTCAACATATTCAACTCTCGGTAGTCGATGCACATACGCATTGTTCCTTCTTTCTTCTTCACAAACAAGACTGGAGCTCCCCATGGTGAAATACTCGGTTGGATAAAACCCTTCTCTAACAGTTCTTCTAACTGAACTTTCAATTCTTTCAACTCTATCAGTGCCATTCGGTACGGTGCTTTAGATATCGGTTGTGACCCTGGTACTACTTCTATTGTGAACTCAAGCTCTCTTTCAATCAATACGTCGGGTAATTCATCAGGAAAAACATCTAGAAATTCTCGAACTACTGAAATGTCTTCTATTAGTGGTCCAAGAACTCGCGTGTTGACAATTGAACATAAGAAACCTAAACAACCCTTCTTCAACATCTTACTTGCTTGAATCGCCGATATCAAGTACGGCGGTACGATCACTCCCTTACCTTAAAAAGTAAACTCTTCTCGCCCTGACGGATAGAAACTAACCCGTTTCTGCTCACAATCGATTCTGGCTTGATTAACCGACAACCAATCCATACCCAAGATAACATCAAAGTAATTCACCGTCAACAGAATCAAATCAACGCTCAAGACTTTATCACCTATCTTGACTTCACATGACTTGAATATCGAAGAAGTAACTAGCGGTTCACTACTAGGCAATGATACACACAAGTCATATCCTAGCGGCTCTGACTTAACAGTTAAATGCTTAACAAAATCACGTGATACAAATGAATGCGTTGAACCAGAATCCATAAGTATACGTGCATGATACGAACAAATAGGAAGAATACCTGATACGACGGTATCATCTATATTCCCCGGCCTGAGCTGGAAGTATCGTCCTTGTTGTTGCGCGACTCCTTTTCCTTTATCCACTCGAGGTTCTACCTTTGATCCGCTTGGCACACTCGATGCCCCGGTACTCATTCCCGGTTGTCTCTTACTCGGGCAATTCTTCGCCATGTGTCCCAGTTGTCCACATTCAAAACATTTCCCCCTCATTTCTAGGTTGTAGCTCTTGGTGTTCGAGGTTGTGTTTGGTGTAGTCGAATTTGCGTTCAAAGGACAATTCCTAGACACATGCCCCAATTGTTTGCAAATATAGCAAGTGGTCAATTGATAGCAGGTTCCTCTGTGTCGCAGGTTATATGTCGGGCACAACGGTCTCAAATCTCCAGCAAACACACTTCCTCCTTGACTACCCATATTCAATCCTGAACCTTGCGTGAACTGTTTCTTCGCATTCCCCTGGCTCTTGCCTCTATTGTCATTAGATCTCTTTCCCTGTTGCCCTTGTAGATATCGGTCGACACTTTTCTCAGCTATACGGGCGGCCTCCTCGACTAGAGAAACAGTCGAGTGTTGCAACATGTCCACACGGCCACAGATATTCTCTCTAAGCCCTTCCTCAAACTTACGAGCTTTATCCCTATCAGTCGGAACGGTAGTTTTCCCAAATCGTAACAAGGCATTGAAACGAGATACATACTCACTCACAGTCATGTCTCCCTGAACTAGACTTGCAAACTCTTGGCGTTTCTGAGTATAAGCAGATTGCGGAAAGAAACGTTTGTTGAATTCTTCCTTAAATACTTCCCACGTGGTTGGCTTCCCTTATTCCAGCACGTTGTTCCACCAATCCAATGCTTCGCCCATCAACGTATCGGATGCGCATAAAATTTTCTCCTCATCGGTACATTTTACCTGACGAAAATGTCTTTCCATGTCCATCATCCAATGATCAGCCAAGTCTATGTCAACCTGTCCATGATACAAGGTCGGTTTTCGCTTATGAAACTGTTCCACGATTGTGTGTTGAGGTCGCGGTGCCAGTGGAGGCTGAACGTTCATCTGTTCTCTTTCACTTACTGCTTGTATGAAATTTCCTACCATATTCACTATTTGGTCCATCCGCGAATGCGGTGACAATTCTCTTGGCATATCCGCCATAATGTTTCAAATATTCCCCTATTGAGTTCAATGCATAATGACCATGCATGCTATGCCACAATATAGATATATGTGCACAGTTCATCACACTCAACAAATGCTAACACATGAAGCATTTCTACAATGATAACAATTATCTTCACAATTACACTCTCTACTTGACGTCGCTCAACATATATAACGTCACTCGTTCCCAAGGCTGTAAACTTATGCTCTGATACCACTAAATGTCACAGCCCGATCCCACAATAGCGGAACCGGAGCCCGTGGCACGCCACCGAGGCTAAACCAATTCATTAACGTTCCCAAAAGATTTGTTTGAAGAACACACGCAGCGGAAAAAACAAAACACATTTTAAAACCAGAGGTTCAGTCGACTGGGTCGGGACCCTCAGTCGACTGCTCAGTCGACTGAAGAAGGCAGAGAGTTTTCAAAAGGGTTTAATAGCAATTCCAGTCGACTGAGACTAGGGTCAGTCGACTGGGCCTCCAGCCTTCAGTCGACTGAATCAGGCAGAATCAAAATAAACACATTAACTTACAGAGGTCCAGTCGACTGAGGCATGGCCCAGTCGACTGTTTTTGCCATAATAAGAAGCAGTAGCTAGCAGGCACAGGGGTTCAGTCGACTGAACACTAAACCAGTCGACTGCTCCCCTGGCAGCAGCCTAATCTGCAGAATTTCAAGTTTTAAAAGCTTCCTAACTTCCACCAAGGATCAACCACTAAATCCAAACTCAAATCAGAGTAATCCTAGCTGTATTAAAACATTTCTAAGCAGGGTTACAACATGTCACTAACTATTACAATGGTTTAAAAATCCATTCTATCATACGAAGTTAAACATAAGTTAAAACGATAAAAATTCTTATTACAACATTCTATCGTCCCAAAACTACAAGGTTAACATTCAAGTTGCCTCCCAAGCGAACTCCCAACCCTCGTGCTCACTTCTGCGATTCCTCGCCAGCATTTACACCTGCAATGGTTATTTGAATAACCACACATATTTCGATTTGTTTAAGCTAATGCTTAGTGAATAAATCAACATATGTACATGAATGATAAACATGTCCGCATTCACATCTCTACATTTCATACTAGTCGCCGGAGACTCACGTGCCCGTCCATATTCCCAATCCGCGACTCCTCGCCAATAAGTCCATGCGAAAGGGTAAGACCCACGATTCTTCTCTTCAATCGTGCGACCTTAATGCCTACATCAGCTCCACAAAATGGCACGGTGACCACGTGCTCCTTCTGACCCAAATAAGCAACTTAACATGCTCAAATACATATCACCATGCTCGCGGTAATCAAAACATTTCATCGTGCTATTGGGCCTACTTATCAATATAAATGCCCAATATGAACTACACAAGATATCTCTAAGTGTTAATACATGCTATTTAAACATAACATGAATACATATCAAGAAACCATTCCAAAAATATAGTTGAATCACTCACCTCCGATTTACGCTCTTAAACTTCGATTCAAAGAAAACCCGTGCACAAAGAACGTGCAGAAGTCCGTCTAGTAAAATTTCTATGAATCAAAATTCCATTTATCAACTTTTATGAAAAATTCTAGAAAATAACTTTTCGAAAAACTTAGCCAAACAGGCCCTAACATATATCAAAACGAAGCTCTTACCTCGAGGAGCTCGAATATGAAATATGAGAGAAAATAGACTGACAAAAGGTCGTCGTTTGGCGTCGCAAAGCTTGAAGCAACAAAATCTCCCTCTAGCCCCCTTTTGGCCTCCTCTAGGAATTTAGGTTAAGACTTATGAAAATATCTCAACCATCTCTATCTATGTATAGGCAACACTCTCGAAAAATTATGTTTACCTCCCCACGAGTTTTCAAAACTCCTAATCAGTCTTTGAAACTTTCTATACAGCTTATTCATAGCTTTATAAGTAAAACCTCAAAATTATAAAAGTTTTCGACTAAGTTTCGTTTGGTCGCTAAAACGCGAATTTCTATATGACGTTTCCGAAGTTGCTAATTAGCCTACCAAATTAATAGCGTGTTCATTCGTTCTCACCAGGATACTAAAGCTAACAACAGAAATATATTCTAAGCCAGAAAATAATTCAGATATTGAAATACACAGGTAAATATTTATTTTCAGATAAACATTTAAAATGTTCCTCAGTGACCGTCTCATACTCGGAGAGACTTCACAACAACAAATCCTCAATCACCACAGTTTCAAAGGGTTCTCTAATACAGACACCCAAATCAACTCGTGAGTCAAAACTCACCCAAACATGTGTCATAAGACACGCCACATCACATTATCATGCATGACAATGAAATGCAAAAGTAATAACACAAATATGGGTGTTATAGAATTTGATTTTAGAACCGGAGCACCGTAACAATTTTCAAATATTTTTCATGGAAACTAGAGGTCAATAGATTTCCAACGGTATATCGCACATAATTTTTGGATTTAAAACGAATTTATTATGAATTTCCAAAGCCGAAAAAGGCGACCAAATCGGCTTTTATCGCAAATACCGCAAAACTTTTCAAAGTGACCTATCCCTGAACTATTTTTTTTTTATGTAAAGTAGACTCCATTACCTTTCCAACGGTATATCACAACCTCAATTTGGAGTTTGTATGCATTTTCTGTGAATTTCGGACAAAATAGGGCCTTTTCGCAAATACCAGAACCTCTGGGGACCTAAACGTAAATTTCTGGGCGTTTGAGGAGCAGTGCTGTCGCGGCACTGGCCCACTACCGCCGCGGCACTCAATCCTCGCAGAGTCCATTTTTGTAATTTTTTTGGGGGTCCAATTTGATTAATTGAAAGCCAAAACGACATAGTTTTATGTTCACAGTTGTTTGGGACCAATGAGAGTACTTCTAAAATCCCAAAATCACCCCAAATTTGCCTATATAAACCCCTCATTGCTCTTCATTTGGGGGGGGGCCAAGTGCAAAAGTTTGAAAAGTTGTAGAGAAGAAGAGAGATAGAGATAGGTTTAGAAGAGAGAAAATGAGCTTCCTCCTACTATTTTGCTATAGAAAGTGAGTTTTAATCTTGTTTTCTTCCATTATCTTTCTTATACTTCACATTCCAAACACCCCCAATTACCATTCTTGAGCATTCTTGAGTTAGGAAGCTACTTCCATGTCCAAATGTCAAAATCTATGAGTGAAACACCAAGCTACAAGTTCAACACATCATGAATATCATCTATTGATTGCTATCTATTTGCTTGCTTGTTTATATAATGTTCATCTCTTCTCACCTCATTTCTTTTTGATTTTCTTTATTTACTTACTAGTTCATCATCATCTAAGTGATGACATGAAGTTTGAGGTGAGTGAATCCTTATGGATAGTAACTCTTGACCTCAAAAGCATGTTTGATAGATGATGATTATAACTTCAATACCTCCAAGGTATTCTTGAAGTTATGTTCAAATAAAAATAAATCTCTCCAACAATCTTGGAGGTTCTTGATGATGAGTTTGATGTTGATATTCCAAGAGGTCATAATCTCTATTTAATGTTGAAAATATACTTTCAAAACCTCTATTTCAAAACCCCTCTTAAAACCCCTCATTTTAATCTCAAGAAAGAAAACTCTAGTTTTTCCCAAAATCTTCAAAACAGTGAGTTATCTGAGTTCAAAGATTTTTCTAGAGCTCAATACTCAATGTATGGATGCAAGGCCACTTGGAAAGTCTTCCTAACTCATTAGAGAACACCCATGATTTTTGGCTTGACTTGGAAGTACTTGGAAATGGTCCATTTGGACCCAAACATTCCTTCCAGACATTCTATTTTTGCTGTCACAGCAGCTAGGTCCACTTCCAACCTCTTTTTTAGAAACCTTTTCCAAACGGGGTGGTCCTAACTTATTTTTACCTTAAACTTCAATGTATTAGGGAACTTTCAGTATAAAATGGGCCTCTAGATCATTCGTTTTCATTTTCTAAGATTTTTCAACATTTCTGTCGACAGTACGGACTCTGTTTCTGAATGACCTCTATTGTTTATATGATTTCTCTCAATCTGTGATAGTTATTACGTATTGAACTTTTGGCTTGTGTTCTAGACATAATAAGGAAGATCTCCATAAAAAATCATGCATTGAAAACATTCTTAACCCCTCTTTTCAATTTTCAAAAGATCATGTTACTGTTCTGTCTACTATTCACAGCAAGCACATTTTTACTTTCCCCCTTTGATTTGATGCTTATATGCACTCCAAATTAGCTCATGTCTTAGGAAGTAGTTCATACTACATTTGTACATATCCCATGTTGATTTCATTCATTCATTCATACACATTATAGACTTCTAAGTCATTCTAGGAATCCATGAACACAAAGCACACTACAACCTTGGCACATTCTAGATGCATACATTGCATCCATGCAAGATTTGGGGCCTTCATGGCTCCTAATCTAAGAAGATTATAAGGAATGATCATGATCACACGTTCATGCTTTTCCTCGATCTAGTCATTCTTTCTCATCCATCCCGGGGATTGAGAGATCTTCTTTTCTCAAAGAATAACATGCATCATACTAGCTTGCTAAGCATATTTTGATTTCTTTGATTGTTTGTTTCAAGAACAATTCATGTCCCCCTTTTAGATTAGGAAGTCTTGATTATTTGATATATGATTAGACGATTTTTCCTAGGTTTGTTTTGTGTGATCTTTCACTTTGCATTGTGTGATACTTGGTTTAGATCTTATGAATGATATTTTATCTTTAGATCTTCCATTTCAAGTTTCTTATGTGATGTAATATACTATCATAGTATTAATTATTGAACCATACATAGTATAAGATGATTATTTGGATGCTAATTGAGGCCCATTGAAAGACGGGGCGAGTTGAGGGTGTTTTAGTCGCGACAAAGGCTCCATCCTCTCTCATACCAAAATCCCGAACCAAGTTCTTTGGTTATGAAGGACCGATGCCCTTTATCCATTTGGGTGAGTCAAAATTAGGTTTCTTGGTTCCTTAAAGATCAAGTGGCGACTCTGTATCTGTTTTCAACAGACCATTTTCTTTCCTTTTCAAAACAATCTCAAACTAAGAAAAAGTGGTGGAATCCCGGTATCCACACCCGCGTGGTCCCAAACGTGGTCCCACATAAATTATGAGGTTGCTATTAAGCCTACTAATTATCAATTATTTTCAAATACGCCCTCACATGGGTACCCAAATCGGTCCCCTTAACCTGTCATAAGACATAATAATATGTTTAAACATTTAAACAAGTACTCATATAAGCACATAATGACATCAAATGCAAATTATTTTACTAGACCTTCATTGGGCCCCACATTTATACTAGTCCTGCCTTTCACAGAACTTTAATCTGTGCCCGCATTTGACCAACTTTTTATTGTGGGTTCATAACCCCACCTTAAACCATCTCATGCATTAGTTATCTTTAATTAACACATATTAATATCACGTTAATCTTCTTTTTCGGGTACGAGTGTTATAGATAGGGACTTTGGTTTCAATAAGAACAACAATAGAGGGGAAATGTGTATTGAACAAGTCCGTCATAGTGTCTCTGAAATTAGAATTACACGCACTGTGGCATTTGCACACTAAGATCTTCATGGAAAATAAATTGGGGATGTTAGGACAAGGGGTGAAGAGATCACATCCTCTTTCTACATTGAGCTGAATCTGATCTTCAAACTCCGACGTTATTGGGCCCACATATATGTTGTAAGATTGGGCTACAACTTCATTGCGATTCATATAGGAAATAAGCATCACTGTTTCTGTCAGCCAATGTACATTCATTAGATTTACTGAGGTGACTTCTAGTACTTATTTTAGGCTGATCGTTTCTATTATGGGAAAAGGATTAGGGTCCATTCTCACTTTGATGGAGGGTTTGATTATGGTTCTGGCGTAAAGATGTTTCAAAAGTAGGAAGGTTAAGTGGATCAGGATTCAAAGCTTCAAAAGGGTTGGGGGTTAAATGAATGCAAGGTTGTGGGAGGAGGGGAGGAGGAGGAGGGGGGAAGGGGAGGGGGAGGGGGATGGGTGGGAGAGTTAGGTTCTGGATGTGGATGAGAGATAGGTTTAACCATGTATGGGCTGTTAGTGAGACAATTTGTATTAGGTTGTATCTTAGGGTTTGAGGAGGAGGGATGGTTAGGATCAATTCCATCTGGGTTTACTCTATTTGTTTCATTTGCCACCTGTTTGCCTTTATTAACATTTATCTCCTTCATTGAAGGCAGATCACATTTCTTTCCTCTGGGCTCCATGGGCCGAATAATGGGTATTTGGGTTTTAATGCTTTGATTTTGGGGGTTAGCAACAAATTAACTAGGGTTTACTAAATGGGTTAGGCTTTTCTGACTTTCTATTTTGGACAAGCACCCAAGGCCCATAACAATTAGAATTAGAAACAGCCCCATTACTCTAAATCTGCTCATCCCTACTAGTAGGTTCTCCAACGGTAACCTAGTTTCTTTCCTGTTGGAATTCAGGCGAGGTTTAGTCACGGTTTGAATCCCCACTATGCTGCTCTGATAGGTTTCGGACTGGGCAAACATCAATTTTATGTCCCACAGCCCCACTTGACACAAATTGAGTGGATATATTCATATTCAACCTTTTAGATCCTATCCCCAATAGTGAACCCAGGAACAAGGGGTTTTCTAACGTCAATTTCAACGCATATCCGTGCAAATTTCCCACGAGTAGTAAAGGCAATATTATAATCGATTTTCAGAGGCTTACCTAGGGCTTTACATATTTGTATCAGTTCTTTCTCTTCAAAATAGTAATGGGGGGTTTAGGAAGACATACCTACACTGTAGTCTTTACTTTATTTTCTTCGAATGGATTGAAATCGTGCGTCCATTTGCGAACGATGAGGTAATGGTTCTGAATGATCCACGAACCTCTTGAGTAGACTCTCCAGTAATCAACAATCATATCAAACTTAATCAAATAGAAACCAGATTCCAGATCTACCATATCAAAATCTCCATGTAGGTTCCATAGTCTACCAATCTTGTCTATTAGGGATTTATAGACAATGAATCTTCCAAGAAGGCTAATAATGAGGCTATTCTTCCATGGAGTTCTGATTTTTTCCAGGTAGCTTTTAGGGAAAGGTATAGTAGGGTAAAGACGGTTAGAGTTAGACATAATATCTTCTTGTTCTATCATTGCATCTTCTTCTTCTTCAAATAGGTTATCAATGTTGCAATCGAAGGGAACATCCAGGGGTTTATTTCCATTTAAGGCTTCAGAGTATGATTTCGTCCTCAAATCTGATGAGTCCCTACTATCGTTTCCATCTGGGTTATACCTACCTTAATCTTTCATGACTTCGTCTGTACCATCTGCAATTTCATGCGTATTCTTGCTTTTCTTTGTGCGTCGTTGGAGATGGCTTGGCTCTTCGGATGTGAGATGTGAGGATTGTTCAATTAGAGTTTGAATTGAAGACGGATGGAGATCATGTGATGAATCACTCACAGTTAGGTTAACTCAAGATTTGGTCGCCACAATCTCCAGAGCCAGACATGTTGATAAGCTTTTTGTATCTAGGCACAATTTAAAAACTTGATTGGCCCAATTAGATCAACAACCAATTCCAAACTTAAAATTGTAGTTATCAAATGGCTTAAACTGTAGAGGATGAGTGTCATCAACTAGTTCTTGTGGTACTTGTATAATGAGATCTCAACGAATGGATTCTTAGGTACGTAAAAGCAGCTATACAAACATGAAAGAACATAGAACCGCTTCTTCTTTGAACCACAAAACATGTTTTTTAATCTTTGGACAAATGATGTGAGATCTTATGGCACCTGGGCTTTAAATGCAAAATTTGTACCAACAATATTACACTCACACTCAAATCACATCTAATTTTACATCCAATATATCTTTGTCCGTGATTTTAATTTTTAGTAGATAAAGACAATAATTATTAAATGTGAAATACGAATTTAAACGTGGGTATACAACATTACTCAATTTGTACCACAAAAACAGGAAATAAAGCTGTCTATGGGAATTGAAGCAAATCACCCGTTGGCCCCATCATATCTAGGAGTGGAGCCATTGATCATCATGAACAAAAAACAAAACTAAGAGTGGGTCCATTTTCTAGGCCACACAAAAAGATATAATTTGTAAACTACTTTACCCAGAGGCGAACCCATAGCCCATATAGGTGACCAACGGGGCCAAAATTTTTGAAAATTTGTGGGATGCATATGTAATTGTAATTTTTTAAAGTTAATTTAGTATTGGCCCTCTCATGTTTTTAAAAAATACCACTAAAAAAAAGTTAAAAAAATTAAAACCCTCAGATCACGTTTGTTTTGTAGGACTAATTTAGGGACATTAGAAATCGGATTAATAATCCATTTTAATCCAATCGTCCGTTATTTGGGTATGCCAAATGATGCCTGATTAATTGTCATTTTCATCTTAATAGTCCCCATATAACGGACTATTACAGTCAAAAGGGTAATTGCATCGAATAGATTTAGACCTTATTTGTTTGTCGAGTTAGATAACGGGGTATTACTCTACTCCTTCACTATTGCTTTGGGGGTGTGGAATTAATAATAATCCCTCATAATATGTAGTGAAGGAGTAGAGTAATACCCCTCATTACCTACCTCATGAGACAAATAAGTCCTAAATCTATTTAACACAATTACTCCTTTTAACTCTTTATCTCGCACCAAAAATATATATAAATAGATAAAAAAAAATTTCACCTCCAGAACACTGCACAGTCTGCCCCTCGACCGCCATTGACTTTTGGGTTCACTTGTGTGTCGATTTGGTGTTTGTTTTTATTTTTTTTAAAGAATAATTACACTTACATCAGCGTGAGGTAAAGTCAAAATAGAGGAAACTTACTTTGTAGTTGTATGTAAAATTACATTCATTTGTTTTTAGTAAATAATTTATTAATCTTAAATTCTACCATTCGTAAAAAGTAATATAGA
The DNA here is from genome assembly GCA_033977485.1 of Hydrangea macrophylla. Lineage (NCBI taxonomy): Eukaryota > Viridiplantae > Streptophyta > Magnoliopsida > Cornales > Hydrangeaceae > Hydrangea > Hydrangea macrophylla. The sequence goes on from CM066987.1 coordinate 8,298,772, forward strand.
ATTCTGGTAAGAATAATGATTGGGGCACAAAAAGATACAAAAAACTTCCACAAAATGAGTGGAAAGTCTATGTGGCACAGTGGGACCCGCCAGCAATTAATGAAAATAATGCTTAATTGCTGGCGGGTCCCACTGTGCCACATAGACTTTCCACTCATTTTGTGAAAGTTCTTTGTATCTTTTGGTGCCCCTAGCATTGTTGTTCTGGTAAATTGAGCATCATAAAAGTAACGAAAAATTACTCCTATTATTTAATTGCTAATCACATAGAGATTTTGTGCCCATTTTGTACATGTACGATCAGTAGTTTGAAGTCAAACTGGCTTCTTGGAAAATGGTCCGCTAACGAAATAAGGGGATAGGATAAATAGTTTGGATGTCAAATTGGCTTCTTGGGAAATGGACTTGAACCCTTATGTTTTCTTAAGCAAAAATGCTAGGTGCATAATAAATTGTATAACGAATTGTACAAATATGTAATATAATATTGGATTTTATGCTGAAAGTTTGCATACATAAAAAGGTGTGTGCAAACTTTTCAAAATAAAGTTCAACCTTATACGACACGTTTGTGCAATTCGTTGTATAATTCATTGTACACCTAACATTACTCTTTCTAAAGTTAGGCGGATTATTCTCTTATTACTAAATTTGGGTAAGTATCGTAAGACTATAAGTTTCTCCTATGATAAAAGACCACTATTAGGCATACATATTTTTGGACAGTCAGTTTTAAATATATGTATTCTGTGTTGTGTAAGTGGTATACAGAAAAATGTATAAAATTTCAAACAGCACAAAATTCATGCATTTAAAATATAGTGTGTGCAAAAGTGTGTATGCCTAGCATTATTGATGAGAAAGCAGTAATTCGAGGGCTAAAAACTGCTTTCTTATATGAAAAGTTGCTCACTTTAGTCTTATAAATTTCATTATTGTTACTTGATATATACACTTAAACAGGATACCTAAACTATTTACCTATTGATGTGGATTTCTAAAATTATTTATCAGTTACCAAACAAAGTTCGAATTAATTTCAAAACTGCTACGACATATCAGCAGATGAATAGTTTAAGTGCACAAAATCAGTGTACTTGCTATTTTCCTTGTTAATATTGACATGTAGAATCAGAGATCTTTGTAACTTTTTTCATATTATGAGAAAAGTCTTTGTATATATATATGGAATGTTAATATATAGCACGGTGTTTTTAGCAACGGAAAAAAACTTTTAGCGGCGAAATTTTTTATCGCTAAAAATCAAGGTTTTTAGCAACGAAAATTTTTGTCGCTAAAAACGTTTTTTCGTTGCTACAAATTAGTATAGGCACTGCTAATCTACAACTACAGTGTTGTATATAGATATATATATATATGTGTATATATATTGTGTGTGTGTGTGTATTTATATGTATATGTAGATATATATGACGAGCTTTGTGGGATTGGACGACGCAATGGCCACTCCAAAATTTCTAACTTTTTAATTCTACATATAAAATTTTAAAATAGAATTTTAGTGTTAAATACCTCAAATTAAATTTTTTGTGTTTAAAACCCATCCTGTTTTTTATTTTTCCCACAACTCCTCTATTCGTACAACTTAATTACATTAACTCTTTTGACCTAATTAACTGACTGATACATGGACCAAAATACCCTATACATTCATGTAGATTCAAACACAGAGAGGAAAGTTAGAAAGAGAAAACAAAGTGTCTTGGTGACCGACAAAGTAATAACCGACAAGGCAACACGGTGACAGATCTCAATCGTAAGCTTTCAAAAAGGGCTTAGAATTGGATAATGTAAGAAATAGTGATCGGGATCTGACAACGATTGCGGTGGTGGCAGTGACGAGAGTGACGACGACTGGGCTATGGACTATGGGTAGGGGTGTATACGAGCTGAGCCGATCAACAAGGGCTCGCGGCTCGGCTCGATAACAGTTCGGCTTGGCTCGTATAATTAACGAGCCAAGCTCGAGCTTGAATACAAAGCTCGTTTAATAAACAAGCCAAGCTTGGTCACAGATGGGCACAGATGGGCTCGACTCGATAAGGCTCGCGAATAGTTCGATTAAGGCTTGTATAGTAGGCTCGTGAAAAATCTCTTTAATACATTTGATAAAGACTTGTTTAACTATATATATGTATGATAATTATAAAAATGTAGTATATGTATAATGCAAAGTATTTAAAATTAAAATAATATTATATATATATATATATATGATAATTAAAAAAATTTTATATACGTATAATACAAGTATTTAAAATTGAAATAATATTGGCATATTATAATATGCATATTCCTAAATTCACGTACCAAACAATTATTTTAGGTAATATATATATATATATATATAATGCCAACTATCAAGCATTGAGTTTGGTATGTGGATTTTGGTTGGCAACTTAAACTTACTAGTAGGGGTGTACACAAGTTGAGCCGCTCAACAAGGGCTCGAGGCTCGGCTCGGTAGCAGCTAGGCTAGGCTCGGCTTGACTTGATAATAAATGAGCCAAGATCAAGCTTGAACAGCATATCAACTCTTAAAGCTCGACTCAAATTTGAAAAGCTCGGCTCGAGTACAGCCATAACCATAGGAAATGATGACAAATTGGGCGGCGGAATGATTTGGAGAAGAAAAATGCATGTCAGATATGGTCAAGTGAACACTCTTATCCCCTAGAACAACTTTATGGAGTCTGACTTAGTAACTGGAGAATGATTCAAGTGAACACCCTTATGCTTTGTTTGGGTGTCACTACAACAAATATGCTTTTCAGTGACCTATGTAATTTGCCACGCGCAGATTGTGTGGCAAATACTATTTTCTTGCGACGCATTAATTAATTAGCGACGCACCTGGGAAACGTGGCAACTATTTTTCAAAAAAGTCAAGGGTGATTATTTGCAACGCACATTTGCGTAGCAAAAAGTTTTAAAATTACCTGCCACGCACCACGCGGGTGGCAAATAATATTATTTGTATTTGCCACGTTTAGTGTGCGTGGTAAATAAATTTTCATTTCCCTCTTTCCATTTCCCTCTCAAATCAAGTATACTTACTGAAAAGTTCTTAGCACAAAAAAAAAAGGAAGAAAAATGAAGAAAACGAAGAAAAGAAGCGAACGCCGGCAACCCCTGCTGCCGACACCAGCCGCTGCCTCCACTGCTGCCGCCGCCCCTGCCATCGCCACCCCTGCCGCTGCTGTCGCCGCCGCTGCTGTCGCCGCCGCCGCCGGTATGTGTTCCCCTTCCCTCTCTTTCTCTCAATCTCTCTATATGTGTGTGGGTATGTTAAGGTTCAAAAAATTTGGGAAAATTGAAACTAATATTCTAAATTGAAACTCATAGCTTGATAGTTAGCATGTAAAACACCCAAATGGTCAGTGGTTCTGGGGACTTGAATGGATAAAGTGGTTTGCAACTTCTACACTTGTGCTTATAGTAAGCCTTGACCCATGTCTGGCTTACTCTTCATCAATATTCCTAGTATTTAATACTATTTTCATTCTCTTTAATTTTGGCTTACTCTTGCTTTCTTGACATGCTTAGACCACAATGTGGAACATTTGGGTAGGAATCCATATCGCAGGGTTTTGATCAATGCTTAGAGTGTAACATACCTATCAGGTGTTTGTCACAATGCCCCAATGTAATCCTCCTTGTGCTAATGCCCATGTTTTGATTGCTTAAGGCCCACTTTCATATGTTCCATATGTGCTTCACTTTGGCATTACAAGGGATGGGAGAGTGACGAATTATGGTTGCATTTGTTATGGACATTTGGCCATGATTTCTTGCAAGTTGGATATAAAGTCCTTAAAACTGCTTTGTCTTTTGCTACTAAACACCTCATGCAACTGATTTGATTCATTATTTGTTGATCATTGTTTTGTTTTTTGGGGGTTTTTTTTTTGAACTTTTATTTCTGAGATATATAACCATACAAAAATTAATAATTCGCCAGTCTTGGCAGTTGGGGAATCAATTAATATTTCAAAAACTAAAACCAACTTAATTTTGATCATCTCAATTTTCATTTATGTCAAAACTTATGTCTATGCTCCAAAGGCACACTGTTAATGAGCAAAGGTCCATGCTTTAGATTTCTCATGCCTTGATAGTTGTGGTTATGGCCCTGTGTTGAGTTGTTTAGGAATCCATTTTGTGCTTCAATATCACAGGAAGTTCACACTTCCAATCACACCATTTTGATCCCCACTAGGGGCGGATCTAGAAAATTAATAGAGGCCCCCGAAAAAAAAATTTGGACCTATTTATACGTATTTTGTGTATATTTTGTGTAGATGATATAAATTAATGCTTAAAAAATTAACCCAAAAACATAGGAGGAATGAGAGATTTTATAATTAGCACAAAAATATAAGAGAAAGGGGTTTAGTATGACAATTTTATAATATTAGGGGGGGGGGGGGGGGGAGGCTAATTGCAATTTTTTTAGTGCAATGTAGAATTTTTTTAAATCCTAGGGGAGGCAATTGAGCCCTCCCTTGTACCTCTTTACCTCCACCCCTGATCCCAACGATCACATTGGCTCACATTGGCTTGTGAATAACCATGTTCCCTTTACTTTTGCCTATTGCACTACTTGTGTCTCACATTGGCTTCACCTTCATGATCTAGATCACTTTTCCATGCATAGCTTAGCCTATGCTTTCATAGTGTTTTCCCCGATTGTGAACCTTGGCTCCTATGGCTAATTGTCTATTTGTACCTCATGCACATACCACTTTCACCTTATGCTGACATCCTTATACATCTTTTGTGTTGTCCACTTGTCATAGGAACCATGTTAAGAGCTACCAAGTATAACTGCACGAAACTTTTTAACACTACAATTTCCACAAAAAAAGAGCTTCCATTTACCTCTAGTCATTTGAATCTATCTCTTTGGAGTGTAAATATATTAAACGAGTCAAAAAGTACGTGCAAGATAAAAAAAAAGTGAGTTTACTTCTATTTTCTGTCGAACATGTGGAATTTATTGTAAATTACAGACTTTTATATTTTATTTTTCTATTATTCATTTATTTTATTTTTGAACTTTAAATCATATGGTAGCAATATATTTATTTGGGGAGCTGTTGTTTTATGTTTTTCTTTGGGTAATGTTGAGGTCGGCTAGATTTGGGGATTGCTTAACTCAAATGTACTTTGTTTCTTCACATGTTAATGAAATTGAATTTCCCTTTGCTGATAAAAATATATATATATATATATGTATAAATATTGAAACTCTTGGTCTCGTTCCTTCAGGCTTCTTTGCCATCTACATCGGGTAGGAGCTTCAAAGATATTTAATCCCAACTCGATTTTTAGTTGTTTCTTAACTGGGTTTTCGAGCTAAGGACTGTTAAGCACTTTAGTTTTTTGTTGATTGTGGTCTCAATATTCGATTCTATATAGGACTCATTTTTTTTTTGTTAAACTTGTGATAGGTAGCAGATATGGATAAGCAATGGATAAAAATTAAAACTATATATTTACCCGAGTATGAGAAAGGGGTTGACGATTTCATTGAGTATGCACGGTCGCATGCAGATAGTGGTAGTAGGATAATATGTCCATGTGAGATGTGTGGGAATAGGGAATTTATGCACATAGATATAGTGAGAGCGCATTTGCTCGACAAAGGGATGTAGAGAACTTATACTATATGGTTCAATCACGGGGAGGCTTACGAAGTATTGAGTGAGGATGGGGACAACGATGAACCCTGTGGTGATGGTAATGAAGGTTTGCGAGAAATGTTGGCAGACTTGGATGGGGGTTTGACGAGTGATGTCATGCCTCAAGGGATGCCTCAAGTAGTAGTGATCCCAAAGAATCGGGTCCCCTTGGACTCCTATTCAAGGATGCAAATCTGGAGCCTTATCCAGGTTATAAGACGTTCTCGAAGTTAACTTTCTAGTGCAATTGCTTCATCTTAAGACCATCAACCGTTGGACAAACAAATCGTTTGACACGAATCTTGCATTGATTAAAAGGGCGCTCCCCAAAGGGAAGACCCTTCCGAACTCTCATTACAAGGCGATGAAGTATATGTGGGATATAGGTCTCAGCTATATACCAATCCATGCATGCAAGAATGATTGCATGCTTTTCTGGAAGGAGACTGAGAAAGAGGAGAACTGTTTGGTTTGTAATGAGCTGAGGTATAAAATTGTTGAAGGAAAGGGTAAGAAAATTCTACACAAGTTATTGAGATATTTTCCGTTGGCACTGAGACTACAAAGGCTGTATGCATCACGAAAAACAGCTTCCGATATGAGATGGCATGAAGAGAAGCATCCAAAGGAGGAAGGTGTGTATAGGCATCCGGCCAACGCTCAAGCATAGATTGAATTCGATATGAATCATGTTGCCAATGAGCCACGTAATGAACGCCTTAGCCTTGCCAGTGACGGGTTTAATCCATTTGGTGACATGAGTAGTGCATACAGTATGTGGTCGGTCATGGTTGTGCCATATAATTTGCCACCTTGGAGGTGCATGAAACAACCGTTCATTTTCATGTCACTTCTTATTCCAGGCTCGAAATCACCCAAAAAAATGACATCAACGTTTACTTGCTGCCTTTGATAAATGAGTTGAAGGAACTATGGGAAGTTGGTGTAGAGATATATGATGTATCTAGGAAGGAGACGTTTCGAATGCATACATTGTTATTATAGATGATAAATGATTTTCCAGCCTATAGAAACTTGTCTAGCTGGAGCACTTATGGGTTTATGACATGTCCAGTTTACAACAAGAATACATCTTCGCAATCATTATACCATGGAAGGAAGAGATGCTACATGGGCCATCGTCGTTTCCTACCACGGAACCACATGTGGTGAATTCGCCAAAAGGATTTGTTTGATGGCAAGCCCGAACACAGATTCAACCCTAAGTTATTGTCTGGTGATAATGTTTTGAAACAACTAGAACACATCGAACCTGGAAAGTTTGGAAAGGTACCGGGTACTAAGAAGAGGAAGCGTACTCCGGTAGAGTTGAATTGGACAAAGCGTAGTATTTTCTTCGAATTACCGTATTGGAAGACGCTTATGTTGCGGCACAATTTGGATGTAATGCACACCGAGAAGAATATCTGTGATAATGTTCTTGGCACTTTAATGAATATAGAAGGGAAAACAAAGGATAGTGCTAAAGCCCGAATGGACCTAGAGTTACTCGGTGTCAGAAATGAGTTGCACCTAGTTCAAAATGGAGATAAATTTACTGTGCCACCGACATGCTATACGTTATCGACTGATGAGATAAAGAAGTGGTGCGAGTGGTTTAAATCAGTGAAGTTTCCAGATGGATATGCATCAAATATATCTCGGTGTATTAATGTTAAAGATGGCAAAATAACCGGTTTGAAGAGTCATGACAACCATGTGCTTTTACAATGGCTTCTTCCGGTTGTAATCCGAGGCTATCTTGATGAATTTGTATCCACCACATTAATTGAGTTGGGATTATTTTTTAGAGAATTGTGTGCCAAGAAGTTGAAACTATAAGTACTAGAGAACCTGGAAAATGACATTGCCATAATCCTTTGCAAGTTGGAACTACCAGCTTTCTTTGATGTTATGGTTCACTTAGCAGTCCACTTACCTATCGAGGCAATGATTGGTGGACCTGTCCACTATCGATGGATGTATCCCATCGAATGGTACTTGTCTACATACTTCATTTTCTCATCATTTATGTATGCAAGTACACCCCGATGAATTATAACTATGAAAGGTTATCTTATAGGCTTTTGGGCACCCTAAAGAAATTTGTGCGCAATAAGGCACGACCTGAAGGTTCAAATGCCGAGGCATACATTGATTACGAATGCATCACATTTATGTCCATGTACCTCGAAGATATCAACCAATAAGAACGGAACTACGGTGGAGACAATGCTCATGTTGAAAAAGACCTTGCCATTTTCAAGGAGACTTGGCGGAGAATAGGTGCCTCAACCTACGAATTCTGCGACGAACTCGAATGGGAAAAAGCTCATTACACTGTGCTGAATAATTGTGATGAGACACTGAGTTATTTTGAGTAAGTTGACGGTAGATGTGTTGTATGTGTGTTACTTATATGATTAACTTTTAAATCATCACATTAATTGTTAATACAGGGAACATAAGGCCGAATTAAAGCGGCAAAACGTGATCGATATCGATAAAGTACAACAACAACAACAGTTTGCTAAATGGTTCAGAGATCGTGTAAGTGTTAAGACTAAATGAATAAATGAATTTGTCACATAACTTTATTATATTTTAATAAGTGTCGTGATAACAGATTAAACTATTGCGAGAACAGAACTTGCCTGAAGCTATTGACGGACTATATTCCTTAGCATGTGAGCCTGATAAACGAGTCAAGCGATACACTAGATACATTATTGATGGCATTCGGTTTCACACCAAGGAACGTGAAATGCACCGACAAATGCAAAATAGTGGTGTTGTGGTTGAAGGGGTGTACGAGGGAAATCAAGAGTTAGAGTTCTATGGGGTTATCAAAGATATTATAGAGTTAAATTACTATTTTCAGAACTCCGTACTATTGTTCAAGTGTGATTGGTGGGATGTCGGTAACAATAGAATTGGAATACACACCGATGCACACTTCACAAGTATTAATGCATCATGAACGCGTTATAAGGATGATCCTTATGTGCTAGCATCTCAAGCGAAACAAGTATTTTATCTTAAAGATACAAAATACAAAGGTGATTGGCATGTAGTACAGAAAATAAAGCCACAGAATTTGTATGATGTTCCGGAAGTGACAATGATAGATGAAGATGTAGACATGACAGAAGTGGCCTTCCAAGAAGAGTACCAATCCGTTAATCGCAGTGTTGTCCAGCCTAATGGCCAAGAAGATGTAACATTGGCTTTGAATAGGTCAGGTGCAGAACCAGATCATGTTGATGTTAGTGCTATCGTCCCTCTAGTGCAATTAGATTCAGATTTCATTAATGATGATGAAAGTGACGTTGAAGATGAAACATTAATGGAGTATTGTGATGATGTTGATGAATTAATCCTAACTGATGAAGATACTGATTTAGATGATTGATAATGCACTTTTATGTTATTCAGACATTAGTGGTATTTTAGTCTTTTGGGAACTTGTATGTGGTATTTTAGTCTTTTGGGAATTTGTATGTTATTCAGACATATGTATTTATATATATGTTGCTATTATTGCTATTGCATGTGTTCATTTTGTAGATATGGCTCCTGGACAACGCCACACACGGCTGCATGCTGGGCCCCAATCTGAGCCGACTCTTTCCACACCGACTCTCGACACTATACCGACTCCCTCGAGCAGTGTTGGTAAGATCTTATTATTGTATTTGGGAAAAAAAATACAACTTTTGTTTTACTACATCAAATTATTATTGAAACATCTTTCAACAGCGTCAACAGGGACCCGACGAGGTTAAGGAAGGAACAAGAATATGAAGTTGCTAAAGAAATTAGCGGAGAATGGTGGGCATCCGCTCCCTATTGTGATCCAAAAGGACCTGTGGCTACCAATAGGAGAGAATAGTAGTCTCTTCAAGGCTGAATTGGGAATTATTGCTCGGATGTATGCTACAACGGCTATTGCCAGTTGGAAGGATATCACAAGCTCGATGAAACTGCAATGGTACGCACGAATCAAGGTAATAGTGTTATATGTTTCACTTACTTAGCATTGATTCTATTTGTTTCCATTGAAGTGACTAATATGTTCCTTGTTAATGTCTGTGTAGCAATCATTTGATATTAACCTTGATGATCCCCATACCTTGGAAGGCGTCAATAATTATTTGAGTAAATGTTTAAAGGCGTACAGGAACGAGCTCCACAAGCATTTCTTAAAAAGTGAGGATCCCATTGATAACCCCCTACCAGGCGTGTCACTAGATGATTGGAATGTTTGCTGCGAACGATATTCGAGTGAACAGTTCCAGGTGATATACTATAATTTGAATTCGTTCTTATTTAATAGTACTGCTAAGGCTATGTGAACTAACGTGTTTACTATTTATAACTACAGATCGTTAGCAAGCAAAATGCTATCTGTCGATCGATGCAGAAGGCACGTCACACTAGTGGATCTATGTCATTTGCTGAACATCGTTACAATATGGTAATTGTTGCAGAGTTCAATATATATGAAGTTAACATCATTCTTCTAAATATTTGACTATTATAATAACACCATATGTTCAACACATAGGCAAAGGAGCGACAGTCACAAACCCAAGAGTCGGGTACAGTGACGGTGATAGATGTGAACCCCATAGACCTATATCACAAAACGCATTATAACCTAAAAATCGGTCGTTGGGGTAGTGAGCATTCACACGATAATTATGTAAGTGGCATTTTGTAATTTGTTATAATGATACATTTCATTTTGAAATAATTGTATTAATACTACATTCTTGTAAATTGTAGGACCGTATGGTACAAATGAAGTCTCAACCCATCCCAGATGAGTCAACCCCGTTGATTGATAAGGAAATATTTGATAAAGTATTGGGGTACAGGCCCAGATATGCTATGGGCCTTGGATATGGGGTGGTCGCTCCATCGTCCAAGTCCGCTTCGCACACTACGTGTGAAGTACGAATGCAGGAGGCAAATGAGAGGGCAGAACAGGCGATCAAAGAGGCAGAATAGGCCAAAAAAGAGGCTGAAGCAATGAAAGAAAAACTCTTGACAATGGAGGAGCGAATGGACGTATTTAATGCTCGCTTGGACTTGATGGGTGGATCATTAGCAGTATGAGATGGTAAGTTATGTTTCATATAGTTTGTTTTATTATGTTTAAAAAATACACTTTTTAGATGCGCGGTTTGCAAGTTATACGAGACTGGAACTTACACCTCACACACGACTAGCTAGACTTGCGGGAACAAACAGCACGCAATTCCTACACACGGTTTGCAAGTTACGCAATAATAAGCAAAATATTATCTTGGCCTTTTATAAGCAAGTTTTGAGGTGTTGGGGGGTCGAAATGAGTTCTGGCACTCGGAGAGGCACAAGACTGCAACTCACACCTCACACACGACTAAGTAGACTTGCGGGAACAACCGGCACGCAATTCCTACACACGGTTTGCAAGTTACGCGATAATAAGCAAAATATTGTCCTTAAGCCTTTTATAAGCAAGTTTTGAGGTTTTGGGGGAGGGGGGGTTGAAACGAGTTCCGGCACTCGGAGAGGCATGAGACTGGAACTCACACCTCACACACGACTAACTAGACTTGCGGGAACAAACGGCACGCAATTCCTACACACGGTTTGGAAGTTACGCAATAATAAGCAAAATATTGTCCTTAGGCCATTTATAAGCAAGTTTTGAGGTGTTGGGGGGTCGAAACGAGTTCCGACACTCGGAGAGGCACGAGACTGGAACTCACACCTCACACACAAATAACTAGACTTGTGGAAACAAACGGCACACAATTCCTACACACGGTTTGCAAGTTACACAATAATAAGCAAAATATTGTCCTAACCTTTTATAAGCAAGTTTTGAGGTGTTGGGGGGTCGAAACGAGTTTCGGCACTCAGAGAGGCACAAGACTAGAACTCACACCTCACACATGACTAACTAGACTTGTAGGAACAAAAGGCACACAATTTCTACACACGGTTTGCAAGTTACACGATAATAAACAAAATATTGTCCTTAGGCCTTTCATAAGCAAGTTTTGAGGTTTTGGGGGGTCGAAATGAGTTTTGGCACTCAAAGAGGCACGAGATCAGAACTCACATCTTACATACGACTAACTAGACTTACGGGAACAAACGGCATAGAATTCCTACACACGGTTTGCAAGTTACACAATAATAAGCAAAATATTGTGCTTAGGCCTTTTATAAGCAAGTTTTGATGTTTTGGGGGGTCAAACGAGTTTCACCGCTCGGAGAGGCATGAGACCAGAACTCATACCTCACACATGACTAACTAGACTTGCGAGAACAAACGGCATGCAATTCCTACACACGGTTTCCAAGTTACGCAATAATAAGCAAAATATTGTCCTTAGACCTTTTATAAGCAAGTTTTGAGGTTTTGGGGGATCGAAACGAGTTCTGACACTCGGAGAGTTAGGAGACTAGAACTCATACCTCACACATGACTAACTAGGCTTGTGGGAATAAACGGTACGGAATTCCTACACACGGTTTGCAAGTTACGCGATAATAAGCAAAATATTGTCCTTGGGCCTTTTATAAGCAAGTTTTGAGGTTTTGGGGGGTCGAAACGAGTTTCGGCACTCAGAGAGGCACGATACTAGAACTTACACCTCACACATGACTAATTAGACTTACGGGAACAAACGGCACGCAATTCCTATACACGGTTTTCAAGTTACGTGATAATAAGCAAAATATTGTCCTTAGGCCTTTTATAAGCAAGTTTTGAGGTTTTGGGAGGTCGAAATGAGTTCTGACACTCGTAGAGGCATGAGACTAGAACTCATACCTCACACACGACTAACTAGACTTGTGGAAACAATCGGCATGCAATTCCTACACACGGTTTGCAACTTACGCGATAATAAGCAAAATATTGTCCTTAGGTATTTTATAAGCAAGTTTTGAGGTGTTGGGGGGGGGGGGTCGAAACAAGTTCTGTCACTCAGAGAGGCACAAGAATAGAACTCATACCTCAACACATAACTAACTAGACTTGTGGGAACAAACGACACACAATTCCTACACACGGTTTGCAAGTTACGCGATAATAAGCAAAATATTGCCCTTAGGCCTTTTATAAGCAAGTTTTGAGGTTTTGGGGGGTCGAAACGAGTTCTGACACTCGGAGAGGCATGAGACTGGAACTCACACCTCACACATGACTAACTAGACTTGCAAGAACAAACGGCATGCGGTTTCTACACACGGTTTGCAAGTTACGCGATAATAAGCAAAATATTGTCCTTATGCCTTTTATAAGCAAGTTTTGAGGTTTTGGGGGGTCGAAACGAGTTCTGGCACTCAGAAAGTCATGAGATTGAAACTCACACCTCATACATGACTAACTAGACTTTTAAGAACAAACGGCACATAATTCCTACACACGGTTTGCTAGTTACACGATAATAAGCAAAATATTGTCCTTAGGCCTTTTATAAGCAAGTTTTGAGGTGTTGGGGGGGTCGAAATGAGTTCTGGCACTCGGAGAGGCATGAGACTAGAACTCACACCTCACACATGACTAGCTAGACTTATGGGAATAAACGACACACAGTTCCTACACACGATTTGCAAGTTACACAATAATAAGCAAAATATTGTCCTTGGGCCCTTTATATGCAAGTTTTGAGGTTTTGGGGGGTCGAAACGAGTTTTAGCACTCGGAGAGGCACAAGACTAGAAATCATACCTCACACACGACTAACTAGACTTACGGGAACAAACGGCACGCAATTTCTACACACGGTTTGCAAGTTACGCGATAATAAGCAAAATATTGTGCTTAGGCCTTTTATAAGCAAGTTTTGAGGTTTTGGGTGGTCGAAACGAATTCTGGCACTCGGAGAGGCATGAGACCGGAACTTACACCTCACACACGACCTCATACCACACACCTCATTTTTATTATCTTATTTTAAAGTTCGATTGTTATAAATAAATTTGCGACTAATGCTTTTTTTTGTTTCCTTTTCTATTTCAGATTGGGAGGCACTAGTATCTGCATTGAATGATCTTGTTCTCGATTTTTATACTATTTACGATAGTTTTGTACTAGTATTTGAACATCTTTTGATATTGTGGTTTGTAATAACTATGTTTTTGAATTAGCGACTAGGTTTGGTTTGATTTGTTATGTTATTAACAAATTATTGGAATTTATTTATGAAGATTAGAATTATTGTTGGTTATTGAATTGGAGTTTTAGCAGGTTTATTGGTACAAATAAAAAATTTTCAAAAAAAAAAAAAGAATATGTCAAATCTGGTATGGCTATTTGTGACGCACATTTATTGCGTGCCTAATAATCATTTGAAATACTTAATGATTATTTGCCACGCATATGAGCGTGGCAAAAACTACCTTATTGGCCACGCATATAAGCGTTGCTGATAATTATCGAAATACTTAATTTAGTATTAGCCACGCTTTGTTGTGTGGTAAATACTATTTTATTAGCCACGCACCAATGCGTGGCTGATAATTACACTCACTATCAGCAACGTATCATTGCGTCGCTAATAATAACTTTCTTTTAGCGACGCAGTCATTTTTGTTAAGCAAGACAATTATTAGCAACGCATTTGTGGATTATTTGCTACGCTCGGGAGCGTCGCGTAAATTTACTCGTTACCCCAATTTCCCACACGCTCATGCGACGCACGTACTGCGTGGCAAATATGTTTAGCCACGCACATTTTGACTATTAGCCACGCACCCGCGCGTGGCAAAAAACCAGATTTGTTGTAGTGTGTCCACTTGTTGGCTGAACAAAGTTGTGAATTGAAATTTCACATATTTTTTAATGTAAAATTTCTCATAACTTTTATATCATAAATTCATACCGACAATGGTACTTGTTGGATTGAAAAATTTCACATACTTTTCTAATGTGAAATTTCACAAAACTTTTTTTCTCATAATTCTATACCGACAATGGTACTTGGATCGTGAAATTTCTCATTTTTTTAGTGTGAAATTTCTCATAACTTTTTTTCTCAGAATTTTGTACCGACAATGGTACTTGTTGGATTGTGAAATTTTACATGCTTTTTCAGTGTGAAATTTCACATAACTTTTTTTATCAGAATTTCACACCGACAATGGCACTTGTTGGATTGTGAAATTTCACATACCTTTTTAATGTAAAATTTCACATAACTACTTTTTCTAATAATTTCATACCGATGATGGTACTTGTTGGGTAGATCTCGTCGAGTAGATTCTAAATATATAATTTTTACAAAAAATGATTTGTGGATTGAAAGTTATGAATTTTTAAAGTTTGGAATATTTTTGAAAAGTTGGTTAGGAAAGTTTCAGCTTTGAGTCGATCAAATTTGAGAAACAACTGTTAAGATGTTTATGGGCAGTTTTGTCCCAAACAAATATGATGGATCTTGTCACGCCCCGAAGTACCAAAAATAGGGAAAAATAAATATCATTTATGGGTTCGTAGACACGTGACTAGTTGTGAGTGTCATCTGATTGTCCAAACATGCTTATAACAATAATGTGATATGGGAAAGTTACTAAGTTCAGCGGAAGCAGAAATTTAAAACATCCAAGTCTTACATCAGTAGTATATTACAGACCAAAAAGATATCCAAAAATTACATATTACAAGACCAGCTAAACTGTTGCATCACTAACATAATAATAACAGATCTATAACAAAAGAAAAGCTCCAAAGTCTTCAGTTGGCGAAACCGTAGCCTTCCTCGTAGTAATCTTCACCAGCATAGTCTTCAGTAGTAAAGTCAGCATCTTGATAGCAGTCGGCTCCATCTGGACCTGTAAAGATTGGATGCGGAAGGTCCAGCGGCATGAAAAGCCGTTAGCGGTTAAGCTAAGTGAGGGTCCCCTTAAGGTTACCACCACTTAAGGTAAGTTATTCTTCATTTCTTCTTATTCTCGATACTATGTCTCGTTCGTCTTTTCTTATTCTTAAAACTATACCTTATTTAAACCCAATCATTCCCTTTGAAATTTAACCCAGAACTGAATTGACCAACGACATTGACTGAAAGAATACTTAACTCCAAACGCATTTACTGGTCAAGAAAGAACAACACTCGATAAAGAACCGCTTGATTGAACACATCACTGATGATCCTTAGAACAAGTGTGCGGGATATTAACAGTCTCTTGGTCAAACACGTCATGCCGATCCTCAGGTCACCCGCACGTTACCGAACACGTCATGCCGATCCTGAGACCAAGGGTACGGGACATTAACAATCACTTGGACGAACACGTCATGCCGATCCTCAGTCTAAGGGTGTAGAAAAATAATCAACTACTTGATCAAACACATCATGATGATCCTCAGGTCATCCGCACTTGACCAAACACAAACATAACTCTCCAATCGACTCTATGGAATTACCGAAAGACCAACTTTGCAAGAAATATCCAAACACGACACGAAAGTTCATGAATCAACTTTGACCGGTAGTCACACGACTAGAAACGAAACCCAATGTCCCTTATTCACATAAAATCTGTTATTGAAGGTTTTATCGTTATCTTACGCGTTCGTACGTTTCGTAGTTTAGTTCATTAATAGCTTCCAATTACAACCGTCAAGATTTTGCTCTACATCCGACATTCCATTTTACCCCTCAATATGCTTACGATGGGAACTTACCCAATCATTATCAATGCAATAATCGTGTTGTACAACATACTTAAAGCTTGGGTATGAACTTTCAATGGTCATTAAACTATATTCATAACAATGGAAAACATAGCACGTAGCTCATGGATTTTTAACATGGATTTAATACCAATAAACATATAGATGAAACCCTTAACATACTCATCTACGTGATAGTACTACTATAGCACGAGATTTTCATAACAACACAGGTAGCGGAAAAACTAGCATCAACAATCAACACAATGCATAAATAAAGCATTATACAAAAAGATGTACAATCTGCCAGGATATATTTTCACTGTGTTAACTGAATTAACATGATTTATTTGGGCATGATAAATTGCTTTGTGGATCAAACTCAAAACTAAAACATTGTAGATAATAGGATTATCTTCATGTACAAAAAAAATCTAGCTTCAATTACATTTTTGAGCTACTCAAAATATTTATTCTACCTAGACATTTCTATACTTTCGGACTGCTATGTCCCAAATTTATAACACTGCGTTGTACGTGAATTTCACCTATGAAGGAGCGGTTTTTAGACTGAGCTATAGAAGAGTTATTTGTGGATAAATGAGTTAGCTTTTTCTACAAAAAAACCCTAGCTTAATTCCGATTTTTGAGCTCCTCAAAACACTCATTTTACTAAACTACATTCTACTGAAAGTTTCTATTTTTCCAGGTTTATAACACTGCGTTGTACATGCATTTCACCCATGAAGGAGTGATTTCTAGACTGAGCTATAGAAGAGTTATTTGTAGATAAATGAGTTATCTTTTACCACAAAAAACCTAGCATAATTCCAATTTTTTGAGCTCCTCAAAACATTCATTTTACTAAACTACATTCTGTTGGAAGTTTTTGTTTTCCCAGGTTTATAACACTGCGTTGTACATGCATTTCACCCATGAAGGAGTGATTTCTAGACTGAGCTATAGAAGAGTTATTTGTAGATAAATGAGTTAGCTTTTACCACAAAAAACCTAGCTTAATTCAAATTTTTGAGCTGCATAAAACATTCATTTAACTAAATCACATTCTACTGGAAGTTCAGTTTCTCAAATTTAAAGCACTTGTCTTGCATGTCATGAAAACTTCAACACAACAACATCAAACTCTTACTAAACATTAATACATACTATATATGTTCTAAATTGAGTTAGATTACTCACAATTACTCATAATTTACTCACCAAGTCTTGAAATTGAGCTTGGGCTTTGTATTTGAGCTTTAGGAAGCTTGAACTCAACTTCAATGATGGATGTTCTTTGTTCTTCTCCTTCTTCTTTATTTCTTGACTTATGGGATTCTTTGTAGGTCTTCTAAGACTTCTTATTACAGATTCTAAGTCCCCATGGTGCTATAAATAAGTGTATGGGTGTGTATATGTGTTTGCATGTGAGGTGTATACAAGAGAAGAGGGGTGAATGCTTGGATTTCTTCCTAACTTCCTATATATCTAATCTCCTATCTCCCTCTCTAAATATTCAGATTGTGAGGAGCCCAAAGAGCACAATACATGTGCATGTGAGTTTATATAGAAGGTTGGGTGGTGGCAAGTGTCATCTTGCATGTAAGCATGTATTCATGCAAGGACAAGTGTCCTAGAGGTGGACAAGTGTCACATGGGGTGGTGACATGTGTTGGGGTGGTGCATGGAGCTTGCCATGTGGCCGACCATGTGGGGCCCACCTTGGATTGTGTGTCACTTTCTCAGTTTACGTGCATAAGTTTCTCGGTATACGTGTCGGTCTCAATTTATGTACATCTGGGTATTATTTCTAATGTCCGGGTCCGGGTATGGGACTAAGTTAAATCTTATTACGGTCGAGTTGGTATGGTTACTATAGCCTAATCAGTAATCCTAAGATATGACAAAACCGTCACCCAACTAAAATAATAATCTAATCATATAGCCGGTCCAATACAGAAATTCGAAAAGCTGATATTATTAATGAAAGAAAAATTATAGGTGTTACAGATCTTGTTGAGTAGTATGTTATAAGAGCTTTGAAAAATGCTCTAGTATATTTGGTGAGGACATTATCTTAGAATGTTCGTAAAACTCAAATAATTATGTGAAATTTCACATAACTTTTTTAGTGTGAAATTTCAGACGCTGGAGTTATTTCACAAAACTTTTTCTTTTCACAAATTTTACATAACCAGTTATGTGAATTTTCAGTTACTCGAGTGAATTTCACAAATTTCGCATAACTATAGTTATGTGAAATTTTCAAATTTCACATAGTAATTTTAAATTCCACATAATAGCAATGTGAAACTTGAAATTTTCATATAATCATTTTTGATCAACTGGGGCATTAATCAGAAGAGTTTTAAAATTTTCTCAAAATAGAAAAATTGAAATGTAATTAATTATGTGAAATTTCACATCATATATATAATGCTATGCATCCCAATTTTATATCCCAAATTGGTTTGCTACACATATGGTAATGGGCTCACTAGATTTTCGTTTGAATATGTTGAAGTAGTCCCACCATTATTGAAGGTGGTTTCACTACCCTATGTGTTGAAAACCAGTTTGGGATACAAAATTTGGAAAGCATAGCTTTACTTGATCATTTATAAAGTAAAGTGAAATTTCACACAACTTTTTCAGCGTGAATTTCACATAACTTTATTTTTACAAAATTTTATACCGAAAAATGGCACTTGTTTGTTAGATCTCCTTGATTAGATTCTAAAACAATAAATGCTATAAAACCATGATTTGTGGTTTAGATATATGATATAGAACAAGTGTAAAGTTATCTATGTGAAATTTCACATACCTTTTTAATGTGAAATTCAGTAAACTTTTTCTATGAACTCTCACAGATTATTTGAAATTTTCGCACACTGTATTTGATATGTATCCCAACTCCAAGAGGTATACTAAACACATTTCTATGGATATACATCCAACAAATATGATCAAGAGCTAGATATGTCATGTTAAACAGGTGTAAAGCTATTAAAGTTCTCAGACTTTCTATGAGAAATTTCTCATAACTATGGTTATGAGAAATTTCACATAAGTTTTTTCTTTAGATTATTATATCGACAATGGTAGTTGTTTGGTAGATCTCGTTGAATAGATTCTAAAAATATAGTTTTTACAAAAAAAAAATGTATAGATTAAGAGTTATGAACTTTTAAAACTAGCTAATACTTTAAAGAAGTTAGGCGTGAGTAACTATACCATATTATTGTTCAAAAGTAAAGAACATTGCATGCATACCTCTCATATGAGTGTTTTTGTCCAGCAAATTGTTAGTGGACTTTTCACTACACATAAAAATGGGTTTGGACCTCACAAGAAAAAAATATATTCTATTGTAATTTTAACTACAACCCCCCACCCCCAACCCCCCACCCCCAACCCCCCAAATAGGCAGATCAGATCATATGACCAATTTAACTAAAAAGCATTACTCTGTATGTGAAATTTTATAGACTTTTTCCCTTCATAATCTCATATCAACAATGATACTCGTTTGATAGATCTCGTCGAACAGATTCTAAAGCTATAAATTTTATGAAAAAATAATTTATACTATAAAAGTCATGATTTTTAAAGTTGGGATAATTAACTTTAGTCTCTTTTTGTATAGAATTTAAAAGTCAGTCTGTTATTTTTTTGAAAAAAAAATATTTCTACTTTTATTTTTTTTATAAAATTTACAAGTCATCAACATGACGTTTTGGAGCAACTCTATATAATGTTGGGAGCAACTCTTTAGAACATAGAGAGCAACGTGTTTCAAAGTCACGTACAACTCTTGGCAACCTTGGGAATAAGTCTTCACAAACGTTGGAAGCAATCAATACATTGTTTTGGTATAAGTTTACAAGTCACAACGCTAAAAATATAAAGTAGTCTAAAACACAAAATAATTATTCAAAAGTTGATTTTTTTTAATTTTGTTGATCACTTTAAAATTTTCTCTTAAATTATTGTTGATATTTTTAAAATTTTAAAAAAGTAGTAGACTGACTTTTAAATTTCATATAAACATTGAAATATAAATATCCCTTTAAAGTTGGACAATACTGTTTCAAAATTCGTTGCAATTATGTACAGTATAGACTATCAAGTTGTTGCCTTTTAACCAAGTTCCTTGTGGCCGAGTGGTAAGCTTCTTGGGTGTACTACCCAAGAGGTTTAGTGTTCGAGTCATGGGGGGCGTGGCCACTGGAGTATTCACCTGGCGCCTCCAGGCCTCGGAGGATTAGTCGAGGTGCGCGCAAGCTGGCCCGGACACCCCCGATTACCAAAAAAAAAAAAAGTTGTTACCTTTTGAATGGAAAAGGCACATGTGAGGTGCACCTGTGCGCGTGCTTCAATGCGAGGGTTAATTTTGTCTAACAAATTCTTTTGGATCTTTGAGTAAACTAAATCCAAATTAGGATCAAAGACTAATTAACCCTTTTAAAATTATATAAATTACACATTTTAGGCCCCAGTAAAAATTATATTGCACATATTAATCTAAATAGATATTGGTTACTTCAAATTTTTAACTTTTACAGAATAGTCTATACTAACATACGTAGTGCAACACTAATTATAATTAAATCCACTCTAAACCATCAGTCAAGTTATGGATTCTAAATAAAGATCAACCGAACAAATATTGGCCCAATTCTAATCCAACTCTCTCTTAATTTTTGGTCCAATAGATTTAACATTAGTCCAAGCTTTAAAAATTACAATCTACGTTTAGACTTTAGTATTGAAAAAAAAAAAGTTGTCAACATGTATGAGACCAAAAAAAAGGAAAAAGAAAAGCCAAGTATGTAGAAATATAGCAAAAAAAAAAATATCATTTTAAGGGTGTCGCACCCAAACCCTGTGTGAGTCTTTTTGCCAGCAGACCATAAACTGGTCTAAGGGGTAATTTCTTGGCTCCGCCTATATATAGATATATATGTTTGTACACACATGGAAATTAAAATTCATGGCCTAGATCTTTTTGACAATTAATATGAGTGTCTTTTTGTTAAGTATAATATAGACATGTGCTGATATTGAGTAAGTGATTTCCCAATTACAGTTCTGTTACAACATTCTGTTAGAATTCTGTTTCTATTAGAGAGAGTTTGTTATTTCCAATTACTCTTGTATCTCTCTCTATATAGCATATAAACTGTAAATGCTTTCATTCAGTTAATGAGAATCAATTTTACTTTTCTCTCAATAATTCTTCATGGTATCAGAGCACTCGGTTCTACTCCTGTAAATTCCAATCTGCTTTATCTTCTTCATCGTCTTCTTTATTTCTTCATCTCTGTTACTGGTTCATTTCCAATCTGCTATGGCGATTCTATCATCTCTAAATCTTCCTACCCATCTAATTTTCTTTGTCTCAAACCTCAATTCTCTTGTTACAATCAAATTGGATCACGACAACTTCATGATTTGGCAATTACAACTACGCAGTGCCCTAAGAGCTAATCAGCTTCTTGGTTTCGTTGAAGGCTCGATTCCAAAACCTTCTACAGAAATCTTAGATGAATCAGGTCAAGTAATCCAGCTTTCAATGAATGGATAAACATCGATAGACAGCTTGTCAGTTGTCTTAATGCTACAATTTCTCCTTCTATACTACCACAAGTCATTTGTTTTGAACATGCACACCAAATTTGGTTGCATCTGTCTAAGAGATAGATTTCTTGTTCTAGATCTCACATTCATGAGATTAAACTCAAGCTTTTAAATGCAACAAAAGAAGGATCAATGGATTCTTATCTCGATACAATCAAGAGTTGTGCTGATAGGTTAGCAGCTGCTGGATCTCGTGTTAATGATTAGGATTTGATACTATATACCATTAATGGCCTCTCTAGTGAGTATTCCTCTTTAAAAACTTCTCTTAGAACAAACACTCAGATGTTATCTCTCAGTGATCTTCTTGCAATGTTAAGATCTGAAGAAACCCATATGAATAGAGAGATGAAAAACCCAAATCAGTTGAGTACTACCTTGTCTGCTATTTCAATCAATAGCAATTCATCTAAATCATCACATAATCAGAATTTTAGTCACAGAGGGGGGTTCAATTTTAACAGAGGAGGACAAAATAGGGGTAGTTTTAGAGGTGGAGGAGGTAGAAACAGTGGCTATGGCAGACAAAACTCACATAATTCTCATCTTCCTAAAGTTTTCTATCAAATCTGTGGTAAAGGTAATCATACTGCCTCTGAATGTTACCACAAATTCAATCATTCCTTTCAACCTCATAACACTCAACCTCAGGCAAATCTTGTTGTTCAGAAAGAGGATATCACTTCTGTTCCTCTGTTACCTACTCCACCCACACCATTGTTTCATCAATCTCAATCCTCTTCTTTCCCTCTTGCTTCTCCTCCACATTTTCCTCAGGAAAATTGGTACTTAGATCACTCAATAATGGCAAATTCTTTCTCTCCAGAGCAGACCCAAAACTCTACTCCTCAAGCCTTTCTTGTTAAAGAAACCTTTCAACCCACTTCTTCTGAATCTGAATGGTTCTTGGATACTGGAGCAACAAGTCATTTAACCAAAAATCTAGGTCATCTTAAGTCTTTTCAAACTTACACAGGTCCGCATTCTATTGCTGTTGGAAATGGTGATGTCATTAAAATCAAGAATACTGATGCTGGGATCCTATCCACACCAACCAGGTCCTTAACTCTCTCCCAAATTCTTCATGTCCCTAATGTTAGCCATAATCTCTTGTCTGTTTATCAGCTTGCCAAGGACAACAATTGTAGGTTTATCTTTGATAGTGATGGTTTTGTGGTTCAAGATAAACTCACAGATCAAATTCTCTTTCAGGGTCCTTCCCATCAAGGCTTATACCATTTTTCTCATCACTCATTTTCCCAATCTGTTACTCCTACATCTCAAACTGCTTTTGTTTTAGTACAGTCTACCACTCATCAATGGCATCTTCGATTAGGTCATCCTTCATCCAAAACAATGAGTCTCTTAGCTTCCCATTATCAAGTTCCATTGTCTGTCTCTTCTCTTACTCCTTGTCATCCTTGCTTAAAATCAAAAAGTCATAAACTCCTATTTCCTAAGTCCACCACACCTTCTCAATTTCCCCTTTAACTTGTTCACACAGATGTTTGGGGCCCTTCCTCCACTCCATCAGTTTCTGGCTTTAGGTTTTATGTCATTTTCATTGATGACTACTCCAAGTTCACTTGGTTATACCCTCATCACCATAAGTCAGAGGTCTTTAACACTTTTGTTAATTTCAAAGCTTTGGTTGAAAATCAATTCACCTCCAAAATCAAAGTGTTAAGATCAGATAATGGAGGAGAGTATGTGAATTCTCTTATGACTTCCTTTCTTCTTAAACATGGAATTTTTCATCAAAAAACATGTCCACACACTCCTCAACAAAATGGAGTGAGTGAAAGAAAGCATAGACACTTAATTGAGACCACACTTGCACTTCTTTCTCACTCTTCTATGCCTTTGAAATATTGGGTTGATGCAATATCAACTTCTACCTTTCTCATCAATAGATTACCATCTCTTAATTTGAATTCAAAAACTCCTTATGAAATTTTGTTTCATATTCCTTCTGATTTCACCATGTTCAGAGTCTTTGGTTGTTACCTTATAGGTCTTCCAAATTGGCTCCTAAGTCTAGGTGTTGTGCTTTTCTGGGATATTCTTCTGATTCTAAGGGATATAGGTGCCTTGACATTGCTACTGGACAGGTTTTTACTTCAAGACATATTCAATTCATTGAGACTGAATTTCCTTTTAGTTCTCCTCCTTCTTTCTCTAATCTTCCATCCTCATCTTCTTCTTCCACTCTTCAACTATTTTATGATAATCTTGTTCTTAACTCAGCCTCGTCTACTGACTCTTCTAGATCATCTACTCAGGTCCCTTCTGACCCATCTCATGTGTCTTCTACTTGTGATCTTCCTTCCACTACTTGTGATCTTCCTTCCACTACTTGTGATCTTCCTTCTACTTCTTCTTCCATACTTAATAATCACCCAATGACTACTAGATCCAAAGCTGGGATCTTCAAACCCAAATTGTCTTTCATACCCTCAGCTAATATAGCCACTGCATCTACTGAATTATCCACTGAACCCCCTAATTTTCTTACTGCTTACAAATCTGCTGTTTGGAGAACAACTATGTCAGAGGAATACAATGCTTTAATAGCTCAAAGAACTTGGACTTTAGTTCCTCTTCCTGCTGACAAACCAGTAATAGGTTGTAAATGGGTTTTCAAGGTTAAGAAAAATGCTGATGGGAGTCTTGCAAGATATAAAACTAGATTGGTTGCCAAAGGGTTTCATCAGACAGAGGGATTGGATTATTTTGAAACCTTCAGCCCTGTAGTCAAACAGCCAACAATTAGACTTGTGTTGACATTGGCTCTTCACTTTAATTGGCCAGTTAAGCAACTAGATGTATCCAATGCATTCCTCCATGGCACTCTTGAGGAAGAAGTTTATATGAGTCAGCCACAAGGATTCATTGATCAATCTGCTCCTAATCATGTATGTAAACTTAATAAAGCTCTGTATGGCTTAAAGCAAGCTCCTAGAGCTTGGTTCTCTACTCTCTCCCGGTTCTTACTTCAACATCACTTTGTGAATAGACCGGCTGATACCTCCCTCTTTATCCAACATACCTCCAATCAGGTCCTTATTGTTTTAGTTTATGTTGATGACATTTTAATCACTGGAAGTAATCCCTCAGCTATCTCTTCTTTTATTTCATCTATGAGCTCAGTCTTTGCTATGAAAGATCTTGGTTACCTTCACTACTTCTTAGGGATTGAAGTCTCCTACAACTCTAAAGGGATGTTTTAGTCAAGCAAAATATGCTTCTGATTTGTTACTCAAAGCTGCAATGGCTGAGTGTAAACCTACAGCTTCTCCTATTGCTACCAAACCTTCATTGCCCCCAGAGGACACTCCCTTTTCTGATCCACAACTCTATAGAAGTCTTGTTGGCTCTCTACAATACCTCACCATTACCAGACCAGATATTTCATTTGCTGTTAACAAAGTCTGTCAGCATATGCATAATCCTCTTACTTCCCATTTTCAAGCTCTTAAGAGACTTCTCAAGTTTATTAAAGGTACTATTCATCATGGGATTCATATGCAATCTGGTCCTCTTGAACTGATTGCTTATTCAGACTCAGACTGGGCTGGTGACTCCATAGATAGAAGGTCTACCACTGGCTATTGTGTATTTTTGGGCTGAAATTTGATTTCATGGACTGCAAAAAAATAGCCCACTGTTGCTAAATCCAGCACTGAAGCTGAGTACAAAGCATTATCTCATACTGTAGCTGAAGTTGTATGGATTCAGCAAGTTCTCTCTTATTTACATGTTCCTCTGGCTCATACTCCAACACTGTGGTATGATAATATTAGTGCCTTATCACTTGCTGCAAACCCTGTATTCCATGCTAGAACTAAGCATGTGGAGGTAGATTACCATTTTATCCGAGAGAAGATTGGAACCAAGCAATTACAAGTTGCTCACATCTCTTCAGTTGATCAACTGGCAGACTTATTCACCAAGGCTTTGTCTGCTCCTAGGTTCAAGTACTCGAAGGACAAATTGATGCCAAGCTGATAGTGCTTCCCCTTATCAGCTTGAAGGGGGATGTTAAGTATAATATAGACATGTGCTGATATTGAGTCAGTGATTTCCCAATTACAATTCTGTTACAACATTCTATTAGAATTATGTTTCTATTAGAGAGAGTTTGTTATTTCCAATTACTCTTGTATCTCTCTCTATATAGCATATAAACTGTAAATGCTTTCATTCAGTTAAAGAGAATCAATTTTACTTTTCTCTCAATAGTTCTTCACTTTTCGCATATCAAAGCACTCAAAACACAATTTATTCTTAACCATATTGCGACATAAAACAAGACTGTAAGGTGAGAGGAAAACCTTAATTTTTAGGGTAATACTTGAGATACATGCGTTGATATAATTTTTGGAACACGACTTAAGAGATGTCGTTATCTTTTTCCTGTGTCACTGTGGGGTCCAGTGACATCACAAGAGAGATATACACATCTTTTGAATTACGGAGTATGTCCCAAAAATTATGTGAATGGATGTGTCCCAATTTTTACTCTAATTTTTAATACTCTAAACACAGAGTACAATTGTACAAAGAGTTGGTACCAATATAAATAAGATTAAATGGAGCTCCGTTTCATATCAAAATAATAATAATAATAATAAAAAAAAAATTGGGGCTCTGTTTTGTGTAGTTTTTTGCTTTTGCGATTCAATCGCACAAAAAACACTATTTTTTATCAAACATTGTTCAAGATAGTTTTTGGCCATAATTTAACTTTTTTTCATTGGCTCACATTTTTTATTTTTTGGTGAATGAATGACAAATATGCGGTTTCCAAACTAGTTTCGTTTTAGTTTTGGAGTCCCGTTATCAGTTTTGAACACCAAAAGTTGTTGTGAAGCACCCTCTAAACTCCCCTTTAACAACATTTTTTGGTGTCCAAAAGAGATCATGAAACTCCGGTAGCTAAAATAAGAATGATGGGCAAACCAAGTTATTCGCTTCAATCATAGTAAAATAATTGTCAATCACAAACATTTGTGATTCATCGGCTTTTAACTATAAGTAATTTTTTGCGAATGAATTGCAAAAAAAAAACAGTAGTAGCGGGCTTAGATAGATAGACATCCTTTGTACATATAGAAATTAACCCCAACGGTCAAATCAATAGTTGGCCCACCTTTTCAAGGGCCCATGATTAACCTTTAACTGTGGATGATACAAACGTACTCACCTGCATATCAAGCAGTACAGTTCACATTTGCTTCACATACTTGGCAAACCTGCAATCTGGTAACTGAGTGATGGTAGTAATAACTCCATTTGTAGCAGGTGTATTGGTCCTTACAAATTTTGGTACCACCCATTACTTACCATATTCAAATTCAATTCTTGCACCCTTATATATTGTGCATCACCATTCTTAGTTATCTTCACATCCCCTTTTTGCTCTCTCTCTCTCTCTCTAGAAGATCTTTGTTTCCAATAATAGGAGCACGCATAGAAGCTTCTTGTTTAGGTTTGAGTCTAAAATGGGTAGGTCTCCATGTTGTGACAAGGTGGGGTTGAAAAAAGGACCATGGACACCTGAGGAAGACCAGAAGCTCTTGGCCTACATTGAAGCCCATGGTCATGGAAGCTGGCGTGCCTTGCCCGCTAAAGCAGGTAAAATACACACACACTTATTCTCGAATCATACGATAAATTAAGGCCCTGTTTGGCAACACACCATATTCATAGTGGCTATTGCAGGGAATTCTGGTCACTGCGGTTGGCCAAAAGTTAGCTAGTGAACTGCAATTCCATGTTATGCATGGCCACCGCAGACATGTATAGAAGTGTTGCCAAACGAAAGTCCGGTTTGCCACGTTCTGTGTTTGTAGTGCCCAATGGAGGAAGCTAGACTTTCCATTTTGGGGTTGTCCAGAAGTTGGTCACAATCGTAGTTTTGTGGAGTAACTTCTGGCCAATCATAGTTAGCTGTAATGGTGCAACGCAGAACGTACCATTGCCAAACGGCCCAAAATAAAGATTTATAATAATTCACAACATGGCATGACAAGGGGCTTTTTTTTTTTTTGGGTTTGCTTATATGTTATTTGTGTGTGTGTGTGTGTTTTCGGTGGGTTTTAGGGCTTCAGAGATGTGGGAAGAGTTGTAGACTAAGGTGGACAAATTATCTTAGGCCAGACATCAAGAGAGGAAAGTTCAGCTTGCAAGAAGAACAAACTATCATTCAGCTCCATGCTCTTCTTGGAAATAGGTGAGGACAAATGTCCACTTATAACAGTACAATCTCATGTTAATAGAAGTTTCACTGTAGATTAATGCAACACATTGCACAACAATAAATATAACAGGACTTTAAATACTTTGTATCCTGTGCTGTTTGAATTTTTTATACTTTTTTATGCACTACTTATACAACACAGAGTACATGTATTTAAAACTATGTTGTACCTTGTATTGTATAATGTGTTAGTGACTATAACATTACTCTCACTATATTTGTACGTTATCATGAAGACTACTATTAAATCAACATTATTTTCTTAGTACTGTATGTCAGTGTCAGAGAAGAAAAGTTATTCAGATGGTCGTCCCACCACACTAGCTATCTACCAATCAGATCTTCACCAAGTTTTAGGTTCACAAGAATATTGTTTGACTTAAAAATATCCATCTTTATCAAATTAGAGTAATACTTGGGAATAATTAAAGTCACAATCTTTTTTGTACAACCTTTATTTTGTGTCTATCTCTTTCTTGATGGGTCCTACAGTGCCAGTGACCCCACAGTGCTCACTAGGAGAGAGATAAACACAAAATAGAGGTTGTGCAAAAAAAGTTATGACTTTGATTGTGCCCAAGTATTACCCATCAAATTAATATAACAATGGTGTTTATACAAGAACCACATGAAAGTGAGACTTAGCCTGAACTTGATCTTATTTTAATCATTTCTAACTAGGCACTAAGATAAACATAAAAGTAAAATGTTTTTTCAAAGTTGTATTCGAATTACTACAAGGGACATGGAAAAAAATTACCTGAAAATTCATCAGATTAGGTGACTAACTAAAGCTACTGGTTAGATACGTAATAGACACACATGGTCAATACTCCCTCCATTTCAAAATAAGTGTCAACTTCAAGTTTGTACATTAATGTTTAAGAAAGTTATATTATAAGAGTAATTTTTTTGGTCCATTACACAGTCACTTTCCAATTTCACCCTTTAGATGTGATGAGTGATTAACTTTTTACTTATTTTGGGACCACACATAAATGCTACTTTATTTTTATTATAAGGCTATTATAGGAAGGGAATTGTTATTTCCACTCCATCATTGAACCAATGCACTCCATGGTACCACTATCAGAGCATGTGGTACCATGTATGTAATGCATGACATGCATGTACCACATGCTTTAAGAATGGTACAATGGAGTGACTTGGTTCAATGATGGAGTGGCAATAACATCACCCTTATAGGAAGTTTATTAAATTTTATAGTTGACTTTCAAAACTGAACATTTATTTTGGGACATCCAAAAAAGAAAATATAAACACTTATTTTAGGACGGAAGTAGTATTTAATTTTCAATTTATCACTTACGCATCACAAATTTAAATAGCTATATAAATCTTGCAAAACAACACTTCAGTATATAAATTTTTTTTTATTTTTTTATTTTTAGATTCATGTTCTAAGATACTATTCCCTCCACCTGTGTGTTTCATAAACACACTTGTATATTTGAGTCAATCACATAATAAAACAATAAAAATAATTACACAAGAATAGTACCTAAATCTTTTTATATATCGTAAAATTTAACGTTTTCCTCATATATATATATATAAGTACAAGTACATATATATATATATTTATTTATTTATATATAAATGGAGAATGTTAACTTATAACATGGAGCCTTTTTAGTACGAAAAAAACTCTTTTAGTGATGAGCATTTTCACCTTTAGTGACCACAAATTTTTCTTTTTAATCTTTAGCGACGAAATATTTTAAAAAGATTTGTCGCTAAAATTTTTTTTATCACAAAAAATATTTTATCAATCACTAAAAATTGGTGTACAATATTATCTTCCAATCACAAAAAATATTTTATTAATCGCTAAAAACTAGTGTACAATGTTATCTTCCAATGGTAGGATAGCAGCCCCTGTATAAATACTTTTCATCTATATAATATGACATTAATTATTACGTACATCAAACAATTGCTTTTCTGACATAAGTACGGTTGCCATTGTTATAATTACAAAACCATTATCTGATCATAATTTATTATATTTCATGTCTCTAGCTACTTATTTAATCCTTTTAATTTGATTGATCAGATGGTCAGCTATTGCAACGTACTTGCCAAAAAGAACTGATAATGAGATCAAGAATTATTGGAACACACATCTCAAGAAAAGACTAACCAAAATGGGTATTGACCCGGTTACCCATAAGCCAAAGACTGATGCCCTCGGGTCGGGTCACTCCAAGGACGCCGCGAACCTTAGCCACATGGCTCAGTGGGAGAGTGCTCGGCTCGAAGCCGAAGCTAGACTCGTCCGAGAGTCCAAGCTTTTGGTGTCTAATAATCCTTACAACTCTCATCTCGGTGGCCCTTCCTCGACTGAGCTCCTTCACAAAGCCGCCACCGCTCCTCCACCACCGCCGCCGCCACTATGTCTTGACATACTTAAAGCTTGGCAAGCAGGCTGGGCAAAGGGCATTTTCGTCAGTTCAGGCATTGGAACCCTTGAGTCCCCGACTTCGACATTGAATTTCTCAGAAAAAGCGTTTTTGGTCCCCACCATTGCATCATTCGACCAGAGTTTGATGGAAAACATGAAAATAGAGACCCAAAACGAGTGGAAATGCTTGGGAAAACAAAACAATTTTCAGGAACCCAAACAAGGAATAGAGAATTTGACTCAATTTACCGAAATGCCCTTCCCAATGGACAGCACGTGGATTACAGATGCTATGAAGGCAACAAGCACAAACACATTGCTTCCAAGTTTCGTGGAATGCTTCACGGATCAAATATTGCATGATAATTGGGACACTCATAACACGTCCAACATTGTTGGAAACTCCAACAATGTTGGACAAAGCTGTGGCGGCGATTTCGAAGAGAACAAGAACTACTGGAATAACATATTGAATTTGGTGAACTCAACACCGTCCGGCTCGCCAGTTTTCTAAATTTGATCAACTATAAGATTAAGTAGGTAATTAACTTTAGATTCGTAGTGATAATTAAATAACTAAGGTTTGCAATGCAATAAATTACAAAGTAATTAGGAGTAGAAGTTAATTGTTTAATGTTGATTTGGATTAGAAGTTAACTGTTTAGATCATTAGCAAATAATGTACCAGTACGAGTACTTCATTCTACGTGGTTAAGATTATTTAGCGTCATTCTCAATCTATTGAATTTTATGTATGGTGAAATGTATAGTGGTAGTACTGATGATCATCAAGATATATATGGCATGCACGCACGCACTTTGAAATTTCTAGGTATACAAGCACTCATGCACTTATTTATCACTGGGAACGTACATTAATTTAAGGTACAAGATGAACATGCGAGTGCTACTAATTAATTATGATATGAAGAGGTTTTTTTTTTTTTAATGTTTTTTTTTAAAGTTGATCCCACTAAAATAAAGGACAAAATAAGAGAGAGAGACGGATATCAATTTTTTTAATTGACGAAGTTCATATAGATCCATTCTTTATCGTAATTGCAACTGCAGAAAAGATGTTCGTAAAGAACCAACGCATAACAGAATGAGTGAACAACTGATTAATTAATGACGCTAAAAAGGACATGAAAGGGGCAAACTACTACAAAATATTAGTTGAGAGACCTAAATACAAATATATATATATATATATGTATATACAAAGATTCTCTAAAGAGGGCCACCTCTCTTTATTAAAGAGAGGACCTCTGTTTTAGCCGTTAGATTGTGTTTAAAAACTGTAAAATGGCAAAACTGTCCTTAATGAAAACACGATCCAACGGCCAAAACAGAAGCCCTCTCTTTAATAAAAAAAGGGCGCCCTCTTTAGAGCCTGACTGTATATATATATATTTAAGGACCAAAGTGCCAAATATGATATAGTTTGAGGGTGTAAAATGCATTTAACTCAATAAACAATTATATGCATTCATTTAGAATGTAAAACCTAACCTAATCTAATAAATGAGCATTCAGCTGTCTGTATAAGCACAGTGGCCATCAACCAGTAGTAACATTACCATTACAAAGTGATTTTCAAAGGTATAACATGTTGGGATCAAAATTACTAAAATGTATAATACAACTAAAACCACTAGGATGTATCATAGAATTTTCCTTTATATACACTGTTCAAGCTAGCTCATGCAAGTTTAATTGACACA
Source organism: Hydrangea macrophylla (assembly GCA_033977485.1). Taxonomy (NCBI): domain Eukaryota; kingdom Viridiplantae; phylum Streptophyta; class Magnoliopsida; order Cornales; family Hydrangeaceae; genus Hydrangea; species Hydrangea macrophylla. The sequence goes on from CM066987.1 coordinate 8,331,212, forward strand.
AGTTGGAGATGATCAAAGTCAAGTAGGCCTGTCAATGGCCTAGTTTTTGGCTCGGATGTGATCCGGATCTAGTACATTTTGATGGATCTGAGCTTTTATTTTTTTTGGGGGGATCCAGATCCATATCCATATTCAAATCCGTTTAGAATGTTAGGTTGACGGATCGGATATGATTTTGTGGTATCCGATCCGCCAAAGATCCGGATTCGAATAAGAATAAACGATGCACAAAAAATATACATATAATACACTAGATAAGATTACTATTACGTATAAAATTGAACAACATATATAATATACACTAGATTATATATATTTACTTTCAATGGAATATTATTTTGATTTAAAGATAAGATTTTTCTACATAATCAAGTTTATTGATGGGTTAAACGTTGATTGATTTTTGTGCATCTATAGAGAAAAATAATAATTTCCATGGTAATACTAGAATACATAGAAGCAGTTAATTGTCATTTTAGATAAGGCAGATCCGACAGATAAATTGACCGGATCTAAATTGTCGAACTGTTAAGGAATCTGAATCTAATTTGTGTGAATCTGGTTCAAATTCAATCCATTTACCGGCCTAATATCTAGTAAAACATTAGAGGAAAAGAACACATGAGGGACAAAAGTATATTTTAATTAATCTTGAAACCAGTCTATTTTTAAGGTGCTTTACTCATAACGGACTCAAATATCATTTTAACCTAGTGTGAACTAAAATATAGTGCTCACATGAAAATGACAAAAAAAAAAAAAAAAGCTTACGCCCCCCCTTTCTATTTTGGCTAGTTATGTTTTTGTACTGTATATCATGTGTACTCGTCTTCCAACTGAAGAAACATTGATATTGGAGATGGAGATTAAAATATCCCTTTATTGCACGTGTTACTTCCTTTTCAACACTCAAAATAGTACTCGTAGTTGCAAATACTGCCTCCGTCCAAAATTGTTAGGCGCGCACTCTTTCTATTTTATAATGCAATAATGATATATTCACTCTCTTAATCACACTTTCAATCACATTTAGTACATTCTATCTCTTGATTTTAGTGGATCCTATGTAGATTCATGTGGAACCCATCAAAATTAAGGGTAATTAAAGGCCAGGATGTGCTGAATGTTGTTGAGAGTGTAGATGAGAGTGTGAGTGTATCATTACTCTTTATAATGTTAGTCTATGTTCAAAAATCAACACAATAAATTTTGAATCTTTATTATTTTGCCTTTTTATTTTTTCACACGTCTAACTAATCTAAATGCATTTATGAGGGGCAAACTTGAGAAGTTGGAATACAAAAGTTTGACAAAAGTGTAATAATTATGTTCTCTTAAAAAGTTGGATTTCCCAAAATGCTAAGCAATTTGGGACGAAGGGAGTAGCAAATATATGGAATGGAAAAAACAGAAAGTTTACACCCCCAAAACACCAAAAACTGCAAACTGACACGGTTTAATACCGTGACAATAGTAGGGGACCAAATTTTTTTGCACGGTTTAAAATCGTGCCAGTTTTTGATCAAAAGATCTGGCACCTTTTTTTTTGGCACTATTACAAATGCATCCAGAATTTCAAAGTTGTTAGTAATGCATGGTCAATTTTGTGCACAACATGTGGTATGTTAATTTGGTACACTTTTGGCACTGCTAAAAATCGTGCCAGATTGGTCTTGAGTTTAAAAAAATGTATTTAATTTGGCACACTTTGGCAATGCTAAAAACTGTGCCAGTTTGGTCTTGAGTTTAAAAAGGGCAAATATCACCTAGACCCCCTCACGTTTCAATAAAATCAACTAGACCCTCTGAGGTTTGAGGTGCGTATCACCTAGACGTACCCTTTTCATCAATTCATTGTTAAAAAGTGACAGACTGACATAAAGAAATACAAAAAATACCCCTAAAAGTTTTGTCCTTGTGTCATTTTAGTCCCTGTAGTTTTAACTGGGTCAATTTGGTCCCTGAAGTTTTTAATTGAAGTAGTTTGATCCAAATTGCCCATTCTGTGAGAAAACTTGACAGAAAATTTGACAAAATGTGATAGAATTATATGCTTTGTCATACTTTTTAAGGAAAAAATGAAACATCACCAAACTTCCAAACGCTTAATAGCATTATTGTGCATAAAAATGGATAAATTCTGTCAAATTTTCTCACATAATAGGACATTTGGATCAAATTACTTCAATTTAAAACTTCAGAGACCATATTGACCCAATTGAAACTACAGGGACTAAAATGATACAAGGACCAAACTTTTAGGGGTATTTTTTGTTTTAATTATTGCCAGTCCGTCATTTTTTGACGGTGAATTGACAGAAGAGGGTTTAGGTGATACGCTCTTCAAACCTCAGGGGGTCTAGGTGATATTACTGAAACGTGAGAGGGTCTAAGTATGATTAGAGCAAACCTCAGACGGGTGTAAGTGATATTTATCCTTAAAAAAATATATATTTAATGTAGTACGCTTTTGGCACTACTTTGGAGATTTGTTTTCTTGAAGAAATAAGAAATAAAATAAGAATGTACTTATAAAATAACTAGAAAATGAAGATAATAAATGATTAAATTTGTGAGAAGGCCTTTGAAATGTTATTCCAAACATTGTACAAGTAGGGGCGGATCCAGAATTTTTGGCCAGGGTGGCCTAGCTTATACGAGGATTCTGGGGTAGCGCCCCCGAGGCGAATTTTTATACATAATTATCTGTAAAATGGTAGAATCGTATATAGGATTGGTTTAACACCCATAATTTGGGGTAAATCATGTAATTTTAGGGGCTTATGTCTAAAACATTTAAAATATTACATGTAAGTATAGAATTTTCAAAAGTACAAGGGGGTCTATGTCTAAAATTGTTAAATATTACATGTAAGTTTAGAATTTTCAGAAGTACAAGGAAGCCTAGCAATTCAAATCAAGTGCATCACTGTGCATGTATTTTTATATTCACAAATTAAGGAACCCCAAATCCCAAATTAATTAGATTTGCTTAATGAAAGCCATTAAAATTAAACATGTCACATGTCAATGATTTCATATGCATAACCTATAAAAACAAATATGATATATACAACTAATTAATTAAATTTCATATAATCATATGCACAAAACAGTTTCAAAAAATCCTAAAATTACCTCAAAATCAAATAGCAGTTGAACTTCATAGGCCAAAAACAAAATAGAAAAGCTTCAGAATCAACTTGCAGTTGGACCCTCGGAGCAGCTAGCCAGTAGCACTGGGATAGTTTTTTGATCGCAGACCCTCTTTTTATTTCTCACCAGTTTTGATCACAGACATGGGGGTTAATTGATTTGTGTGTGTGTGTGTGTGTGTGTGTGTGTGTGTGTGTGTGTGTGTGAGAGAGAGAGAGAGAGAGAGAGAGAGAGAGAGAGAGAGAGGTTTTTTTTGGGGAAATGCAAATGCAATTAAATGATGTGATCAAAAGTCAAAAAAGTTGTCAGATTGAGTTATATATATTTTTTACACCCCCAATTCGGGGGTCATTTATGCAAATTTTGAATTCTTAAAGGTAATGTTTTGGGGGATATATTTGGTGAAACATAAATAATACATGGTGCTTTTTAGAATTTAGGGTGAGCCTATTTCTAAAAGTCATAAATGCTAAAGGTAAAAATGTAATTATCAAAAGTTGAGGGGTGGCTGTGCCCCCTGAAGATAACGTGCATCCGCCCCTGCGTACAAGTGATATGGAACTTACATCTTCAGGTGCATGGCATCATTCGGCTACTTCATCAAGCATCAATGGTTCAATAGGCTCTTTACAGCAGAGAAAGACATAGAGATACAATGCAAGTAATTAGATTCTCACCTACTACCAACATGACAAAAAGATAAATGCACAAAACGAAAATGCATTTAAAATCAAGTCCAACTCAAGTCATGGTAAAGCTGATCCTTTTTACTCAAGTCTCTGTTAGTATTTGAGTTTTAGCCTCGTAGTCTCTATTTGGCGGACGGAGGAAATGTATCTTTTCGACTCAAGAATTACATGTTATTGCACTGGGGTTATATACATATTCAGACAGAACCACAGAGTTTGGAGAGGAAAGAAACAAAAGAGAGCTAGTCATGTTCATTGCAGAACCATGACACGAATGAACATAATGCTGTGAAGTTTGAAAGAAACATTTCTTTTTAAAAAATCACCAGGAAGATAGATACCCTAAGAACCGACCGAAATATTTAAATAATCTTTCGAATCGGATAAATTAATGTTAAAAGAGGTCCCAAAGGTACCCTAAGAACCGACCAAAATATTTAAATAATTTCTAGAAGGGGTATAAAAAGATTTCATGCAGGGGTCATTTCAACCTGTCGAGATGCCCCGTTCGACCGGTCGAATGACCCTTTAGCAAAATTCCTTGTTGCAGCAGAATTCGTAAATCTCTCAAACACTCACACCTTTAATCCAAACTTTCGAACCAAACATGACTATAAGGATTAACATAAATCCTGCTAAACATTAAAAAGAAAATAGAATTGTTAAGGTCCGTTTGGCTCAATTCATAAAAACATCAACATATCCTTCAACCTCCAAATTCGATAAGTTAAGTATACAAAACGCGAATCCAAGAGTTTGGATACATTCCAAACATAACCAAAAGAAGTTTATAACTTATTACAACATTACTAAACTATTCCATGATTTCCAGGTCGAAGTTTATAGTTTTAACGTCTCAAAATTGCATATTTCAACATAGAAAAGATACTACCACAGCTTCACGGGAGAGATTTGTCCCGGGTGATCCCAACAGCCTCACGCTTTGCATTCTTCTTTCCTTTCTTCATACCTGCAATGGAGCAAATCTCCATTGCTCAGCTATATGCCAAGTGTACAATTCTAAACAAATGCATATATGGCAATTCATGCTTTAAATATCTAAAACACGTCAACTAGTCTCTAGGGAGAGAGATACGCATTCATCCGGTATATCGGTAAGTCTTAAATCTTAAACCGCGATGCCAATGGCTAGCCAAAGATCACTCAACCATTGCATCTAACTACTCTGGCTGGGCCGCTTCCCAAACCAAGCAAGTAGTCGTCACTACTATAACTCTCAAGCACTGAGAGGCGTATCCCGGCATAAACTTGTATCAAACTCCCCTTTGACCCACATTGTCATTTAGCATGCTCACATAGTCATACAATCATGCTATTCATATGTACTCACTGAATTTAACGGCCTACGTGAATACATGAGTTTTGCTTGGATCACAATTTCATACAAAATATCCAAAGCATCCAAAATTGTCTATATAACACAAGTTCAGAATTCATACCTCAAGCAATCATCCTATAACTTTAAGGAAAGTGCTAATAGTCTGATTAAATGTCAGATCTCCAATTAGAAGTGTCATACCCGCTCCTGTGGTATTTATTTATATCATTTTAGCATGCATAGCATGCTTATGGTTGTGTTAATTAACGTGTGTAAATTGAGTGATGACTCACTAGTTGTTGGAGGGTGTCTTTTGAGAACCCAATATTTGGCCTTAAAGGCAGTTTGGAAGGTGTCAAGAGAGGACACGGGAACATGGAAAATCATGTTGTATTGGCATAGCTAAATGACATTGATATGATTTAAATGTTATTTGACTTATTTGGTATTTTCATGAATAGTAATTATACCTGTGTAGTATAATTTCTGATAGTTTTGATCTAGTTTTAGATCGTTTGAATACTGTGGTGAGAACGTGAGTGATACGTTGCATAAAAGGTAGGTTGTGTAGAGATTTCACGGAAAATAGTTTTCGGAACGTAATTACGGCGACAAACGGGACTTAATCAAAAACTTCTAAAATTTATAGTTTTCACTCGTAAAGTTATAAAATGGACGTGTAAGACGTTTCGAGGAATAATTAGAAGTTTTGAGAACTCGCGGGGAGGTAAACATAAATTCTGGAAAGTTTGTCTATAAATAGCAAGGGTGAGAATTTCATTAGTTGTAAACTTCTAAAAATATCTTGAAAGAAGAGAGAAAAAGGGAGATTTAGTTCTCCGGGCTTTACGACGACGGTCGGCGACCTTCCGTCCGCCTGAACTTCACCAAATTTCATATTTGAACTCCCCAAGGTAAGGGCTACGTTTTGATAGTCTTTAGGCCACGTTTGGCTAAGTTTTTATAAATCCCTAAATCTAGGAATTTGGGGAAAACACGTGTAAACTTGTAGGTTTCGCGTAGGATCGGAGATTTGGCGTTTAATCGGGCTTCTAGTCGTTCCCTCAAAGTTATACGACGATAGCTCGAGGTATGAATTTTTAGCCTATGTTATATAGGTGAAATACATGTTTTATATTTCGATGACGAAATTGTGATCCGGGCAAAATCCATGTGTTAATCTTAGGCCCGTTAATTATGCACGCGCTTAAATGTGAAAAGCATGTCTAATTTTACGCGAGCACGTATATGTGTTAAATGAGCATGTTTATGTACCTATGTGGGTTAAAGGGGGATTTGTGTTAATTCACCGTGAGACGTCCTCTCGAGAATGGGGAGGATTAGTAGTGATGACGATCACTTGCCGAGAAAGGCATTAACGTGACATGTCGAAAGGGCATGGGTCATGGTTGAGTCTTAAGACTTTGGATCGGTGAATGTGCACTTATTCCCTAGAGACCAATAGTTATGTGTTATGATGAGATTAAAGCATGATTTGTCATATATGCATATGTTAGAAATTGTGCACTCAGCATATAGCTGAGCAATGGAGATTTACTCCATTGCAGGTTTGAAGAAAGAAAGGAGAAGCGTGAAGTGTGAGGCCGGGGGAATGCAGGGGATCACCTTTTGTTTATGTTTTGGTTTCCTTCCCAATGTTGTAATAATGGGATTGGAGGTAGGATCATGTTTTGTTTGAATTGAGTACCTTGGAAGGATTTTGGGAAATGTTCTATTATGTAAGAAAACTTCTTATAGTTAGTTTTGAATTAGTCCGAACTCTTAAGTTCGTGTTTTGTAAACTTAACTTGTCAAATTCGGAGTTTGAAGTAGGACTGTTCACGGTCGGTTTCGGTCGGCTTTTTGACGAGTGTTACAACCGAACCGATCAAATCGGTTATGCAAAACTGAACACCGATTTCGACAGGATTAATATAGGACAATAGTGAAACCGACCATTGCAGAGGCGGTCGGTGGCGGTCGGTTGTATCGGTGTTACAAAAATAAAATCCTAAACTTCTTTGAGATAAAATCTAAAAGGCTACATCATCAAAAGCATTACTGTATATTTGAAAACCCAGTTTTCAGGATTTCTAGGTTTTTCCAAGCGGATGAAGCAAGATAGAGAGATTCAATGAAAGAGAGAAAGGGACAAGGGTAGAGAAACAGTACCAAGGGTTCAAATCGAAGACTGAGCAAAGGTTGTGAGTGTATAATCTGGTTGGAGACTGCAATGGAGATGATTGGAACTGGTGAACATGAGTTAGTTTTCCATGAACGTCTTGAAGGTTTGACAGAGAGAGAAAGAGAGAGACTCATTCATTCTGAGAGAGGGGGTGTGTGAGAAAGAAAGAGGAGATAAAAAAATTACTCACTAGTATTACAAACAAAAGAAAAAAAGAAAAAAAAATACTTTACTGGAAAAGGAGTGTCTGTAGGGAGTGTTATGCGTATAAAGGACTAAGAGAGATATGCTCCAGCAAAAAAAAAAAGACTAAGAGAGATATGGAGATGACGAAAACTTTACTGTTGTGAGTCTTTTAAGAGAGAAGAAGAGGAGTGAATGAATAAAATAATTGAAGTTAAATGCAGATCTTGAGAAATGAGTCAAGATGATTAAAATATTCGCTTATGTAAGTCTTTTACGAGAAAGAGGTTGGAAAAAGTAATAAAATATTTTAATAAAGCTAAAAGCAGATCTTGAGAAGTGTTATCTGTCTATTGTCTAGTCAATAAGTTGTCAGTAGCAAGTAGGCATTAAATACCAGGATTTAATATATGTTTATACTATGTTCGGTCGGTTCGGTTATCGTCGGTTTTTAATTTCAAAAATCGAGATAAAACCGAAAATTAAAATTCTTTAAATAGCAAAACCGTGCACCGACTGTGTGTGAGATAGACCGACCAAAACTGTCAAATCCGGTCGGCTTCAGTCGGCCGGTTCGGTTTGACGGTTTTTTTGAACACCCCTAGTTTGAAGGAATGTGGTTAGAGTTTTGTGAATCGAACCAAACAAGTCTTAGCTTGTTCCGCTATTGTTTCTTTTCATGGATTAGTGAGATTAAACTTTGTTTTTGAAAGCTTGTTATAGCTTGTGACGTTTGGATTAATGTAAGTGTGTTTGGAGTATTGGTTTTGGTGGTGGTTGTTTGACGCCTTAAGCAAATTCTGTAACTTTGGGCAGGATTCTGCTAAAGGGTTATTCGACCGGTCGAAGGGGGTCGTTCGACCGGTCGAAATATCCCCTGCCAGAAATCTTTTACTACCCCTTCCGGAAATTTTAAAAGGGTTTTGATTGGTTCTTAGGGTGCCTTTGGGACCCCTTTCAACATAAAATCATTCGCTTTGAAATATAATTACGTTTTCAATTTTATACAGATTTTACAACTCGGAGGGTAATGTTTTCAAAATTTTATATACTCAAGATTGTTTTAAAGTTCTTTTCCGCTGCGTATAGTTGTTGTTGAGCCTTGGTGGCGTGCCACGTGTCCTGTTTCCGCACATTAGCGGGATGGGTCGTGACATTTAGTGGTATCAGAGCAATAGGTAACAAAACTTTGGAAACGTTCGACGTCGAGTGGAGTGTTGAGTGCATTGACACATATTCTAGAATGCATTCACACATGGTAGAGATGTTTGATGCATATGGTATGTTATTATACATACATGATTATGTTATTGGCATACATGCATAGTATTTATGCACTCGTGAATCGGTGGAATCATGCAGACGTGGAATCGTGTGGTGAGATGAAGTTTTCTGTGGGTTATCATAGACCTTGTGGGGTGATACGAGGGAGAGATGATATCTCGATCGTGGCGAACAGTTGAATTTGCAAATGAAAATGAAATGATTTTTTGGATCGAATCGGTAATTATTCAAAGTGATAGTAATAAGTGCTCTTTGAGGGCTTTAACCGGGAACGGAGGTTGAGTAGTGAATGTCAGGGGAGATTTCCTTATAGTTCACGTAGAGAATGAAAGGTGATTGTTCGTAGTCGAGTTTTGGAATTAAGATTGATTGATAAGAGTTCCGTCTCGGACATGGACTAAACGTTGTGACGTGAGAGAATAGAGATGGACAGTTGGGGTTTATGACAGAAAGGTAATTCAGCAACACGTATTGCTCGGGTATGGGGTAGGTGAGGAATCTCTCACCTTATCTTATGGTGTAAACCTACGGTGTGATCGTATGGGTTATCTTACGATTTTCTCTTACAGTATATCATGGATAGTTGAAGAATCTTTCAACTGATTTTACGGTATTGAGATGATTGGATGGTTGAGGAATCTCTCAACCTATCTTACGGTATGTATTGGATGGTTGAGGAATCTCTCAACCTATCTTATAGTATGTATTGGGGGTTGAGGAATATCTCAACGGATTGTGAGTATCATGGTTGTTGAGTAATCTCTCAACTGAACCTGGTTTCGAGTGGTCGTGGGACCATAGCGGATTCAGATATAGTATAAGGATTGGTAACGAAAGGTACCGGATTGATTGTGTAAGTGGGAAGTGGTGTTTAAGGATTAACCTATGACGAAGGGTTAAGAATGGAAATGATAGAGTGTGCTTGGATAGTGAAACTATAGTTGGTAGAAGCTTAGTTTGGGATGTACCTCTGAAGCAGTTGCTTAGATTTGATGATTATGTGTATGTGAATGTAACGATAAGGACGACATAGGTCGGAAGAGATATGGTAGGACATCTTGATGGAGATTAAAGGAATGAAAATGAATATGAATAAGAGTTTCTTAGTATTTTGAGGTGTAGCTTAACAAAGGAAGTAGAACAAAGGATGTAGGAATACAGGACTTGAGGTGAAAAATAAGTGTGAGTGATTAAACATGATAAGAGATTCGGAGGAATCAAATGAATATCGGATATCATGAGGATAAGGAGATCTTGGTAGGAAATACTATAGAGAATGTCTTTATTACAGTGAGTTATAGTGTGGATAACCAGGAACCGTGTGTAGTTCGATGAGTTTTCAATGTTCTCGAGCACTTTTTAGTGATTCCAAAGTGGTTGGGAAGTGGCCCCAAATGCCTTGCAAGTTTGGAGACTTTTAAGGATGTTAAATGGAGGAAAAATATGGTCCAAGGGGTACTGGACCGGTCGAAAGGGGCGGTTCGACCGGTCGAACACCCCTCTGATCCAAACAGTGTTTTCGAAAACATTTTTCGTCGACTTTTACGGAAACAGGCATATCTCTTTGTAGAAAATTCGGATTCGTGCGCCGTTTCTTGCGTTGGAACCGGGACTCAAAGAGCTATCTTTTGGTATAAAATTTTACCATACTTTATAAATGACCATTTTGCCCTTGGTCTGTTTTGTCACAGAAAAGTCTTTTTAAGAGGTCGAATTCATGCTTTCTTTGCTAATTATCGTATTTCAAATAAAGTGAAGAATCTTTTAATGATTGTAAAACCTCGTCAAGTATTTGTAATGAGTGGTTGTCAATGGGAGGTTAGAGTATGACAAGTAGTACGATACTGAACAAGAGCAACTGTGGAAATGGATAGAGTAAAGAGGTTTTGGGTAAGTCAGATCACAAGAGCGAAAGTGTAGATTGGGAAAATGAATCTCTTATGAGAAAGTGAACAAGAACGGTAGAAGTGGGATGAAGACTTGGGAGTACGTTGAGTACATTATCAGATATGATAGAAAGAATGTAAAATGGGTAGAGGATAATGGTAAATGTAGTGGAATGCTATCTCGATCGTCCTGGATTCCAACAAGGTTGGAGAATTTTGAGAATGTCAGATTCCATCCCAAGGAAATTTTAAAGTGTTTAAAATGTTTTAAAAATCAAACTTTTGTTTGAGTAAGAAAATTTTGTTAAATACTTGCAATAAGGTATCAAGTAGACTTTGTAGAACGAGTATCGTGGAAGGATATGGTATGCTTAGTGCTTGGGACACAACAGTGTTGGTCAAATGAATGAGTTCTACGTGAGCAGGTCATAAAGTTGGAAATTCTAAAGTAATGGATTAGTAAAATGTTGTACACTTGGACTTAGTAAGCTGGAGGTAGTACCACTAAACGAGTTGACTTGGGTACTTTCTAAAGGGAACTTGATCTTGGTTTAAGTATTTGAATAACCCGAGGTTATGAATGATTTGAAGTTTGGAACGTTTATGAACTTGATGAGATTCGTAAAGTGTGAAGCACTTAAAAACAATAGTTATGAATGGGTGATCTTGAGTATGGACATGAAAGGTATGTGAATTGGGAGTGGATAGGGAATTTATTGAACACAGTGAGACTATAGTACTTCATCGGGAAGATTAAATTACTGAGTTGTTTTCAGATGGATACAAGAATAGTATGAATACTTGAACAACAGGTTCTTCGAGAATAATGAATTTGGGATCAGAATAGCAAAGATAAAGGATTAGAGAAATCTGAATTGGAGTTAAGTCAGGTTGACTGGAGTTATGAAATATTAAATCGTTAAATGAGGTATGAAGCCTTGAGATGTTATACAAGGAATATATGTTCAGTGTAAAGGGCTGTCAGAAATTCAGTAAGAGTTGAGATACATGAGTACGATTGGTATGGGCTTGTGTAAAGGTGAAAGTGATATATCATAAACTTATGGGGTTGTGATCTTTAACAGAAAAGTAATTAACTCAGGGTGTGTGTACACTATATGAATAGAATAGATTGTGAAGGGTCAAAGATTTGGGACAGGAACAAGGTATGGTCTGAGTATGGGAATGCGTCATGATGGACGTTGTGGTACATGTATGATTGACTAAGTCAATTTGGGTTAACCACGTTATTGGTTACGATGAACATTGGAGTTATTATGTTGGGAAAGTATTATGCAAAATTTTAAAATGATTTGTTTTAAAAACAAAAAGGAAGAATATGTATTTGACTTTGTTAAAAGTTTTAAATTGAAGGTGTAAAGTGAAATCTTCTACGTTAGTCGACGGCAGTTCGAGTACAGAAGTGGGAGATAAATGACAAGTGTGTTGACCTCACAGAGAGTGGTTCGGGATAGTAGGTAACCTCGGATAAGTAAAACGATGTAAAATTTTCAATTGAGAATCTGAATGGTGTCTTACAAATCATGTACGATTGGACTTAAAATACGAGATTGGATTAAACAGAACTGGGATTTGATAAGGAATGAGAGTTGTTTGAAAACGTGTTATCGTTCTACGGGTATTCCACGATTAACAGGATAAGAGATGGAATTCATAGTATATGAAATAGTTGATTGAGGTATTGACTTACCAACAGTGTATGAATGGATGATAGTACTCAGTTTTGATTACTTTGAGATGAAGAATTGTGTATAGTTGTTAACCAGTTGAGACGTGTTGGAAACGACAGTTAGTCGAAAAGAAAGATGTGTGAAAATGAGGTGAGTTATTGAATTTTTTTTGGCTATTGTGATGAACTTTAAGGTTTCGAAAAGATGTGACAAGTACAATAAAGGTATGTGTGGGGTGACGTGTGACGTCGTGATATGATTTAATGTCAAGATTGACTATTGATTATGTTTTGCTCATGCATTGATGTTCTTATTTATCAAGATGTTTCTGTGTTGTTAGTATTCGAAGAGAATCTTCAATCGGGTTGAGACGAGGGCTTCAAGGATTTATTTTCCTTAAGAGCCTGAGGATTTATTTTCCTCGTGAGATTGTAATATCTTGGAGGAGATGTATAGGTTGTAATGAGACCAATGTTGGAAGTACTTGTGAGAAGTCTTGTAGCTTGATGAGATGGTATTGAAAGTTTGGGGACAAACTTCTTTTAAGGGGGAGAGGATGTCATACCCGCTCCTGCGGTATTTATTTATATCATTTTAGCATGCATAGCATGCTTACGGTTGTGTTAATTAACGTGTGTGAAGTGAGTGATGACTCACTAGTTGTTGGAGGGTGTCTTTTGAGAACCCAGTATTTGGCCTTAAAGACAGTTTGGAAGGTGTCAAGAGAGGACACGGGAACATGGAAAATCATGTTGTATTGGCATAGCTAAATGACATTTATATGATTTAAATGTTATTTGACTTATTTGGTATTTTCATGAATAGTAATTATACCTGTGTAGTATAATTTCTGATAGTTTTGATCTAGTTTTAGATCGTTTGAACACTGTGGTGAGAACGTGAGTGATACGTTGCTTAAAAGGTAGGTTGTGTAGAGATTTCACGGAAAATAGTTTTCGGAACGTAATTACGGCGACAAACGGGACTTAATCAAAAACTTCTGAAATTTATAGTTTTCACTCGTAAAGTTATAAAATGGACGTGTAAGACGTTTCGAGGAATAATTAGAAGTTTTGAGAACTCGCGGGAAGGTAAACGTAAATTCTGGAAAGTTTGTCTATAAATAGCAATGGTGAGAATTTCATTAGTTGTAAACTTCTAAAAATATCTTGAAAGAAGAGAGAGAAAGGGAGATTTAGTTCTCCGGGCTTTACGACGACGGTCGGCGACCTTCCGTCCGCCTGAACTTCACCAAATTTCATATTTGAACTCCCCAAGGTAAGGGCTACGTTTTGATAGTCTTTAGGCCACGTTTGGCTAAGTTTTTATAAATCCCTAAATCTAGGAATTTGGGGAAAACACGTGTAAACTTGTAGGTTTCGCGTAGGATCGGAGATTTGGCGTTTAATCGGGCTTCTAGTCGTTCCCTCAAAGTTATACGACGATAGCTCGAGGTATGAATTTTTAGCCTATGTTATATAGGTGAAATACATGTTTTATATTTCAATGAGGAAATTGTGATCCGGGCAAAATCCATGTGTTAATCTTAGGCCCGTTAATTATGCACGCGCTTAAATGTGAAAAGCATGTCTAATTTTACGCGAGCACGTATATGTGTTAAATGAGCATGTTTATGTGCCTATGTGGGTTAAAGGGGGATTTGTGTTAATTCACCGTGAGACGTCCTCTCGAGAATGGGGAGGATTAGTAGTGATGACGATCATTTGCTGAGAAAGGCATTAACGTGACATGTCGAAGGGGCATGGGTCATGGTTGAGTCTTAAGACTTTGGATCGGTGAATGTGCACTTATTCCCTAGAGACCAATAGTTATGTGTTATGATGAGATTAAAGCATGATTTTTCATATATGCATATGTTAGAAATTGTGCACTCAGCATATAGCTGAGCAATGGAGATTTAGTCCATTGCAGGTTTGAAGAAAGAAAGGAGAAGTGTGAAGGGTGAGGCCGGGGGAATGCAGGGGATCGCCTTTTGTTTATGTTTTGGTTTCCTTCCCAATGTTGTAATAATGGAATTGGAGGTAGGATCATGTTTTGTTTGAATTGAGTACCTTGGAAGGATTTTGGGAAATGTTCTATTATGTAAGAAAACTTCTTATAGTTAGTTTTGAATTCGTCCGAACTCTTAAGTTCGTGTTTTGTAAACTTAACTTGTCAAATTCGGAGTTTGAAGGAATGTGGTTAGAGTTTTGTGAATCGAACCAAACAAGTCTTAGCTTGTTCCGCTATTGTTTCTTTTCATGGATTAGTGAGATTAAACTTTGTTTTTGAAAGCTTGTTATAGCTTGTGACGTTTGGATTAATGTAAGTGTGTTTGGAGTATTGGTTTTGGTGGTGGTTGTTTGACGCCTTAAGCAAATTCTGCAACTTTGGGCAGGATTCTGCTAAAGGGTCATTCCACCGGTCGAAGGGGGTCGTTCGACCGGTCGAAATACCCCCTGCCAGAAATCTTTTACTACCCCTTCCGGAAATTTTAAAAGGGTTTTGATTGGTTCTTAGGGTGCCTTTGGGACCCCTTTCAACATAAAATCATTCGCTTTGAAATATAATTACGTTTTCAATTTTATACAGATTTTACAACTCGGAGGGTAATGTTTTCAAAGTTTTATATACTCAAGATTGTTTTAAAGTTCTTTTCCGCTGCGTATAGTTGTTGTTGAGCCTTGGTGGCGTGCCACGTGTCCTGTTTCCGCACATTAGCGGGATGGGTCGTGACAAGAAGTGATTCCTACAAGTATTAACATATTTTCCCCAAATTTTCATAAATTAGATTTTTCAAAAAATTTAGCCGAACGAGGCCTAAGTGGTATCAAAATGTAGCTCTTATCTCGAGGAGTTCGAATATGAAATTTGGAAGAAAATTAATGGCCAGAAGTCCGTCGATTTGATTCGGCAAGCTCCAAGTTCCCAAAATCCCCAAATCTTCTTTTTAATTTTCAATTTTGGAAAAGTTGTGAATGAAAAATATCTTGAGTTTCTTATATATAGGCTCGATTCCTAGAAATTATGTTTACCTCCCCACGAGTTTTTAAAACTCCTAATTAGTCCTCAAAACGTCTGACACGTCTATCTTATTACTTCACAATTGAAAGTTATAAATTATACCAGTTTTCATCTAAGTTCCGTTTATGCAACGTATCACATGGCTTATCTCTAATTCGTTCAAAATAATCTTTAACAAGATCAAACTACCAGAAAAGTACACTACACTGGTATATTGTACTATTCACATAGACTAGATAATTCAAATAACATTTAGTCACATAAATGCCATTTAAATTGAGTCAATGTCTCATGATTCTTGAACCTCCATGTCCTCACTTGACACCTTCCGTTGACCACAGTCAACCACTTTCACAATTATCAGATAGCATTGATAATTCTCAAAATCCCAAATATGCATCTAAAAGAATATATTTTTCCGGGATGGATGTGACAACTATCTCCTCCAAAAAGGAAGTTTGTCCCCAAACTTATACCATCTTCTTACCTCACACAGATCCCCCATAATTACTTCCAACATTTATCTCATCCCAAACCACACGTCTCTACCAAGATATCATAATCTCACGAGGAAATAAATCCTCAAGCTCTGAGGTAAAATAAATCCTCAGAGACGCCGTCTCAATCCGATTGAAGATTCAAACCGCATTCTAGTAATACATCGAAGCACCTTGATAAGTAAGGACATCACTACTTGAGTAGTTCATACTCAATAGTCAAACCTGAAATTCAATTCCATCGTGACGTCATACCGTCAACTTACATATACTTTCATTGTACTTGTCACATATCTTTTCTAAAACTCAAAAGTTTCATCACAATACCCAAAACATAGGAAATAACTCATCTCACTTTTACCCATCTTTCTTTTCGACTAAAAGTCATTTCCAACGCGTCTCAACTGGTTAACAACCATACATGATTCTTCATCTCGAAGTGAACCAAAACTGAGTACTATCATACATACATGCTATGTTGATAAGTCAATCCCTCAACCATTATTTCATATACCATAGATTCAATCCCTTATCATATAAATCGCGGAATACTTGTAGAATGATAATACGTTTTCAAATGACTCTCATTCCTTATCAAATTCTATTTCGGTTTAATCCAACCTAGCATTATACTTCCAATCATACATGCTTCGTAAGACACCATTCAGATTTCAATTGAAAGTTTCATACCATTCTACTCGTTTGGGATTACCTAATGTCTCGAATCACCCTCTGTGAGCTCAACACACTTGTCATTTACCTCTCGATTTCTGTACCCAAACTATCGTCAATTAGCATAGAAGATTATACTTTATACTTTTAATTTAAAACTTTAACAAAGTCAAATACATATTCCCCTTTTTGTTTTTAAAACAAATTATTTTTAAATTTCGCGTACGCTTTCATAGCATAATTACCCCAATATCCATTGCAACAAATAACATTGTTAACCAAAATTGACTTAGTCAATCATACACGTGTCTCAGAATTCATCACAATGTGTCCCTATGTTCAACACATACCTCATCCCTGTCTGCATCCTCTGACCATTCACAGTTCGACCTATTCATATTTTGCATACATACCCTGAGTCAATTGCTTTTCTATCGGAGATCTCAATTGCAATGTAATCCATTCTCATCTCGTATCGCGCTCGTCAACCATCCTTAAGTCTATCAATCCAGGAAGATCCACTACCATTTACGCAGCTATACAACTCCATAAGTCGTGGGTGTTTCACTTCCACCCTTACACAATTCCATACCAATCACACTCCTGTATATCTCAACTCATACTGAGTTCCTAATAACCTTCACTCTAAGTGTATACTCTTCGTTTAACATCTCAAAGAACTATACCTTGTTCCAACATTTAATGGGTCTTAATAGTAGTAGGTTCTGACTCAACTCTAATTCAAACTCTCTAATCCTTTATTTATCCTATTCAGATACCAATCCATTATTCCTGAATGACCTATTGCTCACAGCATTCATACAATCCCCACATGCAATCTGAGGATAAGCCGGTAATCAAATCTTCCCACAAAGTACTATTGTCTCACTGTGTTCAATAAATTCCATATCAACTTCCAATTCACATACATTTCGCAACAATACCCCGAGGTTAATTCTCACTCTAGTTAACAATGCCAACTGATTCCTAACTGTCATCTTTCAAGTGCTTCACACTTTGTGAATCTCATCAAGTTCCTGATTGATCAAAGCCTCAATTCATTCATTACTAAGGTTACTCCAATACTTAAATCGAAATCGAGTTCCCTTTGGAATAATACTCACAACCATTCCATTAAGGTCATAACTTCCAATTAACCAAATTCAGGTACAGGACATTTCACCAACTCCTTTAGAATTCCTAAGTTCACAATCTGCTGTCGTAGAACTCATTCGTTCGACAAACACCGTTGCGCCTGAAGTATTAAGCATACCATATCATTTCACAACATTCGACTCCCAAAGTCTACTTAATACATTATCACTAGTATCTGTTACTACTTTTCTCATTCAATCGAAAGCTATGTTTTAAAACATTTTAAAATATTTTTAAAATTTTCTTGGGATGAAATCCGACAATCTCAAAACTCTTCAACCTCGTTGGAATACAAGACAACTAAGAGAGCGTTCCATTGTATCTACCATTGTCCTCTAACCGATTTTCATTCTTACTACCATATCTGATAATGTAGTTAACATACTACCAAGTCTTCATCCTACTTCTACCTTTCCTATTCACTTACTCATCGAAGCTTTATCTTCCCAATTTACATTTTCATCCCTCTAACTTGACTTATCCAAAGTCACTCTACTCTATCCATTTCCACAACCGCGCTTGTTCAGTATCATAATAATTATCGCACTCCAACTTCCCATTGACAACAACCCACTTCAAATATGCAACGAAGTTTTAAAATCATTAAAAGATCTTTCATTTTATTTGAAATACAATAATTAGCAAAGAAATCATGGATTAGACATCTTAAAAGAACTTTTCTGTGACAAAATAGCCTAAGGGTAGAATGGTCATTTAGAAAATATGGTTAAGTTTTAAATCAAAAGATAGCTCTTTGAATCCTGGTTCTAACGCAAAAAAATGGCACACAAATCTGAATTTTCTAGAAAGAGTTATGCCCGTTTTTGTAAAAGTCGACGGACAAAAAAACCAAACATTGAAGGATGAGGGGTGTTCGACCAGTCAAACTGCCCCTTTTGACCGGTCCAAGTATCCCTGGACCATATTTTTTCCCACTTAACATCCTTAAAAGTCTCTAAACTCACAAGACATTTGGGGCTATGTGTAATAACCTGCATTTTCATATTTAATTTGTAATTTCATTATCATATTAAATTTTATTTGGTATTGACTGCTTCATTTAATTACATTTCTCATGTCCTAAATATTATCCCTTGTATTATTCCATATTGAAATTCTTTTGGGGTCAAATTGTAATTTTTATAAAGTTAGCAATACCTGTGTGGATTTCAAAATCTGTATTTCAAAACGGTGAAAATAACTTCTATTGACTCAATCAGTATTTTTATGAAACCAGAAAATCAATTCTTACGTTAAAATGGAATTCCCGTATTTTTGTGGTGACCACCGCGCCCCGAAAATACCAGTTTATGTCCAAAACTGTTCATGTTGTGTTTAACTTCCACAGATTTTGGAAGTGACCGATTTGGACATTTGCTTTATTTCCAATTATGGAGAGTAATCATTTGATAGAATATTGTTTGGGAATACACTTGGTGTGTATGTTAATTTAAGGCCATAAGTTTGTTTTGCCAAACACATACAACTTGCCCCCTATAGGCCTATATGGCTCCTGAGCAATCTGAGATTCCATCTTAACAAATTCAGCAGATGGTATATATGTAATACGTATATGTATAATCAACCCTTTAGTGTATTAGAAATAAAAACAATTGTAGAGTGAAGAAAACACAACTTGGGCTCCAAGTTCTCCAAATTGGAGTTCTATATTAACCACATCTCCTTGCTTCATTGCACATTCTGCACAAGATCATTCAGAGAGTTTAGAGAGAGAGCTTGAGAGAGAGATACACAGAGAATTTCAGGGATTGCTAGAGAGGGAGAGCTTCCAAATCACCATAACTTGCAAGCTTTGATTTGGATTTCTTATTTGCTTATTCTTTCTCAACAACCTCTTCATTCTTGAACTCAGTGAGTATTATCAACTCACTTTGAATGTAATATATGCTTATTTACTGTTAGTATAGCTTGTTTGATAATACACCATTGTTGATCCTACGTATGAAAATTCATAGCTTGAAATCAAGATTTTCAAACCTTAATCTAAATTCGTTTTTAGAGATGAATATGGTAGATTATACATCCTACATGCCATGTTTGAAGTAATAGAGTCTAATTTGTTCATACCACAAAGTATATTAGAAAATAAGTTTTGACATATTTTAGTTTTTCATAAAATTGGAGAGTTATAGATTGATTTATGTTAAATTGATAATAGATTCTTAATCCTTGTTTAAAAACCAAGAGATCCATGTATAACATGATAAACATACTTACAGATTTGAAATGGGTCAATTTTAGACCCTGTTTTCTGAAACAGAACAGTTCCTGCGGAGAAGATGAAGCCTCAGCTTCATCTCGCGCCACGATCGCGCGCGCGAGGAATCGCGCGAGCGGCCCGCGCGAGCGACCTTTCGCGCGAGCGGCCCGCGCGCGCGAGGTAGGCGTCTCCAGGCAGACGTAAGAGTTTTTATATATAAATGAAAAATTGGCTGGTCGCGCGAGCGAGGGTCGCGCGAAAACCCCCTTCGCGCGAGCGATCCGCGCGCGCGACCTTGGCTTTCTCAGGCAGACAGAAAAGTTATATTATAAAAAGGAAAATAGGCATATCGCGCGAGCGGCCCGCGCGAGCGGCCCGCGCGCGCGAGCTCTGACAGTTTCTGTTTTTGTCTGTTTTGTGTTTAAGGTCTGTTTGGTTCAACTTTTTAGTACTGTTAAGGCTCTGTTTGGGAATTTGGTTTATCAGAACTCTATTTGGTTATGTTTGAATGATTAAAACATTGTAGTATGACTCATTAACCCCCGTACGCGTGTTGTTCCTTTAATTCAGCATTTTTGTTTTCGTTTAAGTGCATACCATTCATGTGGGTCAGTGGTACATGCATAGGGGTGTCAGTCTGTGTGGAAAAGAGTAATGGTAGTGTGGAAAGAGTATGAGTTTGTGTTTGTGGTCGTGGTTGTGGTTGTGGTTGAGTATGAGTTTGTGGTTGTGGTCGTGGTTGTGGTTGTGGTTGTGGTTGTGGTTGAGCTTGTGGAGAGGGTATCTTTGAAATGCGACGGTGGCAAATATGGACACTCCCTGACGCCCATGGAAGCGTTAAAGTGTGTGAAGCCGAACTCGGACATTCCCTGGCACCCATGGTAGTGCTAAAGTGTGGCCTACGGACACTCCCTGATAACTCGAGTCTGGATACTGTGTGAGGGGTTGCCCCGGTATTTGCATGGCGGTTAGGGTATTCAAAGTGTGAGGCATTGGACACTCCCTGGTACCCCGGACCAAAGTGTGAGGCAAACTGGACACTCCCTGGCGCCCCGTTGCTAAAGTGTGGCTATCTGAGTGTTTCAAAGATACCAGGAGTAGGATAGTGGGTTGTTGTGGCTGTCGAGAGAAAAGAGTCGGCAAGATGAGTGTGGTGCATTGTTCTCATACACGGTCCCATCTGTGTAAATTTACCCTCTTTAAATAATGTTGTGATTGTTTTCTAAATGAGCTCCTTACTTCAAGTATAAACTTGTGGATTTAAATGGGAAATGGAAAAAGGTAAATGGGTATGTTTTACATTTAAAGTCATGTTTTTAATACTCACCAGCTTCTTGAAGCTGACGACGTTGATGCGTCCTGGACATTCGTGTTCAGGCTTTTCAGGTTATAATCAGGAGGAATCATACGACTATGCTAATTGAGAATGGCTGCTTCTGGAATAAAGAAACTATTTATTATATGCTTTAAGTTTATCTGTTTTAAGTTATGAACTATTTTGTTTTATAAGGATGACTGTAACAGACACTAAGTTATTATTTTATTTTCAAGGCGGTCTGTGCCTTAGTTGACCCCGGTTCATAAGATGTAATAAGTTAGAAAATTTTTGTAAGACTTGATTGCTTTACTCTGATTATTATGTTTTGTTGTTTGACGTTTGGGACGGAATCGATCCTTCAAACTGTCGCGACCTACGGGTCCATAAAGGAAATTAAACGCTTTCCTTATTTATGCTACGTCGGGGCGTGACAGGATTTAGTGGTATCAGAGCCAGGTTATTATTTATCTCAAGATAGTTTAGCCAGGTTAGGGTTTACCAGTATAGACCCGATTCCACATTCCATTAAGTGTTACACACCCGATGATACGACAGGGAGGATAGACTCAGAACCCAAACGCCTAAGATTATTCTGTTCTGACTTTAAGTAGTACCTTTTTATCAGGTATGGATCCAGCTCCCCCACTTTATGTACCAGACAGATTTGGAGGACACTTCGTGATACCTGGGGCAGTGATCCCAGCCTTTCTCGACTTATATCAGGCGGCCGTAGAGCAGTTGGCCGCAACGACGGTAGTATCTGAGGTATGGCACCAGGTTCACGTGGTAGGCCTAGTTGACCTGACCCGTATCCATTTAGAGCTTCGTTATTTCGCAGAGGCTCAGCGTTTGGTTTTGGTCGAGATTCTGAGGTTGGTCGATAGCGATGCTTTCTACCTTCCCCTCGAGATCCAGATCGTGCATGCCCATCTGGCTCAGTTGGAGATGCCTCCGCCGGTGGTCCCCATTGCTGAGGACGATGCAGAGGTTGTTCATGTGGTCCCAGTAGGTGGGGAGATTATAGAGGACGGCATAGGTCTAGATGATCTTGCCGCTGAGCTCGAGGCTGAGCTAGCACTAGAGCTAGCCCTACCTGAGGAGATGGTAGATGAGGCAGATGCCCCTGTACCTGCTTCATCATCCACCTCTCACAGCTATGACGGGGTTGGACCGTTCGTTGTTCAGCGATTTCGCCCTGTCGATTCGCTAGATCTCCTGATAGCCGCTTATGGAGATGATTGACGTTCTAGTTATGACTTGTACATATTAACCACTTTTGACTATTAGCTCTGTCTCTTTTTGCAACTGTAATTACATGCATTAGAGTATAGGGCAATGACCCCATTTTTGTAACATTAACTCTTGCATGCATCCTAACCCATACAGATAGGGTAGGCATTGATCTGACCATACATGCTTTTTGTATCTACTTGACAGAAGTTATATATATAAGATATACTCTTTTGAATGTTGTTGTCATTTAAATTACTTTATAGCACTGTTGCATGCATGTTTCTCAATCTACTACCACTATCATGCATAGAATGGCTGGAGGAGTCAGGAGGAACAGGAACCTGATCGAGGGAGCACCCGAGGCTGCTGATCCTACAGGGATGTTTGAAGCATTTATCAGACGGTTGGAAAGAATCGGTAATACGAATGATAACCGAAGAGACCGTCAAACGGAAGACAAGTTGCTAGAGAGATTCCGTGCTCTAAGGCCCGAACAGTTTGCGGGTACCGCGGAACCCTGGAAAGCGGAACAGTGGTTGAGACAGATGGACCGCATGTTCGAAGCTGTCCAGTGTAACGAGATGGACAAGAGGAGGTTGGCAACATTTCAGTTGACCGATGCTGCCGCAGATTGGTGGGATTCGGTCATAGCTACTATCGGGAATGGAGCTGCAATGGGGATGACGTGGACTGCGTTCAAGGGGAGATTTTTGGAGAAGTATTTCCCGGCTACGGAGAGGCACAGAAGAGAGAAGGAATTCATGGATCTGACGCAAGGAACCAAGTCGGTGCAAGAGTACACCACACAGTTCGAAAGACTGTCTCGATTTGCTCCACACCTGGTTGATACTGAAGAGAAGAAGATCCGGAAGTATAATCAAGGGCTGACACCGCAGATTCGCCGCTTGACTCCCGGCCACCTGGATAAATCGTTTGAAGGACTTGTTGGTTTGGCTACTGATCTGGAAGAGGATGCCCGAGTGAGCCGAAAACAATTTGAATTCCGACCGCCTCAAAGGGGTAATTTTGGGAATAGACCACCAATGAACCGTACCCAAGGGCAAAAGAGGAATTTCGACGGAAGCAAGAAGACCCAGGCTATTACCTATCCGACTCAACCTCGAGTAGGCGAAGGAAGTAGTAGTGGAAAGTGCTTCAACTGTGGCAACCCTGGTCATTTGGCTCGTGATTGTAAGGCACCAAGGCGTGCTACTCAGCAAGGGATAGTCTGCTTCAACTGTGGTGAACCAGGTCACATCAGCAGGTTCTGTACTGCTCCTAAGCAGGTGACTTATGGTCAACAGGGTCAGACTTGCTTGAATGCTGTTATCCCTGATGCCGCTGGATATGGAACTGCGTATGAAGAAGGAAATTATGGAGAAGCTCAACCTGATCAGCAAGCAGTAGAAGGTACATTAACTCTGTTTAACTCCCATGTTAAAGTGTTATTTGATACGGGTGCTGCTCTTTCGTTGCTCTTTCATATCTGTTAATACAATTCGGAGATTGGGTATTTTACCTCATCGCTTAGAGAAAGCTTTGAAGGCTACTTCGCCACTAGGAGCTGCGGTCAGATTAGGACACGTGTGCAAGGATTGTCCCTTACGGTTAGGAGACCGTGAAATCCCTACTAGGTTGATTGTCCTATCGATGAAGGAGTTCGACATAATCCTAGGAATGGATTGGCTCTCTCAGAATCAAGTGAAGTTGGATTGTGCGAGGAAGAGAATTTCATTCCCCGACAATGAGAATCAACCCTTTGATTTTCAATGTAACCCTACAGGAGATATGTTCCTCACGAGATGTTTAGCCAACATCGAAGTCGTCAGTACAGAGGTGACAGCTTCATCTATACCTGTAGTCAAGGACTTCGAGGAAGTATTTCAAGACGTTTCTGGTTTGCCGCCCGAGAGAAGTATAGAGTTCTGTATTGAGCTTATACCAGGTACCGTACCGATCACCAAGGTTCCCTACAGAATGGCCCCCACAGAACTGTTGGAATTAAAGGAACAGGTTCAAGAGCTCGAGAACCTAGGTTTTGTACGTCCAAGTACATCGCCTTGGGGAGCACCAGTGTTATTTGTGAAGAAGAAGGACGGAACGCTCAGGTTGTGTATCGACTACAGAGAACTGAACCGTGTGACTATCAAGAACAAGTATCCCTTGCCTCGGATTGACGATTTGTTTGATCAACTACAAGGAGCTACGACATTTTCCAAGATAGACCTAAGGTCGGGATATCATCAGTTGAGGGTACGGAAGGAAGACATACCTAAGACTGCTTTCAGAACCCGATATGGTCATTATGAATTTCTTGTGATGCCGTTTGGAATGACGAATGCCCCGGCAGTGTTTATGGATTTGATGAATAGAGTGTTCAAGCCTTATTTAGATCAGTTTGTCATCGTCTTTATAGATGATATTTTGATCTATTCTAAGTCAGGAGAAGAACACGAGCAACATCTACGGATTGCGATGCAGACGCTCAAGGACCAGCAGTTGTATGCCAAGTTCAGTAAGTGTGAGTTCTGGTTGCAGGAAGTGAAATTTTTGGGACACAAGGTGTCATCTCAAGGAATTTCTGTGGATTCCTCCAAGACCGATGCTGTATCAAACTGGGTTAGGCCGAGCAACCCTACAGAAGTTCGGAGCTTTCTGGGACTCGCAGGCTATTACAGGAGATTCGTTGAGGGATTCTCAAAGATAGCAGCACCTTTAACTGGGTTGACGAAGAAGAATTTGAAGTTCGAATGGACAGAGAAGCATGAGCGAGCCTTTCTAGAGTTGAAAAAGAGACTCACAACCGCACCGGTACTAGCAATACCCAAGCCTGATGAGAAGTTCACTATCTTTAGTGACGCGTCATATCAAGGGTTAGGGTGTGTACTTATGCAAGATGGCAGGGTGATCGCCTATGGATCCAGACAGCTGAAGCCGAACGAGTTGAACTACCCCATTCATGATTTGGAGTTGGCGGCAGTGGTTTTCGCACTCAAGATTTGGAGACACTATCTCTACGGTGAGAAGTTTGATTTGTTCTCCGATCACAAGAGTTTGAAATATTTGTTCACACAGAAAGAGTTGAACATGAGACAGCGCAGATGGATGGAGCTGATCAAAGATTACGACTTCACGTTAGAATACCACCCGGGTAAAGCCAATGTGGTTGCCGATGCCTTGAGTCGACAGACTCGTGAGGCGATTGCCCCCTTGATGGTTAGAGAGTGGCGAGCGTTGGAGACCTTGGCAGAGTTCGATGTACAGAGTGCTGAAGAAGGAAAAGGACAATTGTTCGGATGTCTTATCCTACAGCCTGTCCTTATCGACCGCATTATTGGAGCTCAGAAAGAAGATGAGAAGTTTCAGACGTGGTTCATGAAGATGTCAGAAAAAGACCCGACAGAATGGAAAGTGGGAGTCGATGGAGGATATCGGTGCAGGAATAGATTATGTGTGCCAGGTGATGGAGAGCTAAGGAAGGATATCCTGGAAGAAGCACATAAGTCGAGATATACAGTTCACCCTGGAGGAACAAAGATGTACAAAGATTTGAAGAGAAATTTCTGGTGGGAAGGTATGAAGAAAGACGTGGCCGAATTTGTATCCAAGTGTTTGACATGTCAGCAAGTCAAGGCCGAACATCAGAGACCGTCAGGATCGTTGCAACCGCTACCTATTCCTGGTTGGAAGTGGGAGCACATTACGATGGATTTTGTAGTAGGATTACCCCGGTCGCAGCAGAATCATGACGCTATTTGGGTAATTGTGGATCGACTGACGAAATCCGCTCATTTTATCGCTTATAGTATGACATACCCGGTAGAGAAGATGAGCCGGATGTACATACAACAAGTTGTGCGACTTCACGGTGCACCAGTGTCGATAGTGTCAGACCGTGACGCGCGTTTTACCTCTGGATTTTGGGAAAGTCTGCAAGAAGCTATGGGAACCTCGCTCAAGATGAGCACTGCTTTTCACCCTCAGACAGATGGACAAACTGAGCGTGTTAATCAGATCATGGAAGATATGCTTAGGGCTTGTGTTATCGATTTTGAAGAATCTTGGGAGACACACTTGCCGTTGGTTGAATTTGCCTATAACAACAGTTATCACGCGAGTATCGGTATGGCTCCGTTCGAAGCATTGTACGGACGACCATGTCGTTCCCCATTGTGTTGGGAAGAGGTTGGGGACTCAGAATTGTTGGGACCAGACTTGGTTAGAGAGACCAACGAGAAGATTTCTTTGGTCAAGGAGAGGATGAGAACCGCTCAAAGCCGATATAAGAGTTATGCTGATCGACGCCGGAAGGATTTGGAGTTTAGTGTTGGGGATCACGTGCTTCTCAAGGTTTCACCAACCCGAGGAGTAGTACGTTTTGGTCTCAAGAGAGGGAAGTTAGCTCCGCGTTTTATTGGACCATTTGAGATTTTGGATCGAGTCGGAAAAGTAGCTTATCGACTGGCGCTACCACCGAAGATGTCTGGGGTTCACAACGTGTTTCACGTGAGTATGTTGAGGAAATACATACGAGACCCCTCACATGTGGTTAGTTATGACGACATTGAGACAAGTCATAACGTTTCTTACAAGGAGAGACCTGTGAAGATTTTGGATCAGAGTATCAAGAAGTTGAGGAATAAAGATATCCCGTTGGTGAAGGTTCAGTGGAATCACCATGACGAGAACGAAGCCTCGTGGGAAGTTGAAGTTGATATGAGAAAGAAGTACCCGGAGTTATTTCAGGACTAGTCAGTCTTGATTTCGGGGGCGAAATCCTATTTAAGGGAGGAAGGGTGTAATAACCTGCATTTTCATATTTAATTTGTAATTTCATTATCATATTAAATTTCATTTGGTATTGACTGCTTCATTTAATTACATTTCTCATGTCCTAAATATTATCCCTTGTGTTATTCCATATTGAAATTCTTTTGGGGTCAAATTGTAATTTTTATAAAGTTAGCAATACCTGTGTGGATTTCAAAATCTGTATTTCAAAACGGTGAAAATAACTTCTATTGACTCAATCAGTATTTTTATGAAACCAGAAAATCAATTCTTACGTTAAAATGGAATTCCCGTATTTTTGTGGTGACCACCGCGCCCCGAAAATACCAGTTTATGTCCAAAACTGTTCATGTTGTGTTTAACTTCCACAGATTTTGGAAGTGACCGATTTGGACATTTGCTTTATTTCCAATTATGGAGAGTAATCATTTGATAGAATATTGTTTGGGAATACACTTGGTGTGTATGTTAATTTAAGGCCATAAGTTTGTTTTGCCAAACACATACAACTTGCCCCCTATAGGCCTATATGGCTCCTGAGCAATCTGAGATTCCATCTAAACAAATTCAGCAGATGGTATATATGTAATACGTATATGTATAATCAACCCTTTAGTGTATTAGAAATAAAAACAATTGTAGAGTGAAGAAAACACAACTTGGGCTCCAAGTTCTCCAAATTGGAGTTCTATATTAACCACATCCCCTTGCTTCATTGCACATTCTGCACAAGCTCATTCAGAGAGTTTAGAGAGAGAGCTTGAGAGAGAGATACACAGAGAATTTCAGGGATTGCTAGAGAGGGAGAGCTTCCAAATCACCATAACTTGCAAGCTTTGATTTGGATTTCTTATTTGCTTATTCTTTCTCAACAACCTCTTCATTCTTGAACTCAGTGAGTATTATCAACTCACTTTGAATGTAATATATGCTTATTTACTGTTAGTATAGCTTGTTTGATAATACACCATTGTTGATCCTACGTATGAAAATTCATAGCTTGAAATCAAGATTTTCAAACCTTAATCTAAATTCGTTTTTAGAGATGAATATGGTAGATTATACATCCTACATGCCATGTTTGAAGTAATAGAGTCTAATTTGTTCATACCACAAAGTATATTAGAAAATAAGTTTTGACATGTTTTAGTTTTTCATAAAATTGGAGAGTTATAGATTGATTTATGTTAAATTGATAATAGATTCTTAATCCTTGTTTAAAAACCAAGAGATCCATGTATAACATGATAAACATACTTACAGATTTGAAATGGGTCAATTTTAGACCCTGTTTTCATAAAATTGACCCATTTCAAATCTGTAAGTATGTTTATCATGTTATACATGGATCTCTTGGTTTTTAAACAAGGATTAAGAATCTATTATCAATTTAACATAAATCAATCTATAACTCTCCAATTTTATGAAAAACTAAAACATGTCAAAACTTATTTTCTAATATACTTTGTGGTATGAACAAATTAGACTCTATTACTTCAAACATGGCATGTAGGATGTATAATCTACCATATTCATCTCTAAAAACGAATTTAGATTAAGGTTTGAAAATCTTGATTTCAAGCTATGAATTTTCATACGTAGGATCAACAATGGTGTATTATCAAACAAGCTATACTAACAGTAAATAAGCATATATTACATTCAAAGTGAGTTGATAATACTCACTGAGTTCAAGAATGAAGAGGTTGTTGAGAAAGAATAAGCAAATAAGAAATCCAAATCAAAGCTTGCAAGTTATGGTGATTTGGAAGCTCTCCCTCTCTAGCAATCCCTGAAATTCTCTGTGTATCTCTCTCTCAAGCTCTCTCTCTAAACTCTCTGAATGATCTTGTGTAGAATGTGCAATGAAGCAAGGGGATGTGGTTAATATAGAACTCCAATTTGGAGAACATGGAGCCCAAGTTGTGTTTTCTTCACTCTACAATTGTTTTTATTTCTAATACACTAAAGGGTTGATTATACATATACGTATTACATATATACCATCTGCTGAATTTGTTTAGATGGAATCTCAGATTGCTCAGGAGCCATATAGGCCTATAGGGGGCAAGTTGTATGTGTTTGGCAAAACAAACTTATGGCCTTAAATTAACATACACACCAAGTGTATTCCCAAACAATATTCTATCAAATGATTACTCTCCATAATTGGAAATAAAGCAAATGTCCAAATCGGTCACTTCCAAAATCTGTGGAAGTTAAACACAACATGAACAGTTTTGGACATAAACTGGTATTTTCGGGGCGCGGTGGTCACCACAAAAATACGGGAATTCCATTTTAACGTAAGAATTGATTTTCTGGTTTCATAAAAATACTGATTGAGTCAATAGAAGTTATTTTCACCGTTTTGAAATACAGATTTTGAAATCCACACAGGTATTGCTAACTTTATAAAAATTACAATTTGACCCCAAAAGAATTTCAATATGGAATAACACAAGGGATAATATTTAGGACATGAGAAATGTAATTAAATGAAGCAGTCAATACCAAATGAAATTTAATATGATAATGAAATTACAAATTAAATATGAAAATGCAGGTTATTACACTATGTCACACCCCCAACCCACCTCGGGCGAGTTGGGACACGTGTAACAAGCCCACACATCAAAACATCCTTAATGTACTAAGAAAAATATGGATTAGACCTTACAAAACAGCTCCGTTGACACAAAACAGACCCAATGGCAAAATGGTCATTAAAAAAGTATAAATAATTTTATACCAAAAGATAGGTCTTTGAGTCTCAGTTCCAACGCAAAAAAATGACGCGGGAATCCGAATTTTCTAGAGAGAGTTATGCTTGTTTCTGTAAAAGCCATCGGGTTGAACCCAGACTAGCGGATCGATCCGCCCCAAATCCGGATAGATTCGATTTTAGCATATTGGGTTTTTCTGCACCTCCAGAAGCTCCGGATCGATCCAATTTCTACAGATGGGTTTTTCTGCTGCTAAAACAGTTCAAAACTTTCCCCAAGTTCCAAAATTGGTTTCAAACATTATGAACACTTTTGGAAACACCTCCCAAATACCCATAAACATATCCACAACATACTCAAGTCTTTTCCAAACATTTAAAAACACAAACCAAGTACATGCAAATCAAGGATTTGTCATAGAAACTTCAAACATACCAAACTAGTAAGGAAAAAGAATTGTGCTTGCCAAGATGAGCTCAACACAACATGGCTATAAAGAATTATCGCAAACGTTTCCAAAACCATTTCAAAAGTACTTTCAAGTGTTTCCTCATATCAACCAACCATCATGGAAGTTTCCCAAAACTTGTCAAACTATTTGAGAATGAATTTAAACATACATATTCCATAAGTTCCAACTAGGAACATTTTACATTCAAATCCATATTCTTCCAACACATACACAAACATTAATACATAAGGGAAACCAAGTTAGTTTTCAATCAAAAGCTACTCCAACTTGCTCAAATCTCTCCCAACAAAACCCAATTTGTGACTTGTACATACAACTTATCCCGTAAAACTTGAATAACATTAACTACAGCTTAACATATTACAAACTTCCCAAAACTCAAGGTATTAATACATTGTTAACAAAAGATACATTTTAACTTAAACTAGCTAGGCGTATGAACATATTCACGTAGACACAACTCCCACGCCCAACCCGTCATGCGAATCATTTTCTCTCCTCTTCTCTTGCCGTACATGCGATGGTTATTCAATAACCACAACAAAAAATATTTTTTTCGTTTAAGCTTTTGCTTAGTGAGAGAACTAATCATGCTATTGGAATGCAAGGTATGTGAATGCAACAATCAACATAAACGACAACAAATTAATCTCTGAAAATTCAAGTCATTCAAGCCACCACACCTGGGTCCTTCTCACCCCGGACCTTTCTCACTTTTGGGTGTATATAGCACATCACACACTCTCTTGTGACCCCGAAGGCATCACCGGCATTTCATTGTGGTCGTCACCACGTCCTACTCATTGAGGACTTCCCATTCCTTACATATGGGACCTATAAATGGTGACCACTACTTGACTTCCCTTTGATCCACATAGGCATTTAATAAACAACTTAACATACAAGCATAACAATTTCACATACTTGACATGCTTTTTACCCAATTTCATCAAGATACATATACATAAGCAAGAATTTAGCAACTACTAGCAATAATTACCACATGAGCATAACTAAACATCAATTTTGGGATTAGAACACTCCCCTTTTCGATTAACTAGCGAATTAAGCTTAGAAATCCCAACCTCTAGCAAATTTCCAACCAAATCTCACCAGTGTAATTCCTACATAAGTTTGGTACCAAAAACATCGTCTATCAATAACGGTTGCCATAAAAACATTGTCAAAAATGAAAATAAAGAACGTGCATGCGATCCTCTTACCTCTACGAGTCCAAAAATGGTCTCGGATCGTAAATCTGACGCCGGACGGCGAAAGAACGGCAAGAAACGTCGTCGGAGAAACCGTCGTCGACTCGGAGCTCTTAGTTCTTTTGAATTTTTGGAGATTCCAACTGAATTTTGGGCTTAATACACATATGCTACATGCACATGTATGTTGGCATAACTTTCTCCTGTGCTCATTTACCTCCCCCAACTTTCTTTAAGCTTTATTATGAAACCACCCATGTTAATTACATTAACTACCCACCTTTTCTAAATGGATTTAATATAAGTTCCGTATGGGTCCTAAACGTGGTCTTACATAAATTGTGAGGTTACTATTAAACCTACCAATTATCAATTATTTTCAAATACGCCCCCACATGAGTACCCAAACTGGTCCCTTTACCTATCATAAGACATAGTTATATCTTTAAGCATTGAAATAAATATGCATATCAACATATAATAACATCAAAATGCAAATTATCTTATATTCGACCATCGTTGGGCCCTACATTTATACCAGTTCTGTCTTTTACAGAACTTTCATCTGTTTCCGCATTTGAACACCTTTCACATGTGGGTTCATAACCCCACCTTTAACCATCTTATGCATTAATTATCTTAAATTAACACATATTAATATCACATTAATCTTCTATTCCTAGTATGGGACTTACATTTCTCCCTCCCTTTTAAGAAGCTTGTTCCCAAACTTATTCTTACCTTATCAGTCGAACAAGTGCGGGTATCTCTCTCTGATCTCATCTTCCCATTCCCAAGTTGCCTCTTCAACGCTATGATTACGCCAGAGGACCATGACCAATGGAATTGTCTTCATTCTTAACACTTGATCTTTTCTGTCTAGAATCCGTACTGGATGCTCAAAATACGTCATATCTTCTCGAACTTCCAACAGTTCTGATTCAAGAATATGACTCAAATCTGACACATAATGTCTGAGCATAGATACGTGGAACACGTTATGAATATGTGCCAATTTTTGTGGCAACTCCAATCTGTATGCTACCGATCCCACCTTACTCAAAATCAAAAAAGGTCCAACATATCTTGGACTCAACTTACCTTTCTTACCAAACCGCATGATGCCCTTCGAAGGCGAAACCTTCAAGAACACATAATCACCAACCTCAAACTCCGACAGTCTTCTACCCATATCAGCATAGCTTTTGTAGTGACTTTGTGTCACTTATAATCGTTGCTTAATCAATTTAGCTTTGTCGGTGGTAATTTGAACAATATTTGGCCCTAAAGCTGCTTTTTTCCAACCTCTGCCCAACACACGGGCGATCTACATTTCCTACCATACAATGCCTCAAAAGGCGCCATTCCAATACTTGTCTGGAAACTATTGTTATAAGAAAACTCAATTAACGGCAAGTGAGTTTCCCAATCAGCCTTGAAATCCATAGCACAAACTCTAAGCATATCTTCTAGAATCTGAATAACCCGTTCCGACTGCTCGTCAATTTGTGGGTGAAATGTCATGCTAAAATGCAAATATGTTCCCATTGCTCTTTTTAGCCCTTCCTAAAATTTGGACACAAAACGTGTATCTCGATCCAATACAATAGATATTGGTGCCCCATGCAATCTTACAATCTCTTTAACATAAAGTTCCACTAACTTTATCAGTTCTGTAGTCTTTATCGGCAAAAAGTGGGCTGACTTAGTCAACCGGTTAATAATTACCCAAATGCTATCATTAGATCTAGGGGATATTGGCAACCCAGACACAAAGTCGATCGTAATATGCTCCCATTTCCACTCTGGGATTTCCAATGGTTATATCTCTCCCGCGGGTCGTTGATGCTTAAGCTTTACCAATTGACATATCATACACTTGGCTACGTACTCAGCAACTTTATGTTTTATTCCACTCCACCAGTAGACCTCCATCAAATCTCTATACATCTTCGTACTACCCAGATGCACGGAACCGAGTACTATGAGCTTCTTCTAAAATTCTTTCCTTTCAATTGCCAATATTAGACACACATAATCGATTAATGTACTATAATACCCCATCATGCAAACTGAACTCTGGTCGCTTACCCTCAAGTAGTTCATCCACAACCTTTTTTAAGTTTGGATCTAAAAGTTGATTCGTTTTAATCTCCCTAATCAAATCAGGTTATGCTACAATTGCAACTATCAATCCACCTTTAACTCTAGGAATCACTTCTAATTCCAATCGTTCAAACTCTTTCACCAACCCCTCTTGTGCCGTCAAAACATATGTCAAACTATATGATGATCTCGGACTCAAACCATTGGCGACTACATTTGCCTTACCCGGATGATATTGAATTTTTAGGTCATAGTCCTTCATTAATTCCAACCATCTTTGTTGTCGCATATTTAAATCCCTCTGAGTAAATAAGTATTTTAAACTCTTATGCTCAGTGAAAATTCACAAGTTTTTCCATATAAGTAATGTCGCCAAATCTTTAAAGCAAAGATTATTGCAGCAAGTTCTAAGTCATGGGTCGGGTAATTCTTCTCATGGCTTCTCAATTGCCTTGAAGCATATGCTATCACTTTGTCCCCTTACATGAGGACACACCCCAAACCTTGATGAGAAGCATCACTATAAATACTAAATCCCTCAGTACCTATCAGAATTGCAAGGATCGGAGCAGAGGTCAACTTACTCTTCAATGTCTGAAAGCATTCTTCACATTCCTTCCCCCATTCAAACGGAACATCTTTTCTCATCAATGTTGTCATTGAAGTCGCAATCTTCGAGAAATCCTGAACAAACCTTCTATAATACCGAGCCAATCCCAGAAAACTATGAATTTCTGACATATTGATTGGTCTCGCCCAGTTCATAACGACTTCTATTTTCTGTGGATTAACTAACACTCCTTCTTTAGAAATCACGTGACCAAGGTAGATAACACTTGTTAACCAGAATTCATTTTCCTTTAATTTCCCAAACAACTGCTTTTCTCGAAGTTGTTGCAACACTAATCTCAAATGTCTGTCATGCTCTTTCGGACTCTTTGAATAAATAAGAATATCATCTATAAACACAATAACAAATTCATCTAAATATGTTTTAAAAACTCTATTCATTAAGTTCATGAACGCAGCTGGTGCATTGGTTACCCCAAATGGCATTACAAGAAATTCATAATGACCGTACCGAGTTATGAAGTGTAACAACCCTAAAATTTCTATGTAAATAATTATTTTAATTATTATTTTCAGTTAGCAATATTATATGAGTGTGTCTATGTAAGACATGTGTTTGGAAAATTTTAAGTGTTTGGTGGACATATAAATTAAATCATGAGTGAGCGCGTTTAGTTTGGAAGTTATATTTTATTAATTTATATTTGTTAAAAAAATAAAATGAAGGGTTGATATGTATTTTTGTTATATAGTGTTTACAAGCCCGCGAGTGTGTGTAGTGTACATATATCTTATATTAAAAACCCTAGCCACCCAAAAGAAAGAACAGACGTGTGTGTGTGTGTGTGTGTGTGTGAGAGAGAGAGAGAGAGAGAGGGAGAGAAGAAGAAGAAGAAGAAGAAGAAAAGGGAGGAGAAAGGAGAAGGATTCCGGATTCGTGGTCACGTGGGGAATCGCGGAGCATTCGTGGTTGTCAATTTTGGATTGAACTAGGTGAGTTAAACTTTGTGTATCCGAGTATATATATATACACGTATGTATATATATGTATGTGTATGGGAGTAAATTAGTGCATGTTAAATTTAATGGTTAGGGTCAAATCTTTGTAATGGATGGATACACGTTGCTATTGTTGAAGTAATTTAGATACATTCTTTCCCTTCGTGTGACTTTGCGATCATGACATTAGGGTATTCGAAAGGGTCAGGTGAATCGTTAGTTTAATCAAAACTATAGGTGAAATATTCATGTTTGTTAGAAAATATATGTGAAATTCGTTTTATGTGTAATTCACACAGTCACAGAAACTTTAGAAAATTATTAGAAAATTGTGGCTTTGAATTTGAGCATTCTGTCCGCGTGTCTCATGTAAAACGTGATTCTGCACGTTTTTCGTCTAATGGTATTTTTCCTGATTCTGCACCGTTTGGGCAGAAATTTAAGATTACAGTAGCAGTTTTCAATATAGTTCAACTTGCAAATTGGAGAATATGATTTCTTATTATGTGCTTTATGTATGCTAATATTGAATGTTGGGTTGAGATTATTGTACCTAAAATAACTGATCTTATTTTGTGGTCATTTTGAGAAAAATGAGTAAATTAGATACGTTGAATAGTATATTGGGGATGTTGTAATTTGATTGGAAATTATTGAGGGAAGAATTGTTATGGGTTAATTGATAAAACCCTTTATTGTAAGAAATTGGAATACATCTAAAAGTTAGAGATGTGATTGGATGATAAGACGGAACTATGTGATAAATGTGAAATTCACAATTATTGGGATAATACGAATGATAAGTGATAATTGCAACATAGTTCTTTAGTGTTCACCACTCCCGTTGTGTGATATGTTTTTTTTTGGTAGCTCGACTTGCTGAGTGTACCCTTTTGCCAGTGGCTTCGTGATGAAGCTGGCCTAAGCCTTATGCTCGGCTTATTTGTTAGACGTCTAGGCATATTGACTGGCCTTCTGTGTGTATACCTGGTTTGGTTGATACCCCAACCAAACTAGCACCAGAGTGGATGTTGGTAGTATGTCCGGGCACACTTGGGATATATGTGTGGGTGTACCATGGAGGGTGACCAAGTGGTGAACCTAGGGAACACAAAGATAAATTAAAGGCTAATAAATAATGAAAAGGGATTATTTCATAAAACTGATAAGCGTGAAATAATACATGCGACGTTTGGTGGACGGTTTGTATACGGAATTGTTTGCTTGGTCTATGATCATTCAATTTGCAGGATGGTGGGCCCACTAACGTTTTACAGGTTTGGCTCACCATAAGTAAATGGGTAAGTATGAAATTCGTAGTAGCTTTGGATTTTTGGGCAAGAAACTACTTGCCACCACATAAATGGAAACTACTCTATTGTCCAGATATGTGTGTGGAACTACCTGTCTTGACCCAAGAGTACTGTAGTGTAATTTGTTGTCTACGGGTTCAAATTGGATCCCTAAGACTTGTTGTTTTGTTTAACTCATACCAGTCATGTGACTGACCCGAGTGTGTTATACATTCGGGGGCGTTTCTATATGAAACGTAGTCGAATGTATTTGTGCAGGTTTAGTTTTTGGAGATTTTCGTTAGAGCTTCTGTTTGGGTGAAGAGATGGTCGTTGTGTTGTTTATTATTGGAGTTGTACTTATTTTTGTTGTACTTGATTGTATTTTATTTTCTGGCATTGTGGGCCAGTATGTATAATTGTAATAAATATGATATATTGGGTATTGGGAACGTTGTAGTTACTCTGACTAATGGATGTATAGATTTTATTCTTATTTATTTTTATTTCCGCTGAACTCTGTATGTGGACATTTTATTTATGAAAATGATGTTTTTTTTTAAATTGAAAAGTGATATAATATTTATAATGGAACTTTATTTCTTTTACAATGAAATGGATGTTTAGGAATACATGTTTAATAATAAAGAGTTTTTCTTTAAACACAAGATCACATGTCCTTATTTAAGGAGTATTAAATACTATTTTCAATAAATTTTCTGTTAGTATATGGGAGGGTGTCGCTCTCATGATTTTTGGTAATTGAATATTAGTCCGGATACAAGCTCTGGATTGAATATTTGGTTGTCCAAAAATCGGGGTGTGACAGTTTGGTATCAGAGCTTAAGGTTAGCTTAGCGAGTCTAGGTGATCCTCGGAATGTGGAGTAAGGAGTTGGTCAGAGTTATAGGTTTGCGATTTATTGGGTTCGGGTCATGTGTGTCTATGTGTTTACTTATGTAAAAGTTAACTACAGATGTGTACCTATTATAAAAAATATATATATATATATATAAAAATAAATAAATAAATAAATAAAATTTAGTTGATTTTTAATGTATACCATATTAGGAGCATTGGTAATGTTATTTAATATTGATTAGTAGAGCATGCATCATTTTAATTGTCATGGGATGAAATAGTAGAGGGGAGATGTAATTTTCTTCGTCAGGCGGTTGAGTTCAGGAGTAGTACTGGAATATCTTCTTCGAGTTATTATTATCTGGCAGTGTCAACTTAACATTCAGAAGGGTATTATTCTATTGGAGTATCGGGATTCTCTTATTCTCAGAAGACTTATTATTTTATCAACAGGATTTCTATTGTCCCTTTTATTATCTACTGAGTTGATTATTGGACTTCATTTATTGGGCATTTGGATATTCTCAGAAGACTTATTATTTTATTAGCAGGATTTCTATTGTCCCTTTTATTATCTACTGAGTTGATTATTGAACTTCATTTATTGGGCATTTGGACTTCTTATACTATCGGCGAATCTGCCATATTCTCTATGGGTGTTCTGTACAACCGTCTATTATTACGGATTTTCTTGATTTCTGATTATTACTCTGATTATTACCAGACAAGGATATATTTCTCTTCAGTGCCAGTAAATATTTCTCAGATGTGGTTGGAGCGGTAAGTAAGTATTGGATATCCCGATGAAGTGTTGTGTGGGACACAGTAAGAGGGGAACATGTGCATACACGTAGTCATATCTTTGTGAAATTAATCAATTGTTGCTTTTAATAAATGGTTAATATCTAGTGCTTTATGTGAAATTATGTGCTTTACCTTACTGGTGTTGTGTCTTGTGTGTCTGTTAAAATTTAACAAGCGACTATATGAGACTATGGGTATATACATGAGTGTTTCCTTGTTTGGATTATTCGCTCGATGTACCAGGTCTCATTACTGTCGGGAGTTAAACGATAGCGACACTTCGATGTTGGATTGCTTTCATTGTGTGTTTAACGTCATGCATATTAATTATCTGTATTTGTTACATCCCAAATTTCGGGACGAAATTTCTTTAAGGAGGGTAGAATGTAACAACCCTAAAATTTCTATGTAAATAATTATTTTAATTATTATTTTCAGTTAGCAATATTATATGAGTGTGCCTATGTAAGACATGTGTTTGGAAAATTTTAAGTGTTTGGTGGACATATAAATTAAATCATGAGTGAGTGCGTTTAGTTTGGAAGTTATATTTTATTAATTTATATTTGTTAAAAAAATAAAATGAAGGGTTGATATGTATTTTTGTTATATAGTGTTTATAAGCCCGCGAGTGTGTTAAATAATGTAATTAACATTAAAACTTAGTACCGGGGTCATGGGTACCCATTGGGCTACTCATTTTAACACTTTGTACTGCATTCTGGGCTCATATAGGTCTCTTTTGTGAGCCCACAAGAAGAAAAACGGGATTTATATATTTTTGTGTGTTTTATTGACACGTGTTGTGTGTGTAGTGTACATATATCTTATATTAAAAACCCTAGCCACCCAAAAGAAAGAACAGACGTGTGTG
Source organism: Hydrangea macrophylla (assembly GCA_033977485.1). NCBI lineage: Eukaryota > Viridiplantae > Streptophyta > Magnoliopsida > Cornales > Hydrangeaceae > Hydrangea > Hydrangea macrophylla. The sequence goes on from CM066987.1 coordinate 8,370,451, forward strand.
TGTGTGTGTGAGAGAGAGAGAAAGAGAGAGAGAGAGAGAGAGAGAGAGAGAGAGAGAGAGAGGGAGAGAAGAAGAAGAAGAAGAAGAAGAAAAGGGAGGAGAAAGGAGAAGGATTCCGGATTCGTGGTCACGTGGGGAATCGCGGAGCATTCGTGGTTGTCAATTTTGGATTGAACTAGGTGAGTTAAACTTTGTGTATCCGAGTATATATATATACACGTATGTATATATATGTATGTGTATGGGAGTAAATTAGTGCATGTTAAATTTAATGGTTAGGGTCAAATCTTTGTAATGGATGGATACACGTTGCTATTGTTGAAGTAATTTAGATACATTCTTTCCCTTCGTGTGACTTTGCGATCATGACATTAGGGTATTCGAAAGGGTTAGGTGAATCGTTAGTTTAATCAAAACTATAGGTGAAATATTCATGTTTGTTAGAAAATATATGTGAAATTCGTTTTATGTGTAATTCACACAGTCACAGAAACTTTAGAAAATTATTAGAAAATTGTGGCTTTGAATTTGAACATTCTGTCCGCGTGTCTCATGTAAAACGTGATTCTGCACGTTTTTCGTCTAATGGTATTTTTCCTGATTCTGCACCGTTTGGGCAGAAATTTAAGATTACAGTAGCAGTTTTCAATATAGTTCAACTTGCAAATTGGAGAATATGATTTCTTATTATGTGCTTTATGTATGCTAATATTGAATGTTGGGTTGAGATTATTGTACCTAAAATAACTGATCTTATTTTGTGGTCATTTTGAGAAAAATGAGTAAATTAGATACGTTGAATAGTATATTGGGGATGTTGTAATTTGATTGGAAATTATTGAGGGAAGAATTGTTATGGGTTAATTGATAAAACCCTTTATTGTAAGAAATTGGAATACATCTAAAAGTTAGAGATGTGATTGGATGATAAGACGGAACTATGTGATAAATGTGAAATTCACAATTATTGGGATAATACGAATGATAAGTGATAATTGCAACATAGTTCTTTAGTGTTCACCACTCCCGTTGTGTGATATGTTTTTTTTTGGTAGCTCGACTTGCTGAGTGTACCCTTTTGCCAGTGGCTTCGTGATGAAGCTGGCCTAAGCCTTATGCTCGGCTTATTTGTTAGACGTCTAGGCATATTGACTGGCCTTCTGTGTGTATACCTGGTTTGGTTGATACCCCAACCAAACTAGCACCAGAGTGGATGTTGGTAGTATGTCCGGGCACACATGGGATATATGTGTGGGTGTACCATGGAGGGTGACCAAGTGGTGAACCTAGGGAACACAAAGATAAATTAAAGGCTAATAAATAATGAAAATGGATTATTTCATAAAACTGATAAGCGTGAAATAATACATGCGACGTTTGGTGGACGGTTTGTATGCGGAATTGTTTGCTTGGTCTATGATCATTCAATTTGCAGGATGGTGGGCCCACTAACGTTTTACAGGTTTGGCTCACCATAAGTAAATGGGTAAGTATGAAATTCGTAGTAGCTTTGGATTTTTGGGCAAGAAACTACTTGCCACCACATAAATGGAAACTACTCTATTGTCCAGATATGTGTGTGGAACTACCTGTCTTGACCCAAGAGTACTGTAGTGTAATTTGTTGTCTACGGGTTCAAATTGGATCCCTAAGACTTGTTGTTTTGTTTAACTCATACCAGTCATGTGACTGACCCGAGTGTGTTATACATTCGGGGGCGTTTCTATATGAAACGTAGTCGAATGTATTTGTGCAGGTTTAGTTTTTGGAGATTTTCGTTAGAGCTTCTGTTTGGGTGAAGAGATGGTCGTTGTGTTGTTTATTATTGGAGTTGTACTTATTTTTGTTGTACTTGATTGTATTTTATTTTCTGGCATTGTGGGCCAGTATGTATAATTGTAATAAATATGATATATTGGGTATTGGGAACGTTGTAGTTACTCTGACCAATGGATGTATAGATTTTATTCTTATTTATTTTTATTTCCGCTGAACTCTGTATGTGGACATTTTATTTATGAAAATGATGTTTTTTTTTAAATTGAAAAGTGATATAATATTTATAATGGAACTTTATTTCTTTTACAATGAAATGGATGTTTGGGAATACATGTTTAATAATAAAGAGTTTTTCTTTAAACACAAGATCACATGTCCTTATTTAAGGAGTATTAAATACTATTTTCAATAAATTTTCTGTTAGTATATGGGAGGGTGTCGCTCTCATGATTTTTGGTAATTGAATATTAATCCGGATACAAGCTCTGGATTGAATATTTGGTTGTCCAAAAATCGGGGTGTGACATGAAGGCTGTCTTCTCAACATCCCCGGCTTTTACCTTTAGTTGATGATACCCCGTCCTCAAATTGATCTTCGAAAATACTTGAGCCCTTGTAGTTGATCAAATAAATCATCGATTAGTAGTAATGGGTACTTATTCTTGATGGTTACTTTATTGATTTCACGATAATCAATACACATCCTCATTGTTCCATCTTTCTTTTTCACAAAGAGAACCAGTGCACCCTAAAGTGAAACACTAGTCCGAATGAACCCCTTGTCTAACAACTCTTATAACTGAGTCTTCAACTCTTTCAACTCTACCGAACCCATTCTATACGGTGCCCGCAAAATGGGTTGTGTTCCTGGTATTACATCTATACCAAATTCAACCTCCCTCTCAATTAACACACTCGACAAATCTTCTGGGAATACATCGAGAAATTCTCTAACAATTGGTATATCTTCTAATTTTTGTTCAGTGCTTCTAGTATCCGATATACTACAAAGGAAACCTTTACACCCCTTCCTCAATAAACGATAAGCCTTGATGACGGATACAAGATAGGGTGGTGACACGACACCTATCCCTTGAAAAGAAAAGACTTTACAAGTCGGTGCCTAGAATTCTACACTTTTGTTTTCACAATCAATAACCGCGTGATTAACTGATAACCAATCCATTCCCAATATGATGTCAAAGTGTTGAATTACTAGCGGTACTAGATTAGCAGTTAACGTTTCATTATTGATTTTAACTTCACAATTTCTATAAACCCCCGAAGTCACCAAAGATCTTCCTAATGGAATATCAACAGATAAATCGTATTCAAGAAGTTATAAAGGTACATTCATATTTCTAGCGAATGGGTGCGACACAAACGAGTGCGAAGAACCAGAATTCATTAATACATTAGTAGGTATTGAGCAAATAAGAACTGTACCTAAAATGACCGTGTTAGCAACGATGGTCTCCCCTGGGTTAAGCTGGAAATAACGGCCTTGACGTTTCTCCCTTCCTTATAATTGTTGTTGTTAAGGTGGTCGCGGTGTTGGTGTACTACTCACGGTTGCACTGGAGCCTCCTTGCCTCGACTTAGGACAGTTGCGCATTCGATGTCCAAACTCCCCACAATTATGACAAATCATTCCACTATCATCCATATGCCTCATCGGAGTATAAGTATTTGGCCTCACCATGGGCAATTATTTGCCACATGTCCCATTTGTCGGCAATTATTACACACCGTACTCGGTAGGTTACACATACCCCAATAAAACTTTCTACACGTGTTACACCACGGCTTGTTACCTCCACCTCCCGAAGAACTCCCAAAACTTTGCCTTTTTGAACTCCCTTGACCGCTATATTGACTTGAACTTGGCCTCTTGTATTGTTGAGTTACCGGTGCTTGCAAAACTTGTTGATACCCCATATCTCTCTCGGCGATTGAAGCCACATCAAGTGCCTCTGCAACTTTATACAACCGTTGTACTGATACTTGACGTAGAATCTCGCCTCTAAGCCCCATCACAAACTTCCTAGTTTGATCCACTTCATTTGGTACTTTGTTTTTGGCAAATCGAGCCAAACTTGTAAATTTAGCAGAGTACTCTCGAACTGTCATCCCCCCTTGTTTTAATTCCATAAACTCTTGAGCTTTCACATCTTCGAATGATTTCAGAAAGTACTGCTTCTTGAAGAGTATTACGAATTCCCTCCAAGTGCTTGGCCTATCAAGTCCCAGTTTTGTACACCACCAGTATTGTGCTTCTTCTTTTAAAGTATCGGTGGAAAATAAAACCTGTTAAGCCTCGGAACACGGAAGAACCCTGAATATTCTCTCCATTTTAGACAACCAGAAATCGGCTCTCATTGGATCAGTCTCCCCCTGAACAATGTCGGTTTCTGCTTATAAAATTGTGAAATTGTGGTCACCTCCTCCCTCAGATTAGGATTCGACTGTTCACGTCTCCCCTCTATTGCATGAGTTTAAACAACTTGTACTAAACCCGCTACAATTCTTTCCATTCTTTCCATTTGCGTAGGCGGTGTCGAACCAGACATTTTCTCTCTAACATTTACAATACATTTTCACACACAAGTTATGTTTATACTTTTCAATGCATGCTCAACATCATTCAACATGCTAAGTAAACGTGTATACATGAACTATACATCTTTTAATCATTTAAGCATATTATGCGTCGTAATCGTCACTCGTCCCCAAAGGCTCTAATCTATTGCTTTGATATCAAAAATTGTCGCACCCCTAACCGGCCTCAAGTGAGTTGGGACACGTGTAACAAGCCCACACATCAAAACACCCTTAATGTACTAAGAAAACATGGATTAGACCTTATAAAATAGCTCCGTTGACACAAAACAGAACCAAGGGTGAAATGGTCATTAATAAAGTATAGCAAATTTTATACCAAAAGATAGGTCTTTGAGTCCCGGTTCAAACGCAAAAAAATGGTGCGCGAATCCGAATTTTCTAGAGAGAGTTATGCTTGTTTCCGTAAAAGCCATCGGGCTAAACCCAGACTAGCGGATCGATCCGCCCCAAATCCGGATCGATCCGGTTTTAGCATATTGGGTTTTTCTGCACCTCCAGAAGCTCCAGATCGATCTGCACCAGACCCGGATCAATCCAGTTTCTGCAGATGGGTTTTTCTTCTGCTAAAACCCTTCTAAAACAATTCAAAACTTTCCCCAAGTTCCAAAATTGGTTTCAAACATTATGAACACTTTTGGAAACACCTCCCAAACACCCATAAACATATCCACAACATACTCAAGTCATTTCCAAACATTTAAAAACACAAACCAAGTACATTCAAATCAAGGATTTGTCATAGAAACTTCAAACTTACCAAACTAGTAAGGAAAAAGAATTGTGCTTGCCAAGATGAGCTCAACACAACATGGCTATGAAGAATTATCGCAAACGTTTCCAAAACCATTTCAAAAGTACTTTCAAGTGTTTCCTCATATCAACCAACAATCATGGAAGTTTCCCAAAACTTGTCAAACTATTGAGAATGAATTTAAACATGCATATTCCATAAGTTCCAACTAGGAACATTAGTTTACATTCAAATCCATATTCTTCCAACACATACACAAACATTAATACATAAGGGAATCCAAGTTAGTTTTCAATCAAAAGCTACTCCAACTTGCTCAAATCTCTCACAACCAAACCCAATTTGTGACTTGTACATACAACTTATCCCGTAAAACTTAAATAACATTAACTACACCTTAACATATTACAAACTTCCCAAAACTCAAGGTATTAATACATTGTCAACAAAAGATACATTTTAACTTAAAACTAGCTAGGCATATGAACATATTCACATAGACACAACTCCCACGCCCAACTCGTCATGCGAATCATTTTCTCTCCTCTTCTCTTGCCGTACATGCGATGGTTATTCAATAACCACAACAAAAAATATATTTTCGTTTAAGCTTTCGCTTAGTGAGAGAACTAATCATGCTATTGGAATGCAAGGTGTGTAAATGCAACAATCAACATAAAAGACAACAAATTGATCTCCTGAAAGTCAAGTCATTCCAGCCACCACCCCTGGGTCCTTCTCACCCCGGACCTTTCTCACTTTTGGGCGTATATAGCGCAACACACACTCTCTTGGCGTCACCAGCATTTCATTGTGGTCGTCACTACCTCCTACTCATTGAGAACTTCTCTTCCCTTACATATGGGACCTATAAATGGTGACCACTACTTGACTTTCCTTTGATCCACATAGGCATTTAAAAAACTTAACATATAAGCATAGCAATTTCACATACTTTAGATGTTTTTTACCCAATTTCATCACAATACATATACATAAGCAAGAATTTAGCAACTACTAGCAACAATTACCACATGAGCATAACTAAACATCAATTTTGGGATTATAACACTCATCTTTTTGATTTACTAGCGAATTAAGCTTAGAAATTCTAACCTCTAGCAAATTTCCAACCCAAATCCCATCGGTGTAATTCCTACATAAGTTTGGTACCAAAAACATCATCTATCAAGAACGGTTGCCGTAAAAATATTGCCAAAAATGAAAATAAATAACGTGCATGCGATTCTCTTACCTCCACGAGTCCAAAAATGGTCTCGGATCGTAAATCCGACGCCGGACGGCGAAGGAACGGCAAGAAACATCGTCGGAGAAACCGTTGTCGACTTGGAGCTCTTAGTTCTTTTGAATTTCTAGAGATTCCAACTGAATTTTGTGCTTAAGACACATATGCTACATGCACCTGTGTGTTGGCATAACTTTCTCCTATGCTCATTTAACTCTCCCAATTTTCTTTAAGCTTTATTATGAAACCCCCATGTTAGTTACATTAACTACCCACATTTTCTAAATGGATTTAATCTAAGTCCCACGTGGATCCCAAACATGGTCCCACATGAATTATAAGGTTACTATTAAAACTACCAATTATCAATTGTTTTCAAATACGCCCCCACATGAGTACCCAAACTGGTCCCTTTACCTATCATAAGACATAGTAATATCTTTAAGCATTGAAACAAATATGCATATCAACATATAATAACATCAAAATGCAAATTATCTTAATTAGACCCTCTTTGGGCCCACATTTATACCAGTTCTGCCTTTTACAAAACTTTCATCTGTGTCCGTATTTGAACACCTTTTCACATGTGGAGTCATAACCCCACCTTAAACCATCTTATGCATTAATTATCTTAAATTAGCACATATTAATATCATATTAATCTTCTATTCCTAGTACGAATGTTATAGGCTACTTCCTAACCACATTAGAACTATCAAAAAATGCTCGAAAACATCAAAAACTCATCCAACCACACGTAAGGTTCATGGTTGCCGCACTACAACTCCCTATAATAACGAATCTCTTATCACGTTCAATCAATCACACTTATCTTTTACCTCAACTCCTATATTCTTACGTCTTTTATTCTACTTCCTTTGACACACCACCTCAAACACCAAGAAAATCTTACTATAATTCATTTCCATTTGTTTATCTCCCATCAAGAAATTCTACACTTTCTTCTCCGACCTATGTCCTCCTTTAATCTTTATCATCATATTCACGAGTGTATGACTAACCCGCCTATACACCACTCTAAGATTCTACCACCAACTATACTTCTACCAACTGTAGCTTCAAATCGTTCAAGCATTCTCCATCATTTTCATTCTTAACCACTCATCTTAGGTTAATTTTCAAATCCCAACATTTCCACTTATACCATCAATCCGGTAGTATTCGCTACTAATCCTTATACTATATCTAAATCCACTATGGTACCACGACCATTCGAAACCAGGTTCAGCTAAAAGATTCCTCAATAACCACAATACTTATAACCCGTCGAGATATTTTTCAATCCCCAATACATACCACAAGATAGGTTGTGAGATTCCTCAACCGTCCAATACATACCGTAAGAAAGGTTGAGAGATTCCTCAACCATCCAATCGTCTGAATACCGCACCATAAGTTAAAAGATTCTTTAACTACCTGACAAACACCGTAGGTACCGTAAGGTAACACCATAAGATAACCTCATACGATCACATCGTAGGTTAACATCATAGGATAACACCATGAGAAAAGGTGATCTACCCCATACATGAGCAATACATGCAGTTGGACTATCTTTCTATCATAAACCTCAACTGTGCATCTCTATTTTCTAGCTTTATGACGTTTAACCCATGTCTGAAATAGATTCCTTATTAATCAATCCCAATACTCAACTATGAACAATCACTTGTCGCCCTCCATGTGAACACCAATAAAACCCCTTCCACCATTTGTTACTCGAACATCATTCCCGGTCAAAGCCCTCAAAGAGCACTTATTACTATTACTTTAAAAAAATTACCGATTCGATCAAAAATCACTTGGTTTTCGTTGAAAATGCAAGTGCTCATTACTACCAAGATATCATCTCCTTCTCGCATCACTATATCGAGTTTGTGATAATGCATGGTAACCTCATCTCATCATATAGCTCTACATCTGTATGATTCCACTGATTCCTGAATGCATAAATACTATACATGTATGACAATAACATGATCATGTGTGTATAACAACATACCATATGCAACAAACATCTCTATAATGAGTGAATGCATGCTATAGTATACGCCAAATCACTCAACACTCCACTCCTCATCGAATGTTTCTAAAGTTTTGTTACCTATAGCTCTGATACCAATAAATGTTACGACCCATCCCGCTACGGGCGAAAATAGGACATGTGGCATGCCACCAAGGCTCATCGAACTCATTAAATAACTCTAGCAGCATAAAAGAACTTAAAAACATCATTGAGTATTTAAAATTTTTAGAAACGATACCTTCCGAGTTGTAAAATCTGTATAAAATTTAAAACGTAATTATATTTCGAATCAGATAAATTTATGTTAAAAGGGGTCCCTAAGGTACCCTAAGAACCGACGAAAACATTTAAATAATTTTTGACAGGGGTACAAAAAGATTCCATGCAGGGGTCATTTTGACCGATCGAGATGCCCCGTTCGACTGGTCGAATGATCCTTTAGTAGAATTCCTTGTTGCAGCAGAATTTTGCTAAGGATCAAACAACCGCACACAATTTGTAAACCTCTCAAACACTCACACCTTTAATCCAAATTTTCAAACCAAACACGACTATAAGGATTAACATAAATCCTGCTAAACATTAAAAAGAAACGAAATTGTTAAGGTCCGTTTAGCACAATTCATAAAAACATCAACAACATATCCTTTAACCTCCAAATTCTACAAGTTAAGTATACAAAATGCGAATCCAAGAGTTTGAATACATTCTAGACATAACCAAAAGAAGTTTTACAACTTATTACAACATTACTAAACTATTCTATGATTTCCAGGTCGAAGTTCATAGTTTAACTTCTCAAAATTACATATTTCAACATAAAAAAGATACTACCACATCTCAATGGGAGAGATTTGTCTTGGGTGATCCCAACGGCCTCACTATTTGCATTCGGCTTTCCTTTCTTCATACCTGCAATGGAGTGAATCTCCATTGCTCAGCTATATGTTGAGTGTACAATTCAAAACAAATGCATATAAGGCAATTCATGCTTTAAACATCTAAAACTAAGGAGAGAGATACGCATTCATCCGGTATATTGACAAGTCTTAAATCTTAAACCGCCATGCCAATGGCTGGCTAAAGATCACTCAACCATTGCATCCAACTGCTCTGGCTAGGACAGTTCCTAAACCAAGCAAGTAGTCTTTGATAACCTGTATTTTTTTACTCAATTATTATGATATACACATTACTTGTGGGACCCATGTGTGACATTAACTGACATATTTTTAATAGGTTATATGTTAAGACATGACATATTAGCGCCTTTAAAGGGTTCATATAACTGATCTCTATTTGATTGGGACACAAAGCTTAGTTAGATTTGGTTGTTATTGGACATATGGTTAAATATAGTGAATCATAAAGTGGACTTGTAGTCTAAATGAGATATACATCATCGGATACAATAAATAATATGTAATAAATAAATTAATGGGATAATGACGCTTATAGTATGAAGATAGGAATGACACCTTAAAATTGGATAAAACTCACATGTGGAGCTATGGTTAGCTGGCCACGTGTGAGTCATTGAAGACTTGGCTATCAAGTCCACGGGAATGTGTGTTGTATATAAATGGGCAAGTACATCTTGGAGGGGGAGGGGAGAAAAGCCATGGCCGAAATTTCAGTGGGGGCTCTTGGATTATTTTACTACAAATTGGACATTGTAGGCCTTGTGGCACAATTTGGTAAAAAATCAATAAGGCCACGTTTGACTTAGGGTTATGTACAATGGAAGCACTTGCTAATTAGAAAGGTCAGGGGTATGCTTGGGAAATTGTTAACACCTGTATATCAAAAGAGGAGTAGTCGAGAGACATGGAGAGAAAGGAATGGAAAGGAAAGAAATCAATTAAGAAGGGTTGCTCATGTGTTTTAGGGAGCTAGGTTGGCTAAGAATTGTGAATAAAATTCTATTTTATTTATACGGAATCGAGGTATGACATAGTCGTCACTACTATAACTCTCAAACTTGTATCAAACTCCCCTTTGACCTACATTGTCATTTAGCATGCTCACATAGTCATACAATCATGCTAGAATATACATACTCATTGAATTTAACGGCCTAAGTTAATACATGAATTTTGCCCGGATCATAATTTCATACATATTATCCAAAGCATCCAAAATTGTCTATATAACACAAGTTCGTAATTTATACCTCAAGCAATCGTCCTATAACTTTAAGGAAAGTACTAGTAGCCCGATCAACGTTAGATCTCCAATTAGAAGTGATTCCTACAAGTATTTACATTTTTTTTTCAAATCTCCATAAATTAGATTTTTTGGAAAACTTAGCCAAATGAGGCCTAAGTGGTATCAAAATGTAACTCTTACCTCGAGAAGCTCGAATATGAAATTCGGAAGAAAATAAACTGTCAGAAGTCCGTCGATTTGTGTCGGCAAGCTCTAAGTTCCCAAAATCCCCAAATCTCCCTTTTGATTTTCAATTTTAAAAAAGTTGTGAATGAAAAATATCTTGAGTCTCCTAATTAAGGCTCGACTCCCGAAAATTATGTTTAGCTCCCCACAAGTTTTCAAAACTCCTAATTAGTCCTCGAAACGTTTGACTCGTCTATCTTAATGCTTCACGAGTGAAAGCTATAAATTATATCAGTTTTCATCTAAGTTTCGTTTTTTGGCATAATTACGATCCGAACACTAATTTCGTGGAATTTCTAGATAACCTACCTTTTATGCAACGTATCACATAGGTTATCTATAATTCGTTCAAAATAATATTTAACAAGATCAACCTACCAAAAAAGTACACTACATAGGTATATTGCACTATTCACATATACCAGATAATTCAAATAACATTTAGTCACATAAATGCCATTTAAATTGAGTCAATGTCTCATGATTCTTGAACCTCCATGTCCTCACTTGACACCTTTTGTTGACCACAGTCAACCACTTTCACAATTATCTAATAACATTGATAATTCTCAAAATCCCAAATATGCATTTAAAAGAATGTATTTTTCCGGGACGGGCGTCACAGTATATATTTAATCAGAAAAACACTGCATTCCATCTAATAAATCACATTGTGGAAAGCAAACACATGGAGAACTTAAAAAAGTTACTGATAGGGAAATAACTGAGTCAAGAAACCTGGAAACAAGAAGAAAATTTATGGGCCAGAAAATGCATAAACTTTCAGAAATCTAGCATCCACCCCAGACGATTTAGATTCCTGAATAAACAACATATCTATTTTTTTGATTGAAAATCGAGTTTAACCGCTCTTGTCTTCTCTCTTCTACCTAACCCTTGAACATTCTAGGTAATTAGCTTCATTCAAAACTAATTGATCCCTAGTTCTCGATCAAAGAGCATAAAGTAGTCATTCTGGAAATGATCGAAGTCGCCCCAGCCTCATTGCTCAAGCTCCTTAAAGGTGTTCGAAGCTTCATTCTCTTTGCCTTCACATGTTATACTTAGGACTTTGCCCAAGTTCTATGTTACCATAACCTTCCTGGTTCTGTCTACATTTCTCTTTATGAATCCCTCATCCGAGATAGGTCTCGTCATTGTTCTAATTCTATAATCCATGTATCCCAGCTATCTTGAATCAACAATGCTTTCCTCCTCGAAATGGATTTGGATTTGGATTTGGATTTGGATTTGGCTTTGCTTCTGAGCTTGGGCATTACGGATGAACTGCGTTTAATTAGTTTTCCCCCTCTTCCACAATACAACATAATTTTTCTTAGTGATTTACGTCTGACCATCCTTCGTTTCTTTCTTCCCTAAATAATCCTCTCCCATGACCTAGCAAGATCTATAGTTTCCGTCGGCGAAGGGGAATTACTGATATCTTCCATGGATATTTTGCTTACTCGATTAATGTTTTGGTTCTTGATGGGACTTTCTGGAACAACTTGGATAGACCCTTCTTCAATATCATTAAAGTTAAGGTTGAGGTGCTGAACCCAACAAAGTTACTAGAACCCACCTCGTCAGTGTGGGCTTGACCCAAATAAATGGGTTCACTTTGGTAAAAATGCTAGGCAAGTGGCTAAACTGGTTCAAATCTAGGGCAGGAGTATTTGAATTTGAACAATGAGACTTTGTGACATCAACTGTGATGAACAACTAGAGGGTAGAACCATACCTCCACCCATGGGTTATTGTGCAATCAAAAATGCCCTTCTTGATGAACAACTCTTGTAACTCTGAATTAATTGTTGGGACACGAAGATACCCAACAGTACTCTCAGCTAGCCACAATTCGTCCTTAGCTTTCACCTTGTATTCCAGATTAGCAGCCCCTCATTTCTTCCTTACCCCATTCCCATATGATTTTTGTTGATCGTTCGTCCACCCATATTGTACTTACACATAAGAGCGAGAGTCTCTCATCTTGCTTTAAATGCCTGACATTGCTTGGGTGCTCCCTAAAAAATAGGCCAAGATGATACACCAGCTTCGAATCGCTGGTTGTAATTGAATGATGAAGGTTTATCCACATTCTTTCTTTCCCAAAATAGATCACCATTACATCTATGGGCAATGTCCAAAGCTCCTTATGGTTTGCAAAAAGGATGAAACCAAATTATCCCCTTCTGCCTTCTCTTTTCTTATTTGGAATAAAGAGATCACGAACATTACCTTCCCTTTGAAAGTATTTTCTGAGAACCAAATGATCAATTTCACAGTTGAGATTGTCCACGAAGAGGGATAAGAGATTCTTACAGAGGTCGTCAACATTCTGATTGCGCCTAGTAGATGCATAACTAATCATCTCTCTCTCTCTCAATGTTGCTATGCTTATTTAGATGTTGGTTCATCTGTGGGTTGCTATTCATCTTCTTCGTATTTTGATCTCATACGAGGAAGATTAATACAAACCTATTGCAACTATCGGGTTAGGGCCTAGTGTCGAGCCGGCCCTTTTTCTTGTGTTTTTAAATATTGTATTTTTGTAAAATTGTTAATGATTTAATTGGAAATAGTAGACTTTGTTATAGAAAAAGGTAACATTTTACAAATAAGTCATAGAATAGCAATTAAGTGTAGAAATTGTAGATTCCATTTATAGCATTAAAAATATACCAAAATTTTGAAGTATGATACAAGTTTATTTATTTTGTCTTTTGGTACCGGTCAGGGTTCGAGTCTTGGGCTGAGCCGGAACACCCAACGGCCCTACCTAAGGGTAAGGGCCAAGACCGTACTAGACTTATATTCATGTTAGGGCCAAGATTGCTGCGTTGGCCGAGACATGGGTGCCTGCAACCAGGGGCCCTACCGCTAAAGGTAAGGCCTGGGCCGGGCTAGCCATATATTTGGGCCAGGCTGGGCTTATAACCCAATATTTGGGCCTAACTTTCAGGCCGCCCTAGGACCCAATGTGCATGCCTTGTCGTCGAAAATAACTAGTAAATAATCTAATAATTTAAAAATAATGGTATTTTAAAAAATACAAGGCCATTAATTTTTCGTCAAATGCTCCATTATCACTATTATTTTATGTTTGAGAGAGGAAGAAATTAAACAACCCTCTATCAGTTGAATCTATTTAACATGTTCACGAGAGCTTGTTGAGCAACTCGATGAGTATATAATCTGTCATACCCCAACCCGCCATGGGTGGATTAAGACCGTGTAACACTGCCACCATGGCCCAAACTAAACTCGGTACTAAAAAAATCAAGGAATAGATGTAAGAAAAGAACTTTGTTAAGCCCCAATGGAAAAATAGTCTTGTATAACTTGGCCAAATTTTATACCAAATGATAGACCGATATTCCAGATTGATCTGATCCTGGCAGAACCTCCACCAATTTTCTATAAAATGTTCGGATTGATCTGCGTCAGAAGCCGGATCAATATGGGCTCTGCAGAATCAAATTTTCACTGTTGGAAACCCTATGTTTACAAGTTTAAACATTCTCAAGTCACATGGATTAACTCCAACCTTCAACCAAACATCATAAGAGTTTCCAAAAAACCATTTATAAACATTTGAGATGCTATATACTCACTCAAAACTCATAAACTCTCAAGTAAAGACTCAAGCATGCATCTATCCCCACATTTTAGCTCATCACATGAACAACCACATTAATAAGAAAATTCTAGTTAAGATTACACCAAAAGTTACTTAATTTATCAAGTCCTCCACCAACACACCTAACTTGTGGATTGTAGGGATCCATGGCATACGGCATAACTAACTCTAATTCAAACTCGACATATTACAACTTAACAAATACGACTTATTTTTAGCATTTCAAACACAAAAGCTACAACCGGTAATTTAACCTCCTGAGCATACAGACATATCCACAACACATATTCACAACTCCTAAGACTTAACCGATGGTAATTCTACATAGTTTTGACAAATTGAAAGTTATCAACTATGGATAGTTGCCAGAAATATGTTACCAAAACTGAATTAAGAATGTACATGCGATCCTCTTACTTTCATGAGCCCAAAGGTAATATCGGTTCGCAAATCCGATGTTGGACAGCGAAGATGCGGCGTTGGGAAGTCGTTGGCAACTTGGAGCTCTCTTCTTCTCATCGAACTCTCTCTTTCTACGTGTCTCTCCCTCTTAATCTATTTTAAATAACTCTAATGAGATATCCCTAACCCTTTGCTAGAGATGTACATCTCGTTTCTCAAAATTTTCATTTACATCTCCCAAACTTTCTTAAGTTTTGTTATGAAACCCCCATGATAATTATGTTAACTACCCACATTTTCCATAGTCTGTATTTTGTATGAGTTCCAAATTTGGTCCCATATATAATATGAGGTTGCTATTAAACCTACCAATTATGAGTTATATTCAAATACGTCCTCACATGGGTACCTAAACTGGTCTCCATTACCTATTATATGACATTATAATATCTTTAAGCATTTAAACAAGTATTCATTTAAGCATATAATGACATCTAAATGCAAATTATACTAACTAGACCCTCATTGGACCCCACTTTTATACCAGTCCTACCTGACACAGGACTTTCATCTGTGTTCGCATCTGAACTCCTTTTTACCCGTGGGTTCACTACCCCACTTTAATTCATCTTATGCATCAATTATAATTTATTAACACATATTAGCACTACATTAGCCTTTTGTCAGGTACATGTATTACATAATCTATCTAATAATGCACAATTCCATATCCAAGACTTTAAAATACTATATATGTTGACACACGTGGGAATTGTTTGAACCACACTTAAAGGTGGAATTTATTAAACAGATACTATTAGGAACTCTCTTATAAATTTCATTCACCTTGGAAATGTAAGTTGATAGAATTTTCATAAAAACGGACACCACATGAATAATTTATGCAAAGTTTACAGGTCAGTAGTTATCTGTACGAGTGTGTATACATGTGGAGATTCAGTCATGTCTTCCGGATGGGCAATGAATCCAAATTGTCATGTACGTCACATTCAAAGAGTGGTTTGAAAAAGGGAAAAAAGTTTGTTTGGGATATTTGTGGGAATAACAGATTTTGCATTAAGAGATCTTTTTTTTTTTCTTTTTTTTTTTCAAATGCAAATATTTTTTAAAAGTTGTTTAGCATTGAAAAGACTTCCATTCGCTACTTCTAAATTAATTTTATAGGATTTTTTTCCCTCACCATGCATTTTATTAGGATTAAATCCAAGCTAGAAACTTAGGTCAGAAATTGATCCATGATTAGCTATGTTAATTAGGATTTAGTCCTTTATCCCAAATTAATAGATATTTTATGGTCTAAATAAATTGCCCTTGATTAAACGGATATACTTATACACATATCCATGCGTATATAGATATATATAGATGTACATATGTAGATAATATTGTATGGTAATTGAATATAATGGCATTAATTGATAAGGTGATAATGATCCATTAGTTTAAGGATTTTCCATAATTTGCTCAACAACATATGTGGTTGATATTTATATCATTTGAATTCTTTTTGGAGACTAAATTAACATAGTATTGTTGGCATTCTTATAGTGTGGTGATAATCATCTCATCTTTTTTGTGTATGCGAGACTGAATCATTGGAGTTATTGGATCAAATTTGTTGTTCGTTGAAAGGTGATGACTTTAATTTAAGCGATAAATTTCTCATCATAACATGAGAAATTTCTCACCTAATAGCATAAGAGTATATTGTTTGCTATATAAAATTTGTATTTTTTTTTATTGATTTGTGATTTTGAATGGGGAGTACATATCCTATTTTCGTATCTATGGATAATCAGATTCTTGCACTATGTTCGTACGATGGGGAGGTTGCAATCACTGGCATATTGGACTGTACTAGTTTTTACGATATGGTTTGTTTAGTTTCTAGAAGTTGCTTAATAGAAAATTGAGAAATTTCTCAATTTTTTTTATATTGATTTCTCAATATGCTTTTGAGAAATTTCTCACTGGGGTATTGAGCAATTTCTCACTGGGGTATTGAGAAATTTCTCACTTTGTTCATGAGTATTCCTCACTCAGTGAGTGAGTAATTCTTCAACCGGATGAGATTTGGTGATTCTAAATTTCTCACTTTGTCCATGATTATTTCTCACTTCGTGAGTGAGTAATTCTAGAACCTGATGAGAATCAGCGATTCTATATATATATAGAAATTGAAAAATTGCTCAATATAAATAGATATTTAAGTTAGAGTATTGATAGAATAATGTTTATATATTCGTCCAGATTCTCTTACTTACGTACCTATTATATTGACTGTCCAGGTTCATTGTACAACAATGATGTACTACCATTTGTACTCCTCTCTGCCTTATTTAGGATTCTTTCCTAGCCTATATAATGGCCTTTTACATTGTATTGTTTTACACACCTTAATGATATATTTTGTACTCTCTTTACTTTATCATGGTATCAGAGCCAAGCGGCTCTTGGTAATCCGTTCATCTCGCCACTGCTGCTGTAATTCTGCCACCTCTCTATTCTGCTCACCACCATCACCAAATCCTCATCAAAAAATACACGACGACCATCACACACCAACACTAAGCCGAACCGCAAATAACATCACAAAACTGCCACCAACCATATCATCACCACTATACCATATAATCACCAATCTGTCATACCCATATCATCATTCATCACATATGATTTCCATCATCAATCCTTAACACTATCATCATCACTAAACTGCCACTTTGATTGAACCCACCATCCATAACCCATAATATCTATCATCACCATCATACACCACTACCATCACCATTATATCTTCTCACTTTCATCACCACCTACTATATCTCTTGCCTTTTTTTTCTTCAACTTAACTTACTTTTGCGCATTCACTAATTTTTATATCGCATACGTCTCTTTCAAAAACCCTACCCCATCCGGATCAATTTGATCCGGCTTGACCCTATCCAATCCAAATCAGTTCAACACAACCCAACATAGTTTGACTCGACCCAACCCGAAATTTCTTTTACAAAGTACACTACTGCCTCCTTTTAAGCTCTTTCTGTCATACTTTCTACACACTGTGGATTACATGGACACATCTCAACCCATTAGGATTGTTCTTGGCAGCCCATACTTCATCCTCTAGCCATGTCCAGCTTTTTCAAAGGGCAAAAGCTCTGCTTCTATGTCATTGGTGACATCTCTAAGCCCAAGCCTATCAAAGAAAAACTTGGACCCAAATATCTTGAGAGATTAGAAGATTGGGACAGTAAAAATCTTGAGAGATTAGAAGATTGGGACAGTAAAAATCATCAAACCATCTCCTAGTTTCGCAATACTTCCCTCAGTTCTATTCACCATGAATTTGGCAGATTTACTACAGCCAAGTTTGTTTGGGATTTTTTGGAGCACCGCTAAATGACTATTGATCTTGTTCATCAGTATCAACTACTTGGCAATCTTCATCACATGAGACAATGAGATGAACATCGTTTTTAGCTCCAAAAAATTTCTATACCTATTTCTATCGATTGAAACCTAGGTCAGTTGGAAAACTTATAAATAGAAGGACTTGCGAGATATAATGAGGTGAACATCGTTTTTAGCCCCCAGAAATGTTGAGGAATTTTCAAAATAAGGAACTAGGAATCAGTGAGATTTGTATTAGAAATGATGGGTTGCAACCATTGAGATTGAGTTTGAACTGATAGGTCGCAACCATTTAGATTCGATTCAAAATGAAGTTTAAATCCATAGGTTGTATCCCTTGGACCAATAGTCACAAGGCTAATGGATGCAAATGTCTATGAAGGGACACCAATCATTCTATATATAGAATGGATAAATTATCATTTGGATGTTGAATAGATTTCACTTCCTTATGGAAAAGTAGAAGTTTAAATTATGTTGTTTTTCTTTATATAAAATACATATTTCTAGGTTCCGTTTTCTGCAGAAACAGAATCCTAGAACTGGCTTTTATTTCTTGGTGGATATTTTTGGCTATCTTCAATAGTGCATATTGCAGATAGGTTTGGCTTCGTTGTACCTTGAATACAGATTTATCGAATACCCGTTTGCACACCAAATTATGATTATGGTGGGGGTAAATATTGTATTTAGGGTAGGGTGGACATTCGGTCGGTTCGGTTCGATTTGGCACTATTCGGTTCGGTTTGGAGGATTATCAACTATTGACTGCCTGAAATTTAATTCGCTTGGTTCGGTTCGGTTCGGTTAACTGAATTACAAATTCGGTTCAGTTTGGTTATTCGGTTAACCGAATTGTAAAAAATCCATTTTTTATTTTTATTTTTTTTCATTTTCACAACTTTGTTTATGTTTTTTTTTCCTTTCTCTTTCATATTGCAAAGAAAGCATACTTTTCTTGTTTATTGTAAAAATACTTATATTTTATTATCTATCGTTATGTATAAGTATATTAATAATATAGAAAATAAAAATAAAAATAAAATTTCAATTTTTTGGTTCAGTTCGATTTGCCTATAGGCAACTGATAACCGAACTGAAATTTTTAACTGAAATTTTCAACTGAAATAACCGATTTGAAATTGAAAATTTGGTTCAATTGGTTCGGTTTGTTCGGTTAACCGAACTGTTTGCCCACCCCTAATTTAGGGAAGTGTTTTGTACACGCCTTGAAGCATATCATTGGAGTATATTTTCTGTGGTGTTGTTCGACGATAGATTTTGAAGACTTTGAAGATAAATTTTCCAGCAAGAAAGTCCAGATCTATTTCTGAGTGCTCTGGACCTTCATCATCTCTCCATTAGGGTTCCCACAAACCCTAGCCTTCTGGGAAGCATTAAAGGAGACATAAGAGTGAAGACTTGCTATAGGAAGTTGTTAGACATCGCTGGATATCAAAGAGAGAGACAAAATTTGAAATTGGTTCAAGACCATAAGGGTACGTTCTCTCTTCTACATATCAATAGATTCAATAAGAAGTAGTTCTTGTATACTAAAGTTTTGAACTTTATCTTCAGCTGCAAGTTTAAGTTTTTGAAACCTAAATCCAACAACTTGATCACTGATTCTGAAAATATATATGAGACAGGCTCATAGCTTATTCTGAGTTCTAAAAGCTACTATAATATAATAACTTAAAAGCTATAATTTGTCTTGTTAAGCTACATCTAGGAGTGTATACGAGCCGAGTCGAGTCTCGAGCTCAGCTCGGATTGTTAGGAACCTAATTGCTCAATCTTGGCTTAAACATAAACTGTAGAACTCAAGCTAGCTCGCTCGAGTAAGTTTGCACAATAGTCAAAGAAACCAGTCAAAGACGACTTCTGCCCCGCGGCTCTAGCTGCAATCATGTCCACTGGTTCGTTCGGATCAAAAACCACCTGATGCATTCCAAGCAAATGAAGTGCCAATCGAATCACAGCAGGATACTCTTCATGAATACCAAAACCAAACAATCTCCATGCAGCTTCTGCTGGTCCAATGTACCTGGCATCAAGGTATTGTTGGATCTCATCGGCTCTTCCAAGCACCATCGTTGCATGATCATGACCTTTGTAAATGTACTTATGAATGTACTTGACGCATCTAATCCCCGCACATACTTCGACATTAATGTGGCAATGAAACCTTCTTGAAAGATAAGCATTATACGGCACAACATCCCTATTATCAATGTTCTTCCCTCGAACTGTATACACATGGCCATCATTGCGTCGCCGGTAAATAGGATATCCTTGTTGGTCCATTGTTGTTGTTTCTGTAAAGGCTTTAGGGTACCTCTTGGTGCATTTTCCACTCTCCATACATGGAGCTTTTCCATTTCGCTTCCCGCATGGCCCATGTATCATACATTTTATGACAGTATCAAAGAGTGCATGATCATCTTTTGGGTTTGGGAATTTCGCAGACACCAATCGGTCAACCTGATCACACGTCTGAATCTTGTTTGGCCCATGAAGAAATAGAAGAGCGTGCATATGCGGAAGCCCCCGTTTTTGGTATTCAATTGTGTAGACATGCGCAACCTTTTTACCGAAAACTCATTTTTTATCGCTCTCATTCATTAAACACCTTCTCTTTAGCTCAAAAACACGGGCAATTAAATCGTGATGATCAAAGGGTGTTTGATGCGGCAACAGAGCTGCTGTTATTTCTGGCCAGTTTGGATTTGCTGTCATAGTAAGAAAGATATCTGGGTGATGATTATGCCGCGTGATAGCCATCGAATCTTGGAAAATCTCAAACATATGTCTAGGACTTCCATGGAATGATAAGGGTAAAACCATTCGTCGACCAACTTGTTCAGGTTGTAATCCCTCACGTTCATCAATAATATGAGTTAAATCCTTATACAGTTCGGACCGAAGTTTTTCCTGGTTCAGCCTATAGTAAGTCAAGCGATTTTGCTCAGTTGCGGCCCAAGTGTCAACCATAAATTCCTGAAATAATTTTCCCGCTCTTAGGATCGTTGAATATTCTGTGGGGCGTTGAAACAAACGATAGCAATAGAATTGCAACTGAGTTAGGCGGTCATCGGAATGGCATTTTTGCAAAACGTCCCACTGTTTTATATCAGGCTGCCATCCAAGCTCGCCTCGAGGGAACAATAAAACATAGTGCAATGGTAAATAAGCTGGATGACACTCACTAATTTGCATCAACCCATTATCCTCGCTCAGATGTAAAATAATGTCTCTCATCGCACTTTGCCTAGTCCCATCCCCGGGCAAGATTATCGCGATCTCAGCTGCTGTTGGTAGGTTGTAACGTCGTGGATCATTTGCAACATCGTAACGAAGATATGCATGAAGAACTTTTCCATCTGATTTAGATTGGTTCAACAGTTCATAAGCATGACGATACTTGGCTGGGAATGGATTATACTGTAGTAAAGTTTCTGTAATAGATCTGAGGACATCCATTCTTAAGTGCGAATTTCTATGATGACACTCCTGTAAAGCAGTATCAGGATCATAAATATACAATTGAGCATAACTTGGTGCCTGGTCAGAATGAGGGAGCAAAGATCCTGTTCTATGGCGCAATTCCCCATGAATGATAAAAGAATTGGGACCCCTACCATTCAGTACTCTTGTGTCAAATTTAGCACCAAGACTCGTAAATGCATTACATGCATTATACTCGCGAATGTAACGTTGAAATGAGTTGGACTGAACATCATTCCCATCATACAAAGCTTGAATCAATGGAGGGGGCGTTTCAAGTCGGGGGAGTCTAATTTTTCCTTGCAAGCAACAAATTCCAAAACAGGGGTGTATTTGAGATGAATTTGTCAACTTCTCATCCATCCAGTGTAGGGCTGAACAATTAGGACATTGTACATCCATGTTTCCAAGATTATGGCGATCCACATACACATTATCTGGGTGATTATCCCTTTCATTACCTAATCCATCATCAATATTAATTTCTACGGGGAAACACTGAGTTGCTAAATTTCGCCTACAATTATTATGGATTGTACTTGAGTATAGAGAATGATAAGAAATTTTGAAATGTGTATTTATAAATTATGAAATATAATTCACCTATTAGTTTGCGAAGGAGAAGATGCATAATGTGTATGTGTCGTGATGACCCTATCAACATCTGTAGCTGCGAGTTCATTTCCAAGATCTCGTGGCGTAAGCACATTCCTAGTCAGATTGGAACCGAAATTCCTCGATGTCCGGTTGAATGAGAGTTCATTGGTAACATTCCGTGGAGCCGGCGAAGACTGGAAGACATTAAGATTCTGTGGAGCAATGATTGTATTCATCGTTGGAGTAATTTCACCAATGATACAATCCCTCGAGTTAGGTGTTCGGGGTAGCAGCCAGGGTCGTGGCACCGTTACTCGTCTCGGTGTATCATACGTTGTCCTAATGGATTTTGTTGCACTTGTTTCGTGCTCGAAATAGGAACGACAACGTACTCTTGGAGTGAGATTTGGAATGTTTGGAGGTTGGGACGATACCATCATTGATACAATGTTATTAATGGGTACCTACAACATACAAATAAGCAAAAAAAATTAGCCTTGTATCTACTATATGTGATATACAATGTAAAAACTTCAGTTAGTTGTTCAGCATGAACGTTAATTTTATGTTTAAATCTCAACTTGAAATAACCATAACTTTATCAATTTTAATCATTAATTTGTTTGAATTAAAGGACTATAACATCCTTATTTTTTGGCCTTGTTGAGAGATTTTTTTATTTTGTTCATATGCTTCTTTATTTTTTTTCTTGCAGGATTTTTTTGAGATATACGGACCGGACTTGGAGATTGTCCAAAAAACCGAATAATTTGGAGATTTTTTTCGTTTAAATTATTGAACTCTAACTTTCTTTCTTTTCTTTTTTTTTTTTGGGCATTCTTGGGTTATTTTTTTATTTCATGCATTTTTTTTTTTCAAAATCTACACAACTATAGTATATATCAAGGTTACAATAAAAAATAATGAACTCAAGATGATTGAAGTCCCACGCTTTTGACATGTTATTTTTTTTAAACGTATTCTTTTGTTTGCAAGACTAATGCAAACTCTCTAACACATTCACATCTTAGTTTATATTTTATTTTTTTGCAACCTCGTCGATCATTGAAGAACCATAGCTTCTTAATTTACATGTTCTTTTTATTTTTTTATTTTTTATTTTTTAGTTTTCATATATTTGGTCGAGATCTACATGTATATAGATGTCAATCTCAAGGAAATGTATATTTTGTTTTTGGTAAATTCATGAATAAAATGCATTTTTGCACATTAGTTTGAATGTTAATTTTTTTTTTCTCCGAGGATTTTTATTGAGATCTATATATAGGATATGGAGATTGTCCAAAAACCAATATATTTTGGAGCCTTGTGTTGAGCTTTTATCCTTTTGAATTAAAGAAATATACATGCCCACTTAAAGAAGTATTGTATTCCAAAACTGTGAAAGCCTAGAAATATACATGCCCACTTAAAAAAATATAACTTTCTTATTTATTTGGCCCTTTTGTTTTGCTTTGTTTTTATTTTTATTTTTTTATTAGTTGTTCGGGGTATACACATGTTTGGATGTCAGTTTTACCAAACTTAGAAGACAGAGAGCATCTGTCTTGGGACCAAATGGGCCCTTATGCTATCAAATTTGTCAACCATTACAAAGGACAATAAATGTAATTTTTTTGGTCTGTTTAAAAAAAAAAAAAAGTTGTTCAATGTATTTTTTTTCGAGATATACACATCTAAAGTAATTTTACAAAGATTTTTTTTGCTAGACTCATGCAAACTATAACACACTCACATAATGCAAACTATAACACACTCACATATTAGTTTTAACTAATATTATTTTTTTTCCCCATGAGTTTATCGAGATCTACGAATTGGAGCTGGAAAATTCTCCAACAATCACATACCAATGGTGGGGCATAAGCTTACATTAATAGTCGATTAAATAAAAGCGTACACTAATATCTTATTAACTAAAATGATAAACTTACATTTTCTTTCTCCATTCCTTCATTGATAACTTTCTCCTTCCCTTTGTTGGAGGTTGTTGCTTTCTCCTTTCCCTTGTGGGAGCGATTGACATTCGCCTAAAATAATATTGATAAGAGAAAGTATTGTCAATATACTGCAATTAAACACTATCATAAACAAAATTGAGTCACATGAGCAAGTATCTCTCTATTTAACTCACATAAACTAATTATTGATATCATTTCCTGAGCAAGTATCTCTCTATTTAACTCACATTCTTCTCGAATGACAATGCCAAGATGTGCAGAGTCTAAATGATAATCTTAATGTTGGAAAACATAATGCCTTTAGTGCAATAACTTCTGCAGTTTTAGAAAATAAAGGGACCACATTCTTTCTTAGCGGGGGTGCTGGAACGGGGAAGACTTATACTTATAATACAGTTGCGCTATATATCCGAAGTCTTGGTCATAATGTTATTACAGTAGCGTCATCTGGTGTTGCGTCATTATTGTTAGTAGGAGGTAGAACTGCACACTCAACATTCTCCATTCCATTAGTTGTGCATGACAATTCAGTATGTGGGTTTAGTAAGCAATCTGAGCAAGCAGAATTGGCCAGATCCGCTAGGTTAACTATATGGGATGAAGTCCCAATGCAGCACAGGAACTGTGTGGAGGCAGTAGACCGCACACTTCGCGATATTTGTGACATTGACAAGCCATTTGGGGGTATAATTGTCGTTCTTGGTGGAGATTTTTGCCAAATATTGCCAGTTGTTCCCAAAGGAGTGCGTGAACAAATAGTAGCTGCATCCTTGAGGCGCTCTTCACTGTGGAACAATATTCAAGTTTTGGGTTTGGATTACAACATGCGGCTGAATAGTCTAGACCCAAGAAATGCAATTTTTGGTACATTTTTTATGGAGGTAAATTGTTCATCAACTATTCCTAAATACGTGCTTTTTTCCATAATATTCTTTGTTTGATAAAATATTTATCTATATCTTATATATTCATAATCAGATAGGGAGCAACACACAAGAAGTTATACAACTTCCTTCTTCAATACATAAGTGTCATGATCTAGATGAACTACTACGCACAATTTATCCACGCTTGGGTGTAGAAGGGACGGCGACACCTAGCTATCTCACTAAACGGACAATTCTTTCGGCATGTAATGACGATGTGAATGCTATTAACAAAGCTGCGTTAGATGTATTTTCGGGTGAGGCATGCACATATTTGGCTACAGATAAGATATCTATCGACGATGGAGATGATCGTGCCATCAGTAATCGGTATCCTAATGAATACCTTAATTCATTAGACCCTTCCGGTTTGCCCCCATTCAACCTACAATTAAAAAAGGGGTGCCCTATCATATTGCTAAGAAACATTGCACCGGTGGACGGACTCTGCAATGGCACTAGATTAATGGTTGTCAGAACCGCTTCGCGTGTCATTGAAGCACAAATTTTGACTGGTGAAAAATCTGGCAATTTAGTGTTCATTCCTAGGATATCCTTGGCACAATCAACAGCAGAACTGCCATTCAATATGACAAGACGTCAATTCCCTGTACGGTTGGCCTATGCAATGACAATTAATAAAGCTCAGGGTCAATCGGTACAACACGTTGGGATTGACTTGCGTAATCCTGTCTTCAGCCATGGACAATTATATGTTGCTCTATCCAGATGTACATCTTTCGATCGTATAAGTGTTCTTCTTCATGATTGTTCCTCTGATTCCACTATAAATATTGTTTACCCTGAGGTCCTGATATAATGGAATTAATAGATAAATTACACTTCATAAATGTAACACTATGTATTTTATTTGGTTCATTTTGTCCACATGGAATGTAATCCACATATATGCCAATTGCTGATGTAGCATGTTGTACATGTAACGCATCTTTAATGAGATGACTTTACACTGCTTGAATTGACCTAATGCCCATAGTCGAACTATGAGTTTTTCACCTCCAGTGGGTGTATTTTTAAATTATCCAGTGCAAACAAATGTTAACTTACAACATAAATTATAAAGATTATTGTGTACAGAAATTTTAAATGTCATTCAAACTTTTTCATTGTTCCATTAAATTAGAGATATTTATAGTAGTCATGTCTATTTCTTTATGCAGGTTGCTATGAGGCCCCACATATTGAAATGTACGTCTATTCGTTCGAGAAGAAGGAATAAAATTAATGACCTAAAAGATATAAAATTCGAAGAGGGCAGTCCTATATGGAAATTCGGTACACATATAATTGAAGAGCACCGCTATTGGGATGAAAGTAAAATATTTAAAAAATCAGAGTCAGAAAGTTGGAAAATGATACGAATAACGCGTCAACTCCCACCATATTTGTCACACCCCAACCCGCCCCCGCGACCTAGGACACGTATAACAAAGACGATAAGGACCAAACAATCAATTTTAACGTTCCAAAAATTATACTTTGACTAAAATACCAGGGGTAAAATATCATTTTATCAAACAAAATAATAAAAAGGAATAAATAAAGTTTTAAAAACCGTCAAATGGTACTTAGGCAAAGTTTTCCCTATTACAGCACCATTCACCCTGTTTTCAAATCAGAAATATTTTTAACCCCTGCTGCACTTATTTATTTAAGTATTCCAAACGGACCAAAAGCCCAATTAAAATATATAAACTCCTTCAAGCATTTATTCCTAAACATATTTGAAAACATAAACTTTAAATTTATTACAACCTTATTCAAATTCTCACATATAAACATACTCCCAAGTTGTCCACAACCCCGTGGTTTAATGCTTCTCACCGTGATGTTCATCTGAACCTGCGTGGTCATTAGCCACAAAAATCAAATAAGCTTTCGCTTAGTGAGTACGTGGTGCTAATCATGCAATTGGAGTATTTAATGATTAATAACACCAATTATACATCACAATAATAAATGGTCGCAGGCGTGTCAAGTAATCAACCACCATCGTTCTGGACCCTTGATTCCGGGCAAATCTCACTTTTTCCGTCGCATATAGCGAAATCACTCTCATTCACTCCTGATCGTAGTCAATTCGCTGTGGTCGTCACCACTATCCCCTTTTCTCTGAGGATTTCATCATCATCATCATCCCCCTTTTCTCTGAGGAATGGGCGTCCCTTATATACGGGCTAAATAATGGTGATTATCAATTGACACCCTTTGACCCAAATAAGCACATAAGCAACTCAATATGTCAACATGGCAATTTCAGCATTTTAGACATGTTAAATACAAACTAATCACATGCTTTTCTACTTAATCAATAATTAAGCATTTAAAAATATTTAGTAACAAATAAATAACATTAAACATCCAATTTTGGGATTAGGACACTCACCTCACAAATAGGTCCCAAATAAGCCTAGAATTCTCAAATTTCTTCGCAAAATTTGCTACTAATGATTCCAATGATGATCCTATACAATTTTGGTAAACTAAACATTACCAACTCATTTGGGACACGAAAAATCTATCGATTAAACTGAAAATAAATTATACCAAAAGGTTGGACTTACCCCCACGAGTCCAAATATGACTTCGTATCGCAATTTAAGCAGCGTACGGTGGAGTTATGGCATTAGAAGGGCCGAAACCCACCCTTCCCTATCTTCTTTCTCGCCACTGCTCTCTCACTGTTTTGTTTTTTTTTTCTTTTCTTTTTTTTTTTTTGGATTAACACACACATATATATAATATATATAAAATATAATATATATATCAACAATGCTAGGGGCACCAAAAGATACAAAAACCTTCCACAAAATGAGTGGAAAGTCTATGTGGCACACTGGGACCCGCCAGTAATTAAGCATTGTTTTCATTAATTGCTGGCGGATCCCACTGTGCCACATAGACTTTCCACTCATTTTGTGAAAATTTTTTGTATCCTTTTGTGCCCCAATCATTATTCTATATATATATATATATATGCCGCCGCCCCCCTTGCACACTAATACACACGTTTGTTCATTTGTTTTTTTTTAAACAAGATAGACATGGGAAATAATATGGTGTGTCTCGATCCATGTAAACTAACTCTTATTTATATCTAGACTCCCAACTATTTTGTAAACTTTATTATAATATCCAAACTAATTATATATACTACTATCCCAATAACTAAGTGACTCTACATCTATGTCACGTATGGGTCCCATACATGGTCCCAAATATTATATGAAGGCACTAATTAGCCTACTAATTATACCATTTATCCAATTTCGCCATCACAAGGGTACTCAAACTGGTCACATAAATAATCATGAATTACAATAGAATATTAAAACACTGAACATTTCATCAATTAAATAATTATATGGTATCAGCATGTATCATAATGTACACATTTACATTTACATGTCTACCATTTAACCACATAAATGCACATTTATGCAATTTATATTATCCAAACCCTCTCTTGGGTCACACTTTCATATCTGTCCCATCTCTAGTGGGACTTTCAACTGTGCCCTTTATCAAGCACTTATCACATGGGGTAACTGGAACTTACCCAAATCATCACATGCAATTAATTATATTAATTAATGTATGCTAAATAAATATTACTACCTTTTTCGGGTATGGGTATTACAATATTGGAATCCTATTATAGAGGATATGTGGGTTAAAAACAGACCAACTACTGCAGTAAAATTCTTAAATTTGTTAGAGGATGTAGAACGTGATATACACCCATTATAACTTAAACTTGAACATGAACCTATGAGTTTATATTCCACTATAGGGGAGCATATTAAAGCAAAATATGAAACATACAAAGAGCTTAAGAGAAAAGGCTTTCGTCCTAATATGTCCATTTTAATGTATTCTATCGTTGAAACACTTCCAGAGTCATGGCCAAAGGACGAAATGCACACGTCTCTAAATAAAGAAATTAATGAATTGAGAGACTTAGAATATAAGTTAACGGAGATGGAATTTGATTTGCTCTGTGTACGAGTATTAACTGATGTGGAGAAGAGAGTGATGGATAATCCCAACGAAGAGATAAGTGATATGTTCAATTGACAGGTAAATAATTTTTTTTTTTAAATTTTATTCTTGATTCTGACGGTGCTGCTGTATTTGACCCATGAACTACTATTTTGTAGAAATGGTTTAAAGAGGTAGCATGGGAGTAGGAGTATGCAGTAAGGGATTATAAGATCATGGATTCCCGTAATTTGGAGAATTGGAAAGTCAATACGGTAATATTATATAGATGTATTATTTTTTTCGTATAATTTATCTTTTTAATAATTTACATTTGCAATAAACTAATATAGTTTTTTTTTGTTATATACAGTATCTTTTTTTGTTAATATAAACTAATACTGATATAATTTACATTTTTCTAGATCTATGTGCACTCAGCGCATTGGGGAAGATACATTGAAATTGATACTCAAACGTTCTACAAAGTGATGCTGAGAATACATAACTTGCTCGAAAAAAGATAGATTAGTAGTCAATTTATTCTTATTAGTTAAGGGAGAATTTAGAGAACACTTACTATTTTTTTAATGAATTTTATGTACTTAATGTTTGGCGATAACCTGTACTTGCTTATCTTTTTTTGTTATTTTTATTTCATAATGATTGGAGTTTAAACAATTTTAACTTCACAATTATAAATTATATTTAATACTCTATCGTCTTAAATCCAATCGACGTGAAAGTTATTTGATTATTAAGTTGTTTGGTTAAACTTATCCCCTTTCTCAATCATTGCATCTTTTCTTTATGAAATATTTTTCGCGAATCATCTTGAGTGCAGCTATCAAACTTTCGTATAAACCGTTTATTTTATTTTTTTGTTTTTTTCATTTTTCACTTCCACCTTTTTTTCGCCCGTGCCCACGGGCACGGGTACGCACTAGTATATACTCACTGTTTTCTTCAGGTCTCCGTCCATCTACAAAATATTTTGAAAGAATCAATACTGATAGCTCATCTAAAAAAATAGAATTGTTTTATGTTCATAATAAATCAAAAAATCATACTTGACCGTAGATAGTCATGTCATCCATGATAAAATAACCTGAAATCACAAAAAATTAACATTAATGACTATAGCTATGTGCAACGAATCACTAAGATCATAAAGAAAAACGCCAAAAAGTCAACAAAATTAGAGAATTCTTCTTCAGAATTAGGGTAAATAAATGAAATGGAAATGGAAATAAAAGGGAATATATGTCAGATAGTGAAAGTATAAGTGAGCAATAGTAAACCAAATTTAGGTGAGCACACCCATGCCTTTTCAAAAGAAGAAGCAACCAAACAAAACCCAAAAAAAGAAAGGGTATTATTATTCTTTCTATGAGGCTATAATTTCATAAACTTTAAAAAAAAAAAAAAAAAAAAAACCCTTTTCCATTGAAAAAAAAAATCAGAGACTACTGTTTACTTTTTCTTCTTCTTCTTTTTTTACTTTATTTTTTTTTGTTCTGTCTTTTTTTTTTTTAAAAGCACTACTTAAAAAAAAGAACCATTTTTCTTTAAAAAAATTATTTGCTTATTTTATTTTTTTTGTTTTTTTTTGCTTATTGAGAGGGGATTGTAATCTTTACCCTTTTTCTTTTCTTTTCTTTTTTTTTCACGAACACACACGCGGGTCACACACACACTCTATGCACGCACACAGCTCTCTCTCTCTCTCTCTCTCTCTGAATAGCCAAACACACACTCACACACATGCACACAAACACGCACACATATGAGTTTATAGAGTGTGTGTTAAGAGGGTCTAAGGGCTTTTGGTTGAAGCCCCTAAATAATTTAAGGACTTTTGATTGAAGCCCCTAAACTTGTGATAATTTTTTTTATTTCATGTTTAATTTTCCTCTTTATTATAAAGCACTAATTATTTGCAAAAACAAAAAAAAACAAAGCACTAATTGATTCAAGTCACATAACAAACTCAACATTGAAAACAAAAATACTTTGAAAAAACTTTCTGCGAATTATATAGTTTGAAAAATAGTACCAAGCACTAGAAATTTTATTCATTCATTAAATTCCAACCAAAACTTGAGATTGCTTCCACAAAACCTTGCCCTACTCATGTCACAGTCGTGGAGTAAAATGGCAGACAAATTGACCACAAAGGTAGCGAAGTAATTTCCTTCAAATTTAAGGTAATTAATACGGGCAAGGCATGCATTGATATGTTTGCAATTAGTACTGCTAGGGGTATAACTCATTCTTACAAATCAATTACAACAATCATTATCTCTCTCCTAAGTAGCACTGAGGCCTATTGAAATTTAACCGGACAACCCTGTGTCACTTAGGAGAGAGATAGGATGGTTGTAAATGAGCTATAAGAATGAGTTGTACCCCTAGCATTACTCCGAACACGTGTACAAAACCTAATGAAAACCTTTTCATTTTTTGAAACCAATTTCAGAACATGTTCAAAAAATCGCAGATTCAGAAACTCAAACCAAAAAAGATACTCTTGGTCATTCAAATAATTTAGAAAAAACAATAAAAAGATTCACATGCTTTGGTTACACATTTCAAAGCTTAGAAACTCCAAACAAATAGGCTGCAAAGATACAAACATTAATATGGAAGTCTTACTTTGAAAATTCTGGGTTCAGCAGAAAATAGATACAAACAATATTTGTTGATTTTCCTCTTAGAGAAGTTCAATCCCAGGAAATAGATACACTGAATAGACAAAAGAAACACATGAGTTTAGTAGGTCATATAATTGCAAATACTCATCATCAAAAGAAAAATATGTAAATTTTTTTAAAAAATAATAATAAATGGCCAAATTGGTTGACAATCTGTAAATTTTATATATATATATATATATATCTACAAAATAGCCTTGGAATGTTAATTATTTTTGCACTGTCACACGTAAGTCTTATGTATATTTCGGTGGGACCCATGCTCTACACGCTTGGGGTCTACGGAAGTAGGCAACACCGTTCGTTTGGTGCACCATTTCGGTGCACCCCGTCGGTGACATAATGTGTATGAAGAATTTTTATGTCGTAAACAATTTCTAAGAACTCCCAGAATTACTATACAATATAAAGTTTAACACAACTATCAACTCTCTGTTAACATTGGTGATGAAAGACTGTGTTTATTTTAAAAATAAAAAGCAAAGAAAAAAAAAAGAAATAAAGAGAGAGAAGGAAATCACTTTATCTGACAATGAACGACACTTTTTTACTATAACAAAAGTTCAAGAGTGGAAGATGAAGAGAGGTTGCAAATTGCAAATCTTACCAAGTACTCCGAACAAAGGAATTGCATTTTGTGGCCTGGAGAGTGAAGCAAAAGTTACAATGATCATTTATGATAACAGAGAAAAAAGAAACACCACCACCCAAAAGGAACTTTGATTGAGGAAGCCCTTAGAATGCTCTCAAGAGTTAATACACCCATCCATCATCACAGATGAATGAGTGACTTTTGAGTTTTGACCTTTGACTTTCGTGACTTTTGCGTTAATGCCCTTACTTTTGAGTTATCTGTTAGTTCCATGGTATAACCCAATAACCCAATAACTATAGCTATGGTATAACCATTGCTATAACCCAATAACTATAGCAATGGTATATATATTGTAGTAACCCCGTGTGAAGCACTTTTAACACACTGAATTCGACACTTGTCTTCAATAACGCCCCCCCAAAAAAAAGGGGCAGTCCAGAAGTTGATCATGTTTAGACAATAAATTTTGAATGAGGAAACATTATTAAGAGAGATCGATGTAGAGAGAGAGACTATACCTTGAGAGTGACTGTTGATGATGGTTATCTGGAAGAGTGAGGAGGCAGGCAGTGCCGTGGAAGAGAGTGGGATGGAGAAAGAAGTTGATTTCATGGGACGTCAGGGAGAGATGATGAACTGATTGGAGAGAGAGAGGGGATGAAGTTTGGGGAGTTCATTAGGAAAAGAAAAGAAAAAAAAACATTGGGGTTACGTGGGGATGTTCATTAGGAAAAGAAAAGAAAAAAAAAACATGGGGGTTACGTGGGGATGTTGAGGGAATAGTGATAGGGATGTGATTATATGGTATGTGAGGTTTGGTGTGTGCTTATTTTATGACCAATAGATTGAGCAAATCCAAGGGTGTAAATAGATGGTTGTGTCTTAAGAGCCAAGATCCAATGATGAAAAAATAGGCAAATATTAGCCCTTGGATCAATTTTTTCTGGGGTCTACACCTTTCCCCAATATTAATATAGATATACATACATACAATGAGCCCCCATCATTTATGAGGAAAGTTTTCTGGGATGAGGTTTGTGAAATTTCATTTTCTTTCTTCATTATTCAAAGAGTCTTAAGAAATAGCAGAATTACATTGCTTGAAACAAAATGAAAATGCCAACAAATGACTACAGTACATTTCTGCAACCATATCAATGTAGGGATTGAATTAGGAGATCATGGAGATGAGGTTTCACATGGGTCAAAACTGTGCTACAAGGATACCCTTTCTCTGTATATACAATAATACCCTTTCTCTGTAATTTAAATTCGATTAAAATTAGAACACTAAATTCCTAATAATTTTCTGTAACTCTAATAAATATTCAGGGGTTCTCAGAAAATCCAAAATTCAGATGCCCAAATGTATTGTCTGCATGTCCGTCAAGAGCGGTCATGTTGGATTATTTTAATAAATTAAAATATTATCTTTATGTGTTTTAATTGGTATACCAATTGTGGAGTTAATGATTTTATTACAAAGGGGTTATAAAGCTTTTCTATACATACATACCCGTTGGGATCATTAGCCTTTACAGTGCATTGAAATTTGAAGGTTAACAAATTCACTAGCTTTATATAACATACCATTTTTGTCCAACGGATACAACTTTTGCATTGAAATGACACTTTTTTTTTTGCATTGAAATGACACTTCCTCTGGTCATAAAGTGAAAAAAGAAAAACTGATGATCAAGTTTCATTTTGTAAAACATCTATTTGTATGTGTATAGTATATGTACAGTGTATGTACGAGTTGTGTGGATGTTCACATATATATACTCACATGAAGAAATCTTGTATCCAGGAACTTTATGCATACAAATATATTATATTCTATTTCTCAATTACATATGAGTATTTTTTGGGTAAAGAAAGTACTAGAGGGTAAGCTTTTTGTCTTATCAGTTGTGTAGACTTGATAGGCATATGGCAAGGGTAGCCGTGCTGTTGCATCTCGGAGATGGCGTGTTGTTTCCTACTGCACCAGGTATTACCGGTAGAGGGCGCGTATCGTCTCAAGAGAGCGTTTCGTGCATCATCTTAGTCACCTTCTTATTGGTTTTATTCAATGGTGGAGTTGACAGTGATATTTATTTTTTGGTGAGATTGTTAAATTGAAAGCAATTTCTATATTATTCTCCAACAATTTGAGACGATACCTATGGTGAGTAATCTGGTTTGAGAATCTCCAGCTGTGCTTGGTAAGAGTTTGGATTTCTACATATTTAATTGTGGACATTATTCATGTGGCTAAGGTGCGCATGTTAATTAAATTTATTTTTTGAGATATAAAATGTGATAGAAACAGTGAGTATGCAAACCCCAACATTCTGCATATGTTATTTCGGACTGGGTAATAGGGCTCAAGAAAAGCTTTCGATTATTTTCTATATGTAACGTAGAAACATCTATGCGGAGACAAAAACAGAAGGCAACTTCTAGCACATTGCAGAACTAATTCTAGAGTTATCTAAATTGTGAACATTATTGTGGTGGTAAAAATTCTAGAAAATATCATGAGTGACATTTTAAAATGAATATATCCCATTCTCCTCCATTTTCCTAGCCTGCTTAGTTCCAACTTGATGGAAGCATTGATCTTTGTGAAAGAAAAGTTTTCGGTTGACCACTTTGTATGTCTAGCGTACGTTTACTCAGTCCCTGTTGAAACTACTTTGACCTTGTTGGTGCAGTAGCTGCAGCACCACATACTTTTCACATTCATAGGGTATTCTTAAGTCTCATGTGTTTGTTGAATATGAGGCTCAGAGATATATTTCATGCTTTGTTTCCTTTGGGTGTATGGATGTATAGTGTAAATCAACGAGATTGTGTTGGATGTGGTTTTGGAAGTTTAAAGGACATTACGGTAAATGTCTTCTTACTTTGAAAAAATTCTAGTACTCGAAAAGAATTGTGATTTGAAATATGTACTTGAGTTACTGGAACTTAAAATATTTTTGAGACGCTTAAATAATTATTTAGTTAAAGTGAAGATCTTGATAGAGATCATGAGATTTTTGAAAAGTGCAATGTTATAAATTTTTGAGCAATGATGATTTTAAAATTGATTTTCAAATGTTTAGAAAAAAATTGCCTCTATATTTTGGAGACTAGCTTATGAAAATATATGAGATTGTGAAATTTTTTTAATAGTGGGGGCTTTAAAAAATATATATATTAAGTTATTTGGCTTATTGAAGAAAATCTTGGGCATTTGACTATATGTTGTCTGGATATAAGTTGATGGATCAAATAGAGATCATTGTTCCTTGTTGTTTTGTCTTGGACAAAAATTACTTGGATATTGATATCCAATGTTACAAGTATATAGATGTGAGCAAAAACATTATTTTGATGGTATGTGTTTACCTTGGATATTATTTAAGATGATTATTTTGTGATTGCCTTGGACATTCTTTAAGATGAATAATTTGGGTTAGCCTTAGTTTTAATCCAAGATGATAGTTTGGATATTTTCAAAAATGACAGACTACCTTGAATTTTATTCAAGATGACATGAGAAAGAAAAATGTAAAATTCATGATTTCTTGGAGTTAACAAAGATAAATTTTGCGATACCTTGGGATTTCCAAGATGATTAGTTATTAATTAATTTGAATACTATTGCTTGTGTAATGAGGTACTTAAAAAGAAATTATTGGTTTGCTTATCCAAAAGTTTTCCTTTAATTAATTTGGAACACCCGATGAGGTGATTGTGGTATACCATTGGCTCTGTGTTTATATTGGGAAGTGGAGCCATTTGTAAAAACCAATGAAGAAGTGGGTTGATTGATATTTTTCTATATATATAAACCTTCAATGTGGGAGAAAATCAATACCACTGTCTTGATCTATTGTAAAGTACTTTAATATTGAGAGAGAAGAAATAAGTACTACACTAAAGAAAAATCAAGTTTATGGAGATAATTATTTATAAAAGTTTTAGCTAAAGTTAAGATTTTGATTGCATCGAGGGGATGGGCCTAGCTAAAGTCCAAAGAATAATAATTGCCTGTGAGGATACCCTACTTAGGAATCAGAGATCCTGAGAACTAGGTTCAAAGGGAAGAACGAATCATATTGTGGTTTGATAGACATGCATTAATTGAGCACTAGCTCATTGGCTATCCATATGGTGTAAGTGCACGGATCTCATGACAGATATGAGGTTGAGTTGTTTTCAACTCTTAATGAGTTATATAGTCATTGTTGGTGGGATGTCAGAGTCATGAGAGCATCCCTGATAGACTCACCTATTTCAGTGTAAAAGTGTGGTCGCTTCCGTTGAGAATGGGGTTGATTTTCTAGAGCGCTCAAGAAGCCGAGATTTAGCACATGGCCATTAACGTGCTAATTGTGAAGCTTGGATTAGAGTGTTGAAAAATTATATGTGATGCAATATCTTGTTTCCCCAAAGCATTCATAGTTCAAGACATTGTCACTATTGACTCTGGAGCAATAGTTGTTGAACACTAAGTGGGGATTCAAGCTATTGGCACCCATATTATGCATAGTTTTATTTTATCTTTACCCAATATATAATTATTTTGATTTTCATTAAAATAAGTAGGAGAATATTGGATTATTTTAATAAAATAAAATAAACTAAAATATTATTTTTATGTGTTTTAATTGGTATACCAATTGTGGAGTTAATGATTTTATTACAAAGGAGTTATAAAGCTTTTCAATACATACATACCCGTTGGGATCATTAGCCTTTACAGTGCATTGAAGGTTAACAAATTCACTCCTTTATATAACATACCATTTCTGTCCAGCGGATACAACTTTTGCATTGAAATGACACTTCCTCTAGTCATAAAGTGAAAAAAGAAAAAATTATGATCAAGTTTCATTTTGTAAAACATCTATTTGTATGTGTATAATATATGTACTATGTATGTACGAGTTGTATGGGTGTTCACATATATACTCTCGTGAAGAAATCTTGTGTCCAGGAACTTTATGCATATAAATATATTCTATTCTATTTCTCAATTACATACGAGTATTTTTTGGATAGAGAAAGCACGAGAGGGCAAGCTTTCTTGCCTTATTAGTTGTGCAGACTTGATAAGCGTATAAGCAAGGGTGGCCGAGCTGTTGTATCCCGAAAACGGCGTGTTGTTTTTTACTGCACCAGGTATTATCTGTAGAAGGTGCGTATCGTCTCAAGAGAGCGTTTCACACCTCATCTCAGTCACTTTCGTATTGGTTTTATTTAATGGTGGAATTGACGGTGATATTTATTTTTTGGTGAGATTGTTAAATTGAAGGCTATTTCTATATTATTCTCCAACAGATCACGACCGCCCTGTCGCCGTGAGCCTTGCCACCTACGGTCTGATGCTAGGGTTCTCAGCAATTTGGAGATTTTGGATTCTCATTCTAATGAGAGAGAGAGAAAGAGAGAGAGCGAAGGAGAGGGAGCTCTGTCACACTCCGATTTTTGGAAAGCCAAATAATCAGCCTAGAACTGAATCTAAACTTTTACTACCCAACTATCGGAGTGAACACCACGAAGCACATCCTATTAAAACTTTTTAATGAAAATAGATCCATTCTTAAAAACCTTATTAAAACATTTATGATAAATCTCAATTTCTTTTTAAAACAAAACTACCACATTTCCATTTAAAAAAAAAAAAACTCACATGATTCCGAAAATTCTAAAATTCATTTGATTAAATCTAAATCAACTAAATCACTTAAATTCATAAACGAAAACTGAATAAACATTTCTAATTCTCATTAATAATAAAAAAAAATTCATTTACAATTAAAGCTTTGAAAGAATAACCTCTATTACAACATCTAGTCAAAGCAACTACAACATTCCCAATACCCAATATACAATCCTTATAGCAAGTATACAAACATGTCCCACATTTCCAGAAATAAACCAGTACAACAAGAAAAGAAATTAAAACTCAAAAAAAAAAAATAATAATAATAATAATAATACAGCGTCAATCTCTTCACACAAATAGAAGCTTCAACGAAAATCTCCAAATACTAAACCTGCACAAATACATTCGACTACGTTTCATATAGAAACGCCTTGAATGCATTACACACCCGGGTCAGTATATAAAATACTGGTATGAGTCAACCAAAAAATATAAAACGAGTCTTAGGGAACAGCGGTGTCCCATAGACTCCTAAAAATACTCACAAAGAAAATTTAACCAAAAGACCTTATACATTATCGTCACACAGAAAATAAGCAACGCCGTCACACAAAATCTCTATCGGGTTAGAACAGTAGTTCCACACACATTTCAGAACATAAGAGTAGTTTCCTGCAATGTGGTGGCAATGGTCCCAAACCCGAATAATACTAACTGAATACTTACCAGTCGGATATCTATGGTGAGCCAGCCCTGCATAAAAGTTAGTGGGCACACCATCCTGTAAATCGAATATTCACAAACCAGGCGAATAATTCCATACATAAACCATCCACATTCTAACTTAAACGCTGCGTTCATTATTTCAAGCTTATCAGTCTTATGAAATAATCCATTTTCATTATTTATTAGCATTAAATTTATCTTTGTGTTCTCTAGGTTCACCACTTGGCCATCCTCCATGTACAGCCCACACATATATCCCATGTGTGACCGGACATACTACCAACATCCACTTCGGTGCCAGTTTGGTTGGGGTATCAACCAAACCAGGTATACACAACGGAAGGTCGGTCAATATGCCTAGACGTCTATAAATTAAGCCGAGCATAAGGCATAGGCCAGCTTGATCACGAAGCCACTAGCAAAAAGGTACACTCAACAAGTCGAGCTACCAAAAAAATTTATCACACAACGGGGAGCAACACTAAGGAATTATATTGCAATTATCACTTATCGTTCGTATTATCCCAATAATAGTGAGTTTTACATTTAACACATAGTTCCGTCTCATCATAGTCCAACCATATCTCTATCTTTTAGATGCGTTCCAATTTATCACAGTATAGGGTTTTATCAATTTACCAAATTACCCATAACAATTGTTCTACAATATTTTTCGATCGAATTACAAGATCATCAATATGTTATTCAACGTATCTAGTTTACCTTTTATCAAAATTTTTACAATATAAAGTCAATTATTCTGATACGATTACCTCAACCAAATATTCAATATTAGCATACATAAAACATATAATAAGAAATCATATTCCCCATATCGTAAAATATTCAATTAGACATTTTTTCGCTGCTACTGTAATTGTCAATTTCTGCCCAAACGGTGCAGAATCAGGGAAAACACCATTAGACGAAACACCAAGTATGTCGAGCGACAAATCCAAACAAGGAAACGCTCATCTATATACCTTATTCTTGTATAGTCAATTGTCAAACGTTAATAGATAATCCAAAACACAGATATTGATGCAAAACATACGAATACAAACTATGCATGCAACAATCTCTCAATTAATCAAGGATTCTAACTATATGCTCATGTTTACCTCTTACCATGTCCCTCACTACACCTCCTCAGGATACCCATACTTACTATTCAAACACGACGCTTCAAGAATATACAGAACTCTGTACTGGAAATAAAATTGCGAAGATAATAATGCAGTCGAAAATAAATCAACATGTGTTCGAATCTGTCATAGTTGTAGAAAATAGAATCCCATTGATTCGATAGATGCTCCAGAATAAAATAGAATGCCCGAATATAGATACAAGAATTATGCTCTATGCCAAAATACTTGTTGATAAATACAGCTCCATAACAAGAAATCCGAGATACCAGAATAATAGAATCCATATGAGAATGACAGTCAGTAATAAGGGAAATAATATATAAGATTTGCCGATAATAATAAATTTTCCGTTGCTCCATCAAAATAATAATCTCTCAGATAATATGCCTATAAATACCAGATAATGCCGAAGGCTCGCTAATAACAACATAAATCCACTGGGTAGGAGCTCCTCTGTTGATCATCCTCCAACTCTCCTCTACTACCCGCCATACCAACAATATGTATGCATGCACTATTATGCAACTTATAATATAACAAATGATTTCAACAAATTAACATGTAATGATAGGCTCGGAAAGTTATGCAATTAATTGATTCAAAATAATTTTAATAACAAATATGCAACATATGGATAACACATAACCGAAATCCAAATAAATCCGCGACCTATAGCTCTGACCCACTACCACTATGCTGAGGATCCCCTACACTCCTCCCAATCTAAGGCAACCTGGCTTTGATACCAAACTGTCACACCCCAATATTTGGAAAGCCAAATAATCAGCCCGGAACTGAATCTAGACTACTAGTCTACTTACCAACTATCCGAGTGAACACCACGAATCCCATCCTATTAAATTTTTTTTAATGAAAATAGATCCGTTCTTAAAAATCTGATTAAAACATTTATAATACATCTCTATTTTTTTTAAAACAAAACCACCACATTTTCATTAAAAAATAAATAAATAAATCACACGGTTTCGAAAATTCGATCTCAAATTTATTTGATTAAAGCTAAATCAACTAAATCACTTAAATTAATAAACGGAAACTGAATAAACATTTCCATGGTACAGCCCACACATATATCCCATGTGTGCCCGGACATACTACCAATATCCACTCTGGTGCCAGTTTGGTTGGGGTATCAACCAAACCAGGTATACACAACGAAAGGTCGGTCAATATGCATGTCTAGACGTTTATAAATTAAGCCAAGCATAAGGCTTAGGCTATCTTGATCACGAAGCCACTGACAAAAGGGTACACTCAACAAATCGAGCTACCAAAAAAACATATCATCCAACGGGGAGCAGTGTACACTAAGGAATTATGTTGCAATTACCACTTATCGTTCGTATTATCCCAATAATTGTGAATTTTACGTCTATCACATACTTCCATCTCATCATAGTTTAATCATATCTCTATCTTTTAGATGCGTTCCAATTTATCACAATATATGGTATTATCAATTTACCCCTAACAATCGTTCTATAATATTTTTCGATCGAATTACGTGATCATCAATATGCTATTCAACGTATCTAGTTTACCTTTTATCAAAATTTCCACAATATAAAGCCAATTATTTCTGATACGATTACCTCAACCAAACATTCAATATTAGCATACATAAAACACACAATAAGAAATCATATTCTCCATATCGTAAAATATTCAATTAGACATTTGTCCGCTGCTACTGTAATTGTCAATTTCTGCCCAAACGGTGCAGAATCAGGGAAAACACCATTAGACGAAAAGTGTGCAGAATTGCGTTTTACATTGACTATAGTGAACATAATCTTAAAATAATTAACTTACGAATTATTTATAATTTTCTCTTAAACAGATCCGAGCTCGTTTCAATAAATCTGAAAATCATCCAATAAATCTCAAAGTTTAAATCCTCTAATAACGAACATACATATCTATACATACACCTATATATACATACTCCAACATGATTTCATGGGTCCTCTACTGTTTTACTCAACCTATTACAAGAAATCGTAACGAAAACAAAACGAAACGAATGGAACAAATGATTAAATCACCGATTTAGAGCTTTAAAGTTGATGATGATTAAGCAAATCAAAAGTTTTGAGTCCCTATTGTCTTCTCTTATTCTCTTCTTCTTCTCCTTTCTTCCTTGTCACGCCCTGGAGTAGCGAAAAATAGGAAAATTTTAAAATTTCCTTTCTGGACCCATAGGGAATGACGAGTTACGTAAAACTGACCTGTCCATGCAACATACTAATAAAATATATATCAGAGTAAGGATTTGCAAAAGCGTCTAATGGTATTCATGGGGGAACTTAAAGTGTTTTGCCACTTAGGCTATTACAGAAGTTCCAAATGAAAACCACAAAAGATAAGTTAGGCGATCGACGCCACTTAAATTATTACATCAACCAAAAGATAGTTTAAAACATAAAGGAAGTCTTGATACGAAAATAGGCTAGAGTCCTCCTTCTAACTGGCAAACCCGTAACCTTCGTTATCAAACTCTTCCTGATAGTCTGCCTCAGGATCACCTTCCTGATAGTTCCCATCCTGAGGATAGTGATATGCATCTTCAGGGTTACCTTGATAGTCCTCCTCATTATAACCTAGACGTAAAATGTCCAGGGTAGGGAAGGAGAACCGTTAGCTTTTGAAGCTAAGTGAAATCGTCTTAACCGATCACTCCTAATACATTTAAGAATATATAGGTACAACAATATCTTGAAACAACATTAATGAACATATGACATAGTAGTATGCTAACACAATGCAGTATCGATATATTCGACTTTTACTCAACCATGGACACTACACTGACTCATATGACTTGTTACATTACTAGTGTAACGCCGTTGGCTTAGAGTAGAATGATTACATTGCTATCGTCGCCTAGCAGGGCCCTATAACAAATTTTCGTTTTAAAATAGTGTAATCATTGGACTCTTAGGTCCTCGTGACCTTGCCGGGAGAATAGAATAGTTACAGCGCTATCGTCGCCTAGTAGGGCCCTATAGCATTAGAAAGGTAGCTATTGTATTCAGTTCAGATGGATACTTTGCTATCGTCGCCTAGCAGGGCCCTATAGCGTATCAATCATCAACTCATACATAACTTCAATGATTTCAATGAAAACTCTGGCTATTGTCGCCTAACAAAGCCCTATAGCAATTTCGTCGTTGTTCCCATTTACTTGACTGTACCACGCGGACCACTGCAGTCCGCTCAACATGCATGACAATATGACTGGATTAGTCCCCGTGACTAACCATGCAGACGTCAACATTGACATCAAGACTCGACTATGGTCATATGAATGTTCATGAATTTGTATAAACGGGAAATCATGATAAACAATAATATCAACGAATATTAACTAAGCATGGAGTATAGCTAACTAACATTCGTTCATCATATAAGTAAGAATCTCAACATTCACATAATTTATACTTATCAGCTTTGTCCACACAGAACGTACTGAGTATATACAAGGAATGATTCTATAATATACCAAGTGAGTTAGGACGAGTCACCTCGAAGCGGGTGCATAGAAACAAGCGTAACGGTGGTTCCTACAAAGTATAAGAAGTCATAGAACGTCGTACTAAATCAAGGGCATAATGGTAATTGTGCCGGGTGGGTTCATAAACCTCAACATGATGATCTAGACATCATTCTGAGTATAATGCCATTGACTAGACTCAAATTGGAGTCTGTCACACAAAAGGCTGGGTTTTTTATACCAGTTTGGGCCCTAAAGATAAGCTTTATTTTTGACCGTGTGGAAAGGTCACCAAACTTTAAGGGGATGTTCTAGACATTATTCTAAGACTCTGGGAACTGATCGCATATTTTTCTGAGCTACGGTTTATTTATTATGAATTTCTGAAGTTTAGTCGTCTAATAATAGACGTAGGAACACCCTAATAATAAAATATATTTTAGGAAGACATTTGACACTCATAAATATTTTTATTAAATACTAGGCCTGTAAATAGGCTAGTGGTATTTTTCTCGTAATTTTCGGGGCTCGTTTGGTATTTTAAATAATTAAAATACAACCGAATCGGGCTTTTAATAATAATTCATAATTATTCGAAATACTAAAGCTTGGTTTTATAAATAAGAATTTATAAATTGATGGCATTAGACATTAAGAAAAATTAACATAATTTTCCTATATTTTAAAAATGGTCATTAGGTATTTATTACCTAATTATTTTAATTTAAAACAATTACTTTAAATAAATAATAAGTATACTATATAAGAATAATTCATAATTTCATAATATAAGAATATTATCAAAAATAATATTCCAATTTATTAAAATATAATTTATCGTATTTTTAAAACCATGTTAAAGAAATTTGAAAGTTTTTAAAACCATTTATAACTTCTTTATTAATATAAAATGTATAATAATTAATACATAATAATATTAATTTAAGTTAACAGAATAATTAAAACCTCAATCATTCTTAATCGGGTCTTAATCAGGGTTAATAGAATAATTAAGAATATAAAAATAACATAATTAACAGATTAATTAATCAATATAAAATAACTAATAATCATTAAAGACAAAGACCCTCGGGTTAAACTTGACCCGGTCCAAACTAGCGGGTCACCCGCTTACACTAACATCCAACTTAAAAGATCCTACCCGACTCATATTAACTAATATAACCCGGATCCCCTACCCATTTTCATAAACAAACTAACCGACCCTACCCCTTACCCGACCCGGTCCAT
The DNA here is from genome assembly GCA_033977485.1 of Hydrangea macrophylla. Taxonomy (NCBI): domain Eukaryota; kingdom Viridiplantae; phylum Streptophyta; class Magnoliopsida; order Cornales; family Hydrangeaceae; genus Hydrangea; species Hydrangea macrophylla. Next base: position 8,415,376 of record CM066987.1, read on the forward strand.
GGGTTATTGTAATAACCCGAAATCCAAGCGGGTTTCTTCTTCTACAAAATACCACGCCGCCACCGCCGGCGCCGATTTCGCCAGAAAAACTTCCAACGGCCATAACTTGGCCATTTCCCCATGAAAATTCATGAACCCAACGCCAAAATGACCGGTTGGCAGCCCTCTATCGCATAGTATAAGCCCAAGTCTGGGTTAATTTGTTTGCTGGACCTACCATAGGATTATTCTTTTTGGGTTTTCAAAGAATAATCGCTTGCATGAGTGCCTAACGACAAGCATATGTAAAACTGCTACAAGGGTGTGTTAAGGGGATCATGAGGGTCAATTTGGTGTAACTTTTGTAAGCTATTGTTGAGTTTGAAAAATTGAGCTCCGGTGAGTGAGCTTTAATGGCTATCGGGGCTTTTCTTAAGCCTTAGACTCTGTTTGGGTCTGCATGAAGGGGTATGTGTGTGCGTGTATGTGAGTCTAAGGGTATAGAAAACACAGAATGAACAAGGGGGGGTGAGTATACCTCAGTAGCCTCGGGTCTTCTCTCTAGCTCCGGCGAGATCTCTCTCTCTCTCTCTCTCGCTCTCTCTCTCTCTCTCTCTCTCTCTCTCCGGCGTCTCTTCTCCTTCTGCTGCTTACCCGATGGGTGTGAGTAAAACAGAGAGTGTGTGTGTGAGTTTTGAGTGTAGAGGCAGAGAGTGTGTGTGAGTTCTCAATCTCTCGGTACAAATATATATATAAACCCACATACATAGTTACATATGTATACACTGCTATCTATACCCAGATATGAACATATTTTGAAATCTGTTGGAGATGATGGAGGAGATGTGATTGAGATGAGTTTCTTGGGAGGGAAACCAAGGAAGGCCGGCGGTTTGGGTGGGGTGTGGGTAAAATCCGGTGAGTATGGGGGTTTTGTTTGGGTAAAGGAATTATCCCCTAGGTCTAGGTTGGTTAAGCTAGTACAATGCTATATTTAGGAAAGATTCCTAGTGTACTCATGTTTCCAAATTCGTAGGGATAGTCGTCGTCTAGGGCTTCGTGTAATACAGTCTAATTAAATACAGATTTTACGGGTTTACATGCAACGTCTGTCCGGGTCTTGAAACTTACAGTCTAAGCTACTACATAATTAGATACGCACGTGTATATGATCAGGTTCTGGAATTTCGAAATTAAATACTGGAATGTACGGACAAACATACGGGGACTAATTTTTATTACTATAGAAATTTTACGGGTATTACATTCCTTCTTCTTCTTCTTCTTCTTCTTCTTCTCTCTCTCTCTCTCTCTCTCTCTCTCTCTCTCTCTCTCTCTCTATTTAGAAGTGTATTGGGGGCTAGGGTTTGTTTTTCTTCTAAACGTGGATACATATAACTCTTAATGATACAATTAAGTTAATTCCCGAGTTTAAGCTTGTGGGCTCCCAAAAGACACACATATGGGCCCGAAATACATTTCAAAATATTTAAACAACTAACCCATAGGGTACCCATGCCCCGGACACTTAATTCTCATGTTAAATTAACTAATTAACTTACTTATGGGCCTGAAACTAAACTCGTCATTCTACAAAAATTATAACTCAGTCATACAAATAATATATCATACAATTTAATTAAAGTTAGAAATCTCATGTCATAATAATAATAAAATATTAGAAATTTTAATACAAAATTAACCAGGGAAATATTACTGGTATTATTAACAAATTAAGTATGCCTACTAGCAATTTAATTCATGGGTTCTCCAAACATAAAATTTTTAAACACGTGTCTTACCTAGGCACACTCATATAACATTGCTAACCGGAAATATTAATTAAATTAATTATTTACACACTTAGAAATTTTAGGGTTGTTACAAGCTCTTTTTGAGTTGTGGAACCCACATTAGTTTTTAAAAATTGCTTAAATGCCCTCTGTGTGGAAATATTGTGTGATTTCTTGTGTGGGTGTAGCACTTCTGATTTAAATTCTAACCCAGCAAAACTTTGAAAAAGTGCAATATCGATATGTAATTATTGAATACTCCAGTGATTTGAATTTTTTTTAAAACTTTGATCCGCATATGTTTAATTTTGTAAATTTATACCCTGATCATTCCAAAAAATTTGAATATCTTGATATATGTATATATATATATATATATGTATGTATGTGTGTGTAATTTTAAAAACTTTAAATTAATTACAATTGACCACTCTTAAGTTTTTAACGTTTACAAACTGGTTCTATACAACTATATTTGGAAAGTCAAAAGACTAGTCAAAACTATAAGTGAATGTAATATTTTTATAATAAATCATATCCAACTGTATATAAATAGAACCGGTTAAAAAAAAAAAAAATCACCTCCCATGTTGGATAACCTAATTAATAACTCGGCCCCAAGTACAAATTTCTAATTCTGCCTCATTGCTTTTTTGGCAAAAGGAAAGCTCTGTAAAATACAAATCATGAACTGCATAACTCAAAACCACCATATATATCATTCTTGACTACTTTCGCACATGAAGGAAGGTGAAATTTCTAGGTGACCAAATTTTATCCGTCTTTTTTTTTTTCCTTTTAAGCACCAAATTTTGTCTCCCTTCGAATGTCGTAGACCAACTTTATAGTTACATGTCTTAAGAAATTTTTGGCATGAATTAAATGTTTTTAAACAAAACCCACTTTATATTGGAAATTTTAGTCAAAAGTCCTATGATATAGTACTATGTTTTTATCTACGTCCTACCCATTTTTTAATTTTGGTAAAAGGCCTGTCAACAGAAAATTCACATAATTCAGTTATTGAAATTTGATGCTCCATTTTACATAACTAATTATATAAATTTTGTAATATAATTATTTGATTTGATTTGATTAAGTTTCACTAATGATGATCTTTTGACCAAAATTAAAAATATTGTCTTATAAACTCAAATAATCAAATATGAGGATTTTAAATTTCTACTTCATATTTCCTTGATTTCTCAAACCATTACTAGTGATAGACACAATCTTGATATTTTTATAAGGTATATTAATTAGTGAATTTGGGGCCAAAATATAGGAATTTGGCTCCTATGTTACAAGCAGGTCCTAATATGTTCCAATGTAACTTTTAATGTTATAATATGTTGGGATCAAAATTACTAAAATATATAATATAATTAGGGAATTGTTGTTTTCACTCCATCATTGAACCAATGTACTCTATGGTACCACTATCAGAGCATGTGGTACCATGTATATAATGCATGACATGCATATACCACATATTTTAAGAATGGTACCATAGAGTGCCTTGCTTCAATGATGGAGTGGCAATAACATCACCCTATAATTAAAACCACTTAGGATATACCATAGAATTTTTCTTTATATATACAGTTCAAGTACATGCAAGTTTAATGTATGACATAAATTTATTGGATTCATTTATTGCACGTACGTGTTACTTCCTTTTCAACACAGTTTTTCTTTGAAAATGGTACTTGCAAATAGCAAATACATATAGAATATTAAATATATAATTAAATGCATTCATTCAGAATGTAGAACCTAACCAACTCTTGTTTTTTTATTTATTTTTAATTTTTAATTTTTTATTTTTTGGCTAAGAAAACCTAGCCTACTCATTGACATTGTTGTTGTAATATGTAACGTGTGAATGAAAGGTAAAGATGTGAAAGTCCAAACGTGGCCTTGCCTACCTGTTAAGTGAAGAATCACAAATCATAATGATTCAATCGAATGGACATGGAGTTGATGTGCAGTGCCGGTCTTGAGTTTTTGAGGTTCTATGCGAATTCTAAAATATGGATCCTAAGACTATACAGGGGTTTGGCCAGAGCAATGTTTATGAAGTGATTTTTTTTAGTCTATTTATACATAATTATATGTAAAATTTTAAAAAAAATTTATCACATCTACGGTGAATTTTTGATCCCTTTAAAGATGGAGATCCTAAGCAATTACTTACTTTGGCCTGGTTGATGTGATAAACATGAGTCAAAGTCACACGGGATGTCTTTACATTAAGCCGTGCAACACTTTGATTCCACGGCTAATGGTTATATAAGTGATAATCTATTTTGCAGTGCACAATTGGTTGCAACAATCCAAACATGCCCTAATTACATGAAGAATTGTGTTGGTTCAGTCTCTCTTCAATTCGGAAATTGTGTGGTTTTTTCTATTTGTTACATATATATATATATATATATATATATTTAGGCTCCATTAAGCACTGGATAAATGCATTGGGTGAACGCACTTAAAAAATCCACGGTTCAGCGGCGCAGCGGGATGGAGCGTGGGTCAATGGGGTGTTTCGCAAATTTTTTAGGCTTAAAAGCCCAGTACGTTCACCTAATACACTTACTCAATACACACTGAAGCCTATATATATATATATATATATATGTAACAAAGGGGTCCATTATCTCAGTGGAGTAGATTGAGTCCTTTTTGGACTCACGCGCTCAATCTTGGGAGGAATATTAGTCTTCTTCTTAGTCTGGAGCATTGTTTCAAAAATCTGATCGAATCAATTGATTAGTCGACCGGTTCAAAAAATAGTCCAGTTTGAATTGGCAAATCGAAAAATAATAAAAATTAGTCTATTTTGTGAAAATCGAAAAACCTGGCGGTTGAAGCGGCAATGGAATCAGAAACCGAAATTTTTTTTAAATTTTTTTTAGTTTAATTTTTTATATTTCATATCATTGTTAATAGTTATTACATAATTATAACATCACGGTTCAATTTTGATTGACCCAACAATTGAACAATGACCCGTGACCCAATTATTTTTCCGATTCGATAACTGGACCAATTTTTAAAACATTGGTCTAGAGTCTGGACTTACTCAAAGTGGGCTTTTGGCCGGGGCTACTATATAAGCAAAGAGCAATGTTAGGCACACATCTTAAATCATACCCCAAACCACACCCCTTGCTTTAAATGCATATACTTTGTGCTGTTTGAATTTTTCACACTTTACTGTGCATCACTTACATAACACAGAGTACATATATTTAAAACAATGATATGATTTGAAGTGTGATTTGAAATATGTGCCTAACATTTCTCATCCTCGTCGTAAGGCCTAAATGCAAGCCTACTGCTATAAAGTGGCCTAAAATGGTTCGGGGAATTTTAGGCCATATCGTGGACTCTTTGGGTTTGTAGGAACAAAAAAAATGGACTCTATAAAAGTTGACAAATTGAAAGTTGATCAAAATTACAAGCAAACTTTGATTTAGTTGGTTTTTTTTTTTATTATTAGAAGCATACAAACTTAAATCGACCGACACTGTCTAAATCAACCTATCAAAAATGAATGGTCGTTTTAAAAACACTAAAAAAAAGTATAAATCAATTGCGAACACTCCTACTTTGGGTGTATAAAATAGGGGTGTAATCCAAAATAGCAAATTGATCCAAAAAAACAGACATAATCGACCGAACGGACTCTATTCAATCAGTATTTAAATTGCCAAAAAATTGAAAAACTGAACCAAACCAGTTGTTTACACTAGTCTAAAAGCAACTCCATAAACGCAGAACTATCTAGAACTGATTCTTCCCGAAACTCCATAATTGATTCTTGCGTGATCCTATCATCCAAACAACCTTGCTAGTTTTAGGTAGTACGGGACAAGCTGAAATTGGTTTATGCTTTTGAAATTTCTGTTCACTTGATTAGCTGAATCCAATCTTGCCGAAATGTATTACTCCGTAGGTTTTTGCTTTGAATTTGTGAAAAATAGTAGAGTTGTGTTTATACAGATTCATTTATGGAAAATTAAGAAGTTAAGGGCAAAGAGGTCATTTTTTTCCATTTAGATGGAGAAGTTAACAGATTCACTTTAGTTCAAACAGGGGTGTTCAAGAAAATTGAAAAATTGAAAATTAACCGAAACCAAATAGACCAAACATCGATTGGTCGGTTTTACAAAGTAGTGCATAAGAGAAAACTAACTAACACCCCCTAAATCTGCGAAAAATATTGAATACAACGGTTGTAGAATCCTACGCGGTATTACAATCCCATAAAAATCCTGTATAAATTCATCTAGCCCCCTATTTTCAAGAAAATTCTTGTTCAACTTATCAAAAATTTCTGTCAACTCAGCAAAATTTAAAAAACATGTGAGAGGGGATAATATTATCCTAGATGGTATCACTATAATACTACCCAATATTTACTTCTAAAACTGACCTATCGAAAGGATTGGATGGCTTTAAAATCATTAAAAAAATCTAAAAAAGGACTCAAACACCCCCCAAGTTTTTAAGTACAAGGGAGTTATATGAAACAAATCAAAGTTCAGAAGGATGACTTGAACACGGGCCAAATTACAGGGGCTAAATTGCATTTACCCCAAACTTTTATTCCTTCGCTCAAAGCTCTGTACTTGGAGACTTGGAGGTTGAAGCTCAACAACGATGGCGTTTATGCTAAGATGCGCCGCGCTGAACAAGGGGTGCACTTTAAGCTTCATAAGGTGGACCCATTCCATTGCCCACTCAGCGCCGCTGGGCAGTGCGATCGACAACCACACGATCGTATCACCGCCGTTGGTTCTGCCGGAGCTTGATCGGACCAATGAGTGCGGAAACAGAGGATTCGGATTCCCAAGCTTCTCTTTTGGCGGTGGATCGATGGAGCTCATGGCCGTTCCAAAGAGAAAGGTGATTTGATTTCACACTCAATGTTTTTCTATTTTTTCTTAAAATGTTGTACAGATGTTGAATTTTTTTATTAATTTTTTTTTGATTGATTCGTGTTACTCTAAGTGGGTTGGCTTTGTGATCATTTTTGTGTTTAATTCTATGAATTTGGAGATTTGGGTTGTTATTGTTATCGAATCGGTGTGGTTAAATTTTTAGGGTTTAGTGTTTTGGGCATTAACAAACATAACTGATTTAAAAAATTGAGAAATTATTTTGGGTTCCTTTTTTTTTTTTTTTTTTTTGGAGTAACTGTACTTCCCCTTGGGGTTTTGGTGATACTATTAGTCAGAAATTGGACGCCTGTTTGGAAACTCTGCGATTTTCAGTTTTTTGTTTTCATTTTTTTGGAAACGAAGACCAAAAAGTATTTTTTGGTATGTATTTGTGTTTCTTTTTAAATGATTACGAAAACAGAAAAATGTGGTTCTCGGTTTTTAATTTTTGTTTTTACATTACAAAACAAAACAAAACAAAACAAAAACTAGTTTCCGTTTCTAGAATTTAGAAAACTGAAGACTTGAAACTTTATCATATGGGCCCTAAACTTTTCAATGTTTTTGATTGCATTATGTTTGAAATCTAAGGTTTAACTGTGTTAATGTTATACAATTATTGCAATTTTAGTTAGCAAACAAGAAGCTATTGGCAGGAGATATGGGTTATCATCTATCATAAGGTTTTACAAATATAAGAAAAAGATGTTATTAACAGAAGTCATTAATTTATCCTTAAGTGATACTTTAAATTGGTTAGTCTAATTATCGATTACACGATTGCCGATTCTGAAAGGAATTGATAACTTATGGTTTTAGTTTTTTTTTTTTTTTCATTTTCCTTTTGCTTTCAGTTCATTTTACTATGTGTTTAATTTTCTCAATTCTAACAAATGTTTCCCAACTCTTTCTGATTGAGTCATATAATTCTGATAATTTGAGAGGAAAAAAAAAAGGTTTTCGGCATTCGATTCTTGGTCAAATGAAATAGAGAAGGCAACTTAGTCGTTATCAACCCTGTCAAATGTGATTATGAGAGTGTTTATGTACAATTTATATATATGTGCAGTCATGCTCCAGTGCGCACTGGGTAAGCGCACTGGGACAGCGCACTAGGCTTAAAAAGCCAGATGGGTGGGTCACCCCATACACACGTGGTTTGGTGGGGTGGGTTCTTGGCTTTTTAAACCTAGCTCGCCCAGTGCGCACTAGAGCCTGACTGTGTATATGTGTTATTTGTGTGTAAGATTCTTTGTATCTAAGCTTCTACTTCACTTTTCTATGTCCCTTCTATAGGGGTTTTCATCTACAATGCAGACCAAGTATTCCTTGAATTTGAAGTGATATTTGAGGACTTCAAACATGGCACAAAACTATCTAATTTGTTGAACGTGCATGAAAACTGAAAAGTAACTAGTGGAATCAACTCTAATTGCGATTTGTGCATGTTAAGTTGATTAGGTGATTGATTGTCTCACATAAAGTCCTCACAATATTACTATAGCTACAAGTAAATCTAGCGATGCATTTATCTATATGACTATATCCTACTCCATTCTTGTGACAGTAACTTTATTTATCTACCCTAAGTTTGGTGCATATCATTTGTTTTATATATATATAATTTCTCTGTAGGAAACTTGTGATAAGTGGTTTTACATACTGTAGAACTGAAAACTTTCCACTTTGTATAATGGCATAGATTACGTGAACTTGTCAATGAGGTGCTGTATTTCCGATCCTTTTTCTGTGTACTTGTTGTATACATGGTTTCAAATTGTGAATTGGTTTGCCAAAATCGAGTATACATATAATACAACTACTTAAAATGAACGAAGTAACAATTTCACACAAGTTTCATGCTATATCAATGCTCAAAATGGTGAAAGTTTTGCCATTAAACTTAAAAATTTGAAGTTTAAAATTATGAATTGTGACTCGTGTTGATTTGTGTTTCCTATTGGGTTCCATGGAACTTGACTCCACTCAAGTAATGGACTCATGAATCGACCGATCCTGATAACCATGGTTGTATCAGGGAAGATTGTTGTCTTGTTTTGTTCTTCAATTCTCACTTTATGAAGAGCAGTTGAAGTTTTACCCCTATCCGTGAAATCAATTTAGTTCTATATTATTTTAGTAGTTGAAAGATTCTTTGGATGAACAAGAAATGTTCTTCGAATGTAAGGAATCTGTTAAGACAGTTTTGTTGATCATGCAGGTTTCTCCTCACAAGAGGGGTATAAGAAATGGACCAAGGGCTCTTAAACCCATTCCAGTTATTATCCGTTGCAAGTAAGGCCTTTGCTAATCACATTCCTTATTATTTTTCATTAGAAGTTTATATATGCAGAAGTAACATTTAAAACTGTTTGAATTTCAGAATGGAATAGGGTAAATGTTGAAAATTTTACCCATTGGTACAGAAAATTTAAGTTGGGTTGAAAAACTTTCATTAAAACGGAGTTTTATTGAGATAGTGACTTCATCATGATTTCCTACCAGATTAAGATTGTGGCCAAAACTGAAGTGTCTTTATTTCCTCCACTTGCTCAACAAATTATATTTTTGGTCTCTTGTAGGTTTAGCTGCATATATTTCAGTATTACTCTATATAAATGTATTTGAACAAGTTATTTCTAAATTTCAAAAAAACTTATAGTCGTGTTAGAAACGCGAATATGGGAAGGAAATGTGTCAATGTTACGTCCCCATCAATGTTACATTCTTCTTGAGTATGCTGGTAAGAGATAAATGTCTTAGCAGAGGATAGGGTAGTGAGATATTAGTAAAATTCTGTGTCAGAGTAAAATTATCTTCGACTCCTTGATGTCTTTACACACTCACACATATCTCCATCAATAGTTTTTTGGGTTTGTATTCTTTTGGCAAGTTTTTTTTAAATTTTAATGTTGTCTATCAAACAGACTCGAATCTCTCGCTAAAAGCATACGTCTCATGCTATCACAACTCCCAATATGTCTTTTTTACCTTATAGGGTCAATACTGACACTATATTTGGATTGAGAGAAGTGTAGAGAAGGGAAAGATAACTTCTTTCTTTCCACTTCTCTTTTCTCTTTGGGAGGGAATGGAAGGTTAAGATGTGGGCAGAAAGTAAGGGGGAAAAGAGTCCATTTTTGTTTCTCTCCAAATTGGAGAGATTCGGAGAGAAGAGGAGCTATGTTACCTGGACTCTCCTACTACCCCCAAGTACCCGATCCCCATGTCCGACCCCGTACCCAATTTGGACACTCGAATCCTCCACAAGTGATGTTGAAAAGGTAAGAAGAAGCTCAAAATTGTGGGCAAAGAGATTTCTAACTATTGATATTAAGAAACATAGTATGTTTATACGTTCAGAAGGTGTCCAGATACCCGTATCCAATGTTTGAACACGTCCCTGAATCCTAAGATTTGGATTTACAGGAGGTCTGATACCAAGATACACACCCGCACCTGACACCCATATCCGAGTCTAAGTAACATAGGAGAAGAGACTAAAAATAAAAATTTCTACAAAAACACCAGCATGTCCCCGAGTTTGTTGTCACTTATAATGTATCTTTAGTAAGTAGAGGGTAAATTAGTAAATAGGCTCTAAATACTTTCTTTTCTTTTGTCTTATGAATGGAAACCAAACAAAGAGAGATTCGTATTTTCTTTGCATTCTCTATTGTCTTATCAAGTGTGGAGATATCCATACTTTCCCTTCTGTTTCTCTTCTTTTCTTTTATTGAGTTCCTCTTCTCTTCTCTCCACTTATATCAATCCATACGGATCCTGAGTGATGGTTCCGAAGTGGGTGCTAGGATGGTCAGATTGGATATAAACTTAACATTTAGTGTAATTTTGCACAAAGCGGAATCTATGTTAGAACACTTGACAGTCCAATCCTTAAAACATTGTATCAAAAGTGGCCCCTTAACTATCATTTTTTCCCATTAGAAACCAGGTTCGAAGCCATTTTTCCTTGTGGGGTTCAGAAGATGATTGATTTATACACACACACACACACACACATGCATATATATATATATATATATCTACCATATGTTCTTGGGAGTGACAAGGATTGGGTTTGTGCAGGGGTTGCGGTCGGGTCAAGCTGCCACACTTCTACTGTTGCAGTGGAGATAGGGGTAACGCAAGCGGACAGAATGGACAAAACAGTTGATCCCAAGTTTTTGCTATTAGATTTCGCGCTTCAGTTGACATTTAAGTAGATACTTGGGTTTCATCTCTCTTTTTCGTAGAACTTGATAAAAATTATTCAAGAATTCAACAGCTTTTTTTGAAGAAAATTAAGATCGTTTTGCACCTGATAAATTGTCCGTAAATTAAGTGCCCGTTTGGTAATGTTGCGGTTTTCTGTTCTTTGTTTTCATTTTTTTCAAAATGAAAAAAAAAAAAAATGCATTTAGTAAGCATTTCCATTGTTCAAAATTTAGAAAGCGACCCCAAAAAAAAAAGGCCAGAAAACAAAAACAAAGAAAAAGTGGGTTTTCAGTTTTCGTTTTTATAAAAAGAAAAAAAAAAACTAGTTTTCTCTATTAGAATTTTGAAAACATTTTTTTTTTTTTGGAAATGCTGACATACGCATCCTAAATTATCTACAGCTTACTGAACCTTAAACAGGGGATTGAGTCAGTCTATGAGTGAAGCCCCAAGCTGCAATCCTATTCCAGAAAAGAAACAAATTTAATTGGATAATTCATGGGGCATATAAGAATCTCACAAAAATAATATACATAAATCACAATGTGTCTATCTCTCTCATGGTAGGGTCCACTGATACTGCGGGATTCACAGTATCTGTGGGGTCTACAGAGGAGAGAGATAGACACATAAAATTTATGTATCTTATTTATGTGAGATTCTTATGTGCTCCAAGAGTTATCCTAATTTAATTTGCCCTCCCATTCTATTTGCATGAGAGGGTACACTTATAATGTGTTTCTATTGGCCGAAAAAAAAAAATGTATATCTGTGTTTCTATTTCCAATTCTTGTCCTTTCAAGCATATTTTTTTTTAAAAGTGTACATACATATATATATATATATATATATGGGGCTGCTAACTTACAACATGATGGTTACAGGTTAGTAGCATACAACAGTCTCTTTAGCGACAAAAATAGGTTTTTAGCGACGAAATTTTTATCGTTAAAGGTTTCAACTTTTAGCGACAAAAAAAATCTATTTTTGGTCGCTAAAAGCCTCTTTTGTTGTAAATTAGCAAATCCCTATATTTATACATATATATATGTATATATATATACTAGTCTTACACCACGAGCTTTGCACGTGGTTGGAACACAAAAGGGTAGATATTAACAAATTGAAGGATCAAACTGGCTAAACACTTGACTTATATAAATAATTTCTTAGCATCTTTTTGATAAGTATTAAAACCTAGAAGAATCACGTCAGACGTCTAATGACAATTTGTTTAGATTATTAAATATCTTTCAAGTGCTGAAGTGAATACTCAAACGTTTCCTAATTATTTCATTTAATTTATGTCCTTTCTTTCTTTCTTTTTTTTTTTTAGTAAAATTCACACAAATTTTTTTTTTAAATATGTTCCGTTCTTACTAATTATGTGGTCATCCGAATGCAAGTTGGAACGAAAATTCCAAAACCAAGTCAAAAAACAACGATTATAGAATTGTAAGATTAATTTCGAACTGCAAAATTCCAAAATTTGGGGAAAAAATTTTAAAAAGAGAGTCGGATTTGAATGGAAAGGGTGTCGGAAATTTTTAAAATTTTAATTTCAAAAATATTCCGAACATCTTCAAATAAAAAATTCTAAAATAAAATAAACATGTTTGCATATTTTTTATTTTTAAAACTTATGCCATGAAAGGTTCAATGTTCTTTTCAACTAAAATTAAAATTTTTTTATTTAAAAAGAATTTAAATTCCAAAAAAAAAAAATTCCAATTTCTAAAACTTTTCAAAAAATCCAAAATTTTGGAATTGGAATGGAATTTTGAAAGTCTGAAGTTTTGAAATCAGAATGAGTTTCTCTATTCTGAAACTTATGAAGTATTTTTTGAATACATCAATTTTAATCTGATCCATCCGAAAATCAGCCCTATGTGTTCATATGTATATATATAAGTTGAAGTAACACATTTATTTATTTATTTATTTTTTGGATAGGTTCTAGAAGAACAATTATATAGTTAATACCATTTGATGGGCATAGTTTTAGTTGCGGTAACATGAAGTGGTTGTTTTACAACTTTTTTCTACTTTCAAAATATAAATAAATCTTATATAGTTCAGAAAACTTAATTGAAGAGCATGATAAAATAAGAAGCAAAATGTAAATTTTTTTCAGTCCACAATGAAAAAGTAAATGAACATGAAATATTTAATTCATAGGATATAGGGCAAAATATACAATATGGCATCTGACTATTTGATCTTATTGTGACCAATCATTCAATTGTATCATTCTTTGTAAGAATGTATGTACCTTATTCAAAATGGTTTTATTAGAGGTGCAAGACCAAAAATATATATATATATATATATATATATAAAATAACTAACATAGATAAATTTAAATCACATATGTTCTATAATGCATAATTCCAAAGTAGGTGCACTATTTTAACTTGCTAAACAACTTCAATGTATAAAGAAGGGTAAAGTACATTTTAAACCCTATAGTTTACACTCAGTGTCAATTTAGTCCCTCTGTTTTTAATTTTGTCAATCTCATCCTTTAAAATTAAAAAATGGTGCAATGTTGTCCGAGCGGAAGTTTCTGTCCAAAAACTAACGGCATAGGGTCATGTGCACATCCCGTGACCATGGCTAAAGGGCAAATGTGTCATTACACGTTTCCCTCAAAGAATGAGCTGCACTAATCTAAATGATAGCCAAGTAGGAACCTGAATGTATTTTGTAAAAGCTTGCTTCACTAATCTGAATGAATGAATGCTTGTTTCCCCACACTGGCAGTACACACCTTCCATTCTTCCAATTTCAAGAATCTCTCTCTCTCTCTCTCTCTCTCTCTCTCTCTCTCTCTCCTCCAAACTAAGCCATAGTTTTTTCGTAATGAGAGCAGGGCCGGCCCTGAGTTTTAGGGAGCCCAAAGCGAACTTTTAAAATGGGGCATGGGGCTATACAGGTGTTCAGGGGCAGTGCCCCCGATAAGTTTTTTTGGAGTCTACGTATACATAATTATGTGTATATAATGGTTTTTAATGTCACATTGCAAAATATTCTAGCAACTTGCAGCATAATTAAATATTTATTTGAACAACCAATAATTTGAAACCAAGCTATAAATTGAAAACAACTTACAATTGGAGGGTTTGTTTGGGCTAAACTAAAAGGAATGGAGGGAATTGAGAAAAACCTAATTTTCTTACATTTTTTCAGTACACTGATTTATTATTATTATTTTTTAAGTGTATCACACTATGAGTTGATCAATTAGTATTTTTTTTAATAGTAAAATAAATTATAGTCTTATTCTCTACAGCAAAAAAATATAGTCTTATTCTAGAGGGTTTGATTGGGCTTAGCTTTGTAGTTTTATATGTGGAAATTTTGGGTCATTTTAGTTTGGGTTGGGGCCTTTATTAGGCTAGGTTATAGTTAATTTTTTATAAGGGCCCAATATAGAAATACAAAGTTTGCACCAAAAATGGAGCCCTTAAATTAGCTAAATATCTGGGGGCCAAAAGCGGCCACTTTGCCGGCTTTTCCCCAGGGCCTGCCCTGAATGAGAGGTAAGGGGTTATTCATATATGTTGACTGTACGTATAAGAATCACATGAGGTGCAACTCATTTTTGGAGGGAAACGTGTAATGACACATTTGCCCTTTAGCCATGGTCACAGGATGTGCACATGACCCTATGCCGTATTTTTTTGGATGGAAACTTCCGCTCGGACAACATTGCACCATTTTTAAATTTAAAGGATGAGATTGACAAAATTAAATACCGAGGGACAAAATTGACACTAAGTGTAAACTACAGAGTTTAAAATGTACTTTACCCAATAAAGAATTTTATCCATGACAAAGATATATAGATGAAATAATGTACTTGCATTTATATATGTACATATATGTAAATATATTTATAAGTATATGTATATGTAGATTGAAAGCAATTTTCTCTGTCGACTCTTATTCTTTAAAACATAAACGGACCATATTCGTACCTATAGAGAAAAGCGAAAGTAACAATAAAGAATAGATTGATTGAAATCATACATACTCCATTTTAAGTTTAGCATCCAATTAAGTTTGTGCACTATAATTTGTTAATAATTTCATACTATATCTTAAAATATAACATCAAACATAACATTAAAAGAGACCAAGATGTCTAACACTAATAAATTTAACAAAAGCAACAAAACAGAGAGAAGCATACCGTAAAGCAGAATATAGGTGGTTTGGGAATGTCTTTGAGAAAAGTATAGAGAAAATCTACGGTTGATAACTTTGGTGTATCTTACTTTAAACGTTCCATCTAAGTGTTCATTACCTGATTTCTATTTTTAAGCATTTATGGAATCCTATAATAATTATAAGAAAGCACTGATGAAATAAATATCCAAAATATAATAAATATCTTAAATAACCAGTCCACTTTAGGTAGTACTTTTTTTACACATCAAGTCCTATTTTAAAAAAAAATCTATTTAGTGCCTTATTGGCCCCACTTTTACTTTCAATTTTTTGAATGCATACGGACTTGGTCTCCGCGACCGTTGGACTCTATACTCGTACACGTCGACTTGATGTTTTGACACCGACTTCTACGTATGTGAGGTGTATCATATGTTATGCACGAGGTACAAGTTAATTAAACAGTTACTATTTTATTCTTGAAATAAGGTACGGATCCGAAACTCGTAGTACTGTATGTTAAAGCATGAGGTTAACCGGAATAAATAATAATAATAAACAGAACTAATTACCACACGTTAACATGGAGTTAACCGGACTGATAATAATAACGAACAGAAATAATAATAATAATAATAATAATAATAATAACGGAGATAATATGTTCGGAGTATAACATATAAACATGAGGTTAACCGGAAAGTGATAACAATAATATTATTAATATAAATAATAATAATAAGGGAATTGTTATTTCCACTCCATCATTGAACTAAAGCACTCCTTAGTACCACTCTTAGAGCATATGGTACTGTGTATGTAATGCATGGCATGCATGGTACCACATGATTTAAGAGTTGTACCATGGAGTGCATTGGTTCAATAATGGAGTGGCAATAGCATCACCCAATATTAATAATAATAGCGGAATAATATGCCCGTACAACATATTATAGCTTGAAGTTTAATCAATAATAATAATAATAATAATAATAATAATAATAATAATATCATTATTATTAACGGAATAATAAAACAGATATTAATATGTTCAGGTCCATATAGTAATCACGAGGTTAACTGAAACATAATAATATTAAGCGAAAAATAATTATCATAGTAATAGTAATAAATATTATTATAATAACAACAATTATAATATGGACCTGGTTTAGGGACACCGCATGTTAAGTACAAGATTTTTAAATAATAATAAACGAAAGATAACACGAGCATTAATCTAATATACCAAGTGAGTTAGGAACTCACCGTGGGTTCGAGGTCGCGGTGTACTTTGGGGTGGGCTTCATTTCTTTCTTTCTCTCTCTATATTTTCCTTACCTCTTCACCAACTTATGGGGGTGTGTCTCTATTTATAGGGGAGGGTTGTAATATATATATATATATATATATTATATGATATCCACACACATGCATGACACAACACTCCACACACAAACACAAAACACACAAGACACCACACAACAGTACCACTGCCACACGCCACACACATCACACATGCACTCATCATATACAACACACCTCACCACCCTAAATGCATGCATACATACATCACACTATACCCTACACAACACATCACCCTACTTAACTACATACACTCATCACTCTCTCTATACATATGTCGGCATACACACAACATAAATTTCTAGGGGTTATTTGGGGGGTTGGTTTAGGGTACAAGTAGGGTTGATCAATACAGGTATAACTACAAGTTCAGAAATAATATTAATTACTGTAAAAAAATTATAAATATAGTTTGGGACTGAAAAATATATTAATAAAAATTACAGGTATTATAATATCCACCTCCTATCAAAGATTTCGTCTCCAAAATCTGAGCTAGCTAGTCACTAAACAAGGTTGGAAACTTTTTACGCATTTCTGATTCCAACTCCCAAGAAGCTTCGCGTTCGTCATGGTGTTTCCACTGAACTTTCACCAGAGGAATTTCCTTAGTCCTCAGCTTCTTGATTCCTCGATACAAAATTCGGACTGGTCCTTCGGTATAAGTCACGTTGTTGTTTACCTCGATGTCTGTGAAGTCAATCTCATGTGACGGATCATGTACAACCTTCCGAAGCATGCTGATATGAAATACATTATGTACTCCTGACATCTTAGGTGGCAGTGCAAGTCGGTAGGCTACTTTTTCCACACGCTCTAAAATTTCAAACGGTCCAATGTAGCACGGTGATAACTTTCCTCGTTTCTGTCCGAATCTGACAACGCCTCGTACCGGAGATACCTTGAGAAGTACGTGATCTTCAACACTAAACTCCAATTCCTTGCGGTGCTTGTCTGCATAGCTCTTCTGCCTGCTCTGTGCTGCCTTCATCTTTTCTTTCACGATTTTAATCTTTTCATTCATCTCTCGAACCATTTCCGGTCCTAGAAGTTTATTGTCTCCAACTTCTGCCCAGCACAATAGTGATTGGCATGGTCTTTCGTACAGTGCCTCGAATGGTGCCATCCCGATGCTTGAATGATAGCTGTTGTTGTATGCGAACTCTACCAATGGTAGGTGTGTCTCCCAAGAACTCTCAAAGTCTATGGCACATGCTCGGAGCATATCTTCCATTACTTGGTTGACTCGCTCTATTTGTCCGTCGGTTTGGGGATGAAATGCTGAACTTAACTTCAATGAAGTTCCCATTGCTGCTTGTAAGCTTTTCCAAAATCCTGATGTAAAATGCGAGTCGCGATCTAATACGATCGATACAGGTATTCCGTGTAGTCGTACGACTTGCTGCAAGTACATTCTTCTCATCTTCTCAACCGGGTACGTCATGTTGTAGGTGATAAAATGAGATGATTTCGTGAGTCGGTTCACGATCACCCAAATAGTGTCATGATTCTGTTGCGATCTAGGCATTCCTACAATAAAGTCCATAGTAATGTATTCCCATTTCCATTCAGGAACTGGCCATGGTTGTAATAACCCTACTGGCCTTTGGTGTTCTGCTTTGACTTGTTTGCAGGTTAAACATTTGGATACGTGATCTGCTACCTCTCTTTTCATTCCTTCCCACCAGAAGTTTCTTTTCAAGTCCTTATACATCTTGGTTCCTCCAGGGTGGACCGTCATTCTTGACTTATGCACTTCATTTAGTATGTCCTTCTTTAAGTTGTCCTCGTTAGGCACACAAAGTCTATTGCGGCATCTAAACCCTCTGTCTGCCCCAATATTCCATTCTGCTGGGTCCTTTGCTAATGCTTTCTCAAACCATTGACGAAGTCCTTCGTCCTTTCCTTGAGCTTCAAGGATACAATTTATGAGCGTCGACTGTACTACTAGACATCTGAAAATTCATCCTTCACTAGATTCGGCGTTCTGAAAGTCGAATTCGGCTAGTGTTTCCAACGTTCTCCACTCTTTGACCATAAGAGAGGATATGAACAATTTGTGAGGTTTTCGACTTAGTGCATCGGCAACTACGTTTACTTTACCAGGGTGGTATTGCAAAGTGAAATCGTAATCCTTCAACAATTCCATCCAACGTCGTTGTCTCATGTTCAGCTCCTTCTGAGAGAACAAGTATCTCAAGCTCTTATGATTTGAAAATAGGTCAAACTTTTCTCCGTAAAGGTAATGTCTCCAAATCTTGAGAGTAAAAACAATTGCGGCTAGTTCGAGGTCATGCGTAGGGTAGTTCATCTCATGTAGTTTCAGTTGTCGTGATCCATATGCTATCACTCTTCCATCTTGTATGAGCATACATCCAAGTCCTTGGTGTGATGTATCACTATAAATGGTGAACTGCTCACCGCTCTTTGGTATTGCAAGCAATGGTGCTGAGGTCAATCTTTCTTTCAGCTCTTAAAATGCGCATTAATGCTTGTCTTTTCATTCATACTTCATGTCCTTCCTTGTCAGATTGGTCAAAGGAGATGCTATCTTAGAGAATCCTTCAACGAATCTCCGATAGTATCCGGCTAGACCAAGGAAACTCCTAACTTCGGTTGTAGTGTTTGGTCTATTCCAGTCCAAAACAACATCTGTCTTGATTGAATCCACAGCTATCCGGTCCCGTGAGACAGTATGACCCAAGAATTTGACTTCCTTTAGCCAAAATTCACACTTGCTGAACTTCGCATACAAGTGGTTGTCTCAAAGCGTCTGTAGTACGATCCTCACATGTTCTTTGTGTTCCTCCATGGTCTTGAGTAGATTAGGATGTCGTCTATGAACACAATCACGAATTGATCTAAGTAGGGCCTGAATACTCTGTTTATTAAATCCATGAATACAGCTGGGGCATTCGTTAGTCCAAACGGCATGACCAGGAATTCATAGTGCCCATATCTCATTCTGAAGGCTGTCTTTGATACGTCATCGGGTCGAACCAACAGTTAGTGGTATTCGAATCGTAAAACTATCTTGGAGAAGGTCGTCGCTCCATATAATTGATCGAATAGGTCATCAATTCTGGGAAGTAGGTATCGGTTCTTGATTGTGACCTTGTTCAACTCTCTGTAGTCGATACAGAGTTGAAGTGTCCCATCCTTCTTAACAAATAGCACCGGCGCTCCCCAAGGTGACGTGCTCGATCGAACGAATCCAAGATCTTCAAGTTCCTGGACTTGCTTCTTTAATTCTTGCATTTCCGTCGGGGCCATCCGATATGGGGTCTTAGATATCGGTAGGGTACCGGGTACCAGCTCAATACAAAATTCGATGTCTCTCTTGGGTGGTAGCCCTAAGATTTCTTGAAATACGTCTTCAAAGTCTTGAACCACAGGGATTTGTGTAATCAAAATTTCCGAACTTACACTTCCAAGGGTAGCTAGACATCTTGTGAGGAAGGCGTCGCACAAGGGATCGCATTGGAATTTAAATGATTGGCTTCCAGGTGTTGAGAAAGTAATAGACTTGCTAACACAGTCTAATTTGACATGGTATTTTGTGAGCCAATCAATTCCTAAGATTAAGTCAAATTCCTTTATCGACAGGACTATCAGATCAGTGGGGAGGTTCTGATCTTCCAAGTTCAAAGTGCAATCCTTACACACTTTTCCCAACATAATGTTCACTCCTAAGGAGGACATAACGTTCAGAGCTACATCAAGCATCTGGGGTACTAAACCCAACCGTTGTACAATCTTAATAGCAATGAAGGAGTTGGAAGCACCAGTATCGAATAAAGCTTTAACTTGACTATTAAATAATGTGAGGGTACCTTCTATATTCTGCTGTTCTCCTTCATCGAATTCGGCTTCCTCCGGGATAATGGCATTTAGGCGGGCTTGCTTAGGTTGACCCTGAGTAGATGCTCCATAGTATCCGCCTTGAGGCGCTCGACATTCCCTGGATAAGTGACCCTTTTTGCCACAGTTGTAGCAAACGGTGTTCTCTCGGCTTCTCCTTAGGGCTCGACAGTCCTTGGACCTGTGTCGGGGTTTCCCATAATTGAAGCATCCATCGTTATTAGCTCCAGTGGCAGCAAGTGGTCCTCTTGGGGGTTGTGCTTAGGGTGCAGCTAGTCGGTTATGAGGGAACGTGAGCTGTGGCTTCCTTTTGCCAGTCCAATTACGCTTATTCTCTTGGAATCTCATTGGGGGTCTTGGTCCTTGGTTGCCTTGGTTGTTTCTGAACAGTGGTCAATTTCCAAAACGTCCTCGTTCTCGACCATTGATTTCCTCGTGGCCGATTGCCATACTTACCATGGCTTTGAAGGCCAGGCCTTGATTATTGAGAGTCATGCGTTGAAGTGGTAGCGATAGGTCTTGGTGATACTGTCGATTTTTCTTCTCTGGGGTATCAATCATGTGGCGAACAAAGCGAGACAATCATTCAAACTGTACTGTGTATTCCCTCACAGTCCGATTTCCTTGTGTGAGATCAATGAACTTCCTCTCTTTCTTGTTCCTCTCTATTTGTGGAAAGTAATTCTCTAGGAACAACTCTTTGAATGTAGCCCAAGGCATTCTTCTTATTGTCGCTTCTCCTACCATTGCTTTCTCCGATTCCCACCAATCGACTGCCGCGTATGTTAATTGGAATGTCGCCAGTCGACGCTCTCGATCTCCGTACATCCCAATGTGTCAAAGATCGACTCCATTTCTCGTAGCCACTGTTCCGCATGCCATGGCTCAGCATCTCCGTCGAACTTTTCAAGACGAAAATGACAGAAACGCTCTACCACTCTATCCTCCACAGGTCTCGGAGGTGGTACAGGGTTGTTCCTATTATTTGCGTTATTGTTATCGTTGTTGTTGATGCGTTATAGTCTCCGCACAAAGGCCTCAAATAGACCAGTGGGATTAGCAGCTGCGGGTGCTGGGGGTGCAGTCTCAATTTGCCCAGCGGGATTGTTACGGGTATTCCTATTTCTCCCTGCCACAGTAATTCGTATGTTGGTGTACCTACACAGACATCTATTGATTACTGCTAGAATATACGCACACATCGACATGTTATCACCGAAACATATACGTCGAGATATGAAATTTAACAAGGTAGCAACAATAGTAAAAAAAAATAAAAACATCAAGATTATTGGGCCACAATTTTTACCAAAAGATAATAGTCGTATATATATATATCCCAAAAAGTTGTACCATGAAGTACACACTAGTAAACTGTGTACCACATAGGACATAAGCCAATACAGCGCTCGAGTTAACTATTTACAATGCCACTAAAAGTGGCTGCTAACTATACAAAAGAGCTATGGTTAAATAGCTATCCCTGAAATCCTCAAAATAAAGTGGACAACATGTCCTGTCATATATATACTAGAAAATCTAAGCCCCCAAAAGTCCTGACTCAGTAGTCATCTATGTTTGATCCATATATGGGAGCTTCATCCATGAAGGAAAAATCCCACTCCTCGACCATCATCTCCTCATCGTCCTCCTCATTGTCCTCATCCATAGCGTCTACTACTGGCTCAGCAGCTTCAGGAGCTACAGCGGCAAATCCCTCGGCTATAGCAATAGCCTCTGCTAGCTCGATCTCTCCTATGATGAACCCCTCTGGCTGTGCAGCTATCCCTACTACCAAATCTGCTGCCCTATTGACAATAGTTGCCATCTGAAATATAGGCCCTGCTAGTAACTCAGGTATAACTACCTCCTCAGGTCTCTCATCCTCGGCATCATCATCCACCTCTAGTATAATGTCCCCTCTAGCTAATACATCCATACCTGCGGGCTCTGGGTCCTCGGGATCCTCCTCTGGGTCATCCTCTAGCTCATCATCGTCGTCAATGGGCTCCGCCTCTCCGTCCCCATCCACATCCTCATCACCAGACTCTATGTCCTCAACAGGATCCTCGTCGTCCCGTATCGGCTCGAGCTCCGCTGGCTCTGGCATTAGTGATATTGGTACCGGTGCTGGTGGTGCTAGTACTAGTGGTACTGGTACTAGTGGTGCAGGTGCTGGTGGTACTACCTAAGTTGGTGCAGCCACACGTACGGGTAGGGGATTAGGCCTCGCTAAGATAGCTCGTAACTCGATAACGTCCATCTCTGGCTTGCTCTGGACCAAATGAGCCATCTCGTGATAAATAGCCTCCTGAGTCCTCGCGTAATTATATGCGTCCATACGAATCTCAGTAGGGTGAGTCCGTCTAGTAACATACAGGGCTCTCCATACATCCTCATCTAGGTACTGGCTGGCTATACGGCGTATGTGCTCGTAATAAGACTCTGGGTCAGCCGGCTCCACAGTGTCCCCACGAATCACGTGGCTTCTATAGGGATCATCCATAAACTTATGAAAGCTTGGATTCATGCTAACCTGCAAGGAAACTATCTAATGTCAGAATGGCGAACTTATCTTAATACTCATGTCTCAAATACTAGAAACAGATGGTGGGGGACAATCAGCGAGCACGTCTAAGTAAAACCTAGGGCTCTGATACCAAAAATCCTGTCACGCCCCGGAGCAGCAGAAATTAGCAGGAAATAAAATTTTCCTTTCTAGGTCCGTAAGCCATGAATAGTTACATTAACT
Organism: Hydrangea macrophylla; assembly: GCA_033977485.1. NCBI lineage: Eukaryota > Viridiplantae > Streptophyta > Magnoliopsida > Cornales > Hydrangeaceae > Hydrangea > Hydrangea macrophylla. The sequence continues at coordinate 8,438,466 of CM066987.1, forward strand.
GATTGTCCACAAACATGCTAGATAATTAAAAGAGTAACTTAATGGAAGTGCAAACTGAATATATACATCAACCAATTACTAGATATTACATCAGAGTTTGTAGTTATCAAAAGATAAGAACAAAAGAGCTTAAGGCGTTAGACGCCATTTACAACTTAGCACGAAAGGACAAAAGTCTATAAAGAATAACAAAGTTTTCTTTCTTGAAGTCGCGCCTTTAACTGGCATAGACGTGACCTTCAGCATAGTAGGCTTCCCCTTCGAAGGCTCCTTCCAGATAGTCCTCCTCCGGATAATCATATCCTGTATAGTCTAGACATGGGAATGTCCAGGGTGTAGTATCCGTTAGCTTTAATAAAAGCTAAGTGAGTGTCCTAACCGAACACTCCTAATATAAAATATGTATCCGAAAGTACACAACGGCTGGTTACGACGATTGAATGAATTATAATTAGACCGTGCGTAAAACTATGCATCATCGATATATTCGACTTCACTCGACTTAACATCTGACTTACTTAACTTTGTTACACTACCAGTGTAACGTCGTTGGCTTAGAGTGACTCGCCCAGTGGGTCGAGCTATGGTTACTTTACTATCGTTGTCTGCCCCTCCGTGGCCATAGTAGTAATCTTGGTTTACAAGCTAACCATGTACTCTAGGTCCTCGGGACCTTGCCTTATGAATATCGTCGCCGGTTTGCGAAACCGTTACTTTACTATTATTGGTCGTCGCAACCGCAGTAGTAATCTCGCCTTACAGGCTAACTGTGTTTATTCATTTTCCGATATATTCTTATCAACATGGTTACTTTACTATTGTGTTTGCCTCTCCGTGGCCATAGTAGCAATCATCGCCGGCATGCGATCACGTAATTCCATTTGATAGTATCAACTCACTACATATCAACTTTCGGACCTCCGCGGTCGACTACACAAATTTCTAAATGCATACGAACTTGGTCTCCGCGACCGTTCGACTCTATACTCGTACACGTCGACTTGACGTTTCGACACCGACTTCTATGTACGTGAGGTGTATCATATGTTATGCACGAGATACAAGTTAATTAAGCAGTTACTATTTTGTTCTTGAAATAAGGTACGGATCCGAAACTCGTAGTACTGTATGTTAAAGCATGAGGTTAACCGGAATAAATAATAATAATAAACAGAACTAATTACCACACGTTAACATAGAGTTAACCGGACTGATAATAATAACGAACAAAAATAATAATAATAATAATAATAATAATAATAATAATAATAATAATAATAATAATAATAATAACAGAGATAATATGTTCGGGGTATAACATATAAACATGAGGTTAACCGGAAAGTGATAACAACAATATTATTAATATAAATAATAATATTAATAATAATAGCGGAAAAATATGCTCAGGGTACAACATATTAGAGCTTGAAGTTTAATCAATAACAATAAAAATAATAATAATATCATTATTATTAACGGAATAATAAAACAGATATTAATATGTTCAGGTACATATACTAATCACGAGGTTAACTGAAACATAATAATAAGCAAAAAATAATAATCATAGTAATAGTAATAAATATTATTATAATAACAACAATTATAATATGGACCTGGTTTAGGGACAACACATGTTAAGTACAAGATTTTTAAATAATAATAAACGAAAGATAACACGGGCATTAATCTAATATACCAAGTGAGTTAGGAACTCACCGTGGGTTCGAGGTCGCGGTGTACTTTGGGGTGGGCTTCCTTTCTTTCTCTCTCTCTCTCTATATTTTCCTTACCTCTTCACCAACTTATGGGGGTGTGTCTCTATTTATAGGGGAGGGTTGTAATATATATATATATATATTATATGATATCCACACACATGCATGACACAACACTCCACACACAAACACACAACACACAAGACACCACACAACACCACTGCCACACGCCACACATATCACACATGCACTCATCACACACAACACACCTCACCACCCTAAATGCATGCATACACACATCACACTACACCCTACACAACACATCACCCTACTTAACTACACACACTCATCACTCTCTCTATACATATGTCAGCATACACACACAACATAAATTTCTAGGGGTTATTTGGGGGGTTGGTTTAGGGTACAAGTAGGGTTGATCAACACAGGTATAACTACAAGTTCAGAAATAATATTAATTACTGTAAAAATATTATAAATATAGTTTGGGACTGAAAAATATATTAATAAAAATTACAAGTATTACAACGTATCGAAAAAAATTATCAAGTACTAAAATAGACTGCATTCAATGATTATTATCAGTAGAAAATTTTCACTTAAAGTTTGGAACATTATCAAACGCACTAGAAAAAGAATGCTAAAAATAAAATTTTCAACAATTAATTGGGTTATCAAAAACCCTAAGTATCTACTTTTAACAAAGGGTAAAGTAAAAATGAGTACAAAAGGCTAAAATGTATTAATCCTTTTTAATAGTACTGTTACCGTGGAAATAAAAGTACAATGAAAAAATGAAAAGAGAGTGTCACACCCCAACCCACCCAAGTGGATTAGGACACGTGTAACAAGGCTATACGTACCCAAAAATACACTAGTAAGTAAGAAACCATGTTAGTTATTAAGAGAAGCATGATTTGAACCAACATAAAAGGGCTTGCTGTGACAAAATAGCCCCAAGGGCAAAATGGTCATTTAGAAAATATGATCAAAGTTTATACCAAAAGATAGGTCTTTCAGTCCCAGTTCTAACGCAAAAAAATGGCGCGCAAAACCAAGTTTTCTAGAAAGAGTTATGCACGTTTCCGTAACAGTCGATGTGTAGTAAAATTTGTACGCAAATCGATCCGCCCTATAAACCTGGATCGATCCGACTTGCTATTTTCAGCAGAATGTCCCTCCAGAAGTTCGAATCAATTCACCCTTTAACCCGGATTGATCCGGGTTTTGCAGAATGCATTTCTGCTCCTAAAAACCCTATTTTATCCATTCCAAAACATACCTGAACCAAACCTAACATCATGAAACTTTAGGAAACCATTCCAAACACACTTCCAAACATTTTTACACAAAAACCAATCATGTAGAACATTTACACAACCACAATTGGATCAAACCAACCATGAACTCAACTCCTGAATCAAACAAGTTTTTGAAACACAATTCTCATCAAAGCCAGTATTCCACAAGGACTAGATGGTATTGAACCCAAAACTACAACTAACATCATATATATACAAAATGGAACTTATCCAAAACACTTGCGACACAATCCAGACTTACCGAGATGGTCCAACTAAGCAACTTGCACGGAGCCCACCAAAACATGGAAATTTATACAAGTTTTCCCAAGTTTAACCTCAAAACCACCAAATTACAAGTTAAAGGATATAGGCTTCATGGATACAACATAAGTACCAACATTGTCATTAAAGGAACTACATTTCACTACAAATTTACAACTTTAAAGAGAGTTCATATGCACGAGTCCCAAATCTCTCCCATTCCCAACCGCGCATCATTTCCTCTCCGGGAATAGCTCCGAACATGCGGTGGTTGTTATGTACCACAACAGAAATAGAAAAACGATTTTCTTAAGCATTATGCTAAGTGAATAAACTAACGTGCATTGGATATTGTGAACATGTATAATGCAACAATTTAAGCACATAAGCATACGTAATCGCAGAATTCATGGGTTAATGGTTCACTCAGACCGGAAGACCATTCCCTTGGCTGCACGGCCACTTCTAATCCTTGGACTTCCGTATTTATCGGATTCTTCCTCTTCTCTTTCCTTATTACTCCCAACAATGAACCATTACTCCCAATCATTCATTGACTACTTAACATATAAGCATATAGCCACATAAATATGATAATTTCATACCAAATTAACAAGAAGTTCTAGTATCTAGCATGAATTCAACCCCCCAATCTCTAGAATTAGCACTTCCTAACTATCAACTAAAGCACAAGAGATGTACCACATCCAGGCTTAGGTTAGAAAACTCACCTTCAACAAGTTCTACCCAAAAATCAAGCCAATATGTGTAGGATTTCACCAATTCCTAGCCCAAAGTTCACTCCAGAGTAACTCCTACATAAACTCGGCGGACCAGTTGTCACCGATTAGTATGAGCTACCAAATTTCAACGATTAAAACGTAAATTAAAGGTATAGAAACGACCGTCTCACCTCCCGAGTTTGAATACGGCTTCGGTTCGTGAATTGGACGAACGACGGCGATGACACAACGAATAAACGGCATCGGCGTCTAGAGTTTTCTCGTCGGCTCTCTTTCTTCCTTATTTTCTGTAAATTTTGAGACTCTTTCAATCTCTTGACACCCACAAACTCACATGCCACTAATATTGAGGTGTCAACCTCTCATTTTTCCTATCTTTTCATTTACACCCCCAATAGTTTCTAAGCTCTTATTATGAAATCCCCCAAACTTTCCATTAACTACCCAATTATCTAAATGACTATTTGTCTAAGTCCTGTATGGGTCCCGACGTGGTCCTAAATATTTTGTGAAGTTGCTATCGCACCTACTAATTATGAATCATTTTCATTTATGCCCTTATTGACAACAACCAAACTAATACCAAATGCTATCATATGACATCATAATATGAAAGCATCCTTAAACAAGTATTCATGTATTCATATAAATGCATTTAACTCACAAACTGTAAATTTTATTATTTGGCCCTTCACTGGATCCCACTTTATTACCTATCCCACCTCACTGAGGACTTTTCCAATTGTGTCCTTTACCGAACATTTTCCACGGGCGAGTCCAAGACTCCCCTTAATCCATTTTTATACACTAATTATGACAATTAATGCATATCAATATAATTATTAACCATTTTTTCGGATACGGGTGTTACATTTTTCCCTCCCTAAAAAGAGGTTTGGTCCCCAAACTTACTCTTACCTCAAGAATCAAAGAGATGCATGTACTTGGCTCAGATTTCATCCTCCCGTTCCCAAGTAGCTTCTTCGACTGAATGGCTATGCCATTAACCATCACCAAGGGAATCACCTTAGTTCTCAATACTTGATCCTTCCTACCAAGGATTTGCACTGGGTGCTCTACATAAGTGACACGACTGGTATTGTGTTCTCGGAAGAGTACGTCCAAGTGTAGACGGTCGTGTCGCGTTAAAACCGGTAAGACCGGGTCGAATCCCAAAGGACCGAAAATAAAGGCAGAAAGATCAAAATTGAATCCTAAAATTAAATAAAAGATGATTACTTGAAGAGTGAGGTTCTAATAGTCCTATTGAATTTAAATAAATAAAAGAAACAAATTAAAGGGAAGCGATAACTTAACTATATAGAATTAAAAACTGTTATATGGAATCAAGTATGAACAAGAGTTGGGAACATGTGAATCCACAAAGTACCAGCCACTACCATGATTTAACGAAAACAAACAATTGGGGTTTTCTTCTATTGGTATTCCATAATTCAAAAATTGATTAAGTATCACATTCTAGACACTAAGTATGTGAATATCACATTCCTAGTGATTCAATGATCTCACTTATTTATGAAGGACTGGAATTAAACTAACTAACTCCATGAACAATAGTAAACAACTCGAGTATAAGATAATTGATATGTTTATCGAAATTGTTCATTGAGTTAACTAATCAAAAGAACTCTTATTCCAAAATCAGATTGCAATTTGAACTTATAAAGATCAATTTGGACTTAGTTTCAGAAATAAAAGTTACTGGAATACAAAAAGAAGTCAACCCAAGTCATGCACATATCAATTGATTGATATTATGTCAATCGATTGGTATGAAATGACTTTCAATCGATTGATTAAAGTACCAATCGATTGACTTGGAATCTATGTCAATCGATTGGATTCTGTATCCAATCGATTGACACTGATTCTTAAACAGAATCATGCCAGTGGCTGGAAACAATGTTTCCTCACATTATTCCCAACCAGGACTTTAGGCTAGCATCTTTTTCACTTCGTGAATAGAAATAAATTGAGAAATTACATTAAAGAGAGACATGGATTAAAATTTGAAATGAAAATTTCTATTCCAAATCAACCTTACACTAAATTATAAAGAACTCACAACTAAACTAATACAGGATGTTAACACATGAAAGATAAACCTGACTCTGCACTGAACTCGACAATGTAGAATCTTGAGCTTGAAAATTTAGAGAAATCCTACAATACAAAAATACAAAAATAAGCCAACCCCCCAACCTCTTCACTCTCCTCTATATATATTGTCCAAATCACGAGCTGAAGGCGTCTAGGTTCACTCCATAACGGCTGGTCGTCGTCCTGATTGCTGAAATCTTGCTCCATTAACACAGTCTGTTTCCAGTTTTAACCAATCGATTGACAAAGGTATCAATCGATTGATTAAAGAATTCAATCGATTGGTAAGTATGTCAATCGATTGATCATGAAAAGAAGTCAATCGATTGATATAATGTCAATCGATTGATACCAAGACTTCATCTACATGTTTATTCATTTATTCCTTTCAACTTGTTATTCATTTTAACTTCAGAACCTGCATTCAATGAGCTAAACACAACAACATACACCGAAAAATACATCATTGTGTAAAGAAACGAATTAAAACACAAGTGCAGATAACACTAGAGAAATGGGGTTAAATTCCGTCAATTTTTACTCTTTATCGAGCTAATATTAAGCAAATATCAGCTCTCATCACGACCCCCAACTAGCACTTTGCTAGTGTCTAGCAATGAAGCGGAATTAACGCAAACTAGGACGAACAACAATTGACGTTACAGTTTATTGAGCTAAAACAAAAGAGAACTCCTAACTCACTGTCGCAGGAATCGCGGTTGCATTTAGCATTTGCAACAAGCCTTTGAACCCTTAGGTTTACCCTAATGGACGAGTTGTGTCTCGCGAGGGTTTTCAGAGAATTTACCCACAAAATTCAAATGTCAAATTTTCTAAACTCGTCAAAGAGCTTCAGTTTCTCTTTTATGCTTAAAAATTCTGCTTAAGAAGGACATGAATTCCTTTATCATGCTATGGAAGTAAAGACATGTTACAAAGTAACTATTCAAGTTAAACTACATCCACAGCCTTTATATATCCTTGTGTGTGTGTGGGGAGTTAACAACTACGATTGAAATCTTTATCTTAGAATTATTTAGATTGACATGTTTAAAATTTCATAGTTTCAACTCAATTCTCACATGGTTTACGCTCAAAATAAAATCACTCTGAAACTGGCGTAAAAATTATGCACTCATAGTATGAAGCTTAAATGAGTAAATGTAGAGGCAATCAAACATGCTTACATACTAGACACTGAAGAACTCTTATTTCAAGGTGCATGAGTCTCATGAATGGAATACCAATTACTACAGGAGCGATCTACTGTGGAAAACTCATTTCATGCTCGAGATTTATTAAAGCTATCTAGAATCCTTAGGACTTGTGACAGAAATATGAAGAAAGGTAAAAGATGGTGAAATATGGAAATGGATTCAAGCATGTGACATGGTAATATCAACTTCACTTCACCTTTTTTTTTTTCTTTTTTTTTTTTGTATATCCAATCTCCAATTTCTTTTATTCCTTCATTTTCATCGTTGTTGTTTTTTTTTTTACTTTTTCTCCTCCTTTAACTATTCTCACAACCATCACATGCTCGACTATAAAAAATGTGATTTTAGGTAGATGCGTTGATTTGTGATAGGTAAGTGGGAATTTAGACTTTCTCGGGTGATGAGGTGAAAAAACGATGGCCTAAATCATCTTCTAAATATAATAATTTATCTTGAGTATTTCCTGAGTTTTAAATTAGTAGATCCTGAACATTCTCCTGAAGCATTAGCTAAATGAAACAAGAATGAGACTCTCAACGAGATAATAGCGCATTTCAAGAATTGACACAAGTTTTTGTAATTAACCCTCAGAATAGAAGAATGGCTCGAAACTCACTAGGGTTTAAAGTTTTACTATTAATCCAATCACATGACAATCATATTTCACTCTAATTCAAAGATTCTTTCGTGATTGTCAACTCGTGCAAAATATTTTCAGGATATATTTATGTTATGGACGTAAAACCAGATTAGCGACTAAGTAACATGTAATCGAAGTCCATAATATAACAAAAAAGATATGAATGCATCATTGCACAATAATTTAGCTAAGAGAAACGAGGTTTTGAAAGTTAGAAACTCAACAATAGCATTTTTTTTTTTGAAATCAAGAACAACACGGAAGTTTTAATATTAAACAGGTGTGTATTTTAAATTCAAGAAAACACAGGTGGATATCTACTTCCTACCCCCAACTGAAATCGACATTGTCCACAATGGAAGCATTTCAATTAAAAGAAGATATCACTTGATTGAATCATTTCAGTATACATCAGAGAATTCACCTGTTTCAATAATCCAAACTCCACAAACAACCAAGATCAAGAATTTTATGGATGATAATCGAAAGTATCAACAATAGAAACACAATCCATGAGCAAACAGAACTATCTGTAATAATAATGTCCAAAAATCAATAAAGTCCAAGTACAGATATAACTGACGACCAAAATATCCAACCAAACTATCCAACCAACAAAACTAAAATATCCACAAATGTACCGAAATAAACACAAATCAAACAAAAAACAATACAAGAGAGATCAAAAGATAAGAAACAGCAAAACACTCTCTCGCTCTCCAACACTCCCTCCTAAAGCTCAGTAGACTGGTCACCAGATAGCACAAGCGCACCATCATGACCAGGATCAACAACTACCTCACTGTCACCCTCAGCAGCTGTCCCAGTCTGGGCGACAGCTGTCGGGTCACTCGCAGCTGGCAGTGGAGTAGCAGCTGGAGGTGGTGGCGGTGGAGGTGTCTCAAAGATATCTCCCTCTGGCGGAGCTGACGTAGAAGCTGGAGTCGTCGAAGGAGGTGGCATGGATGAGCGCAAGGACTGCTCAATCCCTAACAGCATCAAAATCTGCTCTATCTGACTACCTAGCTGCTCCACTCTCGAATGGATGAAATCACGATCAGAAGTCATTTGCGCAACCATCAACTCCTGCTGTGCGGTTACCTCCCGAACCAACCCATGAAGCTGCACTCTCGCCTCTCGCTCCTCTACTAAGAGATCGTAAATGGTCTGGAGAGATGGAGGGGTAGATGTAGAGGCTGTAGGTAATGTAGAGGCTGTAGGTAATGTAGAGGCTGTAGGTGGCTCACACTTCCTCAATTCATACTGACCCTCAGCCGCAGTCGATGTCCCTGAGTCCTCATCCTCCTCTTCCTCAACTATAACCGTATCCTAACCCTCTGCCTCAGTCGGCGTCTCTGGGTCATCCTCCTCCTCCTCTGACGTTGTGTCCCCCCTCTTCCTCTTCTTTTTCTTACTGTTCTCTCCCATCTTCCCTTTTCCTTTCGACATTTTTTTAAATTGTGCTGTCGACCGTCTCGCAGCAGACTCGCCAAACACTCCGATCTTGAACTTTTGCAAAACTTCTCCCGCTGGTACCTCCAATCCTGCCTCCTCATACACTCTATGGATTACCCAAGCACCTTTGAGGTGCTGGGCCTTACTCGGATGACGCATCGGCTCAATGAAGAACTCAATAAAGAGCCTGGCAAGGCAAATCGATAAACCCGTCCCAATGGCATAAAGAACTCGTGTATACCACCCAGCAAAATCTAACTTATATGTAGTAGGAAGGATACAACTACAAAGAGCTAAGTGGAGAAGGTGGTAATCCATGGTCAGATCATGATCATCGAATACTGGAATCCCCGAATACTTCTTGATTTTTTTTTCCAGAAATTTCTGTGGCAATGACATCAAAGGATGGAAATGGACGATCAGCATGGATAGGATACAGGTGACCAGGCACCTCCGCAATACCCAGAGCTCTAGCGACTGTGGTAGGGCTAAATTCAATCTGGCGTCCCTGAACGCAAGAAAAATATGTAAATGGAACATTCGGTGCCTTTACCATGCTCGCACAAGCTGCTCGAATCCAAGAAGGTCGCACTTGTTTAGCTGTTGTGAGAACCGGGAGCCAATTAGGATAGGCTCGAAGGCGGGCTAGATAAAATGGAATTTTGTCATCACTCCACAAATTCTCAAATCATCTCTCCACCATAATCTCACAGGTTCGAAAATACTTGGTAAACCGCGTATTTTCTTTATCGTTCCTGAACCCGTGGGCCAGCGGTGGGTCAGGAATATCGAGCGATGTGGACTTTTCCGGGTGGGGCCCACTGTCCTTGGGCTTTGGAGCCATAGAAGCTGAAATGGAAGCAAAACAGAGAGTTAGGATGAAAGAAAGAAGGTTCTGCATCTCTGTTTATGTCAATCGATTGGCATAAGTTGTCAATCGATTGAAGTTGTATTCTAATCGATTGAGCCCTGATGTCAATCGATTGACATCAGCGATTATAGGGGGCTGCCCACAATAAGGTCTCACGTCCCCCTATCATCAATTTAATGGTCTTAACTATCGTTTTGAATAAAAAATGATGAGAATGGGAAGTGGGTTTGGGAGTTACCTCAATCAGAATCGCGGCAAAAACAGCGCCCACAGATGGTTGAAGACGAGATTGATGATGATGAGATGATTTGCGGCCCAAATCACTCTCCTTTTTCTCTTCCTTTGTCCATGCGAGGACAGAGGCGGCGGAGATGGTGTGGGCGGGAGCGATGATGGAGGTGGAGAGATGAGGATGAAGATGATGATGATGATGATGGTGATTATGGAAGGGGATGGGGTTTGGCCTCACTCACCCAAAATCGCCTAATCCCTCTCTCTCTCACTGATTTTTGAAAAGAAATGAGGGAGAGGGAGCTGAACAGACATTACGTCTGGTGGGGTTGTCAATCGATTGACAATGGATGTCAATCGATTGAAAAGAATTCAAGTCAATCGATTGACAAAACTATCAATCGATTGGAAATCATTTCATACCAATCGATTGACAATAATAGCAATCGATTGATATAAGAAATTCATGGGAATCTAAATGTTCTTCATGTAATCACCCCCAACAGTATAAAAATGCATTTTTAAGGTAGAAACAAGACTTCGAGCATTTAACAAGGATCAAACCCATCAAACACAAAAGTAGGAAGAATTTATTCCAAACATCATCAATTTTTTGCTCAAATTGGATTATTATCATCCAAAGGTACAAGATTTTGATTGAACGACAAACAAACAAAAAGAAAACTAGAAACAAAATTCTGTCTTATGCATTTGCTACAGGAGTTATCAATTCTGCTCAGGTTCAGGGGAAGAAAGGTCTTCTCCTACAGCATAATCCACGAAGTACTCCACGACTTCCCCGTCCGAATCGATTTGAAGGTCTTCCAGAATCTCTCGAATTGCGCACAGAAGATCCCAGGTATTCATGTTGGCGATTGCCGCAATAGGAGAATCAAGGCATGAGCCGGAGAGTGGAGTAAAAATTTGCCTTTCTTGTTCCCTCTGTTCTGGAGTTCCTGGAGAATGGACCCCATGGTAGAGCAAATGTGGAAGGAAGTGCAGTGGATTCATCCTATAGCCAATCAGAAAGACAGAATAAGAACAAAAGGAAGCAGAACAAAGAGAAGCACAAAAAGAAAAGAAACTATTATACAACAACACAAGATTCTCCAAATTTTTAAGAAGAATAATCAGGATCATCCAGTTGGATGGTCTCTGATTCTGGTTCGAACTTCTCCAAAAATGGCTTTAAACGCTGCCCATTGACTTTGAATGCATTACCATTTTTGGGGTTAATAATCTCTACCGCCCCATGAGGAAAAACTTCTTTGACAATAAAGGGTCCTATCCACCTCGACCTCAGCTTCCCGGGAAAGAGATGAAGCTTTGAATCGTAAAGTAACACTTTCTGTCCTGGTTCAAGCTTCTTTCTCAGGATCGATCGATTATGCTTATCTTTTAATTTTGATTTATACGTTCGAGCACGATCATATGCATCATTCCTGATCTCCTCTAATTCATTGAGTTGTAACTTCCTCAATGTACCACTCTCATGAATGTCAAAATTCAGCAATCTAGTGGCCCAGTATGCCTTATGTTCCAGTTCCACAGGCAAATGGCAAGCTTTTCCATAAATCAGCCTATAGGGAGACATTCCAAGGTTCATCTTATACGCCGTCCTGTATGCCCACAAAGCATCAGTTAAACGTGACGACCAATCCTTTCTGTTGATGTTGACAGTCTTTTCCAGGATATGTTTAATTTTCCTATTAGCTAGCTCTGCCTGACCATTTGACTGTGGGTGATATGATAACGCAATCTTATGATTGACCCCATATTTCTTCATCAACGCCTCGAAAGGCCTATTGCAAAAATGGGTTCCACGATCGCTAATCATGGCTTTCGGTGTTCCAAATCTCGAAAGAATATTTTCTTTTAAGAATGAGATCACCGTTCTGTGATCATTTCTCCTTGTCGGAACAGCCTCAACCCACTTGGACACATATTCAACTGCCAAAAGGATGTATTCAAAATGAGAGGATGGTGAAAATGGCCCCATGAAATCAATACCCTAGCAATCGAAGATTTCGATAGTGATGATCGGGGTCATCGGCATTTCATTTCTTTTAGATAAACTCCCTAACATTTGGCATCTAGCACATGCTCTACAAAATGCATAACAGTCTTTAAAAACTATCGGCTAGTAAAAACCACTACTAAACACCTTTTGAGCAGTTTTCTGAGCTGAAAAATGGCCACCACAGGCCTCTGAGTGGCAGGAAGCTAGAATTTGAGAGATATCCTCCTCGGGGACACATCGTCTAATTACTTGATCCGCACAGTACTTAAACAAGTACGGATCATCAAAGTAAAACCATCGGGCGATGGATAGAAACCTTTTTCTGTCAGGGGTGGACCAATGAGATGGGGTCTCCCCTGTTGCCAGGTAATTGACAATGTCAGCATACCAGGGTAAACTAGTTGCAGCAAAAAGTTGTTCATCTGGGAAAGATTCACAGATTGGAATGGATTGTGAAGAATTGTCTTCAAACGTCAATCGTGAGAGGTGATCGGCTACAACATTCTCTACCCCTTTTTATCTTTAATAACCAGATCGAATTCTTGGAGCAAGAGAATCCAACGTATTAATCGCTGTTTCGTATCCTTCTTAGATAGGAGGTATTTTAATGCAGCATGATCAGTGAAACAAACGATCTGCGAGCCAATCAGATATTGCCTGAATTTCTCCAGTGCAAATACAATTGCCAGCAACTCCTTTTCTGTAGTGGAATAATTACAGTGAGCTCCATGAAGGGTTCTGCTAGCATAGTAGATCACAGTAGGCTTCTTGTCTTTCCTTTGTCCTAATACAGCTCCGATCGCTGTTTCACTTGCATCACACATCAGCTCAAAAGGAAGACTCCAATCCGGAGATTGCATTATCGGAGCTATTGTGAGGTGATGTTTGAGTTTATCAAAATATTCCTGGCACTTGCTGTTCCACTCAAATGGAACAAGGAGCTGGCACAGCGGCCTAGATACAGCACTAAAATCCTTAATAAACCTTCGGTAAAAACCGGCGTGACCTAAAAACGATCGTATTTCTTTCACTGTAGTGGGGACAAGAAGGTTGGAAATTATATCGATCTTTGCCTTGTCTACCTGTATTCCCTCAGCAGATACGATATGTCCCAAGACAATCCCTTTTGTCACCATAAAACCCAGTTGAGGACCAAATTCTTATCCTCACATCTTTTCAGGACTTTCTGGAGGTTCTCTAAGCAATTATCAAAGCTGCTTCCAAATACGGAGAAGTCGTCCATAAAAACCTCCATGATCTTTTCAACCATATCGCTGAAAATGCTCAGCATGCACCGCTGAAAAGTGGCAGGTGCGTTGCACAATCCAAATGGCATCCGGCGATATGCAAATGTTCCAAACGGATAGGTAAAAGTGGTTTTCTCTTGATCAGCAGGATCAATTTCAATTTGGTTATAACCACTATAACCGTCTAGGAAGCAATAGAATTGATGACCTACTACTCTTTCGAGCATTTGATCCATGAAAGGTAATGGGAAATGATCCTTTCGAGTCACCGCATTCAATCTTCTGTAATCAATACACATGCGCCAGCTTGTGGTCACACGTGTTGGTACCAATTCTCCTTCTTTATTTTCTACCACTGTAATGCCGGCTTTCTTCGGCACTACTTGAGTCGAACTTACCCAAGGACTATCTGAAATTGGATAAATAACCCCTACATCCAGCAATTTCAGAACTTCCTTCTTCACTACCTCTTGCATGTTTGGGTTTAGACGCCTTTGCATTTGACGACAAGGTTTGGCATCTTCCTCAAGATAAATCCTGTGGGTGCATATGGATGGACTAATTCCTCTTAAATCAGCAACGGTCCATCCTAACGCACTCCTATGTTGCTTAAGCAACTGGATCAGTTTACTTTCCTGTTCGTGATTTAAAACGGATGAAATTATCACAGGAAAGGTTTTCTCTTCTCCCAGAAACACATATTTTAATTCTTTTGGGAGCTCTTTCAATTCCAACTCTGGAAATTGCAGGTTTGACGGCACAACCAACTTGGTCTTTGGCGGTAGTTGCTCATATTGGGCCGTCCACATTGCCCTAGCAACTTCCTCTTCTACAACCTCCAAGATTGCACACAATTGATGCATCTCCTCATCTTGTGGAGTGTATTTATCCAATTCGTAACACGAGTTAGTAATAATGGACTCCACAAGATCCGACGGAGTAGTCGAATCAAAATAATCCTGGATTATTGACTCTACCCAGTTTACTTCCTCCTCATCATCATCAAAATCTTCTATTTTGGGATTTGAGAAGATCTTGATGTTCAATGTCATGTTCCCGAAAACAACGGTCATTACTCCACTCCTCACTTTGATAGTTGCATCAATCGTCGCAAGAAAAGGACGTCCAAAGATCACCAGAATCTGGGATTTAGCATTGTGGATTGGTTCGGTGTCTAGAACAACAAAGTCAACAGGAAAGACTAAAGTGTCAATCTGGACCAAAACGTCCTCTAAAACTCCTCGCGGATATTTAATCGATCGATCTGCGAGTTGGAGAGTAATGCGAGTGGGCTTAAGTTCTCCCAACCCTAGCTGTTGGTAAACAGTATAAGGTAAGAGATTCACACTCGATCCTAAGTCGAGCAGAGCATTGTTCACTTTCTTCTGACCGATTATGCAAGAAACCGTTGGTGTGCCTGGATCCATGTACTTGGGAGGCAAGTCGTGTTTTACGATTGCGCTTGCTTGGCACGCCAAATAAGCACTCTTCTTAACACTTTGCTTTCTCTTAACCGTGCACAAGTCTTTCAAGAACTTGGCGTAGGAAGGTACTTGTTTAATTGCGTCAAGGAGTGGGAGATTGATCTTCACTTGCTTAAATAACTCCAAAAACTCCTGACTTTTGGTTTCTTGTTTAGGTTTCTTCAACCTTTGAGGATATGGTGCTGGAAAAGGGCTTTTGGGAGCCTCTTCGAGAAGGGGTTCTTTTCCAGGTCTTCTTTTTATCTCAGTATCCTTGAGAACTGTTATTTCGGGCTCAACTGTTTCGCCCTCTTTCTCTTCTTCCACCAATTCTTCTTCATTCTCTACCTCTTCTTCATTACTAACTACAGGTTGTGAGGGCAAAGAGACTTTCTCAATTTCCTTTCCACTTCTCAACACAGTTACAGCCTTGGCCTCCTCATGTGGTCCAGATCCCGAGGATCCTGTACTCGAGTGTTGGCCTTTAGGATTTGGCTCTGGTTGTGCAGGGAACATGGTTCGTTCTCGATCTCCTTGTTGGGCAACTAACCTCTCTACACTTGTGTTGAGTTTACTCATTAGCTGCATCATCTGCTGCATCATGAGTGTATTAGGATCCTCTTGTGCCTTCTTATGAGGTGGCACGTAAGTGTTTGATGAGGTTTGGTTGTTGCCCCCCTGATTGTAGTTGATCTGAGGTGAATGATTTTGTTGATATTGATTCTGATGATACCCTTGATTTTATTGATAGGTAGGAGGTTGATAACTCTGGTGGTATCCCTGGTTCTGAGGTCGGTATTGGTTTCCTTTATTCGGCTGCCACTGTTGAGATGGGTTTGCTGCAGCAGCACTGTTTCTTTAATCAAAACCAGGATGACTCCACCTATCATTGGGGTTGAAACGACCAGGGGCATTTACAGCGTGTACCTCTACTGGACTATGTTCTTGATAAACAGGGTATATTTGGCAATGTTGAGAGGTATGCCCCATTTGTAGACAACTCGAACATGATTCTTCAGATGCAAATTGTATTACCGGGTCCTTCTTTGCTTCTAAAACTTCCAATTTACGAGCCAGTTGCTCGTATTTTTCCATTAAGCCATCTTCCTCTTTCAACTGATAAATACTCTTTTTACTTGAACTTGAATTGGTGTGAGTTCTCGTTACTTGAGTTTCCCATTCTGGTGCGTGTTCGGCTAACCATTCGAAATGAGCTTCTGCTTGGTCAGCGTTCTTGCTCATAAACTCACCGTCACTCGTAGTTTCTACGAGTTTCTTTGACTTTGGACTTAGGCCACCATAGAAGAAGCTTATTGTTCGCCACTTCTCAAAACCATGATGTGGGCAGAGTAGTAACAAATCCTTGAAACGCTCCCATGCCTCAGCGAAAGTTTCTTCCTCTTTTTGATTGTACATCTTGATCTGTCTCAAAATGTCATTTGTTAATCGGTTAGGGAATAATTTCTTAAGAAAGGCTTCATGAATTGCTGGCCAAGTTGAAATAGAGTTCGGTTTGAGCGACAACAACCATAACTTTGCTTTGTCCTTCAAGGTAAAGGGGAAAAGCTTTAGTCGGATTATGTCACTTGGGCAAGTCTGATCTGTGAAAGTGCCACAAACGTCTTCGAAATCTCGAATGTGTAAGTACGCCTTCTCTTTATCCATCCCGTGAAATGTGGGTAAAAGTTGAATCATCCCGTTACGAAAATGGAATGTACCCGTGTGCGGAGGAATGCGGATACAAGAAGGTGTGGCAGTACGATCTGGAGCCAAGAGTTCTCGTAGAGGTCGTTGACCGTCATCGATGAGGTCATGCCCATTCTCTCCTTGTTGGCTCTTCGTGTCAGACATTGGATTAGAAATAGACGGAGTAAAAATGGGATTATCAGCACTATCAATGGAATCTTCAAATAGATCAGTGATGAAAGCTTCAGTGGAGTCAAAGGACACAGAAGGACACAACAATACAGCTTGTGTTCAGAAGATTAAAAAAAGAAAAAGAAAGATAGAAATGGGATAAGAAAAGATTGGATCAATCGAAAGAATCTGGCCTTTGTTACCGTCCCCAGCAACGGCGCCAAAAACTTGACACGACTGGTATTGTGTTCTCGGAAGAGTACGTCCAAGTGTAGACGGTCGCGTCACGTTAAAACCGGTAAGACCGGGTCGAATCCCAAAGGACGGAAAATAAAGGCAAAAAGATCAAAATTGAATCCTAAAATGAAATAAAAGATGATTACTTTAAGAGTGAGGTTCTAATAGTCCTATTGAATTTAAATAAATAAAAGAAACAAATTAAAGGGAAGCGATAACTTAACTATATAGAATTAAAAACTGTTATATGGAATCAAGTATGAACAAGAGTTGGGAACATGTGAATCCACAAAGTACCAGCCACTACCATGATTTAACGAAAACAAACAATTGGGGTTTTCTTCTTTTGGTATTCCATAATTCAAAAATTGATTAAGTATCACATTCTAGACACTAAGTATGTGAATATCACATTCCTAGTGATTCAATGATCTCACTTATTTATGAAGGACTGGAATTAAACTTACTAACTCCATGAACAATAGTAAACAACTCGAGTATAAGATAATTGATATGTTTATCGAAATTGTTCATTGAGTTAACTAATCAAAAGAACTCTTATTCCAAAATCAGATTGCAATTTGAACTTATAAAGATCAATTTGGACTTAGTTTCAGAAATAAAAGTTACTGGAATACAAAAAGAAGTCAACCCAAGTCATGCACATATCAATCGATTGATATTATGTCAATCGATTGGTATGAAATGACTTTCAATCGATTGATTAAAGTACCAATCGATTGACTTGGAATCTATGTCAATCGATTGGATTCTGTATCCAATCGATTGACACTGATTCTTAAACAGAATCATGCCAGTGGCTGGAAACAATGTTTCCTCACATTATTCCCAACCAGAACTTTAGGCTAGCATCTTTTT
Source organism: Hydrangea macrophylla (assembly GCA_033977485.1). Lineage (NCBI taxonomy): Eukaryota > Viridiplantae > Streptophyta > Magnoliopsida > Cornales > Hydrangeaceae > Hydrangea > Hydrangea macrophylla. The sequence goes on from CM066987.1 coordinate 8,456,754, forward strand.
CACTTCGTGAATAGAAATAAATTGAGAAATTACATTAAAGAGAGACATGGATTAAAATTTGAAATGAAAATTTCTATTCCAAATCAACCTTACACTAAATTATAAAGAACTCACAACTAAACTAATACAGGATGTTAACACATGAAAGATAAACCTGACTCTGCACTGAACTCGACAATGTAGAATCTTGAGCTTGAAAAATTAGAGAAATCCTACAATACAAAAATACAAAAATAAGCCAACCGCCCAACCTCTTCACTCTCCTCTATATATATTGTCCAAATCACGAGCTGAAGGCGTCTAGGTTCACTCCATAACGGCTGGTCGTCGTCCTGATTGCTGAAATCTTGCTCCATTAACACAGTCTGTTTCCAGTTTTAACCAATCGATTGACAAAGGTATCAATCGATTGATTAAAGAATTCAATCGATTGGTAAGTATGTCAATCGATTGATCATGAAAAGAAGTCAATCGATTGATATAATGTCAATCGATTGATACCAAGACTTCATCTACATGTTTCTTCATTTATTCCTTTCAACTTGTTATTCATTTTAACTTCAGAACCTGCATTCAAAGAGCTAAACACAACAACATACCACAAAAAATACATCATTGTGTAAAGAAACGAATTAAAACACAAGTGCAGGTAACACTAGAGAAATGGGGTTAAATTCCGTCAATTTTTACTCTTTATCGAACTAATATTAAGCAAATATCAGCTCTCATCAATAAGTCATATCCTCTTGAATCTCTAACGGTTCTGGAATGATGACATGTCTTGAATCTGATATATAATGTCGAAGCATCGATACGTGGAACACATTATGAATATTCGCTAACTCTTGTGGCAATTCCAAGCGATAAGCTAATGGTCCTACTCGATTAAGAATCAAATACAGTCCAACATATCTTGGACTGAGCTTACCTCGCTAATCAAATCATGCTATGCCTTTCGAAGGCAATACCTTCAGAAACACATAGTCACACACTTCAAATTCCTGTGGTCTTCTACCTATATCAGCATAACTCTTATAGTGACTCTGAGCCATTTGCAATCGCTGTTTAATTAATCTAATCTTGTCAGTAGTAATTTGTACTATTTTCGGTCCCAAAAGCTATTTTTTACCAACTTCTGTCCAACAAAATAGCAATCTATACTTTCTTCCGTACAATGCCTCGTAGGGCGCCATTCCAATGCTAGTTTTAAAACTATTATTGTAAGAGAACTCAATTAAAGACAAGTGGGTCTTTCAATCGGCCTTGAAGTCCATTACACATACTCTCAACATATCTTCCAAAATTTGAATCACTCACTCAGTTTGACCATCGGTCTTAGGATGAAATGCAGTACTAAAATGTAAAGCTATCCTCATAGCCTTCTATAAACTCTCCCAAAATCTCGACACAAATCAGGTGTCGCGATCTGACACTATGGAACCGGTGCCCCATGAAGTCTAACAATTTCTCTGATATAAATCTCTACTAGCTTTGACGGATTCTTGGTCTTGATTGCTACAAAATGGACTAACTTAGTCAATCGATCAGCAATGACCCAAATACTATCATTTGACTTTATAGATCTTGGAAATCCCAATACGAAATCCATTGTAATATGTTCCCACTTCCACTCTGGTATCTCTAGAGGTTGTAGTTCTCCTCTGGGTCGTTGATGTTTCATTTTCACTTTTTGGCAAGTCATACATTTAGAGACAAATTTTGCGACTTCTCGCTTCATACCACTCCACCAATAAATTTCTCGCAAGTCTCGGTACATTTTGGTATTACCCGGATGTATTGAATATCTAGTGTTGTGACTTTCTTCCATAACTTTATCTCTTAAATCTCCAACCTTAGGCACACATAAACGGTTTTTATATCTCAAAACACCATCTTAAAAGATGAACTCTAGCCTTCTACCCTCATGTAATTCATCTACATCTTCTTTAATTCTGAGTCTAGAAGTTGATTAGTCTTGATTTTACCAATTAAACTCGACTGTGCCACAATTACAGCCATTAAACTACCTTCAATTTTAGGAATCACTTCAAGTCTCATTCGCTCAAATTCTTGTATTAACTTCTCTTGCCCCGTCAAAACATAAGCCAAACTCTCCGTTAACTTCTGACCCAAAGCATTGGCAACCATATTCGCCTTTCTTGAGTGGTATTAAATTTTAAATCATAATCTTTCATTAGTTCCAACCATCTTCTTTATCTCATATTAAGCTCCCTCTGAGTGAATAAGTATTTTAGACTTTTGTGGTCGGTGAAGATTTCACACGTCTCCCCATATAAGTAATGTCTCCAAATCTTCAAGGCGAAGATTACCACCACTAACTCCAAGTCATGTGTCGGGTAATTCTTTTCGTGAGGTCTTAACTGTCATGAAGCATAAGCTATTACCTTGTTGTCTTGTATCAGAACACATCACAAGCCTTGGTGAGAAGCATCACTGTAAATTATGAAATTTTCGGTGCTTGTCAGAATTGCAAGGATTGGTGTTGTAGTTAACTTCATCTTTAATTCTAAGAAACATTCTTCACATTCCTTGTTCCAGTCGAATGGTACATCTTTTCTCATCAGCTTTGTCATTAGAGTCGCAGTTCTAGAAAAATCTTTGACAAACCTTCTATAATATTCAGCTAACCCCAAGAAACTTTCAATCTCTGACACATTCGTCAGCTTTGATCAATTTATAACGGATTCAATCTTTTTTGGGTCCACAGAAATGCTCTCTTTAGAGATCACATGTCCTAAGAATGTGACACTTACCAATCAAAATTCGTTTTTCTTCAATTTTCTAAACAACTGTTTCTCTCGAAATCGTTGTAAAACTAACCTCAAGTGTTGCCCATGCTCCTCTAGACTCTTGGAATAAATAAAAATATCATCAATAAAGACTACCACAAACTCATCCAAATACGATTTGAACACCCTATTAATTAAATCCATGAAGGCGGCATGCACATTAGTAACCCCAAACGACATCACTAGAAATTCATCGTGTCTGTATCGGGTCCTAAAGGCTGTCTTCTCTACATCCTTGGCTTTAACTTTCAGTTGATGGTACCCAGATCTTAAATCAATTTTCGAGAAGACTTGTGCTCCCTGAAGTTGGTCGAAAGGTTGTCGATACATGGCAACGGATATTGTTCTTGATTGTTACCTTATTGATTTCTCGGTAGTCAATGCACATATGTATTATACCATCCTTCTTCTTTACAAATAACACCAGTGCACCCCATGGAGACACACTAGGCCAAATGAAACCTCTATCTAGCAACTCTTGTAATTGAATCTTTATCTCTTTCAACTCAACCGGTGCCATTCGATATGGTGATCGTGATATAGGTTGCATTCCCAGCACAACGTCGATGCCAAACTCAATTTCCCACTCAATCAATACACTAGGCAACTCCTCTGGAAATACATCCAGAAATTCTCTAACTATTGGAATATTCTCAAGTTTAAAATCAGGACCTCTAGTATCAAGTGCACTACATAAGAACCCACGATAACCCTTCTTTAATAAGTGACAAGCCTCAATAGCTGACACAATGTATGGTGGTGCTACAATACCCTTGCCTTGGAAATAAAATACATCTTGATTCGGAATACGAAATACTACCCCTTTATTGTTACAATCTATGTTCGCATGATTAGCCGCTAACCAATCCATACCCAATATAACATCAAAATGCTGAATTACCAATGGTACCAAATCAATGGTTAATTCTCTACCATTCATGTTAATCTCACATTTTCTAAACACACCTGAACTAACCAACAGAGCCCCCAACAATATTGTAATAGATAGAACATAATCTAGAAACTCTAATGGTTTATCTAGTTGCTTAGCAAAGTGGTGTGACAGAATGAGTGTGTGGATCCCAAATCTATAAGTACATTTGCTAGGTGTGAGCAAATGGAAACCATATATGAGATAGCAGTATTAGCTGGAGCAGTCTCTCTTGGCCTGGGCTGATATTACCTTGCCTCCCACTGCTCCTTCCTCGGTGGTTGTTGAACAATCCTCGGTGTAATAGTACTAGTTGCAGAAGAACCAGAAGTTGAAGCTCCTTGGCGCTTGGTAGGATAGTCTTTAGCTTGGCAACTCCTTGCAGGTAAAAGATCGACCTCTCATATCTATAACTTGATTTGGACAATTCTTGGCAATATGTCTTGGTTGTCAACATATGTTACAAGTGACCAGATTTGGGAGTTGATTACACCGTCCCCAATGAAACTTCTGACAAATCTGACACCTTGGTTTATTTCCACCAGAACCACTGTCAATACTAGCTATTGAACCACTCGAGCCCTGCCTCTTGGCACTTCCTTGACCACTAAACTGACTCGACCCAGACCTTTTGTTTTGTTGACTTGATGGTAGTGGCAAGTTTGGAGTGTACCGAGATCCCTCTTAGTGACAGAAGCAATATCTAGTGCCTTAGCATAGGTCTCTGACCGAAATACCGTCACTCGCCCTCAAATGTCACCTCGAAGTCCTGCCACAAACTTTATTGCCTTCACTTTCTCAGTCGTTACAATGTCCCTAGCAAACCTTGCCAAACTTGTAAATCGCGTCGAATATTCTTAGACTATTTTCCCCCCTTGTACCAACTCCATAAACTTTTGAGCTTTTTGATCCCCAAATGATTCCGGAAAGTATTGTTCGTTAAATATCTCAAGAAATTGATCCCAAGTAATCGATTGACCGGGTCCTAACTTAGTACGCCACCAATACTGCGCCTCATCTTTTAATGTGTCAGGGGAAAATAGAACTTTCTGTTCCTCCGTACACGATAACACCCTGAAGATTTTCTCCATATCAGAAATCTAGAAGTTTGCTCTCATCGGATCGGCTTTTCCACAGAATATTGTTGACTTTTATTTATGAAATTTTGATATGGTAACAATTTCCTCCCTCGGATTTGGATTCGGTTGTACCAGTCTTTCTTCTACCACATGAGTTTTAGCCACCCGGACTAATCCTTCAATTGCCCTTTAACTCGTTCCATCAAATTTGGGTTCTCACCTCCAGACATATTGCTTGGCACCCATATTATATTACACACACACACACATATACATGTTATTTTTAAAAAACACATGGCATGCTAATCAATAGTAAAAGTATGCTAAGTAAACATGTATGCATGATCATGTAACTATGTGTCGTTGTGTGCACACTACGTGTCGTACGTCTCTCGTTCCCAAAACTCTAGCCCATTGCTCTGATATCAAAAGTTGTCATACCCCAACTCACCCCAGTGGATTAGGGCACATGTAACAAGGCTATACGTACCCAAAAATACTCTAGTAAGCAAGAAACCATGTTAGTTATTAAGAAAAGCATGATTGGAACCAACATAAAGGGCTTGCTGTGACAAAATAGCCCCAAGGGCAAAATAGTCATTAGAAAAACTGATCAATTTTATACCAAAAGATAGGTCTTTGAGTCCCAGTTCTAACGTAAAAAACGGCGCATGAAACCGAGTTTTCTAGAAAGAGTTATGCACGTTTCCGTAACAGTCGACGTGCAATGAAATTTGTATGCGAATTGATCTGCTCTATGAACCCTGATCAATCCGACTTACTGTTTTCAGCAGAATGTCCCTCCAGAAGTCCGGATCAATCCAAGTTTTACAGAATGCAATTCTGCTACTAAAAACCCTATTTTTACCATTCCAACACATACCTAAACCAAGCCAAACATCATGAAACTTTGGGAAACCATTCCAAACACACTCCCAATCATTTTTTAAACCAAGCATGTAAAACATATACACAACCACAATTGGATCAAACCAACCATAAACTCAACTCCTTTGAATCAAAACAAGTTTTTGAAACACAATTCTCATCAAAGCCAGTATTCCACAAGGACTAGATGGTATTGAACCCAAAACTACAACTAACATCATATATATACAAAATGGAACTTGTCCAAATCACTTGTGACACAATCTGAACTTACCAAGATGGTTCAACTAAACAACTTGCACCCAACCAACCAAAACATGGAAATTTATACAAGTTTTCCCAAGTTTAACCTCAAAACCACCAAATTACAAGTTAAAGGATATAGGCTTCATAGATACAACATAGGTACCAACATTGTCATTAAAGGAACTATATTTTACTACAAATTTACAAGTTTAAAGAGAGTTCATATGCACGAGTCCCAAATCTCTCCCATTTCTAACCGCACGTTGTTTCCTCTCCGGGAATAGCTCCGAACCTGCGGTGGTTGTTATTTATCGCAATAGAAATAAGAAAATGGTTTTCTTAAGCATTACGCTTAGTTAATAAACTAACGTGCATTGGATGTCGTGAGCATGTATAATGCAACAATTTAAGCACGTAAGCATATATAATCACAGAATTCATGGGTTAATGGTTAACTCAGACCGGAAGACCATTTACTTGGCCGTGCGGTCACTTCTAATCCTTGAACTTCCGTATTTATCGGATTCTTCATCTTCTCCTTCCTTATTACTCCCAACAATGAACCATTACTCCCAATCATTCATTGACCACTTAACATATAAGCACATAGCCACATAAACATGATAATTTCATACAAAATTAACAAGAAGTTCTAGTATCTAGCATGAATTCAACCCCAATCTCTAGAATTAGCACTTCCTAATTATCAACTTAAGCATAAGACATGTACCACATCCAAGCTTAGGTTAGAAAACTTACCTTTAACAAGTTCTACCCAAAAATCAAGCCAATATGTGCAGGTTTTTATCAATTCCTAGCCCAAAGTTCACTCCGGAGTAACTCCTACATGAACTCGGCAGACCGCGTGTCACCGATTAGTATGAGCTACCAAAATTAAATGATTAAAATGTAAATTAAAGGTATAAAAATGATCGTCTCACCTCCACGAGTCCGAATACGACTTCAGTTCGTGAATTGGATGAACGGCGGCGACAACACGACCAACAAACTGCGCCGGCATCTCGTGTTCTCTCGTCGGCTCTATTTCTTCTTTATTTTCTGTAAATTTTGAGACTCTCTCAATCTGTTGACACCCACACACTCACATGCAACTAATATTGAGGTGTCAACATCTCATTTTTCCTATCTTTCCATTTACACCCCCAATAGTTTCTAAGCTCTTATTATGAAATCCCCCAAACATTTCATTAAATACCCAATTATCTAAATGAGTATTTTTCTAAGTACCGTATGGGTCCTGACACAGTCCCAAATATTTTGTGAAGTTGCTATCGTACCTACTAATTATGAACCATTTTCATTTATGCCCTTATTGATAACAACTAAACTAATACCAAATGCTATCATATAACATCATAATATTAAAGCATCCTTAAACAAGTATTCATGTATTCATATAAAGGCCATTAACACACAAGCTGCAAATTTTATTACTCGGCTCTTCACTGGATCCCATTTCATTACCTTTCCCACCTCACTAGGGACTTTTGCAATTGTGTCCTTTACCGAACACTTTCCATGGGCGAGTCCAAGCCTCACTTTAATCCATTTTTATACACTAATTATGACAATTAATGCATATCAATATAATTATTAACCCTTATTCCAGGTACGGGTGTTGCAGAAATAGAGAACTCATTTGGATTGAAATAATAGTTATATGGGTAAATTACATTTTGTACCCTTATAGTTTGGTTGTAATATCATTTTGGTTCCTGTAGTTTCAATTTTATCCTTACAGCTTCTGTTTAGGTTCAATATAGTCCCTTTAAAAAAAATATCCTACAATTTTTGACAGAAATAAGTCATGCAATGCACAAGTAAGATATTATTAGGGGCATAATGATAAATTTACCAAGAGAAATTACACTTTAGACACATATATGAAACCTAAATCTGTCAAAAATCGTAAGAAAATTTGATGAGTGGATTACATTGAACCTAAACTGAAACTGTATATATGAATCAAAATGACATTACATCTAAACTACAAGAGTGTAAAGTGTAATTTACCCTAGTTATACTAATAGGAGACAACACCCAATAGGAGAATAGAACCGATTAAGAAAAAAATGAATGCAATCTCGAGGAAGGAAAGCCGCCAAAAAAGGAAAAGAAAAAGTCCTAAGAAATCTTAGGGAATTAATCCCTTGAGTGCATCTTAAAACAGACAATTGGTAAATCCACCAAAAGAAAACTTTTTTTTAAGAACACCAAAAAAAAAAACTCAATAGCAATTAACGTGACATATAATCATAAATATAATATCCCAAAAAATAAAAAAAAAAATAAAAAAAATAGGACTCTCATGGACGGACCCAAAAAAAAAGTGACATATATACCAAAGTTATTAAAACTCTAAGAAAATCATTTAAGTAAAAGTGTACCGATTGATAAAAGTGTAAAACATTATGGGGATCGGTGCACTTATATATATATTGTAGACATATATATATATGTAATGTGTTAAATATATTATTCAAGCATGAAGGAACACAAAAAGGAACTAGTTTTTCTTTCTCTTTTCTTTTCCCTCACAAAAGCATGAACCAAACAGAGCATTAAAGTGTAACAAATTTTTAAAAGAAGATGTGAAAACATTTTTTCACAATAATTCAAAATAAGTGATTGGTGCCCAATAGCCCACAGGCCACACCTCGTTTCTTATTATAGGTTTTTCTTCTTATTTGAGTGTCTATTTGGAAGTGCTTGGAATAAGTTCCCAATCTCGCACTCTATCTGTTGAGAATGTCTGTCCCACATCGGGGACTTATAACTTAGCTACTCAATATATAAGTTCAAGGGGCTACTCAATATATAAGTTCAAGGGCCAATTGATTTTGGATTGGTAGCTCCAATTTAACATGGTATCAGAGCAGGTTATCGTTGGGCCCAATTCGTCCACGTGTGATCCACGTCACCCTATCTCAATAATCCACGTGTTTGGCTCTCAATCATGCCACACGTGCAGGAGCGTGTTGAAATTGTCCCACATCAGAGATTTATAACCTAGCTACTCAATATATAAGTTCAAGGGGTTACTCCATCCATCGACAATTGGTTTTGGGATGAATGCTCCAATTTAACATGGTATCAGAGCAATGATTTTTGTGGCCTAAACTCCTTGCTCATTCTAGCAAATTTTTTATTGTTTGTTCATTCAACAAACACAAACCCATCATTAATCATCATTCCATGGCAGACAAAGAGAAAAATCCATCCTCTTCTATCCATGAAGAGCCAAATCATCCTTTGTTTCTTCATCACTCTGATCATCCTGGAGTGGTGTTAGTTTTTAAGTTCCTAACTGAAGAAAATTACAATACTTGGAGTCGTGCTATGATCATGGCTTTGAGTGCAAAGAACAAGATTGGTTTTATTAGTGGGACTACATCAAAGCCGACCAACTCTTCAAATCTCCAACAATGGAGTCGTTGCAATAACATGGTATGGTTGCTGAATTCCTTATCAAAAGAAATATCTCATAGTGTTATTTATTGTGAATCAACATATGAGATTTGGACAGATTTGAAGGAGAGGCTTGCACAAGTCAATGGCCTACATCTCTATCAAATTGAAAGTGAAATACACGTTGTTCCATACCTGCTTGTTCTTGTGGAGCAATGAAAGAGGTTATTCAATACCAGCAAAGTCAGAAAACTATGAAATTTTTGTTGGTCTCAATGAGTCATACTCAGCGATATGTGGTCAGATTTTATTGATAGATATTCCATTACCGACTGTCAATTGAGTGTATTCCCTCGTTCTTCAAGAAAAGTGTCAGAGAGTAATGACCTCGAATAAAAAATTTTCTTCAGAAGCAGCTGCCATGACAACTAAAAGAAATCCAAATATACAAGCATGCCGAGAACACAATAATATGGGGAAGAAAAAGGAGCGTCCCAAATGCTAACATTGTGGCTAGGTTGGACACAAAATAATTGAAACATGCTATCACATCCATGGGTTTCCTGCTAATTATAGAGGGTGTAGACTAGAATCAAAGGGTAAAGCAAATCATTTTTCTTCGGACAAAAGGGAGCAATCAAGTGGTGTTTCTTTCACCCAAGAACGATACCAACAACTCTTGGGCCTTCTAAATAATACTAATAAGCCACCAGCCATGGCAAATAATGTAGGTAACACATTTGCAATGACCAATCTGTTAGGTGAAAATCTTTGTCTCTCTTCATTTATTATAAATACCCCATAGATCCTTGATAGTGGAGCCACTGATCACATGGTTTGTTCCCCAAATTTTTTTGCTTCTTCATTTCAAGTACATGGACAAACTGTCAAATTGTTGGATGGATCATTAGCTCCCGTGACACACATTGGTTCCATCACCTTTTCTTCATAATTGACTTTGACTGATGTCCTTTGTGCTCCTTTTTTTCATTTTAATTTAATCTTAATCAGTAAACTTTATCAAAATTTGCACTGCTCAATAACCTTTTCCGCTGATTCTTGTGTCATACAAGACCAACGCTTGAGGATGATGATTGGGAAGGGAATTGAATGGGAGGTGTATACTACTTCACCAAACCCAAGGAAGTTGTATGTCAATTAGCTAAATTTTCTTCTTCCCAATTGTGGCATCGTCGTTTGGGTCATCTTTCTAATAAAGTTTTGCAAATTTTTTCTAATAATGTTTCTGAGATTAAATCTTTGGATGTTGGACATTGTTTGGTTTGTCCTTTGGCTAAACAGACAAGACTCAAATTCCCTTTAAGTTGAATATCAACATGTAACAATTCAAATGGAACAACAGCTGATATCAGAGCAGGTTATTGTTGGGTCCAATTTGTCCACGTGTGCTCCACGTCACTCTATCTCAGTAATCCACGTGTTTGGCTCTCAGTCATGCCACACGTGCAGGGGCGTGTTGAGAATGTCTGTCCCACATCAGGGACTTATAATCTAGCGACTCAATATATAAGTTTAAGGGGCTACTCCACCCATAGCCAATTAGTTTTGGGTTGGAAGCTCCAATTTAATGCTATCTGGTTTTTATGAGAACCAAGGTTGTATTGGTTTTGACGAGAAAAATAATTTTTAAGAGAGTTATTTGACTGGCGCTGAACTCAAGTGGAAAAAACAGACAATTACGGAGCCAGGAATTATTTGTTTATTTATTTATTATTATTATTTTTATTTTTATTTTTTTTTGGGGGGGGGGGGGGGGGGGAAGCAGTGCGGGGGTTCGTCTCCGAATTTTTTTTTTTTGGGGTCCATTTATACATACTTGATAATAAGATACGGTGTCAAATTGCGTTTATTTGATAATTATATTATCTTTTTGGTTAATATTTATACATTTTGGTGTCTATTTATCAATAAGATATGATGTCAAATTGAGTTTAGAACACTTAATTGTGGTACTGGGGTAGACTACACATTTGGGCTAAAATATCACATGTACTAAAAAAATTCTCAAATTTTGGGGAGGAGTAGATTACATTTGGGTTAAAATAACACATATATTACATTCTTTTTTTTCCCCCCAAATTTAGGGGGACTAGACTATAATTTGACTAAAATATCACATATACTAATAAAATTTACCAAATTTTGGAGGGACTGCAGCCTGGGAAAAGCCCACCTTTACATCCGCCCATGGTTGTGGAATACTTTGAATTTAGAGAACCGATTCTTTGGCTCCCTAAATGCCACTAAGTTCTTTATGCTGCCCTTAATGAGAACAGTAGTGTTTAGTTCTTCTGGTCAGGATGGATCCAAGTTGATGTGACACAAGTTGATTACAACATTTAATTTTCAAGGTTCGGAAATGTTAGATGCACAAAAAATATGTACAATCAAATGCACAACCTGCTTAAAATTGTTGGACTTCGTGCTCAAAAGTCTGTACACACAAAAAGACAAAAAAGGGATGTACAGTTTTTTCAGCACGATGTCCAACAATTTTAAACTGATTGTGCATTTAATTATGCATTTTTATTGTGCATCTAGCATTACTCTTCAAGGTTATGTTAAGAGGACCCATCTGACAGTCTTGTCACTTGTGGCCTTGTGCTTTTGATCAAAGGTGTCTACATGTCTCTTTTGTGTTTGTGTGTGTGTGTGAGACAGAGAGAGAGAGGGGGACATCTTTAGACTTTAATAGACCATATAGCTGTTTGCTCAAGTCTTCATGGCAATGCAAATTAACAATCAAACTAGAGGCACAACTCAAATTCATTAACTCAAATGTCAAGGTACGTTCGTCTCTAAAAGAAAATGTCAAGGTACTACAATTACAAAAAAAATACATGGGGAACAATTTAAAGAATTGATCGTCACAATATCCGGTGAAGCTCATTTATTATTGTTTTCACTTTGTCGTATATTTCTCTCTATTTTTCTTTTTAATTACCTTTCATTTCTAGTTCCTCATCTGATCTTTGTACACACTTACCTAATGTCTCTTTGGAGTTTTGTTTGCAATTGCAAATGTTATGTTAATCTAGCAATCTTTGTCCTCATCTTCATCATAGTCGAAAGGTAGTGGTACTGACTTGAATGCCCGGAACTTCCCAACATTATTCAGATGTTCATTTTCCAATCTATTTGGTCAACAAAGAGAACAATCAGCATTAAGAAGAGAGAATCAATTAGAAACAACTTATTTTATTTGTAATGTGACTTTTTTTATATAGAAAAGAGAAAATGTTTGTATTTATGTATTCTTAAGGTTTTATTTCGTTAATGGATTTAGTGAGAGGAAGGAAAATAAAATACTAAGGTTCTGTTTGGTTCACGAGTACAATAAGGAAAAAGAAAGGAAAACACTAAGGCTTTGTTTGGTTCATGGATTTCGTGAGGGAAAAGAGAGGAGAAAGGAAAATAAGATGAAAAAAATAGTCAGATCCGTACAGTAAAAGGAACTAGTTTTCTATATATCTTGTTTCCTTTTTCCCTCACGAAATCCCTGAACCAAACAAAGCCTAAGGAAAATATTTCCATTGTTTGGTTACCAAGGAAAATAGGAAGGAAAAGAAAATATAACGGAAAATAAATTAAAAAAAAATGTTGAATTTTTTGAGTCACTTTCCTCCATTTTTCTCGAGTTTTAAAGTTTTGGAAAATTTTAACTCTTAGTACTATTTAAGTGTGGAGAAATACACAAGGGAACTAATTTTCCTTTCTCTTTTCTTTTCCTTCAATGAATTCGTAAAACAAACGAAGCCTAAGGAAAACACTCTTCTTTGTTTAGTTAGTTAGGAAAACTTAGAGGAAAGTAGAAGGAAAAGAAAATATGATAAGAAAGAAAATTGAAAAAAAATTTAAACACTGTTACTATTCTTTCTCTTTTCTCGAGTTCCTATTATATCTTAAAAAAAAAATGTTTATATTTAAGTATAGGGAAAAAAATACTAACAAAAACACTAGAGAAAAAGCTCTCCTTGTCGTTTTCCTTTTCCTTTTTCTTTTTCTTCTCTAAATCTGTAAACCAAACAGAACCCACAGAGGAACGAGAAATTGTAGAGAGGGACAAAGTAAAGTACCTGAAGAAATTCCAAATGCCACGACGAATGATTTCTAAAACAGCAACAATTGCAATCAAGGCCCGTCCATGCAAGAAACCAACACCAAAGTTCAACACTGTTTGCAGCCATGCAAATCTCAACAAAACATTCAAAACCTGCAAGTTCAGGTAACTTAGCTGTTAATGCAATATTATAGAATTCATAGAATGCTTTGTAGGTATAAATGAGTAAATCCTGTAGAATTCAGAGATTGCTTGGTTGGGTAAATACCAAGGCTCATTTTGGTTCTTGGGTTTAGTTGGGGAGAGGAAAGGAAAAGATAGGAGAAATCAGTTTCTTGTTTTTTTTTTGGTTAATGAGGAAGACAGAGAGGAAGATAAGAAGAAAAACGGACTAAAGATTTGGAATTCGCACGTCACTTCCTATTTTCTTGAATTCCTATAATTTTTGAATTTTTTTTTTGTTTAGAATGGACAAAACAAGGGAAAAAGTTTTCCTTATCCTTTTTTGTTCCTTCTCATCATTATATTTTTTATTTTTAAAGTCACTTCTCTTCCTCTTTTCTTAAATTTCTATTTTTTTTCTAATGTTATTTGAACATGGAAGAAAACACTAGAGAAACAGTTTTTCTTCTTGTTTTTCTCTCTCTTTTCTTTTCCTAGTCTAAGTCCATGAAACCAAGTGGACATAAAGAATTTATATAATGCTTTGTTAGGTAAATACTAATGGTTTGTTTGGCAATAACTTTTGATTACGCTATTTGATCATAGAATGTCCAAGATATATAGCTTTTAACCAATTGAATTGCAAAAGCTGGTTTGCCACTTTAGGAAGATCAATAATCTCTTAAGGACTCAAAAAGTTGTTGCCAAACACGGCCTAAAGAATTCATATAATGCTTTGCTGATTACTCTTCTTGTAGACTCACCATAGCTACAATATATACGCTTTTGTGAGGGATAAGAAGTTTGTCCCTCAACCAAGGATTCTTGGAATTCTTTTGAAAAAGTCCCCAATCTACAAAGATGTCCCAATATGTACCAAAGATTGCTGCTGTGACTGAGGCAATCCAAGCTATGAGCCTCCAATTGTCCCCTCTGTTAAGAGTATAAGTTGTTCTCATACTAATTGCTACTATTGCTGAGAAATATTTCAGCCCATCGAGTCCAAAAATTGCCCATCGTTTCTCTTCACATAGGCGTCTGAGGCACTGAAAAGGTAAACTATTTTTCAGGCATTTGCGAGTATATAGAAAGACTAAAATGTGTTTTGTTGCAACTTTTGAAGTTCATTTGTATTGTAATTTGCAACTTTTTTTTTGCTAATCTGTTGTAGTTTGCATTAGGACAATTAGTCTTATTCTAGCTATGATTTTTGGTATGAAGAGTGTTTGGGAAACTGCAAGTTCAAAAACTCTGTCCGATAATGTTGCGGTTTTCTACTTTCTATTTTTTTTTTCCTGAAAACGAAAACTGTGAACTTTTTTGTGTTCATTATTTTGAAAATGAAAAATGTAAACGTATTTGGTAATTGATTTCATTTTTCTTTTTGAAAACAAAAAACAAAAATGTATTAGGACTCGATCCTATACAAGAAATAGACACTCACCAAACTTGGTTATCACAATAACTAGATAAAAGTTTGGACTTGGACTGACCCAGATCCTATTTTGGATATTCCCAGTGTAGTGACCCGGAGATTAGAAACGTATAATAAAAAAAAATTATTTCATTTTCATCGAAGGAAAATACCATATTTTAGATTTTAGCAGTATAATTTTTAACCGAGTGTGTGAGTAGAGGCGTGAGCCTACCACATGGGATAACTTCCCAATTGATACTTGGAGCCCAAATATAATTTGTACACAATGTGTTCGTGTATGTGTGTGTGGGTGCTTGGTGGCCAAGTATCCCAATATCTATATATATACACCCCCTCCCCTTCATAACCCAGCAAACTCTCTGCCTCTCTCTCTTTCTCTTTTTCTCTCTCTCTCAGTTTATACACAACACACATATAGAACTATATACACACACACATACACACACATATATTTACATATACTCATTCAAGAGAGTTTGAATTCAAAAGCTTGGGTCATCATATTACTGTTGGAATTCTGTTTGGGTAAGCTTCTAATATAATTCCTTGTATTGATTTCAGTTCATATTAGTCTATTGATATATATATATATATATATATATATTTGATACACACATATATATATATATATATCTTGTTAAGGGTCCAAAAATAGCGAGTAGAAAAATTGTAACGAAAACGTGATTTCTTTGTATAAAATGAAGGATCTCGATCCCACGAGGCTCTATTTTGAATTTCAGAAGTTCAGAAGCTAGCTCATAGCGGTTGCGACGAACGAGCGAATTAAAGCTTGTCGCTGTTTGTTTTTTTAGTTATTTCGAGAGCTACGATTTGATTCATGAAATTCTGATTTCATATTTGGAATCTACACGAAAAACGATGAATTTCATATATTGAAAGTACTGTTTTGATTAAGTTTAAAAAATTATTTATATAACAGAGCTCGAAGAAGATAACAAAGTTCGCACGCGCGATCAGTGCTTTTTTCTGAAATTTGTTTTAAATGTTATTACGAGCTTACGGTATAAATTCACCCACGTGACCTGCGCGAGCGAGGGCCCGTGCGAGCGACCTGAGGCAGTTTGGTAAAAATTTCTATTTTCTTGTACTTAGGTCTATATCGCGCTAAGGGACCTTGTACTCTAAGCTTTGTGAGTTGTACTTTACTCTAATACTAGTTGTACGTATACTTAGAGGTGTTGTACATCACTAATATTGGTATTACTATTGACGATAGTCATAACAGATTGAGTGATTCCGGATTCTTTTTCCGAATGCTTATTCTATCATCTGTGAACAGTAGTTCCATATATATGACCCTCAATAAAGTTGTATAATATGTAAACCAATGCATTATGGGATTTGATACTTGTTATATGCCTTAAGTGTTACATGGCTTGATAAGTTTTATGTGTTTACTTGGTTGATTTCATCATGCCTATTGTGTCGCTTTAAATTGATAGCATATTATGTCGCTTTAAATTGATAGCATGTCTTGATATGTGACTTATGAAATATTGAATATGTCCTGATGCTTAGAGCTCGCATATGTTATAGCATTTCATAAGCATGAGCATGGACACAAAAATCATGAAAAATGGTTTTGGGATGAAAGACCTTAGAGGCTTTCGATTTTGAAAATGAAGATCTTAGAGACTTATAGGTTTTGAAAAGGGAAGACCTTAGAGGCTTTCGTGCATAAAACCCTCTTGGAGGATTTTGTTTTTGCAAATATAGAAATCCCGAATTTTGTGGGTAGACGTGTGAGATTTGTACCGCTAGAAACTCGAATTGCGAAACGTGTTAAGAAACCCCTGTAACGTTGGAGGCTAGGCATTCGTGTAATTCATAAGGCCCAAAGTCCCACACGTTGAAGGCTAGGCCTCCATAAATGGAAGCCCTTGGTCTGGGTAATGATATTGATGATCGAGAGTGAGTGTTTTAGGGTATGAAAATGGTTTACATGCATAACATTGACATTCATTACACTCATGCATATTATATAACAAATGTTGTTGTATGGTGATATAACTATACAAGCCTCCATGGCTTATGGACTATATAAACCCCTTTTTCAGGAGACTTGAGTTAGGGCAAGGCTGGAGTAGAGTTTACTCGTGAAGACCCCGTTTGGGGAAGAAATTGTGAGATCGTGATACGTTGTATTGATTTCAGAACATTCTTAAAAACCTTGGGTTTATTTTAAGAGTTTCCAAGGTTTGAGAAAAAGAAAGTAGTTCATTGTATTACTTTTCGATATGTGAAACCAAACTTGAGTTTCTATTTAAAACTTGTATAGAAGAAGTATGTTAAATGTTTATCAGATCTATATGTTTTTCGCTGCACTGTTGTTCATTTGATGAACCGATAAAGATTTTCTATTTATGTCTTTTAAATTGACAAGCAAAGCTTTTTAAAAGAATAGTTTAATGCTTTCGCTATCGTTTTACTCAAATCCGTTAGTCTATAAGGATTTTGATTTCCCATCAAAGATTTCGAAAGGCTATTCTATGCTTCCGCAGTAACCCTCGGAGTCTAGGACTCGGGGCGTTATAAAATGGTATCAAAGTTTTGAGGTTTCAAAATTTAAATATTTCAGAGCTTTGGAGTTTAAATGATTTTAAAGTTTAAATGTTTGTTTTTCTAAAGAGAAAGTTTTTCAGGTAAGCTTCAGGCCTAGGACTCGGAGCATTACAAGTTTGTTTAGTTCTTCTGCTTTAATATTTTAATTAACACCTCGTCGTCGGGATCCGTGGCGGGGCGGGGCGTCATACCTAGACATGCCCTAAGTTTTCATGGCAATCCTAAACACAGGCTCTTAGTTGGGTTGAGTGTGCTCGTAATCAATTTCACATAAGAAATGGTAGTCTTCTTCCCCACCCCCCTTAAAACAGAGAAATTACTCTTTTTTTAGTTAGATTGCGAAACACTCTTCTCCATTTATTTGTTTTTATACACTTTCTATACATCTTTCTAGTACTCTATTGAGAAAGATAATATTAATAAAGGATCTCTAATTTTCATGACAATCCAAAACACAGGCTCTTATATGATATGAATATTTTGGTACTAATCAATTTCATTCACAAATGAAATGGAGTTATAAGGATCAATTGTCATATTGGCTTTTGATTTGACTTCCAATGAACATAGTGCACATTACCTGAAGTAGGCGTGACCAATAGGGAATTGCAGCCACAATGTAATAGAAAGTGTTGTAAATACTACTAGCATTGCAAGTATTTTCTCTGAGCTTGTAATTACCCCACCCATAGTAGCATATGTAGAACTCCATACTTCGAAGTGCTTGAACCTGAAATATGATAAACAACAATTTATATATAACTATTTCAGAAAAAAAATACAAATTATGATTGGAATTTATGCTCCGTTTATTTCTGTGTAAAAGATTTTCTGTTGTTTGGTTGTTCATAAAATAGTTTACGAAGATTTTCAAGAAATGCAAGTAACTTAAAATGCCGAAAATGATTTACTGGTAGAAAAAAAAAATTTGCTATCCATTTTCGGGACAATATTTTGAAGTGAAATGATTGTGTATATGTATATATCTATATTTATTTGTGTATATATATGTATATGTATATGTGTATTCAGTTATTCACACATTGTCGTGTATATACACTTTACATTCACATTCACATTGCATGTATGCATACAAACGTCTATGAATGCACTTATTACTTTATATATACTCACGAGAACATCTCCGGCATAAAAACTTAATCGAACCGTGAAATTACACTAAATCGAACCATAATTCATCGGTTTCTCTGAAAAATTGGATCTAACCAAACTGAACCAAACCAATTAAATAATTTACACCCCTAATTCATATATGGATAGTCGGATACAGGTTATTAGCAGATAACTGTATTCGCCCTTATTAAAGTGCATAAAAATATTTTTTTTGTTACTTGTAATGTTTCTTTCAAGCATCAATCGGACATCGAAAACAAGAGAAATTTATTTATTTATTTTTATTTTAAACATTTTACATGAAAAGTGATTTTCAACTTAAAACATTTTACATCGAAACAAATGAAGCGGTGAAGCATATAATTTTTAAGTCATTTACAGACCTGACTAGTTAGCTGCTCTGCCAAGAAAAAATCGGGAAGTGTCACCTGCAAAATAAAATTAGAAATTTAGGCAAAAGTCCCTAGAAGTAAGTGTCAAGAATTTAAAGTCCAATTTTGATTCTAAATTTGTTAAAAAGTCACTGAAAGGTAGAGTTAAGTGAATTTCACTTAATATTCATGTATGTCAAGTGAAATTTCACTTAATGTTTTTGTATGGAGGATCTTTCCCCAATCAAGAATCTTAATCATCCTTAACTCTAATTTTTTTTTTAAAATTTTTTTTTTATCATAATGTCATTTTCACTAATTGTCCATAAATTTTAGATTCTTGAAATTTTTCTTAAGGCTATAAGTTGTTCATAGATTGAGGCTCTATGAACAAAAACACTGAAGAAAATGCTTTCTTCGTTTGAGTGATAACAAATGCAATTAGAAAAATAAGAAAGAAAGAAAAGAAAATAGGGTAATTTTATTTTAATTTATATTAATTATTTTATTATTATTTTTTTTAATTTTGTGATTTACTTCCATCTTTTCTTGAGTTCATGACATAGTTACAAAATTAATGGGAAATACAAATACTATAAGCATGGAGTAAAACAATAGAGAAATACTTGGGAAAAAAGTTTTTTTTTTTGAATTTTTTTTATCCTATGTCTAATATACACACAAAACAAAGCCTTAGTTTAGGCAAAAAAAAAAAAAATGCCTTTGTTTGTTTGATTAGAAAAGAAAAAACAAAGGCACAATATATTGACAAAATTGGAATTTTATGAGTCATTAATTTGTGTTCATCTACGTTGGAGGGTGTTTGGCAACCGTATTGCTATGCGAGCCCAATCCAAAAAAAATTGCAATTGGCCCTCTCAAAAGACCTCTGTAGAAGGCAATTGTTGGATTGGCCTAACATAAGGGCTTGCATGGTAATGTTGTGGTTTTTGTTTTTCAGTTTTTATTTTCATTTTTTGTATTGATATCTGTGCCTAATTCAATACAAAAAATGAAAACCAAAAACCACAACGTTATCATACGAGCCTTAAGCTATTCTCAAATGGGTACTCACTATATTTTGAAAATTTTCACTTTTCAAAATAAAACACCTTCAAAAATTATTTTTCTATCTTGCTTTCAACTTTTCCTTCTATTTTTTGTGAACCAAAAAGAGCATAAATAATCGACACATTTAAAAAAAAAAAAAAAAAATTACCTTGTAGAGAGGGGCACAGATACATCGAAATACACAAACGAGTAAGAAAAAGCGACTTGATCGATATATGATATTGAATGGGCAGATCAATATGACAATCACAAGCTGCAGAGAACAAAGCAATATTAGTCTTTTGATTAGTGTATTTCTAGCCAGTTTAACAGTGAATCGATAACTGATCATATGGTTTAGTTCTTTAGTTGGACCGCTTGTGCATTTGAATCTTCAAGGGTTAATGTGAACCCATGCATTAAACTTGATAATTTCGACTGAATCATCAAGAGCCAGTTAAAATAACAGTACTTGTCGAAAAATCGATGTAAACTTTACATTTAAAAATAAAATATCAATTGTTGTGACATAATTAAGTTTACTACTAATATTTATTTATTATAATATAAATATATATATATATATATAAACGTCATACGTTTATATATTTTGTAGCTTACTTATATCTATGGCACAAAATTCACTAGGCTAATGCTAGTGTCGGAGTAACAATGGCTAATACTAGACTAAAAAGTATCGCTAAAATCTTTAGTGACAAAAATTGCTCTGGCATTAGCCATTGTTACTCTGATAATAGCATTAATCAAATCACTAACTAATTCAATTTGTTCTTTTGAAGATTAAACCAACGAACCATAAATTAGTCGCTTGTCGGGTGTGTTTGGAAATGCCTAAAACATGATCAGTTCAGTTCAATTCTCACATTTACCTACTTTTTGTAAAAGCCATGTCTAAGTTGGTTTTCAAAAGGACCGGACGTTTTTAAGTTAGACACGAACTCTTATGCGGCCAAAGAGTAGCTTTACAACTATGTTATACCCAGACCCTTCATAATAAATGGAGTAACCCGTGTCCGAACACGACATTTGGATAAGGGTACTTTTCTCTCCGTTCGAAATAGTATAAAATCTTTGAAAACTGGACGACCCGAGTTTGTACCCGAGTCTGGCTGGGTATCAGAGCTTCAGAAACACTATACAAGTCTAAAACATGTTCTTTTCTGCACTCCAGAATCGGTTCTCATTTTTATATATAGAGAACCTTAAATAAACACACACACACACCCAAAAAAAAAATGTAGGGAAAAAAAATCTAAGAAAGTGAGAATTTAATGGCTACTTACAACTACTAATCCAAGGGGTACAAGTTCAGTGGCTGCGCTGAATTTGAGTGTTTCTGGATCCATTTCCATATCAAGGTTTGCTATCACACTGGCTAAGGCTAGTACTGAGAGACCAAAGCTGATGAGAAGAATTTCTCTATAACCCAACGCAGTTCCTTCCTTGAATCCAAGTATAAATGTATAATTGACTTTGTATCTCCTCCAGAAGTATATATTTGCAGCATACATCAGCATGTGAAGAATAGCAAATCCAAATAAGCTGTGAAAATGCAATTACTTGTTAGTTTGCAGTTTTCTGTTTTCAATTTTTAGTCTTCAGTTTGGTACCCTTATTGTTTTTTGTTTTTTGTTTTTTTTTTTTTTGTTTCCCTTTTCTTAAAAACGTTTCCAATTTTTTGTCCAGATAACGATAACAAAGAAAATTCGTTTCCTAATTAATCGAAAACGGGCAACCATGTGGCTTAAGAGATGTCGACTTCGACTCTCCTTCAATGTAAAACGAAAAAGGGCATGCAGCCCGGACTTTGAGCTCAACGGCCTGAAGGTAGCCCAAGTCCATCCCCATTGAGGCCAGACCATTCACCATCCCCTACGCCCGATAAGTCCAAGCTCGTGTGCAACCTCAGTGTGGCCTGGACCATGGAGATAGCTCATATGGAGAAGGTGTGAGCTTGCACAAGTCCAAAGTCCATTGATGCAATTATGGAAGATGAACGTGCATAGACACAAATAAAGTTCTTTAGAAATATTTTATACAAAATAGTCTAACCACTACGTGTAGTCATTGGTCCACATGGACAATGTTATTATGCTAAAATCAAACGTAAATCAATCACAAAATGGTACAATGTTGGGATGAATGCAATTGGTCCAGGTATTGTACAGATAGCCAATCCTTGCGTGCATGACTAAATGTACCGTACATAAGAATGCTGTATCTACATAAAGAACATCACCCAAGTATTGTCACCAAAATTGTTTGGGAATGACTGAAACATGTTCAGAAAGAATCAGGTTCAAATCAAGTGTCACCTTGTATTAGTTCTTATGAAACCAATGTTATATTGATTTGATAAAGTACTGTCCAGTGCACGAGGCTCCTGTCGTTGCGAGGTCTGAGGAGGGTGAGATGTACGCAACCTTACCCCTACAAGTAGAGAAGCTGTTTCCAGATTCAAACCCGTGACCTCCAGATCACAATGGAGCAACCTTACCGTAGCGCCAAAACTCCCCTCTACTAGACACGAACTATTATTTACCCAAAAAGCATTTGCACATCTTAAAAATAGTTATATACACAAATGTAGAATTTGGAACTGGTTCTTTTCTTCACCAAACAGACTTGCAAAAAAAAAAAACAAAAACAAAAACAAAAAATAAAAGAGACTTACCTATAAAGTGGAAACAAACTTTCCATGTATTGCATTCTGCCTTCTTCATCTTCTTGATCTAGAATACCGCGAACATGAATGGTCAAGCCAATGGCCACTATGAGAGCTATTGTACAGCCGACAAGGAAACCTGAATTTTCCAATACATATTCAATAAAGGTTAAACAAACAGAAAATACATTCAACGGTAATATATATAAATATATACTCCCTCCGTCTCATAATAAGTGTTCACTTCCATTTTGCACATTGGTTAAGAAAGTTGTATTATATTATTTTTTTTTTTGTTCATTTAAGGTCAATTTCCAATTTTACCCTTAGATGTGATTGGTGTTTGACTTTTTGCTTGCTTTGGGACCACAAATAAATGCTACTTTGTCTTTATTATAAAGATAGTTTTGGAAAATAAGTAAAAGCTATATGCCAATTTAGGAAAGTGGACACTTAATATGGGACATTCAAAAAATAAAATATAGACACTTATTATGGGACGGAGGGAATATATATATATATATATATGAGGATTTTAAATGGACCTTAAAGGGTGGATTTGGGACAATCGACTTTTAGTGACGAATAATTTGCCTCATGTCGTTTTGAAAATTATTTTGAAATCATCAATTTAATGAGGCAGTGTTGGCTTTTTTGTTCAATTAAAAATGCATATTTTTAGATGTAGAGGACTAGTAGAGATATACATATACAGTTTCTCCGTCCTATTTTATGTGTCTTCTTTTCTTTTTTGGGATATTCTAAAATTGTTTTTCACTTTCCTATATTAGTATGCAAATTTTACTTAGTTTTCCAAACTACCATTCCTTGCAATCAACACCAAAACAAAACAAAAAAAGAAAGTACAATGATTATGGGCAATTGTGAAAAGTAGGTACATATTCTTTTTGTCCCCATAAATAGTTAGATTCCCTAAGAGGGATGGAGGGAGTGGTCCCTTTCATTTTGCACATTATTTAAGAAAGTTAATTTTTTTTGTAACCACATTACCTAAAAATTCTTTAATTTTTAGCCAAAATAGCTAAAAAGCTATTTTAGCTAATCAGTTTTATGCCCCCAACTCCAACCATGTTCTCCATTATAGGGAGGTTTGAATTATCATATTAATATTTTATACAAAAGTTGAAAATTTTAATGCATTTTCTCTCCTTAAATGAATATGGTATGTATTATTTTTTATTATTTTACTTATGGGTAATTACCCATATTTACACACTCTCTCCTCAAATGTGGAGAACTAAAAGGGGTTCCCCGAAATGAAAAACCATTTGGGGAATACGTTGGAGCTCCAAAAATGCATTTTGGTTGTCCAAAATAACTAGAAAGTGAATATTGGTAATGTGGTTGGAGTTATCTTAAAGAGTCACTTTTCAATTTTACCCTTGGAGATGATAGGTGTTTGACTTTTTACTTATTTTGAGACCACACATAAGTGTTATTTTGTATTTATTATACATGTAGTTTTTGGAAGTAAGTAAAAATTATATCCCAATTTAGGAAAGTTGACACTTATTTTGGAACATCCAAAAAAAGAAATGTGAACACTTATTTTGGGAGGAAGGAAGTATATATATATATATGTGTGTGTATGTGCGTGCGCGCGCGCGTGTCTATATGTATATACACACATAAACATTTCTAAAGTAACGTGGATCACAATATGCACACTGACAATAGAAATTAATCTTACCCACGGAAAATGTTACTCGATGCCTTTCTTTCTTAGTCTTTGGTCTTAAATTACTCATCCCTTTACTGCGGTTTGAATTGGAGAAGTGTTTGATGAATGTAGATTCCACTCTTTCCATAAGCTTTGACATCTATAACCACATGCCATATCACCATATTTAGCCATTTTAACTTAGGATAAGCAAATGTCTCCTAAAGAAATAGAACACACATTTACAACAATTTAGACACACACATAGATACATAGACGTGTATGTAGCTATTCTTGTGTGTGTATTATGATATATAAGGTTAAATTGGAGTGTTTTGGTGAATAAGTTTTTGCCTCGCACGGTCGAGGTTGACTTTTAAGCTTGTCCAAACTCAACTTATGTTATAACAGAGACCGCCTGAGCATGCCAAAGCCCGATCTCTGGTCTGTCCAATCAAGCCCAAGTTCCGCCCAAGCACAATTTCCTATTATACATAGATGATAATGAAATTGAGCTGTGTGTTTGAGCTTGGGCTCCAACTTAGGCTTAAGTTGTTGTTCGATGAATCCGTTCAAAGACTCGCATCAAGCCTAATTCAGAATCGAGTCATCTAGTGATATCTTGTCCATGTAGATCCCATATTTTGTATAAAAGTTGTCCAAAATTGATCAAAATTTGAGTTTGTCCACGGTCGAGTTGGGGTCCTAGTGTTGATGTCCTATAACTTCAGAACATCAAAATTAACCTCATCAGAGCTGCCAAGGTAAGAGTCATCCACCATCTCCAAGTAATGTTTTGATGCATTTGTTGAAGTTATCTGCAGTAATTACTCAAAGAGATATATAAGAGAGAAAAGGACATACTCAAATAACCAACCACAAGGGAAACATATACAATGGAAAACAAAGGTGTATGTTTTTGTTTTTGTTTTTTTTTTTTTTTTTAATCCTTTCTACTAAGCCTAACACTTTCAAAATCTTGCCTTAGTTAAACCAAAATGTACTAAGCTCTCGTTTGGCAAGTCGGATAAAACTGTCCGATATGACAGGATAAGACAAGATTAAATAGGATAGTAATCATGTTGGATAAGCTGTTATGCTGTCCACTATTTGGAACGTACTTGATACAACTGTCGGATAAGCTATTATATCCTAATCATGTATTTGGTCGTGTATGAATATAAATTTCGGATAATTACTAAATTATTGCTTTTTAACACCACAAAAAATAGGGTTTGAATCACACCCAAAAAAATTGCAGATCTTGAATAAGCATGTGTGTAAATAATAATAATAATAATAATAATAATAATAATAATTAGTCTGGATTTAAAAAATAAAAAAAGATTTGAAAAAAAAAACGGATCTAAAAAGGAAAAATAAAAAATAAAAAAGAAATTTGAAAAAAAAAATCTGAAAAAAAAAAAAGAAATAAGAAAAAAAAACAAAACAAAACAAAAAACCAAAAAAAAAAAACCCCAAAAAAAAAAAGAAGAAAAAAATTTGTCCCAAACTCCTAATCCCCCCCCCCAACATGAGTTAAAATTATCCAACTCTCCATGAGATAAAAATCTAGTTCATGACTACTTTATCTTGTCCGATGACGCCACCAAACGTAAGATAGGACTCTTATCCTGTCCATCAAACGAGGCCTAAGAGTCCGTTTGGGATCTTTGTAAGAATAAGAGATTTTTTCCAAAAATTTACATTTTTTTTTTCTAATAGATTGTTTTAAAAATTGCTTGGTGTTTTTAGAATCGCAGAATTGCTATTGAAAAAAAAAATTTCATTTCTTTTAATTCAAAATAACTTTAATTTACTGCTTCTAAATTAATTTCTGTTTTCTTACTTTTGAAAAATTTGAAAATAGTTAGTTTGCTAGACGGAATCAACTTTTTTAATTAGTACCAAACAGGCAAACATGCACCAACTCTTGTTGCTGGATGGACAAATATGAGGTTTTGAGAGGGTGCATACCTTATTGTATTTCTTCATGATCTTGGAAAATGCCAATATATTCAAGAACCTGTGTTAATTAATATAAAAAAAAAAAAAATTGATCAAATATAGCATTGTCTTGTACAAATGATAAATTACACTTTACACTCACATTTTGCACGTAGTTTCACTTTGGACCATGTACTTTAAAACAGATCGACACACAAGTCAATCTTCGCATTCCGTCCAAAAATTAACAAAAAAAATGTTAATTTTTGGACAGGATGTGAAGATTGGACTGTATTGACACTTAAACCGAATACCAAGGATATATGTGTCACTTTTTAAAACATAAGACCAAAGTGAAGCTAAGGGTAAAATAGGAGGGTGCAGAAGATAATTTACTCTAAAAATGGTTAATGAAAAAATATTATTCAAAGCCTTCTTTAATTACCCGAAGCTCTTAAGAAGGCGAAGCTTTCGATAGAATTCAATGAAAGCCTGTTTGAGCTGCTCTTCAACTTTTTTTAGATTTTCCTTACTGAAATTCAACTCTGCTTGGTTATGAACATCAAGGAGGAATTTGACAGTAGAACGAGGAGTGTTGTGAGTGTGTCTCATTTTCACTTTGTTAAGTATTTCTAATGGAGCTGGTCTAAAGGAATTGATATGATTTGGCTTGTGTTTTTTAGCATTTTTTTCATCTTTATCAGCATCCGATTCATCCGATGTGCGGTTGCTCGGTCCTTCATTGTATATTTCATCCGATTGAGCTGTTCCTGTAAATTTGTATACGCAAAAAATTTTGAATATGAAAAAATTAACACGTAAAATATGTGAGTTTATTTTTTTTTGCTTGAAGAAATAGGCAAAATCTCTGAAAATTTTTGAAATACAAAGAAAATAGTCATATGATTTGATCAACCCTAAAACTTCTGATCCAAGTGATTTCTAGAGCGTGCTCTTGAACCATGGACGGATGTAGGAAATTGGAGTTGGGGGGCTTGGTATGAAGAAGAGGTAAGACAAATTTTTTGTGTCTATTTATACGTATTTTTTGAACGGATGAAAGAATTAGAAAACTTGATACTGATTAACATCAAATATACAATAAGAGTAATATTTGGGGCACAACCTTCATACAACTTTCATACAACCTCTTCAAAAAATGTGTCTATCTCTCTCCTGTGATGTCACTGGACCCCACAGTGACATCACAGGAGAGAGATAGACACATTTTTTGAAGAGGTTGTATGAAAGTTGTATGAAGGTTGTGCCCCAAGTATTACCCATACAATAAAATGACATTGTTTGTACAAATTGAGACCAAAAGGTTAAATGTTTCATACATGGGAGGGGGTTTAAGTGTAAAATAGAGGGGTTTTTTTAAAATTTTAATTTTAATATTTTTTTTTTTTTTTTGTATAATTTGGAAGAGAGATTTGAGTGTAAAAAATAAAAATATACTCCCTCCGTCCCTTTTTTAGAGTCCTATATTCCATTTTGGGATGTCCCAAAATTAGTGTCCACTTTCCTAAATTGGTACACAATTTTTACTTACTTTCCAATACTACCCTTTCTTGAAATCTACACCAAGACAAAACTAAAAAAGTTATTGTAATGATTAGGGGCAATTGTGGAAAGTAGGTGTAGATTCTTTTTGTCCCCTTAATAAGTTGAGTTCCCAAAGATGGACTCAAAAAAAAGGACGAAGGGAGTACTTTTCTGGTGTACATATGATATTTTTCAAAAATCAAACAAGGGCATGAGTCCCGGTTCCCCTTTGCTCCCATGTACGTCTCTGTCCCTCCCTGAACCAAAAATTATTCTTCCAATTTTCTAGTGAGCAAAGATCAGAAAATGGATTGATTGAACGTCAAAGGCTTAATCAACAATTAATCCATCCAATAGTGATTAAGCCCATAATTTTCTTGTCAACACAATTAAACACAAAAAGCCAAAATTTCAAGCTGTCTGGGTCACGACAGTTCATATATGTCAGAGCATTTAAATTTAGGGCAAATTACACTGACGTCCTTTTAGCTATATGACAATTACAGGGATTTTTCACCTTTTCTCTACCTACTTTTTGAGTGTCAGATAACCAATTTACCATTTGTCTCATTATATATATGTATATGTGTGTGTGTATTTGTGTGAGTGTGTGTGCGCACACATTAGATAAAATTATATATATCATTAACAAATTTTACAGATTTAGATTTATAATATTTAGCTCTAATTTTATAAAAATTTGCAACTCCAAAAAAAAAAAAATTATAAAATTTCAAATTTAAGTTTTATAATTTTTAAGTTAAATAAAAATTAATTAATAGTGTAAGTATTAGACCCACTGTATTAGCTAATAAAAATGTAAGATGAGCGAGGAAGCTAGCAAAACTGCACTCTAAAGATAAAGCAAAACACAAAATATGACTTGTTTGCAAAAGTGGGTATTGCAGTTATTAATTACAATCCCCCCAAGTGTACCCACTTCTTGCAACATTTATTGGAAAAAGCTCACGCTACTACTAAGCATTAATTATTAGCTCACGCTCACGTTGGGTAATTAATTATTTGAGATTTTTAAAAATTTTGAGTCTATGCAATTATCCAATTTTTGCAAAAAAAAAATTCAAAATTAGATTTATTTAAAAGAGTTATTTTTTTTTGAAAAAAGAGAAAGTTAAAAATAATAAATTGCAGCTTTTAAATATCTTTTTTGCATTTGAATCTTAAAATCTAGTTTGCAAACAATTTCTTCTAACTTTTGAAATTCCATGACTATCATCACTTCTCAACTCCAAAAATTGTTGCGAAACCGAACCTAAGGACCTATTGGCAAGCTTTTGGATTCCATTCACCAAAATCTATTTTTGCTCGCAAGTTACCTAAGATAGCTTTTGTGGTCAATATTGCATATTTCTTTGATTTAACTCAAATTTTTCTTTTTGCAATTGAACCGCTTGCCAAACAGTTTCTTATAGCATTTAGAGCTCTATAATCATTTATGAACTTCAAAAGTTGTTGCCAAACCAAACCTAATATAGAGGGGGGAGGGGGATGTAACTTCGAGAACAACATTGAAACTTCAAATAAATATATATACCCATATGTCTATATAAAAAATAAATAAAAATAAATCTACATATACATATATATATATATATATCAACAGTAGAATTTAATTAACACCTACTCTTTGTTCTATTTGAAGAGGGAGAAGAAGCTGATAACGCAGCTGTAGAAGCTGCAACATCTGAAGCAAGACGAGTCATCTCAGCCGCTTGATCAAACCAAACTCTTGGACTTAACTCAACCTTAATCCTAAAAGCTATCAAAGCCTCCATTTGCTTATTCAAAACCTCTGCCTCCTTAACAACTTCCTTAACCTTAAACTTGTAAAACTCAACAACCTTATTGAACTCATCATCAAGCTTCTTGAAGTACATCATCTCACACTCACCTCCCTCTTCACCAGTCTTGAGAAACATGGTCTCATGATTTTCTGAGTTCACTACAATCACTTGGTTTTCTATATCTATAGTTGTATCTCTAGATTTTGGGGATGGGTTGCTTGTAGTGGGACTAGTGGTGTTCTCTCTTTCTATTAGGCCACTGAAAGCTCTATAGAGAGATGGGATTCTTTCTAGACTAGGTGGGGTGGCTTGGGACCTATTTGTTTGCTTAAGTAATCTGATTGCTCTTAGAAGTGATTTTAGATAGCGATAATCCATGTATGCCTCTTTCCATTCTGGCACCATTTGGGATATGAACTCCTTCCCAAACATCATCTCTCTCTCTCTCTTCTCTCTCTCTAGCTAGATCTCTCTCTGTGTCTCTCTTTTGCACGCCTTTGTCTTACAAGTTTACAAGTTTGATGTATTTATTGCCCAGTGAAAGGAGAGATTTTTATAAGTTTGGAGGGTATGAGTCCGCAATCCTACGTACTACTCTACACTTAATTACAATGAGTATTTTATGCATATTTGGTTGGACTCATACCTAGAACCCACAAATATAATAATGATAAACCAGTGACAATTGTATATGATAAACAGCAGCCAAGTATATTATATCGGGTGGAACCCATATCCAAAAACTCATAAATAATAAATAATAGAACACAAGTGGTAGTCCTATGTGGCCGCAGTCAATCACAATGGATATTTTATGTTAAATGGGACTATTGTGATTGGCTACAGATTATTACGGTATACGTGGTACCTCTAAACGCCCAAATTTCTCTCAAAGAATATTTGAATATTTGAAGATTTGTCAAACTTAAAGTTTGAAGTTGAAGTTGAAGTTGAATTTTCTTCTTTCTGACTGTTTCACTTTTGAATATGACCATTCCCCCAAAACCAATGATTAAAAAAAGAAGACCAAAACCCAGGCCGCCATGCGTTGTCTATTGCTGGAAGTAACCTTCGATAAAATGGGCTTTATCCTATCTCTTTGCGTTATAAATAGAAAGGTTTCCTTTTTCTATTGTTAATTCTTACTTTAACTTTAATTAGGTTGTTGATAATAGGGGTATTATAGTTATTTCATCGTTTATTTTAAACTGGTGGAGTGAATTGTGTCATACTGTAAAAAATAAAAAAAATAATAAAAAAAACTGTGTCATACTGTCACAATACCAAGAACCAAGTGAGGTGGAATATATTACATCAAACATTTGGACCTAAACCACTTCTCTTGTGGTTGTATGACAAGGTCTGTGGGTGGTTTCAAGTTCGAATCTCAAGGGGGTGGTCACAGGTGATTCACCCGGATGCCCTGGCCTTGTGGAATTAGTCGAATTACGTGCAAGCTGGCTCGAACACCCACGGTTACCAAAAAAAAAAAACATTTGGACCTAGCCAACTTATTTAAAAGTAAACCTTAAGTGCATGAGGTCCGTTATATTTAACTAATTAATTAACAAAACTCGGGTTCTTTTACATTACTACAGAGTTTTTTTTTAACGAGATTATGCTTAAATGAAGTATTCCCTCCGTCTCATTTTATGTGTCTCTTTTGGAGAATCCAACTATTTAAAAGAACAAAAATAATCTATACCTACTTTTCACAATTGCCCATAGTTATTGCACTTTCTTTTTTATTTTATTTTGGTGTTGATTGTAAGGAAGGGTAGTTTGAAAAACTAAGTAAAATTGACATACTAATTTAGGAAAGTGGACAACAATTTTGGGACATCTGAAAAAGAAAAGGGGGACATAAAATGGGACGGAGGGAGTATCTGTCTAAGATCATAGGGTCAAGTCATAGTAACAACTACTAATCTTGCATAAATAAGACTGCATACATCAAATCCTCTCCATCTTTCATAATGACGAGAGTTTCATGCACTGGTCTTAACCTTCTATCTTACTTTTCTTATTCAATTCACTATGTTGGTATAGACTATTTAATGTAATGCGATACCATGTCATCTACATCACCTTACAAATATACGTGGCACGATGATGATTTGTTGGTATAATTTTAATGAGCTTATAGTGTGTTTAAGAGGAGTACTAAATATATTGTTTAGCTATATAAAAAATAAATAAAGGAGTTAATTACACTTTCACTCCCTGAACTATGACCTATTTTTAACACACACACACACACCCCCCCCCCCCCCACTTTCCCTTTTAACTATTAAACCCAACGAGTTATCCCACACGAGCTGACTTGCTGTTAAATCTTGTAATTGGGACTGTGAGAGCAAGGCCAAGATGGTAAATTCACAAATACAACACAAGAGGCCCAGTTTGACCAGACTACATCCCATGTTTCTCTCTCTCTCTCCAATTTCTTTACAACTTCTAGCAATTTCCCTCCATGTTTTTCCTTCCCTCTCTCTCTCTCTCTCTATACATATATATATATATATATATTTATTTACCACCTATTTTCTCACAGTCCTTGTCTATTTCCCTCCATTTTGCTCACTTTGCTTTCGTATTGTGCTGGGTACCAAAATATCAGAGATTGTAAATTCTTCAGGGGCTTGAGCGTAAACGCATGTCAGTATATAGTATATCGCTAAATCTCTGGGGTGTTTTGGGCTGCTGCCCAAGATCAATTGCGGAATGGTGGAATCAGTGGGTGGGCCTTTGCCCATCTAAGGCTGCCAAAAAGGGCTGGTTAATGCTTTTCATGGCTTCGTTATGGTCGATATGGTTGGCAAGGAATGAAGTAGTGTTTTCTGGGTCTAATGTTTCGTGGGAAGTCACATTTGAGTTGGTTAAACAACGGCTAGTCTGGTGGTTTAAATCCACGATCAAGGAGGCTAAGTTATCGATTGGTGATATGATGCTTAATATTAAAGAGGCTTGCCGATCCACTAACATTGCGAACCCGAACGGTCTCGTGGAGTGGGTTCCCCCTCCAATTAATTCGCTAAAGCTAAATGTCGACGGCTCGGCCATTGGGAAGCCAGGGTTTGGCCGGGGTTGGTGGTGTTCTCAGTGATCATCATCGCACTGTCAGAGCGCTCTTTTCTGCCCCAATTGGTATTCATGATTCAAACTTTGCCGAGTTTAGGGCGATTTTAGAAGGGCTGAAGTTAATGGACTCTGCGGAGGGGTGTAATTGTGTTGATGTGATCATCGAAAGCGATTCAGTGGTGGCGGTAACTTGGGCTAATAGTGTGGAATGTCTTTGCTGGCGATATGTGGGTGTGTTCAATGAGATTAGGAATTTGTTAGGGCGTCTGCAGATGGGTAGATCGGTCTCCATTGTTCATGCTAGGATGGGTTCGAATGGCTTTGCGGACTGCCTTGCTAAGGCGGGTGTTCACAAGCGTGAACTTTGGGTTGCTTGGATTTGATATTTTATTTTTATTTTATTTTTCTTTTTTTTCTTCCGGGGGGGGGGGGGGGGTTGTTGCCCTTCGTGGTCTTCTGTTTTTGGTCCTTTTTGGGGTTTAGTGAGCATCCAGGAGTTGGGCTTTGGTTTCTCCCTGGTGTGGCTGTTTTTTGCTCCTTCGCGGTGATGCTTGTGTGTCTCTATACGAGTTTTGCGGATGCCTTGGCTTGGTTCTTGATCTCTTGGGGGTAGTGAATTGTGCTGATTTTTTATTTCTTCACATTGTGGCTCTTCTCATATTGTGTCTTGGGGTTGTGGGTGCTTTTGTTGCTGCGGGAGTCGGTTAGCTTCTTCGGTGTCTGCAGTGGTGGCTGGTCTGTTTGGTTTTGTTTAGCCTGGCTACTCTTGGGTTTAGAAGGGGGCATGGGTTTTGATCTGTAGATCTTTCCTTTTGCGTCTTGTCCGAATTTAGGAGTTTTTGGGTTTTTGTTGGCAATCTGGGAGAGGCTTCCTGTTGTGTGGTTGGTTGGGTGTTTAATTGTCAGTCTTTTTTCAAAAAAAAAGGTTAATTATGTTAGGGAGTGATATTGTTCATAGAGCACTACTGTGATTGGGAATATTGACTCTCAAACAGTCAAGATTAGTGCTGCCTTTGATATCTGCATTGATGTATCAGTTGGTCTTTCAGCTGGGGAGTATCAGGTCTCTTAGCACAAACCATCGAGTTAAGCTGCTGCATTACTTCTATATTGTGGATTTGTGTGTTGAAGCTGACCGATCAGGACTTAGTGCTCGATTGACTTTTTGGGTGCTGCAGGAATAAATATGCAGTTTGCTTCTGCTTAAAAAGTAATGTTAGTTTTGAATGGATCATTGGAGAAGTCGTATGGTTTTTGCTGTGTAGTCCAGTCATTGTGGATTGATCAGGATTGACGGTGTATAGCTGGTTCTTTGGTTTTTGCTCCTCATATAGTTGTTGATCTTGTCTAATGGTTGGTGTGCAATTTAACAGATTGAGGATGCCATCTGGGGGGGGTTGTTTCCTTTGGCACGTCGATTGGCCTGCTCGTCACGTGTGTCTCCATGTTTTGTCAAATGCAAATTTGTGGGCTCTGTGGTGGATATTGTTTTTGAAAGATTATCATTGAAAGCTGAGTTCCATAGGGACAATTGCAATTTCAAAAAAATGATACAATTGCGAACAGGTGAGGCGTTGAAGGATGCAGACAGTTCTGAATATGTTCCTATCTATGAAGACAAATATGGAGTTTGGATGCTGGGGGGGGGACGTTCCTTGGGAGATGTTTATTGAATCATGCAAGAGGTTAAGGATAATGAAGAGATCAGAGGCCAAGGGTATTGGACTACATGCCAAAAGCTTTCTTAAAGATGGTTGACTCAACAAATGCTAGCTTGCTAGTGGATTGAAGTGTTATTAGCCTTATTAATTCGCTATGTTTTAAACATTTTGTGTTGATCTTTTGGTGTTCAATTAAGCTCTGTAATCATGTAACGTGTGACTTTGATATTAGGTGGAACCTTTGGTGATAAATGGAAGATAATTTGAACTTTTATCAAAAAAATATATAGAAATTTTGTAGTTAGTCCCTACCTACCATGGCTGTACATCAATAGGGATTACCCCCTTTCCTAATTTAGTAATATATCCCCACCTACCCAACGTTTGTATTAATAGGTCCCTTTGCCCACATAATTACCAATTTTAATGACAATTTTACCCTTAAATATCTAAGGTTATTATATATAATCGTTTTATATGTAAGTGCATTCATTCATGTCTTTTAAATGGTCAAAGTTGGTTATGGAAGGTGAAACAAATCAGCAATTAAGCACATTTAAATCAGATTGAACCAAATCAGCTTGATATATCCACGATTTTAGGAAGATCTTTTGTTTGAATTCTCACACCCCTTCAGTTGCGAATTGTTGATATTTTTAAGAGTTTTGAAGTCTTTATACTATTGTGAAGATCAACAGATTTGAAGATCAAAAGTTCAAGGTTTGTTGAAAGTAAGAACAACTGATCGAGCTTATTCATTCTCTACAGTAAGTGTGTATCACAATCAACATTTTTTCCACACATTTTTTGATTACGTTTTTTCCCAAATCTGTAAGGCTTTGATCGAGATATAAACATTTTTGCATTACAAAAACGATTTTTTGATCGCAATATCAGTTTTCTAGATTTTAAATGTTTTATTCAATCTGAAATTTCATATCACTGAGTTTTGTTTGTTCACATGATCTATTGTAGTTTCCATTTTTTTTTCTACAGACTCCCCTTTAATGGAGGATCATATGATTATTTGTTGCACATACGCCGGCGAGACTGCAGTGACTAATATCTCTGTTTCGACGAGTTTCAATGAGTTGATGGATTTTGTTTGTCGAAGATGGCCCAGCGTTGTGAAAGATGATATGTCGCTAATTTACAAAATTGCTGGATACGAGAAATGTATGTTAGATAGAGAAGACAACCTGATTAATATGATCAGATTGGCCAAGTTAATGAAGGATAACCAAATTGATGTTTGTGTGGTGGTGATGGAGATGGACAACGACACTACCGAAACATGTGAAATTTCACTTCCGTAACATGTAAAATTTCATAGCAGCAAGTTTTTTTTTTTTTTTTTTTGAATTTTCATTTTTATTGTGTGTGTTATGAAGATTGTGAAATTCATAACAATAAGCTATTTTTTGAAATTTCATAATAGTAAGTTATTCGTTGAAATTTCATAATAAAAGGTTTTTTTTTTGTGAATTTTCAATTGAAATTCCATAACAGTAAGTCTGATTGTGAAATTTCACATCACCAACACGTGACATTTCACATCTTCATAACAGAGTTATTTTTGTGAAATTTCATTAGTTTGATTTTTTGAAGATTTAAATTTCATGAGAGATTTTCATTGCTTAATTGATGCAATTAAATTCACAGAGTACCAGTTTTCTGCAACAAAACTGCTTCAATGGAGGTCTGCTTACAGCTGGAAATTGTTTGAATTTCAAATATGATTTTGCAAATCAATTACAAGGTTAATTGAATCGCAAGATTTTAGGAGAACAATAAGGCTAGTTTATATATATATATGCATATATATATATATATATAGATATATAAGCCATTTATTTGGGTGAATTTTTATGGAATAAGGGTAAAATTGTCTAAATAAAATAGTAGTGACCTATTACTAAGAAGTTTATTGGGCTGAATTAATTGCTAGAAAAGCCTAATAAATTGGACTTTATACTAAATGACCCAAAAATATATATAGAGAGAGAGAGAAGAGAGCATAGCATGTTTCTTATATGCACATGTAAAGGGCATATTGGTCCTTCAAAATGGAACGGATATATAGAAGGACAGTTTTGGAATTTTTTAGTGGTCATTCAATGGATCTGCAAACATCACGTGCATGTTACCATTTTCTGACAGAGGTAGGGGTATTGTGATGTATCATGGGCCAATAGAATAGGGGGTGTATCTATTATTGAGTTTAATAGTTGAGGGGGTGAGTTAAAAACCGAGCATAGTTTACTGGGTGAAAGTGTAATTAATCCAAATAAAATGTTTAGTTAAAAGGGTAATATTATGTGCACACAAAGATCTAAGTCATTCATTTCGGTGGAGCCCGTGCCTATATATATAGGACCTACTGAAATGAATGGATCAAATCTTTATGTGTACACTTTATGTTCACATTTTATGTGCACCAATCATTACTCTTTCTTTCAAGCGCAAAATTGAATCTTGACTTAGCCTCCATATGCACATTTCTGTACATAAGGCCATTAGTGCTTTGTGGCAACATGACTACGTACATGAGATCCACTGATTTAATTCCCGGGTAATTTTAGGGACACAAAAGCTCATAAAATAATGTGGTATCTTATGTGACAGTAGGACTAATCTTACAAAAGACTGTCACATAAATGTCATATTCTTTTGAAAATACTTTTGCTCACCCAAAATTTGGTACACCAATGCTCACCCAAGCATCCTATTGGCCAATGCAGTGGGGCCTAGAATTAAACAATATTAAACAACATTTGTTTAATCCTGGGCCCCACTGCATTGGCCAATGGAATACTTGGGTGAGCATTAGTGTACCAAATTTTGAGTGAACAAAAATGCTCTCTATTCTTTTTATGAACATATCTTTGGAATCCTATTGTGTCCCGAACATTACATTTAATTCCCTGACACTCTTCATCAATAATGACAATTGATGTAATAAATGGATATGGCTAGTGTCGGGTGAATGCATAGTAGCATTGTCTGTAGACCATAAAAATCACACTCAAACTGAATACAGCTTGAATGCCATGTCCTTTCTTTAAAAAAAAAAAATGGGCCCATAAGTAACAGTTGGATCGAGGGTGACATGACCAGCTTTCTCTTTTGAGTATACTAATAATGGATTGGTTCAACTAGATACAAAATCACTCCAGCTTTCTCTTTTGAGTATCGCTGGTGTTCACTGTTTTATATGCAAAAAAAAATTAATAATAATAATAAATATATATATATATAACAAAATAAAAAATAGTTGTATTTTGAACATAGTATCGCTATTATCTTATTAATTGGTAAACCCTCTGTCTAAGTGTACAATTTTGGGCTTCAATCGTTCCCTAACGAAATAATAGATTTGAGTATTGCTCAAACAAAATAAAACTATAGATATTGTATTTTGGAGATTATGCTATAGATATTGTATTTTTGGAGATAATATCGTTCCTAGATCCTATAGAATCTCTCACGATATGTTTCATAAGTGGTACGATTTGAGTGTAACTGGTGTCATATAGATTTGAGTATTGCGGACACCAACAAAACTAAGAATGCAATCCGTAGTTATTATTATTATTATTATTTTTTTAAAAAAATGCAGTCGGTTAATAACTTAATATACACACTGATACACTTGCAATATATACATTGATAAAATTGGTATGCTTAGAAATTATGTACTCATATAGATTGTTGCTCTTCTACTGTAGTACGTAGGATAGCATTGTATTCATTTTAAATTATCATTAAATACATATATATATATATATATCTTTGCTGAGTTATTAACACATTGGATATTTTAATTAGTAGTGCCCTCTTTAATTTATTATTCCAAA
Organism: Hydrangea macrophylla; assembly: GCA_033977485.1. Lineage (NCBI taxonomy): Eukaryota > Viridiplantae > Streptophyta > Magnoliopsida > Cornales > Hydrangeaceae > Hydrangea > Hydrangea macrophylla. The sequence goes on from CM066987.1 coordinate 8,495,219, forward strand.
TAAATGTGAGTTTTCCATGTTCGTCGGCTGTTTCTCCAATTTCATTTAAGCGTTGTTTGGTTTATGAATTTTGAAGAAAAAAATGAGAGAAAAGAATATAAGAAGGTCAACCATTTTACCAGTGTTTTATCAATGATTTTCTTGCACGCTTAAATAACATTAGAATTAAAAAAAAAAAAACTCAAGAAAAAGAGGAAGGGCTCACTGACTCAACATTTGTTAGTCTTATTGTCATTCTATTTCCTTTTTCTTGTTCACCAAACACAGAAAAGTATTTGTCTTAGGTTTTTTTTTTTTCCTCACTAAATTTATAAACCAAACAAATCCTTAATATTTTGCTAGCATGCATGTTGGTCTTTTTTTTTGGTCTAATTATGTGCCTTTGACTTGTGAGACGTTTCTAGACTCATGAGCAATTGGGCAGCCCTTGGTTTGTTTGCAGCCTCAATGCCATCCCAAGTTTTTCAAATTTCCTCCACTTTATAACTAATGGTGTGTATATATATATGTAGTATGTAATATGTGTGTGTAATACTATTCTTGTCTATATCAATGAGGGGGCAAGGACTATTCTAGTCCATTTTAAATTTGAACATAAATCGATCTACTACCCTTTTATGTAGAATAGCTGTCCCATATGTGTGTGTATATGTGTGTTTGTATGAGTTTACTCTTATTTAGTATGATAACATTATTTTCAAATTAAAATCAACATAAAAAGTCATTAATTGTCACCTTATTTAAAATAAGATTAGTTAAGCTATTTTACTACGAGGACTCTAAAGTAATTTAATTTTATGTATGTCTTTGTAAACTTAATTTGATGTCCATATTTTGACAAGATCAGAGACTTTTCTTCTTTATGGCAAAAAAATTATTAATTTTAGCTATATCATATTTGCATTCCATGTCACACGTACGCATTTATGTATAATAGTGTATATGTGGATCAACTAAGGCTTAGTTTGGTTTCCATTTTAGTGCTTCTCCTTTTTTAAAGTACAATTTTATGTTAATTCATTTAGTAACTAGTTTATTAACTTTGCAAAAATTGAACTTAGGGCTTTTTTTGGGAGAGCTTTCAAAAATTGAACGTATGCGTTTAGTAGTGTGTCACTTAGTAAAATTATCAAACAACTTAGGCTTAGTTTGGCCCCCATTTTGTGGCTTCCTCTTTTTTAAAGCACAAATCTATGTTAATTCATTTGGTAACTAGTGTATCAGCTTTGCAAAATTTGAACTTAGAGCTTTTTTGGGAGGGCTTTTAAAAGCTCTTTTAAAAGCTCTAGAATGGAGCGTCAAAAACTCAATGTTGCTTTTTTATTTTATGATGTTTTTTTGAAGCGTAATGTGTCATTTATACAAAATTACCAAACAATTCAACAATAAATTTCATAAGCCACTTTTAAAAAGCCACATGGGGGCCAAACTAAGCCTAAGTCAATGACTTATCAAAGAGGGGTAATGCTATGTGTACATAAAATGTATACATAAAGTGTGAACATAAAGATCTAGGTCATTTATTTTGGTGGGATCCATCCCTGCACACATGGGATCCACTAAAATGAATGGCCTAGATCTTTATGTGCACATTTTATGTGCACAAATCATTACTCATCAAAGAGTAATGTTATGCTTTTTAAATTTTCATCTCAAAAATGCTTCCAATATTATGTGACAGTGGAGTTAGGTACACAACTTCCAATCAAAATTTAACTGGTTTCACTGTATTAGACCTGACTCCACTGCCACATCATTTTTGGGATAAAAATTTAGAATGCATAACATTACTCATTGAGTAAAGTTTGAACCAATGAGAAGAGAGATAGAGTTTGTGGGATCCATTGCCAATCTCTTCTCATTAGTTCACCTCAAAGTGTGAATGCTTTTTGAGTGTGTAAAAATGTACCATAGCATTGTTACTCCTTATCAATTTAGAATACTTCCAACAAGAGTATGAGTCTATGACCGACCTTTTCGAGCTCTCCACCGGCACAAACAATGCCTTGTTTATAACTTTATGGTTGAACATTTAAGCCCTTTTTAAAGTACCGAGTGTTTAATATTTATAAAGACAATGTTTAAGCCCTTTTTTTTGACTTTATGGTTTATTATAAAGACAATTCCTTGGCTTGGTTCTGAATGTTATGACTACAAGTTGCCAAATACATTTCAGAGAAAGATAAAATAGTTTTGCATTTTAAGCATAGAGTACCTGAGTCATTCAATTTCTAGACAATGAAAGAATTGGAATTTTGACTTTGATCTTGTTTAGCTGGTCTTTTTTTTTTTTTTTTTTTGCTAAAAACACCAATATATACCATTAACACAAACACAAGTATATGAAATTAAAAAGGACTATCTTACCACACAGGGATAACCTTTGGCCAAACAACAACAGAAAAGCAAGGGAGGGACAAGATCCCCTCCTCATGCAGAAAATAAAAAAGGAAAACACAGGAACACATCCCCGTGCACCTAAGAGAGGCAATCAAGGAGAGTTTATACCCACATGCTTGTAAGCTATGGGAACCCCTATCCACCGGAATACCAGAGTACCACCCTGGACGGGTAAGAGGTCGCGGTTGCCGCTTTCCTTGAGGAGAGAACTTAGATGTGTCAGAACTGGCTTGAGGACCCCAGCTCCGAACAGGACAAACCCGGATCTGCAAGAAAACATCTTCAAATCTGGGGAAAGCACACGAGAAACAAACTTCACAAAGGAAGGGGAAGATCTTCACAAAGGAAGAGGAGAAAACCAAACAAGGCCTTATTAAAACTGAGGACAAAAGAGGAAAGGAGAAGGGGGAAGGAGGGCGCCGGCTAAGGAGGGCCGGGGAGGGTGGACTGTGGAGGGAGGGAAGGGGGACGGCGGCTGCTGCAAGGGATGGGGGAGAAAAGCAATCGCTGCTCTCTCTCTAGGAATCGCCTAGAGAGAGAGAGAGGGAGAGAGCTGAGGCGGTTGTTTAGTTGGTCTTGCAAGAGATATCTACTATACTAAAAAAACGAATAAGCAAGCACGTCAAAAAATATAAATTTTCTCTTTTGTCCTTCACTACATCATAATTACTCATATATCTATCTATACATCGTAAGGATATATTGATTTGTGTGAGGGTAAATCTGTCATTTTGGATAAATAATCACATTTAAGTCAGCTTTCAAAATTTATTTAATATAATAATGAGGTTTTAATCAACAATCTTGTGTCTAATTACATTTGGGTCAACAATTTTTGGGATATTTATTATTGACTTCAAAAAAAAGTCAATAAAAGTGGCTCTTTTGGTGGCTATTTAGGGATTGGTCACTAATATTTATAATTTGGTCAACTTATTCTCTCAAATGAGGTTTCAATCAACAATTTGTGTCTAATTACATTTGGGTCAATAATTTTTGGGATATTTATTATTCACTTTATAAAAAGTAAAAAAAAATTGGCTATTTTAGTGGTTACAATTTGCTCAACTTCTTCTCTCAAAATTTAGGATTCATATATTGTAATATGTGTAATTGCATTTAGGTCAGCAAGTTTTGGGATATTTATTATTCACTTAAAAAAAGTTTTAAAAAGTTGCTATTTTAGTGGCTATTTAGGAATTGGTCACTAATTTCATATTTTGGTCAACTTCTCTAAAAATTAAGTTATGGTATATTTAAAATGTTAAATAAAGTGGCTATTTTAGTAGCTATTATGAATTGGTCACTAATATTTACATTTTGGTCAACTTCTTCTCTCAAATTCAGGATTTATAGATTGTATTCGAATATCAATTAAGACCTACAAACACATTCATGCCCTTTTTTTTAGAGGAAATACCCTACTTGTGTCATATATTTTTAGTGGCGCTTTATTAGGTACATTTACTACTTATTTATAAGATAGTCAAAATTATCAACTTCTTACGTAAGAAGAGTTTTAGATTAAATAGTTACATTTACAATTTCCTATTTAACTGTTTTAAAATCTTGTTATACACTTTTAACAACCACTTAACCACACGAAACGACACAATTAAATTTCCTGCGCAACGCGCTGGGCTCCAACTAGTATATATATAAGTGCACAACCAAATTTATGTTTTTGTTTTCGAAAATTCGTTAAAAATTTAAGATCACCTCACAGCTTAAGGAAAAAAGAGGGAAAGACAGAACAAACGGACCAATCCATGAAGAGCGGAGCTTCTATTACCAAAGCACAATTGAAGTTGCCAATCCGGTGATAATTTTTTCTAATCCAGATTTTGATTGCAAAATTGCTTGTCCATATACTGATGAAGGATCCCTAGGCATAGATTTTTGTACTTCGGCTTTGTTGTCCTACAAATTCCAAAATGAAAGTATATTATGAGAATGATTAATTTGTGTGAAAGACTCTTATAAAAAGAAGCAAACACATCAAATGAAATATGAGAATGTACAATCAAAGTATTTACAGTGGTCAGTTGAGTTTGTCCCTGCATTTGCTGCATAATCCAGGTAAAGTCATAGTAAATAACCTTTTGAGATCAAGTACACAACTAAAGGGGTGTGTCTATAAGACTATAACATAACCTTGATGATTTGTAGCTGAATTTAGAAGGGCCTTTAGCATCAAGAAGAGCTAGATATGTAGTTGTTTCCTTGCTTTCATCCATTATGTCTAATTTAAATTAGAATTGAAAATTGTAAAGATTCAATTCACCATCAAAGAAACGTAAATCATTACAAATCATGGTTGAATATACATATGTTAATAATGCTTATATGCATTCCATATTGGAAATCATGTAATATAGGCATGTGATTAATACGTATAGATGGATCAACTTTTCTTGCAAATCAGAATTCCCATAACGTGGATTCTCTATCCAAATAAGAGGATAAAGAATGTAAACCCTCTTGCAAATCTGGCATGATAGTTTGAAAGATACCTCCTTTGCTTCTCAGTTATATATTTGGGTAAAAACATGATCTTAACTGCTGAACTTTATGCTTGCTAGAATTATAGCTGATACATGGAGAAACCAAAATCAATAGGGTACTGCAAACTCTGAACTTGAAAGTTGAGAGCTACAATGTATTCAAGTGTGTTTCATGAATCAATTTAAAAAATGCCACCACAAACTCTTGCAGTAACATCATAAGCCATGGACATTCACAACTAAAAAGGTCCAACAGCTCTTCGTCACGGCATGTTTGATGAATAAATACAGCAAAGCAAGCTTGCATATATGGTTGTCATTTAATTATGTCACGCCCCGGAACCGCACTTACTATTCTAGGACATGTGGCATGCAACCAAGGCACGTCCCAATGGATATAGCATAAAGCAAGTTTAAACTATCTTTTAAACTTTTTGTTGACCCTAATGGTAAAATGATCATTTGAAATTTTTGTCAGATTTCATCTCAAAAGATAGCTTTTCAAATAAGGAATCCAACGTTGAAAACGGTGCGTGAATACAAAATCCCTACACCAAGTTATGCTCATTTAAATCATGAATTTGATTGTGCCCAAAGTGCTCAAGCATTCTGCCAAGAGTTCGCTCAAGCACAGATATTTGTGCTTAATCCAACTTCTTTGTGCTTAATCCAACTTCTGCAGAAACAAGTTTTGCCAAAAGTTCGCTCGAGCCAGCTTTTTTGTGCTCAATCCAACTTTTTGCAGAGACAAACTTTTCTGCTGCTAAACAAAAACTCCACTTTGCAAGTTTTAAAAACAATCCCAAATCCAACCAAATTTCACGGAACTTAAAGAAAACATTTCAAAACACCTCTAACAACTTCAAAACATGTTTAAACATCATTGAAACATAAATCCAAATCTCTAGAGTCCATATCAACCATTAAAACAAGTCATGGGGAGTTTTTTAAAAACAAATTGCATTCCAAGTCGAGCTCTTGGAGTAGAACTTCGAGTTCGTCACCAAACCAAACCAAACCAAGCGAGATGAAAGAGTCACATATACCGAAAACTAACTAGGCATAAACCATATATTACATGTGTTGAACTTGTCAACTAGCTACTACAAGATACAAAGTCCCAAGTTATAAATCTTACTACACATTTAGTAGTTGCAAAGTCTTGAAACCAAACTACTAATTTTACATAACATGAACTAGTATATATATATATATACAGTCCGGTTCTTAAACGGACCTTAAAAAATGAACTTAAAATGAGAATTTCTCAGTCTTTTGTGAGAATTTCTCACTCTTCACACAGTCCGTCTATTAGGTCCATTTTTTAAGGTCCGTTTAAGAGCCGGACTGTATAAATATATATATATATATATATTGCAAGTTAAGGCCTATTTGAAAATATCTAAAATAGAATCAAATTCAATTTGAGTCTCACTTTCCATATGTGCTTGTGAAGATCAATGTTATGTTGATTTAATAAAGAATCAGTGTTGAGGGAGTTATTAGACTAAGTGCTGACTTCTGTCCAAGAATTTGACACTCACAAAACATTTAAATTTATAAAACTATTTTATATGAACCATAGAGCTGATTATTTGTCTTTTCAAATAGCCACTTGATGTACACAAATGACTTATATACTATCCTTTAGGGAGCTTCTCTCCTCTCAACTTTATAAAATTATTTTGTTACCATTTATATTTTATATATTTGTGTCTCTACTAAATTTAGATTTTTCCCTCTTATAAACTCAAAAATCTCAATTTGGTTCTTCAATCTTTTTAAACTTCCATCCAAATAAATAATCTATTTATTCAATTAGCCTCAAGTATTTAGGCCCTTAATGGATATCCTTTTTGGGCATATAAAGATTTTTTGTTTTATAAGTGAACCTAGTAAATAAATAAATAAATAAATTAAGCATATCAACACAATTTTGTTTGAAAGAGTTATGGAGAGATTAGTTTTTCCTCTAATAATAATGTTTTACCCCTTAACCCCCTATATGTGAAACTCATGGAACAGCCTTCAAAACCCTAGAAACCAAAAATTATAGTAGTTCTACCAAAAAAAAACTTGGGTTTGGGGCGCTTTCACGAAAACCGTTGTAAATTTGTCTCCACTAAGATGGAAACCTAGCTCTGCCCCTCTATCTGGTTATCCTACTACTTTAAATGTGTATATGGGTTTATGCTCTTAGGCCTCGTTTGGCAGACCGAATAAAACTGTTGGGTTGGACAGGATAAGGCAGGATTAGGCTTGATTAATAATTCTGTCGCATAAGTTATTATAATGTTCAGTGTTTGAAACGTGATGGATAAAACTATTGGATAAACAGTTTTATCTTAATCATGTGTTTGATCGTGCCGGGGTATAAGTTCCGGATAATAACTAAATAACATTTTTCAAAAAAAAAAAAAAAAAAAAAAAAGAGGTCTGACCTTACACATGATTGAATAATTTTTATTCAGAAATGCTACATGCACCTCGAATTGTACTCCGAATTGCACAACTGAGGGCAGTTAAGCAAATAATCAAAAGTTTTGTGGGACCCACTGATACAAACTAAACACAAACTCTCATTTCCCCAAATACATTCAGATTTCATTTCCCCCAAATTAAACCCTAACATTTGGACACCCAAGAGCCGCCGGACTCTCTGTCTCTCACTCTCGTCACCGGCGACGACCTCGATCAGTCCGGCGAGGAGGGACCCAAAAAGCTGTTGCAGTTTTTTGACACTCCAATCGATGTCAACCCAGCATTGTTTCCGCATCAAGCACCATTTCCTCCGCAAAAACTTCAGATAGCGTATAACATCGTTGTAGCATTCTTGGGCATTTGTTCCATCTCTAATGTATTTGATTAATAAAGATCATATGTATGTGTGTATATCGTCAACCATTAACGTTAATGCCATCTAGTCTTGAAAAAACCCATATAATCCTGTCCTCTCTTTTTCAGGGAAATTTAGGAGTTGTTAATCTGGGCAGATTCACCCTCTTAGATAGAGAAAAAATGTGTATTGAATCTTGCAATTGCTGTGAGAATTGCGGTGTTTCTTCGTCATATTATTTGATTGATAATGTGCTGAACTGAACTGTTGAGAGATTATTGCTTAAACACCCCCTCCCCCCTAAAAAATAAAATCAAAGAAAAAGAACTTCGAAAAAACGAGGGAAAGAATTGAACTTTTCTGAGCTTTATATAGGGTCCTTAATAACATGCCAGAAAGCAACCAAATCTCTTCAATTAGTCTCTAAAACTATTATACAAAGCTTATTTTATCACTAAATATGTTGGATATGTGGATGATCTGAATCTTGCGAGTCAGTCATGTTTAGGACCTTGTTGATGAATTGGCCCTTGAAGAAAAGCTGCCAACGAGCCCAATCTGGTAGCATTATCATAATCTTGAGGAACATGAGCAGGTAGTCCAGGGATTACCAATCCAATTAACCTACAAAATCTCAAAAACCAGCTTTCTTATAGTCTGGACCCTTGATGAGTGGGATAATGAAACTCCTAATTAGCTCCCAACTGAGTTTATGTCCTTTGGAATTGCCCACAGCAGCGAGAAGTAGTTCTTGTTTGGTTCCTCCGCCACAACCTGGATATTAAAGGAGTGAAATGTAGCTCAGATCATATTATTTGACATGATTATTGAGACAAGAGTCTGACATCACACTCCAATGGTAGCAAACTACATAGAAAAATCGAACACAAATTGAAGTAATATATATGGAAGAACACAACAATTTACGTAGTTGGACTTTAATCCTATGTACATGGCAGGACATCACAAGATTTCACAATTGGGAGCTCCTCGCCAGACTGGTCGAGTTCGTCGCCGTCGCCGGGAGCGAGAGAGAGAGAGTATCGGGGGTTTTGTGGTGGGTTGAGCTCCTTGCCGGACTGATCGAGGTCGTCGCCGGTGACGAGAGTGAGAGACAGAGAGTCCGGCGGCTCTTGGGTGTCCAAATGTTAGGGTTTAATTTGGGGGAAATGAAATCTGAATGTATTTGGGGAAATGAGAGTTTGTGTTTAGTTTGTATCAGTGGGTCCCACAAAACTTTTGATTATTTGCTTAGCTGCTCTCAGTTGTGCAATTCGGAGTACAATTCGAGGTGCATGTAGCATTTCTGATTTTTATTTAATCCAAACTCCTTATTCTGCGTGCCAAACATGACCTTACTTTAATATAAATTTTGGATATGCGCATATTTTTAATGTAATTTATAAACTGTAAAATATTTATTTCTTTTTGTTAGTTTCATGCATGTGTAGACTACATCATTTATGAAACCGGTTGACTAGTGGTGCTTGAACCAATCAACTGAAAACCCGGTCAATTTCAGTCGACTATTCATAAATTCAAAGCGCATGACACCTATCTTCATATCTTTCACAACGCACGATTTATATAGTGCTTTTTTTCTTTATAATATTTTAAAATATAATTGGTCCATATCTGTAAACCGATTTATATAACTAATATAAGTGTTGCAGGAGAACACAGTACATTCACCAGTTATGTTCTTAATAGCACCATATATCCTGAAGTGTTGTCCATGATAATTTTACTCATATATAGGTAGTGATTAGAGCGAATAGATAGGGTAAGGAAAAAACTGGCGAGACTCCTATTTGGGACTCTTTTAGTCCGAATTTATCATAAATGTTAATAAAAATAGTTTCCAATGCAAGATAGGTGCATTGGGAACTATTTTTCTTACCATTTATAGTAAATTCGGGCTAAGAGAATCTCAAAATAGAAGTCTCCCTAAAACTACTCATAGGATAATTATAGCAAATGAACTAGTCTAATTTAATCAAAGGACAAAGAAAGTAGGAAGAATTAGGGCAAATTATACTTTAGTGCATCAATCTATACATCTGTTTTCAATTCGGTCTATAAATTATTATTTTTTTCTCAATTGGGTCCTTAAACTTTAAAAATCCATTCAATCAGACCGAAATTCTGACACTATTAGCTTAAATTATTAGAAATTATTACGTGTGTTGCGCGTAATACTTACCTGTCACATGTTAGGTTAAGACAAGTACAGGAGATTGTGAATGGCTAAAAAATTATACGATTTTGGGTATGATTGAATACGATTTTAGATTTAGTCGAATATGCTTTCGAATTAATTTGATTGAACGCGATGTTGGTTCTGATTGAATGCGTTTCGCACTATTTACAATCTCCCTTGTTTCTCTTAACCTAGCATATGACAAGTAAGCATTATGCGCTACGTACGAAACAATTTCTAATAATTTAAGCTAACAATTTCTGAATTTGGGTTTGATTGAATGAATTTTTGAAGTTCAAAGACCCAATAAAAAAAAATTAAATTTATGAACCCAATTAGAAACAAGTATATAATTTAATGAATTAAAGTGTAATTTAAGAATTATAATCTTTGAAAATTGAATATTTGAAACATCTATTTTTTCGTTCTTGATGTGATGTATGCATTAAAGTTGACGTTCAATAAAACTTAAAATCAGAGAGATCCGTAAATGAAGCGTAACACGCAATCATCCTTCTCACTCAATTCTAGATCAATACATTGTCAAATCCAACAGTGTAATGCGTGTGTATGTGATAAGTCTGAGGGCTTGTTTGAAAATGCCTAACATAAGTTCAAAGGTCATAGTCACTCTCACATTTAACTGGTTTTATGAAAATTAAGTATAAGCCGGTTCGATACTAGTTCTTCCTTGTCTAGGTGTAGAACAGGCCCAGCTAAACAGTTGTGGTTTATACTAGCCATGGACCTTTTTCTCCACAGTTTGATTTTTCTTTGCCTTTTCGCTCATGCTTGTTGACTATGAATGTCATTTGATAGATTTTTCTGTTTAACATTTATTCATAAAGAGAGAGAGGGACGGAATCAGAATTTTGTCTCGATGCAAAACTTTAGAAGCAAAAATTTTTGCTTATTCATATAAAAATTACATTTTTGAGTTTTCTATGTACATTTTTTGCAAGTTCAAACATGAAAAATAAATTAAGATTCAAACAAAAGTCTACATAAAAAATTAAAGAAACGAGCCAAGATCTTTGTGGTCTAGTGGCATCATTCACCTTCTCTCAAGTGGGAGGTTGAGGGTTCCATTTCCCTTAGAGGGAGTGGTTTGAGGGGTTTTTCTCCTCTTTGGCCCATATGCTCAAGTGTGTCGTATGAGCTTGCGTTTGTAGGTCCTAGTTCATGGAGTTTGCATGGGTGTGTGTGTTCTTGCATACAATCAAAAAAAAAAAAATTAAAGAAACGAAATTTCATCGTTTCTTAGTATTTATTTTTTTTTTCAAAAGATTAGAATGCTTCATGAGGGTGATCCTATTATCACATATACTTGGGAAGTATTTAGTATTCAAAATTTGGGAAGTATTAGCATGAGGATCAGTTCAACATCTTCCAATCAAAATACAGTAAGCCTACTACCACATGTATTTTAAAGAGTAATGCAATGCTTCTCAAATTTTGAATCTCAAATGCTTCCCAAATATATGCGATCGTGGGATAATTACTTTAAATAATGGTTGGACTACTTCAACATCCTCCAACTAATATCCAGTGGATCCCCTTTCACATGCATTTAGGATGTATTTGACAAGCATAATATTACTCTTTTTTATTTGAGGGTGCTAGAAGACCGAAAAGTATGAGAGACACCACACACACACATATATATACATACACGTATATATATACACATATATATATATGTATATATGTATATGTATACATATACAAGACCATTGCACACTCTCTACTCAATACCCTAAAGAACCTGACATAATTACTGTAATACATAGAGATATCATAGACAAAGAAATACCCTTTTTACCTTACATTCCTATAACGTTATCTGTGAACACCCCGCACAGAAAACCCCAATATATGATTAATGTCCCATACCCCAATGGGGCACCCTCTCTCGTCACCAATCTCTGGATGAGTGATTTAAACTCTTATACAATGTATGGCATATTTATACACATATGTATCTATAACACCTGTATGCGTGTTGTTACATTCCATTACATTTGGCATGCATGATAATGTGATGTGGTATGTCTTATGATACATGTGTGAGCGAGTTTTGCCTCACGAGTTAATATGGGTGTCTGTGTAAGAGAATCCTCTGAGACTGTGTAGAATGAGTGTTTCGTTGTTGTGAAGTCTCTCTGAGATTGAGACGTTCATTATGGAATACCCTAAATGTTTATCTAGAAATAAATGTTTACTTGTGTATTTCACTATCTGTATTATTATATGGTTTAGATTATGTTTCTATAGTTAAGTTTAGTATCCTGGTGAGGACGAATTAACACACTACATAATTGGTAGGCTAATAAGTAATTTCGTAAAATTATGTGAAATCGCGTTTTAGTAACCAAACGAAACTTAGACGGAAACTTTTATAATTTTTTAGTTTTGACTCATGAAGCAACAAATTAGGTGTGTTAGAAGTTTTGGAGAATAAATTAGGATTTTTGAGAACTCGTGGGGAGGTAAACACAATTTTCAAGAGTTATGCCTATATATAGAAAGAGGTGAGATATTTTAGTAATCAAATCCTATTTTGACTTCTACAAGAGGAGAGAAAAAAGGGAGATTTTAATCCTCGAGCTTGCAACGCTCATTTTCGGTGATCCATCTATTGATCAAAATATTTTATCAGAGATTCAAACTCCTGGAGGTAAGGCCATCGTTTTGATGTCCACCAGGTCTTGTTTGGATAAGTTTTACGAAAACTCATTTTCTAGAATTTTCATAAAAAGTTGATAATAGGACTTTTGATCCATATAGGAATTGTACTAGACGGACTTCTGTATGATCTTTGTGCTCGGGTTTTCTTTAGAACGACTTTTAGGAGCGTTTATCGGAGGTAAGTGGTTCAACTATGTGCTTTAGAATGATTTCTTGAACTGTATTCATGTTTTTTTTTAATGAAAAACATGTGTTAGTTTATAGATATATATTGTATAGTTCATATTGGGCGATTATATTGATAAGTAGGCCCAATTGTATGGTGAAATATTTTGATTATGTTAAAAGCATGGTGATATGTGATTTGAGCGTGTTTAGTTGCTATTTGGGTCAAAGGAGTACGTGGCACCAAGCCATCTTGTGGCGCCGTTATAAGCATAAGGTCGCACGTTTGAAGAAAAGAAATGTGGGTCTTACCTAGTCACGTGGACTTATTGGTGAGGAGTCGCGAACTAGGAGTGTGGAATGTACACGTGAGACTTCGGAGACTAGTATGAATTGTATAGATGTGAATGCGAGCATGTTTATCATTCATGTGTATTTGTTGTTTTATTCACTAAGCGTTAGCTTAAACAAATCGAATATGTGTGGTTATTCAAATAACCATTTCAGGTGTTAATGCTGGGGGGAATCGGGAAAGTGATCACGGGGTGTTGGAAACTCAATTAGAAGGCATTGGAGGATGTGCACCTCGTAGTTTTGGAAATAAAGATGTTGTAATAAGAATTTTAGGACTTTAGAATATGTTTATCTTAGAATATATAGTATAACAGATTCATGATATTGTAATTGTTAGTAATCTCTTGTAAGTATGTTTTGGTAATGTTATATTTCAGTTGGGGCCACTTTGAAACGAGTTTGGAGTGTGTATTTGGATCCCTAGTTGATTTTAGAACACTTTTAACTTAGGAATTCTACAGAATGCCCTGATGATATAAAACAGTCGACTAGTTTGTGAGTGCAGTCAACTGAACCCTTTTGTTGAACGAAACACTGCATCAGCTACAGTCGACTGGTCCACCAACACAGTCGACTGGTTTATGTTTTTCAAAACTTACCTTTCTGCTTGAATGGAATTCAGTCGACTGGACAGTACAGTGGACTGGGATTTTGGCACATCAGTCGACTGGACATAGGAGACAGTCGACTGGATTGAGTTGTTGAGGGATTAGGACTCCCTGGGACTTAAAGCAGTCGACTGGGTATTGATAACAGTCGATTGGATTGTGTTTCAAAAATCAGACTTTCTGTTAGACCAGTCTCAGTCGACTACACATGAGATGCAGTCGACTAGATTGCTAGTTTTAAAATAAATTATTTCTTTCCGTTGCATGTTCTTAAAGCTAATTCTTTTGGGAACGTTAATGAATGGAGTTAGCCTCGGTGGCGTGCCACGGGCTCCGATTATGTTATTGTGGGATCGGGCTATGACAGTATCACCACCTAGCAAGTCCCAGCCATGTGAACAAGTGAAGAAGTTCACATCAATTTGAACACCATTGATTTGTTGGACCAATCAATTCTTACCAACCATAACTTCTAGAAGTTCTAAGCCTACACAATTCAACACTCTCATTTTGTTTCAACTACTAAATGGTTCACAGCTTTGTCATGATTATCCATGCAAAAGATATGTGATATCTATGTATTATCCCAACATATGTGTGTGTGTGTTTGTGTCTGTGTGTGTGTAATGTGTTAAATATATTATTTAAGCCTGAAGGTAAAAAAGAACTAATTATCCTTTCCCTTTTCTTTTCCTTTCCTTCATGAAATCATGAACCAAACAAAGTCTTAAAGTGGAACATATTTTTAAAAGAAGTGAAAACATTTTGGTGAAGCACACTCAAATTGTTCAATAGCTCAAAATAAGTGATTGTTGGTCAATAGCCCACACCTCGTTTCTTATTGTAGGTTTTCGTCCTATCTGAGTGTCTATTTGGAAATGCTTGGAATAAGATCCCAATCTTGCACTTTATCTGGTTTTTATGAGAACTAAAGTTTTATTGGTTTTGGTCAAAAACTAGTTTTAAGAGAGATATCAACTGGCGTTGAACTCAAGTGGAAGAAATAGACAATTGCAAAAAACTTGAATTTAGAGAACCAGCTCTTTGTCTTCCCTAACTGCCACTAAGTTCTTCAAGCTGCCCTTACCTGGTCAGGATGGATCCAAGTTGAAGTGACTCAAGTTGATTACAACATTTTCAAGGCTATGGCTTACCATATGACACCCTTCTGCCTTAGATCATAGGTGTCTACATGTCTCTTTTGTGTGTATGTGTGTGTGTGTGTGTGTGTGTGTGTGTGTGTGTGTGTGAAGAGAGAGATAGAGAGAGAGAGAGAGAGAGAGAGAGAGAGAGAGAGAGAGAGAGAAAGGCACAACTGAAATTCATTAATTCATATGTCAAGGTTCTACATTTTACAAAAAATACATGGGGAACAATTTACAGAATTGGTCACATCCTGTGAATGTTCATTTATTATTGCTTTCACTTATTCGTATATTTCTCTCTATTTTTGTTTCTGTTTTTGTTTTTAATACAATTTCATTGCTAGTTTCTCATATGATATTTGCACACACTTACCTAAGATGATATTTCTCATCTTAGGCCTTTTTGGCTCTCTAATACAAGTTTGCTGCTGTTCAAAAAAAAATATGACTAATGTCTCTTTGGAGTTTTGTTTGCAATTGCAAAAAATTGATGGGATGAATAGCCATGATGGAATAGTAAAAATGATGTGGCACACACCACACTGATAGTGAGCCAGCACAAATCAACACACGCCTTGGCATGAAATAAATGCCATCCTTGGAGAAAAAATGACATAGCCTAGCTGGGTAGAATCAGGCACCCAAGGTAAAATCATCAATAGGCAGAGGACAGTTAAACGACAAGTGTTCAAGGGCAAAAGTCCATTTCATTCAAAGGGGGTAAATGTTAAAAATTACATTACAATCCAACGAATAGAAGCCTAGATAGCCTCTACTCGAGCTTTATGTTAATCTAGCAATCTTTGTTCTCATCTTTATCGTAGTTGAAAGGTAGTGGTACTGACTTGAATGCCCGGAACTTCCCAACATTATTCAGATGTTCATTTTCCAATCTATTTGGTCAACAAAGAGAACTATCAGCATTAAAAAGAGAGAATTAATTATTAGAAACATCTTATTTTATTTGTATTGTGTCTCTTTTTTTTTTATAGGCTATGTGGCTCTTGGCACGTGCTTTGCACGTGACAGTTAAAGTTTTAACTTTCTTTATTCTATACGATAAAATGATGCTATGGCTCTTCAAGAAAAAATAATGATTAATTTGAATATCAAGTTTAATTTTTAAATGCTTTAATAGTAGTACCTTCTAATATAATTTCAATGAAAATTCTAATCTCCACTGTCATAAAACATGATAAAATTATTAAAGCATTTGAGATTTAAATATAGAACCATATAAAGTAGTGTAAATAAAATTTGAAGGAGAAGAAGTAAAATCAAGAATTTGGTTCAATTGGTAATTTTCTAATACTAGGGTAGACGCCCGTGCAATACACGGGCCTGTGAAAATCAAAAAATTAATTAGATGTATTTATCGAATAAATGAAATTTTTTTAAATTAAATAATATTAAATCCTAAATGTACTGAACATGTGTAATACCCATATCCGGAGAAATGAAATAATATTTATTTTACGTGCATTAATTAGTTTAATTAATAGCGTGTGATAATTGGGTAAGGTTGCAGTTACCCCGATGTGATAAGTATTCTGAAAGGGACACAATTGGACAAATATGAAGTGGGACCCACGGGAGGTCCGGATTTGATAAATTGCATTTAGTTGCATTTATGTGATTAAATGAATATTTGCTTAGTTGTTTTAATATTTTATTGCTAGCTTCGATATGTTATGGAGCTAGTTTGGGTACCCGAGTGAGAGCGAATTGGAACCAGATTCATAACTGGTAGGTTAATTAGCAACTTTACAAAATGTATGGAACCACGCATGGGACCCACATGTGACATAGACTTATACCCACGTTGAATTTTGGGTAGTTAATATAATTGTTTAGGGGATTTCATAATAGAGTTTTAAGAAATATTGGGGGTGTAAATATAAATTAGAAAATTTTTGACAAGAAGCCTAAGAGGTTGACACTAGTATAACTCATCATCTTCTTTGTATCAAAACAAGGAAAAATAGAGACACATGAGAGGAAAATAAGCCATTAGAGAAAGCTTCGTTGTCACTACGTCGTTTATTTGTTGTTTCTTCGCCGTCGGTACACTGTTTCGCGAACCAAAGCCGTATTCAGATTCATGGAGGTGAGAAGATCGTTTCTATACCTTTCTTTTTAGTTTTGATAACGTTTTTCTGCGATCCTTTTTGAGGTGACAATACATATACGTGATATTTACATGTTGGATTATTTTCAGATACAACTAGAGCTAAAATTGACGTCAAATTTAGGATTTCTAGGCTTTAATCGGAGTAATTCGTGAGGTGAGTGCTCTAATCCTAAATTGGCTGTTGAATAACGTTTATGTGATATTGGTTATGGTAGTATGCTTAATTCGTGAGTTAGTAGAAAATCATGTGTTAATTAGAGCTTAACATGTCAAATTTGTTGAAAATGCCCTGTTGATACGATGATTTGCTTATGTGCTTATATCGGCTAATGGATGTCAAGTGATGATCACCATTATTTATCCCGTATTAAAGGGATGATATTCCTCAAGAAAAAGGGGCAGTGGTAACAACCACAACGATTTGACTACGATCACGTGAGAGTGTGTGAATTCGCTATATGTGACGTTAGAGTGAGAAAAGGCCCGAAATCTTGGGTCTGTGATGATGGTGATTAGTTATTTAACATTTTGGCGACTAGTTTTATTGTTGAGATGTTTAAATATTGCATATGCTGCATTCATACTCCAATTGCACAATTAGAACGTTCACTAAGCGTAAGCTTAAAACAAAACTATTTTTTGTATGGTTATTGAATAATCATCGGAGGTATGGATCGTGATGAGGGAAGGAAATGAACTGGAATCCGGGCAGAGTATCATCGTGTTTATATGCTTATAAGTTTGTAATTATGTTGGTGATGGTGGGGGTTGAACTCATGTTGTTAGATAAGAGGTTGAGTTGAGTTTGGAGTCATGTTGGTGAATGTATGTACTTATGGTAATGAAACTTTGTTTGAACTTGAGTTGTAAGAGGAGTTTGTGTTTTGGGTTGTGGATGGTTGTTGAATCCATGAATCTTGTTTAAAACATCATTCTAATTTTCCTTGCCTTCTTTTACTCTTACCCCTGAGGTTGGAGAACAAGACTCCGCTAGGACTAGTGAGGGAGTGGGATTTCTTTTTACTTAGGTACAGCTTCTTCCTGAGGTCAAGTGATTCCCTTTCCTTGGTAGAATAGTCAGCCCGATTGGGCAGTCCTAGAACCGTTTTATCCGAGTGTTACTTGACCATGAAGACCTTATACGCCTTACCGTACAGATTCTTGATCCTTCTACCTCTATACCTTAGATTTGGGGTTCCCAACCCTTACTTAGGCCATCAACTACTCCCTCGCCCAGTCGTAGGAACTTTAGAAATGTGTCATTCAAAATTAAACTCGTCATTCCAATCGGAAGATGAGCAATCAAGGTCGGGGACCCCGGATACAAGTCTGGACCCTCTTTCACTGAATCCGTTAGACAATGTCACACCCGTTCCAAAAATTTCATGGTTTTAATATGCATATTTAGATTTTGTGGATTATCAATGTTAGTTGATAATGGTGGATTGAGATTGACTGTGAGTCAACGGTAAAGTGTCAGTGAGGACACGGGAACATGGTATCTCATATTGCATTGACATGAGTAAATGACATTTATGTGATTTAAATGTTATTTGGCTTTATCTGGTATTTTGTGAATAGTAATTTTTATACCTGTGTTGGTAATTTCTGGTAATTGTGATATTGTTATATCATTTTGAGAACTGTGGTGAGAACGTGAGTGCCACGTTAACTAAAAAGGTAGGTTGTGTAGAGATTCCACAGAATATAGTTTTCGGACGTTATTTGGACCCAAACGAAACTTAGCCGAAAACTTTTGAAATTTATAATTTTCACTCGTAAAGGCATAAAATGGACGTGTACGAAGTTTCATGGGTTAATGAGAAGTTTTGAGAAACTTGCGGGGAGGTAAACGTAATTTTCAAAACATTTGCCTATATATAGATGAGAATGAGATTTCATTCTCATCCAAATTAAAATATCTTGTGAAAGAGGAGAGAGAAAGGAGATTGAGCCAACGAGCTTTGCGACGACATACGACGACCGTTCGTCCGTCAGTTTTTCTCCAGATTTCAGATTTGAACTCGTGGAGGTAAGACCTACGTTTTGGTACTACTTAGGCCGTGTTTGGCCAAGTTTTGTAAAAATCTTAATTTTTGGACTTTTGGGAAAAATCAGGTAAAACTTATAGGAATCGTACCAAATTCGAAACCCGACGATTATTTAGCGCCCTAGACGATCCTTAAAAGTTTGAAGAGATTCGCACGAGGTATGAATTCTAGATCTATGAAATATATGGATTTTCATGTTTTGGACATCACTTTTGATATTCTTGGATCCGGGCAAAATTCATGTATTAGCTAGGCCCGTTAATTATGCACGTGAAATTATGATAAAAGCACGTATAACTGGTTATGTGAGCATGTTATGTGTCTACTTGGGTCAAAGGGGAGTTTGGTGCAAATTCATTCGGAGTAAGCTCCTCGAACCTTGAGGATTGTGATCTTGTTGGAATTGGAATTTGTGGTGGTGTCTGGATTGGAGGTGGGCCCAACCAGTACACGGTACCTGGTATGGAGGAAGGCCCAACCAGTGTACGAGATGCGTGGGAGAGGTGGGCCTCCTACGGCATAGACCGGATGAATGCGTACCACTCACCCCCGAGACTATTTCTATGTGTTTTAGATGCTTAAACCATGAATTGTCATATAAGCATACATTTAGAATTGTACGCTCAGCATATAGCTGAGCAGTGGAGATGTACTCCATTGCAGGTAAAAAGAAAGACAAGAAGAAGCGCGATGAGTGAGGCCGATGAACGCCGGGGATAACACTTGTATATGTTTTTGTTTTAAATCCTAAACTTGTGTAAGGTTTGGTAATATGTTGTAATAGAACCATAGATTAGTCCTGCAGTACTGTAATCGTGTAATTGAATGTCTGTAGTTATGTTTCGAATGTTAAAAATCAGTTATGGTTGTGTTTGTGGTTGGTGTGGAGAAGCATGAGTTGTTAATATTTCATTACAGGCTGCCCAGCAGGGGAGCAGTCAACTGGACCCAGGATCAGTCGACTGGATCTCGTGGGATTGAGGCACTGAAAGTCTATAGTAAGAGAAGCAGTCGACTGGATCCTTGATCAGTCGACTGAGACACTGTAGATTTTAGCTACTGATCAAAATAGTAACCAATGCAGTCGACTGGGTTCCCTGATCAGTCGACTGAACCCCTGATGAGAAATGTTAAATTTTAGTTCTGCATAACACAGTCGACTGGGGTTCCCTGAGCAGTCGACTGGACCTCTTTGCAGTATGTTGTATTTGTGGTTCTGCTTAACTCAGTCGACGGAGCAGTCGACTGGACCCTGGTGCAGTCGACGGGGAAGTCGACTGAGCCTCTGTTTTTCAAAATTATTTTCTTTGAATGTGTTTTCAATGGCCAAAACTTTTTATGACTCTAATTTCAATGTATTTTACAATACAGAGGGGAACGTTTTCCTAAGTTTTATTATACCCAGGGTTGTTTTATAGTAGTTCTTTCCGCTGCGTATTATTAGATGATGCTTGGTTGAGCCTTGGTGGCGTGCCACGTGTCCTATTTCCACGCGTAGTGGGATGGGTCGTGACAGACAATCACAACGAAGGTAGGATTTCTGTTCAGATTTTTTATGGTGAGGTGAGCTAAAGGCTCCAGGTAGCCTCTGTGTCGTGGGGGTCGGGAGACTAGGCATCGGTCCCTGGGAGCCCTGACATAACGTTTTCTTGCGAGTGAATTTCCAGCAATCTGCTTGCTTCTGACCTCGGGATAATCAGGGATAGGTATGATGTTCCTGGTATTTGTTCCTTGGCTATATCCATCGGTGGGGCTCATCTGTACTAGTTAGGTTTTGTCACCCTCTATGAGGATGCCTTTATGGTATGTCTTCGCCTTCCCCTCCATCCGCTAGTCCGGGATGTACTGATCTACCTCGGGATTGCTCTTGGGCAGTTTGCCCCGAACGGGTGGAGATTTTTTATGGGGGCCATCCACCTCTGGCCCCAAGTCCTTGGGTATGAGCTCACCCTCCAAGAGTTCGTTTCTCGTTACATGAGGAGGTCGGCTTCTTCTCTTTGGGAGCCCTGCAGGAGAGAAAGATAATTGACAAGTGCCCGAGCAATAACAGGGGGTGGAAGAAGAAGTTCTTTTATGTGTCCACCCTAGGACTTTGTGAGGATGCCTCGAGAATTCAACTGATGACCTCCTGGGCGGGGAAGTTGAGGAGTAAGCTCCAGTCTTGCATCTGTTTTTTTTGCTTTATTATTGCAGGACTAATTGATCTGTGCCCTTTTCTTTTTTGTAGTGGGATCGACTGACTCACCGAGCATTCCTGATGAGTGCCAAGATAGGATCAGGGCTTGGCTGAAGAGCCTACAAACGTTGGTGACTTGCTGACCCAGACAGGAGATCAGAAAGTCATCTACGAGCCAAGCCAGCCCTTTGAAGCACCCATGTTTCCTCCGATCATTGGTGGTTAGTTATTTAGCTATTCTTCTTTGCTTGTCCAATTTCTTACTCGCCTGCTTTCCCCTTGACTCATGACTTTTCGTACATTTTCAGAGATAGCTCCCAGAGATGCAGCTGCTTTGAAGAAGAAGGAGGCCTCTTTGGCCGGGCGGGGCAACTAGAGGAGAAAAAGGCAAGACCCGAGGTCTTTCGATGTGTCTCAGGTATGATTCTGAGGTCTTTTGTTATGCATCAGGTGTGATCCCGCAGTCTCTTGTTGAGCCTCGGGCGTGATCCTGATATCATTTTTTGTGCCTCGGGTATAATCCCGAGGTTTTTTGTCATCATAGAACAGTAGTAGGGAACATTGTTTGCGAAAAAGAATTTATTTATTCAATCTGTAAAACTGCTCGGAAGGAGCTACAACTTATTTAAAGCAAAAACATAAGTCCCTAAACATTACTGAATCTCATCTTTACTAAAAGTACTTCTGTAGATGCTCCACGTTCCAAGGGTGTGATAGGTCTTATCCATCTAGCGTCTGTAACCAATATGTTCCCAGTCGGTTGACCCGGGTAACTCTATAGGGACCTTCCCAGTTTGGTTCAAGCTTCCAGTGACTTAGGATCTTGGTAGATTGAAATACTGCCTTGAGAACGAGGTCTCCCACTTAGAAGATACGATGCTTTACTTTGCTATTGAAGTACCGTTATAGGCTGCCACTTGGAGATACGCCCAGTCCCTTTTTTCTTCTATTAGATTGAGCTCCCCTTTGAGGGCTTCTTTATTGCCTCTCTCGCTGTAGTTTGCCACCCGGTATGTTGGTAGTCCCAATTCTGTGGGGACCACTGCCTCGAAACCATAGGTAAGTGAGAATAGGATCTCTCTTGTTGCCATTCAGGGAGTAGTGCGATAGGCCCATAGAGAGGTCGGTAGTTCCTTTACCCAGAGTCCCTTAACATTCTCAAGCCTAGTCTTAATGGACTATAAAATCGTTCGATTTGTTACCTCGGCCTGTCCATTAGCTTGAGAGTGCTCGGGGGAAGACTAATGGTTTGATATTCTGTAACTCGAGCAAAATTGTCTGAATACTGGTGTGTCAAACTGTCTTCCATTATCACTGACTAGTCCACAACGATGATGGCAAACTTGACCTGACCTTTTGCCATGGGAAGAGGCCCGACTAAATCGATGCCCCACTGAGAAAATGGCCAGGGGCTGAGGATTGGAGTTTGGAGCTCTTCCGGTTGGTTGATCATGCTTGCATGCCTTTGACATTTGTCACACCGCGTAACGTACTCCTGAGAGTCTCGGGCCATTATTGGCCAGTAATAGCCTTGCAACAGGGCCCTGCGAGAGGCTGCCCAGCCTCCGATGTGGCTTCTACATACCCCCTAATGTATTTCTTACAAGATTCCTTGGATTTGGTTAGGGTGGTTGCATCGGAGGTAGGGCACGGAAACTCCCATCTTATAAAGTATACCGTTGATGAGGTGGTACCTAGATACTCGGTATTTGACTCGCCAGGCTTCGTCTTTCCCGACCAGTAAACTTACTGTTGTGAGGAACATTGTGATATGATCCATCTACCTGGGCCCTAAATCGACCGGATCAACCTCCATATCTTCCGCGTTGAACACACTGGGCTCGGGCAGGTATTCTACCCTTATCCCAAGGAGATCCGACTCAGAAGATGATGCTAGTCGTGCTAACTGGTCGGCCCTTGGGTTTTCTTCCCTTGAGATTGTATGATAGAAAACCCTTTGAGTCTGCTGGTAACCACTCTAACATGGGCCAGATAGGTCACCATGTTATCTTCCCGGGCTTCGTACTCCTGCCAGACTTGATTGATAACTAGCTGGGAGTCATTGTACACTTGAATTTGTTGTGTGCCCATCGAGGTAGCCAACTGCAGTCTGACCAACCGGGCCTCATACTCGGCCTCATTGTTAGAAGCCTGGAATCTAAACCTTACAGCATACTCGAGCTGCATCCCGTCGGGTGTGGTCAGGATGACTCCTACCCTACTACCTTGCTTGTTAGAGGACCCGTCCATGTAAAGTATCCAGGTCGGGACCTCAGGTTGTAGCTCGGGTAGTAATTCAGGCGGTTTGAACTCCTCGACTGGATCTTCCAAGTAGGTGAACTCTACTAGAAAATCTGCCACTGACTGCCCTTTGGTAGCTGTCCGAGGTCTATAAACCACCTCAAACTCTTCTAATTTTAGCACCCACTTCATAAGTCTCTCGAATGTTTCAGGTCGGGACAGAATCCTGCGTAAAGGCTGATCAGTGATGATAACTATGACATGGGCTTGGAAGTACGGACAGAGCCGCTGAGCTGAGGTGATGAGTGCAAAGGTGAGTTTTTCTATGTGAAAATACAGACTTTCTGCGCCTTAGAGTGCCCGACTTGTGTAGTAGACCAGGTAGTGTGTCCTGTGCTCCTCTCTGATGAGTGTCGAGCTTACCGCCGAAGGTGACACTACTAAGTAAAGAAACAACTCTTCCTTTGGTTTGGGCGTTGAGAGTAGAGGAGGCGATGTCAGGTACTTCTTAAGTTCCTGAAATGCCTCTTCACACTTCTTTGACCACTTAAAGGCTTTGCGGAGAATCTTAAAAAATGGCAGGCACCGATCAGTTGCCTGGGAAATGAATCTATTCAATGTTGCCACCCGCCCTGCCAAATTTCGATTGATTGACCGATTCAAGAACTTCTCTATGTTGATATACTTCCCGACCCCCTCTGAGAGTTCAACTAGGGTTGCCTGTCGGTCGCGGTGGAAAGACGTGGCGACCTTGGTATTCTGAACCCCTAAGCAGAAGGCTGTGGTCGCGACCGTTTCATTTAGGTTGTAGATCTAAAGCTTTTGCTAATTGAATCGGTCAACGTAATCCTTCAAGCATTCTCCTTTACTCTGCTTAATAGCCAGCAACTGGGTGTCTAGCTGCAATCGGCCAAGCATACCCATAAACTGGTTGACGAAGAGTTCGTTGAGTTCTTTGAAGTCGCCAACCGATCGGGGTTTAAGCAAGTAGAACCACTATCCGGCTAGCCCCTTGAGAGTACAGGGAAAGCCAAGGCAGTGCAGTTTGTCGGCATTGGTGGCTAATGCCATCTGAGCCTTGTAGGTCTGGATATGATCGGCCGAACTCCTCGAACCACCGTAAGAATCGAGATTAGGCTGCTTGAACTGGCACAAAATTGGAAATTCTGTGATCCGGACGATGAACGGTGATTCAGTTTCTGTATTGGTGTAGTCACGACCTGGCTTGCAACTCAATTTCTCGATCTGTTTTTGCAAGTCGTTGATACACTCCTCCACATCCTCTCGACTTGTATCAGTATGGTAGGTCGGGTCGAAGGAGGAGGCTTTTTCTTCAAAGTGGGCTATTCTCAGGGATAGGGCACGACTTTAGCTTTGGCTAATTGTATGCCTAAGGTCGTTATGGCTCTTGGCCGAGAGATCCTGGGTTAATTCCCGGGCCAAATGTTCTTGCCCCTCTCCTCTGGCAGCGCGCCTATCATTAATGATTTGTCTGGAATGCCCCGTGCAGTTCAGGATGACCCGAGCACATTGCCGAGTTCGTATGGGACCCCGACTATGCTCATCGTTCCCGGACTGTTGGCAGTCTGGGGAGATGCTGGTGTAGTTCAGGCACGTCATCAGGGCCATACAGGGACTTGACCACGCTCATCATTCCTGAGCTGTTTCGTAGTCTGCGGGGGGCTTATTCTGTTGGGCTAGCAGAGCTTCAATTTGATGCTGAGTCTGATGCTAGCCCTCTGGAAGCTGTGCAAGTGGTGTTATGATCTGTTCGGGAGTTATGGGAGCCACCGGTGGCAGGACCGGTGAATTCACCTGATTCGTTGGATGAGCAGTCTTCTTGTTCTTCTTTGGCGGCATGGCTATCTGCTAATAGATTTAGTTTGGAGGAAAGACTGTCATTTCCCATAGACGGCTATAACACCCGTATTTGCGTTATTGCTTTTGCATTTCATTGTCATGCATGATAATGTGATGTGGCGTGTCTTTTGGCACATAGTTGAGTGAGTTTTCACTTACGAGTCGTTTTGGGGTGTCTGTGTTAGAGGACCCTCTGAGAATTTGCTAGTGAGTGTTTTGTAGTTGTGAAGTCTCTCCGAGTATGAGACTGTCACTGAGGAACATTTTAAATGTTTATCTGGAAATAAATGTTTACCTGTGTATTTCAATATCTGTATTATTTTCTGGCTTAGAATATATTTCTGTTGTTAGATTTAGTATCCTGGTGAGGATGAATGAACACGCTATTAATTTGGTAGGCTAATTAGCAATTTCAGAAACGTCATGTAGAATTTCGCGTTTTAGCGACCAAACGAAACTTAGTCGAAAACTTTTATAATTTTGAGATTTCACTTGTAGAGCTATAAATAAGCTGTATAGAAAGTTTTAGAGACTGATTAGGAGTTTTGAAAACTCGTGGGGAGGCAAACGTAATTCCTGAGAGTTTTGCCTATATATAGATAGAGATGAGTTAGATATTTTCATTAGCTTACAACCTAAGTTTCCAAAAAGAGGCCAAAGGTAGATTTTGTTGCTTCGAGCTTTCCGACGACAAACGACGACCTTCCGTCAGTCTGTTTTCTCCCATATTCCGTATTTGAACTCCTTGAGGTAAGGCCGTCATTTTGATACCTCTTAGGCCTGGTTTGGCCAAGTTTTTCGAAAAGTTGTTTTCTGGCATTTTTCATAAAAGTTGATAAATGGAATTTTGATCCATAGGAATTGTACTAGACGGACTTCTGCACGTTTTTTGTGCACGGGTTTTCTTCAGATTGAATTATAGGAGCGTTATTCGGAGGTGAGTGATTCAACTATGTTTTTGGAATGGTTTCTTGACATGTATTCATATTATGTTTGAATAGCATGTATTAATACTTAGAGATATCTTGTGTAGTTCATGTTGGGCATTTATATTGATAAGTAGGCCCAATAGCATGATGAAATGTTTTGATTACCGCTAGCATGGTGATGTGTATTTGAGCATGTTAAGTTGCTTATTTGGGTCAGAAGGAGCACGTGGTCACCGTGCCATTTTGTGGAGCCGATATAGGCATTAAGGTCGCACGATTGAAGAGAAGAATCGTGGGTCTTACCCTTTCGCGTGGACTTATTGGCGAGGAGTCACGGATTGGGAGTATAAACGGGCACGTGAGTCTCCCGCGACTAGTATGAAATGTAGAGATGTGAATGCGGACATGTTTATCATTCATGTGCATATGTTGTTTTATTCACTAAGCGTTAGCTTAAACAAATCGAATATCTGTGGTTATTCAAATAACCATTTCAGGTGTTAATGCTGGCGAGAAATCGGAGAAGTGAGCACGTGGGTTCAGAGTTCGATTAGAAGACAACCCGAATGTTGATCTTTTAGTTTTGGAACAATAGGAATGTTGTAATAAAGATTTTGAATGGTTTTATCTTATGTTTAACTTAGTATGTTAGAGTGGACCTAAAGCATGGTAATAATTAGTAACTCGTTGTAATTATACTTTGGTATTGTTTTAATACAGCTAGGATTACTTTGATGTGAGATTGGAGTGTGTGGTTAACACTTGGTTGTTTAAAAAGCTTTTTGAAACTTGTTTTCTGCAGAATTGGGCTGCTGTCAGGGGAGCAGTCGACTGGTCCAGTGTTCAGTCGACTGGACCCTTGTGCCTGCTAGCTACTGCTTTTTAATATGGCAAAAGCAGTCGACTGGGCCTTGCCTCAGTCGACTGGACCTTTGTAGGTTTTGTGTTCATTTTGGTTCTGCTTGCTTCAGTCGACCGAAGGGGGAATTCAGTCGACTGAAAGTTGGAGTCCCAGTCGACTGGACCCCAGTCTCAGCCCACTGGATGGTCTGTTAAACCTTTTTGAAAACTCTCTGTTTTCTTCAGTCGACTGAGGTCCAGACCCAGTCGACTGGACCCCTAGTTTTAAAATGTGTTTTGTTTTCCGCTGCGTGTGTTCTTCAAACTAAAATTTGGGAATATTAATGAATTGGGTTAGCCTCGGTGGCGTGCCACAGGCTCCGGTTCCGCTATTGTGGGGCCGGGTTGTGACATTTAGTAGAATCAGAGCATGAGTTTAGAGCCTTGGGAACGAGTGACGTTATATATGCTGAGTGACGTCGAGTGGAACGTGTAATTATGAAGATAATTGTTATCATTGTAGAAATGCTTCATGTGTTAGCATTTGTTGATTGTGATGAACTGTGCGCATATATCTATATTGTGGCATAGCATGCATGGTCATTATGCATTGAACTCAACAGGGGAATATTTGAAACATTATGGCGGATCTGCAGAGAGAATTGTCACCGCATTCGCGGATAGACCAAATAGTGAATATGGTGGGAAATTTCATACAAGTGGTAAGTGAAAGAGAACAGATGAACTTTCAGCCTCCACCAGTGGAAATTCGTTACATCAATGCACCACTGGTACCGCGGCCTCAACACACAACCGTGGAACAGTTTCATAAGCAAAAATCGACCTTGTATCATGGACAGGTTGACATAGACTTGGCCGATCATTGGATGATGGACATGGAAAGACATTTCCGTCAGGTAAAATGTACCGATGAGGAGAAAATTTTATGCGCATCCGATACGTTGATGGGCGAAGCATTGGATTGGTGGAACAACGTACTTGAACAAGGGAAGCCGACCACGTGGGAAGCATTTAAAGAAGAATTCAACAAACGTTTCTTTCCGCAATCTTCTTATACTCAGAAATGCCAAGAGTTTGCAAGTCTGGTTGAGGGAGACATGACTGTGAGTGAGTATGTATCCCGTTACAATGGCTTGTTACGATTTGGAAAAACTACCGTTCCGACTGATAGGGATAAAGCTCGTAAGTTTGAGGAAGGACTTAGGGAGAATATCCGTGGCCGTGTGGATATGTTACAACACCCGACCGTTTCTCTCGTTGAGGAAGCTGCTCGTATTGCTGAGAAAAGTGTCGACAGATATCGACAGGGACAACAAGGGAAGATAGCAAATGACAGTCGGGGTAAGAGTCAAGGGAATGCGAAGAAACCGTTCACGCAAGATTCGGGATCGAATATGGGTAACCAAGGAGGAAGTACATTCACGGGAGATTTGAGACCGTTCTGCCCGACATGTAACCTGCGACACAGGGGAACCTGCTATCAATTGACTACTTGCTACCTTTGCAAGAAACTGGGACACGTATCTAGGAATTATCCTTTGAATGCGAATGTGACTACACCGAACACTACCTCGAACACAAAGAGTTACAACCCAGAGATGAGGGGAAAATGTTTTGAATGTGGACAACTGGGACACATAGTGAAGAATTGCCCGAGTAATAGACAACCGGGAATGAGTACCGGGGCATCGAGTGTGCCAAGCGGATCAAGAGTAGAACCTCGAGTGGATAAAAGGAAAGGAGTCGCGCAACAACAAGGTCGATACTTCCAGCTCAGGCCGGGGAATACGGATGATACCGTCGTATAAGGTATTCTTCCTATTTGTTCGTATCCTGCACGTATGCTTATGGATTCTGGTTCAACGCATTCATTCGTATCACGTGATTTTGTTAAGCATTTAACTATTAAGTCAGAACCGCTAGGATATGACTTGTGTGTATCATTGCCTAGTCGTGAACCACTAGTTACTTCTTCGATATTCAAGTCATGTGAGATCAAGATAGGTGATAAAGTCTTGAGCGTTGATTTGATTCCATTGATAGTGAATTACTTTGATATTATCTTGGGTATGGATTGGTTGTCGGTTAATCAAGCCAGAATTGATTATGAACAGAAACGGGTTAGTTTCTATCCGTCATGGCGAGAAGAGTTTACTTTTCAGGGTAAGGGAGTAATCGTACCGCCGTACTTGATATCGGCGATTCAAGCAAGTAAGATGTTGAAGAAGGGTTGTTCGGGTTTCTTATGTTCAATTATCGACACGCGAGTTCTTGGACGACTAATAGAAGACATTTCAGTAGTTCGAGAATTTCCAGATGTTTTTCCCGATGAGTTACCCGACGTATTGATTGAAAGAGAACTTGAGTTCACAATAGAAGTAGTACCTGGGTCACAACCGATATCTAAAGCGCCGTACCGAATGACACCGATAGAGTTGAAAGAATTGAAGGTTCAGTTACAAGAACTACTTGAGAAGGGTTTTATCCGACTGAGTGTTTCGCCGTGGGGAGCTCCAATCTTGTTTGTGAGAAGAAAGATGGAACAATGCGTATGTGCATCTACTACCGAGAGTTGAATAAGTCGACCGTCAAGAACAAGTATCTGTTGCCGCGAATAGATGACTTGTTTGATCAGTTACAAGGGGCTCAGGTATTTTCGAAGATCGACTTGAGATCCAGTTACCATTAGTTGAAAGTCAAAGATGAAAATGTTGAGAAGACAACTTTCAGGACTCGATATGGTCACTTTGAATTTTTGGTTATGCCATTTGGAGTGACTAATGCACCAGCTGCTTTCATGGACTTGATGAACCATGTTTTCAAGGATTATTTAGATGAGTTCGTTATCGTGTTTATAGATGACATCCTCATCTACTCCAAAAGCGTAGAAGATCACGAGCATCATTTACAATTAGCTTTACAACGATTGCGTGAAAACAGATTATTCAGTAAATTGAAGAAGTGTGAGTTTTGGTTGACCGAGATAGCTTTCCTTGGACATATAGTGTCGGCAAAGGGAATTTCTGTAGACCCTCAGAAGATTGAAGCAGTTACCAACTGGGTGAGACCAACGAATGTGACAGACATCTGAAGTTTCCTAGGATTAGCTGGGTATTATCGGAGATTTGTAAAAGACTTTTCGTGTATAGCGATGCCGATGACACAATTAATGAGGAAAGATATTGTTTTTGTTTGGAGTCCAGAATGTGAAGAAAGTTTCCAAGAGTTGAAGAGCCGACTAGTGAAAGCACCAATTTTAGCTGTTCTGTCAGGGACCGAAGGATTTATTATTTACAGTGATGCTTCATATAGAGGTTTAGGTTGCATTCTTATGCAAGGTGATAAAGTCATTGCGTATGCATCGAGACAACTTAGACCGCACGAGAAGAATTATCCAACACATGATCTAGAATTGGCCGCCGAGATTTTCGCATTGAAGATTTGGCGTCATTACCTATACGGGGAGAAATGTGAGATCTATACGGATCACAAGAGTTTGAAGTACCTGTTTACACAACGAGATTTCAACATGAGGCAAAGGAGATGGTTAGAGTTGATGAAGGACTATGACTTGTCAATTCAGTATCATCCGGGCAAGGCGAATGTCGTCGCCGATGCTCTTAGTCGCAAAGTACCCGCCAACACCACATCAGATTTGACTTCTCAGAAAGAACTGATACGGGATATGGAGAATTTGGAGCTTGAAGTGATACCGAGGATTGAAGGTGGATTGATGTCGACGATTGTGGCACAACCACTATTGATTTACGAGATCGTAGAGAAACAACTTCAAGATGTGGCTTTGAAGAAGATTTGTGATGAGATTCCGATGGACAAACAACCGGGATTTACTTTTGAGAATGATGTTTTGAGATTGAGGGGTAGAATTTGTGTGTCTAACGAGAAGGAGTTGAAACGGAACATCCTAGAGGAAGCACACAATACGAGGTATACCGTTCATCCGGGAAGCACCAAGATGTATAGAGATTTGAGACATGTTTATTGGTGGCTGAGAATGAAGAGAGAAATAGCACGTTACGTTTCACGTTGTACTAGTTGTCAACAAGTAAAGGCCGAACGCCAAGTACCCTCGGGATTGTTACAACCGTTATCGATAGCCGAGTGGAAATGGGAACATATTACAATGGATTTTGTAAGTGGGTTTCCAAGGTCGAAGAAATCGAATACCATCATTTGGGTGATCGTTGATTGTTTGACGAAGTCGTCGCACTTCCTACCAATCTGAAAAACTAAGCCAATGACGTTAGCTAAGTTGTATATTCGCGAAATTGTGAGACTACATGGTATCTCAGTTTCTATCGTTTCGGATAGGGATAGTAGTTTTACATCAAAGTTTTGGAGAGCCTTGTAAGAAGCAATGGGTACCAAATTGCACTTTAGTACCGCTTTTCATCCTCAGACTGATGGCCAATCAGAGAGAGTAATCCAGATTTTGGAAAACATGCTTCGGTTATGTGTACTTGATTTCCAGGGTGATTGGGAAGACCACTTGCCATTAATTGAGTTCGCATATAACAACAGTTTTCAGTTGAGTATTTGGAATGGCTCCTTATGAAGCTTTATATGGTCGTGTATGTCGTTCACTAATTAGTTGGACAGAGGTGGGAGAAAGAAAGATTGAAGGGCTGAAAATGGTACAAGAAACGACGGATAAGATAAAGGTAATTAGACAATGGTTACTGCCAGCCCAGAGTAGGTATAAGAGTTATGCCGACAAGTGCAGACGGCCGTTGGAATTTGATGTAGGAGACTTGGTGTATTTGAAGGTGTCACCTTCAAAGGGAATAACCAGATTTGGTAGATACGGGAAACTCAACCCGAGGTATGTAGGACCTTTTGAGATTATTGGGAGAGTTGGACCCGTAGCTTATCGTTTAAAATTGCCAAGTGAGTATGCTCAAGTGCATAACGTGTTTCATGTATCATTGCTACGTAAACACTTAGCGGAGGATAGAGATCAAGTGATGACTCCGACGCCGATTGAGATTCAGAGTGAAGGATCAAGTCTTAAGGAACAAAGTAATATCGAAAGTGAAAGTGTTATGGCGTAGCCAAACTACGGAATAGATGACGTGGAAAATAGAAGAGGAGATGCGTATTCAGTATCCGCACCTTTTTGAGACATGAGGTATAAGTTTGGGGACAAACTTTTTTTAAGGGGGAGAGTATTATAACACCCGTATTTGTGTTATTGCTTTTGCATTTCATTATCATGCATGATAATGTGATGTGGCGTGTCTTCTGGCACATAGTTGAGTGAGTTTTCACTCACGAGTCATTTTGGGGTGTCTGTGTTAGAGGACCCTTTGAGAATTTGCTAGTGAGTGTTTTGTAGTTGTGAAGTCTCTCCGAGTATGAGACTGTCACTGAGGAACATTTTAAATGTTTATTTGGAAATAAATGTTTACTTGTGTATTTCAATATCTGTATTATTTTCTGGCTTAGAATATATTTCTGTTGTTAGATTTAGTATCCTGGTGAGGACGAATGAACACACTATTAATTTGTTAGGCTAATTAGCAACTTCAGAAACGTCATGTAGAAATTCGCGTTTTAGCGACAAACGAAACTTAGTCGAAAACTTTTATAATTTTGAGATTTCACTTGTAGAGCTATAAATAAGCTGTATAGAAGTTTTAAAGACTGATTAGGAGTTTTGAAAACTCGTGGGGAGGCAAACGTAATTCCCGAGAGTTTTGCCTATATATAGATAGAGATGAGTTAGATATTTTCATTAGCTTACAACCTAAGTTTCCAAAAAGAGGCCAAAGGGAGATTTTGTTGCTTCGAGCTTTCCGACGACAAACGACGACCTTCCGTCAGTCTGTTTTCTCCCATATTCCGTATTTGAACTCCTTGAGGTAAGGCCGTCATTTTGACATCTCTTAGGCCTTCTTTGGCCAAGTTTTTCGAAAAGTTATTTTCTAGAATTTTTCATAAAAGTTGATAAATAGAATTTTGATCCATAGGAATTGTACTAGACGGACTTCTGCACGTTTTTTGTGCACGGGTTTTCTTCAGATTGAATTATAGGAGCGTTATTCGGAGGTGAGTGATTCAACTATGTTTTTGGAATGGTTTCTTGACATGTATTCATATTATGTTTGAATAGCATGTATTAATACTTAGAGATATCTTGTGTAGTTCATGTTGGGCATTTATATTGATAAGTAGGCCCAATAGCACGATGAAATGTTTTGATTACTGCGAGCATGGTGATGTGTATTTGAGCATGTTACGTTGCTTATTTGGGTCAGAAGGAGCACGTGGTCACCGTGCCATTTTGTGGAGCCGATATAGGCATTAAGGTCGCATGATTGAAGAGAAGAATCGTGGGTCTTACCCTTTCGCGTGGACTTATTGGCGAGGAGTCGCGGATTGGGAGTATGGACGGGCACGTGAGTCTCCCGCGACTAGTATAAAATGTAGAGATGTGAATGCAGACATGTTTATCATTCATGTGCATATGTTGTTTTATTCACTAAGCGTTAGCTTAAACAAATCGAATATCTGTGGTTATTCAAATAACCATTTCAGGTGTTAATGCTGGCGAGGAATCGGAGAAGTGAGTACGTGGGTTCAGAGTTCGATTAGAAGACAACCCGAATGTTGATCTTTTAGTTTTGGAACAATAGGAATGTTGTAATAAAGATTTTGAATGGTTTTATCTTATGTTTAACTTAGTATGTTAGAGTGGACCTAAAGCATGGTAATAGTTAGTAACTCGTTGTAATTATACTTTGGTAATATTTTAATACAGCTAGGATTACTTTGATGTGAGATTGGAGTGTGTGGTTAACACTTGGTTGTTTAAAAAGCTTTTTAAAACTTGTTTTCTGCAGAATTGGGCTGCTGTCAGGGGAGCAGTCGACTGGTCCAGTGTTCAGTCGACTGGACCCTTGTGCCTGCTAGCTACTGCTTTTTAATATGGCAAAAGCAGTCGACTGGGCCCTGCCTCAGTCGATTGGACCTCTGTAGGTTTTGTGTTCATTTTGGTTCTGCTTGCTTCAGTCGACCGAAGGGGGAATTCAGTCGACTGAAAGTTGGAGTCCCAGTCGACTGGACCCCAGTCTCAGTCGACTGGATGGTCTGTTAAACCTTTTTGAAAACTCTCTGCTTTCTTCAGTTGACTGAGGTCCAGACCCAATCGACTGGACCCCTAGTTTTAAGATGTGTTTTGTTTTCCGCTGCGTATGTTTTTCAAACTAAATTTTGGGAACGTTAATGAATTGGGTTAGCCTCGGTGGCGTGCCACAGGCTCCGGTTCCGCTATTGTGGGACCGGGCTGTGACAACAACGCTAAACTGATGATGCCGAATTTTGGGTAAGAGAGTAAAAAGAATTAGATAAGAGAATTGTTTGTGGTTCGGTCCTGTTAATTAAGAGACCTACGTCCAACAATGAGAATGGGGCTACCGATGACCAGCCGGGTAAGTATATGTGTTTGATGCAATTATGTGATCTCTCTAAAGGAGGTGAGTGATCCCTTTTATAGATACAAGAAACCTACTCGTACATGACAAGTAAATTGATAAGTTAATATAATCCAATTGAAATTGATGAGCATAAATCATGGGGGTTTTGCTAATTAGATTAGGAAACCGTCTACACTTTCCATTAGTCTCCTAACTTGTATAGGAAACTGTTTGGAACATTCTGGATCACGTCCTGGGACATAGCTGCATCGTACCTGCAATGAACCGAGCCCGTGATGCACGCCCGATCGGTTGGTCGGGCCCTGGTGATACTGGGCATACCGCTCGAGTTAGGCGATAGCGGAACTTTGATTTCACTGGATATTTTTGTACACATCAGATATAGATATAAATTTATATAGGGTATAGAAAACAAATGTTAGTACTTTGTTTGGGAAGGCCAAAAAAAGAAAAAACAAAATCAAACAAGGCATAGCCCAATTCGGGTTGTGTTGTGCCTTATTTGTGTTAGTAGTTTGTTTGGGAAAATCCCAAAAAATAAAAACAAAACCAAACAAAACACCAAATAACACAAAACTAAACCAAGCAAGTTAGTGACTTATTTGGAAAGAAAGAAAAAACATACAAACCACAAAGCCAACACGCGGTTGTGCCAAACAAGGCACAACCTACAATTGTTGACTTTTGGGTTGTTGAACCAAATTGTAAATATTGGTAATTACTGTTTGAAAAGTTGTTTGAATCATCATTTGTAGATTAAATAATTTTAAAAATTGAATGAAATTGTAAATATTTATAATTATTGTTTGAAAAGTTGATTGAATAATCAGTTTTAGAATAATTTAATTTTAAAAGTTGACCTAATAGTAATAAGGGTTATTTTGTGGGTGAAATGATCAACCTACCTTCACAAAATGACAAAAACTCAAAGTAATCATTAAAGGAAAATGGAACAAAAAAGAAAAATAAGAGTAAAACCGTGATTTAAAACAAATAAAAAATTTACAAATCTAAACGAAATTGAAATTGACAATCAAAGATAACCTCTTTTTATAGATGTAGTGATAGTGAAGTGATACGACAATTTACTTTTCTCCAAAAGGCATCGCATTTTTGTGAAGCCTTGCTTGTTAGCACTATATTACTAAACTGGTGTAAGGAGTGTTTTGGGAACTTTGGATACAATTGCATGGTGTTTAGAGTCTTAATAAT
The DNA here is from genome assembly GCA_033977485.1 of Hydrangea macrophylla. Taxonomy (NCBI): domain Eukaryota; kingdom Viridiplantae; phylum Streptophyta; class Magnoliopsida; order Cornales; family Hydrangeaceae; genus Hydrangea; species Hydrangea macrophylla. Next base: position 8,531,037 of record CM066987.1, read on the forward strand.
TAGTCTAAAATTCATGTACATTTATAATAATAATGTTAGAGTTTTCAATTGGATAACCAAAATCTAGTTCCAACACTCGTGGTGCAATGGAGCACTAACAGAAACAGGGGGAAAACAATTGAGGGACTCCAAAATGTGATGACTTGGTCATAACTCATAACACATAGTATCTTCGAAAACCACATTAGTTTTAACACCAAAGTGTGTTTGAACGTTTTCCATATATTCAGACGCGTAATGCTTCGGAGGATGCTGAGGTGTCCTATAGTGATCTCAATGTCACATTATTTGAGATGAGGATTTGAGATGACAATTTGGAAAACATAGTATTACCATCTGTACGATCCGTACGATAAAAATGAACTACTTTTTCATCTTATTTTCTTTTCCCCTTGTGAAATCCTTGAACCAAACAAAGTCTAAGGAAAACATTTTCTTTGTTTGGTTACCAAGGAAAACGGTGAAGAAAATAGGAAGGAAAAGAAAATATAATGGAAAAAAAATAAAAATATTGAATTTTTTTTGTCACTTTCTTCATTTTTTTTTTTTCAATTAGTTACAAGGGCAATGTTTGGGACACAAAAGGGTTACAAAGAGATGCTCACAAAAGGATGTGGCATCCCATGTGACACTCATGTGCTAGTAGGATCCACTAGGAACCATTACACTTAACTCAACACATGGGATGCCATATCCTTTTATGAGCATCTCTTTGTGACCCTAGGACAACAAGGGAACTAATTTTCCTTTCCCTTTTCTTTTCCTTCAATGAATCCGCAAAACCCAAGGACAACACTCTTCTTTGTTTAGTTAGGAAGGAAAACTAAGAGGAAAGTCGAAGGAGAAAAAAAAGATGAGAAAGAATATTAACGATTTTTAACTTTGTGAATTACTTTTTCCCCCCCTCTTTTTCTCGAGTTCTTATTATACTTTAAAAAGTGATAATTTCTCGAGTTCCTATTAAGCATGGGGGAAAACAGTAGAGAAAAAGTTCTCATTATCATTTTTTCCTTTTTTTCTATTTCTTCTCTAAATCTGCAAAACAAACAGAACCCAGAGGAGTAAGAAATACATAACAGAGAAGACAAAGTAAAGTACCTAAAGAAATTCCAAATGCCACGGCGAATGATTTCTAAAACAGCAACTATTGCAGTCAAGGTCTGTCCATGCAAGAAACCAACACCAAAGTTCAACACTGTTTGCAGCCATGCAAATCTCAACAAAGCATTCAAGACCTGCAAATTTCAGGTAACTTAGCTATTAATGTAATATTATAAAATTCATAGAATGTTTTTTTTGGTGTAAATGAGTAAATACTATAGAATTCATAAATTGCTTGGTTGGGTAAATAAAATACTAAGGCTCAATTTGGTTCCTGGGTTTAATTGGGGAAATGAAAACAAAAAGATAAGGGAAAACACTTTATTTGCTTGGGTTAATAAGAAAAATCAGAAGGAAAATAAGAAGAAAAATTTGAAATTCACGAGTCACTTCCCTATCTCTTTCTTGAGTTCCAATGTTGTTTGACATTTTTGTTGTTTAAAGTGCACAAAACTAGGAAACAGTTTGCCATCTCTTTTTTGTTCTTTTCCTTCTCTCTTTTTTCTTAAAAATTATTTAAGGCTTTGTTTGGTTTATAGATTTAGTTAGGGAATAAGAAAACAACGAGGGAAACAGTTTTCTTTGTTTAGTTAGTAAAAAAAAATGAGGAAAATGGAAAGACAAAAATAATAGGAAGAATATTTTAAATGTGTTTGTGTGTGTGTGTCACTTTCCTTCCTCTTTTCTTAATTTTCTATTAAATTTAATTTTTTATTTATAGTTTGATGTTATTTAAACATAGAGGAAAGCAATAGAGAAACCATTAGGGAAATAGTTTTCCTTCTTTTTTTTCTCTCTCTAAACCTATGAACCAAATGCTGCCTAAAGATCGAATTTTTAGAATGCTTTGTTGGGTACATACTAAGGGTCTATTTGGCAAGAACTTTTCCTTCTACGATCAATTATAGAAAATTACTTTTGATCAAAAGTTGTCCAAGGTAGCATTTTGACCAATCTCAAATTTCTGCATTTGACTCACATTTTTTAAGCAATTGAATCGCTGAAGGTGGTTTAATTACCAAAAAGTTTCCTTTTAGCTTTTGGAAGATCCATAATCACTTATGGACCCCAAAAGTTGTTACCAAATGGGGCCTAAATAATATATATATATATATATATATAAGGTAAGACTCTCTAATGCACTGGGCTTTTAAGCCTAAAAAATCCTCAGGCCGCCCCACTGACCCGCGCCCCGTCCTGTTGCCCCGTTGACCTGCGGTGTTTTAAGCTTAAAAGCCGAGTGCACTCGCTGAATGCACTGGATAACCTAACCCATATATATATATATATAAAGCTTTGGTGGTTAAATAGTACTATGCGGTTCATAAAATGCTTGTTTCTCCTAGACTCACCATGGCTACAAAATATACACTTTTGTGTGGGATAAGAAGCTTGTCTCTCAACCAAGGATTCTTGGAATTCTTTTGGAAAAGTCCCCAATCTACAAAGATGTCCCAACATGTACCAAAGATTACTGCTGTGACTGAGGCAATCCAAGCTATGACCCTCCAATTGTCCCCTCTGTTAAGAGTGTAAGCTGTTCTCACACTAATTGCTACTATTGTTGAGAAATATTTTAGCCCATGTAGTCCATACATTGCGCGTTTCTCTTCGCATAGGCGTCTGAGGCACTGAAAAGATAAACTAAATTTTTAGGCATTTGTGAGTATATGGGAAGACTAAAATGTGTTTTGTGGAAACTTTGAAGTTCATTTGTATTGTAGTTTGTATTAGGACAAAGCTTATACGAACTATGCTTTTCGGGATGAAGAGTGTTTCGGAAACATCATATTAGAAAATTGAGGTCCGTTTTATAACATTGCGGTTTCAATTCTCTGTTTTTGTTCATTTTTCAAAAAACGAAAACTGTAAACGTGTTTAGAAATCATCACCCTTCTTTTTTTCCTTACTTTTTTTGGAAACAATAATGAAATTGGGTCAAAAAACAAAAAAAAAAGAAAAAAAAATGTGCTCTTCATTTAGAGATAACAAAACAAGTTTTCGATATCAAAATTTAGAAAACTGAAAATCGATAACTGCAACACAACCAAAACGGGCCCTGATAAATGAGTCTAACAGAAATATGAATGTCGAGGTTGACATGTAGCAAAACAAGAAAAGATCAAATTTAAGGGCAAAAATCATTAAGCACCTTAAGTTTGAGTTTGGTTTTTCATCTTTCAATTATAGACAATTTGGTCCCTTAAGTTTTCACGGCAATCCTAAACACAGGGATCTTAGTTGGGTGAGTTTGCTCGTAATCAAATTCACATATGAAATGGATCAAATAGGAGTTGTAAGAATCAATTTTCATGCGTCGTCATTTTTTTAAACAGATAAATCACTTTTTTTTATAGTTAGATTGCCAAACACTTCTCCAATATATATATATATATATATTTTTTTTCTGAACTTTATTTTAGTACATCTCTATTGAGAAAGATCTATTTTAAAAATATTTACCAATAAAAGATCTCTTATTTTCATGGCAATCCTAAACACATGCTCTTATATGATTTGAATTTGTTACTAATCAATTTCATTCACAAATGAAGTGGATTTACATAACGATCAATTGTCATATTGTCTGTAGATTTGACTTCCAATGAACATAATGCACATTACCTGAAGTAGGCGAGACCAATAGGGAATTGCAGCTACAATGTAATAGAAAGTGTTGTAAACACTACTAGTATTGCAAGTATTTTCTCTGAGCTTGTAGTCACCCCACCCATAGTAGCATATGTAGAACTCCAAACTTCTAAGTGCTTGAACCTGAAATATGATATACAACAATTTACATATATATAACTATTTCAGAAAAGAAATATACAAACTATGATTGGAATTTATGCTCTGTTTGTTTCTGCGTAAAACATTTTCTGTTGTTTGGTTGTTCATAAAATAGTTTACGAAGATTTTCAAGAAATGCAAGTAACTTAAAATGCCGATCGAAAATGATTTACTGGAAGAAAAAAAAATCGCTATCCATTTTTGGGACAATATTTTGAACTGAAATGTGTATATGTATATATCTGTATATATTTATTTGTGTGTGTGTGTGTGTGTATATATGTATCTGTGTGTTCAGTTATTCACACATTGGTGTGTATATACACATTTGCATTCACATTGCATGTGTGCATACAAATGCATATGAATGCATTTATTACTTTATACTCATATGATTTGTATAGTCGCACATATATTATCGCTTGTTTATATTGTCACCAGAGGTGTAAGCAAACCGACCGAAATGATTGGGTCGATTGGTCTTCAGAAAAACCCTCCGGTATAAAAACATAATTGAACCGTGAAATTACACTAAATCGAACCATAACCAATCATTTCGTCTAAAATTTGGATCTAACCTAGCCAAACCAAACTATTTACATCCCTAATTCATATAAGGATAGTTGGATACACATACTACACCAAAAGTGTCAAACTGACACTTTTCACGTTTTTTCATTTGGCACTGCTAAAAATCGTACCAAAATCAGGAATGACTTTGGGCTAATCTGGCACGGTCATAAACCGTGCCATATTTACAGATTAAAAAAAATGCCAGATGAGAAAAAAAGGATTGACCACATCTTATGATCACTCTTTTGACCACATCTGAAGACAAAAAAAAAAAGGAGAGAGAGAAAAGGTGCGACGCACGTTCCCTCACCACCATCACCTCAGCCACCGCCACTTCACCACCTTCGCCTTTGCCGTCGGCGCCTCTCCAACGTGACCCTCACAACATCAATTCCCCGTCAACCCTCACCACCTCACCTTACCTCAGACTTGTTGGCTCCTCCACAGATCGAAAAGGACAGCCCAATTTACTCTCTCTCTCTCTCTCTCATCCTTAGAACTAATCTAGGGTTTACATTGAGTTTTTTTTTTTTCAGCAGGGGTACCGACCAATGATGGATTTTGGTTGGGATTGTATGGATTTGTTTGGGGTTGTATGAAAACCTCCCCCATCTGAAGAAAAAAAATGCTCACTAAGGGTTTCTTCAGTGAACAGTGGTGGTGTGGTTGAGATCTACCAAAGAATCCTTAGTTAGTCATTGGTAAAGGCTTTTGGTTTGCATTTGTGTTGCTTAAGATAAAATGTATCTCTGTGTTGAACCTGTTGTTAAGACTTGAGACAAGGCAATAAACTTTTTCATTGAATCCTTCATTTCCAAACTTCATGATTGGTAAAATTAACTTTCTTTTTATATGATAACCATTTCAAAGTGCTGCACTGTAAATGTTGAGCTTGCAAATGTGCGTCACTATAAATTACCCTTCTTTTTATGTTTACCCATTCTTCGTTTTTTTTTTTGTCCGCTTTGGGGTGGTAAACAAGCCTCTTGTAGCACATTGGGAGATGTGGTATAGGTGGAGTTTTGTATTGGCACGACGACCTACCCCTACCATGACACTAATGAAGAATGAAGCGATTATATGTTGGATTTACATTTTTTTTTGTTAGGGACTTTATTTTGGATTATATGTTTTAGTTTTATTATGTTTCATGTATACGCTATTTGTTGGATTGCTATGGTTTATTTTTTATTTTTTTTATTTTATTATTTCTATTGGAGACTTTATTATACATTAATTGATACATGTAGTTGTGATTCTAGGTACTATTTGTGATACATGCGCTCTTGTTATTTTTCTATTGGTGTTGTGATTCTGTCAAATTTTATTTTTTTCCCTAAAAAAAAAAATATATGGCCTGACTCAATACCGCTCCAAAGCAGTGCCAAAAGTGTGCTAGATTGAATATTTTTTTTAAACTCAAGACCAAACTGGCACGGTTTTTAGCAGTGCCAAAAGAATGCCAATTAAAGTACCAAAATTGTGCCATGTACTGAGCACAAAAGTAGCCACATGTGTCTAACATTTTTGAAATTCTGGAACTGTTTTAAACAGTGCCAAAAAAGCGTGCCGAATTCCCAAATTTGGTAGCCTTTGACCAAAATCAGGCACTGTTTAAACTGTGCCAAAAATTTGGATCTCTAATATATGGCACAGTTATAAACCTTGCCAGATTTGGCCTAAAACTGTTTTAAAAAGTACTAGTTTAGCGTGTTTGGTGCAATGACAAATTGTTAGCAGAAAACTGTATTCGCCCTTATTAAAGTGCATAAAAAAAAACATTATTTTGTTAGTTGTAATGTTTTTTCCGGCGTCAACCAAACGTTGAAAAGAAGATGAATTTTTTTTCCATTTAAAACATTTTACATAAAAAGTGATTTTCAAAGTAAAATATTCTACGGCAAAACAAATGAAGTAGTAGCATATTATTTTTAAGTCATTTACAAACCTGGCTAGTTAGCTGATCCGCCAAGAAAAAGTCGGGAAGTGTCACCTGCAAAATAAAATTAGAAATTTAGGCAAAGGTCCCATAGAAGTAAGTGCCAAGAGTTTAAAGTCCAATTTGATTCTTAGTTTGTTAAAAACTCAGTCAAAGGTCGAGTTAAGTGAAACTTCACTTATTATTTATGTATGCCAAGTGAAATTTTATTTAATATTGTTGTATGGAGGACCTTTATCAAATCAAGAATCTTAATTGTCATTAACTCTAAAAAATCTTATCATAATGTTATTTTCACTAATTGTCCCTAAACTTCATATTCTTGAAATTTTCTTAAGGATGTGTTCACAGATTGAGGCTCTATGAACGAAAACACCGAAGAAAATACTTTTCTTTGTTTGAATGATAACGAATGCAATTAGAAAAATAAAAAAAGAAAAGAAAGTAGGGTAAATTTTTTTTTTTTTTTAAAACTTTGTGATGCACTTCCGTATTATCTTGAGTTCATGTTGTAGTTACAAAATTATAGGGAAATACAAATACTATAAGCATGTAGTAAAACTATTGGGAAATGCTTGGGAAAATAGTTTTTTCTTTTTTCAAGTATTATAATTATTATAATAATAATAATAATAATAATTATTATTATTATTAATTTTTTTTTTAATCTCATGTCTAATATACACACCAAACAAAGCCTTAGTCAAGGCAAAGAAAAAGAAAATGCTTTTGTTTGTTTGATTAGAAAAGAAAAAATAAAGGCAGAATATATTAACAATATTGGAATTTTATGAGTCATTAATTTGTGTTCATCTACAATGGAGGGTGTTTGGAAACCGCATTGCTGTGCGAGCCCAATCGGAAATAAGCTACAATTGGCCCTCTCAAAAGACCTGTGTAGAAGGCAATTGTTGATTGGCCTAGCATAAGCAATTCTCAAATGGGTCCTTATTATATATATATTTTGAAAATTTTCATTTTTGAAAATAACCAAAATATTTTTCCCATCTTGTTTTCAATTTTTCCTTCTATTTCTCGTGCACCAAACAGAGCATATATATTCAACACATTTTTTTTTCCTTTTAAATACCTTGTATAGAGGGGCACAAATACATCGAAAAACACAAACGAGTAAGAAAAAGCGACTTGATCGATATATGATATTGAATGGGCAGATCAAGATGACAATCACAAGCTGCAGAGAACAAAGCAATATTAGTCTTTAATTGGCCAGTTTAACAGTGAATCGATAACTCATGATCTGCTTGTGCAATTGAATGTCAAGGCAGGGCGGCTTGAGATGACAAAAATTGTTCGAGGTCTTAAGTGAATTTTCAAAGGGGCCGAAAAAATGAGACCTCTATAGTAAGTTTTATTGAAATTAGAAAAAAATTAGAAGAAAATAAGCCTAAAAATGATAAGTTTCATAGAAATTAGGAAGAAATTAGAAGACAATAGGTCTAAAAATGATAAGTTTCATAAAAATTAGGAAGAAATTTAAAAAAAAAAAATAGGCCTAAAAATGAGGCATAAAATCGAGGACCCATGCAATTGCTTCGCCAAATTGACTCAGGACTGGCCTAGCGTTAACGATTAATGTGAACCCATTAAACTCGATAAGTTCGACTGAATCGAAAAGAGCCAATTAATTAACAGTACTAGTCGAAAAATCAAAGTAAACTTTATATTTAAAAATAATATATCAATTGTTGTGACATAAGTTTTCCACACTAATACCACTAATATTTATTTATTATATAAAAACGTCATATATTCATATTTTGTAACTTACTTATAATTATGGCACAAAAATCACTAACGGATTCAATTTGTTCTTTGAAGATTAAACCAACAAACCTGAAATTTGTCGCTTGTCAGGGTTAGAGTTCGGGATGTGATAACCAAGGTTGTGTTTAGAAACGCCTAAAACATGATCAAGTACAGTGTGATTCTCACGTTTAATTAATTTTTATAAAAGTCATATCTAAGTCGGTTTGCAAAAGGACCGGAACTCCTATTCAGCCAAAGAGTAGCTAGCTTTAGAACTATGTTACTCTGGACTATTTATAATGCATGGAGTACTCGTGTCACACACGGCACTCGGGTAAGGGTATTTCTCTTTCTGACCCTTCAAAATAGTGTAAAAAATTCTTTGAAAACTGGACAAACTCGACAGTGTACTAGAGTTTGTACCGGACATCCATACCCGAGTCTGATTACGATAGCTTTAGAAACACTAGACTAGTCCAAAACGTGTTTTTTTTTTCTACACTCAAGAATAGAGAGAAACCACAACTTATATGTAGAGAGAAACATAAACACACAACCAAACCCCCCCCCACAAAAAAAAAAAAAAATAAATAAATAAATAAATCAAAAAAGTAAAAAAAAAAAATCTAAGAAAAAGAGAATTTAATGGCTACTTACTACTACTAATCCAAGAGGGACAAGTTCAATGACTGCGCTGAATTTGAGTGGTTCTGGATCCATTTCCATATCAAGGTTTGCTATCACACTGGCTAGGGCTAGCACTGAGAGACCAAAGCTGATGAGAAGAATTTCTCTATAACCCAACGCAGTTCCTTGCTTAAATCCAAGTATAAATGTATAATTGACTTTGTATCTCCTCCAGAAGTATATATTTGCAGCGTACATCAGCAGGTGAAGAATAGCATATCCAAATAAGCTGTGAAAATGCAATTACATGTAAGGGCTTGCATGGTAACATTTCTTAGTTTTAGTTTTTTTAAAACAGAAACTAGTTTCTGTTATATTTTTAAGAAAATGAAAACATAAAATTTGTTTGATAACATTGTTGATTTTTGTTAAAAAAAAATGAATACAGACATGTCTTGTAACATTTTGAAATAAATTACAACATTTTGGTACCAAATTAAGATATTTAATACAACCTAAACCACTAAATGTATCATAGAACATCCTTGTATACACTGGTGGAGGCATTAGAGGGCCAATGGGGGCACGTGCCCCTACTCACTTTTTGACAAGAAAATTTTACCCTACATGTGTTATAGTCTTTCTATTGTGCACCCATTATAAAAGAGTGGTGAGAACCCCAGGCAGAGCGACATGGGGGCCAGTGGGGGCAGAGTGCCCACTGCAGTTTTAAAATTTACTTTTTTGCCCTATGTATTGGAGATTATATGTACTTGTGCCCCTCTTGAATTTTAAATTTACCATTTTAAACTCAAAAATCTCACTTTGAACTTTGAATTTGTCTAATTTTTACTCAAATCTCACTTTGATATTTGAATTTGTCTAAATTTACCCCTTTTAAACTCAAAAATCTCACTTTAACCCTCAATCAACTACACGTGAATCCCATGTAATTTTTAAGGCTTGAAAATATATATTACTTGTTCAAACAAATTTGGCCAGGGGACAACGAGTTCCCATGTAAGTGTGCCCCTACAAAAACAAAATCCTAGCTCCGCCCCTGCTTGTATATTTACCAAGTTTTCATAGAAGTGTAACAGTTGGTATAAATATATATAGATATTCATATACATATATATATATATACACATATGAGGTGAAAGGATTACTTTGGTTGTCAGCTAGGGCACTAATAGTCCTATGCTAAGCGCATAATGGAGAAGTGAGAGAGAGAGAGAGATTCATATAAATAAATTTGCTAAACTACAATGTAGTGATTGTAGGTTAGTAGTGCGACGGAATTTTTCGCCACCAAAGCCCCGACTTTTAGCAACGAAAAACTTCGTCACTAAAAGCGTTTTTTCGTCGCTAAAAGGACACCGTGTTGTAAGTTAGCATTCCCCTATATATATGTGGAGAGAGAGAGAGAAAGAGGTGGAGTAATTTTGTGAGGGAGAGGCCTGGTGATTAGGAGTCGGGGACTCAGGTGGTCAGCGTAGCATTTTCTTTCAATAAGACAGTGATCAAGCCATATCCGTTTTTAAAATTTTCAAAACCAACTTTTTCCGTTTTCGATTGGGTTTAATTGTGAAAATGTTTTTCGTTAGAAAAAATATACAAAAATGTTACCAAACGTATTTTCAGTTTTTGTTTTCTAAAAAAAGGAAAAAAAAAAAAATAGAAAACCGCAACATTACCAAACGAGCCTAGTTTGCGGTTTTCTGTTTTCAGTGTTCACTTTTTCTATAAAATGGCAATTGAAACACATGTTTGGTTACCCTTTTTGTTTTTTTTTCCTTTTCTCAAAACGTTTCCATTTTTTTGTCTGGATAACGATAACATAGAAAATCTGTGTCCTAATAGTTGAAAACAGGCAACCATGTGACTTACAAATCTCGACTTCGACTCTCTTCAATGTAAAACAAAAAAGGGAAGCCCGGACTTGAGCTCGACCTGAAGATAGCCCAAGTACTCACTCCCCATTGAGGCCAGACTATTCACCATCCCCTAGGTCTGATAAGTCCAAGTTCGTGTGCAACCTCAGTGTAGACTGGACCATGGAGATAACTCGAGCTTGGTGGGCACGAGCCGAACCATGGAGATGGTGTGAGCTCACTCGAGCCCAAAGTCCATTGATGCAATTATGGAACTACATGCATAGACACAAATAAAGTTCTTTAGAAATATTTATACAAAATAGTGTAACCACTACGCGTAATAATCTTATTCTGCTAATCAAACGTGAACCAATCACAACATGGAACGATATGAAATTTAATTAATTATATATGAAAAGGGGGACTTAGGTATATACAATGTTAGGATGAATGTCATTGGTCCATATATTTTACAGATAACCAACAGATAACCATTACTTGCGTAGATGACTAAATGGACCTTACATATGATTGTTGTATCTACATGAAGAACATCACCAAAGTATTGTCTCTAAGCCTGTTTGGGAATGACTAAAACATGTTCAAATTCAGGATCAAATCATGTCTCACCTTGTATTAGTTCTTATGAAACCAATGTTATATTGATTTGATAAAGTACTAATTCTCGGGCCCTTTTTAAACTAGACATCTTAAAAGTATATACACAAATGCAAAATTTTGAACTAATTCTTTTCTTACCCAAACTGACTTACCTATAAAGAGGAAACAAGCTTTCCATGTACTGCATTCTGCCTTCTTCTTGATCTTGATCTAGAATACCGCGAGCATGAATGGTCAAACCAAGGGCGACTATGAGAGCTATTGTGCAGCCAACAAAGAAACCTGAATTTTTCAATAAACACATGGGTGGGGCTATTTCCACTGCCTTTTTTGCTATTTACACCACTTTTCTTTGTGTTAATAGTTTGTAAACCCTCAAATTATTTACTTTTCTAGAAAATTATCCTATTTTGAATATATCCAAAATACCCTTTAAAAGCCAATTAGGTCATGGTACTATAAAGTTTTTACTATGATTTACTCTTTTCTATTGTGGCACCAATTGTTGATTTTTTATTTTAATTTTTATGACACTACTTATTTAACTTACTCTGTTGTTTATCTTGCGACACTTTAGCAGGTGGAGACAATTACAATTCTGAAAATATTAGCAAATTTCTAGTGGAAATCGTGATTTTGGTGCTACACATTCTGAATGATTTTAAATTCTACATTTTTGAGAATATTTTGTTTAGATTATGCTACTCTTCAAGAGTTCATTGGTTTGACTTTGGATTTTATGTTGGCTGGGTCCTTAATCAGGTCTTTTTGGGTTAGTTTTTTGTTGTTTGTTCTTAATGTTTCTTAATTTTCATTTCTTAAGTTATGCTCTAAATGAGATTGATATGCCCTAAACCACTTACGGATTGGCTTGTAAAGGGTATTTTGGGTACATTCAAAGTAGTGTGATTTTCTAAGAAAATAAATTATTTCAGTGTTTATAAACTATTAAAACAAAGAAAAAGTGGTATAAATAGCAAAAAAAGGTGGTGGGAATAGCCCCACTCTAAACACATTCAAGAAAGGTTAAACAAACAAAAAATAACGTCAATGGGTTTATATATATATATATAATATACATAAAGTTATTGTTGTATGAAAGCGCGTGATTCAAAAAATAAATAAATAATCCAAACGAGAAAGAAAGAACAAGAAAATATGCAATAAACCAATCATAAACACAAGACACAAAGATATACGTATGGTTGGGCCAATGAAGCCAACGACCATACCCCCAGAGCAATTCGAATGAATGCACTATGATGATGGTGAAAAACAAATCTAGAGAGCTTTACAATACCTTCCAATAGCTCTCTAGGTCAAAAGGTAAAAAATACAACATTCCAACTCATTTACAATAACCTAGGTTTAAGTATTTGTAGTAGACATTCCAAAAACAATAAGGAAACCAAAATCGAATAGAACTTCCTAAAACCTTTAGCAAACAGCCTGCCCGCTTGAGTGGTCCACTAGGGCGAGATACCCAATGGGCGACATTCTAGAAAGTTACTAACAAAGCTCGCTTCAGAGATCGCACGTATGCTGACTCGGTCGGACCGTCGGTAGAGCGGTAATGTCTTCCAACGATTCCCTTTTCCCAAAACACTTCAAATTAAGCCTCTATTCCAACAATCTCCACCTTGGCAAAAATTTGGTAGCAACTAACTTTCCCGACCAAATCCAACATCACCACTATCTCCAACATCGAATGAACATCATGCTAATCCAAAACAACCATCTTCTTGCTCCGGGCAACACATACATTTAAGTATACACAAAAAAAATGTTGAAACTTGACCCCATTAACCACCTTGGTTAACATATCCGCAGGATTGTTAACTGTTCCAATCTTTTGGCGTAAAATACTCCCTTTATCAATGTTCTCTCGTACAAAATGAAAATGAACATCAATATGCTTGGTCCTAGCATGATGAAATTGGTTCTTTGCTAAATGTATGGCACTTCGACTATCTCAAAATACCTCAACCTTCCCCCGATGAATCCCCAAGTCTTCAACAAATCCATGCAACCAAATAGCCTCCTTCATAGTAAACAAATACTCGGTAGTAGACCGTCTCTTATCTAAATCACCCGCATAGTCCGAATCCACGTATTCCAAAAGAAATCTTCCAAGAACTTCATTATTTTCAAATCTCAACCCCACATCCTCTGTACCCTTGATATACCTGAATACCCATTTTGCAGCTTCCCAATGCTTCTTCTCTGGATCATGCATATAATGACTAACCATACTAGCATCATGAGAAATATCGGGTCTAGTACGTACCATAACGTACATGAGGCTTCCAACAAAACTTGCATATGGCACTTGGGCCATATACCTGTTCTCATCTTTGGTACTCGGAGACAACTTCTCCAATTTTATGTTCTCTTTAATACCAATTGTTGCAACGCCTTCTTCAAATACTATTTTTGTGTCAACCACACAATTCCAGTAGACTTGTCTCAAGTAATCTCTATACCAAAAATCTTCTTGGCTTCACCAAGATCTTTTATCTCAAACTCACTATTCACTTGGACTTTCAACTTAACAATCTCCCTAATACTCTTAGATGCAATCAATATATCATCCACATATAAAAGTGTCACACCCGTTCCAAAAATTTACGATTTTGAAAAATGCATCATTTGAGATTTTGAAATTATTAATGTTATTAATAATTTGAGTTGTGGTTGACTGTGAGTCAACGGTAAGGTGTCAGTGAGGACACGGGAACATGGAAGTTCATATTGCATAATCATGAGTAAATGGCATTTATATGATTTAAATATTATTTGACCTTATCTGGTATTTCTGTGAATAGTAATTATACCTGTGTAATATAATTATGATAATCTTTGATATTGATTATATCATTTTGAGAACTGTGGTGAGAACGTGAGAGATACGTTAATTGAAAAGGTAGGTTGTGTAGAGATTCCACAGAATATAGTTTTCGGACGTTATTTTGGACCCAAACGAAACTTAGTCGAAAACTTTTGGAATTTATAATATTCACTCGTAAAGTTATAAAATGAACGTGTGCGAAGTTTCATGGGTTAATGAGAAGTTTTGAGAAACTTGTGGGGAGGTAAACGTAATTCTCCAAAAGTTTGTCTATATATAGGTGAGGATGAGATTTCATTCTCATCCAAACACTCACAAATATCTAGAGAGAGGAGAGAGAAGGGAGATTTGGAGCCAACGGGCTTTGCGACGCCGATCGACGACCGTTCGTTTGTCAGATTTTCTCCAGATTTCAGATTTGAACTCGTGGAGGTAAGATCTACGTTTTGATACCACTTAGGTCATGTTTGGCCAATTTTTGTAAAAATATAAATTCTAGACTTTTGGGAAAAATCATGTAAAACTTGTAGGAACCGTCCCAAATTTGAAATCCGACGATTATTTAGCCCCCTAGACGATCCTTCAAAGTTTGAAGAGAATCGCACGGGGTATGAATTCTAGATCTATGAAATATATGGATTTTCATGTTTTGGACATCACTTTTAATATTCTTGGATCCGGGCGAAATTCATGTGTTAGTTAGGCCCGTTAATTATGCACGTGAAATTATGATAAAAGCACGTATAACTGTTTATGTGAGCATGTTATGTGTCTACTTGGGTCAAAGGGGAGTTTGGTGCAAATTCATTTGGACTAAGCTCCTCGAACCTTGAGGATTGTGATCTTGTTGGAATTGGAATTGTGGTTGTGTTTGGATTGGAGGTGGGCCCAACCAGTACACGGTACCTGGTATGGAGGAAGGCTCAACCAGTGTACGAGATGCGTGGGAGAGGTGGGCCTCCTACGGCATAGACCGGATGAATGCGTACTACTCACCCTAGAGACTATTTCTATGTGTTTTAGATGCTTAAACCATGAATTGTCATATAAGCATACATTTAGAATTGTACGCTCAGCATATAGCTGAGCAGTGGAGATGTATTCCATTGCAGGTAAGAAGAAAGACAAGAAGAATCGTGAGGAGTGAGGCCGATGAACGCCGGGGAAATCACACTTGTATATGTTTTTATTTTAAATCCTAAACTTGTGTAAGGATTTGGATATTGTATTATGTTGTAATAGATCCTTGGATTAGTTCTGTAGTATGAATTTTGTAATTGAACGCCTATAGTTATGTTTTAAATGTTAAATAAGTTGTGGTTGAATTGGTGTTGGAATTTAGAAGCATGAGTTATTAGTATTTACAATACAGGGCTGCCAGCAGGGGAGCAGTCGACTAGACCCAGGACCAGTCGACTGGATCCCGTGTGTTTGAGACACTGAAAGTGAATAGTAAGGGAAGCAGTCGACTGGACCCTTTGTCAGTCGACTGAACACTGTAGATTTTGGCTACTGCTTCTAAATATGGAAAAGCAGTCGACTGAGTCCCCATATCAGTCGACTAGACCCCTGTGTTATATGCTGCATTTTGGGTTCTGCTTGACCCAGTCGACTGGACCTCTGTTGAGGATTTAGGGTTTTAGTTTCTGCCAGGCACAGTCGACGGGACCCTAGTACAGTCGACTGGGCAGTCGACTGAACCTCTGTATTTTGAAATGGATTCTTGTGAACACTTTTGATTGAACAAAACTTTTTATAACTCTGATTTCAATGGATTTTATAAACTCAGAGAGTAATGTTCCCTAAGTTTTAAATACCCAGGGTTGTTTTAAAGTTCTTTCCGCTGTGCATAGTTATATGACGTTTGGGTGAGCCTTGGTGGCGTGCCACGTGTCCTATTTCCACGTGTAGTGGGATGGGTCGTGACAAAGAGTAAGTAAATGAAGGCACCATCCTGTAGTTTACGAAAGTACACACAATGACTAAATTGACTTCTAGTAAACTTTTGTACCTTCATGAAATTGTCGAGCCGCAAATACCATTGCCTCGGAGATTGCTTTAAACCATATAGGGACCCTTGCAACTTACATACCATATCCTCCTTGCCAGCAATTTTGAATCCATCCAATTGTGTCATATAAATTTCCTCATCCAAATCCCTATGTAGAAAAGCAGTTTTCACATCGAGTTGTGCTAACTCTAAATCAAATTGTGCAACCAAAGCTAGTAAAACGCAAATAGGAGAATGCTTCGCTGTCGGTGAGAACACCTCATTGTAGTCAATACCTTCCTTTTGAGCGTACCACTTTGCAATCAACCTAGCCTTGAATCTCATGCTATTTATCCCATGAGCACCTTCCTTTTTTGCATATACCAATTTACACCCAATTGCTCTCTTTCCCTTTGGTAACTTAACGAGCTCCTACATTTAATTCTTATGGAGAGAATCCATCTATTCACTCATGGCCTTGTTCCACTCCACCTTTTTTTAACTACGCACAACTTCTTTGTATGTGGAAGTAATTTCTTCATCAACAATTAGTAGGGCATAAGCAGTCATGTGCACATACCTAACCGGCTTCCTTATCTCTCTCTTTGGTCTACTTGTTGCAACTGTTTCCTTCTTTTCTGGAGGACTGTGAAGAGATGCCTCCACCTCGTCATCATCATCCATATCAATGTCTCCTTCTTCTTCATCACTTGAAAGAGTGTCTTGTGAACTAGAACTTGCTAGACTATGCTCATCCTATTGCACAATACTGCCATCTTTGTTCTCTTCACTTGAATTATTCTCCTTCCCATTGGTAACCAATTTACCTTCATTAAAGCTAACATCCCTGCTAAGAACCATAAATTTCAAAGATGGACACCATAGTTTGAATCCCTTCACTCCACTACTTAAACCCAGAAAAACTGCTTCCTTTACCCTTGGGTCAAGTTTACTATCTTCCATAACATGAAAGTAAACAGGCAACCAAATATTTGTAAAGAATCATAAATCATTAGCAGGTTTACCAGTCCATACCTCAATAGGTGTTTTAACCTCCAATGGTAGCAAAAGGAAGTCTATTAATTAGAAGACTCGCATAAGTAACAGCTTCTGCCCAAAATTTCTTTGTCAAACTGGCATTGGACAACATGCATCTTACCTTCTTTAACAAAGTTCTATTCATCATTTCCGCTACACCATTTTGCTCTGGAATCTTTCTAATAGTAAAATGCCTCATTATCCTTTCCTTCTTGCATAACTCTAGGAATGGATCCGACTTGTATTCTCCGCCATTCGGATCTTAATAGCTTTATATTCTTGCCCGTTTGAACCTCAATCATCTATTTTCAAGTCAAGAAAACTTCAAGTACCTCATCTTTGTGCTTTATCGTGTAAGCCGAAAGTCCTCTTGAGTAGTCATCAACAAATGTCACAAACCAGTGCCTTCTTCCAAATGATGCAGTCTTCGTGGGACACTAAACATCCATATGCACATAATCAAATATCCCTTTCGTATGGTGGATGTTTGTGCCAAACGTCACCCTGGTTTGCTTTCCCAATACACAATGCTCACTGAAGTCTAACTTGCAAGTCTTGGTACCTTTCAACAATCCCTGCTTCACTAAGCCTTGCATGGCCCCCTCTCCCCCATGACCAAGCCTCATGTGTTAAAGCTTAGTTGTACCAACAGTAGTCTCAATGGTGGCTGCTCTACCTACAAAGGTCTTTCCATGCAAGTAATACAAATAATTCCTCACAAGGCCCTTCATGACAACTAGAGCACCAAGTGTCACCTTCAATACTTTCGCTTTCCATTGATACCTTGAAACTATTAGATTCCAAAGCACCCAAAGAAATCAGATTCTTCTTTTAAATCAGGCACATACCACACGTTTGACAAATCCCTTGTGGTTCCATCATGCAACTTCAACTTGACTACTCTAATACCCTTCTTATCACAAGAAGGGTATTAAAATAATTGTTCCCTATAAGGAATGTTTCATTACTCATAACTTCCAATGTAGTAAAATAATCCTTATTAGTGCACATGTAATAAGAATATGCTGAATCAAGAATCCACTCATCACTACAAGTACTCACCGTGGTAGCCAATCTGACTCATCAAATTTAACTTAGATCACGTTTGCATTAGTCCTCTCCTTGTTTTTCAACTCCGGACAATCCTACTTCCAATAACCCAATTCTATGCAAAAAAGCACTCTCATCCTTCACTGGCATTTTCCTTCCATTAACAAAAGCTCCTCTTAATTTGGAACTAGATTTGCTTCAGCACTTTCCTTGCTTTATGTTCTCTGATCTGCCCCTTATCGTCAAAGCCTCGGATGTATCAGTTTGGGCTTGTTTATCTCTTTTTCGGAATTCATTATTCATTAAGGTATTTGACACATCCTCGAACTTTATTGAATCTTTCCCATAAATTAAGGTCGTACCAAGTGTTTGTATGAATCAGGTAGCAAATTCAACAACACTAAGGCCTTATCCTCATCCTCAACCTCAATTTCTTCATCCAAATTCAACAAATCGGCTAGCAATTTATTGAAGACATTCAAATGGTCTAGCATAGATGTATCTTCTTTTTATTGAAAACGAAACAACTTTTGCTTCAAATATAACCAGTTCTCAATGCTCTTCGTCATGTACCTCTTTCATAACAATTTGGCCATATTCTCTCTTATCATGAAGTATTTGACATCTTTTGCGAGGCAGAGATGAATAGACCCACATGCCAATCTCTTCATCTTTAACCACTCTTGTTCAGTCATATCCTCTGGTTTCTCCCCTTCCAGAGTTAGATCCAAGCCACGTTGAACAAGAGCTTCCATCACCTCACACTGCCACATCCCAAAGCTATTTGGTCTGTCAAATTTTTCCAACTCGAATTTAGCATTCGAAACAGTCATCTTTATTGCTTTTGTGCTTGAACTGGATGCCTTAGCATCTATTCCATAATTCTTCATACCCTTGCCTTCTCCCTCCATATCTCCAAGATCTCAACCCAGATGCTCTGATACCACTTTATTATGCAGAAGCGCATGATTCAAAATACAAACAAAAGAAAATAATAAACTAATCACAAACACAAGATACAAAGATTTACCTGTGGTTCGGTCAATGAAGCCTACGTCCACACCCCTAGAGCAACTCGAACCAATGCATTATGATGATGGTGAAAAACAAATCTAGAGAGCTTTACAATGCCTTCCAATAGCTCTTTAGGTCAAAAGGTGAAAGATACAACATTCCGACTCATTTACAATAACCTTGGTTTAGGTATTTATAGTAGACTTTCCAAAAACAATACGAAAACCAAAATCGTATAGAACTTCCCAAAACCTTCAGCAAACAGCCCGCCCGCTTGAGCGGTCTGCTCGGGCAGGATACCAAGCGGGCAACATTCCATAAAGTTACTAACAAATCTCACTTTAGTGCTCGCACGTATGCTCGCTCAGGCGGACCGCCCGAGCGGTAATGTCTTCCGTCGATTCCTTTTTCCCAAAACACTTCGAATTAAGCCACTATTCCAACTGTTATGCCACCTTTTTTTAACATAAAAGTCATGTTTCACTTTAAAGTTTAATCAAAGTAAAAAGTGCACTAACGTTAGTTTAACAAAAAACTAAAGTAAATTTCGATGATTGAGACTCAGACCCAAAGATTGCTTTTCTTTTTTGTTTGTTAGAGAAATATTAAAAAGGTCTGTGTAGAAGGAGATGCTAAATTGGTTACCATATTGCGCTTTTGTATTATGCCATGGACTATAATTAACATGATAGCTGATTGTAGAAATTTCATAAGGGGCAATAATTTGAAAATTAGGATTACCCATTGTTTGCACCCAAAAACCGTCAATGGTTTTTGAGCCCGATTCGCATTATAGTGAAAGGGCTGAGGAGCTCATGACTCATCAGACTTAAGCATAGACGTAAGATCGATGATAGGTACAAGGCTGATTGGGTGTGAGAAGGAGAGCCCGATGGAAAGATTGAACATGTGTGAGGATTATCGGGCTATGGGAGATATAACCCAATATGTTGACAGCCCGATGGTAGAGTGAAGCAACAGGAAGCCCAATCGGACACCGTGTAATCAAAGATGGGAGTTATAGTCCGATTGGCCATGGGCGATTGAAGAAAGGTAATCGGGCATCAAGGAAGGCATGGAAACAGATAGAGCCCGTTTCATCCAGGAAAATCAGTGACGAGGCCGATGGACTGAAAGGAGAGGCGGTGCTATCCACAGCTGGCAGGATCACGTCATCTCTGAGAAAGTTGGAAACAAGAGTCCGTTTAGGAAATGATCTGATCATGTCCAGCTGGGTTTAGTCATCTAATCCCTAAATTAAAGGGATTTATTCAATCAGAGGCTGGATAAGGTAGGAATCAGAGATAAGGGAAGTCTTTTCAAATCAACCAATCAATTAAGCATCTTGGAGCGCAAGCCAAGGAATTACTGTCCAAGTAAAAATCGTATAAGGCCGCTATAAATATAAGGCAGCTATAAATATAAGGCAGGCTATCCAAGCAAGGGACTCCGCGTCACTCTCGAAATAGCATACATACAGCACATTCGAAGCATTCAAAGCATTCAAAGCACATTTAGTCTTTATGTTTTTCAGTCTTCATAGCAAATAGGTCTATCCTTTTGTTATTTTCTTTTTGTTCTTTTGAATAATAAGCCCATTCTGGTTTGTTCTTGAGATCTGTTTAGTTTTTCCAAACATTTAATAAAAATCTATTTTATTAAACCGTTTGTGATTTGTTTACCTGTTAAACTCGATACTTTTTAGCTTGTGCGCTTCAGTATTGCTAGAGAACTTACGGTGAGGGTACTTTCCTACTCACTATACACAGTCACCCTGTTTAGAAGTCAGATTCATCAAAGCCTTGTGTATCACTCACACAAGCAGATAGGAAATTAGTTTGCACGTACACACACACACACACACACACACACACACACACACACACACACCGAACCACTGCTGGTTCTGGCACGCCCGCGCAAATTATAGTAAACATTTTTGGCACGCCCGGTGGGACCCATAGTGTCGAACCATGCCTCCGAAGAAAGACAAGCAGACAAAGAACGGCCAGGACGATCCTCACATGGACCCACCTGTGGAAGAAAGTACCGGCCATTCTCCACAAGATGGCAGTATTACGCTGGAGGCAATTTCAGAAGCCGTGAGAGCTAACGTTGAGCCCATGTGGCAGGAGTACAACGCGCTCATTGGCTCAATGGGCAATCTCAAATCGGTCATGAACCAAACGACCGATGTTCATAAAAGTCAGGCTGAGCTGGTCCTAGAAACGAGGACCACCCACATAAAGCTGGATCGCCTGACAGAAACGATCGGATGGCTGATAAAAACCTATAAGGCCGGAGGCAAAGAGCCAGTCACCGGATCGGGCTCAGGCGTGTCGCTTGAGTCCGATAAGCCGAAAGACCCACCCTATGTCTGTCCGAACCTTAGGGACGGTAATGGCTCAGGCAAGCAATCTGAGTCACAGACCGGACTGGCTAGCGGAGTGATAGTCACCGATCCCAACGGATCGGCGACACCAGGTTTTGGCCGGTCCACAGGCCATACTAAAAGCTCTGTCGGACAAACCCCAGGTCACGCACACGGGGGGCAAAGGAATAATGGTGGATTTTGGCCCCATCAGGCCAATAATAACCAACAGCAATTGCCACCACCTTTGGTACCCCCGATGATGAATGTTCAGCCCTTAGCTCCATAACCCATCAATAGGGAGGAGTTGGTAGCGGCCATACACGAAGAGTATGGCCCGTTTATGCGAAGACTGGAAAGGCCGACGTACAGACGACCATACCCCCCTGAAATTGACCAAGTCATATTTCCTCAGGGGTACAAAGTACCAAATTTTACTTTATTCTCTGGAGAGAGTGAACAATCCTCAATTGAGCATATAGGCCATTTTATTGTTCAATGCGGCCATGTGGGTCACAGCGACCCATTAAAGTTAAGACTATTCCCAAACTCGCTAACGAGCATGGAATTTTTGTGGTATGTTAATCTCCCAGCCAATTCGGTGTTAACTTGGCAAGGGATGGAAGTACTATTTCACGGCCAGTTCTATAGGACTGAGCCCGAGACATCGCTGGCCGACCTGTCCAGGATGATTCAACTAGTAGAAGAGACCGTAGAAACCTACAGAGCCCGTTTTTGAAAGGCAAAGTATCGGTGCAAGATAGTTTTGCCCGAGGAAGAGTATGCTAAGATGGCAATGGGGGGCATGTCCTTTGAACTTCGCAAGAGGTTTGAGGGAACTGACTTCCGTGACTTATTCGAGCTTGCCACACGGGCCGGTCGTTACGAGCGTATCCTTTTGGACGAGCAAGAGAAGAAGAACTCCTCCAAAGGGACATATTATAAGGATCCTAATTACGAGGTCCACTTAGTAGAGTGTAACCTTGAAGCAGAACGCGATATGGCCGAGTTGATCTGCAAACGGCCAATCGTATGCAACGCCTTGAATAAGCCTATTAACAACAACGCTGCTGCAAAGAAAATGGCGTTCGAGGCAGGAAAAAACTACACTTTTGATATAACTATGACTGATCAAATATTCGATGCCTTGCTGGCCGATAAAGTGATCAAGCTAAGTGAAGGTCATCGGATCCCTAAGGCTGATGACCTAAAAAATAAAGAGTACTGTAAATGGCACAATTCTTGGAAGCACTCTACTAACAATTGCGTTGTTTTTCGCAATTTTATATAGGAAACGTGGAGAAAGGAGTCTTCAAATTCTCGGACAAGGCTATGGGGATTGATACAAATCCTTTTCCTCAGATTACCGACACTAACATGGTTATGCCTGATCTAACAAAGCCTTCAAGGTCGAGACCGAAGATAGACCTGATTGACAGAGAGTTGGTGCCAAAACAAAGGGAAGGGAAACAAATCGCTATTTCGGCCACTGATGGGCCGAAGGTGACGATACATGACCTCTAGAAGAGCTATCAAGAGCGTAAAGAGCAAAACCACAAGGCCGAAGAAGAAACGGCTAAGTCCAGCACAGACAATTTGATAGCTGATCTCCGACGACAGCTGGAGTTCATCGAACAAGGCCTTTGCCCGAGGTGCAAAGCTGATATCAAGAAGGAAGTCTCGAGCCCGAGTAAGAGGCCGAGAAGCCATGAACATCGGGAATTAAGCCCGTGTATACGAGAGATTGTCAATACTGTGGCAAAGTCAAGCCAAGCCCGAGTGGCGGGCAAAACCTGCGATGGTTCAGCATATCGGCCATGGCGAATCAGGCCGATTGGGGGCAAGAAGCTCCCGGACAGTTCCAAGACCTCAGATGCAAGCATCAACCTCAAGCAGGAGCCCGAGGATGGTGCTACCACCTCGGGTAGAAGATCAGAAGTGGCACAGAGCTGAACATTCTAAATTCCCAGCACGGCCACAATATAGCAAGTCTCAAAAAAGGAGATATCAGCGAATGAGACAGGCCGAGCGAGAGCGCCAGTACTGGAAGAAGGATCAAGCTGGAAACCCTCCTAAACCAACAACGCCTACAGTGCCCGATGAGCAAGGAGAAACTAGGGCAAGGCGCATTGCAACTAAGGACCCAAGGGAAACGGTCGGACGAGGAAAATCACAAGAAGGATGTGGAGGAACATCGGACCAGATGAGTATGGAGTCCGATGGAGATTCGTCAGATTCAAGCGCGTCGCCCATTCAATTCTGGACTATTCCGGTAGGCCTGTCATCCAACATGGTGTTCACACTACTGATTCGTGTCCAATATTGCATTCTTAACTTCATGATTTTACCCTTATTGGACATAAATTATCACTTATATTGGGAGATTTAATGGATAAATTATACTTTTGTTGTTCTTGTTGTTGTACACTTTTTGTTAATAAAATCTCTTTCTTGTAGGTTTTGGCGACTTATTCAAAGTGGGAACTAACCCTGTTGGTTCTTATCTTGTAAGAAGATGAGGAAATCCATCCCAGAAAAGGCGGATCGATCCGGCCTTCTGAGCGGATCGATCCGCGTGTTTTAAAAGATGTCACCATCAGAATCAAAAAGAGCCGGATCGATCTGTGATTTTGGAGGGACATTCTGCGATAAGGATCCGTAAATGGATCGATCCGCAAGTTGTGAAGGGATCGATTCGCGGCTTCTCGAGAAGATAGTAACTGCCCAGATGACAGGCGGATCGATCCGCCCCAAAGAAGGGATCGATCCGCGGCATCAGTTTTCCCTCTTTTTAATTACAAGTTTGCCATTTTGTGTTTTGTGTATAAATAGAAAGAGATGTTGTTTTGTTAGGGGATTGATTCTCATTTTCTCATCTCTCTTATTTTTCTCCCAACATTCTTCTTCTTCTCCTCTCATTTTTGGGAACCCACTTGGGTTCCCTTCTATTTCTTCTTCATTTGTATAAACTTGAAGCTTGGATTGAAGTGTTAATGGCTAGGTATATTTTCTATCTCTTTTCCTTTGATGATATTGCTATGTTTTCCATTGATTAGTTAGGTTTACTTAGGTTGTGGATCATGAACTCTTGGATTTAATGTTGTAGCATTTCTAGGGTTCATTTGTGTAGGATTCAAAACTAAGGGATTCATCTTATTTGTATTGCAACTATGATTGTTAAAACTTAGACTTTGAATCCTACCCTATGTATTTCATATGGAATATTATGTAACCTTGTGTTTTGCACTCCATGTGTTTGATAAATGTTGTGTGTGGGATTTAAAACATGGAGTCTTCATCATAGATGTCAAGCATCTTTGATTGTTCAAACTCTTGGGTTTTAAATACTACCTTTTGAAGGCTTCATAGGTGGTTTGTCCACCAAGTAGATTAGTTAGTGTAGGGGGGACAAATCATTCGGATTAGGAGCCATAGAGGCTTCATCTTGTATGTCATGCATCCTTGATAGTCAACCGTTAGCTTCAAATCCGTTTCTATGGAAATCTTAAAGCTCATTTCATCTAACACATAGGTGCATTCTAAGTGTTTGATAATATGCCACAATGAGATGTTACCTTAGAATGTGCTTGAAACTTTAGTCCATTTCATCTTGTTGTGACCCAAGATAGGGGGAATGATCCCAACCTATTGCTTTTTAGATTAGTATTTATTTACCTTTTATCCTCCAAAAACCAAACAAAAAGCCGCAAGACGCAATGTCATTTTTATTCTCTTTCATCATCTTTTCTTATTTATTTCTTTTGAGCATTATAATTAGTTACTAAACCTCCCAAACGTTGTTCTTGTATCAATCCCTGTGGACTCGACACCCTACTTCCAAATGCTATATTTTTAATAGGGTTAAATAAGAACTTGATTTTGACAACATCAACTACCTATGTCTTTCATGGCCAAGCCAGACCAGCCGTCGGCCATGGAAGGGGATGTGGTAGAAGGCCTAGCTAAGGACTCGGCCGTGATAGAAGAAGTTTTTTGGAACGGGGGAGAGACCGTTAAGCCTAAAGTGGTGGAAGCCACGAGCAAAAATGTGGACGCCACCGACTCACAGACCGATCGGCCTAAGATAACTATCTTAAGGCTGAAAGGCCATCAGACTGAGGAAGGATCAAAGACTGGACCAGTCAAAGTGGTGTTTGAAAAACCAACATACCAGATCTCACAGCATCTGAAGCCCTTGTATGTTAAAGGGCACATTGAGGGCGTCCCTATAAACAGGATCCTTGTTGATGGGGGGTCTACCATCAACATTATGCCTAAAATAATGTTGAGGATCTTGCAGAAGTCCGAGTCGGAGCTAATTCCGACCAAAATGAATGTCCAGAGCTTCACGGGGGCACCTTCAAGAACTAAGGGTATCCTACCCCTTGAACTGACCGTTGGCAGTAAAACGGTCATGACTGCTTTTTTCATTGTGGAGACCTCGGCGGCCTATAATGCATTATTAGGCCGAGATTGGATACACCCGAATTACTGTATTCCATCCACACTCCATCAGTTGTTGATTTTCTGGAGAGGTGATGAGGTAGAAGTGGTTGGGGCAGACACGAATCCATTCGTTGCCCGTGTACAGACGGCCGATGCACTCTTGTATGAAGATGACATCGGGCCAGTTAAGTTGCTGGGTTGCAATAAAATGGGAAGACCGAACACAGCAACTTTCCTCAAAGGAAATTCGTCAGATATTAAAGCGTATTTCCATAATCTCAGTCGGACAGAAGAATCTAGGCTGATTGAGATCATCGAACAAGAAGATGTCCATGGAGACTCCGATAATTGAAGAGCGGAAGTTGCTGGCCTTGAAGGCCAGCATGGCCAAATGGTGTGCATACCTGGTCGATAGAAGATTGGAGATCGGCCCTGTTGACGGAATGATCAATCTGGCCGATTGTATTTACGAAGAGGAAGCGCCAAGGGAGGAAGAGATTCAAATAGACGAGTTAGAAACGGTCATAGCGAAGCTTGATGATTTAAAGGCCGATGTCCAAGACCCTCTCTTGGAAGTCAACCTAGGCGGAGAAGGAGAACACAAACCTACTTATGTAAGTCAGATGCTGGATCCTCAGTGTCAGGCCGAGTTGATTGCACTCCTTCACAAGTACAAAGATTGTTTTGCCTGGGAATATGACGAAATGCCTGGTTTATCTAAAGAATTGGTGGAACACCGATTGCCAATTAAATCGGGGTTCAGGCCGTTCAAACAACTACCTCGGCGCATGTCACCAGAGGTAACACTGAAGGTGGTGAAAGAAGAGATTGAGAGACTACTGGACGCTGGCTTCATTCGGACAGCCCGATATGTTAAATGGGTCTCGAATGTGGTCCCAGTTGTAAAGAAGAATGGGAAGCTGAGGGTCTGCATTGACTTCAGAAATTTAAACTTGGCTACCCCGAAAGATGAATATCCCATGCCCATGGCCGACCAGTTAATCGATTCGGCCGCTAAACATAAAATTTTGTCCTTCATGGACGGGCACTCGGGATATAACCAGATCTACATCGTCGAAGAGGACGTCCCGAAGACTGCTTTTTGGTGCCCGGGGACAATTGGAACCTTTGAGTGGGTTGTCATGCCTTTCGGGCTGAAGAATGCTGGAGCTACCTATCAACGGGCAATGAATTCAATCTTCTATGATATGATCGGACAGTTCATGGAAGTTTACATAGATGATGTGGTAGTGAAGTCAG
Source organism: Hydrangea macrophylla (assembly GCA_033977485.1). Taxonomy (NCBI): domain Eukaryota; kingdom Viridiplantae; phylum Streptophyta; class Magnoliopsida; order Cornales; family Hydrangeaceae; genus Hydrangea; species Hydrangea macrophylla. Next base: position 8,558,355 of record CM066987.1, read on the forward strand.
AAGGTAATGCCGATCATTTGAAGGATTTGGAAAAAGCATTTGAAAGAATGTGGGCTCACAGACTAAAGATGAATCCTCTCAAATGTGCATTCGGCGTTACAGTAGGGAACTTTCTAGGTTTCCTAGTACATCAAAGGGGGATAGAGATTGAGAAAAATAAGGCTCGGGCTATCCAGGCAGCAAAGCCACCAGCTAATAAGAAAGAACTTCAGAGATTGCGCGGACAGATCAATTTTTTAAGAAGATTCATATCGAATTGTGCAGGGAAAACCCAAGTATGGACCCCATTGTTGAAGATCAAGACCGATGGAGACTTCAAATGGGAAGACAACCATCAACATGCCTTTGAAGGGATCAAACAGTATTTGTCAACTCCTCCAGTATTAATGCCACCCAAGAAGGGTAGGTATTTAAAGTTGTATATATCGGCCTCTGACTGCTCTATAGGAAGTATGTTAGCTCAAGATAACGAGCAAGGCAATGAGTAGGCCGTTTATTACTTAAGTAGAATTTTGACTCCAATCGAGCAGCGCTATGCGCCGATTGAGAAGTTATGCTTGACATTGTATTTTTCTTCACAAAAGTTAAGAACATATATGCTGCCTGTTTCCACTTATATAATATGTCAAACTGATGTGATAAAATACATGTTGTCAAGACCGATCATGAGAGGCCGAATTGGAAAATGAACCTTGGCCTTGATGGAATTTGCCATCCAATACCGATCGCAGCAATCGGTGAAAGGCCAGGCCATAGCCAATTTCTTGGCTGATCACCCAGATCCTACTAATTTGGGGGAACTGCCTTCAACACCCAAAGTCCTGAGCACGTGCTTAGTCCCATGGACGTTAATCTTTGATGGTTCCAAAAATGCAGAGGGCGCTGGGGCAGGTGTGGTGATTGTATCACCCAAGTACAAAAAGACAAAAATGTCATTTCGGCTCAATTTCAAATGCACTAATAATCAGGCCGAATACGAAGTGCTTATCATCGGACTAGAGATACTCCTTGAGATGGGGGCATCGTCCGTGCACATAAAAGGAGACTCAGAGCTGGTTATCGGACAGATTGCTGGAGAGTTTCAGATACGAAGTTGGAAGCTCTGCCCTTTCCACGCCGTGGCCACTTAACTCATGGAGGCGTTTGATGATATTAGTGTGAGTTATATCCCAAGAACCACAAATACTGAGGTCGATAAGTTGGCAAAAATAGGATCAGCCTCATCTTCCCAGAGGAGCGCAGAAGGCCAACTCATCACTGTTCATGTCCGGTCACTATCGTCCGTTGCAAAGAGAGGTTGGTATGCTACTGCCAATTCGGTCTTGATGGAGGATGACGATTGGAGAATCCCCATTATTGAATACCTGAATCACCCAAATGTCAGGGTAGACCAAAAAGTTAGACTGTTTACTGTCCGATTTGTGGTGCTCGATGGAGAATTATTCAAGAAACCAATCAGTGATGATGTAATATTGAGGTGTCTGGGGAAGAAACAAGCTATGCAGGTTATAGCCGAGGTACATGAAGGGATTTGTGGGGCATATCAGGCCGGTACAAAGATGAAGTGGTTGTTGAGAAGGTACAATTACTACTGGCCCGACATGTTAAAAGATTGCATCAGTTATGCTAAGGGTTGTCAACCTTGTCAGAAGCATGGTCCGATCCAATATGTGCCAGCTAAAGAGTTGCAATCCCATAATCAAACCATGGTCGTTTAGAGGATGGGCGATGGATTTAATTGGCAAAGTCCTACCGCCATCATCGGGCCAGCATTATTTCATCATAGTGGCTACAGACTACTTTACCAAGTGGGCTGAGGCCATACCTTGTAGAACGGTGACACAAGCCACCGTCATAAAATTTATTGAAGAACACATTATTCATAGGTTCGGCCTTCCAGAAACAATTACGGCCGACCAAGGATCTGTGTTCATAGGGACGGAAACATCGGCCTTTGCTGAAAGTAGGTGGATCAAAATTCTCAATTCTACGCCCTATTATGCGCAGGCTAATGGTCAGGCCGAGTCTACGAACAAGATCCTCAAGGGGATTATTGAGAAGATGATTGTGGAAAATCCTAGGGATTGGGACAAGCTCTTGTCCGAAGCATTATGGGCCTATCGGACATCTAAAAGGTCAAGTACTGGGGTTACACCGTTCATGCTGACTTATGGGCATGACGCTATGCTACCCATGGAAGTAACAGTCCGATCGGCCAAAAGGGCTTTACAAAATCAGCTAGAGCCCGCTGAGTATACAGAGGCAATGATAGCTGAGTTGGAAAGGCTCGATGAAATGAGGCTCACGGCCTTAGATTCATTAAAAGTGCAATAGCAACGTGCCACCCGAGCTTATAACAAGAGGGTGAAGGAGAAGTCTTTTTGCACATAGGATTTGGTATGGAAGGCCGTGCTACCCATTGGAGAGAAGGATAACCGATACGGTAAATGGTCGGTCAATTGGGAGGGACCGTTCATTGTCCATCAAGTCAAGAGAGGTGGTGCCTACAGGTTTCGTGACTTAGATGGAACGGTTCATGTCTGATTAATCAATGGTCAGTATTTAAAGTCCTATTATCCTACGTTATGGGAGACCATTGACCTGGACTATAAACCAAATCCTGGGTTGGAATATGATCAATTGATCAACTATGAACCTGAGCCCGAGTGATTTAAAAGAAGATCGTTTTGTATTGATAGGCTGAGCACAGCTTACTTACAAGTGATCAAAAAAGAAAATTTTCTATACAATACAAAATAGGAGTCGGCCTCTAGGCCGACCCAAAATTCCTAAGCTTAGCCTTCAGGTCCTCCCAGGTCTTTATGGCTCCAGACCAATCCCGTTTGGCTTTTTCTAGCTTTTGTGCCCACGCCCGAGATATCGGGACACAGGCTTGTAGTTGATCACTGTACTTTTGGGCATCGCCACCGAGTAAGGATAATGCTTCGTCAATTTTCCCAAGGACGACGTTGTTGGTAACCACCTCAGCCTTACATTGGGCAAGTTGAGCTTTTAGTGCAGTAATACGGGACTGCAGCCAGGAGTCTCTTGCTAGTACTTGCGCCCGAGAGGCCTTCCCCGCTTTAAACTTAGCTTTGGCCCCTTTCAGAAACTTCAATGCCTTCTGCCGTGAGCCCAAGTGTAGTTCAGCATCAGCCTGAATCTTCAAGGCCGATCGATCAACAAGACGGGCGTTGGGTAGTCTTTCTTGTATCTCCTGGAGTAAGGACAGCTGCCCGTCAGAAAGTGAAGGATCGGCCATGAGGATGTTCAAGGCCGCTTCAACATCAACAGCGGCAGGAAGGTTAGAAAGCTCCTGATCAGCTAGCCCGAAGAGGAGGTCCTTAGTTTGTTGGAGGCGTGAAGGGGAGACGGATTCGGGCTCCAGGGGGCCAAGGTCAAAAGCTCCTAGGTCCAGGCCGGAGAAGAAGTCATTGAAGGGAATGTGTGGCTCTGGACCCAGGGGATTGGCCTGTTCAAAAGAAAATGAGTACAGAAATGAAAATAAATAATTTCATTTTATAAGTTAAAGAAAAGAGTATAGACTTCATACCTGGGCATGAGGATCAAGGGAGGCCGAGATCGCTTCCCGAACATCGGCCTCACTGGATTGAGAAGATGTGGGTTGAGAAGGAGATTGAGCTATCACGGAAGAAGAAAAAGCATGGCCGGTCTCTACTCCTGGACCAGTTGAGGCTGCTGTTGCTTGCAAAACTTCGGTCTCTGGGACTTCGCCCGAATTATCAGTACCGGCCTCGATGGCAGACTCTTCAGGAGGGTTAGCCTCGGCCATTACCGGTTCCACTATTGTGTGAACAGGAGATCCGGTGGCTGCAGTAGGTTCCTCTTGCCCGAGGAGAGCTCCAACTTCAGGAGGGGCTGCCTGGTCCACTTCCTCCCCAGCTGCATCCGTAGTAACTCCAGCATCGGCCATGCCTTCAGTGCTGGAAGAGAGGACGACTTGCTCAGGAGCTTGGCTAGTATGAGCAAGGTCTTCATCTCCACTTGAAGAGGTTAGGGGAGGCACGATGTGAAGTGGCATCACCCTCACGGCGACCCGTTCTAGATAGGCCGCAACAGATGCCGGTGATTCCGGAAGAGTAGGAGGAAGAGGCTGAGTTGGAATTGGGAGTGGGTCCTCTCCAGAGTCTTCATCAATGAGCTGCAAAATAGAATCATAAGGATTAGTACTGAACAGGCAAGATCAGGCTTAATCGCTAAAAGATGTTGGAAATCTAACCTGAGTGGAGGCCGGTGTTATTTTTTGTTTCTTTTGAGAAGGACCCTTGCCCGGAGCTGGCTTGCGGACTGGTCTCTTGGCTACTTGCTTGCGTCGGGTTGGAGCCACCATTGGGACAGGAGGATCAGCCTCAGTGGCCGGTGATGCAGTAAAAGAGGCAAGGGCATCAGCAGCAGTGCCTTGAAATATGTTGCTTGCCCGGTCACCCCACCACTGGGTGAATTCTTCTGACACTATAGGCCGGGCAGAGAAGGGTGTAAAGTTGAACGCCGATTTGAGGCGGTCTGATCGTTCTTGTATCTTCTTCACCTGCTCGTCGTTAACGATGAGGCCGCGTTCTACCCAGTCAACATTGACAGTGATGCCAGGGGGAACGGGCACAAGTTGGGTAAGCCCGAATTGGCGGGCGTATAGAGGAGTAAAGTAATATTCGGCCCCACACTTATTATTGGCCGATGGAATACTGGGGCTAAAAATAATGTCTCTAGCTACTAAGTAGCTAGAAAAAATCTCATTGTAAGTGGACTGGGTGCCCGAACCCCAATTGGAAGGGTTATTGGAGAGTTGCAGAAAAGAAGAGAATTGAAGTGAGAAGAAAGGGGTGAAGAGGTTGATATCCCGAGGGGAGCAACCTTGGTAAAAGAAAGTAAAACACTCTTCAAAGGAGTGTGAAGTAGGAGCCACGTCCATGAATTGGATAGCGGAGATAGGAACATCGGCCAACTGGTGGATGGTTGGTTGGAACTCGGGAAAGTAAGAATATAGCCACAATTGAAGCACCCATATCGGGCTCCCACCAGCACCAAAGCCCGAATGGACAAAATCTGTTATGCCTCGGACCAAGTGCGCCCAAACAAGCATAGCCATGGCCAAGGGCTTCCCCGATGCAAGAGCCAAGGCCAAGGTTGTGTATTCTTTAGTAATGGCTTGGCTGTCCAAGCAGAAGAGGTACTTGTTGAGCCAGTAGATAAGGAAGGCGGTATGCTCTGCATCGGACACCTCCGTCTCATCTGCCCCTATGCAGGCAGTCAGAAAACCTCCATAGGCTGTGATCGGTCTATGGGAAACGGCCCCATCCTTGACAATTTCTTGTTGAGGATAGGCAAAGCTGGCCGTTCCAACGTCAAGCCTTGGAATAATTTCTTGCCCGTGGGGGCGAAGGCCGAGCAGATAGCTGACGTCCTTCACAATGGGAGCCATTGGTCCACAACGGAAAAGAAAGCCGTTGCAAGACGAGGACCAGAATAATAGAGCAGAAAGAAGAAGAGGTCGGTCTATTTCTATTCTAGACCGACTGAGGATTATGGCATCATAAATGCCCGTTTGTCTCCAGACACCGGCCTTAGAGGCTGATACCCTGGTCACCCATTTATCCCAATCTGCGACAGGAGTCGGCCAGCCTTGAATAGGCTGATTAGCAGTCTGAACTTTGTTCCAATGGGCAGGGACCTGCAGGAATGCTTCATTTTCAACCGGTGGAAAAAAAGGAAGAAAAGCTGCCAGAAGATGGCCAAGAAACGCCGCTCCCAGGCCTGGTGCTACTGGAGAGCCGTCGGAGGAGCTGTAGGGGGTTAAATAGTCGGTGGAGATTTCGGTGGCATGAGTTTTGGCCAAAGTTCTAACCTCCCGGCATCGGTTCTGTGGTGGTGGGGCATCAATAAAAGTCTTCTTCCCTTTAGAGGTGGCCGGAGCAGTCTTGGGAGCCATGTCTGCAAAGGAGAAGAGTTCGCCGGAGAAAATGGAGGTTTAGAGAGAGAGGCTCTGTTTTGCTTGAACTGTGGAGAGAGGAAGAATGCAAATGTGTGGTAAAGGTTTGTGAAAGTCTTGCCGCTTAAATACCACGATGCTATAATCATAACGCATTAAATGTGGAGTGACGAGTGGGATTTTCCATAATCTGACAGTTACTGCATGCTTGACGCGTGGCAATTTTTAAATTCAAAACGTCACATCAATCAAGGCGGGACGTTTGATATGACCTTTTGGGGGGCAATTGTTTGCACCAAAAAACCGTCAATGGTTTTTGAGCCCGATTCGCGTTATAGGGGAGGTCGGGCTGAGGAGCTCATGACTCATCGGACTTAAGCATAGACGTAAGACCGATGATAGGTACAAGGCTGATTGGGTGTGAGAAGGAGAGCCTGATGGAAAGATTGAACATGTGTGAGGATTATCGGACTATGAGAGATATAACCCAATATGTTGACAGCCCGATGGTAGAGTGAAGCAATAGGAAGCCCAATCAGACACCGTGTAATGAAATATGGGAGTTACAGTCCGATTGGCCATGGGTGGTTGAAGAAAGGTAATCGGGCATCAAGGAAGGCATGGAAACAGATAGAGCCCGATTTATCCAGGAAAATCAGTGACGAGGCCGATGGACTGAAAGGAGAGGCGGTGCTATCCACAGCTAGCAGGATGACGTCATCTCTGAGAAAGTTGGAAACAAGAGTCCGTTTAGGAAAGGATCTGATCATGTCCAGCTAGGTTTAGTCATCTAATCCCTAAATTAAAGGGATTTATTCAATCAGAGGCTGGATAAGGTAGGAATCAGAGATAAGGGAAGTCTTTTCAAATCAACCAATCAATTAAGCATCTTGGAGCGCAAGCCAAGGAATTACTGTCCAAGTAAAAATCGTATAAGGCCGCTATAAATATAAGGCAGGCTATCCAAGCAAGGGACTCCGCGTCACTCTCGAAACAGCATACATACAGCACATTCGAAGCATTCAAAGCATTCAAAGCACATTTAGTCTTTATGTTTTTCAGTCTTCATAGCAAATAGGTCTGTCCTTTTGTTATTTTCTTTTTGTTCTTTTGAGTAATAAGCCCGTTATGGTTTGTTCTTGAGATCTGTTTAGTTTTTCCAAACATTTAATAAAAATCTGTTTTATTAAACCATTTGCGATTTGTTTACCTGTTAAACTCGATACTTTTTAGCTTGTGCGCTTCAGTACTGCTAGAGAACTTACGGTGAGGGTACTTTCCTACTCACTATACACAGTCACCCTGTTTAGAAGTCAGATTCATCAAAGCCTTGTGTATCACTCACACAAGCGGATAGGAAATTAGTTTGCACGTACACACACACACACACCGAACCACTGCTGGTTCTGGCACGCCCACGCAAATTACAACAAACACCCATACTTTACAAGAAGGAACTATGGCAGCTGATTTTTTTTCCAGACTAATTAGGAATTATTTTATTGTCCTAATTCTAAATTACCTCAGTGTCCCTATTTAAGAAGGTGTTAACGGACTATTGCTGTCCATACGAAAGTTAAAACAATGTTATCCCACTACCTTTTGGTTAGTACAATTAACATTTACATTATGCACGGGTAGAAGTGTAATTTTTTTGACGAGGGCATTACAATAATTTATCTTATGCCATTTTGAAAATTGTTTTGAAATCATCAATTTAATGAGGAAGCGTTAGCTTTTTTGTTCAATCAAAAATGCATATGTTTAGACTTAGTGGTACCCGGTCCCTCACTCCTCTTGGAGTGGGGGAGTTCGACTCCCCTTGGATGCATTCCTTGGGGAAGTCTGCCTTTTGGGGGTTTGTTTGGGGTTGTGGGTCTGTGGCCCCCCCTGTGTGTGTGCGTGGCGCCTGTGGGTGCTTTGCCAGCAAAAAAAGACTTAGAGGAATAGCAGACATATATATATACACACACGTATGAGTGTGCGCACACGTCTATATATATATGTGTGTGTATGTGTGCACGTATATATATATACATGTGTGAACGCACACATCTATATGTATATATACACATAAACATTTCTAAAGTATCGTGGATCACAATATGACACATTAACAATAGAAATTAATCTTACCCAAGGAAAATGTTACTCGATGCCTTTCTTTCTTAGTCTTTGGTCTTAAGATACTCATCCCATTTCGGCGGTTTGAATTGGAAAAGTGTTTGATGAATGTAGATTCCACTCTTTCCATAAGCTTTGACACCTATAATCACATGCCATATCGATCACCATATTTAGCCATTTTAATTCTATTAACAATTTTATTTATTTAGTGCATAAAAAAAAAAAAAAACAATTTGATATATTTAATTAGGACAAGCAAATGTCTCCTAAAGAAATAGAACACACATTTACAACAATTTAGACACACACATAGATACATAGACGTGTATGTAGCTATTCTTGTGTGTGTGTATTATGATATATAAAGGCTAAATTGGGAGTGTTTTGGTGAATAAGCTTTTGCCTCGCACGGTCGAGCTTGAATTTAGACTTTTCCACACTTACCTTATGTTATAATAGAAACCGCCTGAGCATGCCAAAGCCCGGCCTCTTGTCTGTTCAATCAAGCCCAAGTCCCGCTAAGCACAATATCCTATTTTACATAGATGATAATGAAATTGAGCTGCGTTTGAGCTTGGACTTGGGCTCGAGCTTAGGCTTAAGTTGTTGCTTGATGAGTACGTTCAGAGACTCGCACCAAGCCTAATTCGAAATCAAGTCATCTTGTGATATCTTGTCCATGTAGGTCCCAAAAAAATTCGAGTTTGTCCACGGTCGGGTTATCTCGGCTCGAGTTAATTGGAGTCCTAGTTTTGGGGTTGTATTATAATTAACTTCCGAATATCAAAATTAACCTCATCAAAGCTGCCAAGATAAGACTCATCCACCATCTCCAAGTAAGGTTTTGATGAATTTGTTGAAGTTATCTGCAGTAATTATTCAAAGAGAGATATATAAGAGAGAAAAGGACATAGTCAAATAACCAACCTCAAGGGAAACTGTTGGATCGAAACAATCACATGCAAATAATATATGAAAAACAGAAAGATTAAAGAGACACAGAATTATCACGTGGTTCAGCAATGTGCCTACGTCCACGCCGGAGAGCCAGAAATTTTCCACTATCAAAAACGATTTAGGGTTACATCATATACATCTCCTATATGTACATGACAAAATACCCAAAATACCCATACTGTACCATTGCTACCCTTCGCTCCGCCATGAGCCACAGGGGCGCCCTTCTCTTCTCTTGACTCTTGGGCCTAGTGTAACGGACCCATTACAATATGAACCACACCCAACAGAAACATATATAATGGAAAACAAAGGTTGTTTTCCTTTTCTTTTTCCTCTACTAAGCCTTAACAATTTCAAAATCTTGTCTTAGTTAAACCAAAATGTACCGAGTCTGCTTGGTTTCTCTGTAAGAATAAGAGATTTTTTATTGAGATTTTTCCAAATATATAAATATAAATATATATATATATATATATATTTTTTTTTTCTTATAGATTGTTTCAAAAATTATTTGGCGTTTAGAATCGCAGGATCGCTGTTGAAATCAGAAATTGAAAAAAAAAAACATTAATTTTTCATATTTTTCAAAAACCTGTGAATAGTAAGTTGCTACGGAATCAACCTTTTTAATTAGCTAAAATATTTGAGTACCAAACAGGCAAACATGCACCGACTCTTGTTGCTGGCTAGACAAATATGAGATTTTCAGAGGATACCTTATTGTATTTCTTCATGATCTTGGAAAATGCCAATATATTCAAGAACCTGTGTTAATTAATAGTATAAAATAAAATAAAAAAATTGATCAAATAAAGCATTGTCTTGTACAAAGGATAAATTACACTCTACACCCTCATATTTTGCACATAGTTGCACTTTGGTCCACGTGTTTTAAAAACTGACACACAACCCAATCTTTGCATGCATTCGGTCCAAAATTAACAGAAAATGTTAATTTTTGGACTAAATGTGAAGATTGGACTCAATTGACACTTATACCGAATCTCAAGTATGTGTCACTTTTTAAAATAAATGACCAAATGAACCTAGGGGCAAAATAGGAGGGAGCAATAGATGGTCTACTCTAAAAATGGCTAATGAAAATATATTATTCAAAACCTCTTTAATTACCTGAAGCTCTTAAGAAGGCCAAGTTTTCGATAGAATTCAATGAGTTCCTGTTTGAGTTGCTCTTCAACTTTCTTTAGGTTTTCCTTACTGAAATTCAACTCTGTTTTGTTATGAACATCAAGGAGAAATTTGACAGTAGAACGAGGAGTGTTGTGAGTGTGTCTCATTTTCACTTTGTTAAGTATTTCTAATGGAGCTGGTCTAAGGAGCTTGTGTGTTTTTGCATTTTGGTTTATAAATTTAACCAAATTTTCATCTTTATCAGCACCCGATTCGTCCAATGCGCGGTTGCTTGGCCCTTCGTCGTATATTTCATCCTCTTCAGTTGTTCCTGTAAATTTGTATACGCAACAAATTTCGAGTATGAAAAAATTAGCACGGAAGTTATGAAATAAAATATGTGAATAATTTTTTTTTTTTTTTTGCTTGAAGAAATAGGTAAAATCTCTGAAAATTTTGAAAAACAAAAAAAAAAAAAAAATTAGTCATATGATTTGATCAACCCTAAAACTTCTGATTCAAGTATTTCTTGAGCGTGTTCTTGAACCAAAAAAACTTCTTTGCGTAAAGATCGAAAAATGGATTGATCGAAAGTCAAAAGGCTTCATAAAACAATTAATCAATCCAATAGTGATTAATTAAGCCCATCATTTTCTTGTCTACATGATTAAACACAAAAAGTCAAAATTTCTAGGTGTTTGGGTCACTCGTATATGTCAAGAGAGCATTTTTGTTCACTCAAAAAATGGTTCACCAATGCTCACTCAAGCATCCCAATGGCCAATGCAGTGGGATTCAGAATTAAACAAATGTGTTTAATTCTGAATCCCATTGCATTGACCAATGAAATACTTGGATGAGCATTGATGAACCATTTTTTGAGTGAACAAAAGTATTTTCATATGTCAAAGCATTTAATTACCCCCAAGTGTACCCACTTCTTGCAACCGTTTGTTGTAGGAAAAAGCTCATGCTACTAAAAGAAAGTCTCCGTTCGCTAATCAATTATTTGAGTTTTTGGAAAATTTTGAGTCTATTTAATTACTCATTTTTGCAAAAAAAAAAATTCAAAAATTAGATTTATTTAAAAGAAAAAAAATGTTGAAAAAAGAAACAATGTTAAAATAACAAATTGAAGCTTTTAAATATCTTTTTTGCAATTGAATCTCAAAATCTAGTTTGCAAACAGTTTCTTCTAGCTTTTGGAATTCCATGAATATCACTTCTGGACTCTAAAAATTATTGACAAACGGAACATAAGGACCTATTTGGCAAGCTTCTGGAATCCAATCGCAAAAATCTAGTTTTGCTCGAAAACTAACTAAGATAGCTTTTGTGGTGGTCAATTGCATATTTCTTCGATTTAACTCAAAATTTTCTTTTTGCAATTGAATCACAATTAAAGTTTGGTTTGCCAAATAGATCCTTATAGCATTTAGAGCTCTATAATTATTTATGAACCCCAAAGTTGCCAAACGGAGGCGCCTAATATAGGGGAAAAAATTGTTACTTCAAGAACAACATTGAAACTGTTAAGTTATCAACTACTCCAAAAGCTTTTAGACTGTTAGAGAATGGACGTTCTAGCACTGATTATCAAGTTTCAATAGAAACGTGAAATAAATGTATACTCAAGTGTGCAAAAAAAATTAAATAAATCTATATATATATATATATCAACAGTAGAAACACCTACTCTTTGTTCTATTTGAAGAGGGTGAAGAAGCTGATAACGCAGTTGTAGAAGCTGCAACATCTGAAGCAAGACGAGTCATCTCAGCCGTTTGATCAAACCCAACTCTTGGACTTAATTCAACCTTAATCCTAAAAGCTATCAAAGCCTCCATTTGCGTATTCAATACCTCTGCCTCCTTAACAACTTCTTCAACCTTAAACTTGTAAAACTCAACAACCTTATTGAACTCATCATCAAGCGTCTTGAAGTACATCATCTCACACTCACCTCCTTCCTCACCAATCTTGAGAAACATGGTCTCATGATTTTCTGCGTTCACTACAATCACTTCGTTTTCTATATCTATAGTTGAATCTCTAGTTTTTGGGGATGGAGTACTAGTAGTGGGACTATTGGTGTTGTTTCTTTGTATTAGGCCACTGAAAGATCTATAGAGAGATGGGATTCTTTCTAGACTATGTGGGGTGGCTTGGGACCTGTTTGTTTGTTTGCGAAATTTGATTTCTCTTAGAAGTGATTTTAGATATTTATAATCCATGTATGCCTCTTTCCATTCTGGCACCATTTGGGATATGAACTCCTTCCCAAACTTCATCTCTCTCTCTAGATCTCTCTCTCTAAATCTCTGTGGTTTCTTTTGCATGCCTTTTATTTCTTCATACATAGGAACCCACGAATATTAATGGTACACAAGTGGCAGTTATAGGTGATAAACTGTAACCAATCACAATGAGTATATTATGTTGGGTGGGACCCATATCCAAGACCTCATAAATAATAAATGAGAAATGTTGGGTGAACATCGAATTGCATAATTAATTGTATAAACGTGTAGCATAAGGTTGGACTTTGTGTTAAAAAATTTGCATACTAAAAAAGGTGTGTGTACATCAAATCCTCCTCATCTTTCGTAATGACAAGAGTCTTGTACACTAACGTTTCCCTTCTATCTTACTTTTCGTATTCAAATCACTATTTTGATATATTTCGCCTCATTCTCTATATAGTAGAATATTTAATGTAATGAGATACCATTTCATTTACATCACCTTAGGCGAAATATACAAACGTGTAGCATAAGGTTGGACTTTGTGCTAAAAAGTCTGCATACTAAAAAAGGTGTGTGTAGGCTTTTCAGCACAAAATTCAACCTTGTGCTGCACGTTTATGCAATTAGTTATATAATTCGTTGCGCACCTAATATTACTCGTTATAAATAATAAAACACAAGAGGTTGGTAGTCACAGCCAATCACAATGGGTATTTTATGTTGATTGGAGCTCATTGGGATTGGCTGTAGATTATCACGCCGGACTGTTACTAAGGATGGCAATTTGCTCTGTCCCGTTGGTACTTCGACCCACTCCACTACTAATGGTAAGGAGTTGGAGTCTACCAAAACGATAAAGGAGTGGAGTTGGGTTGGAGATACAAAACTTCTTTAGAGTAGAGTTGGGAATACGTACATTCATAACTCCTACTCCAACCCGATTATATTGTATATTTACTAAAATACCATCAATAGTATAAGTAATTTACCTAATACCTATGATATATAAAGAAAATGCTAGGGTTATGAATCAAAATTAGTCATTCTCAAGTCTTAATATTGCCTAAGTGAGATGTTGGAGACTAATTTGTGTATTAATTTCTTTGAACATTATGCAGATTTACTTGAAATTAAAGAATGTCTAAATTAGTAAATGGAGTAGGAGTGTACAATATTAAATGGTACAAAAGTTGGTTTTGGTTGAGCATTGGGCTTTTAACCTAATGGTCGCAGCTTCAAGTCTTGCTATACTTCATGAGTTGGAGTAGAGTAGAGTAAGAATAGCCATATATATAAGCGGACCACACTCCTACTCCACTCCACTCCGTTGTCATTCCTAGCTATTAAGTTGTACCTCTAAACATCCAAAAGTTCTCTCAAAGAAGATTTGTCAAAGTTGAAGTTGAAATTTTCCTCTCATTTACACTGTTTCACTTCTGAATAAGACCATTTCGCCCTAAACCTATTATTAAAAAAAGATTAAAAAGAAAAACAAAACCCCATGCAGCTATGCGTTGTCTATTGTTGGAAGAAACCTTTGAACATAAAAGAGGAATGCTACACACATATTAAATTTTACACAAAATTTCACATTCAACAATTTTTATTCTTAATTTTAATGGGTTCCATGTGAATCTCATATTGGTCCTATACAGGATCCTCATGAATCTAGGGTCAGGATGTATTAAGTGTGAAATTAGTTTGGTGTGAGTGTAGCATTTTTGTTGATAAAATGGGTTGTTTCCTATCTCTTTGCGTAAATAGAAGGGTTTTCTTTTTCTATTGTTAATACTTACTTTAACTTTAATTATGTTGTTGATATTAGGGGTATTATAGTTATTTTATTTGTTTGTTTTAACAATAATGATACACCCACATCTCTAACCACACCTCCAACCACATCTTTGCTTTAAATGCATGTACCCTGTGCTGTGTAAGTGATGCACAGAAAAGTATGAAAAAATCACACAGCACATGATACATCTATTTAAAGTATAGGATGTAATTGAAGGTGTAGTTGAAGATGTGAGTGTATCATTATTGTTGTTTTAAACTGGTGAACTGTGTCATATTGTCACAATACCAAAAAACAAGAGAGGTGGATTACATTACATCAAACATTTGGACCTAGCTAACTCATTTAAAAGTAAACCTTAAGTGCATGAGGTCCGTTATATTTAACTAATTAATATACAAAATTCGAGTTCTTTTAAATGATTTATATATTATTATTTTTTTTTATGAGAATATGCTTAAATGAAGTACGTCTAAGATCACATAAACAACCAATCTTCTTTGCATAGATAAGATTGCGTACATCAAATCCTCCTCATCTTTCGTAATGACAAGAGTCTTGTACACTAACGTTTCCCTTCTATCTTACTTTTCGTATTCAAATCACTATTTTGATATATTTCGCCTCATTCTCTATATAGTAGAATATTTAATGTAATGAGATACCATTTCATTTACATCACCTTAGAGCAACTCCAACCATGTTATGCATCTTTTTATGCAAAATGCATAGAAATTATCCAAAAATTATTTTTGCAACATGAATTTTGCATAACCACTCCGATCATGGTATGCATTTTGGTTATCTATCAATATTTTATAATTTTTCATCACTACTTGGAGTCTTGGTAGCCGTTTGATTTTTTTTATTTTTTTTATGGAATGTTGATGGCCATTGGATTTGCAGGGCTTTTGCATCATTATGCAAATTTAATAGTTTTGATGGCACTTGTAAATATGCATAAGCATTTTGTATAATGGTTGGAGTACCATTTTTTCACCACATTATGCATATCTCACTAAAATATGCATATGCATAATGTGGTTGGAGATGCTCTTACAAATATAAGTGGCATGGTGATGATGTGTCGGTATATTTTTAATGACCTTAGAGTGTATTTTAAACAATAATGTTTTATTGGCTTGTTATACTACTCAATCGATTACACTGCATAGTTGCTCTATTGTACGAGGAAATATTTTTGTGCGCGGGAGGTATCACGCTGGAAGTTCCACGTGGTACCTTGCCCCCCAGTCAAAGTATGACACATGTCCTTAATGTCAGGCCACTCCACACTTGAAATAGACCGAATTACAGAGTGACTCCGTTAAGGGCGTTACCTCCCTCCACCTTTTTTTTACATTGAATGCCATCTCTCTCTCTTAAAATTTTCTTTTTGACAATTCTATTTTCATTTTGCCCTGTACTATAAACATAATGTTGGGATATAATTGGTAATCAAGCAATATACCCGCCCAAGACCTCTCCTTGTGTGCTTCATGACAATCACAAAACAATCATACGAACAAGACAACAGAAAGCAAGCAAAAAAACTAAGGCAAATACGACTTCTCTCTATTGATAATAACCCTACAAGACAACCAATCACTCACCTCTCTCTTCTCTATCGTTTTTCCTCACTCTTTTTCTAGGGTCTCTCTCTTCTCTAAAAAAAATACAATAAGTGGGATTCTCTATTCTCTCTTTAGAATTGGGATCTATTTCCCTTATGAATTTAACCCTATATTATAGTAACACAAATCCTAGTCCTATAATAATAGGAAACTCTTCTTCTACAAAAACCATATAGGAATAGGAAACACTCTCATAAGAAAACCTAAACCTAATTGGAAACAAGAGAAACTGTAGATGCTCCCTATGCCCACTCGAACAACCCGCCTGGGCAGTGCTCGCTAACTCGGGTGGCTCTTCTCCAGCGGGTGACATTCCAGAATGTCTATAGGGGCTCTCATTCTCCCGTCCGCCCGGACAGTCAACACCTTCTCTGGTTCCTTGTTTTCGTCTTCGTCTTCGTCTTCGTCTTCGTTTTCTTATGAGTTTTTGTCATAAACCCAACATTCTTCACCTTGACGAAAATCTCATCATCATCACCACCTTCTATGTATTCGGGTTACTTATCAATCTTCATCTCCTTGTCGTCTTTGCCACCTCTTCATCAACATCTATGTAGACTTATTTCTCAAACACTCATTATCTATGGATTCAAGAAACTTTGAAGCTACATCAAGGCCGTCACCAACATCATCATGGTAGCTGTCACCACCTTGGGCTTGGACTTTAGCCCAACATCTTATCTCACCATCACCATAGGAGCAATGTACAAGTGCCCAACATATCCTCTCATCATCATTAGGAGAGCATCGCACTATTGCCCAACTCTTCTTCTCGACGTCTCCATGGGAATGATGCACAAACTTTGCCTCGTTGTTGTGACCTACATCTTCACCTCTTATAGAAAAGCTTGGTGTCACTAAGGTTATTGTTGGAGCCTTCTTCACTGTCTCCCACGTCTTCTTTACCTCCTTTATGACCACTCCACTCACCATTATATTTCCCAAAAGGATATACAAATTCCCAATCTTTCTACCCATCAACATAACCCTTGAATTCTTCTTCACCTTCATCAGGCCTTTACCCACTGCAATGGAACATCCCTTCAAGTCTAACACACCCAAAGATATTATGTTCCTATTCAAGCCCGGAACATGGCGGACATCGTTTAGCAACCTTGTCAAGCCGTTGGTAGTCTTGATCATGACAGTGCCAATTCCTTTCACCTCCTCTCTTGTGTTGTTCCCCATAAAGACTTTTCCCTCCACCGGTTACTAGGACGAGAACCAATCTCTATGTGAACAAATATGGGAAAAATACTTTGAATCAAGCAACCATTCATTCACCCTCTTCTCTTCACTTGTGATTGACATAGCATCATCATAAACGACATTAATTCTCCCTTCATCCTTTCCATTTGCAGCAGCACCCTTCTTCCTTTGAGGACAGTCAAAAGACATGTGACCAATTTTGCTACAACAGTAACACTCTCTCTCCTTCCATAGTCGAGTATCTTATTCTCCTTCACCACCACCTCCTCTATCGATTTTCTTCCCTCGGCAATTCTTCTTCTTTTTGTTGTGAGCAACAAGGGCGTGTGTTTTCTCCTTCGTCTCTTCTTTCTTAACCATCTTCTTGCATGAGAACAAGCTCGTCTTCACCTGCTCTAAGGCAATAGTATATATCCCGTAGAGCATTGTGCTAAATAACTATGGATGAGAAGACTTTACCGAGGTTAATAAAATAATTGCCTAATCTTCATCGTTGAGTTTTACACCTACATTGGATAAGTCACACAATAGCTTGTTGAAAGCACTGATGTCACCTTTAAGGTCATCCTTTTCCTTCTTCTTGAACGAGTACAACTCCTACTTTAATACTAGCCAGTTGGTGAAGTTTTTTCCCATGTAAAGATGCTCTAGTATTTTCCACAGTGCTTCTGTCGAGGTCTCTTCAATCACATTGTACACCACATCATCATCCAAACTCAATCGTATGGTGCTTAATGCTCTTGAGTTTCTCCGATCCCAATTTGCATCTATCAATTTGCTATGTTAATTAGCTATTCCATATACAGCCTCTGCAATACCTTGTTAAACCAAGTCATCCTTCATCCACACCTTTCCAAAGGTTGAAATTCTTTTTGCCATCAAACTTTTCTATCGCAATCCGTGCATCACCCTTTGAATTGCTTGTAGTTGCCATGGAATCGCTAACCTCAGCTCTGATACTACTTGTTGGGATATAATTGGTGATCAAGAAATTAATATACCCATCCAAGACCTCTCCTTGTGTGGTTCACGACAATCACAAAACAATCACACGAACAAGAGAATAAAAAAACAAGCAAAAGAATTAAGGCAAAGACGACTTCTCTCTATTAATAATAAACCCTACAAGACAACCAATCCCTCACCTCTCTCTTCTCTATTATTTTTCCTTACTCTTTTTCTAGAGTTTTTATCTTCTTTAGGAAAATGCAATGTGTGGGATTCTCTATTCTCTCTCTAGAATTGGGATCTATTTCCTCTATAGATTTAGCCCTATATTTATAGTAACACAAATCCTAATCCTACAATAATAGGAAACTCTTCTTCTATAAGAAACCATATAGGAATAGGAAACACTCTCATAAGGAAACCTAAACCTAATTGGAAACAAGAGAAACTGCAGTTATTCCCTGTGCCTGCTCCAGTGGCTCACCCGGGCAGCGCCCACTCAGTCAATTCCTCCAGCGAGCAACATTCCAGAATGTCCGTAGAGTCTCTCGTTCCCCCATCCGCCCGGGCAGTCAACACCTCCTCTGGTTCCTTGTTTTTGTCTTCGTCTTTTTATGAGCTTTTGTCACAAACCCAACACATTATTATTGTAAAAGGGGCACATGTCAATCACCTAGTAGAGGCATGTGTTAGAAAACATGGTCTCAACATTATTAGCTAAATAGTCTATTCAAACTTTGTATTTGTGGAGATTTTTTTTTCCCTTGGATGCATGGAGACATTAATTGATAACTCCTAGTGTTGATTCAGCTAAAATGGGGGCACATTCTAAATATTTGTCTCAACACATTTTCTTTTTAGTTTTAGTTAGCCCAATCCAAATTGTTTTGCCATAAACTCGAAGTGCACAAATTACATTCAATGATCAACTCTAATTAGTTCACTGTTAAAATTTTCTTTCAAAACTGATGAAAAATCTATAATTGGCCAAAAATATTGCTCCACTTTTGAAGTTAATTCTGGGTTAACCCATATGTGGGAATAATGTTGCCATTTAATTCGCCTAGGTGTGGCTAATTTTTGGAGTTAACTGCTTATGTGGGGTTAAGTTTGACGCTTAAACTATTCTATCTAGGGCCAATTTTAACATTTAATCCCATGTATAGCTATTTTGAGGGAAATTTTAACTATTTGATTTAAGTCCAAACTCCAAACCACAAGGGTCACAAATGTTCAATTTAATTTGAAGCACATGGTATTAAAATGAAAATAGACCTAACCACTTAAGGTAAAATTTAATTTACCCATGAAAATATGATTGTAGAACAAGAGGAGTACTAAATATATTGTTTAGCTATGATTAAAAAAAAATTAAATTGTTTAGTTAATACTTAAAGCATAGAGAAATGAAGTTGTAAAACAAAGTGAAGCGAGAAATGAATTATAAATCAAAACGGACGAGATAGAGAACCAATGAGATAAACGGAGAAACTAAGACTCTTCACCATTTAAAAAAAAAAAAAGGAAAATGCTAGATTTATACACTAAATTATATTTTTTTTTCACATATAATTTTAAATACTTGTGTACTGTTTGAATTGTGCTAAAAAAAATCATAAAGTAAGATGACATTGGGACTTTTTGCAGTGATTGTGGTTGATGCCAAGTCAACATTTTGCCACATTGGTCGCTATCAAAACAGCTATAGTTAGTCAATTTACTATACAACATTCTAATATAACAGAGCACTGTTTGCTAATGCTAAAAAGAGGATTTAGTTAAGATCAAGACTCGTTTTATTTATTTATTTTTTTTTATATAAAAATCAGCATTGTATTGATTTGACAAAAAGATATAGTTCTTGGAACATTCTTATGCTAGTTACGTACTAAGAGCAATGCTAGATACACTCTCAAATGTACAACTAAATACACAACTTTACTTTAAAATGTTGGATATCGTGTTAAAAAGTTTGTACACAAAATTAAAAGGGAGTGTACAGGGTATGCAAGCTTTTCAGCACGAAATCCAATATTTTTAAGAAGGGTTGTGCATTTGGTTGTGCATTTGAGAGTGCATCTAGCATTACTCCACGTACTAAACCCAATATTATCTGAAACTGGTTATTCTTTGAACTGCAAAATTGATTCTTGACTTAGCCTCTATATGTACATTTCTGTACATAAAGCCGTCAGTGCTTTGTGGCAACATGACTACACGAGATCCACTAATTTAATTCTTGGGTAATACTAGGGATACAAGAGGCTCATAAAATAATGTGTCAGTAGGACCCATCTTATAAAGGGCTGCCACATGAGTGTCACATCCTTTTTGTGAGCATCTATTTGTAACTCTTTTGTATCTCAAAAATTGCCTTTAATTCCTTGACACTCTTTATCAATAATGACAATTAATGTAAAAAAAAAAAAAAAATGGAGATGGCTAGGTGAATGCATAGTAGCATTGTCTGTAGACCAAATGGCCTTGTTTGTTTGCCGATAGCATAAGGGGGTATTGTATAAATTAAGTGTAGTTGTATTAGGGTAACTAACTATGAGATAAAATAGTATAGTATTATTTTTATCCTGTGGTGGTGCACCCCGGATTATACTGGGTATAAAATCAAAATAGTCCAATATTGCGTTTAGATGACCATGGTATAAACCTGGATAAATTTAAACTTTCCAAAAATACCATTTTTCTAAATTTTAAAAAATAAAATAAAATAAAATAAAAAACAACAACAACATGCAACAACAACAACAACAATAGCAACTTGCCAAAATACCTTCACACCAAGTATTTTTCTATAACATCCACCGTAAAAATTTGTCACCGTAAAAATTTGTCAAATATTACCATGAAAGCATTAAAGATCACCATGTGACCAATTCCAAACATAAATCAAAGTTTAATAAATTACAATCAACACCAGTAAATTACAACAAGTTATAAGTTCAACCAATTACTACAAATGTCAATAAATTACAACCACCAAGTTAAATAAAAATACAACTACTAAGTCATATTTTAACAAAATACAATCAACACTACTAAATTACAACAAATAAGTTCAACCAATTACAACAAATATCAATAAATTACAACCACCAAGTTAAATAGAAATATAACTACTAATAAAAATACAAAAATCAACCCTTGTTCTTGTTATTACATTATTACAAACATAAGTCGCATAGAGTTAGGGACAATGCAAAGAAATATGAAATTAATACCCTTTCAAGAAGTCAACTATTATTTTTAAATTTCCATGACATCTAAAAAAAAAAAAAACAATATATGAACCACAGTTTTTTTTGGTTTAATCTCTTTCTACATTGACTCAAAGAAAATTATACATATTTCAGCAAAATATTTTAAGGCAACCCATTCTTTCTTCTGTCAAAATAATCACATATATGTCAAAATAATTTGCATCAAATTAAATTTGGCATGACTCTAAACTGTTCCAAGTTAATGCATTTCAACAGCCTCTCCATCAAAACCAATTAGACACAGTAAGAAACAGATCTACAAAAACTACATATGAGTGCAAAATTATACAGAAAATTAGATCTACCAAACCTAGAAAAAAAAATGTAAATCTATAAACATGAAACCATAGATATGAACCCAATTTTCAGAAAATTTCATATAGGTATAGATCTAAGTAGAAGACAACATGATCTTTCTAGATCTGGGACTTCAACGATCCAAACTTCAAAAAAAAAAAAAAAACCCCAAAAAAGAGAGAGAGAAAACTACATGCCAGACGAACCTCTTGCCGCCGTCGTTGCCGTCGACTGGTCATAGAGAGCAGAGTTGGGCGTCTCTCTCCCCCATCGCGGCGTGTCCTTTCTCTTTCTCTCTCTCTCTCTCTCTGCGTGTGTGTCTTCGTAGCATGTCATCTCTATCACTACACTAAAAAATGCTAAACTGGCATTGTTTTAAACAATGCTTGATCGAATTTGGCACGCTTTTTTTCAGTGCCAAATATCGGGGATCCAATTTTTTTGACACTATTTTTTGGTCAAAGGGTACCAAATTTTGGAGATTTGGCACCCTTTTTTGGCAGTGTTTCAACAGTGCCTAAATTGTGCCACGTGTTAATATAACTAGGCGGCACGTGGCGACTTTCTTGCTCGCCACATGTCTGGTACATTAATCTTGCAAGCTTTTGGCACTGCTAAAAACAGTGCCAGTTTTTAATTGAGTGTAAAATATATATATATATATATATATATTTATTCTGGCTGTTTTGAACAAACATCATAGCACCAATATATAAAATACAATACCACTTGTATCACAAATAACATTTATATATATATATATATATATATAATCACAACTATAAGTAGCAATCAATATATAATAAATCCCCAATAGAAGATAAATAACCAAAGCAATCCAACATATACTGCATACATGAAATTATGCTTACAAGTATACTTACAATTCCAAAAAGGCTTAAAAACACTTTAGTACCCTGCACTTATACCGAAATTTTACTTTAGACCATGCACTTTCGATTGCAACACTTTGGGCCTTCTACTTTCAGCCTAGTTTCAATTAAGGACAATCGATCACGCCGTTAGCTAAAATGGACGGAAATCATCAAGTGTGGGCCACATACATGCTTTTTTGCATCACCTCACGTGATTTTTCCCCTTTCTCCATTAAAACCTAATAGATCTAAGTAGAAATTGAGAAAATTCATTACAGAGAGCTTGAAGAAACAGATCTAAGTCGATATTGAAAAAATCTATTACAGAGAACTTGAAGAAACAGAGGAGAAATGTTAGGTTTTAAGGGAGAAAAGGAAAAATCATGTGAGGTGATGCAAAAAAGCATGTACGTGGCCCCCACATGATGATTTATGTCCATTTTAGCTAACGGCGTAATCGAATGTCCTTAATGGAAACGAGACTGAAAATAGAGGGCCCAAAGTATTACAATCGAAAGTGCTGGGCCCAAAATAAATTTGGACAAATTACAGGGTACTAACAGACAAACTGCAAAACAAGTGATGACCCACATGAAATAGATCTGACAAAAGACCAATAACAACCATTATCACCCGTTGTATCTATTAGTTTTTTCGGGGAATGTGATTAATTACTTCTGTAATTAGCTATTGTGATGCCTGGTCGGTGGATTGCAAGAAAAATTCCATGTTATCACATTCACATGTAAGAACTAAATTTAAAAAAATAAAAAAAATAATAATTTGTTAGCTCTAATGACTAGAATATCAACTGCATGTGGACTTTTAATTTAATAAACTAATAAAAGTCTTTAAAGTTATGTTTTCTCACTGTCGGTCTCTAGGTTGATTCAGTAGGACTTGCATAACAGAAGACAAGATGCCAAAACAACTATTTCAGTCCACACTACCTACAATTCTGCCCATGCCCTTTACAAGATATGATAAAAAAACAAAACTCAAGACAAACTTAATTGCAGCAATATTCCACCAACAACCTTAGTATAGCAAAAACAACCAAAACTCCATTAATCATTCTCCACATAGGAATCAAAGATTGCTGTCACTTACTTCTTAGTCACCATCAGTGTTTAGGTTATTTCTAGAACTTAAGCAGTTTATAGTTATTTGGGGCCGATATACATAATTTATGTTCAATTTTGTATATGTTGTGTATAGTTACTTTAATTGAATTTTCAGATCCAAACAACCAATGCCGTTAGGTGGTCTCACTCACATATGTATTTGGGAAGCATAGCATTACTCATATGAGACATATGGGAAACTAAGTCATAAATCTATGTACACTCTCAGTGAAAAGGTAGTAGTGTCCCTAAGAGTTAAAATCATCACCTTTGTTAAATGCGAATGTGAACATATGAGGATCTTTGACTATTTTGTCCAGCTGGAGTCACGCGGACTCCAAGATTCATATTCTACACAAACGGAGTCAAGTGGACTCAAGAATTCTATATTTTACATTTATATTATATATATATGGAGTCATACGGACCTAAAAATTTTTGAACTTTATAAGATGAGAGTTACTTGGACTCAAGAATTCATACTTTACATAAACGGAGTCATGCGGACTTAAAAAATTTTGAACTTTATAAGATGAGAGTCACTTGGACTCAAGAATTCATACTTTACATTAACGGAGTCATGCGGACTAAAAACATTCTTTCATATAATTGGAGTCACGCGAACTCAAAGCTTATATTACACACTAACGGAGTCACGCGAACTCAAAAATTCATATTTTACATAAACGGAGTCACGCGGACTCAAAATTTCATATTTCACAAAGACGGAGTCACCCAGACACAAAATTTCGTTTCTTTATTCAAACAAAGTCACACGGGCTCAACATATTCACATTTTACATAAACGAAGTGACATGGACTCAATAAGCTTCACTTTTTATACAAATGGAGTCACACGAACTTAATAAATTTGCATTTTACATAAACGGAGTCACACAGACTCAACAAATTCACTTTTTTACACAAACAGAGTTATACGGACTCAACAATTCACTTTTTATACGAATGGAGTCACACAGACTCGACAAATTCACATTTTTCATAAATGGAGTCGCACGGACTCAACAAACTTCACTTTTTATACAAATGGAGTCACACAGACCCAACAAATTCACGTTTTTCATAAATAGAGTCACACGGACTCAACAAACTTCACTTTTTATACAAATGGAGTCACACAGACTCAATGAATTCACATTTCATATAAACGGAGTCGCACGGACTCAACAAACTTTACTTTTAATACAAATGGAGTCACACAGACTCAAAGAATTGGTTTTACAAAGATGGAAAGTCCTCAGACTCAAAGAATTGGTTTTACAAAAATTGGGAGTCCTCAGACTCAAAAAATTGATTTTACAAAAACGGAGAGTCCTCAAACTCAAAGAATTGGTTTTACAAAATGGAGAGTCCTCAAACTCAACGAATTGGTTTTACAAATATGGGGAGTCCTCAAGCTCAAAAATTGATTTTATAAAAACGGGGAGTCCTCGGACTCAAAGAATTGGTTTTACAAAAATGGGGAGTCTTCGGACTCAAAGAATTGAGTTTACAAAAATGGGGAGCCCTCGAACTCAAAGAATTGATTTTACAAAAGTGGGGAGTCCTCAGACTCAAAGAATTTGAACAGAGCTAATGGGGTTTGTGCTGCCCTAACGGTCTTTTGAAAGCATGATTTTTTGTACTTGCGAACCATTGGAAGAAACACAATGATTGTGTCAAAAGAGGGAAGTCACCTTTGCCCCTAGTTTTGGACCATTCTCATATTTCCACCTTTAGCATTGTGTTGTGATAGTGTTTAAAACTCCTGCTTGTCTGGCTCATGGGATACTTATGGAGACTTTTCAAATCTTTATTTATCATCTTAAACCCACACATTTGAGATCATTTTTGACTCATCAGACGAGGACAGACCCCAATAGACACAAGGTGATTGAAACATACTCTGAATTGATGTGCTTTCGTCGTGAATAAATGTATCATCCCATCTTTTTTTTTTTTTACCCCTCATCTTCTCATGGTAGTATTTCATTGATAAATCCAAACTTTGATAATTTCTCCCCTTTTTATTTAGTTAATTCTTGCCTATCTAGAGTGTGCTTCAAATTAGTGCTTTAGCATAGGGAATAAAACTTCAAAACAAACTCAGTGACTTGAGGACTTACCTCTGGCATAGAGGGATTTTGGCAAACAAAGTTTGCCCCTAGTTTGAAAGAGACTTAGGGGGCTTGCTTCAAAGGTAAAATACAGATTTCAGCAAAACCTAGTCTTGAGAGCAGATAGGCTTATCCCAAGGGGTTTTGAGAGGATGATAGCACAGGGATGTCTGAAGCATAATTTCTCCTACCTCGGAGGCAATCCATATGAATATGGTGGGATGAGGTGGGTCGACCCATCATTTAAAGGGAACATGGGTTCGGGTAAATAGAGTTTGCCCCTAGTTTGGCAATTCATACGTGACTCTAGGATAACGAAGTTTGCCCCTAGTCTAAGATGAAGGAACTATAGGCGCAAAAGATGTTGCCTATAGTTTAGGAATGGTTATGAACCGAGAACATTGGGAGGTTCACCTACTTATCCCCGAGCAGGAATCAAGTCCAAAGTAGCTCGTGTCACGCCCTGACGTAGCATAAATATGGAAAGCGTTTAATTTCCTTTATGGACCCGTAGGTCGCGACAGTTTGAAGGATCGATTCCGTCCCAAACGTCGAACAACATAAAACCATAATAATCAGAGCAGAGCAATCAAGACTTACAAATATTATTCTAACTTAACAGTTATTACAGCACGGGGTCTCTAAAGGCATAAACCGCCTTAAAACAAAACAATAACTTAATATCTATTACCGTCATCCTTATTACAAAATAGTTTATAATTTAAAACATGGAATATAGATAACAGTCTTTCTTCCAAGCAGTCGTTCTCAATTAGCATAATCATAATGTTCAGCCTGATCATAACCTGAAAAACCTGAACACGAATGTCCAGGACGCATCAACGCTGTCAGCTTCAAGAAGCTGGTGAGTATTAAAAACATAACTTTGAATGTAACACATACTCATTTACCATTTTCCAATTCTCAATTAATTCGAAAATTTTATATTAAAACAAGGAGTTCATTTTAGGAAATAAGTACAATCTCATTTAAAAGATATAATTCACATATATGTGACCATGTATGAGAACAATTCACCATCTCATCTTACCGACTCTTTTCTCTTGACAAAACCCAACAACCCACCATCACACACCAGTATCTTTGAAATACTCCGATAGCCACACTTTAGCACAGGGGTGCCAGGTAATGTCCAGTTTGCCTCACACTTTGGTCCGGGGTACCAGAGAGTGTCCATGCCTCACACTTTAATACCTAATCCGCCATGCAAATACCGGAGGAACCCTCGCGCAGTATCCAGACTCGGGTATCAGGGAGTGTCCGTAGGCCACACTTTAGGACTACCATGGGTGTCATGGAATGTCCAAGTTCGGCTTCACACACTTTGACGCTACCATGGTCGTCAGGGAGTGTCCAGTTTTGCCACCGTCGCATTTCAAAGTCACCCTTACCGCAATCTCAATCACAACACACTTTGGTACTCACTTACCAGGGAGTGTCCACAACACAATCTCAACCGCACTCACTATGCCATACTGACCATTACTCTTTTTCATACTGACCAACCTTCACACTCACCATGCATGTACAACTGACTCTACATGTATGTCATGAAACTTTAAAACATGAGGCAATTCACTGAATTATATAATCGACGTGCGTACGGGGATTGATAAGTCACAATTCATCGTTTTAATCGTTCAAACATAACAAATTAAGATTCTGATTTAATAAATTTCCCAAACAGTCCCCAAACAGTATATAAATTTTATCCCAAACAGTCCCTTATCACAAAACAAGCAAAACTAGAAACTGCCCAAAGTCGCGCGCGCGAGGGGTCGCTCACGCGGGCCGCTCGCGCGATATGCCCATTTTTCGTTTTATTTTATAAAACTTTTCCAACTGCCAGAATACAGGGAGATCGCGAGCGCGGATCGCTCGCACGACTCGCTCGCGTGGTCCGCTCGCACGACTCGCTCGTGTGGTCCGCTCGCGCGATCTGCCTAATTTTCATTTTTCTTTCATAAAACTTTTCTGTCTGCCTGGGAACACAAATCTCGCACTCGCGCGAGGGGTCGCTCGCACGACCCTCGCTCGCGCGATCGCGCGCGCGAGTTTATGCAGAAGCTTCGTCTTCTTCGCAGGAACTCCCCTATTTCAGTTTTAAGGGGTCTTTTGACCCATTTTGCAATCTGTAAGTATACATATCATGCAATATATGATTCTCTTTGATTTTTCACAAGGAATAAGAATCCACAACTAATTTAACATGAATCAATTAAACCATATCTCTCTAATTTTATGAAAAACTAAAAGATGTTAAAATTTGATTTCTAATATACTTTCTCCTATGAACAAATTAGGCCTCAATACTTTAAACATAGTCTATATATACCATAATCTTTCATAATCATCTAAGAAAACAGATTTTAAATGAGTTTGGAAAAAGTATGATTTTGAAGTTCAAGCTTCCATGGACGAAATTAGCAATGGTGGTTCATCTATACATATACACAATCAGTAACTAAGCATAGAATTACATTTAGAGTGAGTTTAAAATACTCACTGATTGAAGCTTTAGAGATTTAGTTGAGAAAGATAAGCACAATAAGAAATACTCCAGGCTTTTGGCTATGGAGGATTAAGCTTCTCTCTCTATAAAAAGTAAGTCTTCTTCCCTGGTCTCTCTCTAAACTCTCTGGAATTCAGTAAGTAGAACTTGTGTTTGTGTGAGAGTGAAGTGAATATATATAGAAGCCTAAGTCTGTGAACTTGGGCTCCAAGTATATTGATATATACTCAACAAATTGAATTTCATTTCTAATTAACCCAAAATCCCCCATAAACACAGATATGTATATACGTATATGTGAATCACCAGATGTAGGAGTTTTGAAAGGGTAGTTTATAGACTAGTAGGGGGCAATCTCCAAAAGTGTTTGGGAAAGGAAGCTTATGGCACAACAATTACACATACAATAAAGCATTATCCAAACAAGGCCCTAACAAATGATTAGTTGCCATAAATGGAAAGTAAAGTGTATGTCATGTCCAACTTTACATCACTTCCAAAATCTGTGGAAGTTTAGCACAGCACGGACAGTTTTGAACATAAACTGGTATTTTCGCGGCGCGGTGTTCACCACAAAAATACAGAAAATTCATTTTAATGTAAGAAATGGTTTTCTGGTTTTATAAAAGTACCGGTTGAATTAAGAGAAAACATTTCAACCGTTTTGGAATACAGACTTGAAATTTAACACATGTGTCGCTAAAGCTTATATAATTGCAGTCTGGCCCCAAAAATTCCAATATGAAATAAAATAAATAACCAGATTTAACACATGAGAATGGTAATTAAGATAAAAGTAGATAATGTATATTAAATGTGACAATGCAAATAAATAAAAATGCAGGTTATTACAGCTCGGCTAAGGTGTAATAACCTGCATTCTCATTCATTTGCATTGTCATATTTAATATTTATTGTCCACTTTTATTTCAATTCTTGTGTGTAGAATTTATTTCATGCCTTATCTCATAATTAAAATTATTTCTGGGGTCAAACTGCAATTTCTGTAAATTTGATAATACCTGTGTTGAATTTCAGATCTGTATTTCCCAAACGGTGAAAATAAATTCTTTTAACTCAAACTGTATTTTTATAAAATCAGAAAATTGTTTCCTTCAATAAAATGAAATTTCTGTATTTTTGTGGTGAACACCGCGCCACGAAAATACCAGTTTATGTTCAAAACTGTCCACGCTGTGTTGAACTTCCACAGATTTTGGAAGTGACTGATTGGACAATTGCTTTATTTCCATTTAAGGCAAGTGATCATTGGTGTGTGCCTTGTTTGGAAACATACAACTTGTATGTGTAAGGTTGTGCCATAATCCCATTTTCCCAAACATCTAGCAATTGCCCCCTAGGAGTCTACTCTTGACTCTTGGTTAATCTGGAGAGTTATATCAGTGTGTATTTACGTATTTCATATCTGTTATATATGCTGAGTATTCATGTATATTAGGATTTAAAAATTTAGTTTATCCAACTCATTTGTTGAGTGTTAAACAATGAACTTGGTGGCCAAGTTTGGCTTTCTCCTATTTATACACCACTTATACACACACATCTGTAGAAAATCTGAGAGTTTAGAGAGAGCTTGAGAGAGTGTTACTCAGAGAATAATAGAGAGAGAGAGAGAGAGCTCTTATTCTCCATAGCCAAGCTTTGATTGATTCTTATTATTGCTATTTCTTTCTCAACTTAATCTCTAAGGCTTCAATCTGTGAGTATTCTAAACTCACTCGGAATGTAATTTCATATTTGTTTACTGTTAGTTTAGTCTAATTTGATGAACACCATTGTTGATTTTCGTATGAAAGCTTGAAGCTCAAAAATGGTAATTTTTCAAACTTAACCAAAATCAATTCTGTGAATTGGGAATGAAAGATCTTAGTCCCATTAAGCTGTGGTTCGAATACTACGGCTTAATTCATCCGTATCGCGACGTATCATTGATTTAAAGTTTTGTCACCTCTCGGTTTTACGTGAAATCCGAGAGCTACGATTGAAATTAGTTAAAACCGATCGCGTATAAATGATCCTTGCGGAAAAACGAAGAAAATCATATACTATATGATCTATATACTTACAGATTTGAAAATGGGTCAAAATGGACCCTTAAAACCGAAACAGGGGAATTCTGGGGGAAGAAGAAGAAGACTCAGCAATTAATCGCGCCACGATCACGCGCGCGAGAATCGCGCGAGCAGCCCGCGCGCGCGAGGCATGCGTCTCCAGGCAGATAGGAAAGTTTCTATATATAAATGGAATTTAGGCAGGTCGCGCGAGCGAGGGTCGCGCGAGAAACCCTTCGCGCGAGCGATCCGCGCGCGCGACCTTGGCTTTTTCAGGCAGACAGAAAAGTTTACATATAAAATGAAATTAGGCATATCGCGCGAGCGGCCCGTGCGAGCGACACTTCGCGCGAGCGGCCCGTGCGCGCGACCTCTGGCAGATTCTGGTTTTTGTCTGTTTTGTATTTAGGGACTGTTTGGTTCAATTTTTAAGTACTGTCAAGATTCTGTTTGGAAATTTTATTAATACAGAATGCTTGAAATGATTAAGGTAATGAATTACAAGTTATCAATCCCTGTACGTGCGTTATTCCTTTAATTCAGCAATTTACTTTATGTTTAAGTCCATGTCATTCATATGGAGTCAGTGGTACATGCATGGGGGTGTTAGTCAGTGTGGAAAAGAGTTGTTAGTGTGGAAAGAGTATGAGTTTGAGTTTGTGGTTGTGGTTGTGGTTGTGGTTGAGATTACGGGGAGGGTATCTTTGAAATGCGACGGTGGCAAATATGGACACTCCCTGACGCCCATGGAAGCGTTAAAGTGTATGAAGCCGAACTTGGACATTCCCTGGCACCCATGGTAGTGCAAAGTGTGGCCTACGGACACTCCCTGATACTCGAGTCTGGATACTGCGTGAGGGGTTGCCCCGGTATTTGCATGGAGGTTAGGGTATTCAAAGTGTGAGGCATTGGACACTCCCTGGTACCCCGGACCAAAGTGTGAGGCAAACTGGACACTCCCTGGTGCCCCGTTGCTAAAGTGTGGCTATCTTAGTGTTTCAAAGATACCAGGAGTAAGATAGTGAGTTGTTGGGTTTTGTCGAGAGAAAAGAGTCGGCAAGATGAGTGTGGTGCATTGTCTCATACACGATCATATGCTTTATGAATAAATGACCTTCATCATGATTCTCATTGTTTTATAAATTGAATTCTCTCTATGGTCAAAGATTGATTTTACAAAATTGAAAATAAAAAAAGGTAAATGAGTATGTTTTACATTTAAAGTTATGTTTTTAATACTCACCAGCTTCTTGAAGCTGACGACGTTGATGCGTCCTGGACATTCGTGTTCAGGCTTTTCAGGTTATGATCAGGAAGGACCTTATGACTACGCTAACTGAGAATGGTTGCTTTTGGAATGAGAAAACTGTTCACTTATTATATGCTTTAAGTTTACATGTTTTAAGTAATGGACCGTTTTGTAATAAGGATGACTGTAATAGACATTAAACTATTGTTTTGTTTCACGGCGGTCTGTGCCTTTAGATGACCTGTGTTGTTATATGTAATAAGTTAGAAAATTTTTATAAGCTTTGATTACTTTACTCTGAATTTTATGTTTTGTTGTTCGACATTTGGGACAGAATCGATCCTTCAAACTGTCGCGACCTACGGGTCCATAAAGGAAATTAAACGCTTTCCTTATTTATGCTACGTCGGGGCGTCACATAAGGCTTGAAAGAAAGATGCCATAAAATGGCGAAGGTGATGACCGAACCGAGCGGGTTGCCTATATATCCCCGAGTGGGAATCAGGAATGTAGTTAAAGTACTTTGAAGGTCTTGAAAGAATTAGGCTTCAAAGATTGGTAGGCTTTTCGAGCCATGTTACCATTTGGGTGTAGTGAGTGTGCGTCACTTATGGTAACCCTTGTGTTGTATGATGAACTACTTCTCCCTTTTATTTTCTTCTTTTCTTCTTCTTCTTCTTCTTCTTCTTCTTCTTTTTTCTTCTTTTTTCTTCTTTTTTTGTTTGTGGCGGTTGATTCTTTTCACCTGTTCACTAACCAGTCAATCTTTACAATCCTCATAACACATCATGTTTTAATTGTACTCTATCATACTTCACAAAGCAATATCAGTCCTCCAAATCTCTCTTTGTTTTTCTCAAAGATATCTCTGCATTGTTTTAGGTCCACCCAACCATTGAGCCTCTCAAAATATTTTTGAGACTAAGGGTCCGTTTTATAAAACTGAAAATTAAGTACTGAAAATTAAGTGCTGAATTTTAAGTACTGAAAGTTTTAAGTGATAGAATTTGTAATACTAAGAACAGTGTTTTAACTACTGAAATAGACTGCATTCAGTGATTATTTTCAGCAGAATTTTTTCAGTTAAAGTTTTTAGTGATTTTTTTGTTGCTTTTTCAATTAAGTGGTTATTATCAAACGCACTGCAATAAATTAAGTACTGAAAACTTTCATTTTTACCACTTAATTGGGTTATCAAACACACCCTAATTGATACTTTCAAATCTCTCTTTTTATTTCCAGTTGCTTTATTTAGAACAACACAAAGCCTTGAGATAATTCATGTGCCAATGAAGTACTTTGAAGTGCTCAAGAATTCTTAATCTTTTTTTTTTTTTTTTTTTTTTTATCTTTTCTTTCCTTTCTTTTCGTTATCTCACTCTCTCTTATTTTCTTCATGATTTTGACTGGCTAAGATTCGGGGTTTTGAAATCAACACGCATGTTTGATTTTTTTTTTTTGCTCTAATTTTTTCCTAGGCGCCCTTTCGGGTTTTCATCCTAACTAGCTCTCAGTTTTTTTTTCTCTTTTTTTTTTCTTTTTCTTTTCATTTCTTCTCTCTTTTTTTTTTTATTTTGTGCTCTAGCTTCTGCCTAGACGCCCTTTCGGGTTTTCATCCTAGCGAGCTCCTTTTATATATATATATATATTCTCTTCTTTTTTTTTAAAGAATAAGTTCATTTAAAATGTCTGGCTACCGTCAAGGACCAAATTTATGGCTTTGGACTGGTTGGGCTCATCTTTTAGGATTGTTGTTTGAGAAAAAAAAAAGGGATAGTGGACAAGCTTCAAGTCCTAAGTTTATCTTTCCAAGATTGAGCGAGAGCAACTTTGAATTCTTAAAGTAAAGCTAATCAATTCTCTACTCTTTTGTGGATTTGGCACACAATTTGCTTTGTTCTTTGGGGATCCGTTTTCAATGCAAAGATTTATCATCAAAAAATCTTCCATCATCATTTGAAAAGTGATTTAATTTTGTTTTCTTTCTTTCTTGGTTTAACGATCCATTTATTCACAACTAGGCACATTTATTTAAGTAAAATGATATTTTATTTGACCAGCTGTGGATTACATTATTTGACTCGATGGACTTTGATGTTGTCAGTATCAAGATATAAAAGTATGCTTAACTTATGCTTTACTTTCAAAATATTTGCAGTGTGGAAGTAAAGGTCGAACCCACAGAGATTGATTAACTACAGCTCTTTAATTTTAAAACCTAAATTTAGCTAATTAAGAAAATGGATTTGATTTTAATTTGAATTAAACTAAGAACATAAAAATAAATCTAAATTATGAAAGCAATTAAATATTTATTTTTATAATAAGTTTAAGGAACCTAGGATTGCAAATCCACCACTAGCTTCATAATAAGGGTATTTACGAATTACTTTAGCTTATTAAGTTGGATGATAATGGGAAATTGTAGCTACAAGCCCAATTCCTCCGTCAAGAAAATAACTATGGTTCAAGCACCAACATAATCCATCTTCGGTTAGCACGAATTATCCCACACTAAACTAGGGTTGTGGTATAATTCGTCTAATCTAGGCATGGACTATTCGGATACTTGATAGCACAATTCAGTTTAAGCACCATTCCATGTAAATAATCTAAACAAGCACAGCAATCATAGATCATTGAGCACACTACAGTCAAAATAGATCTAAGACAAGAATAAACTTTGAAAGTAATGATTTTAATCAATAGAAGCACGATTTATTTATAAAAATCCTCTAAAAATGTAATTGTCATCCATACATAATAAAACTAAAATAAAAACATAAATAAAACCCTATTACTTGGCTAGGGTTTCATTAAAACCCTAGATCTAGAGTCTAGTTGTCCATAGAAGTGGTAGATGGCAAGAGGTTGATGGAGGAGGCCATGAAAATCCTTGGTCTTCTTCTTCTCCTCCTTGCTTTCCCCTCTTCAATGGCTGAAAGTATGGTTGTATATTGTGTGGATAATATTTGCCAACCCCTAAATTGAAGTAAAATAGGGTATATATAGATTTACAACAAGTTTTTGGAAGCTGTCCTAACCAGAAACGCACTAAAACAGCTTTATTTAGCTTTCCAGACGTAATTAGGCAGTGTCGTTCACGTAGGAATCATCAATAGAGTGAAATACGCAACTTTGATTTTTGTATGGATCGCGCGATCGGACCGCTCGAGCGCGTAATTAAGAAGGTCGCGCGCGCGAATCGCGCGAGCGAATTCTGGGATCTCGCGCGAGCGGGTCGCGCGAGTGATTTCTTGGTTTTCGCGCAAGCGGGTCGCATGCGCGATTTGGTTTTTCTTGCTTCTTTCTTCCTGCTTTTCCACCCTGTTTAGCCTGGTTTACTTGATTTCTTCCAAAATCTGTCAGAAAATAGAAAACGAAGTAAAAATATACAAAAACAGGATAGAAAGGTACTAACTAACGCAAGTTAAAGAGTATAAATAGGATTTGTTCTCTCCCGATCAGACTTGATAAAGACCCGACAATAAACTCGATGAAAAACTGACAAAACAAACACAATTTTGACACTTGACACTTGACTCTAACTCGGACATGACTCGATTACCAGACTAGACTCGGTTTGGTCTCAACTGGAGTGTCACAAATGATTTTCAATTTATCGGGTCCCCACGAGCATCAACATTCGCTTCAACAATAGTATTTTCAAGCGTTATCACCTCACTAGCATCATTTGAACCTTCAGGTTCGCCACTCCCCAACAGCATGTGTAAAAAAAACATATTCTCCTCTAAATCAAGAAAGACGAACCTAAGAAGGTTAGATATCATCACTACGGGATCTAGTTGTTCCACTCTTTCTACAAATCCAACAACATATGCAAAATTGATTTTCAGGAGGCAAGGAATCAGGGTCGGTCCCGAGTATTTGGAGGCCCAGGACGAATTATTAAAAGGAAGGCCCTAATTATACGGGGGTTCAGGGGCAGTGTCCTCGAGGTGATTTTTTGGGGGGTCTACTTATACATAATTGACGATTTTTTTGGTACTTATAATATAAGTCTGTTTGTGAAACTTAAACATTGCATGGTGTCTTTTAAAATTCTAAAGGGGCCATATTTCTAAAACTCAAAAAATTCTTACACTAAACGTGTAATTTTCAAAATTCTAGGGGCCTTTACTTTTGAGTTTTGTATACATATATATATATATATCAATATATATGTAGTTGACGGCACTAAATTGGGCCATGGGGAGGCCTAAATGTAAAATACTAAAATATCTCAAGATAAAAATGTAATTATGAAAATTTCATGTAGGCCCTCAAAATTTTTAGAACTTTGGTAGCTTGGGGCGGTTGCCCCTTTTGCCCCCCCTTTGGGCCGGCCATGCAAGGAATTTTAAGGAACTATTGGATTACTTTGATCTTGACTGAAAAGGGATGTTGTGAATTTGTATTCTACATGCATGCAAAGATATTGATTGATAGTGCAAAAATGCTTTGATGATCTGATGTGACTAAATACACGCACCGCACACATGGCACACGGATGAAATGTAAGTGTGTGTGTGTGTGTGTGCGCGCGCGCGCCTATTCTATATACAAAAGAAATGAAAATTCTAGTCTTAGCATATATAGCACATAAGCACATAAAATCCGCACCCATGTCAAATGCGCCAATTTCACCTCTCATTGCAATCCTCACTACTCTTTCAAAGGTCAAGTGTTCAAAATTTTTCGAAATTCATTTGAAAAACATTTCTTTAGATGATGAGATCTTTTTAAAACAATTCTCAAGAATTTTGAATCTTTTCTTTGAAAATGAGGATGTGAAAATATTTCTCAATAAAAGATTATTGGATTTCAACTTTACTTGATTAAAAGGTAAACCTTGGACCTTTTCTTTGAAAAAGTGATTTTTCAAAACATTTTTGGATAAAAAATTGATGAATAATCAAAATATGTCATTAACAGTGAATTTTGAATTCTTGGGTAGGAGTATCACATGATTGGATAATTATCGCACTTTTGATGAATTCGGATGCATACAATATCAATGATGCTTAGCTAACAGGATATAAGAGATGTAATCTTATAATCAAGATTAAGCATGTTCTCCAAATGTCATGGGACATAAAGAGGGGTTGCTAAAAGGTGATTAAAAGGTTATACGTCTTATGTCAAGCTAGCATCGCCATCATCTCAACTAATCCCTTCCGGGCATTCAAAACTTCCTAGCACATAAATCTTAATCAAGAATTGATTTCCTAAGATTGAAGGGTTCAATAGAAGCTATCATGCAAAGGCCGAGTTTTGGTTAAATAAGGGACCCTTGACACACATCTGATAGGATGCTTTATATACCAACAACTGGTACGAGATCAAGGGTGATCACACGGCTCCATGGTAACTTGACCGACCGGGTTGCCCCGAGCCTCCAAGGTCATAGTTCCGTGCAATCGACTGGAAAGACATGCAAGTGCAATGCAACAGGCATACAAAAATTAATTAACTCGATTAAAAGGATGCTTTCAAGTCTAATCCTCGAATGAACCCAAAATCAGAAATCTGGTCTGCGAAACCAGAGATTCTGGGTTTGATCCCCAACAGAGTCGCCAAATTATGGATATCGTAGTTTAGCCACGCTTTTTAAACTTTTTCAAATTCAAATATGAGTCGCCAGCCACTTTGTTTTTAAAGGAAAATTAAGAAACCATTTTACAAGCAAACTGATATTTTGGAAACCAGAGATTTCTAGGTCCGGGGATTAAAGAATGAGAGGGGAAGAAGCCCGGTGAACTAAAACACCCCCTCTCATCCTATCTCGTGATAGGCCTCTACTCAACATCCTTTTTCATCGAATTATTAATCTAAGCATGCCCTCAACTAATACATATATATATATATACACATTACAAAAGCATGTCAAAAGAGGTGCAAGATTAATGATAAAAGGCATACAAAATCATATAGGTCAAATAGTAAGCAAAATGATATGCAAATAGAGAACAAGGAAACTTACCCGGGATCCAGCTGCGATATAGAAACGTGCAATGCATTCAAATAATAGAAAACCTAAAAAATAAGTCTCTAATTCGTATATACACATAAGGCAAGACCTAGTCTAACGTGTTGCGCATGAAGTCGAAAATCAATAAAATCAAGAAATAAATAAACTAGAGAAAAGTCAAGAAATGATACCTCAATAGCGATATAAAATAAAGGTTAGTCCACATACTTTAAGCAAGATATAATACCAAATCCTAAATATTACACCAAACTATTAGCTTAAATCTATCAAACATGGAGGAAGTTGACACAATAATGAATTCCTTCTAATTTGTTGAAATTACAACACCTCTATAGATATATAAGTCTCAACTAGGAGCCAACGTAATGTCCATATAGAGATGATATATTCCCAACATGATTACAAGAAACCCATGACTAGGTTCAACCAATTATGACTTAACACAACACAAAATAATGTCCTAATTGCTAGAATATATACATATGTGATGAATGCATGAATATGAACATGAATAAGCTATAAATCATTCATTGATTTGGATAATCTAACCTCTGGATTTAAGTTCAATTAATCATAATCAAAAAATATTTCAAGTCTTAGGTCATAGAAAAGTCATTTGGACCGAACCATCATTTACAAAGTTAATTAAAACTGTAACAGAATTCAGGAATTACAGAGAGAAGACCAGACTTTCAAAAATAGGAAAAGCATAGTTTCCATGGTTTGATCTTAATTATTTTTTGACACAAGATGCTTCTGTGAGTCTAGTTTCTAACCCAAAAAGAAAATCAAAGATCGAACGGACCAATCTCCGGAATTGGACCATAACCAGACACTACTCAGAATTTATCATCTCTCTGTCCAGAGATTTTTGTGATTTGCTAAAAATAGTAAACAAATCAAAATCACTCAAATCTTTTTAGGAGATCTTATTAACACATTTAACTTCATAGAAAAATTTATTTGAAGTTAAAAATGTTTGATTAATGCTCTGATCTATTCAAATCAAAACTGACTTACTATTTTGAAATTCTGGACAGAGAATGACTAGTTCACAAATCCTGAGAT
Source organism: Hydrangea macrophylla (assembly GCA_033977485.1). Taxonomy (NCBI): domain Eukaryota; kingdom Viridiplantae; phylum Streptophyta; class Magnoliopsida; order Cornales; family Hydrangeaceae; genus Hydrangea; species Hydrangea macrophylla. Next base: position 8,596,954 of record CM066987.1, read on the forward strand.
CAAACCATCCTAACCACATAATTAAGATAAAATAAAAAAAATTACAGTGATATATATATATATATATATATCTTTGTGTTATGAACACATTCCAATAGGTCTCATTCAATTCCCATGGATCATGATTTAATTAAAAATCTTTTATCACAGTTGGTCAATGAATTCATTGCACCATAGTTGAATTGGTGTTCAAAATTTGAATCAAACTTGATCTATTATTCTAGAAAGGATATAGATCAAGTATGTAACACCCGTACCCGAAAAATAAGATTAATGTGATAATAATATGTGTTAATTACAGATAATTAATGCATAAAATGGTTTAAGGTGGGGTTATGAACCCACATGTGAAAAGGTGCTCAAATGCAGGCACAGATGAAAGTCCTGTGAAAGGCGAGACTGGTATGAATGTGGGGCCCAACGAGGGTCTAATTAAAATAATTTACATTTTTATGTCATTATATGTTTATGTGAGTACTTGTTTAAATGTTTATAATTTTGTTATATCTTATGATAGGTAAGGGGTCCAATTTGGGTACCCATGTGAGGGCATATTTGAATACAATTAATAATTGGTAGTTTTAATAGCAACCTCATGAATTATGTGGGACCACGTTTGGGACCCATGCGGGACTTAAATTAAATCATTTTAGAAAAGATGGATAGTTAACGTAATTAACCTGGGGCTTCATAATAAAACTTATAGAAAGTTGGGGGAGGTAAACATAATTAATGGGAATTTGATACAACACATATGCATGTGTTGATATGTGTCCTAAAGCCACAATATACAGCTGGGTTCTCCAGAAAAAAAAAAAACAAAAAGAGAGAACGAGAGCTCGGGTCGGCGACGGAATTCTCGACGACGTTTCTCGCCGTATCTTCGTCGTCCGGCGTCGGATTCACGAACCGAGACCGGATTTGGAATCGTGGAGGTAAGAGGATCACATGCACGTCCTTTATTTTCATTTTCGGCAACATTTTTACGGCGGCCGTTCTTAATAGATGATGTTCTTGACACCAAACTTATGTAGGAATTACACCGGTGGAATTTGGGTTGGAAATTTGCTAGAGGTTGGGATTTCTAAGCTTAATTCGCTAGTAAATCGAAGAGGTGAGTGTTCTAATCTCAAAATTGGGTGTTTACTTATGTTAATGTGATAATTGATGCTCTAGAATGCTTAATCCATGACTAGTGTGCCATGTTTGTGATTAGAGTGAAGTTTACATATCAATTATATGAAGGATTGTCATGTTCATGTGATTAGTTGCTTATATGCCAATATGGATCAAAGGAAAGTCAAGTAGTGGTCTCCATTTATAGGTCCCATATGTAAGGGATGGTAAGCCCTCAATGAGCGGGGCGTGGTGATGACCACGATGATGAAACGGTGAAGCCTTCGGGATCACAAGAGTGTGTGTGATATGCTATATGCAATGAAAGAGTGAGAAATTCTGGGATAAGAAGGACCCGGGGGTGGTGGCTTGAGTTACTTGACTTTTCGGAGATCAATTGGTTGATGTTTATATTGATTGTTGCATTTGCATATTAAACATTCCAATAGCATGATTAGTTCCCTCACTAAGCGAAATTTTAAACGAAAATATATTTTCTGTTGTGGTTATTGAATAACCATCGCAGGTACGACACGGGAAGATGAGAGAAAGTGATTCACGTGACGGAGTGGGTGTGGGAGTTGTGTCCTTGTGAATATGTTCATATGACTAATTAGTACCTTCTTGTTGGCTATGTATAAATACTTGGAGTTTTGGAAGTCTTGTAATATATTAAGTTGGGTGTTAATATTAATTTTGCACCAAAGTGTAAGTCGCATTTACATGTCATGAGTCATGTGTAAGGGTGGGGGAAGGAGCTTGAACTTGTGGAGGAAATTTTGAGTTGTAAACCTTAATTTGGTTCCTTATGTTGGGTACTCATGTATATGTTGGGAGAAATAGGATTTTGTTTAAATTATGATCCATGTGAGAAGGTTGTGTGTTTTAATTGTTGTAACATATTTGATTTAACCTGTGTTGATGATTGGGAACACTTAGAAATGGTTTTGGAATCATCTTTAATGTTTTCACAAAGTTTTGGGATGTTAGGAAAGGTTTTGGACATGAAAAACTGATATTTTTAGCAGCAGGGAGGTGTTCTGCCGATCCGGCCTTCCCGTGGATTGATCCGCCCATTTCCGGGGACATTCTGCCTCAAAATCCATAAATTGGATCGATCCACCCTTTTCGCGGATCGATCCACCCTGTAAATTTTGACTGTCCACTTTTACGGAAACAAGCATAACTCTTTCTAGAATGATCGGATTCGCGCACCGTTTTTTGCGTTGGAACCATCACTCAAAGACCTATATTTTGGTATAAAAATTTATATACCTTATTAATGACCATTTTTGCCCTTGGATCTGATTTGTGCCAAGAAAGCTCTTTCATGGAGTCTAAAACATGTTTTTCTCCATGATTAGTGTATGGTTTGGTGTGTGGGCTTTGTTACACGTGTCCTAATCCGCCTGGGGTGGGTTGGGGTGTGACAAAGTATGATTGTGTTTGTCAAAATAACAAATGAAATGCCAAAAGATATTCATGGATCTAGCCTTGGAGAGCCTCAATCATAGATTTCATATTGAAGATCTAGTAAGAGAACCTTAAGGACTTACTCAATCCTATGAACTCAAAACACTTGAATTCACTTGAATCCATAACCAACTTATAAAATCAATTTCATCTAAGTCTAATTCCTCTCTCAAATTAATGGTCCTTGTAAATTTATTTTACAAATTTTTCTCTCCAATTAATGATCCTTGGAGATCAAACTAAATTAATGATCAAAGCAAATTTTCTCTTTAAAAATAAGGCGTTTTTACAAAACTCAATCCTTGATTAACTAGATCCAAATCAACAAATAGATGGGGATTCAATCATAATTCAAGTGGCGTGTGATGAAATGAGTTGGGAAGATACTTTTTGAAAATGTGTAAAAATCCTAGGATTCTATGAATTGTGATTGAATATAGATTGAGGGCAAGCTAAAATAAGAGAATTACCTCCATAAACCTCAAATCTTTCTCTTGTTTTGTGAAAATCTTCCAAGTCTTCAAGCTCTTCCTCAAAGTTCTTCTTCAAAGCATTCAATAACCCTTCAACAATTTACTTGCTTCTTCAACGTCTCAAGGATTATCCCCAAGTTTTTTTTTCAACTAATGGGGATAATCATCTCTTTATAAAAGTCATTTCCAAGGGTTATTTTAGTAAATTCGGGGTAACAACCCATGTGCAATGGAATCAATGCTTATAACAACTGTTATAACAGACGGCACTCAGTGAGTTGTCCGCAGCACTCAATAAGAGCCACTCACTGGGTTTCGGGATGGCACTCAACTAAAGCTGGCACGGCACTTCGTGCGTGCCGCCACAATTTTCGTGTGCCCGCCTGTAGTTAGTCTGAACAACACTTAGCGAGTTGTCTGCAACACTCAATGAGCACCGATGCGACACTCACAACCCGCCGAGACAGCTCTCAGCAAAAATCAGTGCAGCATTCTGCTAGTGCCGCCACTTTTTTCGTGTGGCCGTTGTAGTAAAAATTTTCTTTTCCCCATTTTTTCAAAAATTAAATCTCTTTTCTTTTATTAAAAAACTTTTCAAAAATGGTTTAAGCAACAACCCATTTCTTATTATTTCTTTTAAACACCTCCACGTTTGATTTTTCATTTTTCCCATATGTGTTTTATACCCAAAATTTTCTGTCAACTCGGTCTCTCCTAGTTCCTTTTTTACTTTTCAGGGCTTTGAGATTTGAGAATCTTTACTAAGAGCTTGAATTACCTTGAAGACTTTCGAATATGTCGGGCATTGTCATCATCGGACTTAGAGGTAATAACTCTCCTAAATTCGATTGTAGGTCAAAATCGGGGTATCTACAATCACATTATCATGCATTACAAAGTAATAAAAAGCAACAATATGCATACGGGTGTTATAGAACTGGTTACAATTCTTTGGACATTACTGTCACGCCCCGGAGCAGCACAAATAGAGAAAATAAAATTCATTTTTAGGTTTGTAGGCCATGACTGGTGAGAACACTTAATTGTCCACACCACACAATTCTAATCAATAAAATGATAACGAGACAGTAGTAATAAAACATCATCTGATACATAATAAGAAGTCACTAGATTATTACAGCCATATCTGAAGTAAATTAAACAAACTAAAGTCTTAGGGCAACATATGCCCGATTACAAAACATAATGATAAAGTTAATCTAGAAACAAGAATAGAAACTGTAATCTATCCTAGCCTTCAACTGGCATAGATATAGTCGTCAGCATAGTAATCCTCCCCAACATATCCTTCCTCAGTCAGGCCACCCTCTGCATAACTACCCTCCTAGTAAAAGCCTTCATCATAGGGTTCACAGCTCGTCGCCTTTTAAGAACATATTAACAGCTCACTAGCTTTTAAGAACATATCATGGATCACCTGGTCTATCTTAGGACTACTTGTTCTAGCTCCTCGCCTTTTAAGAACATATTAACAATTCACTGGCTTTCAAATACATATCATGACCAAGTGTTTGCCCATACAAGATTCCCATATCTTAACAAATCTACCTAATATACAAGACATTCTTATATGGTTTGACTACCTTGAATGAAATGAATGACAACCCAAATGGTTCATGACTACTATGTTATCTATTGTTATGAAACATCATCTCATTACTCTTAACGTTATCTTGTTACACTGTCGCATTATCTCTTTCTCCAACAATATCGCATATTAGAAGCATGAATCAACATTTAAATAGCTAAATAGTTCATAACCTAAACAACAGAGAATATCAGTATTTTGTAAGTACCAATCAATTGAGATTAGGGTTCAATCGATTAGGGGAAAAGTAAGTTCGATCAATTGAAACTACTTTCAATCACTTGGGTCCCATCCAATCGATTGAATAAAATTCAATCAATTGAGACAAGTTCAATCATTTGGAACCTTTCCAATCGATTGAAAGGGTCATCTTTTCCCAGAACTGGGGAGAGACACCCTAGATTTCTAGAATCCCATTTTGCTCGTTTCCTGAACATTTAAACTCATAAAAACACTACACCTATGCTACTGAGTAAGTTTGGAACTCACAAAAAATGAAGGGGGGTGTTTGGTGTGAACTTTTGGGGCTTGCCTCCAATGGTCTCTTCTTCGCTCTCTCCTCTTCTCCTTCCTTCTCTTTCTATTTTCCTTTTTCGTTATTCTTCTGCTTCTTCTGTCTCTCTTTTTTCAGTGTGTATATATATATATGAAAGTGTTGTATGTGTGTGTATATAAATATAAGACTGTATATATAACACAAATCTCTATCTCTATCTCTACCTCTCTCTAATACTTTCTTCCAAAGATAGCCCATACACATACACACGAAATATCCCATATCTATATAGAAAAAGAGGGGTCGGTGGTAGCTCCCTGTGCAAACTTGGAGATCAAGTTCTGACCCCGTTCACTTGGTTAACATGGGTTCAATCGATTAAAATGGGTCCAATCGATTGATTCATGTCGGCAGAGGTTCAATCGATTGAAATGGGTTCAATCGACTAGGAAGGTCATAAGGTCAATCGATTAAGAATAGTCCAATCAATTGGAAAAGACTTCACGAGAATAATTAAGGCAAACATACTGAATATCATATTATTAATATACATCCAAAATGTAGGGTATTACAATTACAATGAAGACCAATTACTACACCTGTTAAGACGAATGATAGGATACACATTAAAGGTGGTGCTAGGGGAAGACCGAAATTGACATAGGTAAAGGTAATAATATAGAAAATTGATGATGTGTAAGTTGGATGAAACAATATTGAAAACTGATTGACGGAATGCAGAAAAGTGATTCATTTGTTGGATTAATTGTTTTGGGTTCATAAACTTTGTGGCTTATCTACTTGTTTGAGCTTGTCCGTGTTAAACCAAACCATGGCCCAAGAGCCTCTCTATTTCAAAAACCCAAACCCAAGTTAAAAGCATGATTTTGACTACTATCCCACATTGAAATTTTACAAGAACCTTTTACTCCTTATATATGATCTCTCATTCTAAGCATTGTAAGATTATATACTAGAGAGGCTATCTCACGCTCGCGCGCGGGGGGAGGGGGGTGCAAATCCCAAATTTGGGACACCAATTTGGCTTGAATTTCGAGACTTGCACGTGCACATCTTGCGGACACGAATGCACCTCGAATTGTACCTTCGCGCATTAAATATTGTTTTACTGTTAGAGCATTTCTGCACATGCTAAAAATATGTTTTACTCTTAGAGCATTTCTGCACATGCTAAAAACTATATTATGACTGTTGGAGAGTCATTATTTATCTTATGACTGTTGGAGTCATTATTTATTTTATGTATTAAATAATATGACTGTTGGAGAGTCATTAATCTCTTACACTATTTTGCTATATATATATGATCACACTCTTCCAGAATTACTTACAACAAAAACCAATTCTCTTTTCTGTTCTTCTCTATTTTATTTCTGGAGCAAATTCTGAGTACTCAATTTACTCTTTCAATTCAAGTGCATGTTTGGAAGAGTTGGTTGCTGAATCCTGGAAAACATAGCGTTGTGACCTTGTGCATCGAGTCACTAACTTAGAGGGGTAGAATTGTTCATAAGGACAGTGCAAAACATTGCACGCCTCAACCATATATTCATAGTTTCATCTTTTTCTTTTCAACAATCTTAAGAACAATATGGATGCTGCTATGATTGCTGTGAAGTCACTGCTTGATTGATCACTTCAATGGTACATGTTTCAAGCGTTGGCAACAAAAGGTGCACTCCACTTTGGGCGTGCATAACTTGGCACATATTATGACAGAAAACAACCGATCCTTGGGTCCGAAGAATATGAGCAGAATTTTCCAACTTGGGAGAAAGGTAACAAAATATGTCGTCATACAATTCTTAGCACCCTCTCTAATGAATTGTTTGACATATATTGCAACTATAAAAATGCGGAAGAAATTTGGGATTTGTTACATAAAAAATATATAGTAGAAGATGCCGGAAATTAAAAGTATGCCATAGGCAATTTTTCTAATTTCCAAATGAATGAAGAAAAAGATGGTTCATCCCAAATACATGATTTACACGTTCTTGTCAATGATCTCAAAATTGAAGAAATCACTTTGCCCGAAACTTTTATTGCCGGATTTCTTATTAAGAGGTTGCCGGAGTCATGGAAAGATTATAAAAATAATCTTAAACACAAGAGGAAGCACATGACACTTGAAGATGTTATTGTCCACATTCGTATTGAAGAAAAGAATAGGCTTAGGGACAAGGCTAGTCTTGCTAAGGAAATTGCTTCCAAGGCTAATTTGATAGAGGGTGGTTCAAGCAAACCTCAATTTTGTTCAACAGAATTTCAAAGGAAAAAATAATTTTTCTAAATTTAATAAAAATAAGACTAATCGGAGCTTCAAAGCTCCTACTCCTCCTTCTTTCAAGAAGAAAGGAAATTGTTTTGTTTGTGGAAACCCAGGTCACTATGCCTCCCAATGTAAATTTAGAAAGGGACCTCTTCCTCCTTCTAAGGCAAATCTGGTAGAAGTAAACGATGGAGATATCATCACTGCTGTTGTTTCACAAAGTCCTTATAGCAACCACTTCTAAGGATTGGGTCATCAATTCTGGAGCAACACGACACATTTCTGGAGACAGAAATGCCAACTCATATACTCCTCTTAAAAATGGTGAAGAGCAAGTTTTTATGGGAGATTCTTCTGCTGCACCGGTGGTTGGTAAAGCGAAAGTTCTTCTTAAACTCACTTCAGGAAAAACCCTCTCTCTTAGTGATGTGTTGCATGTTCCTAATATTTGTGCTAATTTAGTGTCAGTTGCTTTGCTTGGTAAGGTTGGAATTAAGCTCACTTTTGAGTCCGATAAAATAGTTATGACTAAGAATGGCATGTTTATTGGTAAGGGGTACTGTAACCCAGGACTGTTTATTTTGAATGTCCTTAATGTCGTTAATGAGATTGCATCTTCTTCTGCTTATATGGTGTACTATTGATTTGTGGCATGCTAGACTAGGACATGTGAATATGTCTTATATTAAAAAAATGAAAGAGTTAGGATTAATTCATAACATGACAGATTCTAGTAATGTGAAATGTGAAGTATGTGTTGAATCCAAATCAACAAAGAAGTCTTGCAAATCTGTGGAAAGAGAATCTGAACTGTTAGGATTAATTCATTCTGACTTACGTAACTTAAAAAATACAATGACTAGAGGTGGTAAAAAATATTATATTATTTTTGTAGATGACTACTCTAGATATACTATTTTATATTTGCTTAGATCTAAAGATGAAGAATGTGATATGTTTATCAAATATAAATCAGAAGTTGAGAATCAGTTGAATAAAAAGATTAAAAGACTTAGGTCTGATAGAGGAGGAGAATATGAAGATGGATTTCTTAGTGATTTTTGTGAGAAACATGGTATTATCATGAGACTACACCTCCTTACTATCCTGCCTCTAATGGGATAGCTGAAAGGAAAAATAGAACTTTAAAAGAAATGATGAATGCTTTTGTTGATTAGTTCTGGAGCTCCTCCTAATTTATGGGGATAAGCTATTTTATCTGCATGTTTTATTCAAAATAGAATACCTTTTAAGAAAACTGGTACAACACCTTATGAGTTATGAAAAGGTTATGCGCCAGACTTAAAGTATTTAAAAGTTTGGGGTTGTTTAGCTAAGGTTTTATTTCCTGAACCTAAAAAGAGAAAAATTGGTTCTAAAACCTTTGATTGCATGTTTATTGGTTATGCTTATAATGGTGCTGCTTATAAATTCTTAGTTGTTAAAAGTGATGTTATAGATCCTAATACAATAGTTGAATCTAAGAATGCGGACTTTTTTTAGCATGTTTTCCCTTTAAAAACTTGTGTAGATAAAATTGCTCCTGTACCTGAAATTACTTCTTTGGATGAGTCTGTTGATAATGAGAATGTTGAAGTTGAATTGAGAAGGAGTAAAAGGGCTAGAAAAGAAACAAATCTAGGAGATGATTTTTATATTTTTCTTGTTGAAGATGATCCTCTTACTTACACACAAGCTATTACCTCTCATGATTCAACATTTTGGAAAGAAGCTATTAACAATGAATTAGAGTCTATTTTATCTAGTCATACTTGGGAGTTAGTGGACCTACCTCCTATTGGATGTAAATGGATTTTTAAAAAGAAGCTTAAACCAGATGGGTCCATTGATAAGTATAAAGCTAGATTAGTAGCTAAAGGATATTCTCAAAAGAAAGATATTGATTATTTTGATACTTTTGCTCCCGTGACTCGAATTTCTTCTATTAGAATTTTAATTGCTTTGGATGCTATTCATAACTTAGTTATTCATCAAATGGATGTTAAGACAGCTTTTCTAAATGGTGATTTGAATGAAGAAATTTATATGGATCAACCAGAAGGATATGTTGTTTCTGGTAATGAACATAAGGTTTGTAAACTTGTGAAATCTTTGTATGGTCTTAAACAAGAACCAAAGCAATGGCAAGAAAAATAGATCAAGTTTTATTATCTAATGATTTTTTGATCAATGAGGTAGATAAATGTGTCTATAGTAAATTTGATGGCTATGTTGGTGTTATTATCTGCCTATATGTTGATAATATGTTTATTATAGGTACTTGTCTAGATGTTGTGATTGAAACTAAAAAGTTTCTTTCTTCTAGCTTTGATATGAAAGATACGGCTGAGGCAGATTTTTTTCTTGGTATTAAAATCAGAAAATCCAATAGAGGGATTATGCTCTCACAAGAGGATATAGCGATGGTAGTTTATTGTACTTGATGAATTGTACTCGTCCTGACATTGCATATGCTGTTAGTAGGCTGAGTCGCTATACCCAAAGTCCAAACAGAGAGCATTGGACAACCTTAAACAGAATACTTAAATATTTGAAAGGAACAAATAATTATGGATTAATGTATTCTAGTTTGCCTGCAGTTTTAGAAGGATATAGCGATGCTAACTGGATTTTAGATTCAGATGAGACGAAATCAACTAGTGGGTTTATCTTTACACTTAGTGGAGGTGCAGTTTCTTGGAAGTCGTCCAAGCAAACTTGCACAGCTAAGTCAACGATGGAATCGGAGTTTGTGGCTCTTGAGAAAGCTGGTACCGAGGCTGAGTGGTAAAGAAACTTCTTAGCAGATGTTCCTATTTGGAGTAAGCCAGTTCCATCGGTATCTTTACACTGTGATAGCCAGGCCACCATTGGTCGAGCTATGAATAAGTCCTATAATGGCAAGAGTAGGCATATACGCCTAAGACACAATATTGTGAGGCAGCTGCTTGATGATGGAGTAATATCTCTTAATTTTGTGAGGTCAGAAGTTAAGTTGGCTGACCCTTTAACAAAACCACTAGGGAGAAAACTAGTGTATGAAACATCGAGGGGAATGGGGCTTATGCCTATAACAAAAATCAACAACGATGGTAACCCAATCTATGTAATTGGAGAACCCAAGAAATAGGTTCATATGGGTAATAACAAGTCGTTGGTTGATTTGAGATGCACTATAATTTGATTATCTTTTGTCCATTCCTATGGTGTATAGTGCAATTGCAATGTGTAAAGGTTGAGTTAAACTCTTAATGAATTCCATAGACCGTATTATTTGGATGGTAAGTTTAATTGCAATACATACTTGATGGATTCACCTATATAAGTGTGAAAGTGGGCCGCTTTCTATGAAAACTTAGGCAAGTTTTCTAGAGCACTTATGAAAAACCAGGACAGGTGCAGGGCCTAGAGGCGCCACACCGATTAGAGTTGCTCAGATTCTGAGAAATCAATGTGGGTGTAAGACGATTGATTTACAATAAGGAATTGTGGTTCATAGAAATGTTATTTCACCAAATTCCTGTAATATCACTTCTTATATTCCTAGGGACTGGTTCATAGCCCTAAAGGCACCAGTTCTGATGCATTGATTTCTCTTCCTGCTCCACTTCTTATATTCGTCGTTTGAATTTTTGAAATAGGGAGGGGGGGATTGTTGGATTAATTGTTTTGGGTTCATAAACTTTGTGGCTTATCTACTGTTTGGGCTTTTCCATGTTAAACCAAACCATGGGCCAAGAGCCTCTTTATTTCAAAAACCCAAACCCAAGTTAAAAGCATGATTTTGACTACTATCCCACATTCAAATTTTACAAGAACCTTTTACTCCTTATATACGATCTCTCATTCTAAGCATTGTAAGCCTATATACTAGAGAGGCTCTCTCACGAGCGCGCAGGGGGGGGTGCAAATCCCAAATTTGGGACACCAATTTGTCTTGAATTTTGAGACTTGCGCGTGCACGTCCTGCGGACAAGAATGCACCTCGAATTGTACCTTCGCGCATAGGGGTAGTACTGTCACATTTTTGCAACTTGTATTAAATATTTTTTTTTACTCTTAGAGCATTTCTGCACATGCTTGGAGAGTCATTATTTATATTATGACTGTTGGAGTCATTATTTATTTTATGTATTAAATAATATGGTTGTTGGAGAGTCATTAATCTCTTACACTGTTTTGCTATATATATATGATCACACTCTTCCAGAATTACTTACAACAAAAACCAATTCTCTTTTTTTGTTCTTCTCTATTTTTTTTTGGAGCAAATTATGAGTACTCAATTTACTCTTTCAATTCAAGTGCATGTTTGGAAGAGTTGGTTGCTGAATCCTGGAGAACATAGCGCTGTGGCCTTGTGCATCGAGTCACTAATTTAGAGGGGCGGAATCGTTCTTAAGGATAGTGCAAAACATTGCATGCCTCAACCATATATTCATAGTTTCATCTTTATCTTTCCAAAATCATGTAGCCGACCTCAAATAATTTGGGACAAAGACTTAGATGAGTTGAATGGGTAATGTATGACAGAACGTATTACACTAAATTTGATTTGGAATTGAGCTGGACCACTTTTATTTCGTAGCTTCTGTGGACATCACTTTGATTTATAATTTTGGGTTATACAGTATACTATTTTATTTTAGCATTGCCCTTTATTTTTGTCACGCCCCGGAGTAAGCCAAAAATAGGGAAAATAAAAATTTTCCTTTATGGGTCCGTAGACACGTGACTAGTTTGTTAACCGTTCTGTCCTTCTAACTCCGCACCATAAAAATCATAAGGGAATGCTAGAACATAAGCATAATCTAAACTTATCAGAGTATAAATACAGCGGCGGAAATTAAACAAAGATTACAATAACTTCAATCTTAATACAAGAGGCCATGCTAAACAATTTATACAATCTTAAAACTTGAGAAACTGTCTATCAGGTCCTGGGCAAGGCTTTGTTCTCCTTGGCTCCACGGTACAGCATCCTGAACTCTTCTATCTATCTCCAAACCTGCAACACTCTGGGCATACGAATGCCCAGGGCGTAACATGCCGTCAGCCTTGGAACAAGGCTGAGTGAGAGTCTCAACCGCACAATAATCAATAGATACAACACATCTCTCAACTCACGTCATAGTTTAGTACTTTAAAGCATGGTTATTCTCTTATCAAAAGACGCATTCTCACCACGGGCATAATAGAGGTCTCAACGAGAAAGGTAAACAGATAAATATAACATCATAGAATGCATTTTTCCTTATTACAAACTCGTGCGTGCCAATGCATGATCAATAAGACTCGTTCCCAACTCTTTTCAAAGACACTTGCTTTTAAAACAGATATTTTCAAAACCATTTTATTTTAAAACCAAAACTTTCCAAAACCAAATCATTTGTACCAAATCATTTCCTCCTCAACTCAATCTCATCATTCGCTTTCTCTTTCCCATCCGCTTGACAACACGCGGTATATCAAGGATGATAACATACCATCACAGCCAATTCATACTCATTCCCTTGATAGGCCACCGGACGTCTTCACGGCGCACACTATCTGTAAACAATGAAACTGGCACATGGGACGTCTTCAACCATGTGTATACTCTCACCGGTCGTCTACACGGCTAAGAAGTATATTAGAGCACTAGCCGGACGTATTCAACGATACATGGGACGTCTTCAACCACGTATGCGCATCACCGGACGTCTTCAACGGCGAGAGGCGCGCTAGGAACCCTAACCGTTCATGTCCACCCGGCTCGTCAGCCGTTGATCCATAGGATCCAGAAATCACATCTCATCTCATTCACATTTTCATCAAACACTTCTCTTTCTCATACATGACGCATGCTGACACATGTCATGAAATGCACGTGTGTCCATCATCGATACTCATATGCAATTCTACTTTTATTCCTCTTTATTATTAACATGGCATGCGTTATCTATTCAGTCAACAACATCGTAAAACGTGCATTTAACACAAAGCAGCAGAAACGTAACATATAGAGCATGGATCATATAACATGGATTTGATACCGATAAACATATAGATAAAACCCTTGACGTGCTCACGTATGCGAAAGCACTACAATAACATGCTTTTAAACATCTTATAATTAACGGCAATACACTTGACATCATAAATCAGCTCATCACTTATACAGAATATCATACATGTGACTTTAATCATCTTATATTAGTCTTAATAGGATTAGAGTGAGGTTAGGAAACTCACCTCGAGTCGCCGCTCCTCGAAACGCAGATAAACGTCAAGTTCTACAACAATAAACGGAATAAACAGAAGTAATGTATGAGTACAACTATAGGGGCAAAATGGTAATTTTACCAAATGAGGTCATAAACCTCAAGGTAGTGATCTACGTGTCATTCTAAGTCCAACGCCACTGACTAGACTCAAATCGGAGTCCGTCGCGTTTTTCGAGGTAATATGCGGGGCTTACTATACTAATACAGACCCTAAAAGATAGGCTGTATTTTCGACCGAGTCGAAAAGTCACCAAACTTTACGGGAATGTTCTAGACATTATTCTAAGACTCTGGGAACTGACCGCGTAATTTTCGGAGTCCTAGATTATTTATTATGAATTTTTGAAGATAATATATGCAAGAAAATACCCGAAACGGGATTTAAATACATAAATATAATTATACAAAAGAATCAGTACTTAGAAGTATTATTATTAAATACTAGATATTAAAATACACCACCAGTATTTATTTCATAATTTTCGGAGCTCGTTTGGTATTTTTAATAATTAATATACTCATAAAATAGCTCCTTGTTAATTATTAAAAATACTGGACTATAGTATTATAACTTTATAACTTACACTATATAATAAAATAGTCGCAGGGTCATTACCCTAATTTTCTAGAATTTATAAATACACATAGGTATTTATTAACTATTTAAAACCATTTAAAACTAATATTTATTATTTATATAAACCATATAAATAATTAAATATATAATATATATAATATAATAATGATATATAGAATATTAAAATAATATTCTGTAATATTAAAACCTTAATGGCATAATTATAAATTAATTTATAATTATTAAAACTAATTAAAACCTTTTTTAAACAAATTAATACTAATAATAATAATAATCATAATAATAATAATAATAATAATAATAATAATAATAAAATCCTCCGACCCGACGGGTCAAACCCGAACCGACCCGGACCCTACGGGTAACCCATATACACTAACAAGACAACCCAAATTCGTGACCCGATGGGTCAGACGCTGACCCGACCCGACTCTAAATGGATTAACCATTCATAGACACAACCTAACCCGACCTACAACCCATTCGGGTTGGACCTAAACCCGAACCCGAAACCCACTCTCACTCACAAACTAAACCTACCCGTTAACCCGCACCCTAACTGAACCCGACCCAAAGCCTAACCCATTCCCAGACACAACACAACCCAATCCGCTAGCCCGAACCCTAATCAGACCCGGACTTAAACCTAACCCAACTACAGACACACACCAGCCCGCCCCAACTACCCGAACCCGACCCAAAGCCGGCCCGACGTCAAAACGACGTCGTGCCACTAAAGAAGACCCACGGGTTTATTAAAATAAACCCGAACCGTGACCCTACCCACTTCTACACACATCTTAACCCACCCATGACCCGACCCATACCCGGGTCTTATAACCCGAAGACTCAAACGGGTCTCTTCGTCTTCTCCGGCGAACTGGCGTCGCCGGAAAGTCGGGGCTCGCCGGAGATCACTTCTCTCTTCATATCTCTCTCATCTCTCAACCAAAACGCACGAAACCAACGGCATTGTGACCGGCTAGGGACCCTCTTCATCATACAAGAAGCTGGGGGATCGGTTTATTCGTTTAGATCTCCTACCAGAGGATTATCGTTTCGGCCATTAAAGAGAATAATGGCCTGCATGGCCGATCAAACATTACCCAAATCAAAAACTGCTATAAGGGGGCCTATCTGGGTTCACTAGGGTCAGTTTAGTGTAATAAAAAGGGGTTTTGGTCAATGTTTGAAAACCAAGCTTTCAAGCTTGGCTCTAATGGCCGCCGGAGCAGACAAAGAGCCTTAGGCTCTGTCTGGGGCCGTGCATGTAGTCCCTAGGGTCTATAGATGACATGCAAGGTTTCAAAATGTGAGGGAGGGTTTGGTTTTACCTCAGGGGGGCTTCAAACTTCCCCGATCTTTCTCTGGTCCCTTCTTTCTTCTTCTTCTCTCTCCTCTGTGTGCTTCTGTGTGTGTGTGGACAGTGAGAGGTTGGGGGAGCACAGGGGAGAGTGTAATGAGGATGGGTGTGTAGTGTACACAATATGGAGGGGTGTGTGTGTGTATAAACCGTGGGTGAGGGGTGGTTCTCCCAAACTCTCTCTCTCTCGGTCACTCTCTCTCTATACAATCTGCATAAGCAGATTGTGGGTGTAAGGGTGATAAATGAGAGGGTGAGGGGGTGCATTATATAGAGGGAAGTGGTGGGGAGGTTTGGTTGTGTGTGTAGTTGGTGCACCAAATGTGTACCCACATGTATAAGTGGGTGTGTGTGTGTTCAATGGTAGATTAAGTGGGGTCCACATGATTGCCAAGTGGCAATGTGGGTCCCATACTAAGTAATATGCACTGGGGTGTGTGCATGGGTCTTAAAGTACGTGTAGGTGTATGCTGTGTGTATCCAGGGGTAGATTATCAGGGGTGGGGTCCACTTGGTTTCTAAGTATAGTGTGGGTCCCACTCTTGAGTTGGTGTACTGTAATGTGCACAAGTGCCTAAGTTTATGAGTTCAATTGTGAATATGAAGGCAAATCCTGAAACTTATACGTACAGGGCTAAGTATGAGTCCAAGTTCAAATCTGTCTATGGATCCTAAAATAGAACTATAAAGTGGAGAATGCGACCAATCTAAATTAGTTACTAGATTTGAATTGACGTAGTCGTCGTCAAAACGATTACTAAGGATTCTTAGTAAGGACTCCTAATGGATCTTCTGTAACTACACTACGGTGATGTCATCAATCTGATATTCCTACGTGGAATTTGTAGAAAATTATGGGTGCTACAATTTTATAGCTTCTGGACATCACTCATTCTTTTGAAATTTTTGCTGAGTCATTAATTTATAACAGTAAAATCATTCTCATTATTTTTTAAAATGAAATTGCCTTCCACAAAATCTTAAACCACACGTGACCTTTATAGTTATATACACTTAAATAAAATTTCATTAAAATTTAGACTACTACAGGATAAGTCTATGCACCACCAAATATTGATCTAATTAGTATTAATATATGGATAAATTAGATGAAGTTTAAGTTTTATGGAGGGAATTTTGGTGTTTAAAAAAGAATTAATGGATGGTGTCATCACTATCTATTACATTTTCTGACCTACTTTAGGTAAATGGGAATAAATGTAAGAGCATCCACCAGTTGAACGTAGCATAAATTTACCCTAATTAATGGTACTAGAATTGGGAGCCCCACAATGGTGTAGTGCATCAAATGACCGAGTGATAGTCGTTTGGTCATCGGTCATTTGGCCACAACGGCAAAGTTATCAAAAATGATAAAGCTTCTCAAACGATTGAAGATTTGTCATTTGGTGATAAATGGCACACCCATGACTATTTTCTAGTACCACAAATGACGTTAACCGTATGATAAACTTAAGTTCCACTAACTTACGAAACTTAAGTTTATCATACAATTTACACCATTGCAGGGGTTCAAACTTAAATCTACCTTAAGTTGTAGTACTTACTATACCATTGCAGATGCTCTAAGAGCATCTTCAATCCTATAATCAAACCAATATCAAATTCAAATTTGGTTCAAAACCCTATCCAATCCTAGAACCAAACTCATACCAAATTGAGCTTTACTCAAATTTTATACCAAATTGAAACAACTATATTTCTGCAAGCAAAGTGCACTGGCCGGAGGGGAAAAAAGACTGGTGAAGTAGTTGGAGGAAAAGGAAATCGACAGCAAAGTTGTCAGAGGGAAAAAAATTGATTGCAAAGTCGTAAAAATACCTTTGGCGAAGTGAACCCAACAAATCTAGAATCAAAATTTGCACCATAGAAGTAGTGGTCTTGGTTTCGTCTTTGTCAAAGAAGTTGTTGTCGGCGTCGTTCATTCCTTGTTTCGTCTTGCCAATAGGGATTAAGAGGCACATATTTCATTCGATTGTGGGAGGAAAAGAGAGGAGGCTCTCTATCATTGTCGACTTCATCTTCATCTCTGATGTCTTTGTCTTGAACATTGCTGTTAAAGTATTAGAGAGAGAGAGAGAGTTGAGAGAATAATACCAAGATATATTATTGAGTTGTATATAAAGCATTACAATGGGTAGCATTTATATAGACTAGGAGAAAGCCCTAAGTATGGAAAGAAGAAGTACAAAAGAGAAGTACGTACAAGAGTAGTACACAACGAATCTAGACAGATTACACAATAGGATACAATCCATAATGCACTTGGACTATAATATTCTAACAGCCCCGCTCAAACTCAAGGTGGTGAGATTGAGACCAACTTGAGTTTGGAATTGAAATCTTAAAACAGTAGACGGCTTGACAGCGGAGCTGGCAATGAGGGACAGTGGACCACAGTGGAAGGTGAGATTGATCGATCTAACAAAGAGGGCTTTGACCAGAACCACAGCGGGAAACAACGGCATGATAGCATCGAGTTGGGCTGAGAGACCCAACGATGGAAATGCTGACTGGATCCAAATCGTGAAACATCGGCATGATAGCATCGGGTTGAACTGAGCAGAGGCGATGATATATAGCAAGCACACATAGGAGGTGGCTAGTCAAAGGTCAGACCGGTGGCGATGTTACTTTCTTCTCGAATGTGCTAGTAAGAAATAAATATCTAGCAGAGGATAGGGTAGGGAGATATTGGTAAAATTCCATGTCGAGTAATATTATCTTCCACTCCTTGATGTCTTTACACACTCACACGTGTATCCATCAATAAATTTCTGGGTTTTGTATTATTTTGGTAAGTTTTGTTTTAAATTTTAATGATGTACGTCTATCATACAGACTCGAGTTTCTCATTAAAAGCATATGTCTCATCTTATCGCAACTCCCTATATGTCTTTTTTCCCTTATAGGGCCAATACTGACATTATATTTGGACCTTATATGTCTTTTTTCCCTTATAGGGCCAATACTGACATTACATTTGGATTGAGAGAAGTGTATAGAAGGGAAAGATAACTTCTTTCTTTCTACTTCTCTTTTGTCTTTTATGAGGGAATGGAAGGTTAAGAAGTGGGTAGAGAGTGAGAAAAGAGCTCATTTTTGTCTCTCCAAATTAGAAAGATTAGGAGAGAAGAGAAGAGACTGAAAATAATAGTTTCTACTAATGTTTTAAAAATCGGACCGGTCGGTTGGACCGTCAACTGGTTGACTTTCCTGGCCTATCCCACCAATTAAACCGTATTTGTACTATAACTGCTGACCCAGATGGTCCGACCGTTAAACCGGTAACAGTTTTTATAGTCGGCCGATTGAAGAAGGGTAACTTAATATATAGTCCTAATATAGACACCTAACTAGAAATTAAACTTTTTTTAAAATGAAACTAAAAATAGGTCCCTAATTTATTTTGAGGACCAAAATACCCCTATATAATTATATGTAGAAATATATCTATACACATATATAATATTTACTTCCCACAATCAAGGTTTTAAAATTCAAAACCCATATTAACTATATATATATATATATAGAGAGAGAGAGAGAGAGAAACAAAAGTTGAAGGAGAGAAAGAAAGAAGACTTCGCAACACCATGTCCACCACTTTCCTTCATAGGTGATTCATGAAGATCGTCGACACAGAAGCTTGATTCATTATCGACTACGTATTCTAAGAATTTTGGTACAATTTTCTCACAATTTTGGAACAAGTAGCTTCGATTCAAACATTGGAGTTTTTTTTGAGAAAAATGGTTATTGTTTTGATTAGGGCTTGGCTTCACACTAAAAGTTTTTCGATTCGACGACGACGATTGGAAGACTGCATGACAGCAATGGCTAGAACACTAACTCGAGTCTTTCGTTTAACCTCTATAATCTTTTCATTTTTTTTATACATTATATTTGTTTTGTTTGTAGTTTTTTAGTGATGTGGAAAATTTCATGATCTCTAAGAGAATAATAGTGAGAAATTTGTTTGTGTGTATATATATATATATATATTTGAATGCAAGTTTCACAAAGAATTCGTCTTATTAAATTTTTTGTTTTTGAACAGAAGTGGAAATTTCTCATCAAATTTGTGATTATTTGGTGAGAACTTCTCACTTTGTTAATGAGAAGTGATAAATTTCTGATACATATGGTCTGCATGTATGTATATATTTGAACAAAATGTGAGAAATTCTCACTAAATAACCACAAATTTCTCACCTTACATTAAAAACTTGAAAAAAAAAACCTTTGCTAATACCATTACACATATACATAACACAACTATGATTATTTTTAAAAGAAAGACATGCAAACATACTGAGAAGTTTTTCACTTAATAATGAGAAAATATTCTTACATATTAAGTACTAAGAAATTATCCGTTAATTTTAGGGATATTAATCTCATTATCCATGATCTCCTAAAAATACGCTTCCCATAACTGTATATAACACAAATTTGGAAGTATTTTGAATATACACAACTGTGTATATATATATATATAAGGTGAGAAATTCTCACATAACTCTTTTAAACCGAAATCCCTTGATCTTAGGGATATTAATCCCCTCATCCATGATCTCCTAAAAATTCGTTTCCCATAACTGAATATACCACGATTTTGAAAGTATTTTGAATATACACAACTCTCTCTCTCTCTGTCTCTCTCTCTCTCTCTCTATATATATATGTATGTATGAATTTCGCACTATATTAAGAGAATTTTTCACCTTTTTATCAGCAACCTTCAATCTTCCACACAAAATAATCTTATTTTTGTGATTCAAATCGATATAAAATATACAGTTCATTTTCTACTATAAACGTATTACATACAAATCATTTTATCAGAGTGAGTAAATTCCTTGATTTTAGCAATATTTATTCTCTTATCCATGATCTCCATGGATTACACTTTCCATACCCGTCATTCACACGCCTTATTTGTGCTAGTGGTACATATATACATATATACATCTAATCATATGGCCAATTTTGAAGGCTCTAATAACAAATTTCTCACTTAGTAATACAAATTTCTCACTTTTTAAATGGATATAATACAAAATTTCTCACAACTAAGTCACTTTTTCTAACAAGATTATCACCAAATTCTCAAATTATGAATTCCAGCATGATTTCGCACTATACTGTGAATTACAGTTATAAATTTCGCACTATATTGTGAGAATTTCTCACCTTTTTATCAGCAACCTTCAATCTTCCACACAAAATTATCTATTATTTCTATGATTCGAATCAATAAAACATACAAATCATTTTCTACTATAAACATATTACATACAGATTTAAAAAAGGCATTATTTTGAATCACAAATCAACATAATTTTTGGAATAAAAATCATTATCCATGATCTCCTTACAATCCGCTCCATTTATTAACTACCTTCTATAACTTTATTTGAATTTCACATGTGTCATATATATGTGTATACAATACAGTTATGTATATATGTCTGACAAGGGTATAATGGTCCGAATTTGTACTAACCATTTAGGAATAGGGACTAATTATTGATTTCTGTTACAAATTAAGGATTCATTTCTATACACCAAATCAAGTTAGGATCAATTCCTATTAATGGCCATAACTAGAGACCAAATTGTATATTTCTATTGAAGAAAATTTTAAAACCCTCTTACTTTCTGCGCCTCACTCTGTATCTTCACAGAGTTTTGTGTTGATTTTGAGTTTTGACTTCGATACCGTCAGCCATAGCAGATTTTTGGCGAGCTCCGGTGGGTTTTTTCAGGTTTGCAGAGTTGGTGAGTATGTGCCTCAAAAGACTCACTCTCATTTTTGATGTGGTACGTGTAAGAGATAATATTTGTGGTTAACAACGTCATGCAAGTTGTCTTTTGGAGCAGTGGACTGTAATATCCTTAACCAAGAACACGTGTCCCAATTTTCCGCTTTTCAGATTTTTATGTTTTGTTCATCAACAATGATATCCTGTGTTGTTTTTTTTTTTTTTTCACATTGTTTTGCGCACTACTTACATAACATATGGTACATGCATTTAAAGTAAAGATGTGGTTGATTGTGTAATTGAAAATATAAATGTATCATTATTATATGTTAATATATTCTAGCTTACATCTTTGTCAGCTTTTTACTTTTTTTACTAATATTTTGTATGCTGGTAGCCTGGAACATAATGTGCAACACTTTTAATTTCCTACTATCTTTGTTGATAAAAATACCATATTGAAGTTGATTACATTGTCAATGTGTTTAGAACCATATTTGGGACATAAAATTTAAAAAATATAGGATTATTTTTAATTAAAGTTTTGATTTTTAGTTAGTAATATTTAGGAGCAATACAAAATAATTAATATGCAATTTATTGTATAATTTGTAAATTAGTAAATATATTTATTGTATAATTATGACATCACGATTCAATTCCGGTTGAACCAACGGTTGAATCGATGACCCGAGACCCGATCTTTTTTATGGTTCGATGAATGGTCTAGTTTTCAAAACATTGGTTTCTACAAAAACACCAACGTAGCCCTCATGCCCACCTGTCACTCATTACTGAGCTCTGCGCTATCATCCAGAAATAAAGTTGTGCCTTCACTAACAGCAATTGCTTTTGGTGTAGTGGTAAGCGCTTGATCCTAACAAGTGGTATTAGTGCGAGATCATGGGCTCGAGTCCCCCGGGTGTCGCTGGGGGAGATTGTTGGCTTTATGGGGTCCAGCGATCACCCTATGGACTCATTGTCATGTACATGCGTGGCGTCGATGCTTTACAGCCCATCCCATTGGCGCTTTAACTGGTGCAACCTCTCATGCCCACCTAGCACTCAGTACAGGCTCTGCACTATCATGTGTATAAGGAAATAAAGTTACGTCTTCACTAACAACAATTGCTTTTGGTGCAGTGGTAAGCGCTTGATCCTAACAACTATCTTTTCTTTTGTCTTATGAATGCTAAGCAAACAAGAGAGATTCATATTTTCTTTGCCTTCTCTATTGTCAATCAAGAACCCTACTTTTCCTTATCTATCTTCTTTCCTTTTATTGAGTTCCTCTTCTTTTCTCTACTCTTCTATCCATTTGGACAGTCAGATTGGATATAAACTTTAACATTTAGTGTAATTTTACACAAAGCGGAATCTATGTTAGAACACTTGGCAGTCCAATCCTTATAACATCGCACCAAAAATGGCCCCTAAACTACCATTTTTTGCTACTAGAAAACCGCTTTAAGGCCATCAACAACTTTTTTGAAGAAAATGAAGATCGCATTGCACCTAATTATGTGTCAACAAACTAAGTACCCGTTTGGTAACGTTCTAGTTTTCAGTTCTTTGTTTTCATTTTTTTTTTAAATAAAAATTGAAAATAATTTTGGTAATTGTTTTCATTATTTTATTTTATTTTTATTTTTTTTTGAACCTCGACGGCACGAGGAAGATTATATTGAAACTCATTTTTTTTTTTTTCATTATTGTTTTCATTGTTTTCATTATTTATTTAATGAAACTCAATAAACGTATTTAGTAAGCATTTCCATTTTTCAAAATTAAGAAGCGACAATAAAAAAAGAGATTTTATAACCCAAAAATGCTCACCCATGCTTTTACTGGGTGACTTGTGTCCCATTCCAGTAATTATGTTGATGATAAAGGGGCAAAATGGGAATGGAATGGGACACATGTAACCAGCTAAGTCCTGGGCGAGCAATGGGTGAGCATTTAATTTTCGGGAATTTTTTGGAAATGCTAAACATGCGAAATAAGTCGGTAAATTATTTACAGCTTACTGAACCTTATAATCAGGGGATTGAGTTAGTCTGTAAGTGAAGCCCCAAGCTGCAATCCTATTCCAGGAAAGGAACAAATTTAATTTGCCCTCCCATTTTGTTGCATGAGAGGGTACACTTATAATGTGTTTCTATTTCTAATTCTTGTCCTTTCAGGCATAATTTTCTTTAAAAGTATATATATGTGTGAGTATATATGTGTGTGTAATGTGTTAAATATATTATTTAAACCTAAATGAAAAAAAAAAAAGAACTAGTTTTCCTTTCCCTTTTCTTTTTCCCTACGAAATCATGAACCAAACTGAGCCTTAAAGTGGAACAGATTTTTAAAAGAAGTGAAAACATTTTGGTGAAGCACACTCAAATTGCTCAATAGTTTGAAATAAGTGATTGTTGCTCAATAGCCCACACCTCATTTCTTATTGTAGGTTTTCTTCCTATCTGAGTGCCTATTTGGAAATGCTTGGAATAAGATCCCAATCTTGCACTCTATCTAGTTTTTATGAAAATCAAGGTAGCATTAATTTTAACGAAAAACTAGTTTTAAGAGAGTTATTCGGTTGGCGCTGAACTCAAGTGGAAGAAATAGACAGTTACGGATCACTTGAATTTAAAGGACCAGTTCTTTGTCTTCCCTAACTGCCTCGAAGTTCTTTAAGCTGCGCTTACTGAGAAACAGTAGTGTTTACTTCTTCTTCTACTCAGGATGGATCCAATTTGAAGTGACACAAGTTGATTACAACATTTCAAGGTTATACACCCTTGTGCTTTAGATCATAGTGTCTACATGTCTCTTTCGTGTGTGTGTGGAGAGAGAGAGAGAGAGAGAGAGAGAGAGAAAGAGAGAGAGAGAGAGAGAGAGAGAGAGAGAGAGAGAAGCACAACTCAAATTCAATAACTCAAATGTCAAGGTTCTACATTTACAAAAAATACATGGGGAACAATTTAAAGAATTGGTCACATCCTGTGAACGCTCATTTATTATTGCTTTCACTTTTTTGTATATTTCTCTCTATTTTTGTTTTTGTTTTTGTTTCTTTTTAACTAGTTTCTAAACCCGTGCAATGCATGGGCAAATATTTTTTTTATTTTTTAATTTTATTTTATAGATTTGATGGTTTAAAAAAAAGCGAGTATTTTTCCATTTCATTGGATGTAAATATTTACTTTAGGAATCAAAAAGAGGAAGAAAAAATATAAAAAGTTGGCTTCAGAGAATATGCTTAAACAACAATCATAAGCAAATCACGACCCATGTGGCGGAGTGGTAAGCCTTTGGGTGTACTACGTACTCAAAGATTTAGTGTTCGAATCATGGGAGTGTGGCCACTGAGGATTTTCCCGGCTATTACTCAGTGCCTCGTGGGATTAGTCGAGGTGAGCGCAAGTTGGCCCGGACACCCAAGGTCACCAAAAAAATCAATCATAAACGCGGGATGAGTACGGTATTTGCAAAGAAAAACTATAATACTTGATGAATATAAGTCTCTAATCTCTCGTGATAGTACTCCACGAGCTACAAAATCGTACCACTGGAGAAATAGATAAAACCGATCTCATAAGTCAAACAACTTAAGATTAACTTGAAAAAATGCAAAGGGACTGCCAAAATAAAAAATCAAAAGAAAAAAAATTTATATCACATATACTAAGATCCCATTAGAGATTCTTATTAAGGAAAAAAAAATAGAAGATAAAGCGAAACACACTTACATGTATGTATGTTTACATAGATTAGCCCATAGATGTTATACCGGGGTAGAAGATCAATCTTTGCTTGTGTCATCTATTGTGTTCTTCTCGAGAGAGAAATAGAGAGTTAGAGAGAGAGAATTGAAAATGTAGATTTGAAGTAGAGAAAGACAAATAGTTTGTGCAAATTGTGGGATGCCAATAGTGAAAAATGAGACATGAAATAGAAGAAAGTGTAAGAGATTAATTAATTAGTAAATTATAGAATACAGTATTATTTAGTGAATTAATTGTATTTAATGGGGTGTGCACATGTGAGAGAAAAAAATGTGTATTCCTTATTGTGTTGGAGTAATAATTGGGACACAACCTTCATACAACTTTCATACAACCTCCCCAAAAGATGTGTCTATCTCTCTCCTGTGATGTCACTGGACCCCACAGTGACACAGGAAAGAGATCGACACATCTTTTGGGGAGGTTGTATGAAAGTTGTATGAAGGTTGTGTCCCAAGTATTACCCATTGTGTTGACATGTGACACTTTAAAGCTTTCCATTTTCATTTCTAGTTTCTCATATTTGATCTTTGTATACCCTTACCTAATGTCTCTTTGGAGTTTTGTTTGCAATTGCAAAAGAACGATGGGATGTGTAGACATTAAAATTTTTTGGTAATTATTTAATTACCAATTGATTAATTAATAATTAATTTATTTTAATTATTACAATTAGTCAAAATCAAGAAGTCAAAATTATTTCAAATGTGGGGCCTACAAGATACAAGTGGACCAATTTATTTGTGACATGTGTCATATACACCACATGAAACCATATAAATAATGGTCTCTAAAGTTGTGACACGTGTCAAAATCTCAAGGGAGGACTTCAAATCCACGGCTAGGATGTATTGAGTCACCAATTAAAACTCTATACCCTAAGCCTATAAATAGGGGTCTCTACCCATGTAGAAAGGACCATTGGCCTTTCAATAAGTTGAGATTTCTCCACAAAAATTGAGAGCTCTTTCTTACATTCAAATCACCCAAGCCTTTCTGAAGAACAAACATACAGTTTGTTGTTCTTCAGATTCAAGTCAAGTCTGTTTAATCCGTTCTTCAAGAAGTTGAAGGAAGATTAATCGTTCGTTTGTTCGAGATCAAGCCCCGGCCCTCGTTCAAGCTTTCCTACAAGCACTTCATCCAGCGTGAAGATTTGAAAGACAAATCTACGGTTCAAGAACAAGCTCCAGAAGCCCTTGAATCGTGAACAATCAAGGAGATTGAATCAAAGGAAGTTTCTTTTCATTGTAAAGGAATTATACAGAGATTGTACTCATATTTTCTGAAATCAATAAAAATCATATTTGTTCCTCAATTTTCTCGTTATTTCCATACTTGAATTTTGTTCCGTATAGGATGAAAAGTCAGAATAGAATAGTTGAAATGATGTGGCCCATCCCACATTGATAGTGAGACAGCATAAATTAGCACACTGACTTGGTATGAAATGAATGCCATCTTTGGTGAAAAAAATAGCTCAGCCCAGGGTGCATTTAATGAAGGTAAAGGTGTTAGGCACCCAAGGTAAAATCATCAACAGGCAGAAGACAGTTAAACGATAGGTGTTTAAGGGCAAAAATTTCCATTTCATTCAAAGGGGTAGATGTCAAAAATTACATTACAATCCAACGAATGGAAGCCTCTACTCCTAATTGAAGCCCAGATAGCCTCTGCTCGAGCTTTATGTTAATCTAGCAATCTTTGTCCTCATCTTCATCATAATAGTTGAAAGGTAGTAGTAGTGACTTGAATGCCCGAAACTTCCCAACATTATTCAGATGTTCATTTTCCAATCTATTTAGTCAACAAATAGAACAATCAGAAGAGAGAATCAATTAGAAACATCTTATTTTATTTGTAATGTGTCTTTTTTTTATAAAGAAAAGAAAATTGTTTATAGTTCTGTATCTTAAGGCTTTATTTTGTTCATGGATTTAGTGAGAGGAAAGAAAATAAAACACTAAGGTTCGGTTTGGTTCATGGGTACAACAAGGCAAAAAGAAAGGAAAATGCTAAGGCTTCATTTGGTTCATGAATTTCGTGAGGGAAAAGAGGGGAAAGGAAAACAAGATAGAAAATTAGTCTCATCCGTACGATAAAAGGACCTAGTTTTCTATTTTATTTTCCTTTCCCCTCGCGAAATCCCTAAACCAAACAAAGCCTAAGGAAAACATTTCCTTTGTTTGGTTACCAAGGAAAACAGTGAGGAAAATAGGAAGGAAAAGAAAATATAATGGAAAACAAATAAAAAGAATGTTGAATTTTTTGAGTCACCTTCCTCTTTTTTTTTTCCTCAATTAGTTACGAGGGCAATGTTTGGGAAGCAA
This sequence comes from Hydrangea macrophylla, assembly GCA_033977485.1. Classification (NCBI taxonomy): domain Eukaryota; kingdom Viridiplantae; phylum Streptophyta; class Magnoliopsida; order Cornales; family Hydrangeaceae; genus Hydrangea; species Hydrangea macrophylla. The sequence continues at coordinate 8,624,536 of CM066987.1, forward strand.
AAGGGTCACAAAGAAATGCTCACAAAAGGAAAAGGATGTGGTATCCCATGTGACACCCTTTGTGTCAGTAGGAGTTACCACACTTAACTCAACACATGGGATGCCACATGGGTGCTACATGGTTTGTCATATCCTTTTGTGAGTATCTCTTTGTGACCCCTAGCATTACCCTTAGTTAGAATAATATTAATTTGGAAATTTTTAACTTTTAGCATTATTTAAGAATGGAGAAATACACAAGGGAACTAATTTTTCTTTCCCTTTTCTTTTTCTTCAATGAATCAGCAAAACAAACAAAGTCCAAGGACAACACTCTTCTTTGTTTAGTTAATAAGAAAAACTGAGGAAAGTTGAAGGTGAAGAAAATATGATGAGAAAGGGTATTATATAAGGGTAACTTAATATATAGTCCTAGTATAGACACCTAACTAGAAATTAAATCCTTTTAAAGATGAAACTAGAAATAGGTCCCTAATTTATTTTGAGGACCAAAATACCCCTATATAATTATATTTAGAAATATATCTATACACATATATAATATTTACTTCCCACAATCAAGGTTTTAAAATTCAAAACCCATATTAACTATATATATGTATATATATATATATAGAGAGAGAGAGAGAGAGAAACAAAAGTTGAAGGAGAGAAAGAAAGAAGACTTCGCAACACCATGTCCACCACCTTCTGTCATAGGTGATTCATGAAGATCGTCGACACAGAAGCTTGATTCATTATCGACTACGTATTCTAAGAATTTTGGTACAAATTTCTCACAATTTTGGAACAAGTAGCTTCGATTCAAACATTGGAGTTTTTTTTTAGAAAAATGGTTATTGTTTTGATTAGGGCTTGGCTTCACACTAAAAGTTTTTTGATTCGACGACGACGATTGGAAGACTGCATGACAGCAATGGCTAGAACACTAACTCGAGTCTTTCGTTTAACATCTATAATCTTTTCATTTTTTTATACATTATATTTGTTTTGTTTGTAGTTTTTAGTGATGTGGAAAATTTCATGATCTCTAAGAGAATAATAGTGAGAAATTTGTTTGTATGTATATATATATATATATATATATTTGAATGGAAGTTTCGCAAGGAATTCATCTTATTAAAGTTTTTGTTTTTGAACAGAAGTGGAAATTTCTCATCAAATTTGTAGTTATTTGGTGAGAACTTCTCACTTTGTTAATGAGAAGTGATAAATTTGTGATACATATGGTCTGCATGTGTGTATATATTTGAACAAAAGGTGAGAAATTCTCACTAAATAACCACAAATTTCTCACCTTACATTAAAAACTCGAAGAAAAAAAAAAGTGCTAATACCATTACGCATATACATAACACAACTATGATTATTTTTAAAAGAAAGACATGCAAACATACTGAGAAGTTTCACTTAATAATGATAAAATATTCTTACATATTAAGTGAGAAATTCTCACTAAATACTAAGAAAATTATCCGTTGATTTTAGGGATATTAGTCTCATTATCCATGATCTCCTAAAAATACGCTTCCCATAACTGTATATAACACAAATTTGGAAGTATTTTGAATATACACAGCTGTATATATATATATATAAGGTGGGAAATTCCCACATTACTCTTTTAAACCGAAATCCCTTGATATTTGGGATATTAATCCCCTTATCCATGATTCCCTAAAAATTCATTTTCCATTACTGAATATACCACGATTTTGAAAGTATTTTGAATATACACAGGTCTCTCTCTCTCTCTATATACATATGTATGAATTTCGCACTATATTAAGAGAATTTCTCACCTTTTTATCAGCAACCTTCAATCTTCCACACAAAATAATCTTATTTTTGTGATTCAAATCAATATAAAATATACAGATCATTTTCTACTATAAACGTATTACATACAGATCATTTTATCAGAGTGAGTAAATTCCTTGATTTTAGCAAACAAATTTGAAAGTTGAGTAAAATAAGGAAACTACTTGATTTTAGCAATATTTATTCTCTTATCCATGATCTCCATGGATTACACTTGCCATAACCGTCATACACACACCTTGTTTGTGCTGGTGGTACATATATACATCTAATCATATGGCCAATTTCGAATGCTCTAATAACAAATTGCTCACTTAGTAGTATAAATTTCTCACTTTTTGAATGGATATAATACAAAGTTTCTCACAACTAAGTCACTTCTTCCAACAAGATTATCACCAAATTCTCAAATTATGAATTCCAACATGATTTCGCACTATACTGTGAATTACAGTTATAAATTTCACACTAGATTGGGAGAATTTCTCACCTTTTTATCAGCAACCTTCAATCTTCCACACAAAACTATCTATTATTTCTATGATTCGAATCAATAAAACATACAAATCATTTTCTACTATAAACATATTACATACAGATTTTAAAAAGGCATTGTTTTGAACCACAAATCAACATAATTTTTGGAATAAAAATCATTATCCATGATCTCCTTACAATCCGCTCCATTTATTAACTACCTTATATAACTTTATTTGAATTTCACATGTGCCATATATATGTGTATATAATACAGTTATGTATATATGTCTGACAAGGGTATAATGGTCCGAATTTATACTAACCATTTAGGAATAGGGATTAATTATTGATTTATGTTGCAAATTAAGGATTAATTTCTATACACCAAATCAAGTTAGGATCAATTCCTATTAATGGCCATAATTAGGGACCAAATTGTATATTTCTAATTATATAACGATTTTTAACTTTGGGAATTACTTTTTCTTCTTCTTTTTCTCGAGTTCCTATTATACTTTAAAAGGTGACGATTTCTCGAGTTCCTATTAAGCATGGGGGAAAATAGTAGAGAAGACATTAGAGAAAAAGATCTCATTATCATTTTTTTTTCCTTTTCTTTTCCTTCAATCTCTAAATCAGCAAAACAAATAAACTCAGAGGAATGAGAAATGTATAACAGAGAGGGAAAAATTAAAGTACCTAAAGAAATTCCAAATGCCACGACGAATGATTTCTAAAACAGCAACAATTGCAATCAAGGCCCGTCCATGCAAGAAACCAACACCAAAGTTCAACACTGTTTGCAGCCATGCAAATCTCAACAAAACATTCAAGACCTGCTAATTTCAGGCAACTTAGCTATTAATGTAATATTATAAAATTCATAGAATGTTTTTTTGGTGTAAATGAGTAATTACTGTAGAATTCATATATTGCTTGGTTGGGAAAATAAAATACTAAGGCTCAATTTGGTTCTTGGGTTTAATTGGGAAAATTTTGAAATTCGCGAGTCACTTTCCTTTCACTTTCTTGAGTTCCAATTTTGTTTGAAATTTTTGTTGTTTAAAGTGGACAAAACCAGCAAACAATTTTCCTTCTCTGTTTGGTTAGTAAAAAAAACAAAGAGGAAAATGGGAAGACAAATACAATAGGAAGAATATTTTAAATGTTTTTTTTTTGTCACTTCCCTTCCTCTTTCCCTAATTTTTATTAAATTTATTTTTTTTAATTATAGTTCGATGTTATTTGAACATAGAGGAAAGCAATAGAGAAAACATTAGGGAAATTGTTGTCCTTCTTTTTCTTTCTTTCTCTTTTCTTTTCCTTCTCTAAACCAATTAACCAAATGCAGCCTAAAGAATTTTTATAATGCTTGTTATGTACATACTAAGGGTCTGTTCGGCAACAATTTTTGCTTTTACGATCAATTTTTGCTTTTACGATCAATTGCAAAAAATTACTTTTGATCATAAGTTGTCCAAGGTAGCATTTTGACCAATTGAAATTTATGCGTTTGACTCACATTTTTTAAGCAATTGAATCGTTGAAGGTGGTTTACCAAAAATTTTCCTTTTAGATTTTGGAAGATCCATAATCACTTATGAACCCCAAAAGTTGTTGCCAAGTGGGGCCTAAATAATATATATATATATATAGCTTTTGTGGTTAAGTAGTACTATGCACTTCATACAATGTTCATTTATCCTAGACTCACCATGGCTACAAAATATACACTTTTGTGTGGGATAAGAAGCTTGTCTCTCAACCAAGGATTCTTGGAATTCTTTTGAAAAAGTCCCCAATCTACAAAGATGTCCCAATATGTACCAAAGATTGCTGCTATGACTGAGGCAATCCAAGCTATGAGCCTCCAATTGTCCCCTCTGTTAAGAGTATAAGCTGTTCTCACACTAATTGCTACTAATGTTGTGAAATATTTTAGCCCATGGAGTCCATACATTGCGCGTTTCTCTTCGCATAGGCATCTGAGGCACTGAAAAGGTTAACAAAATTTTCAGGCAATTGTAAGTATATGGGAAGACTAAAATGTGTTTTGTAGAAACTTTGATGTTCATTTGCATTGTAGTCTGTATTAGGAAAAGTCGTATACGAACTATGCTTTTTGGGATGAATTGATGTAGTACTTCATGCTTTATTGATAGTATTTTTTATGTTATTTGTCTTAGTTGTTATTTTGGTTTAGTCACAAGCATGTGATGTTAGTATGACTTATATTTAGTATAAATAGTAGACTAGGGCTAGGGTAAAGTAGCTTTTGATTATATTGTATTTGGAATTGATTTTATACCAAATTGAGCCTAGAGCACTTGTTTTAGGGTTTTGGTCTCCCAATGTTTGTTCTTAATCTACTCTCTCCGACTCTTGAATTGAATAGTCAAATGCATGCATCATTTGGTATCAGAGCCAAACAAAGCCTGAGTTTTTTTAAGATTACGAACCTGAGATTTGCTGAAATTGAATCGATTCAAAGCCAAACAAAGCCTTTAACCATTTTAAACCAGCCTGTTAGTCAGCGACACCAACTCTCAGTCGCAACTTCCTTGCGATTGTTTTGAAATAGCCAAACCCTAGTTTCGAACAATCTCTCGAACCTTCTTCAACCTACCTTGTGACTTGCGAATTGAATCAAACCAAAATTGATTGGCTCGCGACACCTGTCGAACCATATCAAGACATGCACAATATTTTTTTCGGACCAGTTGTGAGTTATGAACAGAGTCCAATAGTGTGAACTTGCGATTGTGATTCTCTCAAAGTTGGAAGGTTGCGACACTGCTCGTGCTTCGCCGTCAAGCTCACAAGACTGATTGGACCTTGCGACAAAGTTTGAACCAAACAATCTAGGAGTCGTGAACATCTTGCGAGAAGAATTGAGGCCTTGGAGGCACCGGAGCCAAACAAAGCCTTGCAGACCAACAATTGGCCTTGCTTCTATCTCCTAGGTATTGCAATACTGCTTAGACACTGCGCTTTTGATTTTGGGTTTGATGAGGTGATAATTGGTTTGTAGTTGGGTGGTAAGTTGAGAGTAGATTCTATTTGATTTTGGTTTCTCTCTTGTTTCGTTTGGTATTGGCTTTTGTGTTTTGAGATTCAATTCGGTTTTCCACACTTTAGTACCAATTTGTTTTTGAGTTGTTATGGCTCATAGAGAAATAAAAACAATGGGTGGAGGGCAAGGAAATGCCATGTATTTTGAGTGGCTAAATTTGATTTAACACATTCCTTGGGACCTGTGGGTAGCCAACGACATGAAATAGAAGAATTAAGAAGTCAAATCGTCACCTTAACTATTAAGGTGAGGCATTTGCAACCTTCTTGTAGTAGAATCCAAAGTCTGAAATTCTATGGAGATGAAGTGGAGGTTGATGAGTGGTTCAAAGAAGTCAAAGATCTATTTAATTACTATAATGTAATTGAAGAAAAGAAAGTGAAATTGGTGGAGAAGTGTTTGAAATGGGGTGTTTCAAGTTGGTGGCAACAACTCAAATTTGTTAGAAAGAGAATGGGGAAATCGAAAATCAAGGAGTGGTGCACAATGAGGAGGAAAATAGAAAGCAAGTTTTCATCCATGGATTACGTCCCAACCAAATGTTAGGAGTTAAGATCCACTTTTGATACGTTCGACTTCGATGATAAATTAAAGTTCGATGATTACTTAGACGAGGAACCAAGGTACGATGAGTATTGGAATGAGGAACCAAAGTTTGATGAGTCCTTGGATGAGGACCCGATATTTGGCGAAACTTTTGAAAATGAGTTTTATGATAAACTTAACCAAGAAGTTGTCAAAGAGTGAGTACGCAACATTTGATCATTGTTTTGAAAGTGAGTTTGAGGAAAGAGAAGATGATAAGGGATTACATGAGATACCAACATTCGACTATTGTTATGAGAGCTAGTTTGAAGAAAACCAAAGGGTAGTAGATGACACCGAATTAGATAAGAAGCCACTATTTGATGATTGCTATGGGAGCGATTTTGACTATATGGAATTGGACTTTATTCAACTTCTTTGGTCTAAAAAAAAGAATGGTGTTGCTTTAATAAATTATGAAGATGAGTATGGCTATGAAAGTGAGAGTTTAGAAGAAAATGTCATTAATACTCTTGGAGATACTCTTTGTATTGAGGATAAGAACACGATTGAATTGTAAGCTTTTGTTGAGGGGTTGGTGAAAGGTGATGTATTGAAGACACCCCACCTTGGGCGATGAATATGTGATTGAGTTGTGTAAAAGTGAAAACGAGAAGATATTTGAAGATGATGAATCTATAAAAAGGTTTATGGGAATTAAAAAGAATTGGGAATTTGAAGAACAAGGTTACATCTTTTTTTCGATTATCAGATCTAAAGATACATTTGACTATGGGATGATAACTATGACATTTTCCAAGATTAATCGTAAGAGGAAAGCCACTGCCGAAGTCGAAATAAGGAAGTTAGTTGTTAAACTTCAGTGCAAGTTTCTTTTAGAGGGAGAGTATGATGTAGTACTTTATGCTTTATTAATATTATTTTTTTTATGTTATTTGTCTTGGTGTTATTTTGGTTTTTTCGCAAGCATGTGATGTTAGCATGACTTTTATTTAGTATAAATAGTAGGCTAGGGCTAGGGTAAAGTAGCTTTTGATTATAGAATTGGTTTTATACCAAATTGAGCCTAGAGCTCTTGTTTTAGGGTTTTGGTCTTCCAAACCCTTGTTTGTTCTTAATCTATTTTCTTCTATGAGTAGTCAAATACACTTGCATGCATCATGAAGAGTGTTTCAGAAACATCATAGTAGAAAATTGAGGTCCATTTTGTAACATTGCAGTTTTCAATTCTTTATTTTTGTTCATTTTTCTGAAAACGAAAATTGTAAACATGTTTGGCAATCATTTCCCTTTTTCTTTGTTTTGGAAACGAAAATGAAATTGGTCAGAAAACAAAAAAAAATGAAAAAAAAATATGCTCTTCAGTTTTATAGATACCAAACGAAGTTCCGATATCAAAATTTAGAAAAACTTAAAATTTGAAAATCGCAACACTACCAAAATGGTCCCTAATAAACGAGTCTACCAGAAATGTGAATGTCGAAAAACAATGAAAGATAAAATTTAAGGGCAAAATTCATTATGCACCGTTGAACTAAATACCGAGTTTGAGTTTGGTATTTCATCTTTCAATTATAGACAATTTGGTCCCTTAAGCTTTCACGGCAATCCTAAACACAGGCTATTAGTTGGGTTGAGTTTGCTTGTAATCAATTTCACATATGAAATGGATCAAATACGAGTTGTAAGAATCAATTTTCATGTGTCATCATTTTTTTAAACAGAGAAATCACTTTTTTATAGTTAGATTGCCAAACACACTTCTCCATTTTTTAATTTTTTTTTTTGTTTTTATATATATTTCTGAACATCTTTTTAGTACATCTCTATTGAGAAAGATCTATTTTTTTTAAAAAAAAATATTAATAAAAGATCTCTTATTTTCATGGCAATCCTAAACACAGGCTCTTATATGATTTGAATTTGTTACTAATCAATTTCATTCACAAATGAAATGGATTTATAAGGATCAATTATCATATTGTCTTTAGATTTGACTTCTAATGAACATAGTGCACATTAATTACCTGAAGTAGGCGTGACCAATAGGGAATTGCAGCCACAATGTAATAGAAAGTGTTGTAAATACTACTAGTATTGCAAGTATTTTCTCTAAGCTTGTAGTCACCCCACCCATAGTAGCATATGTAGAACTCTAAACTTCTAAGTGCTTGAACCTGAAATATGATACACAACAATTTACATATAACTATTTTAGAAAAGAAATACAAACTATGGTTGGAATTTATTCTCTGTTTGTTTCAGCGTAAAACATTTTCTGTTGCTTGGTTGTTCATGAAATAGTTTACAAAGATTTTCAAGAAATGCAAATTACTTAAAATGCCGAAAATGATTTACTAGAAAAAATGCAAATAACATGTAAGTAATATTTAAACAATGTTTATCTTATCAATATAAAATAGAAAATATGTTGGCCATATATAATGTATTTTACATTCTCCCATTTGACACACATGACACAATTTATGATCTCTTGGTGATAAGTTAACACTTAATCATGATTATGAACCAAAACAACCCAAACTTTATTTGAGAGACATAATACATGAATCACGATGGTCATATCACATTCAAGGAATACTTCCTTCCGTGTATCACAATGTACTACTCTCTCTATAACTTTATGTGGTATATATACTTTATGAATGACTTCCTATAAGTCATTGTGGGTCCAAAAGTCCCAACGGACTTTCATATAAAGGCAAACACTTAAATGCGCAAGAACAAATAATGTCTTTATGAGACACAAAATGTCAATAAAACAAAACTAAATCAAGCATAAAACGAGCTAAATAATCCGATGTGCTCTAAATGTATTGGATATATCTTTATCAAGAGCCCCCTTTTTTATGGGATCTACAATCATCAGATCTGAACTAGTATGCTCAATGACCACCTCTTGTTTCTTAACTCACTATGTAATAGCAAGATACTTTATGTCAATATGCTTCTATTGGCTGCCATTTCAATAATTTATATTGCAACCAAATTAATTATCACATAATACGCTTAATGGCTTGGATATCAAAACAATACCAAGACCCTGTGTTAAATATAACCTTAACCACATAGCCTGTGCAGTACCTTCAAAGCTTATTGTCCTTCGTTCCTTATAAGTACCTTTGAAACTTAAAGATAGGTACTATATTTATGTTGAGTTTCTCTAAAACCCTTTAATGTAAGGCTTCCGAGACAATCCTAATGTCCTTTAAGTCATGTCTCCATGTTATCTCTATGTCCAATGACACATGAGATTTCACCAAAATCATTCATTTCAAAGATTTAAGAAAATAATTGATTTATGTAGCAAACTTAAGCCAGTGGTTCCATGTGAAAAGTTATCCACATCTAAGTACTCCTACTAACCTCAAGGTATCTAAAAGTATTCACAACATCCTTTTGTCAAACTTTATGAAATTGTGAAACATTAAATACCATTGAAGAAATCCATATAGGGATATAATTAGCTAGCAAACCAAATGACCATCTTTAAGAGATAAAAAAAAATTCTACTTCCCGTGCATACGTTTCCCTTAATATCTCATCTGCTTTCTCTTTATATAGCTCTAAAAGAGCCAACATTACCACGAATTTCTAAATAAACCCTTTCAAAAAATCAGATAAAAGGTGCTATGGTAGACGATGCCTTCATTTGAATATTGCTATGACATCATTCCAAATATTTAGAAGTTTCCTTAGTCATGGCATATGAAAACTAGATGGGAATAGCGTAAAGTCTGACATCCAAGTCAGACTATCGAGCATACAAAGAAATCAACAGAAATGCTTAAATTTATAAGATGTAGACCATATGTTGACTTTCCTATGTGGTGGCTCTTGAATTGATTAACAAGTCATCTTTATTCACGAATATCGTATCTAAATCTCATGATCCTCCCACTAAAGTCAACATCTTTAGTAAATTTAGTATTATTAATATCTATAATTCTAGGTGTGCAAAAAGAGCTTACCTTATAGTCAATAGAATGTCCATTAACTGCCTTTGGGCCGAATTACTTTAGTTTGTAGATTAGCAGGACAAGTCTTTATATGTAACTGAATTAAACTAGGTTCCATCATTACTTGACTCAAATAACGTCTAAGGAATGACCTTATATGGAACTATGTTTAGTACTTACACTTGTGTCCTTAAAGGCTTATTCCACAAGGCTGAGGAAGAATGATATGTTTACTAAGCATACTCATTTCCATAAGGGTATGGTTTTCACCTTTTCTGTTACCCATTTTGTGAGACATAGTATACTAAGCAATACTACGCTAGCCTCTTCCTTTGCATATGGGCCCACTCTTTGTCCTATATTTGTATCCCTACTGAATATTTTTCATCCATAGATCTTTATATTCACTTCCTTTTTATACTCTTTTGAAGCTATCCACTACCTCACAATTACCGAAAAGATGTAGAGATGCATAAACTAGGAAGATCGTCAATGAATGAAATAAAAATATCTCTGGTCATTTAGACAAATATAAGAATGGTTCACAGATATTAAGTGTATGGTTCCGAGAATTCCCTTACTCCTTACACCTTTATTGGACTTATTGGTCTGCCTTTTCTTCATACAGTTTGCACAAATACCAAGATTGGAAGAAATCCAAAACTTTAAGGCTCCATCGTTAACCAATCTTTTGATTTCTTTTAAGGAGATTGTTCGAATTTCCTATCCCATGATGTAGAGGAGGTCTCATGATCACTCATTCTACCTTAGTGCCAATATCATCTTGTAAGTTTAGAAAAATTTTCAAAGATAGGATCCAACCGCTAGTGTAATTAGTGACAAATATCCCAAAACCAGTGATAGAAAATTCTTTTTGGACTTGCAAAAGCAAACCCAAAATTATCAATTTTTGAAAGAAACCAAATTTCTAAAAAGAAATTTCAAGCCCAATTATTTTCAAAATTTGTTGGTGAGAACACATCCTATTTTTTCTGAATGGATGTTGAGTTCACATTCCATTGACTTCCTAAAGCAGAGAAAATTTAATGTAATATTGGCAATATGAATTGTAGTCCCCAAGTCAATTCACCATTATTTAAATGAGAATCAAGCAATCTAGAATCATAGCACACTCCTAGAATTATTGCACTTAATGCCTAATAGCTAGTTTATTAAGGTGTTTGTTAATGCCTTATTAGAACTGAAAAATTGCCTTTATAGCCCTTACGTAGTCCTATACTCACTGTATTGTGGGATAAAATATTAAATACTCTCATTCATATGTGACTTGATGAACATTTGACTAAAGTGATTACATCGCTCCCACAATTTGTAGGCATTCTATACTTATATGGAACTCACTTACACAAATTACCAAATTGATTGAGTCCCATTCACCCTAATACTAAAGGATTTTGTCCAAACATAAAATTACTACTAACTCACTTAGCTTAAGAAAACTCATCATTCAAATAAGAGACTAATAGCTTTAGTAACCAAGAACATGCATTCAAGCAATGAAGCAATAAATTTAGACCGATTTGACCAATGTCAAATTCAGTAGCAAGTCTAAACCTTCCTATGGGTAGAGGTTACAACATGCATTAGACTTACTAATATACAATAGACTAGTAGACTATTCTTATATAAAGAAGAAAGGAACCCATACCTGTGGGTTTAGGGATTCCAAACCTCTAAATGTTCAATCCACTATCTTATCCCAACTAAGTCATTTGAAGAGACAACACTTATAACAACCTAATTGAAATATGGGATACCATTATACGATTACAATTATTAAACTTAATGTGATAATTAAAGACACCGAAAGATCACACATCATGATGTTTTTACTCTTAATATGGTTGAATCCATGGAACCTTAAGTTCATGGTGATCTAATAGTATAGATTAAATGATATTTTTTAACACTTTTACCCTTAAGTGAGCGTGTTACCAAAACATCACACATCAATAGGCCTTAAGGTGTTGTGGTTATTAGATTCGGGGTGTGAATGGGAGCTTATGTAAGCTCAAGGGGATCGTTAGGATCGCTATGGACCGGCTCAATGCTAAGGAAAAGGCTTGGAACATTAAGTTTCAAGATTCTAGCAGATGGGTTTTTGACCGGTCGACTGGGTCCCTTTGATCGGTCGACCGGGTCAACGGCTATATGAAGTTTTGAACAAGTTCTGGCAGAGGGGCATTCGACCGGTCGACTGGCCCCGTTCTGCCAGTTGACCGGACCTTGTTTGTGAAGAGTCACAACTTTTCATGTTGTAACTTCAAATTAGTCTGAACTTCATCCATTCTAATGGCTGATAAACGTGTATATAATGTTATATACTTAGTATATAGGTGTTGGGACACAACCATTTGTGTAGAGAGGCATCTCTTACCCAATAGACACCTCTATATATATAATATATTTAGTTTTTAGATAGTTGCTTTTTAGATTTCCCTTTTTTTCATCTATTCTAGAGTCAAGTGACAGCAATTTATATACATATATTCTGTAGAGTATAATAGAGTTTGTTGTCTCTATTATACTAGATCATAGTATCCTCAAGAGCGATACATCTTAGTCCATAAACAACTAAGTATGGGACGTAAATTGATTTTTCAGACAACGCTTTATGTGCTCGATCTAGTCACTATTTTATTTTGTTTCTTATACATAGTTTCCAGCAATCGAAAAATGAATTTAATATTTTTTGGAAGTATGGCCATTGAAACAACAACTGTTATCAAGAACTCACACGCCGAGGAGCCTGAAAAGTTCAAGGGAGAAGACTTCAAGTGATGGCAAATGAAGATGATATTCTATCTCATAACACTCAATCTTGCATGCATCTTATGACATGAGAAGTCATTGGTTCTTACAGAAAATCCTTCAAAAGAACAAGAAGTTGCATTAGAAGCATGGAACCATTCTGATTTTCTATGTCGAAATTACATTCTAAATGGGCTAGAAGATGTTCTCTACAACGTCTATTCGACGTTTACTGTCACCAAAGAGTTATTGAAGTCCTTGGAGAAAAAGTACAAAATCGAGGATGCAGGGACTAAGAAATTCATTGTTGGGAGATTTCTAGATTCCAAGATGGTGGATTCTATTCCCATAGTAAAACAATTAGAAGAGATTCAAGTGATTATTAACCAAATTATATTGGAAGGAATGGCGATTAGTGAACTGTTCCAAGTGGCATCCATAATTGAAAAATTGCTGACTTTGTGGAAGGAATTCAAGAGTTATCTCAATCACAAGCGCAAGGAATTATCAATGGAAGATCTTGTGGTTCATTTGAGGATTGAAGAAGATAACTGGAAAGGAGATAAGAATGGGCAGCAAGGATCTATGGAGTTGAAAGCCACTCTCGTTGAAGGTGAGTCTTTAAAATCAAAGCCTAAATCAAGTTCTAAAGGAGGCAAGAGGAAGTCTACATACAACGGGTCTAAGGACCGTGATTCCAAGAAGATTAAAGGGAATTGTTGGGTATGTGGAATTCCCGAACATCGTGCAAGCAAATGTCGAAACAAGAAAGGATCTAATGGAGGAAACAAGAAGTCCAATCAAGCTAACATGATAGAGACCAACGATCTTGCGGGGATGGTCATGGAAACTTGTGTGGTGACCGACTCTAAGGGTTGGTAGATAGACACCAGGGCCACTAAACACATTTGTGGAGATAGAAACATGTTTTCTACCTCCACAATGGTGGATAGTGGTGACAAGCTGTTTATGGACAATGCTGCGGCTGCAACCATTGAAGGCAAGGGGAATGTGATTATTAAATTCACTTCCAGAAAAGTGATGAACCTCTAGATGTACTACATGTTTCGAAAAATCGCAAGAATTTGGTGTCTGAACACATGCTAAGCAAGAAAGCATTCAAGCTAGTCTTCGAATCCGATAAATTTATTTTAACTAAGAGTGGAATGTATATAGGAAAGGGTTACCTTAATGAAGGGCTCTTCAAGATCAATTGTACTCCTAAAATTATTAGTAATGAGAATGCTATAGCTTCTTCTTATATTGTCGAGTTATGTTCATTGTGGCATTCTAGATTCGGACATGTGAATTTCAAATACATGCACAAAATGATGAATCTTGGAATGTTGCCTAAATTTGAAATTGACAAGTCACATAAATGTAAAACATGTGTAGAATCAAAATTTGCTGGAAAGACATTTAAATCCATAGATAGAACAAGTGAATTACTAGAATTAATTCATACCGAATTATGTGATTTAAAACTAACTCCAACAAGAGGTGGAAGGAAATATTTTGTTACATTTATAGATGATAATAGTAGATATTTTATGTTTACTTACTTAGTTCTCAGGATGAAACAATGGACATGTTTAAGACATATAGAGCTGAAATCGAAAATCAATTATCTAGAATAATAAAAAGAGTTAGATCAGATAGAGGAGGTGAATATGATTCAACTCCACTAGCCGAGTATTATGCTACTAATGGGATTATTCATGAAACCACTACGCCATATACACCACAACAAAATGGTGTAGCTAAGAGGAAAAATAAAACCCTCAAGGAAATGGCAAATGCTATGCTAAATAGCTCGGGTGTGCCACACAACTTGTGGGAGGGATGCCATTCTTACAACGAATGTCATTCTTAATAGAATTCTACATAAGAAGACTAACAAGTCTCCTTATGAAATTTGAAAATGTAGAGTACCCTCGTATAAAAAGCTCAAAGTGTGGGGGTGTCTATCTAAGGTACAAGTTCCACTTCCTAAACGAACGAAACTAGAACCTAAGACCGTAGATTGCGTATTTATCGGTTATGCTAAAATAGTGCTGCATATTGTTTCCTTGTGGTTAAGTCTGAGAATGTAGACATTCGTGTCAATACATTCATGGAATCGGTAGATGTCGAGTTCCTGGAAAATATCTTTCCTTTTAGCGAAGAAAGACAAAATTCAGCACCTAAAAGAAGTATTGAAGAGATTTCTTCAAGTTCTAAGAATGACGAAGAAATCAAAGTTGCTCCTAGAAAGAGCAAAAGAGCTAGGAAAGCTACTTCTTTTAGACCAAATTTTGTGAAACTAGTTACCATGGGTGAACCTCAAACCTTTAATAAGGCTATGAGTACACCCGAAGCGCCTTATTGGCCAGAAGAGGTAAGTAGTGAGGTGGACTCCATTATGCAAAACCATACATGGGAGTTGGTTGACTTACCTCCAGGTAGTAAACCAATTGGTTGTAAGTGGATTTTTAAGAAGAAACTCAAAGCCTATGGTACCATAGCTAAGTACAAAGCTAGGCTAGCAGCAAAAGGCTATAGACAAAAAGAGGGAATAGATTTATTTGATACTTATTCCCCGGTTACTAGGATTGCTTCTATTAGGATGGTAATTGCCATAGCCGCCGTCTACAATCTAAAATTACATCAAATGGATGTGAAAATTGCGTTCCTTAATGGAGATCTAAATGAGGAGATCTATATGGAACAACCAGAAGGGTTTGTTGTAAAGGGACAAGAGTATAAATTGTGTTGACTTGCTAAGTCTCTTTACGGTTTAAAACAAGCTCCAAAACAATGGCAAGAGAAATTTGACTCAATGAATGTGATAAGTGTGTGTATGTCAAGGAATTTAAAGATTCGTGTGTTATTGTTTGCTTGTATGTTGATGACTTACTTATTACGGGAACAAATAAAAAAGTAATCAATGAAACCAAGAAATGCTAAGCTCAAGCTTTGACATGAAGGACATGGGTAAAGCCGATGTTAGTCTTGGTATATAAGTGAAACAAACTTCTGAAGGATATCTTCTCACATAATTACAATATGTTGAGAAAATATTAAAAAAGTTTGGACTATTGGATAGTAAGTAAGTTGTAACACCATTTGATTCCAATTGTAAGTTGAGAAAGAATCTGGGTAAAAGCATATCCCAACTTGAATAATCGCAAGTAATAGGGAGTTTGAAGTACATCATGAATTGTACACGTTCGGATATTGCATATTCAGTGGGAAGGCTTGCTAGATACACTAGCAATCCAGGAAGAGATCATTGGGATGCTTTTGTGAGAGTGTTAAGATATCTAAACTATACCATGAGTTATAGATTGCACTACACACGATACCCACCCGTGGTAGAAGGATATTCCGATGCGAATTAGATTTCAGATAGTCAAGAGACCAAGTCCACAAGTGGATATATATTTACTTTAGGTGGAGCTGCAATTTCTTGAAAATCAACTAAGCAAATGTGTATAGCACGATCGACGATGGAATCAAAGTTCATAACCTTAGACAAGGCGGGTGAAAAGGCTGAATGGCTTCGGAACTTCCTAGAGGGTATTCCATTATGGCCGAAAGTAGTAATTGATGTAGTTATGCATTGCGGCATCTTTCGTAGCTAAGAATGCCGTCTATAATGGAAAGTCCAGGCATATAAGATGAATGCACAACACAATCAAGCAGTTGCTCTCTAGTGGTGTAATCACGGTAGACCATGTCAAGTCAAAGGAAAACATTACGGATTCTCTTACGAAAAGGATTGCCTAGAGATCAAGTTCAGTATACGATGAAAAGAATGAGCCTAAAGCCAATACTTTGAACAACCTGGTGGAAACCTAACCTAGTTGACTAGACATCCCAAGATCTAGGTTCAATAGAAAAACTATTTGGAAAAGTTCATGTTGTAAATAGACATTCATTGTGGCATCATTTATGTATATTGTTCAAGTGTGTAATAAAATTTGTTGAGGTTATGTACTTACATTTAATGATATTGATGAGTTATGATAGTACTCTTAATTGGTATCACCTGTATGAGAATGAAAGTGGGGTCGCTTCTATGAGAACTTCAAAGCCTTGGTTCTCTAAGAGTTCTCATGAATAAGGATCTTGTTCAGGACTAAAATGAACACAACCGAATGAATTAATATGTAAAAGGATATGTGGTGTGTTATCTAGTATTGGTTTACACTAAAAGGTTGAATATGTTAATACTTAATGTACACTGCATCATCGAGTAATCCAATAGATATTCACTAAGGGAAAGTTCAAGTCCAAAAGACACTCTCCATTGTCGCAAGTCTGTGAATTGCTCTCGTAGTTTTATTGTATTTCATTTTTGTCTAGTTAGCCATAATCATTCACACGTGGGGGACTGTTAGATTCGGGGTGTGAATGGGAGCTTATTGTAGCTCAAGGGGATCGTTAGGATCACTATGGACCGGCTCAATGCTCAGGGAAAGTCTTAGAACATTAAGTTTTAAGATTCTTCGAACGGTCAATTGGGTTAATGGTTATATGAAGTTTTTAACAAGTTTTGGTAGAGGGGCATTCGACTGGTCGACCGACCTTGTTTGACCAGTCCACCAGACCCTGTTTATGAAGAGTCACAACTTTTCATGTTGTAACTTCAAATTAGTTTAAACTTCATCTGTTCTAATGGCTGATAAATGTGTATATACTATTATATACTTAGTGTACAGGTGTTGGGACACAACCATTTGTGTAGAGAGACATCTCTTACCCAATAGACACCTCTTTATATACAATATAGTTAGTTAGTTTTTAGATACTTGATTTTCAAATTTTCCATTCTTTTCTTCATTTATTCTAGAGTCAATTAAGAGCAATTTATATACATATATTCTGCAGAGTATTATAGTGTTTGTTGTCTCTATTATAATAGATCGTAGTATCCTCAAGAACAATACGTCTTAGTCCACAAATAACTAAGTGTGGGACGTAAATTCATTTTTCGGACAACACTTTGCGTGCTCGATCTAGTCACTGTTTTGTTTTATTTTTTATACGTAGTTTCCAACAGTGGCTACGCCTAAGACAATATGATGTAACTTTAGTTTAATCTAATTTACTTAACACCATGAACAATACTTGTGTTTGTGTCTAAATAAGCCTTAAAAACATGCCATATGACTTTATGTGATCAAAATTTCTTAGGAATCACTTACCAACACATTTCAAGATGATGTGGCTATTCTTAAAATATGTGATATCCTTATGATGGCCTAATTCATTGTAATGAACGAGTCCTTATGTTCATATTTAAGACAACTGTAATAGACACAAAGACAATTTTAACCTTTTCATGATCATGAAAAGCAACATCAACAAGTCTTAGGATGCTATGGCTATCCAAAGACAATGTGATATTCTTTATGTCAAAATTGAATTAATAAATAATAGGATGTTCATGATAATTCCTCAATGCACTATACACCTATACTAATAATAGCGCATTACATGACTTTAATCTTTATGTAACCAAAATCTAAGATCACTCATTTATGTCTTAGGATGCTGCGGAGTATTCCCAATACCTTATGTTATCATAAACAAAACCTTATGTTCATGAACATTTAAAACTTTCCAATAATTTGGAAAGTGAATATTTACAATTTTTTTTTTCTTTCTAATAATGTGCAAATAATCCATAGAAAGTTATGGCACTAAATAGTACAAATGTATAAGTTACGCACCAATATGGAACAAATTATCCCTAAGCAGTATGCACAAACAACTGAAAAATTCAAATGTGCAATAGTGCATTAAGAACGCTTAAAAGAATATATCCCAAGAATATTTACTTTCACACTAGCATACTATATTCAAAACTTTAGGGACATAATTGACAAATTATGAGGCCGAAATTGTACGCCACTAAAGTCCTTGGGGCTATAAACTTAATAATAGCACCTTAGAAAAAATCTGTAATTTCACTGCAATGTTGGAGAAAATTAATCTATATTGTATAAATATGGAAAACACACTATGACTAGATCGTATGCGCAAAGCTCTAGAATACTCATATATATCTATAACAATACCTTAGATTGTGCTATAAAGCCCATAATTATAAATTACGAGGACAACATAGGATCCAAAATCTTAAGGGGTATTACTATAATTTTAAAAACTTTAGGGAATTAGCAAATGCCCAAACATATGCCCAAACTGTCCCTTACCAAGTTTATGGGTCCAACTATAAGTAAACAAAAAATTTGGGGACCAAAAGCATTTAACTAAATAGTTCCTAGATAAACTGTAAATACTCAAAATAGTTTGGGTCTAACTTAAAATTTTGAAGAACTTTGGGATCATAATGTAAATATGACTAAGTTAATATTCATCTTGATGAACACTCAACAGTCCGAGAAGTTATTCAGTGAGTCCGTCACGCCACATCATCATGCTAACGTGGTATGACCTTTCAATCTATATCATCCATGTGCACCCCACAATTATGGGGATAATAGCAACTAATTTGGCAGTTTCAAAATTCTAAATTCTATGAACTACTTGTCAAGATCCCATGAAAATAGGGGGGTGGATGTATAGTTTAGATTTGAAGGTCACACCATATCAGCAAGATGACATGGCGTGACGGGCTCACTAAATAATTTCTCCAACCGTCTGTTCCAGTGCATTTGATTTTATCGGAAAACCCTTTGCGTACCCCTCCCCCCCCCCCCCCTTATTAAATCAAATAAACTAGCAAATAAATGCTTGCCACCATACTTCTTTTAATAAAACCCATACAATTTTGAACAAGTCAGATTCAGCAAAAACTTTAACCGGCAAAATATCTGCCTTAAAAGGTTTGATTTGTATCCAAAAAATAATCAAGTCTGATATACTTATCTAGTAATCAAACAGTAAAACAACTTATTGTCCTTTTACAGCTTTAATAGAAACTCATGTTTGGATTACTCCAAGCACAGTGTACGAGCATTCCTACGAATTTTAGTTCTCTGCTTCATGTGTAAAATAAGATAATTAAATTCGTAAATCACGAATGCATAATAATTTATGCCAAACAACACAGTTTGAAGGATGGCTCTGATACCAATTGTAAGTACTAAATCAAATTGAAGGCCCAAGAAACTTTCCTCCAAACATAATAGTATAGTTGATATGATCGAACTTATGCTTGATCACGAAACGTCTTGATTATGAAAGAACCTCCACGACCCTAACACTATTTGGTTTACTGGATGGTGAACGATGGATATGGGCTTCCAGCCTATCGTTCTGTATATCATATGCAACATGGTTGTCACATGCCTTATGTACATATAGATAGACTGGGACCCTTACCCATGTGTTTAAATGCACAACTTCCTAAGATCAGGGAAGTTGGGACAATCTCAAATGCCACTCAAATATATACAGTAGATAAAGGGTTGCTATACAATATCTTATCACCAAGGATATTAGGATAATGTACAAGTAATATTTAAATAAAGTTTATCTTATCAATAGAAAATAGAAAATATGTGGGCCATATATAATGTATATTTACATGTATATGTACATATTTATGGGAGGCTTGGACTAGGGTCCCTAAGGTTGGGCAACTTTGGATTAAAGGATAACCCATTAACAATAACCTCTACAAGGACAATACTCCAAGCCTATTTTTAACTTTAGTCCACAACATCAACATTTTACTCTTCAAGGCCATTTCAATATTTTCATCATACCAAACTACCCCACTTCATCTTCATCCTCCCATGGCCACCATTACCACTACCCCTACCTAACCTCCATCCACCACCTCCGGTGACCTCAGGTGACCACTACTGACGAACTTCAGCGACCTCTAGCGACCACCACAGTAGCTAACACCATCGCCGACCACCACCACCACCACCAAAACAAACCTAGATCGCCATAGCCACCAACACTATCATCACCAATATAGTCCGCCACCACCACCAACACCATCACCACATCAAACCAGATCTAGATCTGGATCTGCTTGAGTAGTTTTCATTTATTTTTGCAAATCTGGAAATTTACATTAAGAGAAATTTCACTGACTATATTTTGAAGTGAATTTTTTTTAGTTTTTAAGTGAAGATCTTGATTGAAATTTCACTTATTATAAGTTAAGTGAAATTTCAATTACTGTAAAACTTGGTGGTTCATAGGTGTTTGTATGAGAAGCAAAATTACCATTGATCTAGGCTTGATAGGATGTCAAACTATTAAGAGAAATTTCTCATCATAAGAGAAATTTCTCTTAAGATTTCTGATTTCTGAGAAAAAAGGTTAGAGAGAGAGAGTCTAGAGTGAGAAGACGAATCATCTACTGTAATTTTCTTTCTCTCTTAATAACTAATCGATATATACTGATTGATATATCTCAGTCTCACAATTTGTAGAGAGGGAAAGGGTGGGGGCTATGGTGGTGGAGGCAAGGGGAGGTCACCGGAGGTCCGGTGACCCGAGGGAAAGGTCATCAGAGGTGACTGGGCTAGTTGTCGGAGGTGGTGTGGGTGGGGGTAATGGTGGCTAAGGTATGGCTAGGGTTAGAGGATAAAGATGAGGGTATTTTGGTCTATGGGCATTGGGAGGACTCATCGCCAATGCCTATTTTAAGTTGTCCTTAATCTCAATAAAGCTCAACTTAATGACCATTTCACCAATTTTCCCTATATTTATATTTATTTGTGTGTATGTGTGTGTGTATATATATATATATATGTATGTGTGTATTCACGGTGTGTATATACACGTACATTTACATTCACATTGCATGTGTGCATACAAATGTATGCACTTATTACTTTATACTCATATGATGTATTATCACTTATCTATATTCTCATTAGGGGTGTAAGCAAACCAACCAAATTGACCGAAATGATTGGGTTGACCGATCTTCAGAAAATCCCTCCGGTATAAAAACTTAACCGAACAATGAAGTTATACTAAAGTGAACCATAACCGATTATCGCCTGAAAATTGGATCTAACCAAACCGAACAAAACCAAACCATTTATATCCCTAATTCATATATGGATAGTCGAATACACACCGCACCAAAAGTGTCAAACTGGCACATTTTGCGTTTTTTCATTTGGCATTGCTTAATACCGTGCCAAAATCTAGAACAACTTTGGGCTAATCTGGAATAGTTAAACCGCGCCAAACCTAGCATGATTTCAACCAGTTCCAAATTTGTAGATTAAAAAAGAACGTGCCAGATGAGAAAAAAAGGGTTGGCCACATCTTATGACCGCATCTGAAGACAAAAGAGAGAAAAAAAAAAGAGGTGACGCACGTTCCCTCACCACTATCACCTCAGCTGCTGCCGCTTCACCACCATCGCGGTTACTGCTCACGCCTCCCCAATGTGACCCTCACCACCTCAACTCCCTACCAACCCTTACCACCTCACCTTACCTAAGACTTGCTGCCTCCTGCACAGTTCAAAAAGGATAACCCA
Organism: Hydrangea macrophylla; assembly: GCA_033977485.1. Taxonomy (NCBI): domain Eukaryota; kingdom Viridiplantae; phylum Streptophyta; class Magnoliopsida; order Cornales; family Hydrangeaceae; genus Hydrangea; species Hydrangea macrophylla. Next base: position 8,646,680 of record CM066987.1, read on the forward strand.
ATAAGGGTTTTTAATCTCTCTCTCTCTCTCTCTCTCTCTCTCTCTCTCTCTCTCTCTCTCCTTAGAACTAATCTTGGGTTTTACATTGAGTATTTTGAAGATCTAGGGTTTTACATTAAGTACTTTTTTTCTTGGTTGGGGTACCAACCAACAATGGGTTTAGTTGGGGTTGTATGAATGTGTTTGGAGTTGTATAAAAACCTCCCCCATCTAAAAAAAAATGCTCACTAAGGGTTTCTTCATCGAAGAGGGGACACAATGGATTTGTTTGGATTGCATTTGTGTTGCTTAAAATAAAGTGTATCTCTGTGTTGAACCTGTGGTTAAGAATTGAGACAAGGCAATAAACTTTTTCACCGAATTCTTCATTTCCAAACTTCATGATTGGTAAAATTACACTTCTTTTTATATGTTAACCATTTGAAAGTGCTAATTCACTATAAATGTTGAGCTTGCAAGTGTGCTTCACTAAAAATTACCCTTCTTTTTATATTTACCCATTCTTCATTTTTTTTGGTCCACTTTGGGATGGTAAACAAGCCTCTTATAGCACATTAGGAGATGTGGGTACAGGTGGATATTTGAATTGGCACGATGACCCACCCCCACCACGACACTGATGAAGAATGAAGCGATTATATGTTGGATTTACATGTTTTAGTTTTATTATGTTTCATGTATACACTATATGTTGGATTGCTATGGTTTTTTAATTTTCTATTGGAGACTTTATTATATATCAATTGATACATGTAGCTGTGATTCTAGGTATTATTTGTGATACAGGTGCTCTTACTATTTTTCTATTGGTGTTGTGATGTTATCAAATTTCTAATTTTTTTTCCTAAAAAAAAAAATATGGCACGGCTCAAAACCGTTCCAAAACGGTGCCAAAAATGTGCTAGATTGAACATTTTTTTTAACTCAGACCAAACTGTCACGATTGTTAGCAGTGTCAAATGTGTTCCAAAATAAAGTACCAAAATTGTGCCATGTGTTGAGCACAAAAGCAGCCACATGTGTAACAATTTGAAATTCTGGAACTGTTTTAAACTGTGCTAAAAAAGTGTGCTAAATTCTCGAATCTGGCACCGTTTGACCAAACTCTGGCACCGATTTAAACCGTTCCAAAAATTTGGATCCCAATTTGGCACGGATATAAACCTTGCCAGATTTGGCTTGACACTGTTTTAAATAGTGCCAGTTTAGCATTTTTGGTATAGTGACAGGTTATTAGCAGAAAACTGTGTTTGCCCTTATTAAAGTGTATAAAAATACATTATTTTTTTTACTTGTAATGTTTTTTTCCTAGCGTCTACCAGACATTGAAAACAAGAGGAATTTTTTTTCCATTTAAAATATTTTACATGAAAAGTGAAATGTAAAACATTTTACGTCGAAACAAATGAAGTGGTAGCATATTCTTTTTAAGTCATTTACAAACCTGGCTAGTTAGCTGGTCCGCCAAGAAAAAGTCGGGAACTGTCACCTACAAAATAAAATTAGAAATTTAGGCGAAAGTCCACCAGAAGTAAGTGTTAAGAGTTTAAAGTCCAATTTGATTCTTGATTTGTTGAAAAGTCACTCAAAGGTCGAGTTAAGTAAAATTTCACTTAATATTGTGCGGGTTCAATGAAATTTCACTTTATATTCATGTATTCCAAGTGAAATTTCATTTAATTTTTTTGTATGGAGGATCTTTCCCCCATCAAGAATCTTAATTGTCCTTAAAAAAATCTTATCATAATGTTATTTTCACTAATTGTCCCTAAATTTCAATTTCTTGAAATTTTTCTTAAGGCTGTAATTCGTTCATAGATTGAGGCTCTATGAACGAAAACACCGAAGAAAATACTTTTTCTTTGTTTGAATGATAACGAATGCAATTAGAAAAATAAAAAAGAAAAGAAATAGGGTGAATTTTTTTTTTTAACTTTGTGATTCACTTCCGTATTATCTTGACTTGATGTTATAGTTACAAAATTATAGGGAAATACAAATACTATAAGCATGTAGTAAAACTATAGGGAAATACTTTGGAAAATAGTTTTTTTTTTTTTCAATTTTTTTTATCCTATGTTTAATATACACACCAAACAAAGCCTTTTCCAAGACAAAGAAAAAGAAAACGATTTTGTTTGTTTGATTAGAAAAGAAAATCAAAGGCAGAATGTATTAACAATATTGGAATTTTATGAGTCATTAATTCATCTATGCTGGAGGGTGTTTGGTAACTGCCTTGCTATGCGAGCCCAATCGAAAAAAAAGCTGCAATTTGCCCTCTCAAAAGACCCGTGTAGAAGGCAATTGTTGATGGGGTACTTACTATATATATAATTTTAAAAATTGCACTTACTATATATATTTTAAAAAATTTCACTTTTGAAAATAACCAACACATTTTTCCATCTTGTTTTCAATTTTTCCTTATATTTTTCATGAACCAAATAGAGCATAAATATTCAACAAGTTTGTTTTTTTTTTTTAATACCTTGTAGAGCGGGGCACAAATACATCGAAAAACACAGACGAGTAAGAAAAAGCGACTTGATCGATATATGATATTGAATGGGCAGATCAAGATGGCAATCACAAGCTGCAAAGAACAAAGCAATATTAGTCTTTTTGTTAGAATATATAAGAGAGAGGGGGAGAGAGTGAGACAATACTATGAATTGTGTATTGAATGGTGTAAATATCATTGCAATAGGTATGCTTTATATAGGCTAAGGGGGAAACCAAGAAAGGAAAGAGAATGTACTAGACTAGTAGTACAACTTGTGTAGTACAATGTATTTGAACTTGTCGAAAAATCAATGTAAATTTTACATTTAAAAATAAAATATCAATTGGTGCAACATTAATCACTAACTGATTCATTTGTTCTTTGAAGATTAAACCAACGAACCATTAATTAGTCGCTTGTCTGGTTAGAGTTCCAGTTGTGATAGCCAAGGGTGTGTTTGAAAATGCCTAAAACATATATGATCAAGTTCAGTCTCACTCACATTTAACTAGTTTTTGTAAAAGTCACGCCTAGGTTGGCACAAGGACTGGACGGTTTTTAAGTTAGATACGAATTCCTATGCGGCCAAGGAGTAACTTTAGAACTATGTTACTCCGATCTTTCATAATGCATGGAATACCCGTGTCAGACGCGACACTCGGATAAGGGTACTTCTCTCTCCGACCCTTTAAAATAGTGTAAAATCTTTGAAAATGGACGAAGTCGATACTGCACCACAGTTTGTACCCGACACCCATACCCTAGTCTGGGTACCATAGCTTCAGAAACACTAGACTAATAAAAAACATGTTCTTTTCTTCACTTCAAAATCGGTTCTCATGTTACCCAAACAGCCTCCCATATGCAAGTGACCACTTATATAAATAAACTTAAACACACACACCCAACAACCCCACCCCCCCACATCTTTCCAAAAAAAAAAAAAAGAGGAAAAATATCTAAGAAGGAGAGAATTTAATGGCTAGCTACTTACTAATACTAATCCAAGAGGCATAAGTTCAGTGACTACGCTGAATTTAAGTGTTTCTGGATCCATTTCCATATCAAGGTTTGCTATCACACTGGCTAAGGCTAGCACTGAGAGACCAAAGCTGATGAGAAGAATTTCTCTATAACCCAACTCAGTTCCTTGCTTGAATCCAAGTAGAAATGTATAATTGACTTTGTATCTCCTCCAGAAGTATATATTTGCAGCATACATCAGCATGTGAAGAATAGCAAATCCAAATAAGCTGTGAAAATGCAATTACATGTAAGGGCGGTAACGTTTCTTGTTTTTATTTTATAGTTTTTTTTAAAAACAGAAACCAGTTTCTGTTATATTTATTAAAAATGAAGAAAAAAAGAAAGAAAACAAAAAACTTGTTTCATAACATTGTTGATTTTTGTAAAAAAAAAATTGAAAACAAACATATCCTGTAACATTTTGAGACCAAATTATAACATTTTGGCACCAAATTATGATATTTAATACAACTAAAACCACTAAATGTATCATAGAACATCATTGTGTATTTACCAAGTTTTCATTGAAGTGTAACAATTGGTATAAATATATATAGATATTCATATATATATATATACACACACACACATATGAGCTGAAAGAATTACTTTGGTTGTAAGCTAGGGCACTAATAGTATGAAGGGGTTGTAGGTTAGCAGCGTGCGTACACCACCTTTTAGTGACAAAAAAGACATTTTTAGCGACAATATTTTTCATCACTAAAAGGATGTCGCGTTATAAGTTAGCATTCCCTTATATGTGGAGAGAAAGCAATTTTGTGAGGGAGAGGCCTATAGTGATTGTCAGGGACTCGGGTGGTCCACGAAGCGTTTACTTTCAATAAGACGGTGATCGCCATTTTCGTTTTTAAAATTTCCAAAATCAACTTTTTCCATTTTCGAATTTGGGTCTAATTGTGAAAACGCTTTTTGTTAGGGAAAAAAAAAACAAAAACAAAAATGTTACTAAACATATTTTCAATTTCGTTTTCTGAAGAAAAATAATAATAATAATAATAATAATAAAATTAATTAATTAATTTAAACAAAAACAGAAAACCGAAATGTTACCAAACAAGCCCAGTTTGCGGTCTTGTATTTTCAGTTTTCAATTTTTCTAAAAAACTGACAATTGAAACACACGTTTGGTTATCCTTTCTGTTTTTTTTCCTTTTCTCAAAGACGTTTCCAATTTTTTGTCTGGATAACGATAACATAGAAAAGTCGTTTCCTAATATTCAAAAATGGGCAACCATGTGACTTACAAATCTCGATTTTGACTCTCCTTCAATGTAAAACGAAAAAGGGCAGCCCAGACTTTGAACTCGACCTGAAGTTAGCCCAAGCCCATCCCCTTTAAGGCCAGACCATTCACCATCCCCTAGGCCTAATAAGTCCAAGCTCATGTGAAACCTCAGTGTAGCCTGGACCATGGAGATAGCTCGAGCTCGGTGGCCCAAGCCGAACCGTGGAGATGGTGTGAGCTCGCACGAGCCCAAAGTCCATTGAAGCAATTATGAAACTACATGCATAGACACAAATTAAATTCTTTAGAAATATTTTACACAAAATAGCCTAACCAGTACGCCGTTATTGGTCCACACGTACAATGTTAGTATACTAATCAAACGTGAATCATTCATAAAATGGAACGGTATGAGAAGTTACTAATTATATATGAAAAGGGTGGCTTAGGTACATACAATGTTGGGATGAATGTCATTGGTCCATGTATTGTACAGATAACCAATGCTTGCATACATGACTAAACGGACCGTACATAAGATTGCTGTATCTATATAAAGAACATCACCCAAATTGTCTCTAAGCCTGTTTGGGAATGGCTAAAACATGTTCAGATTCAGGTTCAAATCAATGCTCACCTTGTAATAGTTCTTATGAAACCAATGTTATATTGATTTGATAAAGTACTAATTCTCAGACCCTTTTTAAACTAGATACGAACTATTATGTACCCAAATAGCAACTACAATTCTTAAAAGCATATACATAAATACAGAATTTGGAACTAATTCTTTTCATACCCAAACTGACTTACCTATAAAGAGGAAACAAACTTTCCATGTACTGCATTCTGCCAACTTCTTCTTGATCAAGAATACCGCGAGCGTGAATGGTCAAACCAAGGGCCACTATGAGAGCTATTGTGCAGCCAACAAAGAAACCTGAATTTTCCAATAAACACATGGGGTGGGGCTATTCCCACCAATTTTTTTTTTTTTTTGTTGCTATTTACACTATTTTTTCTTTGTTTTAATCTAATTATTTACTTTTCTAGAAAATTATACTATTTTGAATATATCCAAAATACCCTTTAAAAGGCAATTAGGGCATAGTACTAGAAAATTTTTACTATGATTTACTCTCCTCTATTGTAGCATCAATTGTTGATTTTTTTTTTAATTTTTATGAATCATTACTTATTTATCTTACTGTGTTGTTTATCTTGTGACACTTTAGCAGGTGGAGACACTTACAATTCTGGAAATGTCAGCAAATTTCTAGTGGAAATCATGATTTTGGTGATACATGCACATTTTGAATGATTTTAATTTCTAGATTTTTTAGGCTATTTTGTTTAGATTATGCGACTTCATTTGTTTGACTTTGGATTTTTTGTTGGTTGGATCCTTAATCAGGTCTTTTGGGGTTAATTTTTTGTTGTTTGTTCTTAATTTTTCTTACTTTTCATTTCTTAAGTTATGCTCTAAATGAGATTGATATGCCCTAAACTACTAATTACTTTCAGAGCAAAAGACATTGATTGGCTTTTAAAGAGCATTTTGGGTATATTCAAAATAGTGTGATTTTCTAAGAAAATAAATGATTTTAGTGTTTATAAACTATTAAAACAAAAAACAAGTGGCGTAAATAGCCAAAAAAATAAAAAAAAAGTGATGGAAATAGCCCCACCCTAAACACATTCAAGAAAGGTTAAACAAGCAGAAAATACCTTCAATGGTAATATATATACATATATATATATAGGCAAACTTTTAAGTGAACAGGGTAGAGTGCACATACTTAGTGAATATTATTTTTTGCCTTAAAAACCGGCAGGTAAGCGGGACACGCAGGTCAACGGGGCGGCACGCTGTTTCTTTTAGACAAAAAAAACAATATTCACTGGGTATGTTCAGTCTAACATGTTCTTAAGAGCCAAGTTGTATATATATAGAGAATCACTATGTACACCTGTGTATTTACTATGTACAACAAATTCCTTTATTCAAATCACTTTTGTTTTAAAAATTCTCACTTTTATCAAATTTAACAGTGTACAAGCAATTCTATATATATATATATATATATATAAAGTTAAGTCCCCCTTTTTTGAACAGAAAAGTCAAGTTGTTTCACTTTAAAGTTTTATCAAAGTAAAAAGTGCAATAAAGTTATTTTACCAAAATAATAATGTTAGGCATAGACACTTTTCTTCGCACTTTTTGATACATTATATTTTAAACGTATTTACATTATGTTGTTTGAATTTTTCACATTTTTCTGTACATTACTTATACAACACAATATATATATATATATTTAAAACTGTATGCCAAAAAAAGTGTGTATACTTGACATTACTCTTACCAAAAAATACTAAAGTAAATTCCGATGACTGAGACTCAGGCCCAAAGAATCAAAGATTACTTTTTCTTTTTTTGTTTGTTAGAGACTGAGACTTATGCTAAGTTGGTTACCATATTGCGCTGCTGTATTATGCCATGGACTATAATTAACATGATAGCTGATTGTAGAAATTTCATAAGGGGCAATAATTTGAAAATTACAATTACCCATAATTTACAACAGGGCGGATCTAGGAGTTCGGTCTAACGGGGGCAAACTTTAAGTACAAACTTTTTACTGACTTCTTCCTATTTGACATTAAATTTTTTTTCTAGGCAATATAACAAAAAGTACCATTGAAGTTTGGTTATTATCTCATTTTACTCCTTGTAATTTTAATTACATAAATTTGATCCTTGAATTCTTTAAATAGAAGTAATATGGTCCAAATGTTACATTCTGTGAAAAAAAAAAAAAATTACGAAAATCACCCTTGTGTTGTGTTACACAATGTACACGGAAAAGCGAGCGGAGATATTGGTGGTGTTCCATTTTTTTGTTTGAAAAGCGTGACCAGGCATAACACGTGAGTGACTTGAGTAATTTTTTCTCACAAAAAGCCACATTTAGACCACATTGCTTCTATTTAAAACTTCAGGGACCAAATTGATATATATGAAATTATAGAGACAAAAATAAGAGAAGACCAAACTTCAAGAGTTTATTTTGTAATTAATCTTTTTTTCCTTTTTAACAATTGGGTTTTGTTAACATGTGCCCTTAGGCATATATTAAGGTTCTAAAAGTAGGAATAAATAAGGGGTACAACGTGAGTTTTAGTATTCGATATGGGGTTCAGTGTTTGTCTCCCTTGTTTATTTTCACTTTTAGAACCTTAACATCTGCCCTAAAAGCATGTATTAACAAAACCTTTAATATTTAACATTGTGAAATCATTACTTTAAACCAATCACAAATAAAGAAACTGAAACTTTCATTGATATCAATTCAGTTTCACACGAGGGGCTGGGAGTGGGAAGAGAGAGATCGAGAAAATGGGGGGCTGAATAGGAGTTATGGCTGTAGCATAATAGGGATAGTATGAGGCTATGAGCTGAGAGAGAGAGAGAGAGAGAGAGAAAGAGAGAGAGAGGGTCTGATTAGGGGGGGCAAAAATGTCCTATAATGGTTTTCACCAAAAGTGAGACATGTTAAGAGTATATATGTATATAGGTGTTTTGAAAAATCTCAGGAGGTCTAAGAGCCTTTACTAAATCCGTCACTGCTTAACAAGAAGGAACTATGGCGGCTGAATATTTTTTCAGACTAATTAGAAATTATTTTACTGTCCTAATTCTAGATTACTTTAATGCCCCTTTTAAGAATGTGTTAATGGACTTTTATTGTCCGAACAAAAGTGAAAACTAAGTTATCCCACTTGCTTTTGGGAATATTTACGGTATGCGTGGGATAGAAGTGTAAGTTTATTTTACGAGGGCAGTACAATAATTTACCTTATGTCATTTTGAAAATTGTTTTGAAATCATCAATTTAATGAGGCGCGCGTTGGCTTTTTTGTTCAATTAAAATGCATATTTTTAGATGTAGAGGAATAGCATATATATATATATACACACGTGTGTGTGCGTGTATATATATATACACGCAGTCAGGCTCTAAAAAGGGCGCCCTCTTTTTATTAAAGAGAGGACTTCTGTTTTGGCCGTTGGATCGTGTTTTCATTAAGGGCAGTTTTGGCATTTCACAGTTTTTAAACACAATCTGACGGCTAAAACAGAGGCCCTCTCTTTAATAAAGAGAGGTAGCCCTCTTTAGAGAATCTTTGTATATACACGTGTGTGTACGCGCACGTCTATATACACTGATTGACACATTGACAATATAAATTAATCTTACCCAAGGAAAATGTTACTTGATGCCTTTCTTTCTTAGTCTTTGGTCTTAAGATACTCATCCCTTTTCGGCGATTTGAATTAGAGAAGTGTTTGATGAATGTCGATTCCACTCTTTCCATAAGCTTTGACACCTATAACCACATGACATATCGATCACCAAATTTAGCCATTTTAACTCAACAATTTTATTTATTTAATTAGGATAAGTAAATGTCTCCTAAAGAAATAGAACACACATTTACAACAATTTAGACACACACATAGATACATAGATGTGTATGTAGCTATTGTTGTGTGTGTATGATTTATAAGGCTAAATAGGAGTGTTTTGGTGAATAAGCTTTTGCCTCGCACTGTCGAGCTTGACTTTAGGCTTGTCCAGACTCAACTTATGTTATAACAGAGACCGCCTAAGCATGCCAAAGCCCGGCCTCTTGTCTGTCCAATCAAGCCCAAGTCCTGCCCAAGCACAATTTCCTATTACACAGAGATGATAATGATATCAAGCTGTGTGTTTGAGCTTGGGCTCGGGTTCGGGCTCGAGCTTAGGCTTAATTTGTCGATTGATGAATCCCTTCAGAGATTTGCATCAAGCCTAATTCGGAATCAAGTCATCTTGTGATTTCTTGTCTATGATAGTCCCAATTTTTTTATAAGCTAGGTTGTCCAACATTGGTCAAAATTCGAGTTTGTCCATGGTCTAGCTCGGGTTATCCCGCCTCGAGTTGGAGTCCTAGTTGTGATGTCCTATAGCTTCAGAATATCAAAATTAACCTCATCAGAGCTGCCAATGTAAGACTCATCCACCATCTCCAAGTAATGTTTTGATGCATTTGTTGAAGTTATCTGCAATAATTATTCAAATAGAGATATATAAGCGAGAAAAGGACATAGTCAAATAACCAACCTCAAGGGAAACACATAGAATGGAAAACAAATGTTTTTGTTCGTTATCTTTTTCCTCTACTAAGAGCATCTCTAATGCTAGAGTCAAATCCATTATCAAAGCTAAAATTTGAGAAGGATTCAAGTTTTCTCAATCAATGAAGTTTTTTTTATCATGATATTGTTGGAATTCTAAGCTATACAATAAATTTGGGTAGTTGGCATATGAGAGATTTCTTTTATTGGTAATAAGGAAGTATATTTATAAGTTTAACTGTTTTTGGTTGATTGATGTATTTGGGAAAACTAAATCTGATGTTTGGGTTTCTTTTATCTTGTAATTTCTATATATAAGTTTTTATCAGCAATGGAATTTCAGAGAGAGTGACTGATACACATCTCTGTTTTGTTTCAAGAGCACAATTTCTCTTGACTTTTTATTTGTTTTCCAGCAGATATTGGGGTATCAAATTGGGCTGTTCGATTGAAATGCTTGATAGGAACTTCTTTCCTTTTTGTTCTTTTGTATATGATCTGAGGCGAAAGCAGGTTTGGTTGCTTCTTGCATTCTAAGTGGAGGTGTTGATGATGATGAATTCACCAGCTTTGGGGTGCTTGTGGCAGTTTTGAATAATATTTCTGGTGCTGATTTTGTTGTCATAATGGGACATGGGTTTCTGGTTTTTTGTTTTTGGTTTGGTGGGTTTGTTGTAAGGCATTTTTTGGTGCTTGCTTTTTTAAGATTCTTGATGGGAATTGTTTTTTTAGGGTGGTTAGAGGATGTTAATAAGACTTAGTGGCATTGTATCCAATGGTGGTGTTCCATCGGCCAAAAAAAAAAAAAAAGCTAACCACTTTCCTTGTGGTCGAATGGCAAGGTCTCTGGGTGTTATACCCAGAGGTCTCAAGTTCGAATCTCAAGGGGGTGGCCACAGGTGATTCACCTTGACTCCTTGGCCTCATGGGATTAATCGAGATGCGCGCAAGCTGGTCTGGACACCCACAGTTACCAATAAAAAAAAAAGCTAAAATTGCACAAAATGTGTGTTCCAATGCAAGGACATTTGTGTTGCGAAAATTTGAGGAAGTCATTTACTTTCTCAAATATAGCAAAGGATTTGGCTTTTGCCAAATTTTGACCATTATGCTTTTTTCCTTGTTTTCGTTCCTAGTACACAATAATAATCAAATGTATAACATCAATTACTTTTGTATAAAAAAATATTCTTTTTTGTTAGTTGTGGTAAAACTAGTATACAAAACACACTGCTTAATGTACTAGATTAATAGTTTTTGTGCCAAAAAATAATATTTTGGATGACTTTTTGCATTGGAGCATAATTGTCAAATTATAAATTTTTGACACTGTAATATTGCTAAAATATAGGTTTGAAAAATACAAAATAACTTTTTGCATTGGAGATGCTCTAAGCCTTAACATTTTCAAAATCTTGCCTTAGTTAAACCAAAATGCACTAAGAGTTTGATTGGGTTCACTGTAAGAATAAGAGATTTTTTATTAAGATTTTTCCAAAAAAAAAAAAAAAAAAAATTCTTACAGATTGTTTCAAAAATTTTTGGCGTTTAGAATCGTAGGATTGCTGTCGACATGGAAATTTAATATTTTTTTTAAAAAAAAAACTTTTATTTACTACTTCTAAATTAATCTTAGTTTTCATATTTTTGAAAAACCTGTAAATAGAAAGTTGCTAGACGGAATCAACTTTTTTAATTAGCTCAAATATTCGAGTACCAAACATGCACCAACTCTTGTTGCTGGATAGACAAATATGAGATTTTGTGAGGGTGCATACCTTATTGTATTTCTTCATGATCTTGGAAAATGCCAATATATTCAAGAACCTGTGTTAATTAATAGTATAAAATAAAATAAAAAAATTGATCAAATAAAGCACTGTCTTGTACAAAAGATAGATTACACTTTACACTCTCATATGTTGCACATAGTTTCACTTTGGTCCACGTTTTTTAAAAACTAACACACAAGTCAATATATATTCGATGCATTTTGTCCAAAAAATTAACAGAAAATGTTAATTTTTGGACAGAATGTAAAGACTGTGTTAATTTTTGGACGGAATGTGAATATTGAACTCAATTGACACTTACACTGAATTTCAAGGATATGTGTGTCACCTTTTAAAACAAATGACCAAAGTGAAGCTAGGGGCAAAAGATGATTTACTCTAAAAATGGCTAATGATCAAAATATATTATTCAAAACCTTCTTTAATTACCTGAAGCTCTTAAGAAGGCAAAGCTTTCGATAGAATTCAATGAGTGCCTGTTTGAGTTGCTCTTCAACTTTCTTTAGATTTTCCTTACTGAAATTCAACTCTGTTTTGTTATGAACATCAAGGAGAAATTTGACAGTAGAACGAGGAGTGTTGTGAGTGTGTCTCATTTTCACTTTGTTAAGTATTTCTAATGGAGCTGGTCTAAGGAGCTTGTGTGTTTCATCTTTATCAGCACCCGATTCGTCCAATGCGCGGTTGCTTGGCCCTTCGTCGTATATTTCATCCTCTTCAGTTGTTCCTGTAAATTTGTATACGCAACAAATTTCAAGTATGAAAAAATTAGCACGGAAGTTATGAAATAAAATATGTGAATAATTTTTTTTTTTTTTTTTTTTTTGCTTGAAGAAATAGGTAAAATCTCTGAAAATTTTGAAATACAAAAAAAATAGTCATATGATTTGATCAACCCTAAAACTTCTGATTATTCTTGAGCGTATTCTTGAAACAAAAATTATTCTTCCAATTTTCTTTAAGTAAAGATCAAAAATGGATTGATAGAAAGTCAAAGGCTTAATCCACAATTAATCATTCCAATAGTGATTAATTAAGCCCATAATTTTCTTGTGATTGGGTCACTCATATTTGTCAAAGCATTTAATTACCCCCATGTGTACCCACTTCTTGCAACCGTTATAGGAAAAAGCTCATACTACTAAAAGTAAGTGTCCGTTTGGTCATCAATTATTTGAGATTTTTGAAATTTTTGAATCTATTTAACTACTCAATTTTTGCAAAAAAAAAAAATTCAAAAATTAGATTTATTTAAAAGAAAAAAATGTTGAAAAAGAGATATTGTTAAAATAACAAATTGAAGCTTTTAAATACTCCATGTTTTTTGCAATTGAATCTCAAAATCTAGTTTGCAAACAGTTTCTTCTAGCTTTTGGAATTCCATGAATATCACTTCTGGACTCCAAAAATTATTGCCAAACAGAACCTAAGGACCTATTTGGCAAGCTTCTCGAATCCAATCGCAAAAATCTACTTTTGTTCGTAAGCTACCTAGCTAAGATAGCTTTTGTGGTCAATTGCACATTTCTTCGATTTAACTCAAATTTTTCTTTTTGCAATTGAATCGCAAAGTTTGGTTTGCCAATCAGTTCCTTGTAACGTTTGGATCTCCATAATCATTTATGAACTCCAAAGTTGTTCCCAAATCGAGGCACCTAATATAGGGGGAGAAAATGTTACTTCAATTAAGAACAACATTGAAACTTCAAATAAATATATGCTCATGTTTACAAACAAAAAAAATAATCTAGATATACATATATATATATATATATAGGGAGATGATCTAAAGTAAATTGGGTTGAGTGAAGATACCCAGTGAACTGGTTCTTTTAAGCTTAAAATCCAGTTCAGCTTAAAAGAACCAGTTCACTAATTATGTTCACTTAACCCAGTTCACTTTATATTATCTCCCTATATATATATATGGGTAATATTTGGGGTTGGAAACAGCCTCTCTGCTTTGCAAGGATAAGGCTGTGTACATCTCACCCTCCCCAGACCCCGCAACGGTGGGAACCTCATGCATTGGGCTGCCCTTTTATGGGTAATATTTGGGGCACAAACATTGTACACAAATAATTACAAACACACTTCATCTCTCTCATGCGTGGTACTGTAGGGTCCACTAAAATTATCGGATCCCACAGTGCCACCCAGAAGAGAGATAGAGTATGTTTGTAAGTGTTTGTGTTCCTAGCATTGTATATATATATATATATATCAACAGTAAAAACACCTACTCTTTGTTCTATTTGAAGAGGGTGAAGAAGCTGATAACGCAGTTGTAGAAGCTGCAACATCTGAAGCAAGACGAGTCATCTCAGCCGTTTGATCAAACCCAACTCTTGGACTTAATTCAACCTTAATCCTAAAAGCTATCAAAGCCTCCATTTGCTTATTCAATACCTCTGCCTCCTTAACAACTTCCTCAACCTTAAACTTGTAAAACTCAACAACCTTATTGAACTCATCATCAAGCTTCTTGAAGTACATCATCTCACACTCACCTCCTTCCTCACCAATCTTGAGAAACATGGTCTCATGTTTTTCTACGTTCACTACAATCACTTCGTTTTCCATATCTATAGTTGTATCTCTAGTTTTTGGGGATGGAGTACTAGTAGTGGGACTAGTGGTGTTGTTTCTTTGTATTAGGCCACTGAAAGATCTATAGAGAGATGGGATTCTTTCTAGACTAAGTGGGGTGGCTTGGGACCTGTTTGTTTGTTTGCGAAATTTGATTTCTCTTAGAAGTGATTTTAGATATCTATAATCCATGTATGCCTCTTTCCATTCTGGCACCACTTGGGATATGAACTCCTTCCCAAACTTCATCTCTCTATCTAAATCTCTCTCTCTATATCTCTCTTTTGTTTCTTTTGCATGCCTTTGTACAAGTTTACAAGTTTGATATATTTATAGCCCACTGAAAGTCTGAAAAGGAGAGATTTTTATAAGTATGGAGGGTGAGTCGGCAATCCTACGGTACTCAGACAATTACAATGGGTATTTTATGTTTGGTTGGACTCATACCTAGGAACTCACGAGTGATGGTAAACAAGTGGTAGTCATACATGATGAACTACAACCAATCACAATGAGCTTATTACGTCAGGTGGGACCCATATTCTGAAACTCATAAATAATAAATCGGAAATGCTAGATGCACAAAAAAATATGCACAACTAAATGCACGACCTGTTTAAAATTGTTGGATTTCGTGCTGAAAAGTCTGTACACACAAAAAGACAAAAAAAAAAAGGAGTGTACAGTTTTTTCAGTACGATATCCAACAATTTTAAGCTGGTTGTGCATTTAGTTGTGCATTTTTATTGTGCATTTAGCATTACTCATAATAAATAACGAAAAAACAATTGGCAGTCCTAAACACCCAAATTTTATATTATCACGTAGACACGTAGTGTTATGTGATACTCTCTAAACATTCAAAATTTCTCTCAAAAAGATTTGAACATTTGTCAAAGTTGAAGTTGAAATTGTCTTCTCTCTCACTGTTTCACTTCTGAAAAATGACCATTTCACCTACCATGATTAAAAAAAAAGATTAAAAAAGAAAAACAAAACCCATGCATGCGCTGTTTATTGTTGGAAGTAACCTTTGATACAATGGGCTTTCCTATCTCTTTGCGTAAGGGTTCCTTTTCTATTGTTAATTCTTACTTTTAACTTTAATTAGGTTGTTGATATTAAGGGTATTATAGTCATTTTATTCGTTTGTATTAAACTGGTGGAGTGAACTGTGTCATACATGCATACTGTCACAATACCCAAAAACAAGAAGAATAATGCTAGATCAACCGAAGCTCACCGAAATTCTCCACCGAATTAATGAGTGGGGATCACAAAAACCCAAAACAAAAGACCCGCCCAAAATGAAATGAAAGCTGGAAGCACTGTTTGTGGTCCCCACCCATTAATTCGGTGGAGAATTTCGGTGAGCTTCGGTTGATCTAGCATTATTCAAACAAGAAAGGTGGATTACATTACATCAAACATTTGGACCTAACTCATTTAAAAGCAAACCTTAAGTGCATGAGGTCCGTTAAATTTAACTAATTAATTAACAAAATTCAAATTCTTTTAAACAATTTTTTTTATGAGAATATGCTTAAATAAAGTATGTCTAAGATCACAAGGTCGAATCATAGGAACAACTGCTCTTCTTGCATAGATAAGACTGCGTACATCAAATTCTCTCCATCTCTTGCAGTGGCGGAAGCCTCTTGCACTGGCTTTGCCTTTCTATCTTACTTTTCTTATTAAATTCACTATTTTAGTTTTCACCTCATTATCTACTTAATAAGATATTTAATGTAATAGTGATACCATTTCATCTATATCATGTTACAAAAATATGTCGCATGGTATTGATGTGTCGGTATGTTTTTAATGATCTTACAGTGGGTTTAAACAATGGTATTTTATACTACTCCATTACATTGTATATTTGCTCTATTAAACACCTTGTAGAAAATCAAAAAAACGTAAGATAATATTGGGACTTCTTGCAGTGATTGTGGCTGTTGCCAATTCAAGATTTTGCCACATTGGTCGCTATCAAAACAGCTATAGTTAGTCAATTACTATACAACATCCTTATTCAGAGCACAGTTTGGGAATGATAAAAAAAAAGGATCTAGTTCAGATCAAGACTTGCTTTAATTTTATTTTTATTTATTATTTTTTTTTTTTAAATCAGCATTGTATTGATTCTTCGTTGAAAAAAAAAATCAGTTCTTAGAATACTCTTACGCTAAACACGTACTACCCAAAACTATTTAGAACTATTTATTCTTTGAACTGCGAAATTGATTCTTGACTTAGCCCAACACCCTCCATATGTACATTTTTTGTACATAATGCCGTCAGTGCTTTGTCGCAATATGACATCTATTGATTTAATTCCCTGTCACTCTTTATAAATAATGACATTGTAATAAATGGAGGAGAGATGGCTATAGTTAGGTGAATACATAGTAGTATTGTCGGTGGACCATAAAGCACACTCAAATTGAATAGTATTTAGAGGTAATTAGATTTCAGTCAATAATATATTAACTTAAAAGTCAATCGTGTGCTTTATTTAAATTGAAAGGAAGTTTATTTTAAGTCTAAAATCACATCAATGTTTACTCAAATCTAAATATTACCATTAAAGTGATTGATATGTCATTTAATCAAGTGATTGAAAAGTCTAAACTGCCCTTACTTTCTCTTTTATACCAAATCCTACCAAAGGGACCACAAAATCTTGATCAACATAAAAAAAAAAAATTAATAATAATAATAATAAGACAACGAAGGGGTGATTGTCGCCATCGCCGAGAACGTTGCATTTGACAATTGAAAGAATCCCTCAAAACTTTAAACTTTCTGGTGAGAGACTTCAATTATTCACTATTTTATACCAAACCCTAACAAAGAGACCCACATGAGGTTAAAATCCTATTTTGTTTCTCTCTCTTTGCATACTGATTGACATCTAAATTTCTCTGGAAGAAAAAGACAACCAGAAAAAGATAAGGTCACAAACTACCCTCCATACTTGCATGTCTCATAGTATGTGTGTGTCTTGTGGTTTAGTGCACAGGGTTCTTTGTCTATGTGTGTAACATATATGTCCTTTACCATATCTTCTTTCTATATACGTCGTATTTTTACCATTGCAAAGTTCAGTCGTTAAGACTAAATGCAAGTTTTTTCAGATGCACCTGACACCCATTTTGGCTTGTTCTCAATGTTTAATATACTTATTCCAGACGTTATGTGAGTTGCACCCGTGTTAAAAATTTATCGGTGAAGTTTAGTTGAAATGCTATTAATGTTTCATAAATTTAATTGTTGAAATTGTGTGTTTTGTTTCAAAACCTGAACATTTCTTACATTTTGTGCTTGATGAACATCAAGTTGTTAGGTTATTGTGTTATAAGTTACACCAATGCTTTAGTTAGTTGCACCCAGGGTTCTACACAATATGTCACACCCGTTCCAGAAAATCATTGATTCAAAATGCACATTTGAGTTTTTGTGAATTATCAATGTTATTTGGTAATTTGTGGGTGAGGTTGACTGTGGGTCAACGGTAAGGTATTAGTGAATACACGGGAACATGGAACTTCATATTGTATTGGCATGGTTAAATGACATTTATATGATTTAGATGTTGATGATGCCAAATTTTGGTTAGAGATAAATAGAGCAGATTAAGGAGAGAGAAAGAGTGAGAGACTGATTTTTTTGTATGTGGTTCGGCCATGTTGAAGGAACCTACGTCCACATGTGTCTGAGCACGTTCACTATACTATAAAAGTCGGGGACCTGTGGTAAACCAACAATAGTTTGGAGCTACCGTAGGTTGGCCGGGCGTGATGATGATTGCTATAGAGGTGCTGTCTAGACGAAAAGTTGATCCCCTTCTAAGGGGGTGAGTGGTCTCTTTTATAGATGCAAGAGACCTACTCGTTCCCGACCATGTGCAACGTTCCCGAGCTGTTTCTCAACCGTTGGAGGATTGCTTTCTTGGGCCAGCAGGGCTTCGATCTGTTGCTGGATTTAATGCTGGATCATCAAGAGCTGTGCGAGGGTCGCGGTGATCTACTCCGGTGTTAGGACCGCCGAGGCCGACGGGATAGCCTAGTCAGCTCGCTGCACAGCCTTCTTACTCTTCTTCAGAGGCATGATAGTCAGTCAAGGGATTTGTTTTTTGGAAAATCTATCATTGTCCCACAGACGGCACCAAGCTGATGATGCTAAATTTTGGTTAGAGATAAATAGAGCAGATTAAGGAGAGAGAGAGAGAGAAAGAGACTGATTTTTTCGTATGTGGTTCGGCCTTGTTAATGAGGAACCTATGTCCACGTGTGTGTCTGAGCACATTCACTATACTGTAAAAAGCCAGGGACCTATGGTGAACCAACAATAGTTTGGAGCTACTGTAGGTCGTCCAGGCATGATGATGATTGCTATAGAGGTGTTGTCTAGACTGAAAAGTTGATCCCCTCCTATGAGGGTGGGTGGTCTCTTTTATAGATGCAAGAGACCTACTCGTACAAGGAAACTAATTAGATTAGGTAATACAATCCAATTAGGATGTGATTGACACAAATCAAGTGGGTTTCCTATTTGAATTAGGAAACAATTTCACTTTCCACTAGTCTTCTAACTTGAGTAGAAACTGTCTGGAATATTCTGGATCATGCCTCAGGGCCTGGGTGAGCTGTCCCGGCAATGCGCCATGCTTGCGCGGTCTTCCCGTCGTGTTGGTCGAGGCTCGGGCGTATACCGCTCAGGAAGTCTCTGGTAGTCTGGACCGCTTGGTTATGTAGTAGAGCCAATTTTGGACGTATCAGATGTTATTTGACTTTCTGGTATTTTGTGAATAGTAACTTTATCTGTGTAGAGTAATTTCTACTAGTTGTGATATTTTCCTAGATTGTTTTGAACACTATGGTGAGAACGTGAGTGATACATGGTATAAAAGGTAGGTAGTATAGAGATTCCACGGAGATTAGTTTTTGGATCCTTATTTTGGACCCAAACGGAACTTAGTCAAAAAATTTATAAATTTTAATTTTCCCTCGTGAAATAATAAAGTAGACGCTTAAGACGTTTTGGGAAATTATTAGAAGTTTTGGAAACTCGTGGGAAGGTAAACATAATTTACTAAAGTTATCCCTATAAATAGATAAGCTTGGATTTCTTTGGCAAGACTTTCTAAAAATATCTAAGGATGAGAGAGAAAGAGGAGAGTTTGTGCCACGAGCTTTGCGACGACGATTGGTGATCTTTCGTTCATCAGTTTTTCTCCAGATTTTAGACTTGGACTCCTCGAGGTAAAAGCTTCATTTTGATATCTCTTAGGCCACGTTTGGATTAAATTTTTTGAAAATCTAATTTTTAGGATTTTGGGGAAAACCCAGTAAAAATTGTAGGAATCACTTGAAATAGGAGATCTGACGTTTAATTGAGCCTCTTATTCATCCTTCAAAGTTTAGAAGAGATCGAACGAGGTATGAAGTCTAGATCTATGAAATATATGGAATTTATATGTTTTGATTATCGACTTTGATATTTTGGATCCGAGCAAAATTTATGTGTTAATTAGGCCCGTTAATTATGCGCGTGAAACTGCGATAAAAGCATGTATAACTGTTTATGTGAGCATGTTCTGTGCCTACTTGGTTCAAAGGGGAGTTTGGTGCAATTTCATCTGGGGGTAAGCTCCTCAAAACTTGAGGATTGTGGTTTTGATTGTGTGGTGTCTGGTATGGAGGAAGGCCCAACCAGGACACGGTACCTGGTATGGAGGAAGGCCCAACCAGTGTACGAGATGCGTGGGAGAGGTGTGTCTTCCACGGCATCGGTTTCATTTACCGGATGAATGTGTGCCGCTCACCCTAGAGACTATTTCTATGTGTTTTAGATGTTTAAACCATGAATTGTCACATAAGTGTACATTTAGAATTGTAT
The DNA here is from genome assembly GCA_033977485.1 of Hydrangea macrophylla. Taxonomy (NCBI): domain Eukaryota; kingdom Viridiplantae; phylum Streptophyta; class Magnoliopsida; order Cornales; family Hydrangeaceae; genus Hydrangea; species Hydrangea macrophylla. The sequence continues at coordinate 8,666,926 of CM066987.1, forward strand.
ACTCAGCATATAGCTGAGTAGTGGAGATTTACTCCATTGCAGGTGAAAAGAAAAGAGGAAAGAAAAAGCATGAGGAGTAAGGTCGAGGAATGCCAGGGAATACGCTTGTTTATACTTTTATTTCTTTCTAACTTGTAATAAGAATTGGAAATTTGTAATATGTCATGGTAGAATCTTGACATGGGTTTGAGATCTTATAATCTATAATAGAACTCCCGTAAATTATGTTTTGATATGTTAAAATAGAGTTGTACTATGTAGAATTGAATTGGAGGAACCTTGGGTCAAATGCTGCAGAATTGGGCAGTTTTGATAAGGATCAGTCGACTGGGTCTCGACACAGTCGACTGGACCCCTGTGTTACAGAGTTATTTCTTTCAGTTTTCGGAGGCTTCAGTCGACTGAAGGGGGTATTGGTCGATTATTTTCTGCACGAAAACATGGCATTCTGCATACATAGTGTCTAGTCGACTAGACAAGGCACCAGTCGACTGAGACATTGAGGCCCCAGTCGACTTTGTCTGGACGTGGCCATTGGGCTTTTATACTTTCTGCTTCTGGTCTTCAGTCGACCGGACCTTCGATCAGTCGACTGGACCTCTGATTTTCCAAATGGATTTTTTTCTGTGAGCATTTCAGTTGGTCAAAACTTTTTATAACTATGATTTTAATGATTCTTGCTTATATTTTCCACTTCTATTCATACTTTAATGGAATTGGATGAGCCTAGGTGGCGTGCCACATGTACTATTTCTGCGCATAACAGGATGGGTCGTGACGCAATAACTCCCAATGTTTCGGTACTTTGCACCTGATCTAGTATGCTATTTTTAGATGGTGCATACTAGTCTTCAATAATGCATAATTTTGTTGCCCGACCAATACGACTTAGGCATTTGTAATTATTAATTGGAATGTGAAAATTAAAATTATTATGCTATTCTCTATTGATGGAATTAGCATGCTTAGAAATTATATACTCACATGCATAGAAGATTGTTATTATTGTAGTAGGATAGTATTGTGGTTCATTTTAAATTGCCATTAAAAATACATATATACATATATATATATATATATCATTAATTCATTGTGGAGTTATTAAATAGGACATTTTAATTAGTAGTGCCCTCCTTTATTATTCCAAGTAAATATGGATTTTTCCATGTTTATCGACTATTTTTCCAATTGCATTTAGGCGTTGTTTTGTTTATGAATTTATTAAGGAAAAAAATAGGGAAATGAAAACAAGAAGACAAACCATTTTATGCTTGTTTTCTTCCATGGTTAAATAACATTAGAATTGAAAGAAAAAAAAAAGAGAAAAAAAAAAATAACCAAAACAAAACAAAACAAAATTTAAGAAAAACTCAAGAAAGAGGAAGGGGGGCTCACTGAATCAACAATTTTTAATCTTATTTTCATTCTATTTCCTTATGCGTTCTCCTTTTCTTATTAATTATCAAACACAGAAAAGTATTTATCTCAGTATTTTCTTTTCTTTTCACTTATGAAATCCATGAACCAAACAAATCCTTAATATTTGAGAGTATTTTTGCCCACCCAAGCCTTCATTGGGTGACATGTGTTCCCTTCCATTTCCACTTTGCCCCTATATTATTAGCATAAGTTCTTAAATGAGACATGTGTCACTCAGTGAAGCCATAGATGAGCAAAAGTGTTCTTTTAATATTTTGCTAGCATGCTGGGTTTTTTTAAACAGTCTAAATGCCTTTTACTTGTTAGAGTTTCTAGAATGGGTATTTCTTTGGGCACAACATTCCCATAACTTTTTGTTCACAGCCTCACTATCTCTCTCTATCTCTCTCTTCATGGGTCTCACAGTGTCAGTGGCCCCCAATGTGCCTACTAGGAGATAGATAGTGAGATTGCAGCAAAAAAATTGTGACAATATTGTGCCCCAAGAATTACTCTTCTAGAATCATGAGTAGTTGGTTGGGGGCAGCCCCTGCCCCTTGGTTTCTTTGCAGCCTCAATGTCAACACCATCCCAAGTTTTGATCCTTTTGGGTAGGGATGTTCACGGTCTGTTTTCAGTCAATTTTTCTTGGTTTTGGCACATGAAAAAACCGGCCAATAGGCTCGGTTTGGTCGGGTTTTGAAGGTGTTTTGATTGGTTCGGTTCAATTCGGTTCGGTTTTCTTCTTGGACTATACGTTTGAAAACCGATCGAATTAGCTCGGTTTATTCGATTCGGTCAGTAGGTTTCGGGGTCGATTTTTTATGAACACCCATACTTTTGGGTCGTCCTTCAGTTTTAGGTTGCAGCAGATTTTCTATAATAATACACATCCTTTTGTCATTTAAAATTTCCTCCACTTCCTACAACATAAAGATTGTAGGATAGCATTGTGTTCAAATTTTAAATGGACAAAAAACCCCATCCACTTCATAAAAAAAAAAAAAAAAAAAAAAAGAGGATAATAAACTAATTTGCATTTTAGTTTTTATAAAATTACTTTATTAGCCCCACATAAGTTAGGTGGCATGGGCATTGTTGTCCAAAAAATGAGTGTATTTTTATTTATTTATATCTATATATATAGTAAGTTAATTAGCGTTTCCATATATATATATAATATGCATTATTTTTTACTATGTGTAATACTATTTTTGTCCATTTTAATGAGATAGCAAAGATTATTCTTGTCTATTTCAAATTTGAACATAAATCTATCTATAAGTAGAATAGTTGCACCATGTGTGTGTGCATATATGTGTATTTGTATGAGCTTGCAATCATTTAGTACGAAAATACTAAATTCAATTTTAAACCGACAAAAAAAGTCATTAATTGTCACCTTATTTAAAACAAAATTAGTTGAGTTATTCTATTAAAGCACTAAAGTAAATTAATTTTAACTAGATCTTTCGTAAACTTAATTTGATGTCCATATTTTGACAAGTTCAAAGACTTAATTTATCATTTAGTACGAAAATACTATATTCAATTTTAAACGGACAAAAATAAAAAGTCATTAATTGTCAACTTATTTAAAACAAGATTAGTTGAGTTATTCTATTACGTACGAAAGCACTAAAGTAAATTAATTTTAACATGATCTTTCGTAAACTTAATTTGATGTCCATATTTTGACAGGGTCAAAGATTTAATTTATAGAATTTTGGTAAAAAATACCTTATATTGAAACATGTGAGTTAAAAAGCCAAATCGTTTTTAATTTTAGTTCAAACTCCTTGGATGGAAAAACCTAACTTAATCAACTCATTGACCAACTTAAATGACTAATAGTAGGACAAAAATGCCCCTGACCCTGTTATACATATCAATTAGAGATAGAATGTTAGAAATAGAGAGTGAAAGGTAGAGATCTGAGACAAACAGAGGGAAGGCGGTGACTCAAGAAGGCAGCGGCCAGTGAAGGTATCGACTGGCGATACAGTGATCAGCGAAGGCGGTGGCTGAGGAGATGGCGGCAAACAATTTTGTAGCCATGAGTGATTCAGTGGTCGGTGACGGTGCGAAGATTTAAATCGTTTATCAGACTTTGTTATTGAGATTTGGTGATCTGATGAAGGATTGTTAAGTTCTTGATGAAAGAGTTTCAGGATTCAGTGTTGTTTTTTTTTTTTTTTTTTTTTTTTTTTTTTACTTTTAGGGTTTTGCGTCATGGTGTAAGGGGTGTTGGATTGACAAGGATGAATGTCCATAAGGTGTTTGCTCAAATTTCTAAATGAGGTGGGTTGATTGTAACATAGATAGTAATTTCAATAGGTTCAATTCTGATGCTATATTTACTCTCTCTCTCTCTCAGACAAGAATCACAAGATTTCTTCATATATGAACTCATGTTATGTGAAATTTCACATAACAACGATTGAAACCAAAGTGGGTATCGTTCCTGGAATTTTTTGGCCGTGGTTTTGATAGTATCACTTAATTTTTTTTATACAAATTTCACATAACCTTTTCTTCAAAATTTCACTTCGACAATGACACTTGTTTGATAGATCTTGTCGAGTATGTTAGAATTGTTTTGAAAAGTTCTCAGAATAATTATGTGAAATTTCAAATAGCTAAGATATGCCAAATGTTCCTACCTTAACCTTCAAATTTCTGAACGAATTGGACAACCTGATTGATATGGGATTTGGGAAAGTAGAGATGATGGTGTGCTCAAGAATCTGCTGCTACAGAAATCTATGTAGAGAAGGGGGGGTTAAGGTCATCTTTAATATTTGTCATCCAAAAAAAAGTTATGCGAAATTTGAACTTATGTGAAATTTCACATAACTTTTTTTTTTCATACCAACAACGGTACTTGTTTGATAGATCTCGTTGAATAGTTTATTAAAATATTATTTTTACAAAAAAATGATTTGTAGATTGTAAGATATGGGTTTTTAAATTTTGGAAGAATCTTTGAAAAGTTAGTTAAGGCAATCTTTCCTGAAAATGAAGAAACGGGTCGTGGGTTCACTGAAAAATGTTGTGTGAAATTTCACTTTTTCTTTTCAGAAATTTCACATAGATAGTTATGTGAATTTTCACATAACTAGTTATGTGAAATTTCACATAACTTTTTTTTTTTCCCACAAATTTCACATATCTAGTTGTGTGAAATTTCACACAACTTTTTTTTTCCAGAATTTTATAGCAATAATGGTACTTGTTTAGTAGATCTCGTCGAATAGATTCTGAAAATATAAATTTTGCAAAAAATTGATTTTTGGATTGAAAGTTATGAATTTTTGAAGTTTGCAAAACTATTTGGGATGTTTGGTGTAAGTGACTGCACATTAGAAATGTTAAATAGCAACTGCACGCGTCTGACATAGTTGGAGGGGTAGTTCTGTCCACAAAATGACTAGATGAAGTCGCATGTTCAAAGAGTAATATTTGGGACACAACCTTCATACAACTTTCATACAACCTCCCCAAAAGATGTGTCTATCTCTCTCCTGTGATGTCACTGGACCCCACAGTGACACAGGAAAGAGATAGACACATCTTTTGGGGAGGTTGTATGAAAGTTGTATGAAGGTTGTGTCCCAAGTATTACCCATTTAAAAATAAGTTAAAAAATTAATAAGTGTGAAAATAATGTCGTCAATGTAACAGTCACGGTAAAAATTTTGACATTTTCAAGCTCTCCACTGACACAATCAATGCCATAGTTTTGACTTTATGGTTGAATTTTAAGCCCTTTTAAAGTACAGAATGTTTAATATTAATTAAAAAGACAATTCCTTGTCTTTGTTCTGAATGTTATGACTACAAGGCAAATACTTTTCAGAGAGATGGAAAAATAGTTTTGCATGACTAAGTACAGAATACCTGAGATTCAAATACTAGACAATGAAAGAATCTGAATTTTAACTTTGATCTTGTCTGGTCTTATAAGAATGTTAGTATTTTTTTGCAATTTAGGGTCTGTTTGAAAATATTTAAAATAGGATCAGGTTTATTTCGAGTCTCACATTTTATACGGTGTTTGTGAGAATTAAGGTTATTTTATTTGATACAGAACTATTTTCAAGAGAGTTATTAGATTATGTAGAAACTTCTGTCCTACAATATGACACTCCCTAAATAATTAAATTTATAAAATCATTTTACATAACCATAGAACCGATTATTTGCCTTTTTTTTTAAATAGCCACTTGATCTACACAAACGACTTATATGCTACATGTGCTTCAGTGAGCGTAACCCCTCTCAACTTTTTAAAATTATTTGGTTACCTTATGTATTTTATATTTTATGTATTTTGTGCCCCCACTAAACTTAGATTTAGCTCATTCTTATAAACTCAAGAATCTCAATTTGGTCCTTAAATCTTTCTTCACTCTTGATGTGTACTGTATGTATTAAAGTTGATGTTCAATAATATTAAGGACAATGTTATTCGCACTCCATTAATTACTAAATGTATTGTATAGACTACGTTGAATACCTAAAAACAGAGAGGTCATAAATGCTATCTAACACGAAACTACCCCTTCTCACTCAATTCTAGATCAACACATTGTCAAAGCCAACAGTGTATTGCGTGAACCATGTGATAAGCCTAAGGGCCTGTTTGGAAATGCCTGAAACAAGTTTATGTTTAGACCCACTCTCACATTTTACTGATTTTATGACAATTAAGTACAAGTTGGTTTGCTAAAGTATTAGTTCTTGGGGTATTTTTAAGTCGAACACTGACCTCTATTCAGCACAAAAACATCTAACTCTATTGTGGGAAGATTTGTTTACCGTGTCATGTCAAAAATTGCCAATCTTTCTCCGAGTATGTTTATATTATTTCCATAATTAAAGTCACAATACATTGTAATTCTCAATTTAGATTGAGAGAAGTGGAAAGAAGAGTAGAGAAATCACACAAAAAAAAAAAAAAATAAAGAAGAGAAGAAAAAGTAATGTTCTCTCTTAACTATTTCAAAAGACAGGAGATCAGAAAAGCAATGAAATAATTTGTTTAGCTTTCTCATAAGTGAAAAGAAGAGAAGATAATGATCATACTTCACTAGTGTTATATATGTTAGATCCGGAGTGTGAATGGGATCTTATGGTAGCCCAATGGGATCATTAGGATCGCCATGGACCAGCTCAATGCTCAGGAAAAGGCTTGGAACACTAAGTTTCAAGATTCTAGCAGAGAGGTTTTTGCCCAGTCGACCAGGAACCTTAGACCGGGTCAACGGCTATATGATGTTGAAACAAATTTCTGGTAGAGGGGTGTTGGACCGATAGACCGAACCCAGTTTGTGGAAAGTCACAACTTTTCATGTTGTAACTTCGAATTTGTTTGAACTGCATCTGTTCTAATGGCTTCTAATTAAACATGTACATACATATATATATACATATTTAATCTATAGGTGTTGGGACACAATGTAGCAACCTGTAATTTTTAATTCCCTAATAATAAATAAAATGTCATTTTTATTTTACTAGTGTGCATTATTTTTAGTTATGGCATTATTTTAATAAATAAATAATAATTGTGGAAACGTTAATAAATACAATACCTTTTATTTTATAAACCTATTACTTAAGACTACGCCCCCTAAGATACCCTACTAATTGGGATAAAAAGCCACTAGAAAATATAATATCACGTCGCCTACATTTTTGCCCCTAATATTTTGTTTGGGACAATCTATAAAGCTAACTGACCAAATCGAACTAATCGGACTGAACCAGTCTACGTAACTAACCAAACGGATTGATTGACGGACATCAATCAGCTGTATAACTTACAGCTGCTAATTGACAGCACTCAAGTGAATTCACATGGCTAAGATAGAGAGAGGTGTGTGCTTGTTTTACACCTCACCTCCAACTTACCTCTTTGGATTGAAACAGTGTATATATACACAACACATTGCAAGCAAAACAATACACACCTATATATTGTTATACATTCCAAGTTCTCAAGCTTCCTTTTCCTTTACTCTTACTCTCTCTCTCTCTCTCTCTCTCTCTCTCTCTCTCTCTCTCTCTCTCTCTCTCGGATACATTACACCATATACACAAGCTCTGAAGTCCCCCTCTCATTCTTGATCTCTCACTCTCCATCCCTCTCAAACACACATACACTAGACCAATATATTTCAGGAAATCACAGCAAGAATGACATCACAGTAGAAGAGGTATTACAGTAGAAGGAAGCTTCAAAAGCCATTGTTGTGGCCAAAGCTCATATTTTGGAATTACGTCTTTTCTTCAGCAGTCTCGTCACGCCAAACCAGTGACCGATGAGTCTCTTGAACCCACTCATAATGTAGCATTAGTCATTACACAGAAGTCGGGGTTATCAAATATAGGTACATACGTATAGACACACACACACACATATATATATGGCTATGGAGCTTCAAAAATGGTGGTCTCACAAACACAATGAAAACGATTTCTCTAAATTAGAAATGAAAGATTACATACCCAGTAGCTTCTGTTTCAAATCTTAGACCTCAATTCATAACGGTTGCAACCTACGGTTAAAACAAATTTTTGGCACCTCTCGGACTTTCATCTATAAGTTGAGCTAAGTTAATAATTGGCAAACAAGACTTATGTATTCATAATCTGCGCGGAAAAATAAAGAGAACAATATAGTATAAGCCCTATTTAAGAATAGTTTGGAAAACCCAGAAAGTTTTCCTGTTCTACAGAAATGGTATGTAGAAGACAAACAAGAGGATCGACCCTTCAAGGATCAATATGAAGATCGATCTTACCAAAGATCGATCCTTTGAAGATTTATATTGTAAGGATCGATCCTTTAAGTAGTTTTTCATAATTTTGTTTCCCCTGCTGTTATAAGTTTTACTAGGTGCTTAACTACTGGTATGTTGGAATATAATGTTAGGGGTCTATCAGTGACAGTTTTGAAAGGATTTATGATCTTGTACTTTCTGCTTTAAATGTTGTACCTTTGGCTTTAAGAGTTATACCTCACTATTTTATAAAGAAAGGGAAAATAGATATGAAAATGGAATTTGGATAAGTCGATCTTAATTCAAAGGAATGAATAGCTCTGATACCATTATGAGAAAATCTAAAAAGGAGAAGTACGAATCGCTCTGATACCTTTACAAGAAAATGTGAAAAGAAAGAATAAATTATACACATTCATAGTCGAGATGGCATGTTTTGAAAAGGGTCGTTTTGGTTATGTCACACCCGTTCCAAAAATTTCATGGTTTAAATTACATAACTTGAGATTTTGTGAAATTATTAATGTTATTAATAATTGAGATGAGTTGATTGTGGGTCAACGGTAAGGTGTTAGTAAGGTCACGGGAACTTGGTAAGCAAGATTGCATTGGCACGGTTAAATAATATTTATGTGATTTAAATGTTATTTAACTTTATGGTATTTTCGTGAATAGTGAATTATACCTGTGTAGTATCATTTCTGGTAATTTTGATATTGTTGTATAGCATTTTGAGAACTGTGGTGAGAACGTGAATGACACATTAAATAAAAGGTAGATTGTGTAGAGATTCTACAGAATTTAGTTTTCGGACATAATTTTGGACCCAAACGAGACTTAGTCGAAAACTTTTTGTAATTTATAATTTTCACTCTTAAAGACATAAAATGGACGTGTGCGATGTTTCATGGTTTAGTTAGAAGTTTGAGAAACTCGTGGGGAGGTAAACGCGATTCCCAAAGAGTTTGCCTATAAATAGATGAGGGTAAGTTGTCATTTCTCACAAAACTCATATAATATCTTGAGAGAGGAGAGAGAAAAGGGAATTTGATCCTACGGGCTTTGCGACAATGATCAGCGACCTTTCGTCCGTTAGATTTTCTCCAAATTTGAGAGTTGAACTCGTGGAGGTAAGATCTACATTTTGATACCACTTAGGCCATGTTTGGCAAACTTTTGTAACAATCTAATTTCTAGACTTTTGGGGAAAACCCAGTAAAACTTGTAAGAATCACCTCAAATTCGAGATCCGACGATTAATCTGCCCTCTAGTCGATCCTTCAAAGTTTGGAGGAAATCACACGAGGTATGAAGTTCTAACTTGTGAAATATAGGGAACCACATGTTTTAAATTTCGATGACAAAATTGTGAACTGGCAAAATCCATGTGTTAATCTTAGGCCCGTTAATTATGCACGCGATTAAATGTGAAAAGCATATTTACTTTTACGCGAGCACGTTGAGTTGTCTATGTGGGTCAAAGGGGAGTCTTATACAAATTCATGCCGGAATAAACTTTTTGATGCTTAAGAATTTAGTAGCGACGACTACTGTGCATGGTTGATAGACTTGGACTTGCCATGGCACTTGGGGATGCAATGGTTGATAGACTTAGACTTGTCATTGGCATCGCGGTTTAAGACTTGGACTTGTCGCTACCGGATGAATGCGTATCTTTCTCCCTAGAGACTATTTGTTATGAATTATGAGATTCAGGCCTATTTTATTAGAATTGATGAAGGATTACGACCTTTCGATTGAGTATCACCTGGGAAAGGCTAATGTAGTAGCCGATGCATTAAGCCGGAAGACGCCCAGGGACTTAGCCGACGAACTAACTTAACAAAAAGAATTGGTAAAAGAAATGAAACGTTTGGAATTAGATGTAATTACAGAGACTAGTAATGGTTTAATGATAGCGATCATAGCACACCCAGATATTATTGATGAGATCAGAAGGGAACAGTTTAACGATGTCTACTTGTGCAAAATGAGAGACAAGATACCTTTGGGGAGACAACCTAGGTTTGTGTTGGAACACGGAACTTTGAAACTTGCAAATCGATTATGCATACCAAATGTGAAAGACTTGAAAGAGAGGATTCTAGAAGAAACACATAGTACTCGATATTCAGTGCACCCGAGAAGTAATAAAATGTACAAAAACTTGAGAGAAAACTTCTGGTGGAAGGGTATGAAGCGTGAAGTCGCTAAGTTTGTATCTGAATGTTCAGCATGTCAATAGGTCAAAGCAGGGAGACAAGTACCCTGTGGGGTTATTACAACCATTACCTGTGTCATAATGGAAATGGGATAAGATTACGATGGACTTTGTTTCTAGATTTCCACGATCGTTCAACAAGAATGATAAGATTTAGGTGATAGTTGACGGATTAACAAAGTCAACGCATTTTCTACCGATCAAGATGACTAAGCCTGCCATGTTAGCGGAGTTGTATGTGAAAGAGATTGTAAGACTACACGGGATTCCAGCAGTGATTATATCGGATCGTGATAGTAGTTTTACATTGAGGTTTTGGAGAAGTTTGCAAAATGCTATGGGTACGAAGTTGAGTTCCAGTACTGCATTTCATCCTCAGATCAACGGACAGTCAGAGCGAATGATTCAGACGTTAGAGGATATGCTTAGACTTTGTGTATTAGACTTTGGGAATGACTAGGAGAAGCACTTGTCGTTGATTGAATTTGCATATAACAATGGATTTCAGTCAAGTATTGGAATGGCACCGTATGAAGCTTTGTATGGCCATAAGTGTCGATCATTGGTTTGTTGGGCCGAGGTTGGAGAAAGAAAGTTGTTAGGACCTGAGTTGATACAGATCCTAGAGAGAGTAGGACCGATGGCTTATCGATTAGCTCTTTCGTCCGAATTGGAGCATGTGCATAATGTATTTCATGTATCGATGTTGAGACGTTGTATGACAGATACGAGTAAGATCATTGTACCTAAGCCATTACAGATTCAGAAAGACTTGACTTATGTGGAACAACCTATGGAGATTCTAGATCGAAAAGAGCAAGTCTTGAGGACTAAGACAATTCCAATGGTGAAAATATTGTGGCGTAGTCACACGGTTGAAGAGGCTACATGGGAACATGAGGAAGACGTGAAAAACGAGTATCCTTACCTGTTCGACGTATGAGGTATAAGTTTGGGGACAAACTTCCTTTTTGAAGGGGAGAGTTGTCACACCCGTTCCAAAAATTTCATGGTTTAAATTACATAACTTGAGATTTTGTGAAATTATTAATGCTATTAATAATTGAGATGAGTTAACTGTGGGTCAACGGTATGGTGTCAGTAAGGACATGGGAATTTGCTAAGCAAGATTGCATTGGCACGGTTAAATGGCATTTATGTAATTTAAATGTTATTTGACTTTATGGTATTTTTGTGAATAGTGAATTATACCTGTGTAGTATCATTTATGGTAATTTTGATATTGTTGTATAGCATTTTGAAAACTGTGGTGAGAACATGAGTGACACGTTAAATAAAAGCTAGATTGTGTAGACATTCCACAGAATTTAGTTTTCAGACGTAATTTTGGACCCAAACGAGACTTAGTCGAAAACTTTTTGTAATTTATAATTTTCACTCGTAAAGACATAAAATGGACGTGTGCGGCGTTTCATGGATTAATTAGAAGTTTGAGAAACTCGGGGGGAGGTAAACGCAATTCCCAAAGAGTTTGCCTATAAATAGATGAGGGTAAGTTGTCATTTCTCACAAAACTCATATGATATCTTGAGAGATGAGAGAGAAAAGGGGATTTGATCCTACGGGCTTTGCGACGACGATCGGCAACCTTTCGTCCGTCAGATTTTCTCCAAATTTGAGATTTGAACTTGTGGAGGTAAGATCTACATTTTGATACCACTTAGGTCATGTTTGGAAAACTTTTGTAAAAATTGAATTTCTAGACTTTTGGGGAAAACTCAGTAAAACTTGTAGGAATCACCTCAAATTCGAGATCTGACGATTAGTCGGCCCTCTAGTCGATCCTTCAAAGTTTGGAGGAAATCACACGAGGTATGAAGTTCTAACTTGTGAAACATAGGGAACCACATGTTTTAAATTTCGACGATGAAATTGTGATCCGGGCAAAATCCATGTGTTAACCTTAGGCCCGTTAATTATGCAAGCGATTAAATGTGAAAATAATGTTTACTTTTACGCGAGCACGTTGAGTTGTCGATGTGGGTCAAAGGGGAGTCTTATACCAATTCATGCCGGAATAAGCTTCTCGATGTTTGAGAATTTAGTAGCGACGGCTACTGTGCATGGTTGATAGACTTGGACTTGCTATTGGCATCGTGGTTTAAGACTTGGACTTGCCGCTACCGGATGAATGCATATCTTTCTCCCTAGAGACTATTTGTTATGAATTATGAGATTAAGGCATGTTTTATCGTATATTGCATATGTTAGAACTTGTGCACTCAGCATATAGTTGTGCAGTAGAGATTTACTCCATTGCAGGTAAGAAGAAAGACAAGAAGAAGCGTGAGGAGTAAGGCCATTGAGGAACGTCGGGGAAACACCTTGTTTATATTTTTGTTCCTTTTTCCTAAACTTGTATAAGGATTTGGGAAATTATAAAATGTTGTAATAGAACCTTGGGAGTTAGTTAGTAGTACTGTATTTTGTATTCGAATATCCATAATGATGTTTTAAATCGCTAATGTATAATTATGGTTGTATTGGTGTTTGTTTTGGGAAGCATGAGTTGTAATATTTCACAACAGGGCTGCCCAGCAGGGGACCAGTCGACTGGACCCTATATTAGTCGACTGGATCATGTGTGGTTTTAGACACTGAAAGTGAATAGTGGTAGATCAGGCGACTCGGTCGCTTTTCAGTCGACTGGACTACTATACCATTTTGGGTTCTGCTTTTTAATTGTGGCAAAACCAGTCGACTAAACCATGTTTCAGTCGACTGGACTTGGGACGAAAATGTTGACTTTGATTCTGCTTAAGGCACAGTCGACTGGACGGAGTCAATTGACTGAAAATTTTAGGCCCCAGTCTACTAGACCCCAGTCACAGTCGATTGGACGGGCTGGAGTCTATTTTAAACCTTCTTCTTTTGGTCTTCAGTCGACCGGATCCCCGATCCAGTCGACTGGACCTTAGTTTTCAAAACTAAATTGTTTTTCCAGGTTTTTCCAATGGACAAAACTTTTTATAACTCTGATTTTAATGGATTTCACTTATTATTTTCCGCTGCTAAGTTACTTTAAGGGAACTGGATAAGCCTTGATGGCGTGCCACGTGTCCTATTTTTACATGTAGTGGGATGGGTCATGACAGGTCAGCACATATGTTTGTGAGAAATGAGAAAAGAGATGTAGTTGTGAAAAATTATGAAAATAAATATCTGTATTGATCGGCTTTTATGGGCATTGATTCTATCTTAGTCAAACAGAGTTTGGCAGCTTTTATGTGCGATGATGGTATATCAAACAGGATAACTAGGCTAATATAACCTTGAATATCTGGATGGGTTTTACCTATGCCTCATCAGTCCGGTAATCCTATCGAGCAGCTTTTATGAGTGGTGATGTTCTAAATTAACAGCATTGTGCCGAATGGTTCTGGTAAACCAAATGAATTGAGAGATTGTGGTCGAGATAAAAGAGTCAATTAGAAGTGATGATTTTATTGTTCATACACGGTCTGAAATATTCATTACTTAAACTATTCAGTAATTGTTATTATACAATGACTGGAATAATGGATTAACTGTACTCTAAAGTACTAAATGATATTAAAATGGTTAATGTACTTTTATATAAATTGCATGTGTTATTCATTATGCTCACTTGATTTGCATTAGTTGATGACTTTATTTTGTCCTGGACATCCAAAATGTTTTGGAGATGACTATTCAGGGCAGTACGATTATGCCAACTACAAAAATCCTACAAAGAAAGTCTCTATGCTTTAATTTATTAAAGTTATAATAAGATACTTTATTTGAATAAGGCGGTTTGTGCCTTAAAGATATTTGATTTTAAGACAATGTAATATTACCTGGGTTTTATTTAAATGTAATGGCTATTATCTTCTATATTGCTTTATATACTCTGTTTACTGGTACATGCCAAGCTAAGTACAGGACAAGCTATCCATCACCTGTCATGACCTACAGGTCCAAAACGGAAGTGAAATTTTTTTCTTATTTTGCTACATTGAGGCGTGACACACAACCCTTTGTGTAGAGAAGCATCTCTTACCCAATAGACACCTCTATATATAGTTTCGAGTTAGTTATTTTTTAAATAACTTTTGTTCCAAATTTTAGATCTTCTTCTTCCCCATTCTAGAGTCTTTGAGAGCTATTCATATACATATATTCTGCCGAATATAATAGGGATTGTTGCCTCTATTATATTAGATTGTAGTATCCTCAAGAATGATACATCCTAGTCCACAAGCAACCAAGTGTGGGACGTAAATTCATCTTTTGGACAACGCTTTGCATGCTCGATCTTAGTCACTATTTTATTATGTTTCTCATTCATATTTTCCGACAATCGAAAAATAAATTTAATATTTGTTGATAATATGGCCGGAAAAACAACCATTATCAAGAATACTCATGCTGAGAAGCCTGAAAAGTGTAAGGGCAAAGATTTCAAGAGGTGGAAAATGAAAATGATGTTCTATCTCACTACTCTCAACCTTTCTCATATTCTACGAGAAACCAAACTAGTGGTTCCAACTGAAAATCCTACCAAAGAAGCCGAACCCGCATTGGAAGTAT
Source organism: Hydrangea macrophylla (assembly GCA_033977485.1). Classification (NCBI taxonomy): domain Eukaryota; kingdom Viridiplantae; phylum Streptophyta; class Magnoliopsida; order Cornales; family Hydrangeaceae; genus Hydrangea; species Hydrangea macrophylla. Next base: position 8,681,926 of record CM066987.1, read on the forward strand.
GGAATCATTCTGATTTCCTATGTAGAAATTACATTCTCAATGATTTGGAGGATGTTTTCTACAATGTTTGCTCAACCTTTACAAGTGCAAAGGAATTTTGGGAGTCTCTAGAAAAGTAGTACAAAACCGAGGATACGGGGACTAAGAAGTTCATTATTGGAAGATTTCTAAATTTCAAGATGGTGGATTATATTCTCGTAGTGAAGCAATTAGAGGAGATGCAAGTCATCATCAACCAAATACATGTGGAAGGAATGACAATTAGTGAGCCATCCCAAGTGGCATCAATCATTGAGAAGTTACCACCATTATGGAAAGAATTCAAGAGTTATCTCAAGCACAATCACAAGGAGTTATCAATAGAAGATCTTGTGGTGCACCTAAGGATTAGGGAAGACAACAGAAAAGAGACAAGAATGGGAAACAAGGATCTATAGAATTGAAAGCCAATCTCGTTGAAGGTGAGTCTTCAAAAACTAAGTATAAATCAAATTCTAAGGAAGGCAAGAGAAAGTCTACATACAAAGGGTCTAAGGACCACAATTCCATGAGGATTAAAGGGGATTGTTAGGTATGTGGAATACCCGAACATCATGCAAGTGAGTGTCGAAACAAGAAGAAGGTATCTAATGGAGGGAACAAGAAGCCCAATCAGGCAAATATGATGGATACCGACGATCTTATGGCAGTGGCCATGAAAACTTATGTTGTGACCGACTCTAAGGGTTAGTGGATAGACACCGGGGCCACTAAACACATTTGTGGAGATAGAAACATATTTTCTACATATACAAAGGCAGATAGTGGTGGCTATTAGGAAACTGTGTTCCCAGAATCCATTGACAACGCATACAAATTGGTACTGCAAAAAAATTATGTGAAAGTTATAATAACCCTACAAGGGCAGAACTAGGGTTACCTTGAACTGCAAAAAAAGGATTACTGTAGTAGATGAATAGAGAACACGGGCTTGATAACAGCTCACAATCTTCTACCGTATTCCTCTGCTGCTAGAATCTCAAACTTAGTGTGGAAATTCCTTGTCGAAAAGTTTCTCAAAGACTGGGGTCGATTCATCTGTCGTTGCTGTACTGGATAGACGTCCTTCTCCAAACCCACCACGAGTCTAACTAATCCTTCAAACGATTGGTTAAGGTACCCAATCATCATGTGTTGCAGGTGGGGATTCAATCCCTAGTGAAACCTCTTTACCTTTTTCTGCGGGTGACGATCATGTGTTGAGCGAATCTAGACAATCGCTCGAACTGGGTGGTATATTCTCTCATAGTCCAGCTTCCTTAGACTAGGCTAAGAAAGTTCTTCTCTTATTGATCCTTCTCATCTTCCGAAAATACTTCTCCAAAAATCTTCCTTTGAACGTCTCCCAAGGCAACACCTGTTCATCCCGATTGTGGCTCGTTTAGCTTCCCACCAATCCACAGCGGTATAGGTGAGTTAAAATGTAGCAAGCTGATGCATCTCCTGCTGTTGCATTCCAAGGCTTCGAATATGAGTTCCATCTCCCTCATCCATTGTTTCGCTTTCTATGGCTCGGTTAAACCATCAAACTTCTCCAGGCGCAGATTACGGAAACGTTCAAGCAATTTATCTCCAGTCTATCTCAGCAAAAATGGTGTAACAGGGGATTGGATAGGTCGTTGATTAGTGGCATGATTATAAGTGCCACCTACATGCTCCATTCTCTGCATAAATGCCTCAAAGACACCGCAGGGGTTCATGCCCTCAAGAATAGGTGCTCCTAATCATGGTGATTTCCTTTTAGGTCCAACCATAGTGATCTCGTGTAGAGTATACCTACAAGAGACCTATTGATTAGCTTACAATCTTCTCGGAGAAACGAAATCAAGATAGAGCGAAAAACAGTAAGAACTAAGAGTTCTACTAATCAGCATAAATCAACTCAATCATATCACCCATATATCAAAAGTACTACTTGTATGTATATATATATATCAAAAGATGTACCATATAGTACACACTAGTCAAACTGTGTACCACATAGGACATAAGCTATTACACTACTAAGATTAGCTATATACAATGTGGTCATCATCTATACAAAGCTATGGTCAAATAGCTATCTCCCAAGCTCCCAAAAATCATGTGGACAACATGTCCTGATAACCAAACCAAACCAAAATCTAACAAAATCTAACCCATAGATCCTGACTCAAAAATCGTCAGCATATCCTCTAAAACAATGTCCTTCTCCTCAAGGAGATCATCCTCAACTGGTGCGATAAGATCTCTGACTACTACTCTGATATCCCAATCCTCAACCATCTTTGCATTAGTGTCCTCTTCTATGTTTGCCATCATCGCCTGATAGGCAACGTCAACGGCTACTATAGAAAATCCATCAGCTATGTCCATAGCCCCAGTTAATGCAGCCTCTCCCATAATAAATCCAATTGTCTGACCGGCCATCTCAGCTACCCATCCAACTGATATATTGGTCAGGGCTGCCATATGTAATATAGGTCCGGTTGGCAACTCAAGCATAGTGGATATCTCTAGCACAACTACCTCTTCCTCCTCAGGAACACCCTCCTCTTCTATCTCCATAATCGTATCTCCCTCTACCACTGCGATATCCTCTCCAACTGCGATATCTACCTCTATGGCCTCGAGGTCCTTTGGATCCTCTACTGGGTCCTCTGGCTCAAGCTCTGGCTCCTCATCGGGAACGTACTCTGGCTCCTCTGAGTCATCCTCTGGCTCATCATCATCGTCATCGACATCGTCGTCATCTGTAAGCTCTTCCTCTACTAGGTCCTCATCCTCTGGCTCTGGGTCCTTTATTAGATCCTTATCCCCCTGTATCAACTCAGGCTCTAGCACTGGTACATCGGGTACCAGTGATGGTGGGGCTGCTTGTATAGATGCAACTGCAGGCTCAAGTGGAACAGGCCCTATTCGAATAGCTCGTAACTCAACTGCGTCCATCTCTAACTTACTTTGGATCAATCGAGCCATCTCCTGGTATATAGCTGCTCGGGTCATGGCATAGTGATGCACATTAATGCGTATCTCTGTCGTGTGTGTCACTCCCACAACATAGAGAGAAGTCCATATCCTCTCCTCTAAATATTGATAAGCTGTCTAGCGAATGTGGCTATGGTATATCTTCAGAATGGCTCGCTCCACTGTGTCATCTTGGATCACATATCCCCAAATGAATCATCCACAAACATATAGAATTCATGTTAACTTGCAAAAGAAACTATTTATCATCAAAAGGACGAACTTATCTTAAACTCATATCTCATTTCAGGGAATCTTAAATGCTAGGACCATATGGTGTGGGACAATATGTGAACGAACGTATCAAATCTAAGGATTTGATACCAAAAATCATGTCATGCCCCAGAGTAGCAAAAATAATAATAAATAAATTTCCTTTTTAGGTCCATAGGTAATGATGGGTGAATGTCACTAATTTGTCCACGCCACATAGTACTAGTCAACTAGAAGCAACAAGAATAGTAATAATACTAAACTGAGTATATTACAAAAGTTCTAGTTATTACAACATCATTAGAGTGCACTACAAGAAATATAAAAGATCTGAAAGCAACAAATGCGCAAGTACCAATTATTAGAAAGTTACAACATAAGCTAATATCCGTCTTCATATCCTTAGCTGGTGTAGACATAGTCGTCAGCGTAATAGTCTTCCCCGGTATAGCCATCATTGATGGGGCCACTCTCTGTATATTCCCCCTCTGGATAGTAGCCTTCGTCCTAAACTCTGTCACCTGTAGCAATAGGGACAGGGTTGTCTGGAGGGGGAATGTCCAGGCATAAACACCGTTAGCTTACTTCAGCTGAGTGAATATTAACTCCCACAATATCATAGGTATAAAGTATTACCAGTTATGCACGATATATAGTAGTGATACTAATAATATCTTTCTCCTTTTATTCCAACCACATTACCCGATTCTTAACGTCTACAAACCCTAACACAAAATGCACTGACCTCGACTGACTATCGTAACTAATTATATTATCACAACATATCAGTGCTCTAGTTCACCGCTTTTAAGAACTCTTACTTTTCACCGCTTTTAAGAACTCTTGCGAGCACCATATCTCGTTCTAACGTAACTACCATTCTACGGACACACCAATATTCTTGTTCACCGATTTTCGCTTTTATGAATGCTTGTGAGTATCGTCCGGCCAAAATCAATATGTATTGATACTCTTGTTCACCACATTAAAGTTGTCACGACCCATCCTGCTAACGTGCAGATATAGGACACGTGGCACGTCATCAAGGCTTATCCAATTCATGAAATAACCATGTGCAGCAAAAAAGACTTTAAAACAACCTTGAGTGTTATAAAACTTTAGGAAACATTACCCTCTGAGTTGTAAAATTTGTATAAAATTGAAAACTCAATTAAATTTTGAAACGAATGATTTCATGTTGAAAAGGGTCCCAAAGGTACACTAAGAACCAATCAAAACCTTTTGAAAATTTTCGGAAGGTATAGAAAAAAGATTCTGGCAGGGGGCATTTCGACCGGTCGAATGACCCCCTTCGACCGATCGAATGACCCTTTAGCAGAATCCTGCACAAGCTAAAAAAATTTGCCTAAGGCATCACCCAACCTTACTCCTTTCATTCCTCTAAACAAGTTTACCTTATTATAGACTTCACAAGCTACAACAAGTTATCAAAACCAAAGTTTAGACTTAGTAATCCATGATCATAAACAAAAGCAGAACAAGCTAGGGCTTGTTTGGCGCAATCCATAAATGTAACACCCGCTCCAGCAATTAACCGTTAAACGTGATTTAGAATGCATTAGCATAATTAATTGGTGTTTATTAACACATGTTTAAGTGAGTTTTAACTCACTAGTTGATTGTGGGTGTCCAAATTAGGGACCCAATGTTGGCCAATGTGGCAGTCCCAAATTGGGACATGAGTTGGAAAAGTTCCATTGTGATGGGAGAAAGATGGTAGAATCACCCTTATGTGCTTAAATGTTTGTTAAGGCATTTGTGAGATATTTATATGTTGTTTAGAATATATTGTTTATTATTAGAGACCATTTGTGTGGTCATTTGGGAATACCTTGGTGAGGACGAAATGAACATGTTATATAATTAGTAGGCTAATTAGAAACTTCATAAAATTATGTGGGACCACTTATGGGACCCATGCGAAACATAGACAAATACCTACTTAAGTTTGGAGGACTAAATAGTTAGTCATAAAACTAGTTAGGGGTGAAATTGCAAATAACCAGAAAATTGGTGGGTTTTATAATAAAAAGATAAAACCATATATGAGCTGGGAATTAAGAGGAGATCCATATCTCTTCTTCTTCAATTTTCAGTCGGTTAGAGAGGAAAGGAGACGGGGGTTTCACCGGAGCTTATCGACGCCGTTCGACGCGCCGTTCGACTACCAATTTCAATTCCGAGACCGGATTTGGACTCGTAGAGGTGAGTTCTACGTTTTGGTACTGATTTTATTGAGTATAATCGTCGTAATTTTTGAGACCCAATTCAGAGCGGTAATCCGTAGTTTGCTGAATTCATGTAGGATTTTAACCCGGAGTAGATTTGGGCTTCAATTTCACAACTAGGAACGAATTGCTAAGAGGTGAGTGGTTTCAATCTTGTTTTTGGATGAGATTTGTGTTTGTGTTCATCTGGGTGTAAATTACATGCCTAATTAGCTTAATTACATATGCTTAGCTATGATTTTGTGAAAAGCATGGTGATATGTTTATGTGAGCATGTTTAGTTGCCTATTTGGGTCAAAGGAAAGCTCGTATGAGTCTGCCATGAGATTGTTATGTGGTGACGACCACTTGTTGCCGACAATGGCATTAGACCGCACGTGGGTGTCGTGGGTCGTTGGCTTATGCCGTGGACTGTTGGGGGAGTCGTGGACTTGCGGGTAGTGGCGGAGGAAATATTTGCTTATCCGGAGATCAATTTACTTGTTGAGTTGAATATAAACATGATATGTCATCCGTGTGCTTGATTAATATCTCTCACTAAACATATAGCTTAAATATTGTAGTGGTTATTGAATAACCATTGTAGGTGAGCACGATGGCGAGAATTCGGGGAGATGAGCTTGGGGTTCGTGGAGTCGAGGAAGCTTGTTAATGTTGTAGTTTCATGTATATAGTTGTTTTTGAGCTAAACTTATAGATTTGGTGCAAAACTTATGGGTTGTAATAGTTAACTTGAGTTTATGTTAAAACTTGGAGAGATATGTTAGTTTTGGTTTAATCGCTCCAAGACTTGTGTAAATATTGTACGTGAAGCTTAGAATGTTGTTGGTATCTTCCATGCCTTGATAATGTAGTTTTGGGCATGTTTGAATGAAATTTTGGTTTTAAAACATGTTTTGGTTGATCATAGTAGTATTGGGAGTATTTGGGAGAGATTTGGGGAATATGTGAGAGAAATTGCATTTCATATCTTGTTTATTGTATATGAACATGTTAGAGTCCCTTGGGAATGTTTTGAAATGGTTTAGAAATGATTTTGAAATGTTTTTGTAAGTGTCCAAGAGGTTTGGTTTGATGTTGGTGATGTTTGGGCATGTTTAGTAGAGGTTTTGACAGCAAAATTGACTTCTACAGAGCCCGGATCGATCCGGGTTAAAGAAGGGATCGATCCGGCCTTTTTCGGGGGCATTCTGCATGAAAAATCCTTAAATGGATCGATCTGGCATTTTAGAGCGGATCGATCCGCTCATAATTTTTGCTGCACTGTCGACCGTTACGGAAACGGACATAACTCTTTCTAGAAAACTTGGCTTCGCGCATCGTTTTTTGCGTTGGAATCGGGACTCAAAAACCTATATTTTGGTATAAAATTTTATATACCTTATTAATGACCATTTTTCCCTTGGGCTTGTTTTGTCTAACTTAAAGGTTGATTTGAGCGTGTTTTTCCTCCTTTTCACTTGTAACTTGATGTTTGAAGGCCTTGGTGGCGTGCCACGTGTCTTGGGTTCACATGTGTGGATTTGGGGCATGACATTTAGTGGTATCAGAGCAATAAGCTTAGAAACTTTGGGACGAGAGACGACGACTTGAGCATAACGTGCAGATATTGATCACGTAGATGCATTACATGTATGCATATGATTATTGATGCTATATTATGATTGCTTAATCATTTATATTATATGAAATATGGCATAGCATGCATAGTATTTATGCATAATTGCCTGGCAGGCAAGACTTTGGGGAAATGGACCAAAACCGAGAACTTGATGCAAGAATGGATCGTTTAGTGGACTTGGTAACTAATTTCGTTGGTGCCGTTGGTGACCGAGTGCCACCAGTAAATGAAAGGTATGTGAATCTGAATCCTGAACCAAGGGTGGACCGTGTTACGATTGAGCAATTCTATAAGAGGAAACCGACTACGTTTGATGGGGGTCCAGAACCAATGACAGCTATTCATTGGGTATCGGATATGGAGCGAATATTCCGTGCTATAGAATGTACCGAAGAGCAAAAGATTACGTTTTCCATTGATACTCTGAAAGAAGGTGCTCAGAATTGGTGGGTGGGTTTACTTGATCAAGGTAGGCCGACCACTTGGGATAAGTTTGTTGAAGAATTCTATAAGCGATATTTTCCTCGAGCAGCTAAAGCACAAATTAAAGCGTTGGGAATTCATGAATCTCCAACAGGGTGATATGATGGTGAATGAATACATCTCCAAGTACAGTAAATTGCTGCGATTTGCAAAGGATACAGTGATAACCGAGGAAGACAAAGCTCGAAAGTTTGAAGAAGGGTTGAGGGATAACATCCAATGTAGAGTGGATACTCATGAATTTGGAACTGTGGCTCAAGTTCAGAATGTAGCTCTCATAGCCGAACGAGATATTAACAAATACAAGCAGGGCCAACAAGGAAAGCGACAAAGTGAAGATAAAGGGAAGGGGCAAGGCTTCTTCAAGAAACCATTTTCACGAGGGCTTGGATCAGGTTCAGGTAGTCAAGGTGGAAGTTCATTTTCTGAGGGGGCTCGACCGTTGTGTCCTACGTGTAATCGACGACATGGGGGAGTTTGTTATTTGCTCAGCACGTGCAACATTTGTAAGCAAGTAGGGCACATATCCAAGAATTGTCCACAAGCTAGATCACGACCACTGAGTTCTGTGAGCTCAATTCCGGATATGAGGGGTAAATGCTTTGATTGTGGGTAGCCGGGACATTTTTCCAAGGATTGTCCAAAGAAGCGACAACAAGGGGCAAGTTCTATGGCGTCCAGTGGAGCAAGATCAGGACCACTCAGTGATAAAGGAAAAGGTGTGGAGCAGAGACAAGGGAAATCTTTTCAACTTGCACCGGGAAATGTGTCAGCTACCGACTCCGTGGTGTCAGGTATTTTGATAGATTCAGGGTCAACACACTCATTTGTTTCACATGACTTTGTCAAACATTTGGATAGCATGTCGGAATCCTTAGGATATGATTTATCTGTATCATTACCCCTAAGTAAACCATTGGTGACCTCTTCAGTGTTCAAAGCATGTAAAATCAGAGTAGGTGATAAAGTATTGACTGTTGATTTGATTCCGTTAACCATCAACTACTTTGACGTAATCTTGGGCATGGATTGGTTGTCTATAAATCAGGCTACAATTGATTGTGAACAGAAAAGGGTTAATTTCCAATTACCAGGGAAAAAAGAGTTTACCTTCCAAGGGGTTGGTATAGTAGCGCCACCATATATGATATCAGTAATTCAGGCTGGGAAGTTGTTGAAAAAGGGTTGTCAAGGATTCCTATTTAGGGTAATTGATACACGTGTCACGGGGACTCGGGTTGAGGATATTTCGATAGTACGGGAGTTTTCAGATGTATTTCCTGAGGATCTACCAAACATGCTAATTGAGCGGGAGATTGAGTTTACTATTGAGGTAGCACCTAGATCACAACCGGTATCAAGGACACCGTACAGAATGGCACCTATGGAACTGAAAGAGCTAAAGAACCAGTTACAAGAGTTGATCGACAAGGGAGTCATTCGACCTAGTGTTTCTCCGTGGGGAGCACCGGTTTCATTTGTAAAGAAGAAAGACGGAACCATGCGTATGTGTATTGATTATCAGGAGTTGAACAAGTTGACCATTAAAAACAAATATCCATTACCGAGGATTGATGATTTATTCGATCAGCTTCAGGGAGCTCAAGTTTTCTCAAAGATCGACTTGAGATCGGTCTACCATCAGCTGAAAGTGAATGAGAAAGATGTGGAGAAGACAGCATTTAGGACTCGGTATGGACATTATGAGTTTATGGTCATGCCATGTGGAGAAGATAGCTTTTATGGATTTGATGAACCGGGTATTCAAGGAATACTTAGATGAATTGTAATTATCTTCATTGATGATATTTTAGTCTACTCTAAAGGTGTTGAAGATCACGAAAAATATTTACGATTGGTGTTGCAACGGCTTCGCGAGAAGAATTTATTTGGTAAATTGAAGAAATGTGAGTTTTGGCTTACGGAGATAGAATTTTTGGGACATGTGATTTCTAAAGAAGGTGTTTCAGTGGACCCGCAAAAAATTGAAGCAATAGCCAATTGGAATCCACCGAAAAATGTGTCAAAAGTTCAAAGTTTTTTGGGTTTGGCCGGGTATTACCAAAGATTTGTAGAAAACTTCTCAAGAATTGCGATGCCTATGACTCAGCTAACGAAAAAAGATGTTCCTTTTGTTTGGAGTTCTGAATGTGAGGAAGGTTTCAAGGAATTGAAGACTAGACTTACAACAGCACCGATATTGACTATTCCGTCGGGGACTGAGGGGTTTGTTGTATTCAGCGATGCTTCGCATCGAGGTTTAGGATGTGTTCTAATGCAGAATGGCAAAGTAATTGCATATGCTTCACGGCAACTGAGACCACACGAAACCAATTACCCAACACACGACTTAGAATTGGCAGCGGTGATCTTGCCTTGAAGATTTGGAGACATTACCTATACGGGGTGCAAAGCGGGGGTATTTGTAAAATACAACCGCGCTAAAAGGAAGAATTGTATTAGTTTTTATCACAATTTCCCATGTTATCCGCAATTTGCATTACAAGGCTAATTTTTATACAGTATGATTAATCTATGATAAGTTGTATTGTTTTAGCTGTTGTTTATGCAGATCACTGCTGTGCGAACTAAACAGATAAACATCAGAATAAATGGAATGCTGGAATACAAACAAAAGAAGTCAAAGCTGAAATGTGGAGTTCGATCGCTTTAATAAGGTTCGATCGATCGAGCGTTCGATCGCTCGAAGAGAGTAGAAGCGCTTAAAGATCAAGGGTTCGATCGATCGAAAGCAGTTCGATCGATCGAACGGGGTATTTCCAGAAACATTTGCGTGCGCAGCAGAATGCGGATTTTAACCCTAGTGCATTAGGTTTTCTATTTATATGCGTTTTGTAGACGTCCATAAGGACGCCCACTTTTACATTTTAGCAGTTCAGAAGGAGAGATAGAGAGTTTGTTTGGTTTTTTTGTAGGTTTTTCATTGAATTTTCATATTGTGGATTGGATTTCTCAAAGTTTATACAAGTATCTTCTGTTCCAGGTTATTTATATATTGTTATTTTCATATTCTGCACGTGTTAGACGTAGTTAGATTGCTTGTTTTACAGTGTGGCATGCTAAATAGTTATATAACCATAGATTTTATAGTTTTCATGAATAACTCGCAACCAAACATGGTATTAAAGTTTTCTTACGTAAAAAATCAATCCTCGACACTCCAGACGATGTCTGAGTAGTCCCAGGTTGGGAGATCACGATGAAACAGTGATCTTCAGCCTCTGCCATGCAGCAGAATAATCGCTGTGTTCGATCGATCGAAGTCAGTTCGATCGATCGAACCAGAGACAGTCAAGCGATCGAAGTTAGTTCGATCGATTGAGGGATGAAGGTATTCGATCGATCGAAGGCGCGTCGATCGATCGAACTCTCGGATTCTTGAGGATGTTACCTGCAGTATTCCAGGACTTTTTGTTTTAGGACTTGTTATCATTCTGTCCCAAATAAATGCTCAGTCTGTCAAAACAGTTTTAAAACTAAGGCCCTAAGGCATTTTCTTTCAATACATTTTGCAAACCATCTTCAATGCTAACACCATTGAGGATGCAAGTCTCAACTATTGAATTAAACCGCTTTTGTGTATTTCAATTTAACTGTGATAATATGGTCCCGGTCATGAAAGGGCCATAGAATCTTTATTTCTTTTGAGGAATACGGAAAACTGTAGGTAATATGCTCCATTGTGCTTCAAGGTAAATGCATGGTAGATGGCTAGGTTACTGCGGATTCGTGTAATCCCAACACTTACTTTTTAAAGTTAAACTCCTTAATTCTAAGTACTGTTTAATTAGCTAGTTAGATTGCTTAGTTAATTTTAATTACTTTCATTAGTAATCCTAGTTTGTGGAACTTCGTGTTCTGCACCTTCATTCAAACTTAGTTATTTAATTTTGTTTTCTTTAGAGGTTAGTCTAATTCGATAGGTCAACACCTTCCCTGTGGGATCGACCTGGTCTTACTAGATATTACTTGCACGTCTACCTACACTTGGGTACTGCACAAGAGCGCACAAGAAAATTCTCGTGTCAAGTTTTTGGCGCCGTTGCCGGGGAAGGCGACGATCAATTCCTTAGATTACCTCAGTCTCTCTTCATCTCTTTCTATTTTTATTTTTCTCTTCTTTTCAGTTCTTTTGGGTAAGTTCTCACCCTAGGGACCCTCTCAGTTCATGTCCGAGAATTCCATTGAAGGAATTTTTGGAAATCCTTTCTATCTGTCTGACTCTGAAAGCTCCATCAACCCCATAGCCACTCCAACTGCATCAATGGATGATCATCAGAGTGAAAACGGTGACAATGTTTTGGTACCAATCGATGAGGCACTCCGTCCTCTTTGCGATCTCATGCAACCAGAACATGCACCTACGCCCTCTTGCATTCAAATCCCACCGCACAATGGCGAATTTCAGTTTCGCAATGGGATGATTCAACTGCTTCCCACTTTTCATGGGATGGAAAGCGAGAAGGCGTATTTACATGTCACCGATTTCGAGGATGTTTGCAAAACATTCTCGCAAACTTGTCCTAGGGAGGTGGCGCATTTAATGCTATTCCCCTTCACTTTGAAAGATAAAGCGAAGGCGTGGCTCCACTCCCTAAAACCTAATTCAATTTTCACCTGGCATGCGATGCGCACCGCATTTTTAAAGAAATTCTATCCTACTCGCATGACCACAGACCTTCAGCGTCAAATCAATTCCTATAAACAAAAGAGCAATGAAACCTTCACAGAAGCGTGGGAGCGGTTCAAAGATTTGCTTTTCTCATGCCCACATCATGGGTTTGAGAAATGGCGAACAATCAGCTTCTTTTATCGGGGATTGAATGGTGAAACAAAGAAGTTGGTGGAAACGATGAGCTCGGGACCATTTCTGCGTAAAAACACTGAAGAGGCCGAAGCCCATTTCGAATGGTTAGCTGAATACGCTCATGAATGGTCAAATTCTGACAATATCTCACGCTCACAGATATCCTGTGTAGAGGAGAAAAGCTTATACCAGCTAACCAATGAAGATCACCTCATGACTAAGTATGCAGAGCTGGCAAAGAAGGTAGAGGAGTTAAGCATGAAAGGAGAGAGCTCTAAGCAAGTCTTGCCTGAAGAACCATGTGGCACATGCAACATGTTGGGACATCCAACTCAATATTGTCCTAATGTGCCACATTTTCAAGAGCAAGCCCCTATAGAGATGAATGCCATGCAAGGTTTTCGAGGGGCGGGGAATTCCAATAATAATTTTCAAAATAACAATAGATGGAATCACCCCGGTTTTAATTGGAGAAATAATGCTGGGGCCCAAAATCAATATCAACAGCAGCCCTACAACAATAATCAATATCAAGGGCAAAACAATAGGCCAGCCCAGCATTACAATCAAAACAGAACTAACAATTACAATCAAGCTCAACCCTCTAATGCGCCACAAACCAATGCCTATGTGCCCCCGCACAAGAAGGTACAAGAGGAGGAGCCACTTGCTAATGCCAATCTAACGCAGCAACTCATCCAAATGATGAGTAGAATGTCTGCTACACTAGAGAGGATAGATGCACGGCAAGAGAGCTCAGGAGGAACATTCCCTGCTCAACCACTTCAGAACCCCAAGGGACATAACAATGGTCCTAACAATCAAGAGCATGCTAAAGCTGTGACTACACTGAGAAGTGGAAAAATCATAGAGAAAGGCATGCCTCTGTCCACTCCTGAAGTGTACGATGAGGAGGAAGTGGTGGATAAGGATGTTGAGCTACCATCGATTCAAGAGGAGGAGCAGTCTACCAATGACGATCCTATCAAGGCAAACATTGCAGCTCCTGGAGTAGAGGAAGAAGTTGAGCGAAGGCCTGGGAAGGAGTCTGTTAAGGAGGAATCACCAAAATGCCCCTTCCCTGCACCTTATCCTCAACGGTTGAAGAAACCCAAGAATGAGACGAAGAATCAGGAGTTTTTGGAACTGTTTAAGCAAGTTAAGATTAACCTTCCACTCCTAGATGCTATCAAGCAAGTGCCGGCCTATGATAAGCATCTTAAAGATCTATGCACGGTCAAGAGGAGGCAAAGCGTGAAGAAACATGCTTATATCGCATGTTAAGCCAGTGCGATCATTCAAAATGAGTTGCCCCCAAAACTCAAAGATCCCGGTACACCTACGGTCTCATGTAGAATTGGGAATCAAAAGATAGACAACGCACTCCTCGATTTAGGAGCAAGCGTGAACCTGCTGCCATACTCAGTCTATAAACAGCTAGGGTTGGGTGAACTCAAACCCACCCGAGTTGCTTTGCAATTGGCAGACAGATCTGTAAAGTACCCTAGAGGGGTATTGGAGGACATCCTTGTCCAAATAGACACTTTTGTATTTCCAGTTGATTTCGTGATATTGGACACAGAACCTGTGTCTAATCCTGGTGCACATATCCCGGTTATTTTTGGACGTCCATTCCTCAACACCATTGATGCCACAATCAAGATTAGAACTGGTATCATGACTATCGTATTCGGGAACATGACGTTGAATATCAAGATCTTCTCTAATCCCCGACCTGAAGAATACGATGATGAGGAAGAAATCCATTATATAGACACGGTCATTGAAGATGAAGTTGACTTGGTCGACTATAAAGATCCTTTGGAAGTTGTGATGACTCAATTTGGCGATATTTATCAGCCTGCAGAGTCCACCCCATTGGATGCTAACTTGAATCAGACGTGTCTTATGATGGATACGAAAGAGGAGGATAGAGCTGATTGCATGTGGATACAGCCATATGAACAACTGCCTCCGAAAACCAAGTTGGTAATGCCCTCTAGTTTCCAGTTCCCGGAATTAGAATTGAAGGAGCTCCCCAAAGAGCTAAAATACGCATTCCTAGGGACTGGAAAAACTTATCCTGTGATCATTTCATCTGTTTTAACTCATGAACAGGAAAGTAAGCTAGTGGAAATGCTTACCAAGCATAAGGACGCTATGGGATGGACAATTGCTGACCTCAAAGGCATAAGCCCATCCATATGCACACATAAGATATATCTGGAGGAAGACGCCAAACCCTCAAGGCAAATGCAAAGGCGTCTGAACCCCAACATGCAAGAAGTAGTTAAAAAGGAAGTGCTTAAACTACTTGATGTTGGGATGATATATCCTATATCTGATAGTCCTTGGGTTAGTCCTACCCAAGTAGTTCCAAAGAAAGCAGGCATAACGGTCATCCCAAATAAAGAGGGTGAATTAGTACCGACACGTGTCCCCACTGGTTGGAGGATGTGTATTGATTACAGGAAGTTAAATACTGTGACCCGAAAGGACCATTTTCCTTTGCCATTTATGGATCAAATGCTAGAACGCGTGGCAGGTCACAAGTATTACTGCTTCTTGGATGGATACAGTGGATATAATCAAATTGAGATTGCTCCTGAAGATCAGGAGAAAACCACATTCACGTGTCCATTCGGTACTTTTGCCTACCGACGAATGCCGTTTGGCCTATGCAATGCACCGGCTACCTTTCAGCAGTGCATGCTGAGTATATTCAGTGACATGGTCGAAAACATCCTTGAAGTTTTCATGGATGATTTCTCAGTATTCGGCCATAGCTTCGAAGATTGCCTTAGCAATCTCGAGCAGGTTTTAATGAGGTGTGAAGACAAACACCTAGTCTTGAATTGGGAGAAGTGTCACTTTATGGTGACCAAGGGTATAGTTCTAGGCCACATAATATCCGATGAAGGAATCCAAGTGGATAAGGCTAAGATCGACATAATCTCAAATCTACCTGTCCCCCGTACAGTGCGAGACATTCGTTCATTCCTAGGGCACGCAGGTTTTTATCGTCGATTTATCCAGAATTTCAGTGCAATCTCTCGACCCCTTTGTCAACTTCTTGTCAAAGATGCACCTTTTGAGTGGTCAGAGAGTTGCCAAAAGTCCTTTGAGGAGCTAAAAGATCTCCTCACCTCCGCACCTATAATACAGGCACCCGACTGGAGTTTGCCTTTTGAATTAATGTGCGATGCTAGTGATTACGCCATTGGCGCAGTCCTAGGCCAGAGAAAGGACAATAAGCCACATGTGATATACTACGCCAGCCGAACCTTGAATGACGCTCAAATGAATTACACTACCACCGAGAAGGAGCTGCTGGCTGTAGTATTCGCTCTGGACAAGTTTAGGTCTTACCTGATAGGGTCGCCAATCGTCTGTTTTACAGATCATTCGGCCCTCAAGTATCTTTTGTCAAAGAAAGACGCTAAACAACGGCTTATTCGCTGGATACTCTTACTCCAAGAGTTTGATTTAACAATCAAGGACAAGAAAGGAGTAGAGAATGTGGTTGCGGATCATTTATCCCGGTTGACTTTTACCGATAACACTGAATCCCAATCCATTAAAGATGAGTTCCCAGATGAACAGCTACTGGCAGTAAGTAGTCTGCCTTGGTATGCTGATGTGGTAAACTACCTCATCACGGGTGAGACACCGACTCATTGGTCGAACCAGGACAGAAAACGGTTCCTCTCGTTCGCACGCCATTTTTTCTTTGATGACCCATACCTTTTCAAATACTGTGCTGATCAGGTCATCAGGCGTTGCGTACCCAACGAGGATATAACCGTCATATTAGCGTCATGCCATTCTGAGGCATGCGGTGGCCATTTTGCGTCACAGAAGACCGCACAAAAAGTGTTGCAAAGTGGTTTTTACTGGCCCACAGTCTTCAAAGATGCTTATTCCTTTTGTAAGACATGCCAACGCTGTCAAAAGCTTGGAACCATTTCTAAAAGGAATTCTATGCCTCTAACCCCTATCATCACAATTGAGATATTTGATTGTTGGGGCATAGATTTTATGGGCCCATTTCCCAAGTCGAATAACTGTGAGTACATACTCCTTGCTGTGGAGTATGTATTGAAATGGGTAGAAGCGATACCAACGAGACGAAATGATCACAGAACAGTCATGTCATTTCTCAGAGAGCATATTCTGTCTCGTTTTGGTACTCCGAAAGCTTTACTAAGTGACCAAGGCAAGCATTTCTGCAATAAGCCCTTGGAGTCACTTCTCAAGAAATACGGAGTCCATCATAAAATTGCTCTTGCTTATCATCCACAGTCAAATGGGCAAGCAGAATTGGCTAACCGAGAAATCAAGCATATTCTCGAGAAAACGGTTAGTTCCAATCGAAAAGACTGGGCATACAAATTGACTGACGCGTTATGGGCATACCGCACTGCCTATAAGACGAATCTTGGTATGTCCCCGTATAGACTAGTTTACGGGAAAGCTTGCCACCTTCCTGTTGAAATTGAACATAAAGCTTATTGGGCGACACGCTCATTGAACTTTGATATTCAAGAGGGAGGTCAGCTACGCAAGCTCCAACTTGCAGAGCTAGAGGAAATACGACGGGATGCGTATGACTCTGCAAAGTTGCATAAGGAAAAGTTGAAGGCTCGACACGATCGTACGATTTTTCGTAAATCATTTGAGCCGGGGCAGAAAGTGTTGCTGTATGACTCTCGCCTCCATCTTTTCCCAGGAAAACTCCGTTCCCGGTGGACAGGCCCGTTCATCGTAAAAACTGTTTTTCCACATGGGGCGGTCGAGATTGTTAATCCCAAGAACGATGATTGTTTCAAGGTCAATGGCCAAAGATTGAAGCCGTTTTTGGAGAATTTCCAAACTGAGGTTGAGCACATCCAGCTGGATGAGCCCAGCTATTCTCATGATTAAAAATCCAAAGTGGAATTCCACATTGTTGTTGTATTCCTTTTTCTTTCCTTGCATTTTAGTTTCTCTCTCTTTTGTTTCTTTTTGGTGTTCGTTCTTTATTTCGTGTTTGTGATTTAGTTCTAATCCATTATTCCTTAAACCACTCTGTTGCAGGTGCGTAGATGCGAGGTGATGATGTTCACTCTGTCGGTTCTTGGGCGGATTCAGAATGTCGCTGTGGCACCTGGATTGAGGGTGAACTCATACCCTGCCCCTTGCTTCATCAGGACCCTGAAGCTCATTCTCTTATTGATGCTGCTCAAGGGTACATTCCATATCCACCAGCCCTCCTGGATATCAACCCATACGAAAATATGGGATTTCAGGATGATGATGATGTGGAGGAGGATGATGACCTGTACATGGGACGCATGGTGGATGACGCACTCATGGCGCAGTGGGAAAACGATGACATGTGGGAGCCATGGGAGGATCATGTCCTTCAGGATGTCGTCCCAGAACGCCACAATGCTGTCTTTGTTTTCGTGGACGATTTCCTCATACTTGAGTTGGTCCCATACCGCTACGTGCACCTGAGCTACTTGCTATTCAGGCTCCAATGCCCCTTACCAGCTAGTGCATTTTGGGAACCAATGCCAATAGTGAGGTTGGAACTTGTCACATTTCTTTGTATTATTGTTTCTATTCTTTGTTTTTCTTTTTTTGTGTTAATTCGTGTTTCTTGTGTTCTGTTGTTTTAATTTCAATTTGTGGTCTTTTGTCCAGGATTGTCACTATGTTCCTAAATGGCATCCCGGTATTCCTTCCACATCAACTGATTCATGGTCTTGGGCCCTACATAAGGCCCCCACTCACTCCGCCGCAAGAGGAGGGTCCGTTGCGCAATCACACTCTGTTATCCTTGTCTCCATCCGGATCACCTCTTGCATGGGCTTTCCATTCCTTGGAGACTCCAGACTTGGTTGATGATGTCCTTGCTGCGTTTCGATTGTTCTGGGAAAGGGAATCATCGAGTTTGGACTTCACGTCTGAAGATTCGGCGGATTATGAAGAGATCGTGGAAGAGGAAATTTTTATACTCGAAGACTAGTGCTACATTTCAGTTGTTTCTGTTCAATTTCAATTCTTGTTTAGCAACTGGAATGTAATCCTTGACAATTTGTTTTCAGTTTTAGTTTTAGTCTTAGTTTTGGTTTTCTAGTTCAATAAGGTTTTAACCACAGTTGGGGATGATAATGGTGCAATTTGGATGCAATAATAAAGTTTTTTTTTATATATAAATTGCGATTTTCTATTCTGGGGATGAATTTCTGTCATACATGCTTGTTCTTCACCTGTAATTTCAGTCTATCTGCATGTCCAGATTTGTTTATGATAGTTGGGGGTGATGTAGTTCATATCCCATTGAATTCTGGAATTTTTGTGTTCGATCGATCGAACTGAGTTCGATCGATCGAAACCTGAATGTTCAAGCGCTTGTAGTTTATGTTCAATCGATTGAAGGATTTATGTTCGATCGATCGAACATAGTTCGATCGATCGAACGAGGCATTTAAACGAGGCGTCTTCAGGACATTTCTTCATTTCCTTCATTCTCACCCTCAATCGCTCGAAGACAGGGAGAGGGCGACTCGGCATATTTTAGTTTCTGGCATCCCAAAAGGGAGCCCTGATCAATCCTCTGATCCCCCTCATCTTCATCTCATCATCTCTCCATCCCCACAGCGGGTTATTCACCGAGGTAGGCCCCACTCATTTGTGTTTTTCTTTTCTTTCTGGTTGTGTTAGAAAATCCCAAGGGGGTGTCCCCTTGGTCTTAGGATTGTCTTTTGATTAGTGTAACTTAGGTTTTCTTTTCGTTTCTGCGATTACTGGACAACGCTGTGTTCGATCGCTCGAACTGGTTTCGAGCGATCGAAGGGGAGAGGTTCGATCGATCGAACAATTTTCAAGCGATCGAAGTCTACTCCAGTTCGATCGATCGAACTCAGTTCAATCGATCGAACTCCAGCAGTGTTTGTTTGGTTTCTTTTTCTTCCTATTCTTATCTGTATCTTGTGTGGTCTTATTTTCAGGACTGCAAGATGAATCCAGTGACGGGCTATCATAAGTCCAAGCCCATCGATCGTACTATACCAGATCCGGTACCCGCTCACGGGTTCCGGAATAACGAGGATAGGGTTTGGTTCGAGCGGTACTTCCAGACTCGGATGGTTATGATTGAGCGCCCCATTGAGCATATCTGGACTGAGAGCCCGTGGTTCCTCACACGGATCCGCGCGATGCCGCACTGGTTCAATCTCCTGTCGTTGGCCAAGAGGGTCAACCTATCCTAGATCAGAGGTGCGTGTGCGACTATGATCAGCGACCCGTTTACTCCATTCACCTACCATGCCTTCTTTCGGAGTCGCTCATTCATCATCAGTCCCGCGACCGTTTCCGCCGCATTGGGGGTACCAGAGGTACCTAATTATGTTTGCCCCCACCGGCCTGATGCACCCGTGACCCCACCATCCGCTATTATCAGGGAGCTCACTGGAGGCGCCGTTCCGTCTTGGGATGGCGATGCTTTGATCGAGGACCACTCTCTCACCGATGACTACCACATGCTTCATTTGGTCCTCAGCAATTGCCTCCTAGTGACGTCCTATAGAGAGAAGATCGCGGCTTGGTATGCGCGAGTCTTATATGCTGTGGGGACGGGACAACCTGTTTGTATACCACGACTATATATTGATTTTATGGTCCACCCCACCCGTTATATCTCGTCCAGGAAGCACCTGAAGGGTGCTTGGGCTATTCAGAGGGTCATGGCCGATGCCGGGTTCCTCAAGCTCCCTGGAGATGATATCCGCCCTTCTCCCCGCCGATTTAGCGAGGCGGCTGCTCGCCGCTCCGACGCTCAGAAGAGGAAGCGCAAGGGGAAAGGGACAGCGAGGGTGCGGGGGAGGAAGAAGAGGCATGGCGGTACAGACACGGAGGCCGGAGCTTCAGGGACACCCACCGAGGTGGAGGAGCTTGATTCGGATGATGAGGATGATCCAGTTGCTGCGGTTCAGCAGTTTGAGCTGCGACAGCGGTCGCAGTCTCGTGCCCAGGGAGAGTCTTCTTCTTCTGTGCCTCTCCCGACAGTTCGCGAGTTATTATTGGAGGAGAGAGAGGCCAGGATTAGACTCGAGGGCCGGATGGATCAGATCCAGACTCTACTGGAGTCCATTTTGATTCAGATAGGGGTTGATCAGGCTGTTCACTTTGCTCACCATCCCACGGCCACCCCATCTGCTCCGCCTGCTGCTGATCCGTCACATGTTGCTACTCCTACGGATCCACCACTTACTGATCCACCATCTGCTGCCCCAGCTGCTGAGGCTACTGATCCGGTTTCGATCGCTGCTTCCGAGCCATCTACTACTCCTACTACTACTGTATTGCCGCCTGCTCCTATCGACATCCCTTCTGATATAGCCGATGATACGCCATCTGGGGTCGATTAGTTTTAGTCGGGGAGGTGGCATTTATGTATTTTTGGTTGGTTGTATATGCTGGTGGTTTTTGGGTGTATTATTTGGTTAGTTGGTATTGTATGGACAGTATTTATCACTGCTTGTATTTTATTTTATTCTGTTCATATTCCAGTGGTTTCGATTGATTGGATCATGGTTTTATTGTATTATTGTTATCTTTTGATCCTGTCTGTTTTGGAGATTGTGTTCTACTTTTCTATGCTAGGTTGTTTTGCTTGCGATCATCATTTGCTCTATACAGGTGATACCCATCTCTTTTATTTATTGAAAATCAACTTCTGAGGACTTTGTTGTTTTCAGTTGGGGGTAGGAGACAATAGATAGGTATACACCCGTAATAATCAGGTTTTGCACTTAGATATGTTTTAAATTTAATGAGAACACAGTCTGTTAAAATTTGAAAAAAAATTTTATTGAATAGTATTGATAGAATAACTCTGAATAACCTTTTCTGCTTGTTAATTAGACAATGATACATTTGTAGTATTCTTATCTTTTTATGGATTAAATCCACGCGGTTTTTCTGTATCATTGAAATGAATTGCATCTGTAAAGCTGTTATGTACCCAACACTTTTGTGCACTAATTGGCAGCTATGTAGAAAATCTGAAAATGGAGTTAAAATGAATATTGTGCGAAAAAGAACAAGTAGTGGAAGCTAATAACCCTTTGTGAGCTTTTGAGCCAATCTTCATTTCTGAGGGGATTCGCATACATTGTCGAATGTTTTTTCTTGCATATACTTGGTAAATTCGTTGTTAAGTCTCAGTCTTCGTTAAAAATTTTGACTGCCTGTTAGAGGAGAACGTTCAGGATTTACCAATTAAACTCGATGAACACTTAAGTGCTAAAAATTGAAAGTTGAGAAAATGATTCAAGCCATCGTTTACCCATTCCTTTACCTAACATAGCCCACCTACATTCATTGAATTCATTCCTGATCCCACCTCAAATAAATATTTCCAATGAAATCACAAGAATCCAAATCCTTGATCTATACCTTGACCTCATTGAACTGTTTGATAAATTTATTGAGAATGAGTCATCAAAGTATGTGAAATGGAAGGAAGTTGTTGTGGGATATTCCAGGTTAAAAAAAAAAAAAAAAAAAATGAATGGGGAATTGGGTGGAGAAAAGAATAAAGAATAATAATAAAAAAAAAAAAAAAAAGAGAAGTTGAAATTCCATCACATACTAAAAAGCACACTCTTCTCTACAACACCCCCACCTACTAAATAAAAGCCATAATTCAAAGTCTTGAAGATTCTCAACAATTGGTTTGAACATGAAAGTGTGAGTTGAGTTATCCACGGTATTTCGCTCCTCTAGTAAGTAGTATTCCATTCATGAGACTATACACTCTTAAATGTCCGTTTTCATGGAGTCAAGTATGAAAGCATTAGCACTTAGAATATCATTCTTCTCAAAGCTTTCATACTATGTGCGATCATTGTAAAGCAAGTTTCTGAGAGACGTTCTTTTTTAGTGTGACCAATGTGAGAATTGAGCTAAAACTGCAAGTTTCCAAAGTACAATAATCTAGATAACTCTTAATAAGGGTTGGACGCATGGTTGTTAATTCCACACACACACGGGTGCATGATGGTAATACATTTGTATATTTTACTTGGTAATATAGAAGAGCATGTGGATCTCTTTTATGGGTTGATAGAGGATATTATATTCTTGTAGAGTTGAATTAACAGTTTAATGGAAGGGGGAATTCTACAAAGTTATTCTAATTCTTTTTGAGCTAAAAATTGGAATTTTGTGGGTATATTCACTGCAAACCCTCACGAGACAACACTCGTCCACTAGGGGGAACCTAGGGGTTTAACGGCTTGTTGCATTCGCTAAATGCAACCGCGATTCCTGCGAAAGTGAGTTAGGATTTTTTCTCTCTATCTTAGTTTAGGTTGTTTTTAGTTTTTCTTTGTTTCTTAGTCGTGGTAGTATTAGTTTAGGAGTTTTTAGCTTATTTTTATTTTCGCTTTATCGCTAGGGACTAGCAATAAGCTAGTTGGGGGTTGTGCAAAGCGGGGGTATTTGTAAAATACAACCGCGCTAAAAGGAAGAATTGTATTAGTTTTTATCACAATTTCCCATGTTATCCGCAATTTGCATTACAAGGCTAATTTTTATACAGTATGATTAATCTATGATAAGTTGTATTGTTTTAGCTGTTGTTTATGCAGATCACTGCTGTGCGAACTAAACAGATAAACATCAGAATAAATGGAATGCTGGAATACAAACAAAAGAAGTCAAAGCTGAAATGTGGAGTTCGATCGCTTTAATAAGGTTCGATCGATCGAGCGTTCGATCGCTCGAAGAGAGTAGAAGCGCTTAAAGATCAAGGGTTCGATCGATCGAAAGCAGTTCGATCGATCGAACGGGGTATTTCCAGAAACATTTGCGTGCGCAGCAGAATGCGGATTTTAACCCTAGTGCATTAGGTTTTCTATTTATATGCGTTTTGTAGACGTCCATAAGGACGCCCACTTTTACATTTTAGCAGTTCAGAAGGAGAGATAGAGAGTTTGTTTGGTTTTTTTGTAGGTTTTTCATTGAATTTTCATATTGTGGATTGGATTTCTCAAAGTTTATACAAGTATCTTCTGTTCCAGGTTATTTATATATTGTTATTTTTATATTCTGCACGTGTTAGACGTAGTTAGATTGCTTGTTTTACAGTGTGGCATGCTAAATAGTTATATAACCATAGATTTTATAGTTTTCATGAATAACTCGCAACCAAACATGGTATTAAAGTTTTCTTACGTAAAAAATCAATCCTCGACACTCCAGACGATGTCTGAGTAGTCCCAGGTTGGGAGATCACGATGAAACAGTGATCTTCAGCCTCTGCCATGCAGCAGAATAATCGCTGTGTTCGATCGATCGAAGTCAGTTCGATCGATCGAACCAGAGACAGTCAAGCGATCGAAGTTAGTTCGATCGATTGAGGGATGAAGGTATTCGATCGATCGAAGGCGCGTCGATCGATCGAACTCTCGGATTCTTGAGGATGTTACCTGCAGTATTCCAGGACTTTTTGTTTTAGGACTTGTTATCATTCTGTCCCAAATAAATGCTCAGTCTGTCAAAACAGTTTTAAAACTAAGGCCCTAAGGCATTTTCTTTCAATACATTTTGCAAACCATCTTCAATGCTAACACCATTGAGGATGCAAGTCTCAACTATTGAATTAAACCGCTTTTGTGTATTTCAATTTAACTGTGATAATATGGTCCCGGTCATGAAAGGGCCATAGAATCTTTATTTCTTTTGAGGAATACGGAAAACTGTAGGTAATATGCTCCATTGTGCTTCAAGGTAAATGCATGGTAGATGGCTAGGTTACTGCGGATTCGTGTAATCCCAACACTTACTTTTTAAAGTTAAACTCCTTAATTCTAAGTACTGTTTAATTAGCTAGTTAGATTGCTTAGTTAATTTTAATTACTTTCATTAGTAATCCTAGTTTGTGGAACTTCGTGTTCTGCACCTTCATTCAAACTTAGTTATTTAATTTTGTTTTCTTTAGAGGTTAGTCTAATTCGATAGGTCAACACCTTCCCTGTGGGATCGACCTGGTCTTACCAGATATTACTTGCACGTCTACCTACACTTGGGTACTGCACAAGAGCGCACAAGAAAATTCTCGTGTCACGGGGAACGATGTGAAATTTACACGGATCACAAGAGCTTGAAGTATATATTCACTCAGAGAGACTTGAATATAAGGCAGAGACGGTGGTTGGAGTTGATGAAAGATTACGATTTATCGATTCAATATCACCCGGGAAAGGCCAACGTGGTGGCCGATGCATTGAGCCGAAAGTCAACTGGTAACTTAGCTTATATTATGACTTCTCAAGAGAAACTAATTCGTGAAATGGAACTATTAGACCTTGAAGTAATTCCAAGAACTGAGGGAGCTTTGATGGCAGCGATTATAGCACAACCGACACTTGTGGATGAAATTAGAATGAAACAACTTCAAGATCCAAATTTGAGGAAGATTTATGATGGAATACCTGAGGGTAAGCAACCGGATTTTACTTATGTGGATGGTGTATTGAAATATA
Source organism: Hydrangea macrophylla (assembly GCA_033977485.1). Classification (NCBI taxonomy): domain Eukaryota; kingdom Viridiplantae; phylum Streptophyta; class Magnoliopsida; order Cornales; family Hydrangeaceae; genus Hydrangea; species Hydrangea macrophylla. The sequence goes on from CM066987.1 coordinate 8,706,904, forward strand.
GAAATCGAATTTGTGTACCCGACGTTAATGGGATTAAAGAGACGATTCTAGAAGAGGCGCACAACACCAAATATTCCATTCATCCGGGAAGTACTAAAATGTATCGTGATCTACGAGAGAACTATTGGTGGTTTGGAATGAAGCGAGAAATAGCCGAATACGTGGCAAAGTGTTTGGTGTGTCAACGGGTAAAAGCGGAACATCAAAGATCAGCGGGATTATTACAACCATTACCAGTACCGGAATGGAAATGGGAAAACATCACGATGGATTTTGTAGCAGGTTTACCAAAATCTAGAAGATCAAATGATAGTATTTGGGTAATCGTTGACCGATTAACCAAGTCTGCGCATTTCCTAGCGATTAAGACGAATGATCCGATGAAGTTGGCAGAGTTATATGTTCAGGAAATTGTAAGGCTTCATGGAGTTCCAGTGTCTATTATCTCTGATAGAGATAGTAGATTTACATCGAGATTTTGGAGGGGTTTACAAGAGGCTATAGGCACAAAGTTGAATTTTAGCACAGCTTTCCATCCGCAAACTGACGGACAATCAGAACGAGTAATTCAGATATTAGACGATATGCTTAGACTATGTGTTCTTGATTTCAAGGGTGATTGGGAACAACATTTACCATTGGCCAAAATTTACTTATAATAATAGTTTTCAATCCAGTATTTGGATGGCACCTTTTGAGGCTTTATATGGGCGTAGATGTCGTTCGCCGATTTGTTGGGCTGAGGTAGGAGAACGAAAACTATTGGGACCTGAGATAGTTCAGCAGACCACAGAGAAAGTTAAGGTGATATAGCAACGATTGCAAACAGCTCAAAGTCGTTACAAGAGCTACGCGGATTTGAAAAGGAGACTAATAGAGTTTGAAGTTGGTGATTATGTGTTCCTAAAAGTGTCACCGACTAAGGGAATTGTGAGGTTTGGAAAGCATGGGAAACTGAATCCGAGGTACGTTGGACCATTTGAGATTATTGGTAGAGTTGGACCAGTAGCATACCGGTTAGAGCTACCATAAGAAATGGAGAATGTGCATAATGTATTCCATGTATCAATGTTGCGACGTTGTGTGTCAGATTAACGTCATATCAATACGCCAGAACCGTTAGAAATTAGGGAAGACTTGACTTACATAGAACATCCAGTGAGAATTCTCGATGCAAAAGTTCAAGTTCTGAGGACCAAGACTATTCCATTGGTTATGGTTTTGTGGCAGAATCACTCTGTTGAAGAGGCTACATGGGAACGGGAGGATGAGATGCATGAGAAGTACCCATTCTTATTCGAATCTTGAGGTACTTTAAGTTTGGGGACAAACATCCTTTAAGGAGGGGAGAGATGTAACACCCGCTCCCGCAATTAACCATTAAACGTGATTTAGCATGCATTAGCATAATTAATTGGTGTTTATTAACACATGTTTAAGTGAGTTTTAACTCACTAGTTGATTGTGGGTGTCCAAATTGGGGACCCAATGTTGGCCAATGTGGCAGTCCCAAATTGGGACATGAGTTGGAAAAGTTCCATTGTGATGGGACAAAGATGGTAGAATCACCCTTATGTGCTTAAATGTTTGTTAAGGCATATGTGAGATATTTATATGTTGTTTAGAATATATTGTTTATTGTTAGAGACCATTTGTGTGGTCATTTGGGAATACCTTGGTGAGGACGAAATGAACACGTTATATAATTAGTAGGCTAATTAGAAACTTCATAAAATTATGTGGGACCACTTATGGGACCCATGCGAAACATAGACAAATACCTACTTAAGTTTGGAGGACTAAATAGTTAGTCATAAAACTAGTTAGGGGTGAAATTGCAAATAACCAAAAAATTGGTGGGTTTTATGATAAAAAGATAAAACCATATATGAGCTGGGAATTAAGAGGAGATCCATATCTCTTCTTCTTCAATTTTCAGTCGGTTAGAGAGGAAAGGAGACGGGGGTTTCACCGGAGCTTATCGACGCCGTTCGACGCGCCGTTCGACTACCAATTTCAATTCCGAGACCGGATTTGGACTCGTAGAGGTGAGTTCTAAGTTTTGGCACTGATTTTATTGAGTATAATCGTCGTAATTTTCGAGACCCAATTCGGAGCGGTAATCTGTAGTTTGCCGAATTCATGTAGGATTTTAACCCGGAGTAGATTTGGGCTTCAATTTCACAACTAGGAACGAATTGCTAAGAGGTGAGTGGTTTCAATCTTGTTTTTGGATGAGATTTGTGTTTGTGTTCATCTGGGTATAAATTACATGCCTAATTAGCTTAATTACATATGCTTAGCTATGATTTTGTGAAAAGCATGGTGATATGTTTATGTGAGCATGTTTAGTTGCCTATTTGGGTCAAAGGAAAGCTCGTATGAATCTGCCATGAGATTGTTATGTGGTGACGACCACTTGTTGCCGACAATGGCATTAGACCGCACGTGGGTGTCGTGGGTCATTGGCTTGTGCCGTGGACTGTTGGGGGAGTCGTGGACTTGCGGGTAGTGGCGGAGGAAATACTTGCTTATTCGGAGATCAATTTACTTGTTGAGTTGAATATAAACATGATATGTCATCCGTGTGCTTGATTGATATCTCTCACTAAGCATATAGCTTATATATTGTAGTGGTTATTGAATAACCATTGTAGGTGAGCACGACGGCGAGAATTCGGGGAGATAAGCTTGGGGTTCGTGGAGTCGAGGAAGCTTGTTAATGTTGTAGTTTCATGTATATAGTTGTTTTTGAGCTAAACTTATAGATTTGGTGCAAAACTTATGGGTTGTAATAGTTAACTTGAGTTTATGTTAAAACTTGGAGAGATATGTTAGTTTTGGTTTAATCGCTCCAAGACTTGTGTAAATATTGTACGTGAAGCTTAGAATGTTGTTGGTATCTTCCATGCCTTGATAATGTAGTTTTGGGCATGTTTGAATGAAAATTTGGTTTAAAAACATGTTTTGGTTGATCATAGTAGTATTGGGAGTATTTGGGAGAGATTTGGGGAATATGTGAGAGAGATTGCATTTCATATCTTGTTTATTGTATATGAACATGTTAGAGTCCCTTGGGAATGTTTTGAAATGGTTTAGAAATGATTTTGAAATGTTTTTGTAAGTCTCCAAGAGGTTTGGTTTGATGTTGGTGATGTTTGGGCATGTTTAGTAGAGGTTTTAACAGCAAAATTGACTTCTGCAGAGCCCGGATCGATCCGGGTTAAAGAAGGGATCGATCCGGCCTTTTTCGGGGGCATTCTGCATGAAAAATCCTTAAATGGATCGATCCAGCATTTTAGAGCGGATCGATCCGCTCATAATTTTTGCTGCACTGTCGACCGTTACGGAAACGGACATAACTCTTTCTAGAAAACTCGGTTTCGCGCACCATTTTTTGCGTTGGAACCGGGACTCAAAAACCTATATTTTGGTATAAAATTTGCTATACCTTATTAATGACCATTTTGCCCTTGGGCTTGTTTTGTCTAACTTAAAGGTTGATTTGAGCGTGTTTTTCCTCCTTTTCACTTGTAACTTGATGTTTGAAGGCCTTGGTGGCGTGCCACGTGTCTTGGGTTCACATGGGTGGATTCGGGGCGTGACAATAAAACTCTATCCATTTTTCCTTTAAACTTCAAAATGACAAGTTAAGCATTCAAAACACGAATCCAAGAGTTCAGATTCATTACAACATAACTAACATGAGTTTTAAGACTTATTACAACAGTCTAAGTCATTCCAAATCTCAAAAGTGGAAGTTAAAAGTTCTAACTCCTCAAAATTATATTTTTACAACATTTGGAATGACAAAAAAATATAAACAAGAGAAGGATCCCCATCGCTCCCGCGGTCTCACTCCTCACGCTTCTTCTTTCCTTTCTTATTTTCCCCTGCAATGGAGTAAATCTCCACTGCTCAACTATATGTTGAGTGCACAATTTCTAACATATGCATATATGACAAAACATGCTTTAATCTCATAAATCACATCAATAGTCGCTAGGGAGACAAATACGCCTTCATCCGGTAGCGGCAAGTCCAAGCCTTAAACCGCGACATCAATGACTAGTCCAAGCCTACAACCATTATGTCCCTAAGTGCCCTGGCAAGTCTAAGCCTTAAACCATGCACAGTAGCCGCCGCTACTAGAATTCTCAAACATCGAGAAGCTTACTCTGGCATGAATTTGTATAAGACCCCCCTTTTGACCCACATAGGTAACTCAACATGCTTGCGTAAATTTAGACATGCTTTTCACATTTAAGCGCGTGCATAATTAACGGGCCTAAGATTAACACATGAATTCTGCCCGGATCACAATTTCGTCGTCAAAATATAAAACATGTATTTCACCTATATAACATAGGCTAGAAACTCATACCTTGAGCTATCGTCGTATAACTTTGAGAGAACGACTAGAAGCCTGACTAAACGCCAAATCTCCGATCCTATGCAAAACCTACAAGTTTACACGTGTTTTTCTCAAATTCCTAGATTAAGAAATTTATAAAAACTTAGCCAAACATGGCCTAAAGACTATCAATACGTAGCCCTTACCTTGGAGAGTTCAATTACAAAGTTTGGTGAAATTCAGACGGACGAAAGGTCGCTGATCGTCGTCACAAAGCCTGTAGGATCAAATCTCCTTTCTCTCTCCTCTCTCAAGATATTATATGAAGTTTTGCAAAAAATGACAATTTCATCCACTACTATTTATAGATAAATTCTTTGGGAATCGTGTTTACTTCCCCGTGAGTTTCTCAAACACCTAATTAACTCCTGAAACTTCGCACACGTCCATTTTATAACTTTACGAGTGAAAACTACCAATTACAAGAGTTTTCGACTAAGTCTCATTTGGATCCAAAAAATTATGTCCGAAAACTAAGTTTTGTGGAATTTCTACACAACCTACCTTTTATATAACGTGACACTCACGTTCTCACCACAGTTCTCAAAATGATATAGAATAACATCAAAATGACCAGAATTCATACTACACAGGTATAATTCACTATTCATAAAATACCAGTTAAGTCAAATAACATTTAGATCACAAAAATGTCATTTACTCATGCCAATGAAATTCCAAGTATCAATTACCCGTGTCCTTACTGATACCTTACCGTTGACTCACAGTCAACCTCAAACCAATTATTAAATAACATTGATAAACTCACAAATTTAATTATGCATGATAAAACTTATGAAATTTTGGTACGGGTGTGACAAAAGCTTTTAAGAACTCTTGCGAGTACAACACATAACGCTCACATCCTATGCAGATGTGTTCACGACTGATCCCTGACACTGACATACCTGTACTGAGAAGAACCGATACCCAACTGACTTAATCAATACCATGTTATCTAACATTACCGTCAATATACCTCATACTGTAGACCTTATCTTACTATCGTGTTGTACTATTACTATGTTTCGAACCCGAATACGTTACTCACCATATTCTCTAAACCTCATTTTTCGCATCACATTATCCCCATAATCCATAGTATTGTAATATAAAAAACATGGAATAACATTAAATGACTAAATATTAAGAATTAATAACCTCAAAGGAAACAACCATGTTCTGTTAAGTTCGATCGATTGGACTCAGTTTGATCGATTGAAGAAACGTAAAGTTCAATCTAAATGTGCACGATTGATTGAGGTGAAGGTGGTCTCGATCGATTCAAGTCATTTTAATCGATTGAGAATCTATGTGTTTGATCGATTGAACTTAGTTCGATCGATTGAATGTCGTCTTCTTCAACAGTTCTGGGCAGTGAACATCCAGAAGCATTGTGGGGTGTTTGGGTCATACTTTTACATCCAAAACTCATAAAACAATATATATATATATATATATATTCTACTGAGTGAGTTTAGAATTCACCGAAAGGTCATAAGGGTACATTTGGCAACGTCAAGCTCTCTCTCTCTCAGATTATATATGTATGTGTATATATATATATATGTGTGTGTGTGTGTGTATATATGTATATATGTATATAACACAACACACTCTCTCTCTTAAACTCTCTTGTTATCAAAAACCCCCACCCACACAAAAAATACAAGTATATATAGGGAAAGGGGGAAGGGTAGGTGGCATTCTATCACACAAACTGAGATAAGGTTTGCAAACACATTCGATCGAACGAAGCGACTTCGATCACTTGAGAGCAGATCAGCTAGGTTCAATCGATTAAGAACGATTCGATCGATTGAAAAAGGGGACACATAATAAATGTATGTCAGTAGGATTTTGATCGCTTTAAAGAGGTTCGATCACTTGAACATAGAACTTCTTGATCGCTTGAAGTAACTTCGATCGATTAAAAGTAAGATTTCAAGTATGGACAAGGTATTCATATAAAATCTCATATATTATTTATACTCTCCAAATTTTAGGGTATTACATTCAGTCCTTCTTCTATTTTACAATGATTATGGAACACTCTTGTAGACGTAAAACTATGAAGGATTAGACGTTCAGTGGTAGATTCCTATGTTGCTAAGAAACAGTCGACTAAACGGGGGTCCAGTCGACTGGATTCATTAAGATAATGAGTCAGATTTTCCCTATTTCACAAAACAATCGACTATATTCCAAAAATAGACGACTGGGGTAAACCTCTGGATTTTGAGCTCCCTATAAATGGAAAAACAATCGTCTGAATGGCATCAGTCGACTAGATTTTCACTATCTTTTTGCAAACATAGTCGATTGGACCTTCTACAAGTCAATCGGATCAACCTTTTTAAAATGTGCATCTAGACCTCAGAAACCAGTCGACCGATGCCCCGATCAGTTGTCTAGATCCTTAGATTTTCAATTTTCTTGTTTTGTACATGTTTTAAAAAGAATGTTGTCTTAGCCGACCTCAAATAATTTGGGACAAGGACTTAGGTGAATTAAATGGGTAATGTATGACAGAACATGTAACACCACCATTTGATTTGGAATTGAGCTGGATAACTTTGTTTTATAGCTTCTACGGACATCACTTTGATTTAGAATTTTGGGTTGGACCATTTTATTTTATGAGTAATGTACAAAGCATTCGTACAATTCATTTACAACCATCTCTATCTCTCTCCTAAGTGGCACTATGGAGTCTAGTTATATTTCAATGGGCCCCAGTGCCACTTAAGAGAGAGATAGAGATAGTTGTAAATGAGTTGTAAGAATGACTTGTATCCCTAACATTTTCCTTTATTGTATAGCATCTTTGGACATCACTCTTTTGAAATTTTTGCTGAGTCATTGTTTTATAACAGTCAAATCACTCTTATAATTTTTTTTGAAATGAAAAATTGCCTTCCACAAAATCTTAAACCACACGTGATCTTTTTAATTACACTTGAATAAAATTTCACTAAAATGTAGACTATTACAGGATAATTCTAAGCACCACCAAATATTGATCTAAATCATAATTAATATTAATATATATAGATAAATTAGATGAAGTTTAAGTTTTACGGATGGAATTTTTGGTGTTTAAAAAAGAATTAATGGATGGTGTCATCACTATCTATTACATTTTCGGACCTACTTTAGGTCAATGGGAATAAATGCAAGAGCATTCAGCAGTTGAACGTAGCATAAATTTACCCTAATTAATGGTACTAGAATTGGGAGCCCCATAATGGTGTAGTGCACCAAACAACCGAGTGATAGTCGTTTGATCAACCGTTTGGCCACAACGATAAAGTTACCAAAAATGGTAAAGCTTCTCAAACGATTGAAGCTTTGTCATTTTGGTGACAAATGGCACACCCTTGACCGTTTTCTGGTACCACAAATGACCTTAATCGTATGATAAACTTAAGTTCCACTATCTTACAAAACATAAGTGTATCATACGATTTACACCATTTTAGTTCAAACTTAAATCAGCATTAAGTTGTGGCACTAGCTACACCATTGTAGATGCACTAAGAACGTCTCCAATCCTATAATCAAACTCATATCAAATTCAAATTTGGTTCAAAAACCTCCAAAACCCTCTCCAATCCTAAAACCAAACTTGAAAAAATAATGTTCATGGAACCAAACTTACAACAGCTATATTTTTGCAAGCAAAGTGCACTGGCCAGAGTGGAAGAAAGACCGGCAAAGTCATTGGAGGAAAAAGAAATCGACAGCAAAGTCGCTGGAGGGAAAAAAAAATTGATTGCAAAGTCACAGAAATACCTTTGGCAAAGTGAACCTAACAAATCTAGAATCAAAATCAGTGCCAGAGAAGTAGTGGTCTTGGTTTCGTCGTCGTCAGAGAAGTTGCTGCCAACATCGTTCTTTACTTGCTTCGTCTTGCTAATAGGGAGGAGAAGGCACATCTTTCATTCTATTGTGGGAAGAAGAGAGAGGAGAATCTCCATTGTCGTCGGCTTCATCTTCATCTTGGACGGCTTCGTCTTCATCATCATGGTGTGTCAAGACGAGAGAGAGAGAGAGAGAGAGAGAGAGAGGGAGAGAGAGAGTGTGAGAAATATATTTGTGTTTGTGTAGAGATGAGAGAGGGGTGTGAATTGTTTTTTTTTTTTTTGGACCAAATGGGGATTTATAGGGAAAATTAAATAGAAGTCTCTGCTTTGGTAGGAAATAGAAGATAAGTACAAGTGGTTTGGACTTAAGGGGAGAAGGACAATCATTTTTGAATTATATGGTCATAAGTCCATTTTTAAACTGAATATAAGGATATTGGCATATTTGCCCCTGTCACACATGTATTTATGTTTTGCCACCACATCCCATTCTTCAAGGAAGTGTTTTTTTTTTTCAAACTTTAAAATGCCATAACTTTCAAACCACGACTCTATTTTGAATAAAATTTATATATATTTGTAATCTAGAAGGAAAGATCAATCAAACAAGATCTTGTTTGTACCACAAAAAATATTAAAAGTGGAGCCCACCAAATCTAAGAAAGAGCAATGCGTGAAGTATTTATGAAGACAGGCTGACGGGAAAGTAGGCTGATGCAACATAACAGTGCCATAATCAAGGACTCAAGTCACGTCAGTGGCAGGACAGTTATTGGAGGTTAGGTTGAGTTAAATGAATGACACGTGTGATACAAAGCTGTAACAAGTATGGGTGTGGATGAAGCCCATTATTCCGAGATCATGGAGATAGTGGGCAGTTTCTCAGCACAGGGGTAGCGGTTATCACTATTGTTACCTATTTAAAGGAACAAAGAAACAAGAAAAAGAGAGCCCAGAGATTAAGAACACTTAGCATTTTCTTTACTTTTTGTCATATATTTCCTTTATCTTTAATTACCAGTTTATCTAGGAGTAGCCTTGTAATTAGACTTCAGTTAGAAGGCGAGATCATCACTTCTAATTGTACATTGTTTTGGTGAATAGTTCAATGGAATTCATACCCTGTTTTCCTTCAAACTAATCTCAGTTTTCTTCACATCCCAAGTCCTTAATCTTTGGTTAAGGCAATCTAAACCTATTTTAGAGAAATCTCGTTCCTCTGTTTCTCCACTCGTCTGATTAGTCAAATCGTTCATTTCAAGGAGGACATTTGTCTGGCACACCCGCACTTTAGCATTTACATAATATTCAGCCATGCAATTTTTGGCACGCCTGGTGGGACTTCTGTGAAGAATTGAGCAATTCATCATGCCACCAAGAAAGAACTTGTCAAAAGATAAAGGGGTCGTAGTGCTACCAGAGATGGATGCGCCGACAGCAGAAGAAAATGCTGAAGGGGAGGTTCATGGTAATACTAGTGATCAGTCTCATGCTGGCAGTCATGAGTTGCTCCAACAACGGCCTGGAAATGTTAAGGCCACTACAAGTGGGCCGGACCAACAAGCTCTGAAAGAATACGCATCAGTAATGCGTTTCAATTTGGACAGTGCGCTGCATGATTGGCTTCAAGCCAATTCACAGCAAACATCCACAATTGTGAAACCATTTACAGACATGATGCAGAAGATGGGAGATCAGATTACTAAGAGTATTGACCGGCAGATGTCATATCTGACGGAAAAATTTGGTCCAGCGTCTTCTTTGAAAGGCAACGCCCAAAAAAAGCCTGTGTAAATTCCTATAAATCAGTCTCCACAACTGAGTTATGGGAATGTGAAGGTTCTAGCCCGGCCTACGGTGCCTGGTTTTTCAACTCATCCTAGATCAGGTATGTTTGACCATACGTCAAGTTCTAGTAACCAACCGGGACTGAATCAGATGGGACAGAGTGTGGGGCCTATAGGTGTTCAACGACCATCGAATGGTCCTAATATAAGTAATAACCCTGAATTCCAAGTTGGACAAATGATGGTCCCAGTTCATCAACCTGGTTAGTATGATGGTTCCCATCCACATACTGCTGTTTTTTTTATGGGAGGGTCCTCAACCCAGCCATTGTTGCTAAACACAAGTCTACCTATCCAAACAGGGACCCACATAACAAGTACGTCCCAAGCACAAACATATTAGACTGGGGGGTGTTATCAGCCAACAGGGCAGATTAGGGGCAGCAACAGTCGGCAGTACAAACTGCGGGGCAACCTTAGCCATCATTGGGACACATTGGAGGGTACCAGCAATCGATAGCACCAGGTGGAGTCCAATTTCAGCCACCCATGGTATACAATGGAGTACCTGATTTCCTAATCCATCAGCCTGCTAGAAATGAGATACGTAATCCTTATCACCCTTATATTCAGGGCCATATTCCTGTAGGGATAAATAGGGATGAAATGATAGATGTAATCAGAGAACAGGTGCATGGGCAAGTCAGGGAGCAAGTCAACGACCAGTTGAGAACACAGTTTGGGGGAGTGTTAGGGCCCTCATATGCCCACAACATCAGAAACCATATCCAGACTTTATTAATAGGATGTTCGAGTTCCCTAGATACTTTAGAATACCTGAATTCACTTCGTTCTCTGGTGGGGATAGACAAACTACTTTAGAGCACATTGCCCTTTTCACGGCACAATGTGGTGAGGTTTCGTATAATGATATGCTAAAGTTAAGGTTGTTTGCCAATTCACTTACTAGACATGCCTATACTTGGTATGTGAACCTCCTTACAAGTTCTGTCCAAACTTGGCAGGATATGGAACGAATCTTCCATAGTCAGTTTTATCAGACTGACCCAAACGTGACTATTGCTGATTTAGCTAGACTAAAACAAAATGTAGGAGAGAATGTAGAGACATTTATTACTAGGTTTAAATCTACACGGAATAGGTATAAGGCTAGGTTACCAGAGGAAAAATATGTGCGATTAACCGTTGATAATTTGAAATCTACACTCAGAATGCAGTTTGTGGGTCAACAATTTACTGACTTATGCCATGTTGTTGATGCCGTGGCACGATATGAGAAAGTGATGGATGAGAAAAATCAAAAGAAAAATCATACAAAGGATATGTATTACAAGAGACATCCTCAGCCTGCACACTTAGTGGAAATCGAGGATGAAAGTCAGGCTGATGAGGAAAATGAAAACCCATATGAATACGCTGCCGCTGAAATGGCCACTCAAAAACCATTCATGTGTGATGTCCTGCTTAAACCAACCCAAGCTTAAGAAAAGAATACCACCAGTCAGGCTGATAAGCCTAATAAAAAATATGATTTTGATATTACTAAGGGTGACATGATCTTTGATTGGTTGGTAAAAGAAAAGAAAATAAAATTGACACATGATGTGCCATCGAACGATGAAATAAAAGGGAAATTTTTTTGTAAATAGTATAATAAATGGACTCATAGTACTAATAATTGTACAACATTTTGTGAGTCCATGCAAAAATGGATAAAAAAAAATGGAGTCATAAAATTCCCTAATGATAGGCCTGTGCAACAGGTTGACAAAAACCCGTTCGTGGCTGAAGCACATGTCAATATGGTTTTAGCTGATTTTACCAACATGACAAAGCCAGTCAAACCACAATGGCATATTAAGAATGCTTCTAAAACAGAAAGGGTGAAAAGTGAGATTTCAGGGCCTAGAGGTCAGTTTAGAAGCCTCAACCCAGAAGCACCACCATTCGAAACAAGGACGGGAGTGTATTATTATGCTTCTAATCCTTATAAATCATACATTATGACAAGAAAGTCTTTACATGAATTAGCAGAAAGAGGTTGACGATACCGCTCCAGAAACACGATGATGTGCTTGAAAATGTTGGAAGAGCCCTCAGAAGACAAAGCAATTAGGGTAGGGTGGTCCAACGACCAGGAGGTTTTCGGGTTACAATGAACAAGGATAGGCCTGACAAGGGTAAAGAAGTGATGATACCACAAACAAGCAAGCAGAGCAAGCCAAAAAGAAAAATGAATTGTCATCCACAAACTAAAGCCAAAGGTTCAGTCACTCAAGGTCAAAAAAGAGGTTCGGATCTAGCCATATATCCTAATACCAAGCCAAGAATGGTGTTGCCACCTGTACCACAAGATGGGCGGTGGATGTATGTCCACCTGTGGATACCGGCATTTGGGCCCACTTTTAAAACATTTTCAAATACAAATTCAAATACAAAGAGTTGCCACTTAATTTTTAAAGGGAAATTAAGAAACCATTTTAAAAGAAAACCGCTCTTTTGCGAAACCAAAGATAATCTGGGTCCGGGGATTATGGAATGAAAGGGGAAGGAGCCCGACAGACTAAAACACCCCCTTTCATCCTATCTCGTGATAGGCTTTGACTCATCATCTTATTTAATCAAATTAATAATCTAAGCATGCCCTCAACTAATACATAGATATAAGTATACATATCACAAGCATGTCAAAAAGGGTGCAAAATTGCTAACGACAAAATATCATTCATAAGCCACATAGTTCAAATAGCAAGCAAGATGATGTGCAAATAGGGAACTAGGAAACTTACCTGGGATCCAGCTGCGAATTTAAACGTGCAATGCATACGAAGAATATAAATCCTAAAAAATGTCTCTAATCACATATACACATAAGGCAAGGCCTAAGCTAAGGTGTCGCACATGGAGTCGAAAATTAATAAAATCAAAGAATAGAATAAACTAGAGAAAGGTTGAGGAATTATACCTCAAATGCGCTACAAAACAAAGAGTTAGTCCACATGCTTCACACAATAATATGGCATCTGTGGACACGCGGGATTCCACCACTATCCACTTGCTTGTTTTATTTTTGTTTGAAATTTGATTTGGATCAAAGGAAATAAAATGGTCTGTTGAAAATAGATACAGAGTTGCCACTTGGTCTTTAAGGAACCAAGAAACCTAATTTTGACTCACCCAAATGGATAAAGGGCACCGGCCCTTCATAACCAAAGAACTTGGTTCGGGGTTTTGGTACGAGAGAGGAAGGAGCCTTTGTCACGACTAAAACACCCTCAACTCGCCCCGTCTTTCGACGGGCCTCAATTAGCATCCAAATAATCATCTTATACTATGTATGGTTCGACAATTAATACTATGATAGTATATTACATCACATAAGGAAATTTGAAATGGAAAATCAAAAGATAAGATATCATTCATAAGATCTAAGCCAAATATCATATAATGTAAAGTGAAAAATCACACAAATAAACCTAGGAAAAATCATCTAATCATGTATCAAGTAATTAAGATTTCCTAATCTAAAGGGGACATGAATTGTTCTTGAAACAAATAATCAAAGAAATCGAAATATACTTAGCAAGCTAGTATGATGCATGTTAATCTTTGAGAAAAAGAAGATCTCTCAATCCCCGGGACGGATGAGAAAGGAGGATTAGATCGAGGGGGAGCATGAACGTGTGATCATGATCATTCCTTATAATCTTCTTAGATTAGGACTCACAAAAGCCCCAAATCTTTGCATGGATGCAATGTATGTATATAGAATGTGTAAAGGTTGTAGTGTGCTTTGTGTTCATGGATTCCTAGAATGACTTAGAAGTCTAGAATGTGTATGAATGAATGAAGGAAATCATCATGGGATATGTACAAATGTAGTATGAACTACTTCCTAAGACATGAACTAATTTGGAGTGCATGTAAGCATCAAATCAAAGTGGGAAAGTAAAAATGTGCTTGCTGTGAATAGTGGACAGAACAGTAGCATGATCTTTTGGAAATTGAAAAGAGAGGTTAGGAATGTTTTCAATGCATGAATTTTTATGAATATCTTCCTTATTGTGTCTATAACACAACCCAAAAAGCCAATCTTTAATAACTATTACATATTGAGAGAAATCATATGAACAATGGAGGTTACCCAGAAACAGAGTTCGTACTGTCGACTGAAATGTCAAAATATCTTAGAAAATGAAAACAAATGATCTAGAGACCGATTTTATACAGAACGTTCCCTAAGACATTGAAGTTCAAGGGAAAAATAAGTTAGGACCACTCGTTTTGGAAAAGTTTTCTGTAAAACAAGTTGAAAGTAGACCAAGCTGCTGTGACAGCAAAAACAGAATATCTGGAGAGAATGTTTGGGCCCAAATGGACCATTTTTAAGTATTTCCAAGTCAAACCAAAAATCATGGGTGTTCCCTAATGAGTTAGGAAGATTTTCCAAGTAGTCTTGCATCCATACATTGAGTATTGAGTTCTAGAGAAATCTTTGAACTCAAATCACTCACTGTTTTGACTCACTGCTTTGAAGATTTTGGGAAAAACTTTGAGTTTTCTTTCTTGAAATCAAAATGAGAGGGATTGAGAGGGGTTTTGAAATAGAGGTTTTGAAAGTATATTTTCAACATCAAATAGAGATTATAACCTCTTGGAATATCAACATCAAACTCATCATCAAGAACCCCCAATTTTATTGGAGAGATTTATTTTCATTTGAACATAACTTCAAGGATACCTTGGAAGTATTGAAGTTATAATCATCATCTATCAAACATGTTTTTGAGGTCAAGAGCTACTATCCATAAGGATTCACTCACCTCAAACTTCATGTCATCATTTAGAGGATGATGAACAAGTAAGTAAATAAAGAAAAATAAAAAGAAATGAGGTTAGGAAGAGACAAATATAATATGAACAAGTAAGTAAATAACAATCAATAGATGATAATCAATGTGATTTTGGACTTGTAGCTTGGTGTTTCACTCATATGTGGTAACATTTGGACATGGAAGTAGCTTCCTATCTCATGGATGTTTAGAGAAATGGTGATTGGGTGTATTGATGATGAAGTATATTGAAGAATGGTGGAGGAAAACAAGATTGAAACTCACTTTCTATAGAAAAATAATAGGAGGAAGGTCCTTTCTCACTTCTAAATCTATCTCTATCTCTCTTTCTCTCTACAACTTTGTCAAGCTTTGCACTTGGCCCCCCCAAAATGAAGAGCAATGGGGGGTTTATATAGGCTAATTTGGGGTGGTTTTGGAGTTTTAAAAGTACTCCCATTGGTCCAAAACAATTGAAAACATAAAACTACATCGTTTTGGTTTTTAATTAATCAAATTGGACCCCCAAAAGAAATTACAAAAATATTATGTTCTAGAGGAGAGTACCGCGGTGGCACTGGACCTGTGCCGCGGCGGCAGTGGGCTAGTGCCGCGGCGGCACTGCTCCTCCTTCGTCCAGATAATTGTATTTAGGCCCCTAGAGGTTCCGGTATTCGCGAAAAGGCCATATTTCGTCCGAAATTCACAGAAAATGCATACGAACTGCAAATTGAGGTTGTGATATACCGTTGGCAAGGTAATGGAGTCTATTTTACATAAAAAAATAATTCGGGGATAGGTCACTTTGAAAAGTTTTGCGATAAAAGCCGATTTGATCGCCTTTTTCGCCTTCAGAAATTCACAATAAACTCGTTTTAAATCCAAAAATTATGTGCGATATACCGTTGGAAAGCTATTGACCTCTAGTATCCATGAAAAATATTTGAAAATTGTTACGGTGCTACGGTTCTAAAGTCAAATTTTGGTCAAACCTGGGATTCCCGGGAAGTTCTGGAAGCCTCAGGTAGCCACCAGGAGCTGACGTTTTCGCTCGATTTTCTTTTAAAACTCATTTTAATACTTTCCACATGATCTAGAATGATCCCGGTGAATTTGGATAATTTTGGTCAATAGCTTGGTCAAACCTGGTCAAACCTTGGTCAAACCTGGTCAAACCGGTCAACGGGGCCTTTCTGGGAACTTCCGGGGGTCTCTGGGAGCTGACGATTTCATCTGATTTTACTTAAAAACTCATTTTTTTTCTTACTTTTCTTACAACATAGCATGTTTCCAGAACTTTTGGACCAAATTTGGGAGTTTTCGGGTTTTCAGGGGCATTTTGGTCATTCTGAGCATTTTGAGAAATATAGCTAACTTCTAGGAGTCCTTTTGAGTCTTTTTCGATCACTGGTCTCCTAAATCTGATAGCCGACAAAATGGGGGTGTCTACTGCATCAAATAATCAATCTTAAATCTCTAGCTTAAATCTATCAATTAGAGGAAGAATTGATCAAACTATGAATTCCTTTCGATTAGTTAGTCATAGCATCTCTATAGATGTACAAGTCTCAACTAAGAGCCAATGTGATGTCTATATAAGGGTGCTATAATCCTAACATGATCATAAGGAATCCATGGTTATGTTCAATTTGGTTCAACTATGTCACGACCCCCATCCCACTACGCGTGGAAATAGGACACGTGGCACGCCACCAAGGCTCATCCAAACATCATATAACAATACGCAGCGGAAAGAACTTTAAAACAACCCTGGGTATTTAAAACTTAGGGAACATTACCCTCTGAGTTTGTAAAATCCATTGAAATCAGAGTTATAAAAAGTTTTGGCCAATTAGAAACACATCCAAAATACTCAGTTTTGAAAATACAGGTTCAGTCGACTGCTCCTAGGGTCCAGTCGACTGTACTGAGCAGAACCCAAAACCTAAAGTTCTCAACAGAGGTCCAGTCGACTGATCAGGGAACCCAGTCGACTGCTCAGTCGACTGATCAAGGGAACCCAGTCGACTGTGCTAAGCAGAACCAAAATACAACACTTCAAAAAGGGGTACAGTTGACTGATCTGGGGATCCAGTCGACTGGTTTTATCATATAAGAAGCAGTAGCCAAAATCAACAGTGTCTCAGTCGACTGATGCAGGGTCCAGTCGACTGCTTCTATTACTATTCACTTTCAGTGTCTCAATCACACGGGATCCAGTCGACTGACATAGGGTCCAGTCGACTGCTCCCCTGCTGGACAGCCCTGTAATGAAAAATACTAACACATGCTTCTCAATATCCACAAACCATCACAACCAACTCCAATTACAACATTTAAAACATTACAACAGGCGTTCAATTACAAGATTACAATACTACGGAATTAAACTATGGTTCTATTACAACATGTTACCAATTCCCAATCCTTACACAAGTTTTAGGACTAAAACAAAAACATGTACAAGTGTGATTCCCCCGCCGTTCATCGGCCTCACTCATCGCGCTTCTTCTTGTCTTTCTTCTTACCTGCAATGGAGTACATCTCCACTGCTCAGCTATATGCTGAGTGCACAAGTCTAACATATGCAATATATGACAAAACATGCTTTAATCTCATAAATCATATCAATAGTCTCTAGGGAGAAAAATACGCATTCATCCGATAGCGGCAAGTCCAAGCCTTAAACCGCGATGTCAATGGCAAGTCCAAGCCTACAACCATTACATCCCCATAAGTGCCATGGCAAGTCCAAGCCTACAACCATGCACAGTAGTCGTCGCTACTAAAATTCTCAAACATCGAGAAGCTTACTCCGGCATGAATTTGTATAAGACCCCCCTTTGACCCACATAGACAACTCAACGTGCTCGCATAAATCTAGACATGTTTTTCACAAATTAGCGCGTGCATAATTAACGGGCCTACAATTAACACATGAAATTTTCCCGGATCTCAATTTCGTCGTCGAAATATAAAACATGTATTTCTCTATATTTCACAAGTTAGAACTTCATACCTCGTGCGATTTCCCTCAAACTTTGAAGGATCGACTAGGAGGCTAAATAATCGTCGGATTTTGAATTTGAGAAAATTCCTACAAGTTTATACCTGTTTTTCCCAAAAGTCTAGAATTAAGATTTTTACAAAAATTGGCCAAACACGGCCTAAGTAGAATCAAAACGTAGATCTTACCTCCACGAGTTCAAATATGAAATTTGGAGAAAATCTGACGGACGGAAGGTCGTCGTATGTCGCCGGCAAGCTCGTGGCAACCAAATCTCCCTTCTCTCTCCTCTCTCTAGATATTTGTGAGTTTTGGATGAGAATGAAATCTCATCCCCCACCTATTTATAGAAAAACTCTTCAAAAATTGCGTTTACCTCCCCACGAGTTCCTCAAACTTCTAATTAGCTCTCAAAACTTCGCACACTTCCATTTTATAACTTTGCGAGTGAAAACTATAAAGTTCAAAAGTTTTCGACTAGGTTTCGTTTGGTCCAAAAATAACGTCCGAAAATTAAATTATGTGAAATCTCTACACAACCTACCTTTTTAATTAACGTATCACTCACGTTCTCACCACAGTTCTCAAAATGATATACTACAGTATCCAAATACCATAATTATACAACACATGTATAATTACTATTCACAAAATACCATATAAGTCAAATAACATTTAAATCATATAAATGCCATTTACTCATGCTCATGCCATATGAACTACCATGTTCCCGTGTCCTCACTGACACCTTACCGTTGACTCATAATCAACCTCATCACCATTATCAACTAACATTGATAAACTCTCAAATTACAAAAATGCATGATAAAATTATGAATTCTTGGGATGGGTGTGACAAACTAAGTCCAACTTTATCCAATAACTAGTCCTAATCATAAGCATCAATGTACATGGATGAATGAATGAACATGAACAAGAATAAGATGTGAATTTATTCACTACTTTGGATCATTTAGCCTCTGGATTTAATCTCTATTATCATTATTCATAACATGATTTGGGTTCCAAGACATTAAGAAACCATCTAAGTTAAAATCAATGAGACTAGACAAAAACAGTGACTGTTTTTCCTAAATTACAGAGAGCAGATCAGATTTTAAAAGGTAGAAAAACCATACTTCCAACGGTTGGATCTTAATGATTTTTGGATATGATATGCCCCTGTGAGTCTAGTTTTTAACCCAAAATGAAAATCAAGGTTTGAATGGTTAGATCTCTAGGAATATGGAAAACACTAGACATCACTCAGGAATCTGCAACTCTCTGTCCAGAGATCTTGTACTATTTTCTAACTCTCTGTACGATACTTAGTTTAGGTCTTGCCTTATGTGTATATGTGATTAGAGACATTTTTCCTAGGATTTCTATTCTTTGTATGCATTGCACGTTTCCCATTTCGCGGCTGGATCCCGAGTAAGTTCTCTAGTTCCCTTCTTACACATCATTCTGCTTGTTACTTGAATTATGTGGCTTATGAATGATATTTTATCGTTAGCAATTTTGCACCCTTTTTGACATGCTTGTGATATGTATACTTATATCTATGTATTAGTTGAGGGCATGCTTAGATTATTAATTCGATTAAATAGGATGATGAGTAGAGGCCTATCACGAGATAGGATGAAAGGGGGTGTTTTAGTCCGTCGGGCTCCTTCCCCTTTCATTCCATAATCCCCGGACCCAGATTATCTTTGGTTTTGCAAAAGATCGGTTTGCTTTTAAAAATGGTTTCTTAATTTTCCTAAAAAAATTAAGTGGCGACTCGAATTTGAATTTGAAATTTGACTAAGAAATTGTTTTAAAATTAAAAGTGGGCCCAAATGCCGGTATCCACACTACCACCCTAAATTTCCTCAGTACCATGACCCATCATTTTTAACTCAAACCCAAAAGAGACGCATGCTACGAAAAAAGGCTGCCCAGATGAAAAAACAACCGTTTTTTCGAAGATTTGAAGATAAGTCTAACTAATGGGTTCGTAAAATTGATGAAAGTCTGGGGAATCAGGATGAAGACGAGACAAACGGTGCCATTAAAGAAATGGGGGATGATTTATCAGAATTTGTTGAGTATGATGGCCAGCCAACGGTAAAAAAGATGGACTGCCAGCCCTTGCACAAGTTTGCTCGATTTGTTGGACTAATACCAAGATTGTTTCGCCTGGGATTACCATGAAATGCCTGGTTTAGTCTGGTAGAACATCAACTCCCAATAAAGCCAGGATATAAGTCTTACAAGCAATCCCCAAGAAGAATGGCAAGTGAGATCATCCTGAAGGTCAAGGAAGAGGTAGAACGATTGTTGAAGGCAGGATTCATTCGTACAACCATGTATAATGAATGGCTTTCAAATATTGTTCCCGTTATAAAAAAGAATGGAAAATTGTGGATATGCATAGATTTTAGAGATCTTAATAAAGCCACTCCAAAAGATGAGTATCTTATGCCCATTGCCTGACATGTTGGTTGATTCGGCATCCGGGCATGAGATCCTCAGCTTTATGGATGGACACTCTGGCAATAACCAAATTTTTACAACCAGAGATGACTTTGGAAAAATAGCATTTCGATGTCCAGGGGCAATTGGAACGTTTGAATGGGTGGTGATGCCGTTTGGATTAAAAAATGATGGGGCAACCTACCAATGTGCAATGAATGCCATATTCCATGACATGATTGGGAAATGGATGGAAGTCTATATAGATGACGTCGTAGTAAAATCAACTTTTGACGACCACATAAAGTTTTTTACAAAAAGTTTTAAAAGAATGAGATGCCATCAATTAAAAATGAACCCTTTAAAATGCGCATTTGGTGTCTCAGCAGGAAATTTTTTGGGTTTTCTAGTACATCAAAGGGGAATCGAAGTTGATAAAAATAAAGCTAGAGTCATCATAGAGGCCAAACCACCAGCCAACAAGAAGCAACTACAGAGATTGCTTGGCCAAATTAAGTTTTTGCGCCGCTTTATCTCTAATTGTGCAGGCAAGACTAAAGTTTTTTTGTCCACTATTAAAACTGAAGGCTGAAGAAGAATTCATGTGGAAATAAGAGCACTAGCTGGCTTTTGAGCAAATCAAGGGTTATCTTGTCAAGCCGCCAGTCTTAGTTTCTCCTAAGCCAAACAAGCCTTTAAGATTATATGTTTCAGCTTCTAATGATTCAATTGGAAGTTTGTTGGTTCAAATTAATAATAGAGGCATAGAACAAGTGGTTTATTACTTAAGCCGCATTCTAACTGATGTGAACAAAGATATACATCAATTGCAAAATTATGTTTGGCTTTGTTCTTTTCTTGCATCAAATTAAGATATTATATGCTACTTGTAACAGTGGAAGTCATGAGTAAGACTGATGTTATTAAGTACATGTTGTCAAGACCAATTATCACTGGCAAAGTGGCAAAATGGTCCTTAACTTTATTGGAGTTTCACTTATAATACGTCCCCTAGAAAACTATTAAGGGACAAGTACTCCTAGCTGATTTCCTAGTCGACCATCCTTGCCTTGATACAAGTCCTGAAATCCTAAAAGGGATTGAAATTGGATACATATCTGTTACCCCTGTGTATTAAGGTTTGATGGATCTAGCACTGAAGAATCAGCAGGGGCAGGGATCATCCTTACATTCCCATTTGGAAAAAAAGACACAGTTTTCATTTAGATTTGATTTTAAATGTTCCAACAATCAGGCTGAATATGAAGCCGTGATCATTGGCCTTAAAGTTTTATACTAAATGAAGGCCACGACTGTGAAATTGGTTGGGGACTCTCTATTAGTAATCAACCAATTAGGGGAGAAATATAAAGTGCATAATACCATTTTAGAAAGGTATCATACAATTGCATTAAGGCTGATAGATAGTTTTTCTGAGTTAGCAGTGCAATATGTGTCAAGAAAAGAAAATGAAGAGGCTAATGAATTGGCTCAGATTGCTTCAGGACTTAAGATCCCAAGAAACGTTTTCCAAAGGATGATTATGGTTGAAAAAAGATCTAAGTCATCAATTATAAAAGATTAGGACACTGCGTGTGCTATGCCCCTTCAGGCTAATGAGGATGATTGGAGGGAACCAATCATTAAATTACTAGAAAATCCTAATATGCACGCTGATATCAAGATCAGAAGGAAGGTAGTGCACTATTTCTTGGCTGATGGTGAGTTATTTAAAAAATTGACAAATGAATCAGTGTTGCAATGTCCTAGTTAAATAAAAGCATTGAAACTGATGAAGCAAGTACATAGTGGATTGTGTGGGGCGCATCAGGCTGGGACAAAAATGAGATGGTTGATAAGGAGATATAATTATTATTGGCCTACCATCTTAAAAGATTCCATCAATTTTGCTAAGGGTTGTCAGGCTTGTCAGAGACATGGGCCAATTCAACATGTGTATGCCGTCAATCTCCAGTCTATTATTAAACCATGGCCATTTCGAGAATGGGCAATAGACGTGATTGGTAAGATTAGTCCACCTTCATCAAAAAATCATACATATATTCTAGTGGCTACTGATTATTTTACCAAATGGGTAGAGGCTATTCCGCTTAAATCAGTCAACCAGAATGAAGTGATTAAGTGCATTAAAAAAAATATTATTCTTAGGTTTGGATTACCACAAACCATTACGGCTGACCAAGGCACCCATTTTACTGGGGATGATATGCTGGAATTTACCTTTGATATGGTTTTACTGTTCTCAATTCGACCCCATATTATGTTCAAGCCAATGGACAAGCAGTATCAACCAACAAAATCCTCAAACTGAATATTCAAAAAATGGTTGACAATAACCCTAGAATTTGGCATGAGTTACTTTCTGAAGTTTTGTGGGCTTACAGAACTTCAAAAAGGTCAAGCGCCGGTACTACACCATTTGCACTTACTTATGGTCATGATGTCGTGTTAATAATGGGGTTAACACTTAAGTCTTTAAGAGTTGCTAAACAGAATGATTTGGATATGGACGAGTACAATCAAGCTATGCTAATGGAACTAGAAGATCTTGATGAGGTAAGGCTTTTGGCTCTAGACCATCTTAGGTTGCAAAAACATAGAGTTGAAAGGGCTTATAACAAAAGAGTAAGAGCCAAATCTTTCTCCATTGGTGAACTAGTCATGAAGGCTATTTTGCTGCTAGGACTCAAAGACCACAGGTTAGGTAAGTGGTCTCCTAACTGGGAAAGACCCTTTAAAATTCATGAAGTGCTAAAATGAGGGGCCTGCCACTTGAGAAATTTAGATGGGCAAGTACACAACAGGCTTATAAATGGAAAATATTTAAAGAAATATAAGCCCTGTATGTGGGAATCATATTTATGCTAGTTGGAGCAAGAAGCTGAGAATACCCAGGATATTAGGATTATTCTTGACTAGTTTGAAAATTTGGATTACAGGAATGTCCAAATTCAGACTAATAAAGGTGGATAAAGACTCAAGAATCTGTTAAAGCATGGCATGTAAGTAAACAAACTGATGTACAAATATAAGCATGCCATAATAGAGCCAAATATGGCTACATAAACAAAATAAGTAGTTTTGACCTTGTGGCCACTTAGTAGAACATGAAAGTTTCAAAAGGCTCAAAAAACTATAAAGTCCTAAGAGGAAAAAGAGTAGAAATTATGGAAAAAAGGGAGTCAGAAGGACCAAAGCTTGAGTCCATTGTTCATCAATCTGGGATAGGGCAATGTTCACGGTCTTTTGGACAGCCAACCATGATTCTTCTTGGACATCCAAGGCTGAAATCTCATCAGTCAGCTGATCAAGTTGCTCTGGAACTTTCTCTAAGTTAGCATGTTGGATAGTATAATCAGTTTCCATCTTTTTAAAGGGAGCCCTCATTTTCTTGATCTCTTCTAAAAATGAGGCAGAACTTTCCATCCCAGCCTCCGCAGTGCTAGCCAACTGAATACATTGGTCGGTCACTCCTTCTCATTTTTCAAAAAACTCTTTTACGTCAGCCAGTTTTTGGGTTGCCTCAGCCATTGTGCTAGCAATTCTTTTGAACTGTTGCAAAAAGAGACTGGCGGAGAAGAAGAAGAGGAACCAGCAAAATCATTATAGAGCAGAGAAATAGCATTCTCAATGGCTTCTTGTTGTCCCATAGCATTTCTGAAAGTTGAAGAGCGTAAAGAAGCCAAAAGGTTCCTTGCTTGAAGTATAGCCTCTGTACAAGCTAGAGTGGATTTTGTCAAGCTAGGCTTCGAAGGTAAGGAGGCTGAACTAAGCCATTGAGGAAGGGCTTGCCTGAGGTTCTGAGCTTGAAGATGGAGGTCCTTAATGTTGATAGATAACTGAGGATCCGAAGAAGCATGACTCATAGAAGCAGAGGAACCGAGTCCTGCCGAGTCCTGCTATTGAGGAAGGAGGTGGAGAATTTGAACATTGAGAGATTTTGGGAAGAACATCTGGGTCATCAACAAGATCTTTTGAAACTCTGGTGTCACTTTGGCCAGTGAGAGGGGAAGCCTTGGCAAGGGAAGGATTTTTTAAAGAAGATGGGGAGAGTTCTGTTGCTTTTGCAATCTCTGATTTCTGAATGGAGTCGGGAGAAGGCTGGGAGCTGCTTAGTGCTGGCTTATCTCGCAATCTCTTTTGAGCATGGGCTTTGAGCCGTGCCTTTTTGGCTACCTTAGGGGTTTCTTGCTGCAGGACGGGCTTAATTTCCTCCTCTTCTAGATGGATAGGGTGATCAAAGGTGGTGTCCTCCAAGGAGTTTTTCTTCACTATCTCTGTATAATCTGAGCGCTTGATATCCCTGGAACTACGATGAATTGGAATGGGGAAAAGCCTTCAGAGGAACAATTTTCTTCTTGGAAGACACGGTGGCAACAGGGCTTGGGGAACCTGACCAAAAGAAAAGAAGTAATAAGGAAAGATAACATCAAAACAAAATAGAAATCACCTCTCTTGGTATCAAGCTTTTGAAGAAATTTTGGAAACCAAGGGGACAGACTGACTGGAAAATCCGAGAAATGACCAAGCAGCCTGACGACTGGTTGTAGGGATGCCACCAAAGGTAGTGGGCATGGAGTGTTCAGACTGATAACTTGGTACAGTAACTCCTATAGGCACGTCAGTCTGAGTCACAGGTTCTGCAATGCCAAATTTGGCTAAGGGTGGAAAAGGGCTGGTCTTTCTAATCCAATTCTCGACAGAAGCATAAAGTTGTTGCTAGTTTGGAGTCTTGCCATGTTTTTTCCAGTATTCACAAGCTTTCTTTTCCACCCGTTCCTTTTATGGTTGGATTCTGATGCAGCTCGCCTCAGAAATTGACTCATAAGGCTTCAGAGGATTCCATTTTAGCTTATAAAATTCTTCAAATTTGACAATGAAATCATAATCAGCTTTGGTGTCAGGATCCATACCTGGGCCTCTCTTTCTTTTGCATGCAGTCTGAATAAGTGAAGGATTAGTAGTGGGTGATGGCATCGGAGACAATGTATTGAGTAATAAATCAAAATCATCAAAGCATTGATCAAAGTGTTCCATCCAGAAAGTGTCAAAGGAAGGAGTAGATGCAGGATGAGGAGAGAATGACTAAAACTCAAGTTGATCAAAGAGAAGTCTATTGAGCTCATCCACCTGTTGAACTGATTCGTAGGTCTTAAAGATGATACGAGTCAAAAGGTTTGAGTTGGCTGACAGAAAATTGGGATAAGGATATTGCTTGAGTTAGGCCAAACTGGAGTGCATGATAGTTTGAGAAATAAGATTCCACGCCACATTGGTTATTCCCCAAATTTTCTTTTATCACCCTGTGATGGCAGTCCCAAGAGACTAAATAGTATACCCATAATTCAGGACAACTGCTTGGTCCAAGAAGGGAAGCTTTAAACCAGGCCGGCCGGTACAAAGGAATGTGATAGGGTAAAAATCTGCTAGAAGAAGGGGTCCTAAGAGAGAAGAAGAAACTTAGTCAATTTGAGAAACCAAAGGGGCTGGAAGAATACACGACCAAGTTTTGGCCATATATTGATGAGTTCGATACAATCGTGCAAGAAGGGCTGACCTTGGGAAAGTACAAATGGAGCCATAGTCGTAGGATCCATAGAGGACCTCCCCAAGTGTCCAGGTTACTGCTTATTAGCCTAAAACAACCTCTATAAATCTGAGCCAAAAGAAAAGGGCCTAATGTCAGTACTTGGCCAGAAGCCAAAGCTAGGGCTAAGGGGAGATCGGATTTCACTACTTTAAAAGAGAGGGGGACAAGTCAGGTATCTGCTAACCCAGAATATGAAAAAGGCAAGGTACTTTGTATCAATCAAAGGGCCATCATCCTTTTTGTGTTCTAGGATAAAAGACCGATACTGGTGTTCTTTTCAAAACCAGAGGTAATGGGACGAATGGAATACGCCTACTGAGATAATAGAGCATTAATTGGATCACCATCTAGCCAAACTCCAATCAAAGCAGTTGGGTCAAGGAGAGTAGGGGACATCATCCCACAAGAAATATGAAAAGAGTTAGTAGAGATAGACCAAAAGGCCGGAGTAGAGGAAAGAAGAGGGGTATTCATCAGTAATGGCACGGTGGTTAAAAGCATTAGGTCATGAATGTGTTGCCTAAGCCATTCATTCAACTTAAAAAGAGTAACTCTGGCCACCCTGGTTAGCCACTCTGGCAAGGGTTTTGAGGTCCAAAAACGAATATCATTGCTATTGTTCCATCTTTTCAGCGGGTTGGTTAGGATGTTCAGATAAGAATAGACCGCTACGAGGAAAGAGACTAGAAACTCGAGGAAGGACAAATTCTTGAGCTACACTTGGGCCAAGGATGGGAGAGAGGAAGTCAGGAGAGGATGTCATTATCTACAGGCTGACGCCCTCAAAAGCAGAAGCACGAAATTGTTTTAAAAATTTCTTGGCACGCGATTGAGGATCGGTGGCAATTTCCTCTGTACTTGGGGATGAAGTGAACTCTAGATGGTTTTCAGCCATCAAGATTAGAAGATTGGGGAAGAACTCGAGAAAAGGGTTTAAGTAGTAGAAGCGTAAAAGGATACGAAAGGGCCCTGAATGAGAATCTGTTTAAAATTGAAACTTTCCCAATATTTGCCCAGATTACAAGTTAGAAGTTCCCTAAGGATTAGGATGAAGATGGCATAACGGTACAAATAGGAGGTAAATGAAGGTCAAATCAATGTCCTTTCGCGAAAAGACTATCTGTACCTTTTGGGCGTCAACTTGTCATTCCCTAAAAAATTGACAGTTAAAGGAATAACAGATACACGATAGTTCCTTTAAAAGAAGCTATGATTTGGTAGGGACAGTGTTTAAATCAACAACATCCCATCAAGTTCGATGGCTTGCGCCTTTACTTGAAAGGGATGTTGGGGGGCATTGTTTGTACCACAAAATAATATTAAAAGTGGAGCCCACCAAATCTAAGAAAGAGCAATGCGTGAAGTATGTACAAAGGCAGGCTGACGGGAAAGTAGGCTGATGGAACATAACAGTGCCATAATCAAGGACTCAAGCCACGTCAGTGGCAGGACAGTTATTGGCAGTTAGGTTGAGTTAAATGAATGACATGTGTGACACAAAGCAGTAACAAGTATAGGTGTGGATGAAACCCATTATTCCGAGATCATGGAGATAGTGGGCAATTTCTCAGCACAGGGGTAGCCGTTATCACTATTGTTACCTATTTAAAGGAACGAAGAAACAAGAAGAAGATATCCCAGAGATAAGAACACTTAGCATTTTCTTTACTTTTTGTCATGTATTTTCTTTATCTTTAATTACTAGTTTATCTAGGAGTAGCCTTGTAATTAGACTTCGGTTAGAAGGCGAGATCATCACTTCTAATTGTACTTTGTTTTGGTGAATAGTTCAATGGAATTCATACCGTGTTTTCCTTCAAACTAATATCAGTTTTCTTCACATCCCAAGTCCTTAATCTTTAATTAAGGCAATCTGAACCTATTTTAGAGAAATCTCGTTCCTCTGTTTCTCTACTAGTCTGATTCATCAAATCGTTCATTTCAAGGAGGATATTTGTCTGGCATGCCCGCACTTTAGCATTTACATAATATTCTGCCATACATATCCATAGTGACTTGAAAAAAAAATTCATGTTATTGTCGGACCACTATAACGTAATGTCACTATCTCTTTTGCGACAGTGACATGATACTACCTTTGAATCCTTCTTCTTCTTCTTCTTCTTCTTCTTCTTCTTCTTTTGCATTTGATGATATGTTATTGTCTTTAACTGAACAGTAGCATTTGAAGAAATGTTATTGTCGACGACATGTTATTGTTTCTTTGTTTAATACCATGTTGCTATCTTTAATGGTATGCTACTTTTTTTGCATGGGGATAAATTTTTAAAGACAGTAATATCTTCTAAATGGCTGTAATTGTACAACGTTTTGCAACAATGATATTAATATCTTTGTAAAAACGTTTAGTTAGTGATAATATAATACTGTATTTACTTGAAAAGTATTGTAAAGACAGCATCATCTGATAAAATGGCCATAATTTTGCAATTATTTGGTGAATTTGAAGAAATGTTACTGTCGATAGTATCATGTTACTATCTCATGTTACTGTTTTTACCTGGTCAGCACTTAAAGATATCGTTTTTTTTTTTTGTAAGAATTTTATAGGCACTATGGATCTTGTTTGATAGATCGTGTTTTGTAGATTACGAATATATAATTTTTATGAAGAAATAATTTGTAGTTTAGAAGTTATGACGATTTAAAGTTTGGAAAACAAAAAATAACTAACTTACTTAAATTATGGGCTGAGGTGGCATATGTGTACTGTAATTGTTGAACATAAGGAAAGTGAGCTTTTTTGTCCATTGAAAATCATAGGAACCTTTGGCACCAAAAAAAAAAAAAAAAACGTGGAGATCTATCCCCATTATGGTCCAACGTAGGGACCTTTGGCCAGTTGCCCCTATTTTATAAAAAGATTTGAGTAAAAATTGGGATTCCCATTAAAAAAACCTTATACCAATTCAAACTTTTACACAAAATTTAAGTGAAATTTAGGTGCAAATTTGGGTAAGGATTGGGGATGGACTATAAGGAAGTTATAAATCTCGGAGGTGCTCAGTGAAATTTTGTCAAATTAATACAATTATCTAATAGGATTAATATAATCTATCACTCCTGAGGTTTGACCTAAGAACACTTACCTCCCTCAAGTTTGAAGAACAACACTTCTCCCCTGAGCTTTTATTAGTCATAACAAATCCCCCTTCAATTTATTGAACAGTGTTTGGTTTATTAAAATATACCTAAACTACCGTTACCCAATTTTTAATGAAATTTTAGTCAAAAGTTATTTAAAATAGACTTTTGTAGTATTAGGTCTAACCCAGTGTATTTTTTTTTAATTGAAAAGTCCACATGTTACAAAAGTTATGTAAAATTTCACATAATTTTTAAAATATGGAGATTTGATCCGATTAATTTGTAGTAGTCATAGAGTTTTGACCAAAATTTAAAATATATATATATATATATATATCCCTTAAAGGCTAAGATGAGGGACTTTTTTTTACCAAATTTTTAATTTTTAAAAGAAAAACAACATTGGGTCGCTCTCTTCCTCTTCGAATTGAAAATTACATAAATTTTAAAACTATTCGTACAAGAACACTAGCTTGAAGGAAAAAAAAAATCGTGATTTTGGAAAAAAAAAAATATTGATGCATTTCAAACGATCTGTCAAAATGCTGAACATAGATTTCACAATAGTGAAAAATCGTGAAGATTTCTGAAAATTTAAAAGAATTGTGAAAATTGTTCAAATAATTTCAGAAATAATTTTTTTTTAGAATCGTGAAAATTATAAAATTTAAAAATACCCAGCAAATGGGCTCATTAGATATTTTATAAGTATTTTCAATTATTTTTTTAATTAATTTTGAATGTTAGATTGTAATTTTACCACAGTAGGGAAGTGTTATTCTTCAATTTTGAGGTGATAAATGTTATCCGGTCAAACTTCAGGGGTGGTAGGTGATATTAATCCATATTTAATATTATGCCAAAACTCGGGGGATTTCAGTGTAATTTATCTTCAATTTTAGACGCCCATTTTTTACTTCTGAGACTCTGGTTTTCGTCATTTCGTGCCCCCTCCCCTCGCTCTCTCTCTAAAAATCGCAACCTCCTCCTTTCTATATCTCCTCCGCCATTGTAGCCGAAACAAAGCTCTCATTCAACGTAATATTATTGTTCACTTCCTAATCGAAACCAAATCATGATTCGAAAATACACTCTCTCTCTGCTACTACTTCTAGGGTTTCTATCGAATTTTGCCCAATCGATCCGTTTCGATCTCCAATCGGGTCACACAAAATGCATCACCGAAGACATCAAGAGCAATTCAATGACCGTCGGAAAGTACAGCGTTATCAATCCCGACGAAGGCCACCCTTTGCCCGATTCTCACAAAGTCACCGTTAGGGTAAAGAAAAATTGAACCACCCCCCCAAAGATTCAATTTTTTTTTTCTCTCGCATTTCCTCGGCAACCAAACACTTTTTTCCTTTTTCTTTTTGAGTGTAGGTGACGTCGACTTACGGGTCTAGCTACCACCAGGCGGAAAATGTGGAGTCGGGTCAATTTGCTTTTCAGGCGGTGGAGGCTGGTGACTATATGGCTTGCTTTTGGGCTTCCGATCACAAGGCGCCCAATACGATCACCGTTGATTTCGATTGGAAGACTGGCGTGGCTGCTAAGGACTGGTCCAATGTCGCCAAGAAAGGATCTGTTGAAGTAAGTCTCTTCTCTATCTCTCAAAGTTTTTAATTTTTTTTATGTTTGTGGTGTTTGATTCTTTAGATAGGCTTTTGTTGTTGTTTTTTTGTTGTTTTGTTATTCTTTGTTTGTTTTTTTGTGCTTTTGGTGAATTTCTGTTATGT
Organism: Hydrangea macrophylla; assembly: GCA_033977485.1. Classification (NCBI taxonomy): domain Eukaryota; kingdom Viridiplantae; phylum Streptophyta; class Magnoliopsida; order Cornales; family Hydrangeaceae; genus Hydrangea; species Hydrangea macrophylla. Next base: position 8,737,746 of record CM066987.1, read on the forward strand.
GATGATGGTATTGGGCCTGTGTTGTAAACTTGATTTGGGGTGTGAAAAAAACTTGTACTTAAAAGGCTTAGAACATACATTTTGATTATCTGTTGCTTTCTTGATTTTTTCATGTCTGGATTGATGAAAAACTCATTCTGAATGCAGTTTCAAATTTGGTTTATAGTTAAAATGGGAACATACTGCATCAGTGGCATATACCTCTAAAGTTTGAAGTGGAAGTTTGTTGCACAGTTAGCAGACCAGCATGATAGTCGAATAGAATGTTGGATAGTTAATAATTGATTAACATTTGGATATGTGTATATAATGATGTTTGAATGCACCAGTTAGGAAGATTAGCAATATCCATTTGGGGTTATGCTAGGGATATGCTACACGGCGTAGTTAGTAAGAAAGATTTGATAACCCATGTTCAAATGTGACTATGGTTTTAGATAGCAGAATCAACAGAGAGTGTTTTTGTCGAGTATATGCTTGTCACGTGTATATGTCTGTGATTGTGTATGCATGTATAGGATGTTGGCTGTCGGGTTGATCAGTTTTGCTCAGCTAATCAACCAGAATAGAATTTAATATAGGCTCACTTATTGGTGACCCGGAGACAAACCAAGATACTCTTACACTGAACTGATGAAATGAAACCAAACCAAACAAAAGAAGGTTGGTCAGTTCAATTCTTGATTTACCCCAGACAAAATTGCACCCCTTGTTGGAGAATGCGGCGTGCGTGTGTGCTTTATTTGACAATTGAAAAGGAGAGAGAAAAATAGAACAAGAATATGTGGCGACGTTTTTTAGGTTCCAGAATTATTTTTAAGAAGATAAGCAACTTTTAGGTTCCAGCTTCCTATTTACTAGATACCATCTGGTAGTTACGCGTTCGGTGGCAATCCTCTACATGGATTTAAAGAAAGCAAAATTGTGTGCTTCGTTGTGGTTAATTTCATATGCACATGTTTTGTGTGAAATTAGGTGCCATACTGTTTGTTACTGAATTCCACATTGGCAACAAGCATATCAACTTAGGCTTAGTTTGGCCCCCACGTGGCTTTTTAAAAGGAGCTTATGAAATATATTACTAAGGCTTAGTTTGGCCCCCATGTGGCTTTTTAAAAGGAGCTTATGAAATTTACTACTAAGTTGTTTGATAATTTTGTACAAGTGACACAGTACTCTTCAAAAATATATCATGAAACCAAAAAGCCACCTTGAGCTTTTAAAAGCTCCATTCTATAGCTTTTAAAAGCTCCCCCAAAAAAGCCCTAAGTTCAATTTTTACAAGCGCATAAACTACTTACCAAATGAATTAACATGAAATTGTGCTTTAAAAAAGGAGAAGCACCAAAAGGGGGGCCAAACTAAGCCTAAGTTGTTTGATAATTTTGTACAAGTGACACACTACTCTTCAAAAAGACATGATGAAACCAAAAAGCAACCTTGAGCTTTTAAAAGCTCCATTCTACCCTGAAAAAGCCCTAAGTTCAATTTGTGCAAAGCTCATAAACTAGTTACCAAATGAATTAACATGAAATTGTGCTTTAAAAGAGGAGAAGCACCACAATGGGGGCCAAACTAAGCCTTATATGTGTTCAAATATTGTAAGGATGTTGGTGTTCTCCTTGGTATAATTTAAGATATACTTAAGAGTCTAAGACACGTGAATTTACTTTTCGTGGGAACCAATTAGGGCAGTGTCTATATTGAACTGCTGATATTGTCAATTAGGTCCTGTAACTTATGTTTAGTATCGTAGTATGTGATGCATTTTTTTTTTTTAAGAAACTATGACTGAAGCAGCAACCCTGCTTTATTAACCATGGACATGCATGTGAAGATTACTGCTGGTAAGAATGTTATTTGTGCAAATAATGTTTAAGCTACAGTAGTGTATAATATATTCTGAGTGGATGTCTATCCTAGTTGGATCTACCAGTGGGCTGTATGGAGGTTGATATGCTTGAAACAATCAGACAGTTATGCTAGCTTTCCGTACGGGTTGTGTAAGAAGTACCGGGAGGCACACGTGGAAAGTTGTTCTGTTATCTTTTGTCCAGTGTGTGGCAAAAGCATGGTTGTCAAATTGTGAATCGAATCATGTATCCGTTTGCTGAAATTATGAATCGGGAATCGTAAGATTCTCATCTTATAGATATGTGTATGTACTGAATACATATAGATACACATCTAATGTTAAAACTTAAAAAGGAACGAAATCACAAATTAACTGAAGTTTTTGCAATGTCAAGGCTCAAAATATTGAAAGTTTTCCACTTAAAACTTCGAAGTTTAGAATTACGAATCGTGAGTTGTATTGAATCGTGAATTGTGTGGAGTTGGATTAAATTCCAACCAATTGATTCTTACAACCATGGCACAAAGGACTCGTGCCCACAATGCTGCTCCACTACGGTTCATTTTTGTTGATTTATTTGCTTCTTGTTACTATCATGTACATGGGTTATGCCTCTATTGGTGCCTTTTTAGTGACAAGATTTACTTAAAGAAGAGAGTAAAGGAAATAAAAACTAAAATTGGCAGTAATGCATGGCAACCGGTGTCTAATGGATTATACTAATGTCACTTGTTGGATTAATGCAGCCTTGTTTCAAGAACTTCACAATTATGCTCTTTTAATAAACTCTAGTTCTAAGAAAGTTTACCCCCTTGACTAACATGGCCTAGTATTTGCTTATTGGATAAAAATGTCCAAGTATTTTTTAGTGGCCAGTGTTTTTACAGGATTAATAGTTCCATTTGCCACCCCCTCTCACTTTTTTTTATTAAAATGTTTGTCTGAGAGTTTGATTGGTGATTGATAGTATACCTGGGATGCAGCTTTTAGTTTTAGAATGAAGAGCCTACCTAACAAACTCAACTCATTTTGTTTCCTAGATTCCAAATACTAATTAAACTTTTTCTCCCATTTTATGTTTCATTTCTTAGCTGATTTGTTTTTTGATTTAATTATGTTTAGAGTAATATTTGGGGCACTAACAAATTCCACTAACACTTACTAACACACTCTATCTCTCTCCTAGTGGTACTGCGGGGTCCACAGTGGACCCCGCGGTACCACTAGGAGAGAGATAGAGTGTGTTAGTAAGTGTTAGTGAGATTTGTTTGTGCCCCTAGCATTGCCCTTATGTTTAACTGTCTTTCAAAATTTTCGATTTGCCTTCCATGAATCATATGGCCTATTTTGGAATGCTTAAAACATCATATGGTTCAATCCTAATCTCATTTTTTGATCTGGCTTTTATGAGAATCAAGGATATATTGTTTGACAAAGTACATTGTAAGAGAGATTCTAGACTAGACACTAACTCCAATGTAAAATTGGACATTCGCCGAACTCGTGAATTTATAGAACCTGTTTACTTATGAACCACAGAACTGGTTATTTGCCTTCGTAAAAATTCAACCTCTAGTTGGGTGTGCAGTGACTTGTCTGATGTTTGCAAATAGTGGAGTTAGAGATTAAAAAAAAATTAGGGTATGTTTGATAACGCAATTAAGTGCTGAAAATGAAAAGATTCAACACTTATTCTTTTTCAGTGCGTTTGATAACGTACCACTTAATTGAAAAAGCAGCCAAAAAACCACTGAAAACTTTAAGTGAAAATTTTCTACTGAAAATGATCACTGAATGCATTCTATTTCAGTAATTGAAGCAATGTTTTCAATATTGCAAATTCAATCACTTAAAATTATTAGTACTTAAAATCCAGCACTTAATTTTCGGCACTTACTTTTCAGTTTTATCAAACGCATCCTAAGTAAAAATAAACTGATTTACTTCTCTGTTTTGTTTTTGTTTGTTTCTTTTTTGGGTTACCCCACCAGGCCATGGAGTTGGAGCTGAAGAAACTGCACGAAACCGTTCAATCCATTCATGACGAGATGTTTTATCTCCGTGAAAGGTGAGTAAATAGAACAGTGCTATGCTTCCATAATTTGAATACCAAATTTGGTTCCCAAATGGTTTTAACAATTGTATCACACGTTGTCACAGTGATCTCACAGTGATCGGTGGTACCACATGCCACCGCATGAGATACAATTGAAAAATTATTTGGGATTCAAATATGGGAACCATAGCATGACTCGAGTGATTATATTACGTGAAAGTGCATTGTGTATATCTATGTGTGTGTGTGTATATCCATATATATATATATATATATTTGAGGGGTGCGCTTAATTTTGTTCCAGCAGTTATTACCCGAAGTTATAATATTATTATTTTGCAGGGAAGAAGAAATGCAGGAGCTTAACATTTCCACCAACTTCAAAATGGCTTGGTTGAGTTTTCTCTCTCTCCTGGTTTGTTTGTCGGTGGCCGGCTTACAACTATGGCACTTGAAGACCTTTTTTGAAAAGAAGAAGATTATATGATTCCATACAATGGACGTCTTTTGTGGTTTTCTTTGTATCATTATGTACAATTTTGAGCAATAAGAGATTGAAATAGAGAAAGTTCGACATTGTTATTGGAAAACTGATGGAAAAGAACTTGGGACCTTGAAGAATGTTCTTGTATTTTATATCTGCTACAAATGGAAGAAGTTGCTTAGAGTTAATGACAATGATTTAGGCTTAGTTTGGCCTCCACGTGGTGTTTCTCCTTTTTTAAAGCTCAATTTTATGTTAATTTATTTGATAACTAGTTTATAAGCTTTGCAAAAATTGAACGTAGGGTTTTTTAGGAGGTAGCTTTTAAAAGCTCTAGAATGGAGCTTTTAAAAGTTCAAGGTTGTTTTTTAGTTTCATGATGTCTTTTTGAAGAGTAGTGTGTTACTTGTATAAAATTATCAAAGAACTTAGTAATAAATTTCATAAATTCCCTTTAAAAAGCCACATGGGGGCCAAACTAAGCCTTAAGGCTCTGTTTCATTTGCGGAGTCGGAGCCGAGAAAGGATATGAAAAATAGTGAAGATTAATGTTGCCATAATTGTGGTATATTCACTAATCGTCACTATACTTCAGTGATCTTCAGTAATATTGTCGCCCTAATGTAATCTGAGTGTGTGGATTTGTGAGGTTAGGATTTTGCATTGGAAGTGTTCGTTTAGGGCTGTGTGTATATATCACTATGTGTGGTTGGGGATGTAAAATGTCTCTAAAGCCCTTAATAATATGCATGTGCAAGCCACGTGACGAGTTTCCGTCTCATTTAAACTCGTCACATTTATTGACGGATTGTAACGAAGGTGCACATTGTAACTCGCTCGATAGTTTAGGGTGGATGTTTCAACTTTTTGAAGTTTAGGGACCAATTCGCAAAAGCGAGTATAATTTGAGGGGATAAATGGCTTTTTAGCCAAAAAAAAAATAAATAAACAAGAAGCCAAAACACCAAGAATTGTGTTAAGGAATTAGCTCATTACTCAGCCTATTTATAGAATTTACAGAGGATGGAATTGGATAAACGAAGAAGAAAGAAGATAAGTTTCAGAGATTTGGGAAGGAATAGTTAAGAGAGAAGGAGATAGCGAGAGAATGAAATATCTAGAGAGAAAAATGAGAATCGATCAGTTATTGCCTAACCCGTTTCTGTCAATTCCTTTACACTTATACTCTGTTTCCTCAATTCCAGTTGCAACTAATAGTAACAAACAGCTACAACTAACACCAAATGAGCTCATGACAGCTGTCCTATTTGTTACAAAGCTAAATGACACAATTGACCCTAAAACGACATCATTTCCCCTATACAATTCCAATCTTCAAAACGACATTGTTCCAACTAATTCAATACACAACAACGGCTACATTTTATCTGATGGTTTAAATTCAACTAGAAATTGATCAGTTGGCTACAACTTCATCTTCTCAACTCAGGTTATGACAATACCTTCTCCTTTAAAGAATCCTTGTCCTCAAGGATTGAAAAATTCTGGAAAATGACTATTAATCACATTCCAATCCTCCCAGGTGACGTCCTCAGCAGGCATGTTGGACCATTGAATCAAGACATGGGTGACAGCTTGATTGTTATGTGGAACCATCCGACGAGCCAAAATAGATAAAGGTTCGATGCGCAATTGACCTTCTGGGTCAGTGAGTGGTAGTTGAGGCACTATCTGGGTGCGGAGACCCAATTGCTTTTTCAATAAGGATACATGAAACACTGGGTGGATTTGAGCTTCTGGTAGTAAGGATAACTAATAAGCCACAGAACCATACCGTCACACCCGTTCCAGAAATTCATGGTTTTGAAAATGCATAATTTGAGATTTTGTTTTTTTGAAATTATTAATTTTATTAATAATTTGAGTTGAGATTGACGTGGGTCAACGGTAAGGTGTCAGTAAGGACACGAGAACATGGAATTTCACATTTTGCATTGGCATGACTAAATGACATTTATATCATTTAAATGTTATTTGACTTTATCTGGTATTCTTGTGAATAATAATTATACCTGTGTAGTATAATTCTGGTATTTGGATACTTTAGTATATAATGTTGAGAACTGTGGTGAAAATGTGAGTGATACGTTAATTAAAAAGGTAGGTTGTGTAGAGATTCCACAAAATATAGTTTTCGGACATTATTTTTTGGACCCAAATGAAACCTAGTCGAAAACTTTTGAAATTTATAATTTTCACTCGTAAAGGCATAAAATGAACGGGTGCAAAGTTTCGAGAGCTAATGAGAAGTTTGAGGAACTCGTGGGGAGGTAAATGCAATTCCTAGAAAGTTTTTCTATAAATAGTAGTGGATGAGATTCATTCTCATCCAAATCCTTCTAAAATGAGTAATATTTGGGACACAACCTTCATACAACTTTCATACAACCTCCCCAAAAGATGTGTCTATCTTTCTCCTGTGATGTCACTGGACCCCACAGTGACACAGGAAAGAGATAGACACATCTTTTGGGGAGGTTGTATGAAAGTTGTATGAAGGTTGTGTCCCAAGTATTACCCTTCTAAAATATCTAGAGAGAGGAGAGAGAAAGGGAGATTGGAGCCAACGGGCTTTGCGACGACAAACGACGACCATTCGTCCATCAGATTTTCTCCAGATTCAAGATTTGAACTCGTGGAGGTAAGATCTACGTTTTGATACTACTTAGGCCGTGTTTGGCCAATTTTTGTAAAAATCTTAATTCTAGACTTTTGGGGAAAACAGGTATAAACTTGTAGGAATTTTCTCAAATTCGAAATCCGACGTTTATTTGACCTCCTAGTCGATCCTTCAAAGTTTGGGGGAAATCGCATGAGGTATGAAGTTCTAACTTGTGAAATATAGAGAAATACATGTTTTATATTTCAACGATGAAATTGAGATCCGGGCAAAATCCATGTGTTAATTGTAAGCCCGTTAATTATGCACGCGCTAAATTGTGAAAAGCATGTCTAAATTTATGCGAGCACGTTGAGTTGTCTATGTGGGTCAAAGGGGAGTCTTATACAAATTCATGTCGGAGTAAGCTTCTCAATGTTTGAGAATTTGAGTAGCGACGACTACTGTGCATGGTTGTAGGCTTAGACTTGCCATGGCACTTGTGGGATGTAATGGTTGTAGGCTTGGACTAGCTATTGACATCGCGGTTTAAGACTTGGACTTGCCGCTATCGGATGAATGCGTATTTTTCTCCCTAGAGACTATTGATATGATTTATGAGATTAAAGCATGTTTTGTCATATATTGCATATGTTAGACTTGTACGCTCAGCATATAGCTGAGCAGTGGAGATGTACTCCATTGCAGGTAAGAAGAAAGACAAGAAGAAGCGTGATGAGTGAGGTCGTTAAAGAACGCCGGGGGAATCACTTGTTTATATTTTTGTTTCTAGTTCCTAAACTGGAATCAAGGAATTGGGTTATTAATACGTGGTAATAGATCTTTGGATTAGTTCCCTAGTATGGTAATCATGTATTTGAACGTCTATGGTTATGTTTTAAATGTTGTAATTCAGTTATGGTTGTGATTGTTGTTAGTGTGGAGAAGCATGGGTTGTTAATTTTCACAATAGGGCTGCCCAACAGGGGAGCAGTCGACTGGACCCTATGTCAGTCGACTGGATCCCGTGTGATTGAGACACTGAAAGTGAATAGTAAGAGAAGCAGTTGACTGGACCCTTCATCAGTCGACTGAACACTGTTGATTTTTGGCTACTGCTTCTATAAATGGTAAAATCAGTCAACTGGATCTCCAGATCAGTCGACTGGACCCCTTTTTGAAATGTTAAAATTTAGTTCTGCATAACACAGTCGACTGGGTTCCCTGATCAGTCGACTGGACCTCTGTTGAGAATTTTGGGTTTTAGTTTCTGCTAGGAACAGTCGACTGGACCCTAGGCACAGTCGACTAAACCTCTGTTTTCAAAACTATGTTCCTTTGGACAGGTTTCAAGTGAACAAAACTTTTTTTAAAAATAACTCTGATTTTAATGGATGTTAATAATGTTTTCCGCTGCTATTTGACTTTAATGGAACTGGATAAGCCTTAATGGCGTGTCACGTGTCCTGTTTCCGCGCGTAGCGGGATGGGTCGTGACATTTAGTGGTATCAAAGCTATAGGTAACAAAACTGTGAGAACGTTCGACGACGAGAGTAATGTTGAGTGTATTGTCACATGTTCTACATTGCATCCATACATAGTAGAGATGTTTGATGCATATGTATGTTGTTTTACATACATGCTATTGTTATTGTTGTACATGCATAGTGTTTATGCACTGAGAACTACAGGATTGTAATCATGAGTGACGAAGAGCGAACTCTATCGCCACACACTCGACGTATGAATGAAATGACAGAAATGATGGGGAACATGGGGGAAATGATACGGAATATAGCGGAGCGACTGCTTCTCATGCCCCAAATCGAAGTAGAACCAATAACTGTAGTGCATGCACCCGAAACTAGAGGCATAAGATCCGTATCCGAACAATTCGCTCGAAAGAAACCAATGGAATTTCATGGGACACCCGATCCAACGCTCGCAGAACATTGGATTATGGACATGGAGAGGATTTTCCGATCTATTCCGATGAACGACAGGGAGAAGATGGAAAATGCAAGTGATGTGCTAAAGGGTGAAGCCCAGAACTGGTGGGTAAATGTTCTAGATCAAGGGGCACCGATTACTTGGGAAGGGTTCAAGGCGGAATTCAATCGCCGGTTCTTTCCGCGAGCCGCCTACAATGCAAAGAATAGAGAATTTGATAATTTGAAGCAGGGAGATATGACTGTAACCGAATATACTTCCAAGTACAACGCTTTGTTGAGATTTGGACAGGGTTCCATACCAGAGGAGGAAGATAGGGCAAGGAAATTCGAAGAGGGTTTAAGGGAAAATATTCGTCTAAGGGTAGAAACCTACGAACATTCGACTGTGACAGCAGTACAACAAACGGCGCTAGTGGCCGAGAGTGGAATGGAGAGGTCGAGGCAGAATCAGCACGGTAAACGAAGCAATGAGAGTGGGGATAAGAACCAAGGCGGATTTTTCAAGAGGCCATTTCAAAGAGGCTCTGGTTCTAGTTTCAGTGATTTCAGGAGAACGCCAAGTAACATACCATTGTGTTCACTTTGCAACCGACCACACTCAGGTCGATGTTTCATGACCAAGCCCCAGAACAGGCATCAGGGAGGAGGTAGTGCTAATTCGACTCCTGATATGAGAGGTAAGTGTTATGACTGTGGAGTTTTTGGACATCAAGCCAAGGATTGCACGAGGAAGCATTCTCAACTAGGAGCTAGTTCTATGGCTTCTAGCCGGTCGAAGCCTAGGCAATCCAATGACGGGGGACAAAGGATGGAGTAACATCAAGGAAGAGCATATCAGATGAACCCAGGAGATATGACTGCTTCAGAGACAATAGTCTCAGGTATGGTGCTTGTATGTTCACACTTAGCACGCATACTTGTCGACTCGGGATCTACGCATTCATTTGTATCGCATGCTTTTGTTGAACATTTGAATGTTGAATCGGCACCGTTAGGATATGAATTGTCTATTGCTGTGCCACTTAGTAAATCAATAATGACATCTACTATATATAAGAACTGTGAGATCAAACTAGGCGAGAAGTTGATGACTGTAGACCTTATACCGATTATGGTGAACCATTTCGATGTGATATTGGGAATGGATTGGTTAGCTCTTAACCAAGCCACAATAGACTGTGAACGGAAAGAGGTTAATTTTCGATCACCGGTACATGGGAACTTTTGTTTCCAAGGGAGTGGGGTTATACCGCCACCGTATTTGATTTCAGCTATCCAAGCGGGAAAGTTATTGAAAAAGGGATGTCAAGGATTCCTATGTTCAATGACTAATGTCTCAGCGACCGAATTAAAAGTAGAAGACATTCCGATAGTACGAGAATATCCAGATGTATTTCCTGATGACCTACCAGATGTTCTTATTGAGAGAGAGGTTGAATTCACTATTGAGGTTATACCAGACTCAAGACCCGTATCAAAGGCACCGTATAGAATGGCACCCATAGAATTGAAAGAGCTGAAAATCCAATTACAAGAGCTACTTGACAAGGGTTTCATTCAACCAAGCATTTCACCGTGGGGAGCTCCAGTATTGTTTGTGAAGAAGAAAGATGGCTCAATGTGTATGTGTGTTGATTACCGAGAACTGAACAAGTTAACAATTAAGAACAAGTATCCACTGCCGAGAATCGATGACCTATTTGATCAACTTCGTGGGGCTCAAGTATTTTCGAAGATAGATTTAAGATCAGGTTACCATCAGTTGAAGGTGAAGGCCGAAGACGTTGAGAAAACAGCTTTCAGAACGCGCTACGGACATTATAAGTTCTTAGTCATGCCGTTTGGGGTTACAAATGCACCAGCCGCGTTCATGGATCTTATGAATCGAGTATTCCATGATTATTTGGATGACTTTGTGATAGTGTTCATCAACGACATTCTTATCTATTCACCGAGTGAGATAGAACACGAGAACCACTTGAGGTTGATACTTCAGAGATTGCGAGAGAAACAACTATTTGGAAAATTCAAGAAATGTGAATTCTGGCTACCTAGCATTACTTTTCTTGGTCACGTGGTTGACAAGAATGGAGTTTCAGTTGATCCTCACAAAGTAGAAGCTGTATCAAATTGGCAAAGACCGACTTCAGTGTCAGAAATTCAAAGTTTCTTGGGATTGGCAGGGTATTACCGCCGTTTTATTGAGCACTTCTCAAAGATTTCTTTACCTATGACAAGGTTGATGAGGAAAGGAATTACATTTAAATGGAGTCAGGAATGTGAAGACAGTTTTCAAGAATTGAAAGCACGATTAACGAGAGCACCTATTCTGACAATACCATCCGGAACCGAGGGGTTTGTGATCTATAGTGATGCGTCGCATCAAGGGTTGGGATGCGTGTTGATGCAAGGTGGTAAAGTGATTGCTTATGATTCTAGACAGTTGAAGACATATGAGGTTAACTATCCGACCCATGATCCTGAATTAGCCGTAGTAATTCATGCTTTGAAAATTTGGAGACACTACCTATACGGGGAAAAGTGTGAGATATTCACGGACCACAAGAGTTTGAAATACATTTTCACCCAACGGGACTTGAATATGAGATAGCGAAGATGGTTGGAGTTGATGAAGGATTACGATCTTTCGATTGAGTATCATCCGGGAAAGGCGAATGTAGTAGCCGATGCGTTAAGCCGGAAGACGCCGAGGAATTTAGCCGACGAGCTAACACAACAAAAAGAATTGATAAAAGAGATGGAACGCTTAGAATTGGATGTGATTCCAGGAACCAATGGTGGTTTAATGATGGCGATCATAGCACACCCAGATATTATTGATGAGATCAAGAAAGAACAATGCAACGATGTCTATTTGTGCAAAATGAGGGATGAAATACCTTTGGAGAGACGACCTGGTTTTGTGTTGGAACGAGGAACGTTGAAACTGGAAAATCGATTATGTGTACCGAATGTGAAAGACTTGAAAGAGAGGATTCTAGAAGAAGCTCATAGTACGAAATATTCAGTGCACCCGGGAAGTAATAAGATGTACAGAAACTTGAGAGAAAACTTCTAGTGGAAGGGTATGAAGCGTGAAGTCGCTAAGTTTGTATCTGAATGTTCGGCATGTCAACAGGTCAAGGCAGAGAGACAAGTACCCGCGGGGTTACTACAACATTTACCTGTGTCAGAATGGAAATGGGATGAGATTACAATGGACTTTGTTTCAGGATTTCCACGATCAATCAATAAGAATCATAAGATTTGGGTTATAGTTGACCGATTAACCAAGTCAGCTCATTTTCTACCAATTAAGACTACTAAGCCGTCCAAATTAGCAGAATTGTATGTGAAAGAGATTGTAAGGCTACATGGAGTTCCAGCTGTGATTGTATCGGATCGCGACAGTAGTTTTACCTCGAGGTTTTGGGGAAGCTTGCAAGAAGCTATGGGCACAAAGTTGGGTTTCAGTACCGCATTTCATCCACAGACCGATGGACAGTCGGAGCGTATGATTCAGACATTAGAGGATATGTTACGATTATGTGTGTTAGACTTTGGGAATGATTGGGAGAAACACCTACCATTGATTGAATTTGCATATAACAACGGATTTCAGTCAAGTATTGGTATGGCACCATATGAAGCTTTGTATAGTCGTAAGTGTCGATCACCGGTTTGTTGGACCGAGGTTGGAGAAAGAAGGTTGTTAGGACCTGAGATAGTACAAATGACTACCGAGAAGGTGAAATTGATTCAGGAACGTCTTAAGGTAGCTCAGAGTCGATATAAGAGCTATGCGGACTGTAAGCGACGACCGATGACTTTTGAGGTAGGGGACTTTGTGTATTTGAGAATATCGCCTTTGAAAGGCATTGTCCGATTTGGAAAGAGGGGAAAGCTCAATCCGAGATTCATAGGACCTTTTGAGATCCTAGAGAGGGTAGGTCCAGTGGCTTATCGATTGGCCTTGTCATCAGAGTTGGAACATGTGCATAACGTATTTCATGTATCGATGTTGAGACGGTGTATGACTGATACGAGTAAGATTATTGTACCTGAACCGCTGCAAATTCAGGGAGACTTAACTTATGTGGAACAACCGGTCGAGATTCTAGATCGAAAGGAATAGGTCTTGAGAACTAAAACGATTCCGATGGTAAAAGTATTATGGCGTAGTCACACGGTGGAAGAAGTTACATGGGAAAGTGAGGAAGACATGAGGAATGAATATCCGTACCTGTTCAACGTATGAGGTAAAGTTTGGGGACAAACTTCCTTTTTGGAGGGGAGAGTTGTCACATCCGTTCCAGAAATTCATGGTTTTGAAAATGCATAATTTGAGATTTTGTTTTTTTGAAATTATTAATGTTATTAATAATTTGAGTTGAGGTTGACGTGGGTCAACGGTAAGGTATCAGTGAGGACACGAGAACATGGAATTTCACATTTTGCATTGGCATGACTAAATGACATTTATATGATTTAAATATTATTTGACTTTATCTGGTATTCCTGTGAATAGTAATTATACTTGTGTAGTATAATTCTGGTATTTGGATACTTTAGTATATCATGTTGAGAACTGTGGTGAGAACGTGAGTGTTACGTTAATTAAAAAGGTAGGTTGTGTAGAGATTCCAAAGAATATAGTTTTCGGACGTTATTTTTTGGACCCAAACAAAACCTAGTCGAAAACTTTTGAAATTTATAATTTTCACTCGTAAAAGCATAAAATGAACGAGTGCAAAGTTTCGAGAGCTAATGAGAAGTTTGAGGAACTCGTGGGGAGGTAAATGCAATTCCTAGAAAGTTTTTCTATAAATAGTGGTGGATGAGATTCATTCTCATCCAAATCCTTCTAAAATATCTAGAGAGAGGAGAGAAAAGGGAGATTGGAGCCAACGGGCTTTGCGACGACAAACGACAACCGTTCGTCCGTCAAATTTTCTCCAGATTCAAGATTTGAACTCGTGGATGTAAGATCTACGTTTTGATACTACTTAGGTCGTGTTTGGCCAATTTTTGTAAAAATCTTAATTCTAGACTTTTGGGGAAAACAGGTATAAACTTGTAGGAATTTTCTCAAATTCGAAATCCGACGTTTATTTGACCTCCTAGTCGATCCTTCAAAGTTTGGGAAAAATCGCACGAGTTATGAAGGTCTAACTTGTGAAATATAGAGAAATACATGTTTTATATTTCAGTGATGAAATTGAGATCCGGGCAAAATCCATGTGTTAATTGTAAGCCCGTTAATTATGCACGCGCTAAATTATGAAAAGCATGTCTAAATTTACGCGAGCACGTTGAGTTGTCTATGTGGGTCAAAGGGGAGTCTTATACAAATTCATGCCGGAGTAAGCTTCTAAATGTTTGAGAATTTGAGTAGCGACGGCTACTGTGCATGGTTGTAGGCTTAGACTTGCCATGGCACTTGTGGGATGTAATGGTTGTAGGCTTGGACTAGCCATTGACATCACGGTTTAAGGCTTGGACTTGCCGCTATCGGATGAATGCGTATTTTTCTCCCTAGAGACTATTGATATGATTTATGAGATTAAAGCATGTTTTGTCATATATTGCATATGTTAGACTTGTACGCTCAGCATATAGCTGAGCAATGGAGATGTACTCCATTGCAGGTAAGAAGAAAGACAAGAAGAAGCGTGATGAGTGAGGCCGTTAAAGAACGCCGGGGGAATCACTTGTTTATATTTTTGTTTCTAGTTAGTGGTGTCAATCAGGTCAGATTGGCCCGGCCCGACCTGAGCCCGGCCCGATTTTTCAGGGCTAAAAGCCCGGCCCGGCCCGCTAGGCCCGTGCACTTTTGTCCGGTCCGGGGTGGACACCCTTAGTCCCGTCCACGGCCCAGCCCGGCCCGCTCCTTTGCCCGAAACCCGGCCCAGGCCCCTAAACCCGATAGCCCGGCCCGCTAGCCCGGATAAGCTAGCCGTTGTGGCCCGGCCCGGCCCGGTAGGCCCGCCCGAGCCCATAACGGCTAGTTTGGCCCTTTTTCAAATATTTTTCCACTTTTTACCCCTCTAACGGCTATAAAACGGCTAGTTTTGGGGGTAAAAATGTAAATGTACTTTTTGACTTCCCAAAATGCCCCTTAGCCCATTTTCTATAAATACCAAACCTCCCACAATATATTTTCTCATACAAAAATCAATTATCTCTCTCTATTCTCTACTTTCTCTATACTACTCCATAAACTACAAGTCTACGACTCTACAAGCACTTCTACTCTACAAGTTGGTGATTCAATTATCAAAGCTCTAATTTGTAAAGACACTTCTAGTCTTCTACAACTTGAACAGTTGAACTTACAAGCTCTCAAGTCTCAAGTCTTATTATAATTTATAGTTGTTCACTTATTCTTCTACTACTATAAGTTGAGGTAAATTTATTTATTGTTTCACTTCTTGCTTTATTAGTTGCTTATTTAATTGTTACCATTTTTAATCTTTTATATTTCTTTCCCCTATTTTTTTTATTTAAAAAAAAATGGCATCTCACTCAAGATCTTCAAAAATTAGGGAAGGCCCAACTTATGACTTTGAAAATTTAGATTATGGGGAAAGAAATGAGATTAATGATTTGGAATTGGAGGATGATGACGACGTTGAAATTATGGGGTCTAATCCATCTGAACCATCTCCTTCAAATCCTAATGATCCCAGTCCCACCACTGAAAGAAAATTAAAATCACCTGTTTGGTTATTTTTTAAATTAAATGACGAAAAAAATGGAGCCATTTGCAAAATATGCGGACTCAAATTTTCTTACAAAGGTGAAGGAAATAATACACTTAAAAGGCACATCATAAACAAACATAAAGGTGCATGGGAAGCAGCTACCGCTCAAGCGGACGGCCTAGTACAATCCCAAATTTCTGCTTCTACTGGCACAAGTGTTGGAACTTTTCTTTATAATAAAAAAAAATGAGGGAAGGCTTGGCAAAATTTGTTTGTGCATCCGATATGCCTTTTACTTTAGTTGAAGAAGAGTGCTTTACACGTTTTATTCAAACTTTTTTACAACCCGCCTACCAACCTATTACTAGAAATACTCTTAGAAGTGATATACAATCTGTTTTTCAACAAACCAAAAAAAAAAATTAATTGAGGATTTTTCTACTTTTAATTGTACAATTGCATGCACTTCTGATTTGTGGACTGGTTGTAATAAAACGGGATATATATGTATAACGGCGCATTTTGTAGATGAAAATTGGAATATGAATAAAAATATCATTGCTTTTCGTGCATTAGACTATCCTCATACTAGTGAAAATATATATAACTATATAATCAATGTTTTTAATGAGTATGACATTATGAAAAAAATTATAAGCATTACTTTTGACAATGCTAGTGCTAATACAAATGCTATTAATATGTTTAAAGATCTTATGCGCCCAATGTTAAATGGAAAATTATTTCATGGTCGTTGTGTATGTCATATCATTAATTTGATTATCCAAGATGGATTAACAAAAATTAATGATCACATACTTAAAATTAGAGAGGCAGTGGTCTTTTTTTGTTCAACGCCTAGCCGTCTACAAGCATTTTTGGTGTTTGTAATCAAAATCGTCTTAATCCAAAGAAATTGCAAACTGATATTAAAACTCGTTGGAATTCTACTTATCTTATGATAGATTCTTGTAAAAAGTATAGTAATATTGTTACTCAATTTGTTAATGTTAATTATCCATCACTAAACTTGACTTCAAACGATTGGGATATGGCATTTGACTTTCATGGATTTTTAGAAGTATTTTACAATGCTACAAATAAACTTTCCGGTGTTTACTTTCTACTTCTTGTTTAGTTCTTATGGAATTATATAATATGGCTCATACATTTCATAATTACAAACAAAAAAATGACATTTTTATTGATATTTGTGAGAAAATGGAAAAAAAGTTTAAAAAATATTGGTCTAACATTCCACCTGTATTTTACTTATCTGCAATCTTGGATCCTAGAATCAATTTTGATGGTGTTTGTGAAATGGTTAAACAAATATCTGAATTGATGCAAGGTCCAGATGGTGAGCCTGGTCTAGAAATAACTACTTTTGAAATGGAAAATACTTTGGAATCTTTATTTCGTATTTACTATGAAAAATATACAAATAAAGAAAGTGCTACTTCTTCTTCTACTTCTAATATTGAGTTAAGTTCGGGAGCGTCAGGTGGTTCTTGGGCGAGCCAGTTTCTCAGTCGAAGAAACAAAAGGGTGTTAGTCAATCATTTGTAAGTAGCTCTAACATTCTTGGTGAATTAAATAAGTATCGAGAAACCGAGTGGGAAAGCCGATTAACCAACGAGGAAATGGTCGATTTAAATCTTTTGACATGGTGGAAAGAACATGTAAGAGCTTTCCCTGTTCTTTCCATCATGGCTCGTGATCTACTAACTCCTCCGGCTTCCACAGTTGCATCGGACTCTGCTTTTAGTGTAAGTGGAAGGGTGCTAGAGGAAAGGAGGAGCAGATTATCTCCTGATATGCTTGACTGCTTGATGTGCTTGAAGGATTGGGATCCTATTCTTGAAGACTTCGCAAATTTGGAAGTTACGGAAGAAAATTGAAGAATGAAGAATTGAAGAATGAATATGAGAGTTGAAGATCATTTAGTTCCAAACAAATTAATTGCAATACTCCTGGCCCGCATGAGTATAAACTGTGAACGGCTTTTAAAAAAAAAATCCAATTCTGTAAAATGTAATCTTTACTTTTTATTATACAAATTAATGATAAGTAATCTTTATTTTTTATTAGACTATAATTTTAAATATCAAATACTAGTAATCTCTTTAATTTTTATTGAATAATAAAAATTCTTTACTATTTTTTTTTAATGAACTTTTTTTAGACTTTTAGTAATCACTAATCATTAATGAATAAATCTTTACTTTTTATTATACAAATTATTGAAATTAATGATAATAATCTTTATTTTTTATTAGACTACAATTTTTAAATATCAAATACTAGTAATCTCTTTAATTTGATATGGAGTAATAAATATTCTTTACTTTTTTTTAATGAACTTTTTTTACTAATCACTAATCATTAATGAATAAATCTTTACTTTTTATTGTACAATTTATGATAAGTAATCTTTATTTTTTATTAGACTGTAATTTTTAAATATCAAATAATTGTAATCTCATTAATTTTTATTGAATAATAAATATTATTTACTTTTTTTTTTTGTTAAACAAACTTTTTTTTAGTAATCACTAATCATTAATGCATAAACTAAACATATAAAAAAAAAAAAGAGTAAAGGTAAAAACTCCCCCCAATTCCCAAACATTAAACTTTAAAAGTTAAAACTTTTCCCCCCCAAAACTTCGGCCCGGCCCGTCTGTGCACCCGTCCACGAACCCGTCCACGAGCCCGTCCATGAGCCCGGCCCGGCCCGGCCCGAAGCCCGGCCCTAGTGAGCCCGGGCCACCGGTCCAGGGCGGACATCCCCCCTCCCTTCCCAAGCCCGGCCCGGTCCGGCCCGATTTTAGGTGAGGCCCGGCCCAGCCCAGCCCTCTAGGCCGCTTTGACCGAGCCGGCCCGGCCCGGCCTGTTTGACACCACTATTTCTAGTTCCTAAACTGGTATCAAGGAATTGGGTTATGTAATACGTTGTAATAGATCTTTGGATTACTTCCGTAGTATGGTAATCCTGTATTTGAACGTCTGTGGTTATGTTTTAAATGTTGTAATTCAGTTATGGTTGTGATTGTTGTTAGTGTGGAGAAGCATGGGTTGTTAATTTTTACAACAGGCTGCCCAGCAGGGGAGCAGTCGACTGGACCCTATGTCAGTCGACTGGATCCCGTGTGATTGAGACACTGAAAGTGAATAGTAAGATAAGCAGTCGACTGGACCCTTCATCAGTCGACTGAACACTGTTGATTTTTGGCTACTGCTTCTATAAATGGTAAAACCAGTGGACTGGATCCCCAGATCAGTCGACTGGACCCCTTTTTGAAATGTTAAAATTTAGTTCTGCATAACACAGTCGACTGGGTTCCCTGATCAGTCGACTGGACCTCTGTTGAGAATTTTGGGTTTTGGTTTCTGCTAGGAATAGTCGACTGGACCCTAGGCACAGTCGACTAAACCTCTGTTTTCAAAACTGTGTTCCTTTGGACAGGTTTCAAGTGAACAAAACTTTTTTTAAAAAAAAACTCTGATTTTAATGAATTTTAATAATGTTTTCCGCTGCTATTTGACTTTAATGGAACTGGATAAGCCTTAATGGCGTTCCACGTGTCCTGTTTTCGCGCGTAGCGGGATGGGTCGTGACACATACTTAGCTGCTATAGGGAATGGGCCATAATACTTGGGAGCAAGTTTCTGATTTCGTCGTAAGGCCACTGAGGATTGCCTATAGGGTTGCAATCGCAGGTACACCATATCTTCAATTTCAAACTTCCTCTCTGTTCTGTGCCTATCTAAATAAAATTTCATACGTGATTGCACTTAAATTAAATTGTCTTGCAATAATTGGGCCATTTTAGATCTTTCCCTCCGGAAGGTATCAACCTCTGTCATTGCAGACTTTGGGTTCTGGTGGATAGCAAACGGAGGTGGAGGGTAGCCATAGAGGGCTTCAAAAGGTGTAAGCTTGAGGCTAGTGTGGTGGTGAGTATTGTACCACCATTCAGCAAGTGCCAGCCATTGGTGCCATTTCGTTGGCCTATCCAAGCTCATAGCTCTAAGGTAATTCTCCAGACATTGGTTCAGTCTTTCCGTCTGCCCATCAAATTGAGGGTAATAAGAGGCTGAATACAAGAGTTTGGTTCCTACAAGCCTGAATAAACAATGCCAAAAAGCACTGAGAAATAATCTATCTTTGTCTGACACAATAGTGGAAGGTAATCCATGTAGCTTATGGATGTTTTCAAAAAATATTGTAGCTACTTGGGAGGCTGTAAATGGGTAGGTTAAGGATATAAAGTGGGCATACTTGGTGAGTCTATCAACTATGACCCAAATGGTGTCCTTTCCCTCAGATTTTGGAAGGCCTTGAATAAAGTCCATGGATATGTCAATCCAGGGTTGAGTAGGAATAGGTAGAGGTTGCAAGAACCCAGGGTATACCACAGTTTCTGATTTGGTTCTTTGATAGGTATCACAACTTGAAACCCACTCCTTCACTTCATTCTCTAAATGAGGCCAATAGAAGTAATTGTTGACTCTTTTGTAAGTTCCTAATTGTCCTGAATGGCCCCCAATACCAAAATTATGCACTTCTTGCAGTATTTGCTGTCTAAGTTCCCCTTTATCTCCCGCATACAGTTTTCCTTTATATTTCAAAAGGCCATTACTGAGAGAATAATCTGGCAAACTCCGCGGATCAATCAATATTGAGAAATGGTTTGCTCCACTGTTGAATCCCCTTGGTAAGTTCTGATCAAGTCCTCATGTCAAGAAGGTTGTACAACTGAAATAGCTTGAATTTGAGATTCTTCCACTGCATTTTCATTTTCATACATTTTTGAAAGTGCATCTCCCACCCTATTTTCCACCCCCTTTTTGTATTGAATTTCATAGTCCAGCCCAAGGAGCTTGTTAACCCATTTCTGCTACAACACACTTGTAATTCTTTGTTCCAAGAGATATTTGAGGCTTTGGTGGTCTGTCTTAATAACAAATTTTTGGCCTTCCAAGTAGGATCTCCATCTGTGGACTGCCTGAACTATGGCCATAAGTTCCTTCTCGTAGGTTGATAGTCCCAGGTGTTTAGGTGCTAAGGCCTTGCTGAAATAGGCTAGAGGCTGTTCTTTTGAAGTAAAACAGCTCCTAAACCACTATAACATGCATCAGATTCTATAGTAAAAGGGATGGAAAAATTAGGTAATGCCAATATTGGTGCTTCAGCATTGCTTATTTCAGCTGATTAAAGTGTTAGGAAACTGTGTTCCCAGAATCCATTGACAGCGCGTATAAGTTGGTACTGCAAAAAAAAATTACGTGAAAACTACAACAACCCTACAAGGGCAGAACTAGGGTTACCTTAAACTGCTAAAACGGATTGCTGTAGTAGACGAATCGAGAACACGGGCTTGATAGCAGCTCACAATCTTCTACCGTATTCATTTGCTACCAGAATATTGAACTGAGTGTGGGCTCCTTCGAAATCCTTTCTGTTTCTGCTCTCTCTTTTTACGCTCTCTTTTCTATTCCGAGTTATAATACTCTTGATGGAAAAAACGCAAACTGAAGAGAGAGCCAAAGCAGCATATATATAGGCTACGATAGAGACCATAAGAAGTCAATAAGGAATAGGCTTCCTTATGGAATTAGGAAACTCTAATTCGAACTGAATCAGATTCCTATTTCCATAAATTATAATTCATACCACTAAAGAATTATAATTGCACTCCAACCCTTATCTCAAAAATATATTTCGAGCTCCATGTTATTAAATGCTTATTATCTCCCCATGTTAAGATTACAGATATCCATTAATTAAATATAATTACTGACAATCATATTTAATTAATTTCTTAAAATTCCTTGAGATCCTCTGCTTAACTTATCTGATATGTCGGATACAAAATCCACCTGCAGGGTTTGACATAATCAAAACTTATAAGCTTTCTCAAGGGGATATCATCAATCCCAAAATTGAGACATGGATTCCATCATTAATTAATATCCATCACACAATTAATATTGCCATCCAATCCAATGAGATATTGACCCATTTAAGGATCTCACCCTTTTAGGGATCAAAGTGTAAATATCAAATGTACGTGTCTACAAATTAACTTAGGATTTAGAGCATAAGCACTCATAATAACCATGAGGTATTAATCATTGTATAAGTCAGTATAAAGATAATTACCCCAAGTCAGTCCCGTTTAATACACAAAGTGTATCAGCATAGTGAGTTGAAACTATACCGTTTTCCGTAGTCAAGACAAACCTACTACAACACCATGCTGCAGTCCTACCGATGGTGTGTCCAATCCCATCTAAGACTGTAAACCAAAATCTTATATTCTATAATATCTGATGGCTTGATCTTCTGTGTGTAAGCCGAACTCTACACACCAAATCACCTACTATATAGAATGAGAGACACACATGCATAATATTAAATAAATAATATAATACAAACATTGCCCACACAGATTCTCAAAAAAAAATGGATTAACTGATTTTATTAAATGAATAATAAATCAACTACATAAAGCATGGCTTTTAGTATATATCCCTAACATAAAGACCACCTCAGAATTCTCTGACCATAAGAACTTTCCTTTCTGTAATAATTGTGTCAGTGGTTTGCTGAGGATGCCATAGCTTTTAATAAACTTTCGATAGTAGCCAGTTAATTCTAGAAATCCTCTTAGAGCTTTAACTGATTTTGGGCTTGGCCAATTCAACATACATTTGATCTTGTTTGGGTTAGCTGCTACCCCTTCACCATTTATAACATGACCCAAGTATTCAATACTGTTAAGAGCAAAAGCACATTTAGATCTTTTAGCATAAAGCTGATTGCTAAGTAAGATCTATAGTGTTGCCTCCAGATGATTAACATGCTCATCCAGGCTTTTGCTATAAACCAATATGTCATAAAAAAATGCTAATATGAAATCTCTAAGATGAGGTTTAAAAACATGATTCATTAGAGATTGAAAGGTAGCTGGGCAATTGTAAAACCAAAGGGCATAACTTTAAATTCATAATGATCCTTGTGAGTTTTAAAAGCAGATTTGGGAATATCTCATGGTTGGACTCTGACCTGGTGATAACTAGATCTTAAGTATAACTTGGAGAACCAACAAGCTCCACCCAATTCATCAAGTACTTCATCAATAACTGGAATAGGAAACTTATCTTTCACTGTGGTGTTGTTGAGTTGCCTATAATCAATGTAGAGCCTCCAAGAATAGTCTTTCTTTTTGTCACGCCCCGACGTAGCATAAATAAGGAAAGCGTTTAATTTCCTTTATGGACCCGTAGGTCGCGACAGTTTGAAGGATCGATTTCGTCCCAAACGTCGAACAACAATAAACAATAATCAGAGCAGAGCAATCAAGGCTTATAAAATTTTTCTAACTTATTACATATTACAGCACGGGGTCATCTAAAGGCACAGACCGCCTTAAAATAAAACAATAACTTAATGTCTATTACAGTCATCCTTATTACAAAATAGTTTAAAACTTAAACATATAACTTAAAATGTGCAATGACAATAACAGATTCTCTTCCAGAAGCAGCCGTTTCTCAATTAGCATAGTCATAATGTTCCTCCTGGTTATAACCTGAAAAGCCTGAACACGAATGTCCAGGACGCATCAATGTCGTCAGCTTCAAGAAGCTGGTGAGTATTAAAAACATAGCTTTGAATGCAAAACATACCCATTTACCTTTTTCCATCTCAATTTTGTAAAATCAATTTTTTGACCACAGAAAGAATTCATTTTATAAAAACAACAAGGAATACATTAAAAATCGATCTTTCCTGAAACATATAATTCTGTATGAGAAAATGCACCACACTCATCTTGCCGACTCTTTTCTCTCGACAGACACAACAACCCACTATCTTACTCCTGGTATCTTTGAAACACTAAGATAGCCACACTTTAGCAACGGGGCGCCAGGGAGTGTCCAGTTTGCCTCACACTTTGGTCCGGGGTACCAGGGAGTGTCCATTGCCTCACACTTTGAATACCTAAACCGCCATGCAAATACCAGAGCAACCTCACGCAGTATCCAGACTCGGGTATCAGGGAGTGTCCGTAGGCCACACTTTAGCACTACCATGGGTGCCAGTGAGTGTCCAAGTTCGGCGTCACACACTTTAACGCTTCCATGGGCGTCAGGGAGTGTCCAAATTTGCCACCATCGCATTTCAAAGATACCCTCACCGCAATCTCAACCACAACCACAACACAATCTCAATCTCATACTCTTTCCACACTACCATTACTCTTTTCCACACCGACTGACACCCACATGCATGTACCACTGACCCCACATGAAAGCCATGAACTTAAACACAAAGTAAATCGCTGAATTAAAGGAACAATGTACGTACGGGGATTGATAAGTCGCAATTCATTGTTTTGATCATTTAAACATAACCAAAAAGGATTCTGCTTTAGTAAATTTCCCAAACAGCACACAAACAGTATATAAATTGAACCAAACAGTCCCTTGACCCAAAATAAACAAAAACCACAAACTGGCAGATCGTGCGCGCGGGCCGCTCGCGCGAAAGGTCGCTTGCACGATCTGCCTCTTTCCCTTTTTATATATAAACTTTTCTGTCTGCCTGAAAAAGCCAAGGTCGCGCGCGCGGATCGCTCGCGCGAAAGGTCCCTCGCGCGACCTGCCTAAATTCCATTTCATATATATAAACTCTTCAACGGCCAGAAAAACACAGGGCTCGCGCGCACGGATCGCTCGCGCGAGGGGTCGCTCGCGCGCGATCGTGGCGCGATTAATTGTTGAGGCTCCTTCTTCTTCGCAGAAACTGCTCTGTTTCAGTTTAATGGGGTCTTTTTGACCCATTTTGCAATTCTGAATTAAATATGGCAAGTAATATATGGATCTCTCCGGTTTTTGACGAGGATTAATAATCTACGATCAATTTAACATAATACCACCTATAACTCATGAATTTTATGAAAGATTAAAAGATGATAAAACTTAATTTTCAATATACTTTGTGGTATGAACAAATTAGGCTCTAAAACTTGAACTGTATACTCTATATACTATAATCTTTGATATTCAACTCTGAAAACGGATTTAGATTAAGTTTTGAAAATCTTGATTTCAAGCTATGAAATTTCAAACGTATGATCATCAAGGGATATTTCAAAATCAGGCAAGCATAAGGAAATTAAAGCATGAATTGCATTCTGAGTGAGTTCTAAATACTCATAGATGATTAGAGATGAAGTGTGTGTTGAGAAAGATAAGCAAACTAAGAATTTCAAACCCAAGCTTTGGCTATGGGGATTTAGGCTTCTTTCTCTAAAATTTTCAGTGATAAGGAACTCCCTAACTCTCTCTCTACCTCTCTGAAATCAATTGTGAAGATATATGCAGAAGTGAAGATATATGTGGGTGATAGTTGTTAAATAGAATTTCATGGACTTGGGCTCCAAGTCTCTTCACATACACACTACAAATTGCTTTGTATTCAAATTAATTGAGCTGGAGAATATACACACATTTACATACGTAAATGCATATATCAGCTGCAGGAGTTTTGAAAGGGTGGTTTAGACCAATAGGGGTCAATCTTGAGATGTTTGGCAAAATCAACTTTTGGCATAAGATATACACATACACAATTGCATTTCCAAACAAAGCCTCAACAATGATTAGTTTCCATAATTAGAAATAAAGCAATTGTCCCAATCAGTCACTTCCAAAATCTGTGGAAGCTCCCACAGCGTGGACAGTTTTGAACACTAACTGGTATTTTCGGGGCGCGGTGTTCACCACAAAAATACAGAAAATTCATTTTAGTATAAGAATCGATTGCCCGATTTTATAAAAATACTGATTTAGTCAAAAGTAAACTTTTCCACCATTTTGAAATACAGTTTTGAGATTCACCACAGATATTGCTAAATTTACAAAAATTGCAATTTGACCCCAAAAGAATTTTAATAGCAATTGAAACAAGAATTTAAAGTTTAACACACGGGAAATAGAAACTAAATAAGACTTAGAAATACAGATTAAATATGATAATGTCAAATTAAAATTAAATGCAAATGCAGGTTATTACATCCTTCCTCCCTTAAACAGGATTTCGTCCCCAAAATCAAGACTAGCTAGTCCTGAAACAACTCCGGGTACTTAATCCTCAAATCAGCTTCAACTTCCCACGAGGCTTCATTCTCGTCATGGTGATTCCACTGAACTTTCACCAATGGGATATCCTTATTCCTCAGTTTCTTGATACTCTGATCCAGAATCTTCACAAGTCTCTCCTTGTAAGAAATGTTATGACTCGTCTCAATATCGTCATAACTAACCACGTGCGAGGGGTCGCGTATGTACTTTCTCAGCATACTCACATGAAATACATTGTGAACCCCAGACATCTTCGGTGGTAGCGCCAGTCGATAAGCCACTTTCCTAACACGTTCCAAAATCTCGAACGGTCTGATGAAACGCGGAGCTAACTTCCCTCTCTTGAGACCGAAGCGTACTACTCCTCGGGTTGGTGAAACTTTAAGAAGTACGTGATCTCCAGCACTAAATTCCAAATCTTTCCGGCGTCGATCAGCATAACTCTTATATCGGCTCTGAGCAGTTCTCATCCTTTCCTTGACCAAAGAAATCTTCTCATTGGTTTCTCTAACCAAATCTGGTCCCAACAATTCTGTGTCCCCAACTTCTGCCCAACACAGTGGAGAACGACATGGTCATCCGTACAATGCTTCGAACGGAGCTATACTTATACTCGTGTGATAACTGTTGTTATAGGCAAATTCAACCAACGGCAAGTGTGTCTCCCAAGATTCTTCAAAATCGATAACACGAGCCCTAAGCATATCCTCCATTATCTGATTAACACGCTCAGTTTGTCCATCTGTCTGAGGGTGAAACGCGGTACTCATCTTGAGCGAGGTTCCCATAGCTTCTTGCAGACTTTCCCAAAATCCGAAAGTAAAACGTGCGTCACGGTCTGACACAATCGACACAGGTGCACCGTGAAGTCGCACAACTTGTTGTATGTACATCCGGCTCATCTTCTCTACCGGGTATGTCAAACTATAAGCAATAAAATGAGCTGATTTCGTCAATCGATCCACTATTACCCAAATAGCGTCATGATTCTGCTGCGATCGAGGCAATCCTACTACAAAATCCATCGTGATGTGCTCCCACTTCCAACCAGGAATAGGTAGTGGTTGCAACAATCCTGACGGTCTCTGATATTCGGCTTTGACTTGCTGACACGTCAAACACTTGGATACAAATTCGGCCACATCCTTCTTCATACCTTCCCACCAGAAGTTTCTCTTCAAATCTTTGTACATTTTCGTTCCTCCTGGGTGCACTGTATATCTTGATTTATGTGCTTCTTCCAGAATGTCTTTCTTAAGCTCTTCACAATCTGGCACACATAATCTATCTCTGCACCGATATCCTCCATCGATCCCCACTTTCCATTCTGCCGGATCTTTCTCTGACATTTTAATAAACCATGTCTGAAACTTCTCATCTTCTTTCTGAGCTCCAATAATGCGGTCGATAAGAACAGGCTGTAGGATAAGACATCCGAACAATTGTTCTTCTCCTTCTTCAGCACTCTGTACATCGAACTCCGCCAAGGTCTCCAACGCTCGCCACTCTCTCACCATTAAGGTGGCGATCGTCTCACGAGTCTGTCGACTCAAAGCATCAGCGACCACATTAGCTTTTTCGGGGTGGTATTCCAATGTGAAGTCGTAATCTTTGATCAACTCCATCCATCTGCGCTGCCTCATGTTCAACTCTTTCTGTGTGAACAAATATTTTAAGCTCTTGTGATCGGAGAACAAATCAAACTTCTCACCGTAGAGATAATGTCTCCAAATCTTGAGTGCAAATACCACTGCCGCCAACTCCAAATCATGAATGGGATAGTTCAATTCATTCGGCTTCAGCTGTCTAGATCCATAGGCTATAACTCTGCCATCTTGCATAAGTACACACCCTAACCCTTGATATGATGCGTCACTAAAGATAGTGAACTTTTCATCAGGCTTGGGTATTGCTAGTACTGGTGCGGTAGTGAGTCTCTCTTTCAACTCTAGAAAGGCTCGCTCATGCTTCTCTGTCCACTCGAACTTCAGATTCTTTTTCGTCAACCCAGTCAAAGGTGCTGCTATCTTGGAGAATCCTTCAACAAATCTCCGATAATAGCCTGCGAGTCCAAGAAAACTCCGAACTTCTGTAGGGTTGCTTGGCCTAACCCAGTTTGACACAGCATCGGTCTTGGACGAATCCACTGAAATTCCTTGAGATGACACCTTGTGTCCCAAAAATTTCACTTCTTGCAACCAGAACTCACACTTACTGAACTTGGCATACAACTGATGATCCTTGAGCGTCTGCATCGCAATCCGTAGATGTTGCTCGTGTTCTTCTCCTGACTTAGAATAGATCAAAATATCATCTATAAAGACGATGATAAACTGATCCAAATAAGGCTTGAACACTATGTTCATCAAATCCATAAACACTGCCGGGGCATTCGTCATTCCAAACGGCATCACCAGAAATTCATAATGACCATATCGGGTTCTGAACGCAGTCTTAGGTATATCTTCCTTTCGTACCCTCAACTGATGATATCTCGACCTTAGGTCTATCTTGGAAAATGTCGTAGCTCCTTGTAGTTGATCAAACAAATCGTCAATCCGAGGTAAGGGATACTTGTTCTTGATAGTCACGCGGTTTAATTCTCTGTAGTCCATACACAACCGTAGCGTTCCGTCCTTCTTCTTCACAAATAACACTAGTGCTCCCCAAGGCGATGTACTTGGGCGTACAAAACCTAGGTTCTCGAACTCTTGAACTTGTTCCTTCAATTCTAATAGTTCAGTGGGGGCCATTCTGTAGGGAACCTTGGTAATCGGTACGGTACCCGGTATAAGCTCAATACAGAACTCTATACTTCTCTCGGGCGGTAATCCAGAAATATCTTGAAATACTTCTTCGAAGTCCTTGACTACAGGTATAGACGATGCTGTCGCTTCTGTACTGACGACTTCGATGTTAGCCAAACATCTTGTGAGGAACATATCTCCCGAAGGGTTACATTGAAAATCAAAGGGTTGATTCTTGCTGTCGGAGAATGTAATTCTCTTCCTCGCACAATCCAACTTCACTTGATTATGAGAGAGCCAATCCATTCCTAGGATTATGTCGAACTCCTTCATCGATAGGATAATCAACCTTGCAGGGATTTCACGGTCTCCTAGCCGTAAAGGACAATCCTTGTACACGTGTCCTAATCTGACTGCAGCTCCTAATGGCGATGTAGCCTTCAAAGCTTTCTCTAAACGATGAGGTAAGATACCCAATCTCCGAATAGTATTAACATATATGAATGATAGAGCAGCACCCGTATCAAATAATACTTTAACATGAGAGTTAAACAGAGTCAATGTACCTTCCACTGCTTGCTGATCAGGTTGAGCTTCTCCATAATCTCCTTCTTCGTACACAGTTCCATCATATCCAGCGGCATCAGGAATAACAGCATTCAAGTGAGTCTGACCCTGTTGACCATAAGTCACTTGCTTAGGAGCAGTGCAGAATCTGCTGATGTGACCTGGTTCACCACAGTTGAAGCAGACTATTCCTTGCTGAGCAGCACGCCTTGGTGCCTTGCAATCTCTAGCCAAATGACCAGGGTTGCCACAGTTGAAGCATTTTCCACTACTACTTCCTTCTCCTACTCGGGGTTGAGTCGGATAGGTAATAGCCTGGGTCTTCTTGCTCCCATCGAAATTTCTCTTCTGCCCTTGGGTACGATTCATTGGTGGTCTATTCCCAAAATTACCCCTTTGAGGCGGCCGAAACTCAAATTGCTTACGGCTCACTCGAGCATCCTCTTCCAGGTCGGTAGCCAAACCAACAAGTCCTTCAAACAATTTATCTAGGTGGCCGAGAGTTAAGAGACGAATCTGCGGTGTCAGCCCTTGATTATACTTACGGATCTTCTTCTCCTCAGTATCAACCAGGTGTGGAGCGAACCTAGACAGTCTTTCGAACTGTGTGGTGTACTCTTGCACCGACTTGGTTCCTTGCGTCAGATCCATGAATTCCTTCTCTCTTCTATGCCTCTCCGTAGCCGGGAAGTACTTCTCCAAAAATCTCCCCTTGAACGCAGTCCACGTCATCCCCATTGCGGCTCCATTCCCGATAGTAGCTATAACCGAATCCCACCAATCTGCGGCAGCATCGGTCAATTGAAATGTAGCCGATCTCCTCTTGTCCATCTCGTTGCACTGGACAGCTTCGAACATGCGGTCCATCTGTCTTAACCACTGTTCCACTTTCCAGGGTTCCGCGGTACCCGCAAACTGCTCGGGCCTTAGTGCACGAAATCTCTCCAGCAATTTGTCTCCAGTTTGGCGGTCTCGTCGGTTTTCATTCTGATTACTAACCCTTTCGAGACGCCTGATGAAAGCTTCAAACATTCCCGTGGGATCGGCAGCCTCAAGTGTTCCCTCGATCAAATTCATGTTCCTCCTTAGTCCTCCAGCCATTCTATGCATGATAGTGATAGTAGAATGAGAAACATGCGTGCAACAGTACTATGAAGCAATTCAAATGACGACAATATCCAAAAGAGTACATTTTATATATATAACTTCTTGTCAAGTTGATACAAAAGGCATGTATGGTCAGATCAATGCCTACCCTATCTGTATGGGTTAGGACGCATGCAAGAGCTAATGTTACAAAAATGGGGTCATTGCCCTACACTCTAATGCATGTAATTACAGTTGCAAAAAGAGATAGAGCTAATAGTCAAAAGTAGTTAATATGTACAAGTCATAACTAGAACGTCAATCGTCTCCATAAGCAGCTATCAGGAGATCCAGCGAGTCGACGGGGCAAAATCGCTGAGCCTGAAAGGGGCCCACCCCATCATAGCCTGGAGAGGTCGAAGATGAAGCAGGCGCAGGGGCATCGGCCTCAACTAGCATCTCCTCAGGTAAGGCTAGCTCAAGTGCTAGCTCAGCTTCGAGCTCAGCGGCGAGATCATCTAGACCTATGACGTCCTCTACAATCTCTCCACCTACTGGGACCACATGAACAATCCCATCATCGTCCTCGACGATGGGAACTACTGGTGGGGGCATCTCTAATTGAGCCAGATGGGCATGCACAATCTGGATCTCGAGGGAGAGATAGAAAGCATCGCTATCAACCAACCTCAAAACCTCAACCAAAATCAAGCGCTGAGCCTCTGCAAAGTAACGAAGCTCCAGGCGGATACGAGTCAGGTCGACTAAGCCTACCACATGAACCTGGTGCCATAAATCAGATACTACGGTCGATGTGGCCAACTGCTCAATGGCCGCATGATATAAGTCGAGAAAGGTTGGGATCACTGCCCCAGGTATCACAAAGTGTCCTCCAAATTTGTCTGGTACATATAGCGGATGAGCTGGATCCATACCTGATAAAAAGGTACTACTTAAGTCAGGACACAGATAATCTTAGGCGTTTGGGTTCTGAGTCTATCCTCCCTGTCATATCATCGGGTGTATAACACTTAATGGAATGTGGAATCGGGCCTATACTGGTAAACCCTAACCTGGCTAAACTATCTTGAGATAAATCATAACCTGGCTCTGATACCACTAAATCCTGTCACGCCCCGACGCAACATAAATAAGGAAAGCGTTTAATTTCCTTTATGGACCCGTAGGTCGCGACAGTTTGAAGGATCGATTCCGTCCCAAACGTCGAACAACAATAAACAATAATCAGAGCAGAGCAATCAAGGCTTATAAAATTTTTCTAACTTATTACATATTACAGCACGGGGCCATCTAAAGGCACAGACCGCCTTAAAATAAAACAATAACTTAATGTCTATTACAGTCATCCTTATTACAAAACAGTTTAAAACTTAAACATATAACTTAAAATGTGCAATGACAATAACAGATTCTCTTCCAGAAGCAGCCGTTTCTCAATTAGCATAGTTATAATGTTCCTCCTGGTTATAACATGAAAAGCCTGAACACGAATGTCCAGGACGCATCAACGTCGTCAGCTTCAAGAAGCTGGTGAGTATTAAAAACATAGCTTTGAATGCAAAACATACCCATTTACCTTTTTCCATCTCAATTTTGTAAAATCAATCTTTTGACCACAGAAAGAATTCATTTTATAAAAACAACAAGGAATACATTAAAAGTCGATCTTTCCTGAAACATATAATTGTGTATGAGACAATGCACCACACTCATCTTGCCGACTCTTTTCTCTCGACAGACACAACAACCCACTATCTTACTCCTGGTATCTTTGAAACACTAAGATAGCCACACTTTAGCAACGGGGCACCAGGGAGTGTCCAGTTTGCCTCACACTTTGGTCCGGGGTACCAGGGAGTGTCCATTGCCTCACACTTTGAATACCTAAACCGCCATGCAAATACCGGAGCAACCTTACGCAGTATCCAGACTCGGGTATCAGGGAGTGTCCGTAGGCCACACTTTAGCACTACCATGGGTGCCAGTGAGTGTCCAAGTTCGGCGTCACACACTTTAACGCTTCCATGGGCGTCAGGGAGTGTCCAAATTTGCCACCATCGCATTTTAAAGATACCCTCACCGCAATCTCAACCACAACCACAACACAATCTCAATCTCATACTCTTTCCACACTACCATTACTCTTTTCCACACCGACTGACACCCACATGCATGTACCACTGACCCCACATGAAAGCCATGAACTTAAACACAAAGTAAATCGCTGAATTAAAGGAACAATGTACGTACGGGGATTGATAAGTCGCAATTCATTGTTTTGATCATTTAAACATAACCAAAAAGGATTCTGCTTTAGTAAATTTCCCAAACAGCACACAAACAGTATATAAATTGAACCAAACAGTCCCTTGACCCAAAATAAACAAAAACCACAAACTGGCAGATCGCGCGCGCGGGCCGCTCGCGCGAAAGGTCGCTCGCGCGATCTACCTCTTTCCCTTTTTATATATAAACTTTTCTGTCTGCCTGAAAAAGCCAAGGTCGCGCACGCGGATCGCTCGCGCAAAAGGTCCCTCGCGCGACCTGCCTAAATTCCATTTCATATATATAAACTCTTCAACGGCCAGAAAAACACAGGGCTCGCGCGCGCGGATCGCTCGCGCGGGCCGCTCGCGCGATCCTCGCGCCCACGATCGTGGCGCGATTAATTGCTGAGGCTCCTTCGTCTTCGCAGAAACTGCTCTGTTTCAGTTTAATGGGGTCTTTTTGACCCATTTTGCAATTCCGAATTAAATATGGCAAGTAATATATGGATCTCTCCGGTTTTTGATGAGGATTAATAATCTACGATCAATTTAACATAATTCCACCTATAACTCATGAATTTTATGAAAGATTAAAAGATGATAAAACTTAATTTTCAATATACTTTGTGGTATGAACAAATTAGGCTCTAAAACTTGAACTGTATACTCTATATACTATAATCTTTGATATTCAACTCTGAAAACGGATTTAGATTAAGTTTTGAAAATCTTGATTTCAAGCTATGAAATTTCAAACGTATGATCATCAAGGGATATTTCAAAATCAGGCAAGCATAAGGAAATTAAAGCATGAATTGCATTCTGAGTGAGTTCTAAATACTCATAGTTGATTAGAGATGAAGTGTGTGTTGAGAAAGATAAGCAAACTAAGAATTTCAAACCCAAGCTTTGGCTATGGGGATTTAGGCTTCTTTCTCTACAATTTTCAGTGATAAGGAACTCCCTAACTCTCTCTCTACCTCTCTGAAATCAATTATGAAGATATATGCAGAAGTGAAGATATATGTGGGTGATAGTTGTTAAATAGAATTTCATGGACTTGGGCTCCAAGTCTCTTCACATACACACTACAAATTGCTTTGTTTTCAAATTAATTGAGCTGGAGAATATACACACATTTACATACGTAAATGCATATATCAGCTGTAGGAGTTTTGAAAGGGTGCTTTAGACCAATAGGGGTCAATCTTGAGATGTTTGGCAAAATCAACTTTTGGCATAAGATATACACATACACAATTGCATTTCCAAACAAAGCCTCAACAATGATTAGTTTCCATAATTAGAAATAAAGCAATTGTCCCAATCAGTCACTTCCAAAATCTGTGGAAGCTCCCACAGCGTGGACAGTTTTGAACACTAACTGGTATTTTCGGGGCGCGGTGTTCACCACAAAAATACAGAAAATTCATTTTAGTATAAGAATCGATTGCCCGATTTTATAAAAATACTGATTTAGTCAAAAGTAAACTTTTCCACCGTTTTGAAATACAGTTTTGAGATTCACCACAGATATTGCTAATTTTACAGAAATTGCAATTTGACCCCAAAAGAATTTTAATAGCAATTGAAACAAGAATTTAAAGTTTAACACACGGGAAATAGAAACTAAATAAGACTTAGAAATACAGATTAAATATGATAATGTCAAATTAAAATTAAATGCAAATGCAGGTTATTACACTTTTTTACCAAAAGAACTGGGGAAGCAAATGGGTTGTTGCTGGGACAAATCACTCCTGAATGTAACATTTCTTTGACTTGTTTTTCAATCTCTGTCTTCTAAAAGTGAGGATATCCATAAGGCCTAGCATTGACTGGAGGTTGTCCATCTATTAGGGGAATGTGATGATCAAACATCCTTTTAGGTGGAAATCTTTTTGGTTTTGAAAAGACTTCTGAAAATTGCAGCAATAATTGATCAATGGTCTCTGGAATCCTTTCTTCTGGGGAACTTTCAGTAGCCATAGAGTATAATTGGTAGGCTACTAATTTCTCATTTCTGTTACAAAGCTTCTCCATAGTTTCTCCTTCAATTATCTTCATAGTTGAGCCTCTGTATGACCCTTAAGAATGATAGCTCACCATTCTTTTTCAATGTAAGGAGCATTTCATTCAAATCAAACATAAATTCTCAAAAGGTGACATTACAATGCTGGATTGCAAACTATTATTGTAGGTAAATTTCACCAATGATAAGTGTTGTTCCCAATCACCTTTGAAATCAAGAACACAGAGTCTAGGCATATCTTCTAATATTTGGATTACCTGTTTTGACTGTCCGTCAGTCTGAGGATGGAAAGCGGTGTTAAAATTCAACTTCGTGCCCATAGTCTCTTGTAAGCCCTTCCAAAATCTTGATATAAATCTACTATCTCTATCTGATATAATAGACATTGGGACCCCATGAAGTCTTACAATCTCCTGAACATATGTAACACCCATACCCGGAAAAATGGTTAATTAATATGTTAATATACATTAATTCATGTGATTAGTGTATATAATGGTTAAGGGGAGGCTTTGGACTCGCCCGTGGAAAAGTCCCCAGTGAGGAGGGACAGGTTTGGAGGTGGGACCCAGTGAAGGGCCCAAATAATAATATTTATATTTTACGTGATTAAATGCATTTATATGATTACATGAATAATTGCTTAAAATGCTTTCATATTATATGATGGTATAGGTGTTAGCATTTAGTAATAGGTTGAATACCTAAATAAGGGCATAACTAAAAAGATTTATAATTAGTAGGTGCGATAGTAACTTCACAAAATATGTGGGACCACGTTGGGACCCATAAGGGACTTCGAAAAACACTCATTAGATAATTGGGTAGTTAATGGAATGTTTGGGGGATTTCATAATAAGAACTTAAGAAATTCTGGGGGTGTAAATGAAAAATGGGCAAATTTTAGACAAAGACACCTCATGCTTGATGCATGTGTGTGTGTCAAGTGTAGGGAAGCCTCATTTACAGCAATTAAAAGAAAATAGAGAGAGCTCGGAGAGAGACAACGATATTCTGAGACGCCAACGCCGTGTTTATGCCATTCCATAGCCGCCGTTCGTACTACTTTGCAAACCGAAGCCGTTTTCGGAGTCGTGGAGGTGAGACGATCGTTTCCATACCTTCAATTTACGTTTTAATCGTCATAATTTTGGTAGCTCACGCGAATCGGTGACACGCGATTGCCGAATTCTTGTAGGATTTACTCCGAAGAGAGAATTGAGCAAGAATTGTTAAGGAAATTCTGCATTTCTAGCTTAAATTGGGTATAATTTGAGTAAGGTGAGTTTTCTAACTAAAAAGTGATTGTGGTTTAAGGTGTTCAATGTTCTATATATATGTTGGGTTGTTGAAATTATACTTAGAAGCTATAAAGTTGTTAATTGTGAATTTCATGTTAATTATGTAAAAAGTTGCCATGCTTATATGCTTATGTGGTAATCAATGAGCACCGGGGAAATGGTTCATTGTTGGGAGTAATACGGTTGGTGAAGAGAAAGAATCCGATAAATACGGAAGTCCAAGGAATAGAAGTGACCACAGGACCAAGGGAGGTCTTCGGGTCTGAATGAACCATAGAACCGGTGACTCGGCAATTACGGTTATGATTTATGTGTTAATTGTAGCATTGCACATGTTAAGCATTCAGTCATGTTTAGATTGATTACTAAGCGTAATGCTTAAGAAAATCGTTTTCCTTTTCTGTTGTGGTAAATAACAACCACCGCAGGTTCGGAGCAATACCCGGAAAGGAAATGATGTGCAATGGGAGAGATGGGGGAGATTTGGGACTCGTGCTTATGAACTTTCTTTTGACATGTAAAATGTTGTAAATTATAGTTCCTTTTATGATAAAGTTAGGCTTTGGGTTGTATCCATGGAGCTTAAATCTTTAACTTAACATTTGGTAGTTTTGGAATTGGATTTGGTAAAAATCTATGTAATTCCTATGTTTTGGTTGTTTCAATGGATGTTGTCGTGTTGAGCCGGTCCGGCAAGTTCATATCATGTCGCTAGTGTTTTGAACAAGTTCCTTGTGTAATTATAATGCTGGTTTAAATGTTGAACTAATTTCCCACATGTTTCTTTTGATATTGGTTTGATAAGAAATGGAAGTAAAAAATGTAATTTGATTCAAGGAAAGGATGTGTTCATGGTTATTTTGATCCAATTATGGTTGTGTGCATGTTCTATATGCTTGGTTTATGTTTAAAAATGTTTGGGAGTATGTTGGGAATGGTTTCCTAAAGGTTCTTAAAGTTTAGTATAGTTTTTGGTTATGTTTAGAACATGTATAGCAGAGTTTTTAGCAGCAGGAATTGTTCTGCAGGAACCCGGATCGATTCGGGTGCAAAGGGTGCATTGAAACACGAATTACAGATATAACAGGGAGTTGTAAACTAAATCAGTATATTTTCTTATTTTAGCACGGTTGTATTTTACAAATACCTCCGCTTGTCAATCATGGAATAATATTTTATGAAAATTGAACAACAATTATTGATTATGGAACAATAATTTGTGGCATTAGAATAACAATTCATGATCATGGAACAATATTTTGTGAAAATGGAACAATAATTACTAATCATGGAACAATAATATGTTTCATTGGAACAACAATTCATAATCGTGGAACAACAATTTCTGATCATGAAACAACAATTAGTTTCATTGGAACAACAATTCATAATCATAGAACAATATTTTGTAATCATGGAACAATAATTTGTGAAAATGGAACAACAATTACAGTTCATGGAACAATTTTTTTGTAATCATGGAACAACATTTCATGTTCATAAATAATATTTTAAAACTTAAAACAAACTCACACAATTCGGATTGCACATACACCCTACTTAGTATTCATATTTGATTTTGATTAGGAAAGTGTTATAATTGGGAATAGTATGCAATTCGGGTAAGTTCTCGATAAGTCTCTTTCATATATCACTTTCCTAATCACATTGATTTATGCATAGGTGGATAAAATTGAATTTTGATTCTTACATGGTTACTTGTGCATATGATTCATGTTTTTCTTAGTAGTTTGAGTGTGGTTTGCGCATTTTCTTTTCTTTTATTTTTTAAGTCATTTTTACATGCATGTGGAAGCGTAGGTATACACTATCCTCCACACATTTACTGCTTTAGCATATGCATTGTGTGTAATTTATTAGTTGTTATGCACGCCTCTTCTCTTTCATGTTTTTTTTTTTATTTTTTTATTTTTTTTTTTATGATTGTAGATTTAGATTGTAAAATTCTTTGGTGACAATAGAACAACAATGTCTAATACTGGAACAACACTTAAAATCATGGAACAAGAGTTTTTAAAATGGAACATTAATTTCTGCTCATGGAACAACAATTTCTGATAATGGAATAACAGTTCTGATCATGGAATAAAAATTCTAATCATTGAACAACAATTTATGTTCATGGAACAATAGTTACTAATCATGAATCAACAATTCATGATTATGGAATCGTGAAGTAAGAATTTTTAGTAATGGAACAACAATTTCTAATAATGGAACAATAATTATTGATCGTGGAACAAGAATTTTTGATAATGCAACAATAATTTCTATTCATGGAACAACGGTTACTAATCATGGAACTGTATTTGTGATAATGAAACAACAGTTACTGATTATAGAACAATAATTTCAAACGGAAGAACAATTATTGATCAGGGAACAACAATTTGTGTTCATAGAACAATAGTTACTAAACATGGAACAACAATTGTATTCATGGAACAACAATTTCTAATCATGGAACAATTCATACCATACACATTAATTAAAGTGCTCCATATTATAATCTCTTTAACCCATCTTGTTTAATTCGTTCTATTGAAACAGAGATCCCCAGTAAGGTCTTATTTGGGTGTACGAAATGAAATACTCACAACTAGATCATTTCTCAACGAAATAATGCAAGTCTTATATGAAAATTGATCCTCTCAACGAGCTCTATCCATATAAATTGGTTTGGAGTCCCAAGTTTTATTAAATAACACGAATTTTAGATAAAATCGCGAAGTGGGTCTATAGAAAAATTACAAATTCGTGATGATTGGCTAAGAATTTTGAAAAACTATTCTTAGGAGGTTATAAGGGAGATAATACGGACATTTTGACATAAGTTTAACGAGTTTTGGTGGTGGTTGAAAAATCAAGCTTCATTGGAAGCTTTAATGGCAGACGATCATGGCTAAGTTCAAGGCTCTGTTTTATTTATCTAAATTATTTGTGTGTACACAAATAAATTGCCAAAAGAGAAAAAATAGAAGGTGCTCACCTAAGGGTTTAAGAGTCTCGATTGACTCTCTCTGTCTCTCTCTATATATATATATATATATATATTCTTGCTTGTGTGTGTATAGACAAAGGGGTGAGGGTGATATTATGTAGCAGTAGCGATAGTGTGGGATGAGCTAGTGATGAGAAAACTTACACCTAAAGGCCACGTTTGGATGGCAAAGGTGGGATTGGACAATTAGTCCTTTTTAAGAAATAGTCCCGGGACTACTAATACCACCTCCCCCATGGTATAACTTAGTCCCCCATATGGGGGACTATTCTTTTAAAATGGACAATTAGTCCTGTGCTCCATAGCGATGCCAAACACCGGACTATTTGATTAAAATGGACTATTAGTCCAATCCCCCTCTATCCCCCCTTAGTCCTGCGAAACAAACGAGGCCAAAATATCTAATGCTTGGTAGGGGTCACGGATGAAATGAGAAATGGGAGGGAAGAGAGAGAATGAAATTGGACTTACCTACTACCGGGAGGGAAGAAAGAGAGAGAGAAAAAAGTGTGGTTTTGTTTTTCAAAAAACTTTAACACCTGTACGGTTTGAATGAGGCCAAGTTTCATCCAATGAATGTGGAGAGTTTGGGTGTATATACACCAAAACAGCCCAAACGTACCAAAGTCTGCACCATTCAAACAATGTCATGTCAATAAATTTCTCTCTCCAATCTCTCATTGCCTCGTTTCACACACACACAATGTAGTCTAGTAGAAGCAGAAGACCCAGATCACGAACACACACACAAACAAAATGGGCGCCCACCACCTCACCAGTACCCTTCCGACCACCAGACGCGGCTCGGTCGGCGGCGCAAGCCATTCAACAACCACATGATGAGGGTGGGTCACAGCGGCACCATCGGACTCAACCACCACTTCCCCACCGCCGCCGCCGGCGGAACCCTCAACCACTACTTCACCGAAGAAGCCAATCGGGTCGTCGTCGTCGACGCAATCCGATCCGAATCCGACTACGAACCCTCAATTACCAACCCAAATACGACCTACACTCTTGGCCCCAAAATCACCAATTGGGACAATTCGAGACAAAATTGGCTCATATCAAACCCTAATTTCCCAAATTATGAAAATGGGAAGCCTCGCATTTTGCTCTTAACTGAGTCTCAACCAAACCCTCAATTGACAACTCACTATTTATTGAAGTCTATAAAGAACAAAATCGATTATTGTCGAATTCATTGCATTGAGATTATGTATAACATGGCACATCTTGATTCAGAGCTTTCTGGGTATTGGGAAAAGCTGCCATTGATGAGAAAACTCATGGTTTCACACCCAGAAATTGAATGGATTTGGTGGATCGACAGTGATGCTTTGCTTACAGAAATAGGTTTTGAAATTCCAATATCAAAGTATGATAATTTCAATTTTGTAGTTCATGGGTACCTAGATTTGTTGTTCAATCAGAACTCTTGGGTTGCTTTGAATACTCTGAGTTTCTTTATTAGAAATTGTCAACGGTCTCTTGATTTGCTTGATTCTTGGGCTACAATGGGTCCCAAAGGTCGAATTTGAAGCAGGGAAGATTTTGAGTGCAAATTTGAAGGGGAGACCAGAATTTGAGGCAGATGATCAATCTGCATTGATATACTTATTGATTACGAAGAAATACGACTGGATCGATAAGGTTTTTATTGAGAATTCGTATCATTTACATGGTTATTGGGCAGGTTTGGTGGATAGGTATGAGGA
This sequence comes from Hydrangea macrophylla, assembly GCA_033977485.1. Lineage (NCBI taxonomy): Eukaryota > Viridiplantae > Streptophyta > Magnoliopsida > Cornales > Hydrangeaceae > Hydrangea > Hydrangea macrophylla. Next base: position 8,778,337 of record CM066987.1, read on the forward strand.
AATGATTGAGAAATATCATCCCGGTTTGGGTGATGAGAGGTGACTTTTTGCGACATATGTTGTGGGTTGTAAGCCTTGTGGAAGCTACGGAGATTGTAAGATTGAGAGGTGTTTGATTAGTATGGAGAGAGCATTCAATTTTGCAGATAATCAGGTGATTAAGTTCTATGGGTTTGTGCATAGAGGGCTTGTGAGTCCTAAGATCAAGAGGATTAGAAATGAGACAACTAAACCTTTGGAGTTGATACTTGATAGATCAGTTTGATTTTCAACGCCCAATTGTTGGTGGCAGTGTATCACAGACATTTTGAGTTATTATTATTATTAAATTTTTTTTTCTTCCTAAATGTGGGACACATCCAAGTGGGGACACGATACAATGTGGTAAACCTTTGCTCTGGCAGCCACCCTCAAGCCACCAGTATCGGATGTTCAGTAGTCAAACTCAAAACGTCTGGGTTTATAGTTCGTGGCAAGTCATTCCAACTCGGCCCGGCGGGTTATTGTGAGTTCTCTGCATATAAAGTATAAACCTTCGTTTTTTGTATCTCATCTTCTTTTGTTCTTTCCCTGTAAAATTGTTAATTGAGTTAAAGAAGTTAAAGTTCTTCATTTTTATTGATTTGTAATTCCTTTATCTGTACATCTGTAATTTGCGTACTTCACATTTTCTTTGAATAGACAAAAAAATCCATTTTTCTGGGCAATTTTAAGGTTTAATGAAGTAGTAGTTGTATAGCTGATCTCTTGGTTCTATGATATTATGATTTTTAGAAACCATTAAGGATTGTTAAAAGAATGCAAATTAAGAGCTACCATTGATCTGTATGATGTTCAACTGAGGTCACTTGCCAACTTCAAACAGAGAATTTTGAGTGTAATATCTGAACTTATATAAACACAATTTCCCTTTCCTTCTTTGTAAAGCTTTGTTTGGTTGGCGAATTTTGAGAACGAAAAGGAAAACAAGATCGAAAACTATTACAGTTATGTTTTCCTTAGTGTTTACTCCATGCTTAAATGGCATTACAAAACTAAACATTCTCTAAAGGAAATAGTAAATCATGAAACGAGAAAGTGAAGTTTGGCTCACAAAATTCAAAATTCATAACCACGCAGAGAAAACATTCCTTACTTCGGTTTTTTTTTTTTCCTTCCTGTTTTTCTCATTGTTTTCCTCATTAACGGAACAAAGAAAGCATTCCCTCGGTGTTGTCTTTTCTTTTTTCCTTTCAGAAAGCAAACAACTTGGTTTATAGAAGAATTTATAATCAATGAGCAGACCATAACCCTGAAACATGATTGATTTTACAACTAGTTCTAAACAAATTCATCTTTACCAAGAATAGGACATTTGTAACACATTCAGAATAAATCACACGAAATTGCTTATATGCCCGTGCCGAATGTATCCTCCAAACCACAAAAAAGCTCTCAACTTACATTAACCATGGAACAAATAAGATATACAGGTGCAGTCACCAATTTCATTCATATATATATATATATATATCTACATATATTTATTTATACCAATATTAATATTACCCGTCTTCCCTTCGTCTCTAAAAAAGTGATCTTGGGTTCAAAAAATGCTAGCTAGAGAGAGAGTATGAATCAGGTCGGCTAATGACGGGTATCAACCAACTCGGAGTACTGGAACCCTGCGGCGTGTTGATAATATTTCATTCATTTGTGCAACTTGGAGCAGGAGATGACTGATTTTCTGCAACAAAAAAAAAATGCAACAGATTTCCAGGAAATGGATTGAATACAAATAAAGAATTTGTAACAACTATAAGGAAGATGCATTTTCTCTTTAACAAGTTAAAAACTCGTCTCCCTCTCTAAAACTGACTTACAATGACAGAGGTGCCCAAGAGCTTATATACACACAGCCAACTCCATATTTAGCCGATGTGGGACATTTAGGATCCAATGATGTCTTAGACAGCTGACTCTATCTATACTTACCTAAGGGGCCTCCTTTGTGACTAGAAGTCATGAAGTGGTATCTGACTTCAATATTGAATGATACGACAAGGGGCGGATTTACAGTCATTAAGCCAGTTTAGTATTTTAAACACTCTTTTTTTTTTAAGTTTTTTCCGTTAGCCTTACAAAAAATGTATCCCAAAACTTGCCCCAATATGACGATGTCACACAATGAGACGTCTCACTCAATATCACACATCTTTCTGTTCCTTACTCTATTCACGGCTTCACGCTATTTCTCTACTCCCTACATAGGCCAAGCCTCTTCAAAGCATCTCCAAGAGAGGAGCCAAAGGGTGGCTATCCTCAAAAGATGCCATTTTGGCTCCTCCCATCCCAAAATTTGCACAATGAGAGATGTACAAAAAACAAGTAGCTAAAATGGTCACTGGTGGATTCAGGATCCATACTTGGAGACGAGAGAGAGAGAAAGAGAACTAAATTTTGAGAGAACCTAACCCTCGGATTGCAACAGAATACATCAAATACTAAAAAGACTACTCCTTTGACTACTAATACTATTGAAGTAGCCGAATATCATTTTCTTTAAAAAAAAAAAAAAAAAAGTAATAGTTAAATACCATTTTGTTTGAAGTACACACTTCTAAATCTTTGGATTAAACTTCGAAAAAAAAATGGTCATTTTATATTAACCAAGTCATCGCAATTATTAGTGAGTTTTAAGCGTCCATGCATACAAACCTCTAGGTAGAACTCATCCTTGAAAATTGTCATGTGAGACGCCTAGGATTGTAACATATACAAAAACAGGTGTGTGAAACCACTTAGGCCATTTAAACTTATAAATATAGTTTGGTCTCATAGGCATTTAACAAATACCTGAAATACTCTCTAAATTGCTTCAGTCATGGGCGGAGCCATGTAGAGGCCGGGGGCTCCGGCCCTTGCAAATTGTTTCAAAAGTTCAATGATGTACATGAAATTTGTAAAATTTTAGAATTAATTTATGTATTGTCCCTTTCAAAATATTAACTTTTAGAAAAGAATAACGCTTCTGAAATATGAATCCCAAATTTAGTTCTCAAATGTTTTATAAGTTGTATCACATATTCACATGCATGTTCCATTAATTTAGGTGCAATTATTATGCAATTTGGAAACCAATTGTGGGATTCGAATTTAAAAAGCATAGCATTACCCTTTTGAATAAAAGATTGGGAATTGTTATTGTCATTGCATCATTAATCTAAGGCATTCCATGATACCACTCTCAGAGCATGTGACAATACATGACATGCATGGTACTACATACTTTAAGAGTGGTAGTATAGATTGCATTGGTTCAATGATGGAGTGCCAATAGTCTCAAACAAATATAATCCAACAGACCATGTTTAACTTTTTTTTCAAACAAACCTCGTCTTTCTCTCTGATGAGGAACATCAAACGATTCTTATTCTCTTCTCCGACTCGTTTCCGCCACCGCTTCACCACGGACACCAACAGTGCCGCCACCACCACTCCGGCGACAGACACAATTGACCAAATTGACCCTCTACACACCCCATAATTACGAACCACAAACGCAATTCGATAAAACCTCGATTTCATTTCCCCCAAACGCAGCCTCAAACGCCTCCCAATCTCGCCGGAGCCACTCACCGGACCCACCTCGTCACCTTCACCGGACACCGACGACGAGGAGGAGGAGACCGAAAACGACGACGTTTGAGATGATGGGTTGTCCTGTTGAGTGTCGGTTAAGCCTTCATGGTTGTTCGGAGCGAAGTTTGAGAAATTGTTGTCTACAATCACCAGAGCTTCGTCCCATCTTGCTGTTTGGGTGATAGGGCGTGTTTGGGGACATGGTGATTGAATTTGCTCCCACTCGTTCAATCCTTCTGAAACCTCCCCTCTATCTTCCATATCTTGGGAGAGGGACACAAACACGGCATAAGAACTGGGGTTATACTAGAACGACTACAAGAGTGACATTCTTGAATATATCTCTTACTTTGGTTCACTGATAATTTTTAATTGGATTAGATTTTAGAAGAGAAAGCATAAAGTGTGTTACAAGATTTTGGTCGTATGGTCTTATAGGGACCTGTTTCGGAAAATAATAGTGGAGATATTCAGTCACAATCGTAAAAAAAAGTGATTTAGAGCCTGTTTGGCCCAGCGTTTTGTTTGCTTTTCAATAGCTTTTGGGGGCCAAAAGCCAAACGTGGACCGTTTGGGAGTTTTTGTTGTATGATTGTATCACAATCGCGAACCTGTGACGATTTGGGCCGATTTAATAGCAATCTGGCCAAGCTGGGGTAACCAGCTTTAATTTCTGAATACTGTCTGACAACACACTGACCCATTAAAGAAGATAATACTATACGACACATTGCATAATATAAAGCACAACAGATTTTTAAGTGGAACAAACTTCAATGCTAAAATATAACTTTTTTTGATAATTTTTTAACAAATTAATATATTTACTTATTTGATTACCTAACAAAATAATTATTTAATAACAATTACTAATGCGTATCAATGACTAAACTTTATTATGTACACAATAACAATATAATAGTCTTATAATATAAGGACACAATTATCTTGTCACGCCCCGACGTGACATAAATTAGGAAAGCGTTTAATTCCCTTTATGGACTCGTAGGTCGTGACAGTTTGAAAGATCGATTCCGTCCCAAACGTCAAAAAAACATAATAATCAGAGCAGAGCAATCAAGGCTTACAAACATTTTTCTAACTTATTACATATTACAATACGGGGTCAACTAAGGCACAAGCCGCCTTAAAACAAAACAATATATAGCGTCTATTACAGTCATCCTTATTACAAAACAGTTTATAACTTAAAACATAGAATATTGATAACAGTTCTATCTTCCAAAGCAGCCGTTCTCAGTTTGCATAATCAGAGGGCCCAGCATAGTCATAACCTGAAAAGCCTGAACACGAATGTCCAGGGAGCATCGACGCCGTCAGCTTCAAGAAGCTGGTGAGTATTAAAAACATAACTTTGAATGTAACACATACTCATTTATCATTTTACAATTCTCATTTAATTCAACAAGTTTACATTAAAGTAAGAAGTTCATTTTTAGAAAACAACCACAATATCATTTGAAAGCTTTAATCCACATATATGTGACCGTGTATGAAAAACAATGCACCATCTCATCTTACCGACTCTTTTCTCTCAACAACACAACAACTCACTATCTCACACCAGTATCCTTGTAATACTCCGATAGCCACACTTTAGCACAGGGGTGCCAAGGAATGTTCAGTTTGCCTCACAATTTGGTTCGGGGTACCAGGGAGTGTCCAAAGCCTCACACTTTAGTACCTAATCCGCCTCGCAAATACCGGAGGTAACCTCACGCAGTATCCAGACTCGGGTACCAGGGAGTGTCCATAGGCCACACTTTAGCACTACCATGGGTGCTAGGGAATGTCCAAGTTCGGCGTCACACACTTTAACGCTTCCATGGGAGTAAGAGAGTGTCCAGTTTTGCCACCGTCGCATTACAAAGATACTCTCACCGCAATCTCAACACGTCACACTTTGGTACACAATTACCAGGGAGTGTCCACAACACAATTTCAACCACACACTCTTTTCCACACTGACCATTACTCTTTTCCACACTGACCAACATTTACACTCACCATGCATGTACAACTGACTCCACATGTATGTCATGACACTTAAACAAAAGTAAAATGTTGAATTATAGGAACAACGTACGTACGGGGATTGTTAAGTCGTAATACATCATTTCAATCGTCCAAACATAACCAAATAGGTTTCTGTTTTAGTAAATTTCCCAAGCAGAGCTTTAAAAGTCCATGAATTATCACCCAAACAGTTCCGTAACATAAAATAAGCAAAATTTATTAACTGTCAAAAGTCGCGCGCGCGGACCGCTCGCGCGAGGGGTCGCTCGTGCGACATGCCCAATTTTCCTTTTCTTTTATAAAACTTTTCCAACTGCCAGAATACAGGGAGATCGCGCGTGCGGATCGCTCGCGCGATCTGCCTAATTTTCATTTTTCTTATTAAGATCTTTTCTGTCTGCTTAAAAATACACAGCTCGCGCGATCGCGCGCCCGAGTTCAGGCAGAAGCTTCGTCTTCTTTGTCAGAATTCCCCTGTTTCAGAATTAAGGGGTCCTTTTGACCCATTTTCAATTCTGTAAGTTATCGTACCTTATTATATATGAATCTCTTCGGTTTTTCACAAGAATTAAGAATCCCCAACTAATTTTACATGAATCTAAACGTAGTTTACGAATTTTACGAAAAACTAAAAGATGACAAAACTTCAATCTTAATATACTTTCTCAATTGAATAAATTAGACTCTAATATTGTAAACATGACCAATACATACTGAAATCTTTCGTATTTATCTAATAAAACAGATTTTGATTGAGTTTAAAATTTTATGATTTCAAGCTATGAAACTTCAAACGTAAATTCAAAAAAATAGTGATTACAAATCAAATACACAAAACAGTAATTGAAAGATGAATTACATTCCAAGTAAGTTTAGAATACTCACTGAGATTAGAGATTGAAATATTAGTTGAGAAAGAATCACAATTTGGAACTCCAATTGGAACTTTGGCTATGGAGATCAAGAGCTTCCTCTTACTACAAAGTTTCTGAAATTTTAACTCTCAAGCTCTCTCTTTTCTCTCTGTGTTTCTACAGAATGTGCAAGAGAGTGTTGTGTGAGTGTAGCATATATAGAAGATACAATTGATGAATTTGGAGGCCAAGTAATTTCTTGTTCACTCAACAAAATGGTATTCTCTAAAATACATAATACTTAGCACATACATAGATATACAATTCGTATATACATCTCCAGATTTTGAAGGGGTAATATAGGCTAGTAGGGGTCAAAGCAAGGATGTTTGGGAATTCCAGCTTATGGCACAAGTATAACACACTACAAGCATTTCCAAACAAGGCACATCCAATGATGAGTTGCCATAAATGGAAATAAAGTACAAGTCACTTCATGCTTGACATCACTTCCAAAATCTGTGGAAGTTCCATGTGGCACGTACAGTTTTGAACAGAAACTGGTATTTTCGGGGCGCGGTGATCACCACAAAAATACAGAAAATTCATTTTAGTGTAAGAATCGATTTTCCGGTTTTATAAAAATACTGCTTGAGTTAAAAGAAAGTATTTCCACCGTTTTGAAATACAGTTTTAAAATCCAACACAAGTATTGCTAAATTTATAAAAATTACAGTTTGACCCCAAAAGAATTTAAGACATGAAATATAAAATTAATAATTAGGTTCAACATGTGAGGGTTGTAATTAGAATAACTACAAACAATACATATTGATTTTTAAATATGACAATGCAAATACAGATTAATTATGGAAATGTCAATTTAAGATTAAATGAAAATACAAGTTGTTACATGTCTTTTGGACATTAAAATCACTTTTACATTTATGTAACCAAACACTTACATAATCTATTATACCACCATAACCACTTTTATAATATTTTACCCAAACACCACAACAACCATAATCTATTATGATCATAATCTATTATCACAAAAGCAATCGCTACGCTATCGCAATCGCAAAGTTATCGCTGTGCCAAACACCCTCTTAGCTGCGTTGGGCAGAGCCTTTTAGCTTTCTTAAGGGAGGTTAGGGGCTTGAAACCTCCTAAGAGTCGAAATAAATAATCTAAAGATAGTGAAGAGGGACATAACTCAAGACGGACGAAGAGTTTCTAGTGTGGTGTGAGTTCGGATTCTATCGCTAGCTTGCTTTTCTGGGGTGTGTGTGTGTGTGTGTGTGTGTGTGTGTGTGTGTGTGTGTGCGCGCGTGCTGTGAGATTGGTGCATGTATCCGTGGTTTGTCCTTTGTTCTATTCCAAATAGGGGTGTCATTCAGATGGAATGGATCGGAAACAGGTATTTCGAAAAATATTCCAAAAATTTCGGAATCTAGAAATCAATTCCAATTCTTATTCCAAAATTTCATAAATTCAAAATTCATTGCCAATTTGGAAATGTCGAAAATTTCAGAATTTTTGGAAATGTTTCGTAATCGGCATTTTTTGGATATTTTCGAAATTTTCACTAAATGCAACCAATCACTACACAAAATTCACAAAATCCAAAGAGATCGACTTACAGATTTAACAAAATCCACAAACATATCTCACACAGATTGAACAAAGAATATCAACTTTTCACAAAATCTAAACAAATCTCACACATATCTGAACAAAGAATACAAATTTATACGTATTTGACACACACACATACACACACACTCACACAAATTGTGTGTATATATATAATATATGTTAGAAGAAAATTCAGAATTTATCAAAAAAAATTATCGAAAAACATGATTTCGGAATAATTTCGGAATTTTAGGAAATCCTAAAACAATTATGATTCCGTTCCAAAACTTTTCGGAATTTTCGGAAATCAGAATTTCCGAATTCGGAATTCAATTTTAGCTTCCAAAATCGGAATTATTTGGATAGGAATCTGTAACACCCGTACCCGGAAAACGGGTTAATTATTTGTGATAATATGCATTAATTAATATAATTAGTGTATAAAATGGATTAAGGGGAGGCTTGGACTCGCCCAAGTAAAAAGTGTTCAGAGAGGGACACTAGTTGGAAAAGTCCCCAGAGAGGTGGGACAGGTATTGAAATTTAACCCATTGAAGGGTAAATTGGTAATTTGCATTTTAAGTGATTAAATGCATTTTTATGTGATTACATGGATATTTGCTAAGTTGCTTTCATATTACATGTTGATATGTGTTAGCATTAGTTTGGACACCCAAATAAGGGTATAAATGAAAAAGATGTAAAATTAGTAGGTGCGATAGCAATTTCACAAAATATGTGGGACCCACGTTGGGACCCATACGAAACTTAGACAAACCCTCATTAGATAATTGGGTAGTTAATGGAATGTTTGGGGGATTTCATAATAAGAACTTAAGAAAATTCGGGGGTGTAAATAGAAATAAGGCAAAATATTGCCAACACACAATTGCATGTGTGTGTAGGTGTCATGAGGCAGTGAGAAACTCTCAGTTTTACAGAAATTAAAACAAAACAAAGAGTAGAGCTCGGAGAGAGAAACGGAGAAACCGTTCCCGACGTCGAATTCTCGCCGTTCCGTCGCCGCCGTTCGTCGGATTCGCGAACCGAAGCCGTTTTCGGACTCGTGGAGGTGAGACGATCATTTCTATACCCTTAATTTCTGTTTAAATTGCTAGATTTTAGTAGCTCGTACTTAACGGTGAGACGTCGTCTACCGAAATTCTTGTAGGATTTACTTAGTGAGGGAATTGGGCTCAAATTGGGGAAATTCAGCATCCTCTAGGTGTAAATTGAGTAAAATCTGTGTATAAGGTGAGTTTTCTACACCTAAATCTGATTGTGTTTAATGGGTTCAAGCTATATGTGATGTTGGAGATGTTAATTCATGATTAGGAATTATAAAGATGTTAATTGTGTGAATTCTATGTCAATTTTATGAAAATCATATGTTGATACATGAATATGTGTTATGTGCTTATATGTCTATGTGGTAGTCAATGAGCACCGGGGAAATGGTTCATTGTTGGGAGTAATAAGGGTGGCGAAGAGGAAGAATCCGATAAATACGGAAGTCCAAGGAATAGAAGTGACCACGGGACCAAGGGAGGTCTTCGAGTCTGAATGAACCATATAACCGGTGACTCGGCGATTACGTTTATGCTTATGTGTTATTTGTAGCATTGCACGTGTTAAACATACAATCATGTTTAGAATGCTCACTAAGCAAATTGCTTAAGAAAACCGTTTTCCTATTTCTGTTGTGGTACATAACAACCACCGCAGGTATGGAGCGATATCCGGAGAAAAGGTGATGCGCTCGGGAATGGGGAAGAGAGTTAGAGCTTGTAAATATGTTTTAAACTTATATTATAGTGTAACTAGTGGGTTGAGGTTCTCAACTTGTGAATTAAAGTCTTGACTTATGGATGGGAGAGATGGGAGAGATGGGGGAGATTTGTGCCCCATGCTTGTAAATTACTTTTGATCTTGTACACAGATGTAAATTATGGTTTTACTTAAGTTGATGTTCATATTTGGATCCTAACTTGTATTTTGGAAAGTTTGGATGTGAATTTGAGAACCAATGTAAAATTCCTTTTGTTTTGCTCAAGTTGATGCAAGTAATGGATTTGACCATCTCGGCAAGTCCGGGTGTGTCGTTAGTATCTTGGACATGTTTCTTTAGTGTTTATAATGTTAGTTATGACTTTGAGTTGAATTCCAACAAGTTTTATAAACTTTGGATGAGAATTGAGTTTTAAAGTTGAAAAGTTTGTTCTTGAACCAAATGGGATGAGTTCATGATTAACTTGATCCAATTGTGGGTATGATTCTATGATCCATGCTTAACTTGAGTTTAAACATGTTTAGAAATGTGTTGGGGTTGATTTCCCAAAGTTTCATAAGGTTTCTATGAGATTTGGTTGTGTTTTGGTAACTTGGAAACTTGTTTGACAGCAAAGGAAATTTAGCAGCAAAATTTGTGAAGGGGATCGATCCGCGATTTGTGAAGGGATCGATCCGCCCTTCCAAGGGAGCATTCTGCGAGAATGTCAAGTAAGTGGATCGATCCGCCCATAATGAAGGGATCGATCCGCCTTGTATTTTTCCCCAGCATGTCCGTTTTTACGGAAACATGCATAACTTTTTCTAGAAAACTCGGTTTCGCGTGCCGTTTGTTGCGTTGGAACCGGGACTCAAAATCCTAACTTTTGGTATAAAAATTTTACATACTTTATAAATGACCATTTTGCCCTTGGGGCCTATTTTGTAACAATAGAGTTGTTTAATGTGGTTAAACACACGTGTTTCTTAGTAATTCGCATATTTCTTTACAAATTAATGTAATTGGGAGCTTGTAGCATTGTTACAGGTGTCCTAATCCGCACGAGGCGGGTTGGGGTGTAACAGAATCGGACAGAATCGGAATTTCCGTTCCAATCTAATTCCGATAAAACAGCAATAGGCAAATTGTCTGAAATACTGGCAAAAATGTAGTCTAGCATTTCCCAATTTAGTGTTCCAAACTCAATTTGACATCATACCTTACTGATAAATAGACCCCAAAATGTTTAAATATTAACCCAAAAGATAATATTGTTCTTGAATAGACTCAATTTGACACCATATGTCACACTCCAACCCGCCCCAGCAGGCTAGGACACGTGTAACAAGGAATTACCCAAACAAAATGCCTCTTAGTAATAGTAAAACAAGAATTAAACATAATAAAATGACTTTATTGGATTATACCAGCCCAAGGGTAAAATATTCATTAAAAAATATAGTCAAATTTTATATCAAAAGATAGTCCTTCGAGTCTTGGTTCCAATGCAAAAAACGGCGTGCGAATCTAAATTTTCTAGAAAGAGTTATGTCCGTTTTCGTAAAAGTCAACAAGCCAAAAATATTCCTGCGGATTTTCCAGATCAAATTTCAACACCAACTCCCAACCCAAATGAGTATGCCCACAAACAACGTATTAACATATACAACAAAAGAAACATACTCCCAGGTTGTCCAGAATCCCGTGGTTCAACGCTTCTCACTGTGATGTTCATCTGAACATGTGTGGTCATTAGCCATAAAATCGAATAAGCTTTCGCTCAGTGAGTACGTGATACTAATCATGAAATTGGAGTATTTAATGATTCATAACACCAATTAAACATTCACAACAGTAAATGGTCGCAGGCGTGTCAAGTAATCAATCACCATCGTTCTGGACCCCTGATTCCGGGTCATTCTCACTTTGTCGTCGCTTTAAAAATGATATCACATACTCTCAAGTGATCGAAGTCAATTCGTTGTGGTCGTCACTGAAGGAAAAAGTGGTTTAAAGTTAGAGTTTAAACGCGCAGCGAAAATAGGTTAAGTTATAAAACTTTTGGTATTCCAGGATCTACTACTCGTCAATTCCATAGATGCGTACAAGGGGGTGCAAGAATTATACCTTAGTGTCTTGAACCCAATTCTGAAACTTTAACTTCCAGCAGCCTCCACTAGATGATCTTCACCCTTATGACTCCTGCGGATGCCTGCCGGAAAGACTAGGGTTCGTGGGAACCCTAATAGAGAGGATAGGAAGGTTTTGGGAAGACTATGATAGTTTTTGCAGCTTCTGCGTATAAAAACGACGATCACTTACTTCCAGAACGCAGCTGCCTTATTTATAGATTTCCAGAACCGACCTAGACTTCGATCGATCGAAGTGACTTCGATCGATCGAACCTTCGATCGATCGAACCATTCTCGATCGATCGAACCTAATGACTTCAATCGATCGAACATACTTCAATCGATCGAACTTGTCTTAACAGCTTCCTCAAGTGTCTTTCCAAGCGTCCTAGCGGAGCTAAGAGTGGGACCTCCTAGGCTCTTTATTGTTGGCTCAGACCAGTTTGTTAATTACCATGACCAAACTCTTTGATCAGCAAACTAACTAACTGGTCAGTTAACGTTTATTCCACTATAAAACGATAACTGAACTCCAACGCAAAAGAACATATCCGAAGCGATAACTAGACTTGTATGGTGTACTAATGTCCCTCTACCGTCAGCATTCGTAATCATATTCAGGTAGTCGGATAACTGTTACTGTCAACCTGGATCATGATTACTTCTTATATTCCTTGAGTCTCATTCACTACTCATGATTACCAAACATGTTGATAACTCTTATCAACAAGACTGCAGTACTCAGTAATCAACTTGGTGACATTCTCAAGGGAATGCTTACTCTGAATCAGAGGGTAGATTCTATCTTGACAATATATGTTCACAACCCTATGGACATGACATACCCAAGATACCCAGGTGTTGATCTTCTATAGACCTCACTGATTGGTAAGTCAAAGCAGCCATATCCATAGTCTGTGTTCATAATCATCTCAAGATTGAGAACATGTACCTTATACAAGTTATGAGTTCCTATTGACTGTTGACAGCCTTAAGCGTCAATAGGAAAGCTCAGGTCCGTCAATGCACTATAAGCACTAGCATATCAACTAAGAGATACACTCTAGTGATTGAGATTAATCACTCCATCCAATGGTAGTTAATTATGCTACAGTGTAGACCTGATGAGGTATCCAGTCTCATCATCCACTGTGACATATTCTAAGTATCAAAGAATAGTAATTCGTATCTCACTTGTGTGTATCTCATACACACACGAATTGCTTACTATGATACTTAAGGATAAAACAATCATCTCATGAAAGAAACATACACAATGAAATGTAAAGCTGATATCAATATATTATAATGCTAATGTCTCATACATAAAGTAATGGTTTGAGGGCACAAACCCAACAGTCACCACCGTACCCTTTTCTCTGAGGACTTCATCATCATCCCCCTTTTCTCTGAGGAATGGTGTCCCTTATATACGGGCTAAATAATGGTGATTATCACTTGAGACCATTTGACCCAAATAAGCACATAAGCAACTCAACATATCAACATGGCAATTTCAGCATTTTTGAACATGTTAAATAATAATTAATCACATGCTTTTTTACTTAATCATATATTAAGCATTCTAAGCATTTAACAACAATTAAAAGACATTAAATATTCAATTTTGGGATTAGGACACTTACCTCACAAATAGGTCCAAAATAAGCCTAGAATTCCCAAATTCTTTCTCAAAATTACCTCCTAATGATTTCAATGATATCCCTATATATATCACATATATGTATCACCCCTTAAAATGAGTCGCAGAAAAATATTACCAAATTTGAGAAGAAAGATATAGAAATAATCATCTCACCTCCACGAGTCTGAATATGACTTCGGTTCGTGAAATAGAGGTCCGATGACGGAGTAACGGCAACGAAACGGCTAATGGTAACTTTTTCTCTCTCTTCTCGCGAAACTCTCTGTTCTTACTCTTTTTTTTTTTTTCTTTCTTTCCTTTGTTTTTATGGATTATCAAACATATATATAAATTTATAAAAACCGCCGCCGCCACTACTAAGTCACAAACACACATACAGGGTTTCTTTGATTGTCTTTTCTTTTCTTCTCTTTTTTTTATAACAAAAATGATGACACACCATATGAGGTGTCAACCTCATGGCTTCCAAGCCAACTTTGGCTTATTCTGGTTTACAACCCCAATATTAATATTAACTTTAACTATTCAAATATCTAAGCGAGTATGTGTCTATGTCACGTATGGGTCCTAAAGGTGGTCCCAATTATTTTATGAAGTTGCTAATTAACTACTGGTCATGAATCCAATTCTTATTCACTCTCACATGGATACCCAAACTGTTACCATAAAAGGTCACAACTAGGGGTGCAATTTGGAACCGAAATTCCGATTCTGACCGATTTCGAGCCGAAAATTTTCGATTTTGGCTGCCAAAATAAAATTCTGATTTTCGAAATTCCAAAATTCTGAAAAAAAAAATGAATCGGAATCGGAACACTTTTTGAGTTTTCGAAAATTCCGAAACTCTGATCCGAAAATTTCGAAAAAAATTCCGAATATGTTCCGAATCATATATTCCGAAATAATTCTGAAATATTCCGAATTACTATATATTTCATACTATTAATATATATAGATATATAGATAAGGGTGTGTAATGGGGGTTTAAGTATAATTTTAAAGAAGCTATTGGCTGAAATTCCAATTTATGAAACTTATTAGGTTTTGGTTTTAATTTTTAAAGGTATTGAAACATATTAGATCTCACTTTCTCAGCCTCACTGCCCTCACATCTCACAATGCGGCTTGAGTTTCTAAAATACTCAAGACTTTCAACTGCTCAAGCAGAAGTCGCCGTCATCGTTGGTCCTTCGCCGCCGTCCCTGTTCAATGATATTGCTAGTCCTTCGCCACCGTCGCTGGTCTTTGCCGAGGTCGCTCTCTCTCTCTCTCTCTCTCTCTCTCTCTCTCTCTCTCTCTCTCTCTCTCTGTATGTGTGTTGTAGACACCCCATTTTTTCCAACCCAATCATTTCAAAAAATAAAGTGCTCATTGACACGAGCCTATCATCTTTTGAATCATCTCAATTTGATCTTAAATGGAAAAGATATTGCCAATCAAAGCTATGAGGTCAAAAGGTCAACAATCTCGCATGCACCCGACCACACATGATTTTTGCTCCACAAAATTTTGAGAAAAACTTTCGGTGGATTTACCAAAAGTGAAAAACAAACAAGACAAAAAAAAACACCCAACACAATGTTGGGATCCCATCTTTATATTACTTTCCCTTTATTTTTCCTATCACTCACTTATTTGTCTCCCACTCTCCTTTTTTTTTATTTCTTTATTCCTCTCCCTCTTCTTTTTTTTTCAATATACACACCACATTCCCATCTGCACAAAGGAGAGGGAGAACCCCACTCCCTCACCTCTTCCTCATCTCTCTTCTCAAATTCTATCACCATTGAAGAACCAAGTCCATTTTGTCAAAGTTCACTGTTGTGATGATGATCAAGGTATCACCACGAATTCATTTTTGATTCAAATCAAATGAAACCAATTGGAGAGTGTTCTTAACTCAATGATATTGGTCTATGATTTTTCTCAGAATTTTAAAAAATCATATGACCCATTTTTTAAAGCACAAATACACAAGGCATACAATCTGCCAGAAACATCACAGCAGTGACACTAGATCACGTTCACTGTTTGGACTACTTCAAGATTTTTTCTTCACTCCATTTTTTTTGTCCATTAACTATAGCCTCTTAACTACGTCTGTGAATTTTTTTGATTTTTTTTATCAATTTAGTGTTTGTAAAAAATCGTCCAATTTCAGTCGACAGTGCAATCCCTATTTCTGAGTAAGGATGCTTCTAAACTCAATTTCTCCCAATCCCCAAAAGATATTGCAAAATGGTTTTCTACCATGGAAACTAGACTCATTTGGGAACTTTCTCTCAAAATTTCAAAAAATTGGAAGCACCGGAACCCCCCACTTCCATTTTTGGGAGATTTCTCTCAAAGCTGTGAGAAAACTGCACTTTGACATGTTTTTTTGTAAAACTTTTCTTTTATCTCTTTCATTTGGGGGTTTTGATCTTTTTCAAATGAATAAATCCTAGTATATAAGAAAACTTCTAAGAAAAAAAGAAAAAAAAAAAAAAGAAATTTTATTTTTCTTTTTTTTACCAAATATTCACGTTTATCAAGTTGTTCAATAACTTTGATAAATGAAAATTTGAGCATCTTTCTACTTCTACTAAAATCGAATATGCCTAATTTATCAAGTTGATCAATAATTTTGATAAAAGGAAATTCGAACATTTTTCTTATGGGCACCGACGCTTATTTCCGGCATAAAAAATCAAAAATACAAAAAAAAAAAAAAAAAAAAAAACTATTTCCTTTCTTTTGGGCACCGACCCTTACTTTCGGCATAAAAAATTAAAAATACAAAAAAAAAAAAAAAAAAAAAAAAAAAAAAACTTATTTTCTTTCTTTTGGGCACCGACCCTTATTTTTGGCATAAAAAAATCAAAAATACAAAAAAAAAAAAAAAAAAAAAAAAATCTATTTTCTTTCTTTTGAGCACCGACCCTTACTTTCGGCATAAAAAATCAAAAATACACAAAAAAAAAAAAAAAAAACCTTATTTTCTTTCTTTTGGACACCGACCCTTATTTTCGGCATAAAAAAATCAAAAATACAAAAAAAAAATCTATTTTCTTTCTTTTGGGCACCGACCCTTACTTTCGGCATAAAAATCAAAAATACAAAAAAAAAAAACCTATTTTCTTTCTTTTGGGCACCGACCCTTATTTTCAGCATAAAAAAATAAAAATACAAAAAAAAATATTTTTTCTTTGTTTTGGACACCGACCTTTATTTTCGGCATAAAAAAAATAAAAATATACAAAAAAAAATCCTTTTTCTTTCCTTTGGGCACCGACCCTTTACTTCCGGCATAGGAATAAAAGAACAGAAAAAAATACAAAAAAAAACACTTCACTCTCCACTCACTTGCACAAGCTCGTTTCAATCACAATCACTTTTCAAAATTCCTCAAAATTCCTAGTTATACCATTTTTTCACTCAAATCACTTTTTTTCAAAACTTACTCTTTCAAAGGTTAAAGTCTAGGACTACGCCGTACATATTAAAGTTCCTAGCTACACCAACTTTTACTTGAAACACTACTTCACACTCACACGGTTTACATCGACCAACCTTTTCCAAAACACGTGCACACGCACACACTCATACATGTACAAAGCACAGAACTACGTACGGCCTGATTCTCGACTTGAGATACGTATGCAACCCTTCACTTGGGTACGGTCATAACCACATTTTTTTTCAATACTTGTACATTCTCATACATTATTTCTTTTATTTATGCCCCATTATCATGAAAATCACTAGAATTGGCAACCATGCTTTGCATGGATGTTCGAGGGTGCCTAACACATTCCCTCGACATAATCGAGTCCCCGAACCCATATTTTAAAAGATCTCTGGTTTTCGCATGGCTATCAAGAGTCACACTTTTAAAGGGCCCACTTTTCTCAAAACTGTTTTTTTTTAAGTCAAATATGAATTACTTTAATTGTCTTTGCAGGGGGTCCTAACACCCAAAATGTTAGGTGGCGACTCTGAACATTTAAATAGGCCCTACAATACTCTTTTTACCACTCCCAATAAAAATCAAGTCGCAATTCACCCACTTTAAAAATAAAGCCAGACCCTCCAACAGACAGCCTGGCTGTGTCGAAAACGCGGGCGCGACATGTGTGTGTGTGTGTCTGTTATCATTGAGCATATTTCATTAGGTATTCTTGATTTTGCTTTCTTTCTCTTTTCCCTTTTTTTTCCCATTAGATCTAGATCCCTTGATTTTACTGCAAAATGCTAACATGATGTTCCTCTAGGAATTAGTTTCCAGTTCAAATTTAACTTCTAAAACTCCTATGTCAACATGAAACCTCCAATTGCAGACATTAATCTCTATGAGGCTATTTGTATGACAGAAAATTTCGAATATTTCGAAATTATTCCGAAAATATCTGATTTCGAAATTTTCGAAATATCCGAAAATTCCAAAATTTCGGAATCGGAATGGAAAATTAAAATTCCGAATTTTTGGAATCGGAACACAATTTGGCATTCCGAAAATTTCGGAATTTTTTCCGATACTCCTCGTTCCGTTTCGTTCCGGCCGAAACACACCCCTAGTCACAACCAACAATAAAGTATTAAAAATAATTAAACAAATATTCATTTAATCACATAAATTCAACTAAATGCAATTTATCCAATATGGACCTCTAGTGGATCTACTTCACATATGTCAAACTGTGCCCTTTATCAAGTACGGAGTACTTATCTCGTCGGGGTGACTGAAACTCACCCAAATTATCACATGCAATTAATCACACTAATTAATGCATGAAAAATTAATATCGCTACCTTTTTCCAGGTACGGGTATTACACCATATCTCATTATCAAATATGTATAAATAGACTCCACTTTTTTTCTCTCAGGTCCCAAGAAATTTCCTCTTTCCGTCCTCGACATTTTGGTTAAAGTTTTGACCAAGTTGGGATTCTGCAGTTAGAAAATCATAGGACTTGCATGAGTATATAGCCTATATAGGCTATATATGTGGTTGATAAAAATCTTTGAAGTAGATATTGTCATTTATGTTAGAAATAAATTTCTAAGGGGGCTCTTGGAGTGTTCAGGTATCTCTCCAGAAGTTAAAAGGTTTCTAGTGTAGTATCTCCTTTCAACCTGGTCTAGTGCATGACTATATGAAGTCCTTTAGGAATTTTAGGAATGTAAAGAATCAATTATATGATTCTCTGTAAGTGTTTGGAGAGTATAAATTTTGTGCGTGAGAGTCAATGCCAAATCTATTAATAATTTTAAAATTGATTCTTTATCAGACTAACATATCCTGATTCTAAAAAAACATCCAATAAAAAATGAAGCCTAGATTGAACCTAGTCTAATTTTAGAATTCCCAAACAAACTCTAAAAATTTTAATTTAGTCATGGGAGTATGAGAGTCATATGAGATAATTTTGACAATCTCAGAATTATCCTCATAATTGAGTAATAATACAACCAGACATTGCCCATTCGAGAAAGGTTTATCCTAGAGATAGAATGACAGATGTACAAATTAATAAATTCAATTGGTTTGTGATATAAGGTCACCAAATCTTCCAGTGATAACAAAAATTTTCTACTAGTTGAGATGACAAGTAGACATCCAAGAGATGAGTCATATTGTGATTTTCAAATTTTGTGTCTTAAATGGTTTCTAAGCAGAACTATCTTCAATAAAAGTTTGGACTACTTTAATATCCTCTAATTAAAATTAAGTAGATCCATTATCACATGTATTTGGAAGTGGAGAGCATTTTTGTGCACTCAAAAATAGTCACTCATTGCTCACTGATGCCACTACTAGGTGACATGTGTCTCATTTCAATAATTATGCTGATAATACAAGAATAAAATTGGAATGAAATGAGATAATAATAAGTGAGTATTTTTGAGCGAATATTTTTGGATAAGCAAAAATACTCTCTTTAAAATATAGCATTACTCCAAAAGAGATTAGTTCTTATAAGGCTAGCGATAAAGGCACCTTTATTTTTTAATTAGGGCACCTAAATTCAAGTTAAAAAATCAGTTTTTTACCTTTTACTTTAATCAGTAAGGGCACCTCACTTATTTTACTATATATTATAGGCTTAACTAGATTTTACACCCTCTTAGTTTGCCCTTTATGTCAATTTAGTCCCCGTATGTCATTCTAGTCCATGTAGTTTCATAAGTGTGTTATTTTAGTCCCTCAAACACTTTTTGTGACAAATTTTTTTACTTTCAGTGACAAAATTATTCATCACCAAAGGATTTATTTGACACACTTATGAACCTACATGGACTAAAGTGACAGTTTCTAAATTACAGGGATCAAACTACAGGGACAGACACAACACACATAATTAGGTATTATATATTTTCATAAATATTATAAAATTAAAAGATATTCAAAGAATAATAATAATAAATTTGGTACTTGCAATAGTGTTATTTGCAATTATAGAGTTTTATAACAGCTGAACTTATTAGTAATCATTCTTTCAGTGCAAGGCACTTTTAGTTTCTATGGCTTCGTCAATTGATATATGGATATGACTATTAGATTATACAGAAAAAACGATGTGGCAGCTAAATTGCGACAAGTATAAATCTGGAATAAATACGACCCATGCCACACACACACGTAAACGTAATTTCACTTTTAGCATCACTGAAAGTAAAAAATTTGTCACAAAAATTGTCACTAAAAGTAAAAAAATTGTCATAAAAAGTATTTTAAGGGACTAAAATGACACACTTATAAAATTACAGGGACTAGAATGACATATAGGGACCAAATTGACATAAAGGGCAAATTAAGAGGGTGTAAAATATAGTTAAGCCTATAATATATAATAAAATAAGTGAGGTGCCCTTACTAATTAAAGTAAAAAGTAAAAAACTGATTTTTTTAACTTAAATTTAGGTGCCCTAATTAAAAAATGAAAGTGCCTTTATCGCCAGCCTTCTTATAAATATTGAATGATTCGACTAATTTTGGACGCATATAGAACCGACCTTCATTGGTCCCACATCGGAAGATTAGAACGAGAGGGGAAGAGAATGTGGGCTATAAATATCAAAGGGGTGGGACAATTTGAACATACTTACCTGGACGGGGTCTATGTGCGATCAAGAAGGCTCATTGCCTAGGTTGGTGACCTCTATTGCACTTAGGAGGGGCACCCGTCTAAGGTCTGTCCAAGTTGGCAGAGCCTACGTCATAATTTGTGTCAGTGGGGGCCTGCGTTCGCGCGGCCCCTTCCAATACTGTAGTATAAATTATTCATTTGTTTGAGTTGCTTGGGAAAATTGGAGTGATAGATTCGGATTGGGTAATACTTGGCACAATCATAAAGTCATATTTTTTTATTAACAATTTTTATTTTGTTCTATTTCTCTCTTGATAATTTTTTATTAACAATTTTTATTTTGTTTTTATTTCTCTCTTGATGATGGATCTCACAGTACAGTGATCTCACAGTACCCACTAGGAGAGAGATAGACACAAAATGGTTGTGAGCAAAAAGATTGTAGTTTTGATTGTGCCTCAAATATTACTCATTCAGATTATGTCAATTTTTTTTTTTAAATCAAGTGCGGTAAGCAAGTGCTGTAAGTCCTCTATAACATTCTCTAAATTAAAACCAAATGCATTCACATGTGTTTGAAAATTGCTTAGATCTAACACATGCATAAATTAGCATGCACTTGAATTTGGAGAATTAGTTGCCTATAAAATTGGATCAAGAAATCACTTTTTTATATTGTGTTTGTGAGAATTAAGATAGTATTAATTTGACAAAGAATTAATTTAAAGAGAATTAGATTGGACTTGGATTCTTATACAATAAATTGGTACTTATCAAATACTTGAATTTGTAGAACCAGTTTACTTAAAGTAGAATTAGTGCACTTATTAACCTCCATTGAACTTGTTCTCTGGTTTCGCAAGCAAACCCTAGGATCAAGTTTAAAACAAAGTGTTAGTTTTTATAAAGAGCTATTTTTTGAACTAGATTCAAAATAAGTGTCAATGTTAGTTTGATAAATAACTAGTTTTGAGTCATTTTAAGCACAGTAATTCTTATATGAGTAAAGATTGAGGCACACCCAAAGACAACTTTTGGGACACAACTCAAAAGATGTGTCTATATCTCTCCTATGATGTCACTGGACCCAACAGTGACACAAGACAGAGATAGACACATCTCTTGAGTTGTGTCCCAAAAATTGTCTTTGGATGTGCCCCAAGTATTACCCTTCTTATATACCTAAAAAAAAAAATTAGTTACCCAAACACAAAACTAATTAGAACTAGTGTTTCTGATTCTTTGTGTTAATCAAATAACCTCTTAGGCTCAATTACAAATCTTTGGGATGCCCCCAACTTGAGAATCCAACTCATACCTAGATATTGGTGCTAAGCCTCGAGAAAAATATTACCCTGTGTGGCTGTCCTAAATAAAGGCTCCTTAAAAGAAGGTTGTTTTTTTTTTTTTTTCTGGGAAGGAGATGCATAGAAATAAAAACAACCAAAAACAAAGCACTATCCCCCATGATGATCTTCCTCCAGAACACAGGAGGGAATTTCATCAATTGGGATGTGCCCAAACCGATTACAATTCATAGCCCATTGAGCTAAGTTGTGAGTAAAAAAATTAGCAGATCTAGACACCTTAATAAACTTCCAAAAAACAAAAGCAAAAGACAGCAAAAGAAGGTTGTTTAATTGTGGTAAAATTTTGAACTTTCTATTGATGACTAATTTTCACGTTACATAACATAAAAAGTTGGGGACTACATAAAAAGTTGAACAATATCTAATTAAAGTACATTTACTTTACAAAGAGGACTTTGAGAATTAGACATCCCCAAATAAAATAAAAGACTCTTAAATTGGGTCGGAAGATTTAGTAGGCTTAGGCTTTCAAAATGCTTTTGTTTTTCTCTCAATTTTCAATCATTTACTTTTAGAATTCTTTTTAAAATGAAGTGGTAGGAAGAGTTCAACATAAAACAAATTTGAGTTGTCCTCATTTTTTAAAAAAAAAAAAGATAAGAGCTATTAAAGATTTTTTTTTCCAATTCATTTGGAGTTGAATGCCTCATCTAATTTGCGTTCTCGATCCAGTTCAATGCTAGTTAACATGAGTGATGTTTTAGAGTATGATTGATTCACATGTGCTCAATGTAAAGCAACACTTATATATGTGAACACACTCCAAAACAACACCGAATGTACGGAAGGAAGCTGAGGTGGTTTTCCGAAATGGGCTGAGGGTTTTTCTCTCTCTAGATTTTTTAGAGAGAGAGTAAGGATGTGATCTTTTCGCCGTAGCACTGCGCCGCTCCTCCCTCCCCCCCCCTCTCTCTGTTTCCTACAAGCCCCCCTCCATCTCTCTCTCTCTCTCTCTCTCTCTCTCTCACCTCTTAATGCCATGTTTTGTTTCCAGTCCAAATAAGAGCATATTTGGCTCTTCCGCTTCCTCTGTGAAGCTTTCTTCCTTCTTATGTGAAGGTTGTTTTCCGTATCGCAAATAGCTTCTCCTTGGGTTCAAGATGGTGGATGTTGCCCAGACCAGTCTTGCAACAGTAGATTGGCTTTTTGGTCTTCATTGGGTTATGATTGGTGGCTTTGGAGCTCTCTTCTACAGTTGTGATGCTTTCCATGGTGCATCTCTTGCTATCATGGGAGCTTTTCAAGCAACATCGGTTGCCCCCTTTGGTGAAGCTTCTTCACTTGTTTGGACTTGGCTTTGTGTCGTCTTCTTGCTTTGGGTGGTCTCTATCATCTTCAGTTTTGGAGTTGTCCTGGGTTCCAGATTCCTCTACACAGTGGTCATTGTGGCTCATCATGCAGATGGCAGAGTATTTTCTATAATCGTTTATGCTTCCTTATCTATTGTACCCTTGGTTGTTTTGCTTTTGCTTGTCCTTGTTCTTTTCTTTATTTTTGTCGTTTTTTTGGTTTTTCTTGTAAGGCTTGTTTTTCAGTAATGAAATTTTAGTTTTGAGCAAAAAAAAAGAATGTACGGAAGGAAAATTATCCGAGTCTTGTCTAGCAACCGATCCTTTTTCCTTTGATTATGTAATTATATTTTCCAAAATAATTCTTAAAATATGTTGAGGCCATAGTAGGTAAAACTAAAAAAAAAAAAAAAAAAAAAGTCAAGTGTTAATTTTCATGCACCTAAGAGAATGTATAGAAATTTTGTCCAAGCAACTCTACGTATAAAAGAAATAAGGCTAAATTACACTTTAGTACCCTATAGTTTGGGCGAAGTTTCACTTTGGACCCTCTAATTTCAATTGTAACACTTTAGTCCCTGTAGTTTTGATTTGGTTTCAATGTGGGACCTGCCTCTAACTCCGTCAATGTAACTTGACGGAAAACTCACGCGCCTTACATGAATTCATTTATTAGAGACATTTTGGTACCCTATAGTTTGAGCGAAGCTTCACTTTGGGCCCTAGAGTTTGGGCGAAGTTTCATTTTAGGCCCTAGAGTTTGGGCGAAGTTTCACTTTGAGCCCTGAAGTTTGCAAGGCACATAAGTGTCCCGTCAAGTTACATTGACAGAGTTAGAGGCAGGTCCCACATTGAAACCAAATCAAAACTACAGGGACCAAAGTGTTGCAATTGAAACTAGAGGGCCCAAAGTGAAACTTCGCCCAAACTACAGGGTACTAAAGTGTAGTTTAGCCAAGAAATAATCAGGTCAAATGTCTAATATTAAAATAAAAATAAAAAATAAAAAATAAAAAAATCAACCTGGAGTGACATTTTAGAGAGAAATTGAGAAAGTAGAGAACCATGTAATCCATGAACTTCATAACATCAATAACACCTTATGTTACTACTCTTCTCTTAGCACATTTTCTCATAGCATCAATATAAAGAACAAATGAGCTTTCGTAAAAACCAAAACAAAAAAAAAAAAGTGCTGCTTCATAATAATCCCAATTTCCACTTCCCTTTCTCACCCCTCTTTGGTGGTCTGGATGAAAGCACTGCAAGCAAGGAGAAGACTGAGGTTCATATATACATATATGTATATATATACAATAAAGTTTAAAATCTTTTTAAAGACCTTTGCAGTTGCAAATTTTTCAATAGTACAGTTTCAGTAAGACTCGGCCGGTAATTGGAGTAATTCTCTTATCCCTTCACAAACCTGCAGACAAAACCATCATAAATGTTGGTTTTTATAGCTCTTAGGAAGAGTGAGGACTGTCATTTATTGCTTTCATGAAAAAAGATAAGACAGAACTCAATGGAAAAGCCCTATGATTCTGTTTGGTTTCTGTATTAAGGGGAGGAAAAGAAAAAGAAAAAAAAAATCATTTTCCCAGCGTTCACCTTTATTGTTAAGAAACATTCTGAATTTTAATCTTTGAAAAGTAATTTGAAGTATTAGAATTTTAATTTATTACCATATTTTGTTTTCCCTCTATTTCGTTTCCTTGTTAACCGTACAACTAAAAGAGTTACCCATAGTGTTTCTTTTTCTTTTCCTCGTCAAACCCAGGAACCAAAAATAGCCTAAAGAGCAGTCTACTCAATTTTCTGAGAGAGAGAGTTCTCCACAGTGTTTTCTTTTTCTTTTCCTCATTAAACCCAGGAACCAAAAAGAGCCTAAGCAACAGCAAACTCAATTTCCGTGTGTGTGTGTGTGTGTGTGTGTGTGTGAGAGAGAGAGAGAGGGGGGGGGGGGGGGGGGGGGGGGGGGGGGGGGGGGGGGGGGGGGGGGGGGGGGGGAGGACAAGATGGGGGAAATTTTGTTTAAACCAAAATAAAGAACAGAAGTCGGCATACCGTCTTTATCTGAGCTTTGATTGATGCAATTAGGCGAGTATACTCTTCTATCTGCCTGCAAAGTAGTACCCAGAAATAAAATACAGAATAAGATATCATATATTTATCAGGAACTAACAAAAACACAACAGCAATACGAAAAACCTAAAACCTTAGTCGGGAAATAAGGGGGAAAAAAGAAGAAGGAAGAAAGTAAAACACTATTCTTTGTTTGGTTAACAAGGAAAACAAAATAGGGTAAAAAAACGGATTAAATTTTTTAGAAATTTGTGCATCGCATCCCTTCATCTTTTCTTGAGTTCATATCTTAATTTCCTTGGCATTCTACTTCTCTAAACCCGAAAACCAAAGCCAAAAGTCTTATACACGTGACTACGTGAGTTCAAGATTCAACCATGTCTTTCCCATTCTAGATGGCAGTAAGGGGCACACAAAAATAAAGTAAACAGATTTAAGATTCCAGTTTAACCATTGGTGAGTGGACCTCAGTAGACACCCCATTTTGCGCAACCCACTTTCAACAAAATATATATATATATATATATATTATACACATAAATATATATATGTTCTAAAAATGATTTCAAAGAAATGAATTTCAAAAGTCTCAATCACAATTTTTGTCAAGCTTGAGTGTTGAAAATCAATTTTTCTGAAGTTTCATTTCAAAATTTGGGACTAATGAGTCATTTAAATTGGTCATATTTTGGTCACAAAAAGACGTGTCCCAAAGCATTTTGAAATAGTGCTAGTCAACACGAGCTCGCAGCTTTTTGAACCGTCCCAAAAGGACATCAGATGAAAAAACACATCGCTTAGTCAAAGTTATTGGGTCCAAAAATCAATGTGTACCATGTACTTGCCACACCGGGTAAAAATCTCAAGTCCATGATATGGTCACATTTACACGCCTAGGAGGTTCCTTCCCAAGACAATAAAAGGAAGAAAAAAAATCATTTATTTCATTCATTGGTTCTCAATTGTGTGCAACATTGCACCTTGCCACACACTAAAAATTCAAAACGAAAGGGGCACACACAGGCAATTCACAGGAGTTGGGTCCCCATTTTCCAATTTCCACGCCATCTTCTCTCTCTAAAATCTTACCTCTCCTGATTTTCTTTCTACGTTTTCTCTTTCTTATCACCTTTCTTCAGTACTGTTGGGAGAAATCTTTGGTTTTGTAGGCATGTATTCAGGGAATGGGTTTGGCCAATGAGTGGTCTTTTAACCCATTATCAAGATCTGTGCATTCCTTCTCTCTCTCTCTACATGTGTTTATATATACACACATCCATGCTTCTCCACGAAAGAACTCGACCTCTCTTTCTCTAATCTATTTGTTTCCTTCTTCTTCCACCATCACCCTTTCCTTGCCAAATACCATCACTGAAAAATCACCCCACCAGCGTCAACTTCCACCATGTTCGAAGTCTCGGCCGATACCGAGTCGTCTCGGCCGAATCGACTCGGTTTCGAAGCCCAACGATCCGATCTCTACAGACAATACATATTTTAATCAAAACGAAGCAGTCTCGGTGGTGGTCTCGACTGTATCACACCGTATCGCCCGAGATGGTGCGTATCACGCGAGATCTCGCCCGAGATGGCGAGACGAACCTTACCTTTTCTGCATCATCTTCGCAGATCTGAAGTAGAAAGGCTTCGTCGGTCTCCACGAGCTGAGATCGAACCAGGTCCATCTTCTCTTTTCCTTCGCATAATCTGTTCGTATCTCTCTCTGTCCGATGATCTATGTGTATATGAGTGTCGTGGCCTCTCTCTCCATTTCCCTCCTTGTGCGTGTCATGGTTCTGTGTGGTGGCTGCGTCTGATCTCTGTGGTGGCTGATCTCTCCATTTCTCTCCCTGGTGGCTGTGGCTGAGGTAATACACTTAGGGTTTTGATTTTTTTGTTTACTTAGATTTTTTTTGTTTACTTATTAAGCTATTAAGTATATATAGTATCTACTATCTAAGAAACTTATTACGGGGTCTCTATCTCTCTCCACACTGTGACATATCATGTGTTATATAAATTTTTTATCATATCATATTGTGACATTTTTTGTTTATCATATCATGTGTCATATTGTGATAATACACTATTTTATTTTTTGATAATACACTATATTAACACCAATTTATAATACACTATATTATACTTACTATAATATAATAGGCTTTATTTTTATTTTATTTTTTAGATTACATAATCCTTAGTAGGCTTTATTATCTTCTCAAACACAAAAACAAAAATGCTATATCTTAGAAGCAAGAATCTTTAAAAGTGGTCCCGCTTCCCGCCCCCGCTCCCCCTCCCCCTCCCCCTCCCGCTCCCCGCCCCTCTCAAGAAGTAACCTTTGAAACCTCGTAAAGTTTAGCACTTTCCCGCCACCGCCCCCTCTCTCGCTTCGTGCAACTTAGTGCTATATTAGAGTATAATAAAATATACTATGTTATATGACTATGATTTTCAACCCCCACAACACTCCATGTGCATTGATTTGGTAGTTACTGAACAATATTTACCCAATTATGTATGTAGTGTTACCACATACTCAATCTGCAGCACGTGTATTGGATATTATGTGATTTTGTAATAGGGACATTGTGTATTGTGACAATCTATTAGGCCAAATTTGTTATTCTAATTATTTTAGAATTTTCATTATTTTTCCAGATTTTTTTAAACCTTAAAATTAGCGCATCTTTGCGTATCGCCCGATACCAGTCTGCGGCGACGCGACCAAGTCGTCTCCGCGACCTCAGCGACCAATACCGCGACCTTGAACCATTACCATCATAGAGGACTTCCTCCTATCAGTGAAGGTGTTCATCTCTCTCTCTCTCTCTCTCTCTCTCTCTCTCTCTCTCTCTCACATAACCATTTCCCCTTTCAAGCCAACCTGGGACCACGTCCCCTTCCAAGTCAACCGACGACCACGTCCCATTTCTAGTCAACCCAGGACCACGTCCCCTTTTGCAAGTCAATCCGGGGCAACGTCCCTTTCCAAGTCAACCCAAGGCACGTCCCCTTTCCAAATCAATCCAGGGCCACGTCCCCTTTTCAAGTCATCCCGGGGCTCGAAGCCAGTTGCCAAGTCCCATTCAGGTTCATCCCCTTTCCAAAGTCCAACCTGAGGCCCAAAGCCTCTTTTAAAATCCATCGGGGCAAGAACCCCCTTTTTCCGATTCCATTCAGGACCAAGTCTAATGTAACTTAGGATTACTATATATTATTTATGTATTTTAATTAGGTACTAGTAGTATTTTCTTTTTATTTAGCATTTTTGGTTTTAAGTTTGTTTTAAACCCTAAGATGTGGGGGGTGTCCACATCATTTAAAGAGTCACATGCAAGTCACATGACTTGGGTGGGCTATTTAAACTTAAGTTCAAGGAGCACAAGGGAGACTTTTGGATATTTTGATATTTTGCAGGAAACCCTAAGGGCTGCTCTTCCTCTTCTCTGCTCCCTCTCTTCTCTCCTTCTGAACTGCTGCTTCTCTCCTTCTCCAGGTAAGTCTGATTCTTCTCCTCCTCTTACTTCTCTTCTTCTTCTCCGATTCTTTCCCTGAATCCGAGTCTTCTCTGATTTCCTTCTTCCTATCCGATATGTTGTCATCAATCTCTACCCATTTTGCTACTACTCCTATTTGTCGTCATTCTTCTCTTCATACTGAGTTTCTGCTCTTCTCCCTTCCCCCCTTCTTCCTTTACTCTCCTTCGCATGGTTCGAAGTATCGGTCGATACCGAGTCGTATCGCCCGAGTTAACTCGGTATCGTGAGGGTCCGATACGAGATATTGGCCGATTCAAGCTGAGTTAAAAAAAAATGAGTATCGCTCTATATATCGGCCGAATCGGCCGAAACAGCCGAGTTTTCTACATCTCGGCCGAGATAACTACCGATACACCCGAGACGATGAACATCTCTAAAAGAAAAGAGAAAAATCTGAAAGGAAAAAAGAAAAATCAGAGGAAAAGTGAAAAAGAGAGAAATCAAAAAGAAAAAACTTACCAGATCTGAAAGATTTCCAAAGCAGGTATGTTTTTCTCCTCTTTCTTCTTCTTCTATCGTCTTCTTCTTCCATCATCTTCTTCTTCCATCGTCTTCTTCTTCTTCTTCTTTCTTCTTCTTTTGCCATCGTCTTCTTGTTCTTCTTCCTCCGTCGTCTTCTTCTTCATCTTCTTCTTCTCTGATCTCTCTCTCTCTCTCCCTCTCTCTCTCTCTCTCTCTCTCTCTCTCTCTATCTCTTTTCTTTTCTGGGTTTAATTGAGAGTCAAAGAGAGGGTTAAGTCGTGGTTAAGTTATGGTTGGGAATATTATTATGTGTAACATGCATTTGTGTGCATGTATTTCATCTGATTAAAATTTAGATTTTATTGGGTGGGTGTGATGTGCAATTTTTTTTTTTTTTGTATTTAATTAATTATTAATTACATGATTAGGGCTAATGTTGTGTTTGAAGATTATTTAATTTGAATGTGCACTAAAAAATATTTAATTTTAAAAAAATGTTTACTTATTTATCAAAAAAAAAATGTTTCCTTGTTTGTATAAAATGTGTATATGTAAATTTGTACGAGTAATACAAAAAAAATATTTACTTATTTGCTTAAAATGTGTATGTGTAATAAAAAAAAATTGCTTAAAAATATTCACTTATTTGTTTAAAATGTATATGTGTAATAAAAAAAAATGTTCAAACAGTAGATCGGCAGCATGTGAATTGAATAATTTGTGATTTTATAGTTGGTACATTGGATATTGTGACAATCTATTATGCCAATTTTGTTATTATTATTATTTTATTATTTTTGGTTATTTTTTCATATTTTTTTGAACCTTAAATCTAGCGTTTCGTTGCGTATCGCCCGATAACGCGCCGATACCGCGACCCCGAGTCATCACAACGGACTCCGATACCGCGACCTCGAACCATGCTCCTTCGTCATCCCTCCTCTCTACATAATAGAGCACAATCTGTTTTCTTTCTTTATTGCTACTACGTTTCTCTTCTTCTTTCAGCTTCTTCTCTTCCTTTCCTTCTGTTTCTACTGCTATAATCCCTTATTTTGCTGCTTTATCTCCCTCCTCCTTTGCTGCCCTTGTTACTTAGGTTAGAGGTGATCTTATTTTGAAATTTCTCTTGTATCCAGCGACTGTTTTGGTGTTAACTAAAGTTGTGGTTTATTAAGGCGCATTATAATTTTGTTGGGCTGATTTAATACCTCTGTATTGTTATATTTTGCAAGCTAACTTGGTGGATTTATTCTCTTGCCTTCCTTAAAGTTCTCCAATTTATTTTTTTAAACCTAGGATTGCATCCAAGTCCCACCTTTCTATGCTCTCCCTCTAAGTTAAAATTCAGGACTATGCTGCCCAATGGCTAAAGTTCCCGACTACACACTGGAGAAGCATGAATGTGTGTATGTGATAGGGGTGTAAACGAGTCAAGCCAAGCTCGAGCTTTTTAAGGTATCGTGAGCTTTTTCATGAGCCTTAATTTTAAGTGATCGCGAGCTTTTTCACGAGCCCTTTAAAACTATATAATAGATATATAGAGTGATGTCAATATACAAGCACTTTATCAAGCCTATTTACGAGGTTTTTCATGATCTCTCTAAAACTATATAGTTTTATATTAGACATATATATAAAGGAAAACAAGCCTCAATTAAACATGTTCACGAGCTCAGTCGAGCCGAGCCGAGCCGAGCCAAGCCGAGCCTTTATCAAACATGCTCACAAGCCCTTGGTGAACAGCTCGGCTCGTTTACACCCCTAAATATATATATATATATAGAGAGAGAGAGAGAGAATGCACAGATCTTGATAATGGGTAAAAAGACCACTCACTGGTATAACCCATTCCCAGAATACGTGTGAATGCAAGGAAAGTAATTGGAATGGGTCTGCAAAACCAAAGATGTCTCCCAACAGTACTGATGACAGAAAGGTGATAAGAAAGAGAAAAGGTAAAAAGAAAATCAAGAAAGGCAAGATTTTAGAGAGAGAAGATGGCGTGGGAATTGGAAAATGGGGATTGAATTTTTGTGAATGAACTTTGTGTGTATACCTTTCCTTTTGAATTTTTATTGTTTGTGGCAAGGTGCAATGTTGCACACCCCCCATTTTGCCCAACCCGAGGCCATTTCCCCTCTCCAAGCCAACCTGGGGCCACGTCCCCTTTCAAAGTCTAACCATGGCCACATCCCCTTTACAAGTCAAGCTGGGGCGGCGTCGCTTGTCCAAGTCAATCCGAGGCCACGTCCCCTTTCCATGTCAACCCGGGGCCTTGTACCCCTTTCCGAGACAACCTGGGGCCACGTCCCCTTCCAAATCAATCCGGGGCCATGTCCCCTTTTCACGGAATCTCAGGGCTCGAAGCCTCTTTCCAGGTCCATAGAGGTCCATTCCTTTTTCCAAGTCTTAACCCGAGACCCAAAGCCTCTTTTCAAATCTGTTGGGGTAGAAACCCTTTTTTTCGACTACATTCGGGACCAAGTCCCTCCTTTCTATCCTCCCCCTCTAGGTTAAAGCTCGGGACAACGCCGCCCAATGGCTAAAGTTCCCGACTACACTATTCTATCATTTCTCTCTCGGTTAAAGTTCGGGATTACGCCCCAACTACACCATTGTATAGTTACTCCCTCGCTTAAAGTTTGGGATTACACCCAACCACAACATTCTCACTTACCTCTCAATAGAAGTTCGGGACTACGCCCCGACTACACCATTGTATCCTTTATCTCTCGGTTAAAGTTCGGGACTACGCCCCGACTACACCATTCTATCATTTCTCTCTCTGTTAAAGTTCGGGACTATGCCCCTTACGCCCCGACTACACTATTCTATCCTTTTTCACCCAGTTAAAGTTCGGGATTTTGCCCTGAGTACATCACACTCTCGGTTAAAGCTCGGGACCATGCCCCCCAATGGCTAAAGTTCCCGACTAAACCATTCCATCATTTATCTCTCGGTTAAAGTTCGGGATTACGCCCCTACTACACTATTCTATCCTTTCTCTCTCGGTTAAAGTTCAGAATTACGCCCCGACTACACCATTCTATCATTTCTCCCGTGGTTAAAGTTCAAGATTATGCCTCGACTACACCATTCTATCATTTCTCTCGAGGTTAAAGTTTGGGATTAAGCCCCCGACTACATCATTCTATCATTTCTTTCTCGGTTAAGATTCGTGGCTATGCTCTGACTACACCATTCTATTCTTTCTTTCTCAGTTAAAGTTTGGGAATACGCCATCCCAAGGCTAAAGTTCCCGACTACACCATTCTATACCATCCCTTGAAGTCAACCTCCCTTTTTAGAGAGAACTACACCCGACCTGATTCCTAACTTAAAACTCAGGATACGTAGGCAACCCAAATCGGGTACGATCGCACCTCTGTAAATCCACCCCTTCTTAAATCCCCTTTTCAAAATATATATATATATATATAAATTAATTCACTACAAAAAGGCATAATGACATTAAGTAATGTGGTAACCCTTTCTGGGATGTTTAGGGGTGCCTAACATCTTCCACTAACATAATTGCGCCTCTGAACCATTCTTTGGCAAAACAGATCATTTTCAGAGTCCTACATTTCGAACGGGCCTTTTTAAAATAAAAATCTTTTCAGAAGACCTAACAAATCTATAAACCAATGTTAGGTGGCGACTCGGCAAAATGAACAAAGCCCCTCCAACATGTTCAAAATTCAAATCCCGTCACAATCTTTTAAAAGTCCCACGAGCTCCTACACTTATCTGATTTTTTTTGGGGCGCGACTCCCTCTAAGAGCCCATTTGGATTAGCTAATTTGGGACCAATAATCAGTTGTTTGGGACTATTGAGGTTTTTAGTCCATTTAGTATAAACTTTTTCACATTTGTTATAAAAATCAGTTCAATTTTAAAACTAAAAACAAAGCTTAAATAAGAAGCAACAATTAGCCGTTGCTTCATAAATTTAGTAAAGAGGAAAAAAAATCTCTTATTCCCACAGCAATATCAAATGGGCCCTAAATCATATGAATTGGCTTATATTGTTCTCTCAACTGCATCAAACCTGGCACTTCCCGGTTATTTCTTCTTCATTCACATTTTGACTTATAGAGCACAGATCTAAGGAGCTGTTTGGGAAGACAAGAACCAGTTCAGTGGTCCAGGAACTGGTTCTATAAATAAAAATTCTAGTGTTTCGTGAATGTCAATTTTAGAGTCTTTCCCAGTCTTATATATCTCTTAAAAGCTAGTTAAACATAACCGTGATTCTCAAAAATAAAAAATAATAATAATAAAAATAAAAAATCAGGTAGGAAGTGAGACTAGGACTGAACCTAATCCTATTTTAAGCATACCCAAACAGGCCCCAAGCCATAAGCTTTACAAGAACTTTCAACAGGAAGTTATGTGCCATCAGGGAACATAGAATACAGTAAAGGAATACCTGGCTAAGTTTAATTCCCTAGCTGTTATATAATTTATGGCTTCAGACCAAGTGAACTCCACATGGAATCCAAGTCCCACATCTACAAATATGGTTCGTGTATCTGGCCTGTAAACATGAAGACAACCCACCCGCCAAAAAGAGAATCAATAAATTGGGGACGAACAATTAAATCTTGGAAGCGAAACGGGCACCCATAACGACCATTTTTGGTCAGTTTACTAGAAGGGCGGTCGATTCTCGCCTCTCGGTTATGAGTTTCTCATAAACCAATTTCAGCTCATTCGCCAATTTCAGTTTTTTAAACCTAAGCCGGCCCAACCGACTAGTTCATTACTGGTATGAATGAAATATGTATAGTAAAATATTAATATAATCTAGCATAAATCTACCATGAACGGTCCTAAATAAAATGCCATTCATGGAAGAGAAATGGATAATCTGCCACGTATTTGTGAAACAAACTTTCTTGGAATCACAAGAAGGAATTACAATCGTAAAACATGAAAGGAAACATTATTGGCTAAACGGGTAAGAGAAAGTTGAGCAATTCAATCATCAAGTGAAGCTCAGTTTAAAGTGTGTATGCTCCCATATAAACACATACATTTAGTTCACAAAACAAACAAATGCTTTTAAAAGACTAATATAACCCATTGTTGACGGCTAAGAAGCATGGATACTTCTACAAGGGAGTTGTATAAGGATCGTATATCTATATCCGTGTCAAATATCAATACTCCTAAGTGCATCCATATACGAATATTCTTGGATACATATTTGAACTACCCAATGTATCCATAGTTTCTATTTATTTTGCTAAGTCGGAGTTGTCTCTGAAACTTCTTGTATTTGATAGCTAACTTCTTGAATACTTTGAGACACATGTTTAGTAGTATAGCTTAGAAAAAAAATCACGAAGGTCTCAAATGTTGACCAACTTTCAAGTATAAAAACTGGAATATGAGGAGAAATCTAATATATCCCAAATAACCTACAAATTTTTTCACAACTCAGTTTCTTATATTAACTCTGGTTATTTGCCATAGTACTTGATAATAGTAGACATATAAAATGTTTGTTTGCCAATACATGCGCATATACCGTGACTACCAGTCAATTTCATTTGCATAATGTATATATGTATATATGTACACATATATATTGACATCATATACTTTTATGTATCCTCCCCCTATACCTATCCAGTTTTATCGAGTTTGTTGTTTAATCTGTCAATATCATATAGTATTTATATCTTGTACACATATCCATGCTTCATAACATGGCGGTGGTTAGTCCCAAAGCAATAGATGGAAAAGCTGAAACCTAGTAGATGTTTGAAACATTATAAACAACATGACAGCTAATATAAAAAAAATATATAAATTGAAAATTTAAAAATTAAAAATAAAAATAAATCAACGTTTCATACTGATACTTCAGAGTTGAAAAAAAATGTAGAAGATAGATTCAGAGATAAGATGCGGAATACATACACATCAGCTTGCATGTACACTTCAGATCCAAGATTGACCATTGTCCTGAGACTGGTTACACTATTCTTCTCCAAATTCTCTATATTCCTTCTCAAATCTGAGCTACAAATACAAGAGTAAAGTAATAGCATATATTTAAAAAAAAAAAAAAAAATCAGTGCTGGTGCAAAATTTAATGTTAAAAGCAGAAGGAACCAGCGATGTATCTCCAGAAAAACAAGCTAAACAGAGAAAGAAGAACAAAAAAAAGCCAAGGATACAAATTTTTTTGCTGTTCGAAGACCTTGTCCCTGTAAAATACACAAAAAGCAAATAGGTGAGATTGTGCTCTACTGAAAACTCGGAGTTCTCGCTATTTCAAGTCCCACACCACTTGTCAAGTCTCAACTCAATAGTTCGGCTCTATTTGGTTTGTGGACTTAGAGAAGGAAAAGCAAAAAGGAAAGGAAAACTAGTTCCCTTGTGTTTTCTTCCATGCTTGAATAGCATTAAAATTAAAAGTGAAAAATATTCAAAATACAATTGTAATTTAAGAAAAAAGGGAGGGAAATGGCTTTATAAAATTCAAAATCTTCAATTTATTTCTCACGATATTTTTTTTCGTTCCTATTTTTCTCACTACTTTCCTTACTACGCAAACAAAGAAAGCACTTTCCTTTGGCTTCGTTTGGTTTATGGATTCATTGAGGGGAGCGGGGGGAAGGAAAGGAAAACAAGAAGGAAAACTATTTCCCTTGTGTTTTCTTCCATGTTTAAATAACATTAAAAGTTAAAAATTCCCAAAATAGGATTTTAACCAAAGAAAAAAGGGAGGAAGGTGACTCACAAAATTCAACATTTTAATTTAGGTCCCACTATGTTCTCTTTTCTTCCGTATTTTCCTCGCTATTTTCCCAGGTAACCAAACAAAGGAAGACATTTTCCTTTGTGTTTTCCTTTCTTTTTCCTCACTAAATCCATGAACCAAACAGAGCATTTAGTGTCTTCATCTCCTTTCCCTCACTAATTCTATTAACCAAAAAAGAGCCTAAGTGACACGGAATTGTCCCTTTTCTAGGTCAGCTAAGCTATCCTATTACTGCTGCTGCTTTTCTTTTACACTTCCATGTAATTTTTATGAAAGTGAACCCTAACTTTAGCATAACTCTCTTCAAGTCTTTCCCAAAAAAAAAATACTCTCAAGTCCAAGGAAATTTTTTTATCACATTGTGGTAATGGATAAAGAACCCCTAAACTTTCCAATCGTATCACAGGGATAAAGAAATAATCGTAGAGACATATCAAACTTCCATTTGCCATGCAAATAATAGCACCGGAACTAATTTCAAAATCAGCAAGACTTTTACGCGGTAATGCACCTAATTGAAGGTCTACAGATTGTGTTACCATTACCTATTAAGTGGTAGAATCATGCAAGAATTTTTGGAACAACATAGTAAAATCTTCCAAGAAATTATTTGAAACTGCAAGGAGATAATGCCATTGCCAGGGTTGTTTGTAGCTGGAGCGGAAGGAGAGAATTCCAAACTAAGGGGCCGTTTGGGAAGTCTCTGAACCAGCCCTATAGTTCACAATTGAACAGGTTACACATTATAGTGTTGGGAAGATGCTCGTTTACATTGCGGGTGTCCGTGCATGATCTAAAATCACTTATTACAACTTTAATTGTCAAAACCACATCACAATAACCAGATGGGAAATGAGAGAGGTAGTGAACATGATCCTATATCACTCTACCCAAATAGGGCATGAATAACCAGAATGAGTTACATTCTTTACAAGTCTTAGGTAATGGAGGGTGGGATATAAGCTATAAGGTATAACTAAAGCAAAAGAGGTGGAAATTTGGAATGCGCACCTTTCAGCAATAGCGTGAACAAGATCTGGTTTTAAGCGACGATCAACAAATTCTTCAAATCTCCGCACTTTTTCCTGTCGAATGATGTCCATTTCTGTCCTGCCATAGGATGAAATCATGTTAGAATATTTATAACAATAGGCTCTCTACAAATGGTTAAAAAAAATGAATAATAATAAAATAAATAAATAAAATAAAATCTCCTCCAAAGCTTTTAACATTGAGCACTGAGTCCAACTATTTAAAATTAGAAGATTAAATATCAGACAGATTAGCCGTAAACCCATTGTTTTACAACATCCAACTGAGCCTGAGTGTCGCCACGTCATTTAAGATTTACTTTAGTTGCGGTTCATCATCGATATTCTCCTACCCTATTTTCAACCAGTCATCCCTTCAGGGTCTTTACCTTCTCTGACTATGACTATTTTCCCTCCTATCAAGAAACAATGTAAAAAAAATAATCTGAAACCCTCTGGTTAATGTTGGGATCTATAACTAATTTTCATCACACATATATACATATATGTATAAATGCATCTGTCTATGTGTATTCATAAAAAGAAAATTTACTGAAATTCATTCCACCAAAACATCCATAATTTGAGAATGAAGAACAACGGAATGAGAAAGGGTTGGTAAAATACAACGGAGCACTGAGCAGTGAAGATGAGCAGAACTTTGATTGGCCGGAAAAAGAAAGATTGAAAGGCGGTGGGGTCTTGTAAGTATAACGGAGGAAGGGCTGGATGACGACAAAGTTTCTCTACTAACGGTTGTAAATTTGTAATCTTGTGAATCTAAAAACTGCAAAGGTGTCGAAAGCTAATAGCATGCTGTAAAACATCACTAGTACGAGATCATCCATCTATAATTTAACAACAATGCTACACGCACTCTGATTTGCACACCAAAATGCACAACCAAGGACTTCTTAGCAAATTTTAAAAGTTTTGTGGGACCCACAGTTACAAATTGTGCCAATTGTGTGTGTTGTGTTTTCCCCAAATTGAAAGAGCCCCACAAGCCAAAAATCTCCCGCTCCCAAAAATCTCCCTGTCCCAATCTCCCGCCCAGCAAACTCTCCAGTTCATCGGCACCTGGAATCGCACCGGCACAACCCACCAGCGACGAGCTCCTCTCTCTTTCACTATCGATGAGCTCCTCTCTCTCTCTCTCTCTCTCTCTCTCTCTCTCTCTCTCTCTCTCTCTCTCTCTCTCTCTCTCTCTCTCTCTCTCTCTCAATGTATAACAAGGTATGTCAACACCATTATGATGGCTATTGCTCACTTCTCTAGAGTGTTCAGATTCTGGGTTTGAGTGAAATTTTGAGAGAAAAGGGTTCTATTCTAGGTTTTGGTGAGATTCTGAAAGAGGCAGCAAATAGGGTTCTTAGGCCCCCATCTTCCATTAATTAACTCTTTAATCTCTAAAGACCCACTTACTCTTTATCTATCTATCTATCTATATATACGTATGTATTCCTATTCTGTATGCACATCCACACAAAACAACACTTCATTCGAAGGCTTGTTGAATCAACGCTAAGCTATTTGCGGGTATATGATTGTTTGTTTAATCAATGATTTTTGCTGAGTGTGATTTCTCCGATGGCTTACAGATGAGATTTTGTACTTAAATGGGTTGAAGATTGCTATATATAACTATACACACACACACACACAAACACATACAGATATATATACCTGTGTTAGGGCACATCCACAAAGAAACAACACTCCTTTCAAAGCATGTCAACAGTGGCACTAAAAGCCCATTGTTGTGACAAAAAAATCAATATTCTGGAGGTGGTGACGAGCTCGACGCGAAGACAACGATTTGGCGCCAGTGAGCAACGACGACGGAGGTGGTGACGAGCTCGACGCGAGACCTCTCTCTCTCCGGTCGAGCACTGGTCGGCGGGCGGTGAGTGTTTGGAACGTCGCCGGGAGTTTCACCGTCCGATCAACTGGAGTGAGAGAGTATCGGGAGCTTGTGGGTTTCCAAATGGCGCTAGGGCTTTCAATTTGGGGGAAACTCAAATCTGAAACTTATTTGGGGGAATAGATTTGCTTAGTTTGTAACTATGGGTCCCACAAAACTTTTAAAATTTGCTAAGAAGTCCTTAGTTGTGTATTTTTAATGTACAAATCGGAATACATTATACATGTAGCGTTGTTGATAATTTAATCTCTTTTAAACAAAAACAACCCACCTACAGCCATACTAATATTCAAATTTAAGTGAAAATTTGAGCAAATCGAGGGTCTCATGGTTATACTCAGATTGTCCCGTAATACTATTAATTTACTTTAATAACAAAGTCAAATTTGAGTATAAGCATCTCTAACCTTCACTCAAATACTTGTCAAATCAATTTTGAGTAAATTTCACTATTCAACCCCCAGTATCTCCAATCCTTACCCAAAACCCATATTAAATTCAAATTCGGTTAAAAACTTCCAAAAAATCCCTCCAATCCTATATACCCAAAACCATATCAAATTGAGTTTTACCCAAATTTCATATCAAACTGAAACCAAATAGTTCATTGAACCAAATTCCCAACGGTAATATTTTTGACAACAATTCATGTACTCCATGCTATGAATGCAGATTGCCGGAGGGAAAAGCTTGTGTTCGGAGAAGTTGCCAGATGGGAGAGCTTGTTCAGCGAAGTCATCGAAAAGGAGAAAGTGATAGGCAAAGTCGTTGGAAGGAAGGGAGAGAGGGGTTGCGATAGAGGGAAGAACTGCAAAGTGTCGGAGGGGGAGAAATAAAGACCTGAAGCTCGTCGGAGATAAGTCACAGAGACAGGGTAACTGTTTTTTGGTAAATTAGAAAGAGGGGTTTCGATTTGGGTTTTCCATACAGAATGTGATAAAAATGAGGTATGTTTTGGGTCTAGGTTTTTTTTTTTTTTTCCTTTCTTCTGTATAGTGGAGAGGTAAAGAAGCTTTCAGGATTAAATTGGAATTTTGTAAAAGAGAATTGAGTAAAATTCAAAGTGTCCATTGGCGAGCAAACTATCAAATCAAAGTTTTTACTCAAATTTTAAGTGAAATTTGGGTATGGGTTGGGGATAGTCTTACTCAAATCTATATCAAAACTTGAGTCCCACAGTGTTGTTTCAATCTGATATGGGTTTGAGTTGGGGGTTCGGAGGAGGTTTTTTAGAACTTCTACTCATATTTAAGTTTGGTATGGGTTTTGGGTAAGGACTGGAGATGCCCAAAGCATATACTCCCTCTGTCCTATATATTTGAGTCTTGTATTTCATTTTGGGATGTCCCAAAATTAGTGTTCACTTTCCTAAATTGGTATATAAGTTTTACTTACTTTCCTTGAAATCTATACTAAAACAAAACTAAAAAAAGTTGTTGTAATGACTAGGGGCAATTGTGAAAAGTAGGGTCTCCAAGAATGGCGCCTTTTGAGGCATTATATGGTTGAAAATGTAGATCACCCCTGTGTTGGACAGAGGTTGGGGAGAAGCAACTTCTAGGGCCGAAAATTTTACAAATTACCACCGACAAAGTTAAGTTGATTAAGCAATGGTTGCAAGTGGCACAAAGTCGCTACAAAAGTTATGCTAATACAGGTAGGAGACCATTGGAGTTTGAGATTGGTGATTATGTGTTCTTGAAGGTTTCGCCTTCAAAGGGCATTACGCGGTTTGGTAAGAAGGGTAAGCTGAGTCCGAGGTATGTTGGACCTTTTTCTGATTTTGAATAAGGTAGGACCGGTAGCTTATAGATTGGATTTGCCACAAGAGTTGGCACATGTTCATAACGTGTTCCACGTGTCTATGCTCAGGCGTTATGTGTCAGATCCGAGTCATATTCTTGAACTGGAACCGTTGGAAGTCCGATAAGACATGACATATATTGAGCATCCGGTACAGATTCTAGATAGGAAAGATCAAGTCTTAAGAACAAAGACAATTCCGTTGGTCATGGTCCTCTGGCATAATCATAACGTTGAAGAGGCAACTTGGAAGCGAGAAGACGAGATCAAGGAGAAGTACCCGTACTTGTTCGACTGATGAGGTAAGAATAAGTTTGGGGACAAACTTCTTAAATATGAGGGAAAAATGTAACACTCGTACCCGGAAAAGAAGATTAATTTGGTATTGATATGTGTTAATTAAAGATAATTAATGCATGAGATGATTTAAGGAAGGGTTATGAACCCACATGTAAAAAGGTGTCCAAATGCGGACACATATGAAAGTTCTGTGAAAGGCAGGACTAGTATAAAAGTGGGTCCCGATAAGGGTCTAATTAATATAATTTGCATATAGATGTTATTATTTGTTGATATGCATATTTGGTTTTATGCTTAAAGATATTATTATGTCTTATGATAGCTTAAAGGGACCAGTTTGGGTACCTATGTGAGGGCGTATTTGAATATAAATGATAATTGGTAGGTTTAATAGCAACCTCATACTTTATGTGGGACCACATTTGGGACCCACGCGAGACCTAGATTAAATCCATTTAGAAAATGTGGGTAATTAATGTAATTAACAAGGGGATTTCATAATAAAGCTTAAAGAAAATTAGGGGAGGTAAACAGAGATAATGGAGACTTGTTACAACACATATGCATGTGTTGATATGTGTCTCAAGGACACAATACACAGTTGGGTTTACAGAATTTAGAGAGGACGAGGAGCTCTCGAGTCGGCGACAGAAATCCCCGAGACGTTTCTTGTCGTTCCTTTGCCGTCCAGCGTCGGATTTACGATCCGAGACCATTTTTGGACTCGTAGAGATAAGAGGATCGCATGCATGTCTTTTATTTTCATTTTCGGCAATGTTTTTCCGACGACCGTTCTTGATAGACGATGTTTATGGTACCAAACTTATGTAGGATTGATCCTAGAGCAAGAGTTGTGTTGAATCTAGCTTAAAATTGGATTCTAGGAGCTTAATCGCTAGTAAATCGAAGAGGTGAGTGCTCTAATCCCAAAATTGGATGTTTAGATATGTGATTGTCATAATTGTTATCTATAGTTGTATAATTCATGCCTAAGTGATTATATGTTGGTGAATTTGGAAACCAAGCATGTCAATTATGTATAAATTCTCTTGTATGTGCTTAGTTGATATGTGCTTATATGAATCAAAGGGAAGTCAAGTAGTGGTCACCATTTATAAGTCCCATATATAAGGGACAGTAAGCCCTCAATGAGCGGGGCGTGGTGATGACCACAATGATGAAACGGTGATGCATTCGGGATCACAAGAGAGTGTGATACGCTATATGCGATAAAAAGAGTGAGAATTTCCGGGGTGAGAAGGACCCGGGGGTGGTGGCTTGAGATACTTGACTTTCCGACGACCAATGGTTAATGCTTATAATGAATGTTGCATTTGCATATTGAACATTCCAATAGCATGATTAGTTCCCTCACTAAGCGAAAGCTTAAACGAAAATATGTTTTATGTTGTGGTTATTGAATAACCATCGCAAGTACCGCAAGGGAGGATAAGAGGAAATGATCCGCGCGACAGGATGGGCGTGGGAGTGATATATATGTGAATATGTTTATATGTTTAGGTGTTTAAAACTCAGGTTGTAGATTCTGGTAATAGTAATGTTATATAATTCACAGTTTGGAGAACTTGTAATACGTTAAGTTGAGTGTGGATGTTGATCATGCACCAAATTGTGAGTTATAGTTGCAAGTCGCTAGGTATGTATAGGATTGGGAAGGAACTTGAGTATGTTGAATGGATTTGGGAGTTGTAAATCTTAACTTGGTTCACATATGTTGGATTGTATGTGCTTTGGGAAAACTTATGGGTTTTAATATAGAATTATGATCCATGTGAGAAATTTATGTGTTTTGATGTTTTTATCACACTTGAATTAACTTGTGTTGATGATTGGAAACACTTAAAAAGGGTTTTTGAACTTATTTTGATGTTTTACAAAGTTTGGTAATGTTTTGGACTTGAAACATTGTTGTTTTTAGCAGTAAGGAGATGTTCTGCCAAAGTCGGATCGATCCGGCCTTCCCACGGATCGATCTGACCTTTTTAGGGGGACTTTTTCTGCTGAAAAATGGCTTCACGGATCGATTCGGCCTTTTCGCGGATCGATCCGCCCCTATAAAATCAGACTGTCAACTTTTACAGAAACTAGCATATCTCCTTCTACAAAACTCGGATTCGCACGCTGTTTTTTGCGTTGGAACTGGGACTCAAAGACCTATCTTTTGGTGTAAAATTTGAATATTCTTTATAAATGACAATTTTGCCCTTGGGACTATTTTGTGTCACCAAAGCTATTTTATGAGGACTAATTCATGGTTTCTTTAGCTTTATAAGGATAATTTGGCGTATGGGCTTTGTTACACGTGTCCTAACTCACCCGAGGCGGGTTGGGGTGTGACAGGGACTTACTTAGAGTTTGAGTGGGTCATTGTGATTTTGTGTTCTTCTCCATGAGGAGATGAAGTTTGGATATTTACATGTCCAAAAACATTGTTGGGTGAATAAGAAATTCATGCTCAAAAGTTACCCCTTACAAGGAGTTGTTGAAATGAAAAAGGTTCACAACTTACCTTGTCCCACGTACAGGAAAATTAAAGGAGTTTCAAGTGCATTTATAAAACTACTTCAAGCTATGGGTTTAGGCCCCAAGGGGTGCCCACTTTTGTGGAAGGGGAAAGACCTAAGGCCCATTGGGTTTACTCCACACACGCACTCATCGCCGCCCGCCGCCGTCCAGTCAGCCGAGCCGGTTCGTGGTTGCGGGTGCAGGTGCAGGTGTGAGTGTGGGTGCAGCCTACACAAGTATTTTTTTTGGACCCCTCAATTTCTATATATACATAATTGAGGATGACTCTTGGAATTTCTGGACATGTTTTGTGTTACAGAAATTAACTCCAAAACCTTTTGGAACTGTTGCATAATTGAAAGGACTGTGATTTATTTCACTAATATTCGTCCAATAAATATCCCCTCTCTTTTTCAGTCCAGACATAGTTTTTAGAGACTGTTCTTCAGTTCCTCCTTCCAATTCTAATTTTTTTTTCAGAGAGAGAGTTACAGACATTGTAACACCCGCTCCCGCGATTAACTGTTAATTATCATTTAGTATGCATTAGCATAATTAATTGGTGTTTATTAACACATGTTTAAGTGAGTTTTAACTCACTAGTTGATTATGGGTGTCCAGTTTGGGAACCCAATGTTGGCCAATGTGGCAGTCCCAAATTGGGACATGAGTTGAAAAAGTTTCATTGTGATGGGACAAAGTTGTGGAATCACCCTTATGTGCTTAAATGTTTATTAAGGCATATGTGAAATATTTATATGTTGTTTAGAATTTATTGTTTATTGTTAGAGACCATTTATGTGGTTATTTGGAGTACCTTGGTGAGGACGAAATGAACACATTATATAATTAGTAGGCTAATTAGAAACTTCATATAATTATGTGGGACCACTTACGGGACCCACACGAGACATAGACAAACACCTATTTAAGTTTGAGATAATTTTAAAAGAGTTCTATAACTAGTAGGGGTATAATTGCAAAACTAGAGAAATGTTGGGGAGGTCATAATAGAAACCAACACTTGAAATGTATATGGATGAGACAAGT
The DNA here is from genome assembly GCA_033977485.1 of Hydrangea macrophylla. NCBI lineage: Eukaryota > Viridiplantae > Streptophyta > Magnoliopsida > Cornales > Hydrangeaceae > Hydrangea > Hydrangea macrophylla. The sequence continues at coordinate 8,823,294 of CM066987.1, forward strand.
GTCTCATGACTCATCACATTGAGTCATCTTCATCCTTAATGAGTTAAGGAATTTACAGAGAAACTATTCGTGCGAAATCGACGAAGGAATTCGACGGAGCTCTACGACGTCAATCGGCACACCGTTCGATACCCAATTTCAATTCCGAGACCGGATTCGGACTCGTAGAGGTGAGTTCTACGTTTTGGTACTGATTTTATTGAGTATAATCGTCGTATTTCTCACGACCAATTCAGAGCGGTAATCCGTAATTTGCCGAATTCATGTAGGATTTGAACCCGGAGTAGATTTGGACTTTAATTTCTTAACTAGGAGCGAATTGCAAAGAGGTGAGTGATTTCAATCTTGTTTTAGGATGAGATTCATGTTTATGTTCTTTGGGTGTTAATAACATGTCTATTTAGCATAATTACTCTTGTTTAGCTATGATTTTGTAAAAAGCATGGTGATATGTTTATGTGAGCATCTTTAGTTGTCTATGTGGGTCAAAGGAAAGCTTGTATGAATTCACCATGAGATTGTTCCGTGGTGACGACCACTTGTTGCCGACAACGGCATTAGACCGCACGTGTGTGGCGTGGGTCATTGGCTTGTGCCGTGGACTATCGGGGGAGTCACGGACTTGCGGGTAGTGGTGGATGAAATACTTGCTTATCCGGAGATCATTATATTTGTTGAGATGAATATAAGCATTGATATGTCATCCGTGTGCTTGATTGATATTTCTCACTAAGCATATAGCTTATATATTGTAGTGGTTATTGAATAACCATTGTAGGTGAGCACAGTGGCGAGAATCCGGGGAGATGAACGTGGGGTTCGTCGTGGCAATGGAGCTTTTGTATATTGTAGTTCTATGTGTTATAGTTGTTTTGTTCAAAACTTGTAATTTTGGGATAATCCGGATATGAACGGATTAAGTTAGGAGCATGTTAAACTTGGTTGGTTATGTTGGGTTTTTGTTTTGTTGCTCCAAGACATATGTAAATCTTGTAACCGGAGTTTAAAATATTGTTGGTATCTTCCATGCATCGCTAATGTAGTTTGGAGTATGTTTGAATGGAAGTTTAGTTTATAAAGCATGTTTTGGTTGATCTTAAGGGAATTGGGAATATTTGGGAGTATTTGGGAGTATTTAGGAGAGATTTGAGAGAGTATTTGGGGGAGATTTGGGAGAGATTGCATTGTACATCTTGTTCATGGTTTTAAATCATGTTGGTAACTTTTGTGATTTGGATATGTTAGTTGTGAGTTTGGATCAAAACTCATATGTTTTGGTTGTCTTTGTGAGAATTGGAAGTGTTTGAGTATTGTAGCATTGGTGGATCTTGATTAATGTTTTAAAACTATGTTAACATATCTTGGAAATGGTTTGAAATGATTTGGGATTGGTTTTGAAATGGTTTTGAAAAGTTTCATGAAGTTTGGATGGGATTTGGAGGTGTTTTGGATCTGCAGAACAGGGGAAAATGCTGTCAAAACGTGTGCTGCAGAATCCGGATCGATCCGGGTCTTGAGCGGATCGATCCGGCACTTCTGGAGGGTCAAAAATGAGGTTATGTCAAAACCGGATCGATCCGGTTTTGGGGCGGATCGATCCGCATGTCATTTTGCTGCACTGTCGGCTTTTACGGAAACGGACATAACTCTCTCTAGAAAACTCGGATTCGCGCACCGTTTGTTGCGTTGGAACCGGGACTCAAAAACCTATCTTTTGGTATAAAATTTTCTATACCTTATTAATTACCATTTTGCCCTTGGGCTTAATTTATCTAACATAATGCTGTAAACATTCTTGTTTTCCCTCCTCTTCATTTGTAAATTGTTGTTTGAAGACCTTGGTGGCGTGCCACGTGTCTTGGATTCACATGTGTGGATCCGGGGCGTGACAGACATAGTTGGTTCGCTGAAGCAGTCGAACATCTTGCTTGTCGACTGTTAGTTGTCGTTGTATCCTGCGAGACAAACGGCGGAGATATCCTCGATCACTTCTGGTGAGACGGTGAATCTATTTTAAGGAAACTGTGTATATATCACAGGCCTCGGTTGATATTTTTGTTTTCCAGTTTCTGCTTTCTTTTTAGTTATTGTAATTCTGATTTCTGTTGCTAGTTTAAATTTTTTATAACCAGATTAATGTTTTGTATTGCTTCTGTTTTACATCAACTGCATTCAAAGAATCTGGTTGTTGAATATCAATACAATTTTTCTTAACAACTCTTTCCTATTTTTGGATTTTCTATAAAGAGAGAGAGAGAGAGAGAGAGAGAGAGAGAGAGAGAGAGGAAGGGAGTATTTAGGTCTGTAGTGTGTACTGCACCCATAATAACAGCAATGTTTCTGTGGACCTGAAGTGTTAGTCCAGCCCAGTACTATTTTGCCATATAAGGCCCATGTGAAGGCCCTTCTGCAATAGTGGGCTTTAGCCCAAAATTTAATTGGGCCATCTCTCGTACTGATTCAACCAGGCTTTCTGTAGACCCAATATTGTTTTTGCTATCAGCAGTGACATGGGAAATCAGCCATCCAAGTAGGGATGGCAAGGTATGGGACCCCGACCTTGCCCCGCTAACATGAGACTCTTTGCCGACCCCGAGAAGCATAATGTCCCCTATCCCCGAACCCGACTGATAATGGGAACCCGTCCCCGCCCCACCCCACCCCACCCCACCCCACCCAGTGACCTAATGAACAGTACAATGAAGTTAGGAAAACCATCACTGTTGCAACAAATGACCATATCATTGATTCACACATTGGAACACAAATTGAATATTCACTCGTAAGACTAACAGATTGAAATTCAATTTAATACTGAAACACACACAAATAGAACGCACACATGAACCATTGAACCCCCCCCATACACACACACACACACACGCGCGCGCGCGCGCGCGCATATATATATAGATAGATAGAGAGAGCTAAGATTAGGGTTTGAGCTATTACCTCTGTGAGAGTTGTGGAATGAGGGAAAGGACTTCAATGGTGCTGGTGAGAGGTTGCTGACCGGCGCACAGTTGAGACAGATAGAGAGAGAGAGTTGAGAATTTGGGATGCTGATTGCTGAATAGGAACCCTAAGATTTTACTTTATACTCTTACTAGTTTAGGTAATATATAAATTGATGGGGGTAAATTTGTAAAATACCTACATAATCGGGGCAAGTTTAAGGGAATTTACCCTCACCCGAACCGAACTCGGGTTATAAAACTTGGTCACAAACCCGCGCCCTAACTCGATTGAATGCACCCCATACCCTACCTATTAGTGACGGGGAACCCGAGATACTCGCCCCCATTGCCATCCCTACATCCAAGTCATCGTTTTGCAATAACTTTTGAAGTCCACAAATGATTATAAAACTTTAAATATTAAAATCAATATATTTATCAAATCAGCTTTTGCATTTTTATTTTTTTTTGGGTCCCGACAACCTTGTGTCCGCAACTTCAATATCCCCGCCAGTATTTTCGACGAGTTATGTTTTATTGGAGTAGAATAAGGGGCAAAACTCAGGGTATATGCACCGACCCCATAGCACACATACCAGTTAAGTTAAAGAGGCAAGCTAGTGGTAGAATTCGAACATACACCAAATAAGAAACTTTTTTTTATGTTCACCGTTTCTCTCAACTATCTTACTTTGAACCATTGATCTCTCTAAAGAAATCCAAAGGCTCTGGCCCACTGAACTAATTGGTTAAAAAGGGGTGCACCACGAGAACTTCGTAGGGGTGAGTCATCCTAGTACTACTATTGTCCAAATACACTTAACTTGAGAGTTCTGATGAAATTTGGTGTATTAGTGTTGATATGATTGCATTTTAATTCCAACAAAAAATATAATTCAATCACCGAAAACTTGCAATTGGCCAAAAGCTATCATGAGCTGTTTTTTGTGCAGTTTTTAGCAATTGCATCGAAAATCAAAAGTTGTAGCCAAATAGCATCCAAAGTCACGCTTTTGTGTGGTTAGTAGGGGTGTACTCGGTCGGGTTCGGTTGGGGGGGGGGGGGGTTGGGAGACCGAACTGATGTGATCGGGGTACGGGCTGGTGGCACTGAAATTGAGCAAAAGGCATTCGGTTTCGGTCGGTCCCGGTATGTTCTGGTTTGGTTGGGGTGATCGGTCGGTTCGGGCTATTGTTGTTGGGCCTCTACTTTGGGCTTCATTGGCTGATTTTAATTGGGTCACTGATTTTGGACTTCATGGGTTGATTTTAATTGAGCTGATTTAATATATAGATCTCAAACCAACATAGAGTAGATCTCAACAGATTCAACACAAATCAACATGAAATACTTATCATATTCAACACAAAATATCAAAATCTACAAAAATCAACATAGATCAACAGAAAAATTACCACAAATCATCACAAAAATCACAAGTCACCATAGATCTTGAATCTGCGGCCAAAGAGAGATCAAGACTTCATACAGACCGATTCCTTGAACAGAGATCGAGTCCATGTTCAGAGAGAACACGATGAAGATTGAGAGGCTGCGATCGATATCGAGTCTCGTAGAGAGGACGTCGGTGGCGCGAAGAAGAAAGAAAGACGGCGGCGGCTGGCAAGGGTTTCTTAGGGCTTTCCATGTTTGAAGAAGATTAGGACCAGGTTTTGAATGAGATCAAGAGTTAGGTCAGGTTTGATTTTTGAGAAAGAGAAAGAGATAGGGTTGATTCGGTTAGATTTTGATTTTTGAGAGAGATGAAGAGATGAAGGAAGAGACTCAGAGAGAGTATAACAAAGAAGAAAAGAGAATGGAGGAGTCTGGACGATGGTGATGGCGCAAGTTTTCTAAGCCTAGGGTTTAATGAAATGTGAGAATCGAGGAATGAGAGAGAGTGACTCAGTATACATTTTATCTTTAATTAAATATAAATTTCTTTGAAAGGTTTTAAATTTTTCTTAAAGTGTGTTAGAATAGTCAGACATTTTCTTAAAGTCATGTTTTTTTTTTTTTTTTTTTATTTATTATATTATATATAGGTTACATACAAAACTTAAGTTCACATATATGGCTATATGCAACAAATCCTATATATTACAAATCGGTCGGGCTCGGGGCACCTCTTTCTCATCCCGTGACCGAACTGACCAGTCGATTTTTTACAGAGATAGCACCGAACACCGACTGTTACACTGTCGGTCCTCCATTTTCAGTCGGTATCGGGTCGATTCGGGCCAGTGGGTTTTTTGAGCAACCCCAGTGGTTAGGCATATTCTTACTTTACCTCCATGTATTTTAAAGGGAATTGTTATTGGCTCCATCATTGAACTAAGGCACTCCATGGTACCACTCTTAGAGCCTAGTGGTTAGGCATATTCTTACTTTACCTCCATGTATTTTAAAGGGAATTGTATATACATGGTACCACATGCTCTAAGAGTGGTACCATGGAGTGCCTTAGTTCAATGATGGAGTGGGAATAACAATTCCCTTGCATACATGGTACCACATGCTCTAAGAGTGGTACCGTGGAGTGCCTTAGTTCAATGATGGAGTGAAAATAACATCACCCATTTTAAAAGTTGACAGTTCATCTCATATGATTTTTCGGACTAAAGTGAAACAGTTTTAATTTAGTCCGAAGCTACAAGGGTGAAGTGAAATAGGCCTAACTATAGGGATCAAAATTTAATTTACCATTTTTTTTTTTGGGTGAAATAATATCCAAAGTTACACTCGCAACGTGGTACTTTGAAAAATCAAAATGCTACACCCACACAAAATTCAATACCTAACACATCCTGACCTTTAATTCTTGTGAATATCCTATAAGACCCACATGAGACTCACATGAAGTCCACAGCTAGAATTATTGGGTGTACACACATTACTCTTGGGAAAAAGTAATGATTCGTGCACATAAAAGTGTTATGTGCACCTAAAAATTTAGATAATTCATTTTGATGAATCTCATGTGTGTAGAGATGGATCCCACCAAAATGAATGAGACAGATCTTTACGTGCACACTGTACGTGCACATAGCATTACCATCGCGAAAATATAAAAATCCATCTCTTTCGTACTCTGTTTTTTCTCTAATATTCTCTCTCCTCTGCAAAACTCTCTCTCTCTCTCTCTCTCTCTCTCTCGAACATGTCGTCCGCCGGCCCGACCTTGACCTTCTACGGCGTTCTCTCCGAGTCGCGCCGCATCGTCAACGCCCACTCTCGCCACTTCCTCGCCCTATCCGTCCTCTTTCTCCTCCCTCTCTCTTTCTCTCTCTTCATCTACCCCACCCTCCTCTCTCACTCCTCCGACGACCACCACCGCCAAATCAAAACCCTCCTCGGCACCACCAGCCACTCATACACCTCCCACCACCTGATCAAAACCCTAGCCCTCCCTCTCACTTACACCCTCTTCGTCCTCTTCTTCTCTCTCTCCGCCGTTGCCACAATCACCTACAGCACCTACCATGGATTCTACGGTAGACCCGTCAAGCTCATCTCCGCTATCAATTCCCTCTTCTTTAAATTCATGCCCCTTCTTTCCACATCAATCGCAACCGTATTACTCATATCTCTGATTTCTCTAGGGTATGGTCTTTTTATCGGGTTGGTCACCAAAGGGGTTGAATTTCTAGGGTTTGAAATTGATTACAAATCGAATTACTTTACTGGATTTTTCGTGATTGTTATGATAATTCTAGCAATTGGGTTGGTATATTTGAAAGTGAATTGGGTTTTGGCAAGTGTGATTGTGGTGGTGGAATCGAATTGGGGTTTTGATCCGCTGCGGCGGAGCAAGTATTTGGTGAAGGGGATGAGATGGGTTTCATTGTCCGTATTGTTGTTCTTTGGGGTTATAATCATTTGTGTCAATTTGGGTTTGGGGGTGGCGGATTTGGGTGGCGTTAGTGGTGGTGGGTGGAAGAGTTGGGCATTTATAGCGAAAATCGTGCTGGGTTCGAGCTTTGTGACTCTGTTTATGCTTCATAATTTGGCTGCAATTACTGTTTTGTATATGTATTGTAAGGCTGTACATGGTGAATTGGCTTTGGAGATTGCAGAGGAGTTTGCTAGAGAGTATGTGAGCTTGCCTTTTGATGATGAGAAAGTCCCTTATGTTGTTTATGTTGCTCAAGCTTGATGAGATTGAGGTTAGTGAGCTTGTTATGTTAATGCTCTACTCATGTGCCACAGTTGTTTTTTTTTTTTTTTTTTCCATGTAATGTGGTTTGTTGTATTTGTGTATAGAAATCAAAGAAATGAAGTGAATGTTGAAAATTCAAGACTTGTGAAAGTTGGATTTATATTATATGGATCATTATTTTGTTGAATCTTGCTGTGCCTTTGGGTACAGTGGTTAGTGGCTTGGTTGTGTTGTGTGTACGATTGGGAAATAGCAATTGCTTCATTTTGTTCTGCTTGAACTTTGCTTTGGTGAGCATCTATAACAAGGGTAATGCTATGGTTCTCAAATGCTTTGTCAATTGTACCACATGCAGTGGTATGTGAAATCACTACTAAAGCATATGGTATAATTGTTAAAGCATCTGAGAACTAAATTTGAAAATTATAACATTGCTCTAAGACAATAAGGTAATACATAGCGTGGAGCGCGGTACAGTTAGCACTACTTTCGCAGATCCAACTTTTTGACGCCCTGCCCAAAGGTTGAAATTTTTTTTAGGGGTTTGCATGTATCCTAATTTTATGTTGTGGAAGTGCTACCACCTGGCCCTAGTTTTGGGTAAACCACATAAAACCTAGTTTTCTTGTGATTCTTTTTGTTTTTGTTTTTGTATTTCACAGATCTTGGCTATTTCCTAACATCGTGTGCTTTTTATGAACCATTAGATGGTGCAAAATTGTGATGTTTAATATCACTTCAAATTGAGAGCAAGTAATTCCAGAATATCCATTGCAAACAAACCTAATATGAACTGTGAATGTAGTTGCTGTCGAGAAAGGAAATTTCAACCAGACTCCACACATATTCTGATTCAGTAAACGCCAGAAAGCTGAGAAGAAGAAAAAAAAAATGCCAATGTATCATCCATGGCTTTTTGGTAATAGAGAGGGGAGGACCTAGGATTTTTGGTCGGAGGCCTAACTATACGGGTGCCCCCGAGACAATTTTTTTTAGGTCTACTTGTACACAATTATGTGTAAAATTGTAAAATTAGTTTAACACCCCTAGTTTGGGGTAAAACATGTAATTTAGAGGGCTTATTTCTTAAACCTGTAATATATTACATATAAATCTAGAATTTTCAAATGTCTAGAGGGAGCTGTGTCTAAAACCTATAAAATATTGTATGTAAATCTATAATTTTTAAAAGTCCGGAGTGGGGATGTGAAGTTTATGAGGGTCTATTTCTAAAATCTGTAAAATTTTACATGTGACTGTAATTTCCAAAAGTGAAGGGGGCATGTGCAACCCCTGGCATATACCTAAGTCCGCCACTGCCCAATAATAGATACCATTTGTTGCACTTGAAGCTCAGTTGTTGGGGTGTAGCCGAGAAACGGCACTGTAGATCCTTAAGTTATTTCCGCAATTGAAGTGACCTAAAAAGTAGAAGAAAATCAAAGAAAAAGTACCCACATAAAGATCAAACTAGCATGTACTTACAAAATGACAATCAGTACAAAATTACACTAAAGAAAAACTGAATGAGCCAAAATAATGCACAGATCAGGAAGAAAAGATTACAAAGAAAATGGGGTTTTATGGAAAATACAGAATCAGCCTCTTCTTCGGGTCCAGTCCGAAAAACAGCATATCATCAACTAGAGGCTCCACGAAAACCAGAACCCAAAACCTTTCCCATTTCTTCTCAATGCAATCTTGATTCCACTATCCGAATCGAATGAAAAAATCTTAAATTTGTTCCATCCATGAGATCAAATTTCAAGTACCATGAAACTACAGTTGTCCTTCACATCTTTCGGTTGTTAGCCAGGCCAGACGAAGCAGACAATGCCCTCAATCTCGCACCCCTCTCATCGGGATCAGAGCCGAAAAGAAGGCTACTCCAGTTAATCGGCCTCTGTACAGTCCTCGAAGGAACTCGGTCACTATCTTCCCCACCGGATGCATCATACCCGTCACTCATTGACCTTGACAATGGCATAGGCATAGGCATAGGCATAGGCATAGGCATACCCTTCTGGGTGAACCGTTTTGCCTCTTCAGCACCCGATGTAGAGATCCGAAATGGGTGGAGATCCGGAGATTCCAAACTGCTCTCTGGAGAGGAGGAGACAATTCCAGCAGAGCCGGACATGGCTAAGCTCGTTCGGAAAGCACTGCGAGCTTCGAACTGAAGAGCCAAACTGGTCGATGTCTCGGGGATTGCTTTAGCCGAACCTTTTGTGAGTGGTTCAAGGGGTAGTAGCTCTGCCGGGAGGCGGGCCCGCTTGCCAGTCCGTCTTCTACTACTGTTATCAGGCCTGGTCCCCATTCGGCGGCCACTGCTGCCGAAGCTACTGTCGGTTTCGGCTCCGAAAACCGGAGCTTCCCGTCTCAGTACTGGCTGTAGAATTTTAGACTTCTTTCTTGCCTCTGCAGCAACCTTCGAGACTTCTTCAGGGTTCAAGCGTGCGAGTGCCCATGGACTGATCTTTACGGCTGCAGTCTTTTTCTTGATTGGCTCCTGTATGACCGTTTTTTTACCCAGTGAACTAACAGAGCCAGTGTCCGGAGGAACTACATCAAACTGGAAAAAAACCAATAGCTTTAGACATATACTCAAAAGAAGCTAATACTAGAAGTGGAAGAGAGTCAATTCCTTCCTGAATTGGTGTGCATTTCAATTATCATCACAACCGCGATTCTGTAACCAAAAGCTCTTGGAATGCGAGCTTTACGTTTATTTTTTCATTTTTTTTTAATCCTTGGTAATTCACTCCACGAATTTTACTAAAAGGCTGTGTAAAAACGTAGTGACCGTGTGGATTACCTTAATGCATGCACAGCCTTTTGAAAAATATTTTTTTATTTGTTAATGCAAAATAACAGCTTTTTTGAAAAAGCACCAATTTGTAGCTTTTTAAAAGATATCATATTCCAAAAATGATAGTACTAAGGCTTAGTTTGGCTCCCATTTTGGTGCTTCTCCTTTTTTAAAGCACAATTTCATGTTAATTCATTTGGTAACTAGTTTATGAGATTTGCAAAAATTGAACTTAAGGCTTTTTAAGCTCCCCCAAAAGCTTTTAAAAGCTCAATGTTGCTTTTTGGCTTCATGATGTCTTTTTGAAGAGTAGTGTGTCACTTGTATAAAATTATCAAACTTAGTAATAAATTTCATAAGTTCCTTTTAAAAAGCCACATGGGGGTCAAACTAAGCCTAAAATTACCCAAATGGAGTTTTTGAAACTACTTTACTTTCCCTAAATTTCAGGATTTTTTACTTCTAATAAATGCATTCCAGTATTAAAAAAAAAAAAAAAAAATTCTACCAAGAATAAGAAAAGATACTAGTAATCCTTTCAAAATCTTGTTCTGTTTGGTATGCTGATTTTGAGAAGGAAAAGGAAAACTATTTCGCCTGCATTTTTCCAAGCATTCTCTTCCATGCCTTAAATAACACTGGAAATCAAAAAATTGAGGAAGTCATAGAAAGAGGAAGGAAAGTGACTCCCAAAATAATAGGGCAATGCAGATTTGGTCTCGAGATAGTAAGAAAAAATATTATTAAATAATTATTTATTAGAAATCCAATGGTTGTAGAGTGCTTGTGCATATGAGATGCTGCTCATAATATCATTGCCCAAATCTAAATAGTTCAATTCTCTTCTCTATGTTTTGTTTTCCTTCCTATTTCCCTTACTAACCAAACAAAGAAAAGTGCTTTTCCTTCCTATTCCTCACTAAATTCATGAACCAAACTGTAAACAGTGTCCTGCACCAGTGTCAACCCGGTTACTACTAGCAAATTTTGTCCGACAAGTTTGTCATAATTACAAGTATATCTATCTATAACGCAGCAATTAAATCAGGACCTATAGGGGATAAAGAATGAATTGGAGAATCATACCTGATCTTCGAGAAATAGGCGTGGAGGAGTACACCATGCACCTCGATGGAGGGTATTGAAGGAACTTGCGCTGCTTACACCAGTACGCGAGCTTGCGGGTGACATCTGAGAACTTTGCTGACCGACTCCTTGTTGTTCTTGCTCCCTCAAAGCTATTATATAATCGTATGTACTGATTCCCTGTAAACAAGGATTCAAATTACTGGCTACTATGTTTTACCTTTATCCCGATGATTTTTAATTGTGACTTTTGTTTAAACAAAAAGGAACGTGTCAAAAGAAACTAACAAGAATATTTCATTAAGGCTCTGTTTGTTTCTTGGATTTAATGGGGGAAATGAAAAGAAAAAAACTTTTTTTGGTTTGGTTAATGATAATGAAAAGAAAATAAGGTGAAGACAAGTAAAAAAAAATGGATTTTTTTAGTCAATTCTCTTCCACTTTTCTTGAGTTATTTTATTGTGAAACATTTTAATTTCTAATTTTATTAGGCATGGTGTAAAAGACTATATAATAAAATTAAAAAAAAAAAAAAAAACACTTTTAAAGAACATAGTTTTTCTTCTCGTTTTCTTTTCCATTTCCTTCTCTAAATCGACAAATAAACACTCTTTACAAAGGGGAGAGAGAGAGAGAGAGAGAATTAGGAGCCAAGGGCAATTTACAGCTTACCTTCTTGATGAGAAGAATGTGAAAGAAGAAAAGCTGAGCAAGTGGCAGGGTTGCAATCATGGCCAAAATGGTGCACAGTGCCTGTCATATACATTCTATTACATCAAAAAAAGTTCAGCATTGGATGTTATAAATTGAATGAATGGTTCGTTTCACAAATGATTCAATTGCTTAGTTCAGTCAACAACAATTTAAAAAAAAATAAGGGTCGGCAATTCTAAGGATGAGTAGAATGTGTGAACCCATCAATTGGTTATTACAAACTGTCAACTCAAGGGCTGTTTGGGAACATTGTGTCTGGGAATGTTGAAAATAGGATTTGGTTCAGTATCAATCTTACTTTCGATATGGTTAACCAGGTCATGTTGGTTTGACAAAGAACCAGTTTTAAGAGGAGGATATGTTAGACTGAGCACACACTCCTATGCAAGAAATGAACGTTCACGCTACAATATTTAGATTTGGTTCACTTGTGAACCACAAACCCAGTTTTTTTTTTTTTTGGGTGGGGGGGGGGGAGACAAAAACTTATACGGGAGTTGCCCCCGACTCAAATTATTATTATTATTATTATTAGCTTAAAAGCAAATTTATTTTTTTTTGAAAAGTTGAAGGAATAAGGGGAAAAGATGAATAAAGTATGAAATATGTAAGGTAATAATTATTTTGAAAAGTTGAGGGGGGCAATTAAGGGGCAAAAAAATAATAAAGTATGAATTATATAAGGTAAAAGAATTATTTTGAAAAGTTGGTGGGGCAATTAAGGGGCAAAAACAATTAACGTATGAAATATATAAGGTAAAAAAGTGAGTTTGAAAAGTTGAAAGGGGCAATTAAGGGACAAAAATGAATAATGTGTGAAAATTATAGAGTAAAATAGTGATTTTGAAAAGTTGAGGGGGGGGGGGGGGGGGGGGGGGGGGGTGGCAACTTCCCCCTCTTGCCCCTATGTGCATCCGCCCCTAGTTCCAAGTAAACCGGTTCTATTAATATTCATGTATTTGGTAGATAACCATTTCTTGAATAGAAGTCTGTGTCTTATCTAACACACTCCTAAAACAAGTTCTTGAACAATCGAACGTAATAGTATTCATAAACTCCATATGGAAAGTGAGAAAGAAGAATGGGGGACTGAACCTGACCATAATTCCCAAGCAGACCCTTAATTTTGAAGGATAAGCGGTCAAAAAAAGGCACTCACCACCACAATAACAAAGGGCACCACGGAGAAACTACTTCCTAGCTTGGTGGAGATGTCCACGGAGAATTGCTTGCGCTCAAGAAAACAGCAGACCAGCACCATTATACCAGCTGACCATTGAAGTATAAGCTGCAATCTCAAGTCCAAGGTGCACAAACCATGTACATACCTGTCAATAATCAGTTACAGTGAAAAAGGACTTGAAAATTAAAAGGCTACTGTTGGAGGTGATCTTCAGGTACGGCGATGCCACTTAAGGCTTGCGATTTATGGAGAGAAAAGAGAAGGGGAAGGAAAACAACTTCCCTTGTATTGTTCTGATTGCTTAAATGGTTTTAGAAGTTAAAAGTAAAGTATTTTGGGGTAAATCTTTTTTGACCGCAAACTAGCACTCTCATAAACCACTTCCTCTTTCGATGTAGCCAATGCAATCTCTTCTTGCACCACTCGAATTTCTTCATGGTACTTGGCAACATTTTCCTGCTCCACTCAAATTTCTTCATTGTACTTGGCAACATTTTCCTGCTCCACTCAAATTTTTTCGTTACACTTGGCTGCCTCTGAAGTATGAATTATGTTCTTCCTAGCAAACTCATTTGACTCCTCTTTAAATTGTTCTAGTCTATCTTTGGTCGATAGAATCTCATTTAAGTGAGATATTGCCCACCCGATATTAAATTCACAACTTTCAAGAAGCGATGCAACTTTCAACATTCCATCCAATATTATATTTGGGATCAATACATGATAACTGCTCTCCCAAAAATTTCAATAATACTTGGTCAAGGGACAAGCTTGGATTCGTATCAACCTCAATGTCACCACAGCTGAAACAGTAGGAAATTGTAATGCACTTTCAACTTGTCTTTCACTTGACTCGGCATACTGGTGAATATTGCTTGCATTTACAGGAGAGTGAATTTAAATTTCAAATTTGTAGTGCACTTTCCCTCATTGCATTGGTTGAGTGTACTTCCAGGAAAAACTCCTGAGTCATCCACCGTAGTTGTTCGATGTTGATCATAAATACATTTTCAGACAATTCATCAATGGCTACTTCAAAATCTTTTGCAGGGCTATCCGTTTAAAAAACATTACCTCTTTTACTTCTAAATACATGTCCAGAATCTAAGTCATCCACAGTAGTTGTTTGACGGTTCGTTTAATCGTCAAATACAATTCCTTCATCACTGACTCTATAAAAATCTTTTGCATTGGCTACATCGAAGAAGGAGGAGGTGGTTTATGAGAGTGCTAATTTGCGGTAAAAAAAGCTTTACCCCAAAATACTTTCAACATGGTATCAGAGCCTCTTATGACCAGACCCTAACACTAACCACCACCAACGTTGCTGCCATGGTTTACTGTCGACACTATTCACGGTTACAGTTCATCGGCACTGTTCACTGATACTGTTCATCGGGTAACACACTAGTCTGAGTTTTTTCAAACCCTAACCTCTTCACTCCGCAGCCACGAAGCAGGGATTCAAATCCATCTTTGATTTAATTTGCAGGGATTCAAATCCAAAACAAAAAATTGTCTTTGAATCAGAGCCAACATTTTCGAACAAGAGAACAATTGAACAAAGATACCCAAAGGAAAAAAAGAAGAGCCATTAAAGATTTGTGCTACCTAGTCACCGACACTTCACCTTTACTAAACATAGAGAAAAAGTGAGCCTAAAGTTTGAGTGAGCGGTAGTAGAAAAAGGAAGGGTAGACCACCTGAGTTAAACGTTGAGGAACCAAAGGAGTTTTTCATGTAAGGACTTTCAACCAATGCAAGGAGGCAAGCGCACCACAAGGTGGAATTGAGATTCACTCTCCTGCAATTAAGAGCACTATTAACCAATATGCGGAGGAGACTAGGGAGCCTAAATTTGGAGTGAGCAATGAGAGAAAAAGGAGGGGCAGACCGATTGAGGAACCAAAAGAAAAGAGTTTCTACTGGTAGGTCTCTCAACCAATGTGACGAGGCAAGTGAACCACTAGGTAGAATCGAGATTCACTCTCTTGCAAACTAGCACTCTCATAAACCACCTCCTCCTTCGATGTAGCCAATGCAAAATATTTTTATAGAGTCAATGATGAAAGAATTGTATTTAACGATTAAACGAACCGTCAAACAACTACTGTGGATGACTTAGATTCTGGACATGTATTTAGAAGCAAAAGAGGTAATGTTTCTGAAACGGATAGCACTGCAAAAGTTTTTGAAGCAGTCATTGATGAACTGTATGAAAATGTATTTATGATCAACATCGAACAACTACGGTGGATGGCTCAGGAGTTTTTCCTGGAAGGACACTCAACCAATGCAATGAGGGAAAGTGCACTACAATTTGAAATTCATATTCACTCTCCTGTAAATGCAAGCAATATTCAACCAGTATGCCGAGTCAAGTGTGAGACAAGTTGAAAGTGCATTACAATCTCCTACTGTTTCAGCTGGCGGTGACATTGAGGTTGATACGAATCCAAGTTTGTCCCTTGACCAAGTATTATTGAAATTTCTGGGAGAGCAGTTACCATCTATTGATCCCAAATATAATATTGGATGGAATGTTGAAAGTTGCATCGCTTCTTGAAAGTCGTGGATTTAATATAGGTTGAGCAATATCTCGCTTAAACGAGATTCTATCGACCAAAGAGAGACTAGAACAATTTAAAGAGGAGTCAAATGAGTTTGCTAGGAAGCACATAAATCATACTTCAGAGGCAGCCAAGTGTAACGAAAAAATTTGAGTGGAGCAGGAAAATGTTGCCAAGCACAATGAAGAAATTCGAGTGGTGCAGGAAATGATTCAAGTGGCGCAAGAAGAGATTGCATTGGATGGAATGTTGAAAGTTGTATCACTTCTTGAATTGCATTGGCTACCTATGTAGCACGGGTACTGACACGTGACACGAGTACGATACGATATGGGTATGGGGGTACGGCAATTTCCAAAAATGTAGGGTACGAATACGGCTAGGGTACCTTGAATAAAAATACATTTTTAAAAATATATCTTAAAGCATACTTTTAATAATTAAAAAAAAGAAAAAGAAAAAGAAGAAGATTGAACAACACTACTACATATTAATCGATAGCATATTAGCAAATAAGTAGTCTAAGATTAAACAACATTGTTTTAGCATTACAAGTCCACAACATTAAAGAAAAAAATAAAAAAAATAAAGACGAAGAAGAAGAAGAAGAAACAACAAGTCCACTAAGTACCCACGTCATACCCCCCATAGTTTTCAAAAAATGCAATCTAACCCCGTACCGTACCCACGAAGTACCCGCGCCATACTCACGAAGTACCCGAGTCGTACCCAAGTTGAATCATTCACTTAACAGTATCAGGACACCGCTAGAGGGGTACCCGACACGTACCCAGGAGTATGGTACGGGTGTCGATGTCCCCCAAGTACCCGGTACTGGTACTTCACTCAAAATGGAGTACCCATGCTTCCTAGTTGGCTACATCTAGGGGTGTACACGAGCTGAGCCGCTCAACAAGGGCTCACGGCTCGGCTCATATAATAAACAAGTCAAGCTCGAATACAAAGCTCGTTTAATAAACGACCCAAGCTTGATCACACTGGGCTCGGCTCGTTAAGGCTCGTGAACAGTTCGATTAAGGCTCATATAGTAGGCTCGTGAAAAATCTCTTTAATAGGTTTGATAAGGGCTTGTTTAATTAAATATATATATATATATGATAATTATAAAAATATAGTATATGTATAATGCAAACTATTTAAAATTAAATTTTTTTTGTTACATATATATGATAATTATAAAAATATAATATATCTATAATGCAAGAGTATTTAAAATTGAAAGAATATTAGCATATTATAATGTGCATAGTCCTAAATTCACGTGCCAATCATTGTTTTAGGTTATATACATATATATATATATATGTCAACTGTCAAGCATTGAACTTAGTCCATGAGTTTTGATTGACAACTTAAACTTGCTACTAGGGGTGTACACGAGTTGAGCTGCTTGACAAGGGTTCGCGGCTCGGCTTTATAACAGCTAGGCTCAGAAGCTTGAGCTAGAAGCCTAGATGTCAACTCTTAAAGCTTTGGCTCGAGTATAGCCCTAGAGCCTACATCGAAGAATGAGGAGGTGATTTATAAGAGTGCTAGTTTGTGGTCAAAAAAGCTTTACCCAAAAACAATTTCAACAAAAAGTTTTTAAAAGATTGTTGTAACTTGGGAAATAAGGGAGGCAAGTAAATTATTTATTTATTTCCCACTATATTTTCCTTTTCCTCCTATTTTCCTCCCTGTTTTCCTTATTAACCAGACAAAGGAAAGTATCTCCTCATTTTTTTCCCTCTTTTCCCTCACTAATAAAATGCTTTTTTTTCTACCCTTAGGCTTTGTTTGGTTCATGGATTTAGTGAGGGAAAAGAGACAAAAACACTGAGGACTGAGGAGATACTTTTCTTTGTCTGGTTAATAAGGAAAGCAGGGAGGAAAATAGGAAGGAAAAGAAAACAGGGTCGAAAAAAATTAATAATTTGAATTTGTGAGTCAATTCCATTCCTCTTTTCTTGACTTCCTAATTTTTTTTTGAACATTTTCAGCTTCTAACATTATTTAAGCAAGGACGAAATTCAAACAGAGCCTAGCACCGAAAAAAGAAAGAAAGAAAGAAGGTAGTGGCATGAAATTGAGATATAAATTAGGAGTACTTGCACAAGAACGATGCTAGTAGTAAGAAAAAATTAATGACAGAAAAATATTTTACGTAATTGATTGTAGAATTAACAACATAGTGAAAACGGAGCACCCGCTTCAGAATTCAAATTAAAGATCAGAAATTTTCCAAATGAAGCCTAAAGCCGGTTGTACAAAGGAGAAACGGAGTAGGTAACGGGGAGTCAGACACTGGTAAGCTGGGATAGTACTGAACAGAAATATATAATGGTTAGACCACCATGAAGATTCCAAGATGAAAAATGGAGGACTATTCTTACCAAGAAAAGAGCGAAAACCATGAGAGCGAAAAACTGCCGATAGTTCTTTTTGCCTATGCAGTTGTTGAGCCACTACAAAACCATAGTTGAAAAATATATTTAGAAGCATTGCCAAAAAATAAGGAAAAAATCCAACTAAGAACCCGTTTGAGTTAGCATTTAAAATAATCACGGCTACAAATTGGAGATTTATAAAAATATGTTTATTAAGCTTCAAGTAGGAATCAGATTTTTTAAAAGGATATTACAAACGGTGAGACCTTTTTGTTAGCCCTGAAAAAAGCTATCCCAAATAGTATCTAAATATAAGATTCGGAAATACCCTGCAGTGATGATCAAAACTGTCCACACATTTGTCACATACTCTACAATGCTTGCTATACCTGTAAACCTGCAAGACAGTAACAGATTGAAAAAGAAGAATCCACAAGTCTTATCATCGGAAAAGCCAACAATAGATATTTCAATAGCATTTATATAGGCTAATACTGTAATAAGCTTGAGGACATGCACAGCACGGAATCATGGATTGGATTGGTAATGGAATTCGTAAAATGGCACACCTGGTTAGTATGATGTAGCAATAGAGTCTGAAACCGGACTCAAATGGCAGCAAATCAAAAAGAGAAATCAAACAATAAACAAAGAAAGCAAGCAAGAACACAGCGATTTAAGTGATTCGGCTTAAAGCCTATGCTCTCGGCAGGAGATGGCAAGGTTTCACTATGAATCAAGAGAAAATTGGTAAAAGCTGCAATTTGTACGGGTGTGTAGCTCCTCCCTCTTACAATTTTGAACACTCTTAGGGCAACAGTAGCCCTAAAACACACGCGCATGCGAAAACGCACACTCTCATACATATAGGTATATGTATATTCCAACTGTTGAAGCTTGATATACACTGTTGGGCCCATTATCTAATAACTTAAGCTTTTGGAGTAGTTGGTAACTTAAGCTTGATATTCCAACTGTTGAAGATTGATATGGCATGTTAATGATACTACCTGAGTTCTATACGGATAATACCGTGTCTTTCCCATAATACGATAAATAAAAGCATTTCAACAAATACTTAACAAAATATAAACATCAACTCTTGCTGCGAAATGCATATAAAAGTACCTCTACTTCACACAAACTACAGTAGAACATTCCATCTTCACTCATTTGCAGCTCAGAAGATTCTTCATGTGCATTCGAGCAGTTGCACATAAAAGAACAAGGCATGAGAGCCAACAGAGCCACAAAACAAGATGAATTGGAAGGTAATTCATTCGTTTCAATCTCAACAGAATGACCTTCTGCTGTGGTATCAATGTCCTTTGTGCCCTTATCTGGAGTTTTCCCGCTGGTTGTTGTAGCATTTGCTTCGTGTATTGATGAAGTTGATTCACCACCTAGTTTAGATTCCTTGGCTCGGGTGTGCTTTTTAGTTTCTGGAATGTTAAGATACTTTTTGGACTTGAAGACTCCGGAGTCTGCCGGATCAGATGCTGCACACCATATATACAGACCAAACACAGATACAATCTGCCAAGAAAATACATAGAAGCTCCATTAAAAAGAAGAGGAAGTACTAAGGCCCTGTTTGATTTGCGGATTTAGAGAAGGAAAAGGAATACTAGTTTTGTTGTGTTTTTGTCCACTCTTAAATAACATGAAAAATTAGAAGTTTTTGAAATATTATTGTATCTTAAAAGAAAAAGGAACAGAAAAGACTCAAGATTCAAAATTTTTAATTTATTTCTCTCCATATTTTTTTTACTTCCAATTTTCCTCATTGTTTTCCTTAATAGCCAAACCGCGAAAAGTGGTTTCCTTGGTGTTTTCCTTTCTTTGTCCTATTCATTCTCTAATTCGGGATACCAAACAGAGCCTCAAAAAATCAATATGAATTTATGGCTGCCAAACACCAATACATTTATAGTTTCACAATACCAACACAAATACATCAATGGTGCAATTAATTTTCACAATATAACTATGAGATTTGGGCAATGGTAGGCCAGAACTAAGTCACCCCAATGGCTTAAACATCATTAGATACAGAAGTAGGATTCATAGTTCTGGCTTAAGAGAAAAACCAAAGTGGTGACTCTTTTGAAAAAAAAAAATGGTATGAAATTAAATTTTCAATGGGTCACAGTGAAACTAAAAAAGTGTGAAATTAATGTTCATATGCTGCAACAAAGAGCTAAAAGACAAGCAACCCATTTGCTCTTTGACAGCTAACATTGCAGGTTTCTTTAAATACTTCAAAGAATCTCAAAAGAAAACTTAAAAAGCATAAAATGAGAAAAAAAGAAAAAGAAAATGAAGAATAAACTTTAAAAATAAAAATAAAAAAAGTGGAAGATCTGTTAGAGGAAAATTAATACAGATGAACACAATATGTGTATACAGAAGACATATAAGCAGATCTAAGTTCTTCATCTCCACAGAAAAAAAAAAAGTAACAAAAGTTACATTTGGAAAACAAGAATAAGAAATAAGAACTAATGAGAAATGGCTCACCAAAGGAGTATAGATTCCCATCACTATGTACTGAAACAATCTTTTACCAATGAAAGGGGCAAAGAACACATAGAAAGCAAATCCCAATGCTAGAAATACAGCAACAGCTACCACCTATATACATGGATAAAAACACCCAAATCAAGGGCTAGAACCAAATAAAAGCTTATATATATATATATATATATAGAGAGAGAGAGAGAGAGAGAGAGAGAGAGAGAGACCTGAAGGGGGTGGTAAGGAAGCTGCCATCCATGGTTCCTCATTTTCTGATTTGAATGTTGCAGGCAGAAATGGAGATAGGTTGGTTTATACTTGCTTTCTTCTTTTTGATTTTGATTTATTTTCTCTCACTTTCCCTCATCTTCAGGGAAAGTTTAGGGATCACTGATTCACTGTAGAAGCTAGCCAAACAGAAGTTCTTTGTCTATTTTCCATGAGTCTTATCACAGGAAAAAAATACATATATATATATATATATATATTGAAAAGGTGCAAAAGGGGTGAGAGAAGGGATGGACAATGCTTAGCAATCTTTGTCTTCTTCACTTAATCATAGCCCACCCAAGCCTAGAAAGGTGATGAGAGAGAAAGTAAGGGGTTGGATTGAAATGGGTTGGTTCTTGTTGTTTGTTGTAAGGGATTTTTACCTGGGGCAATATCTGCAACGCAGAATAGAGAGAGAGAGAGAGAGAGAGAGAGAGAGGGGTCTGGTTAATAATGGTGAAATGGTTTTTCTTTTTCAAAACCCACCTTTTACTTTTTAGTCACAGGTCAGTATAACAGCCAGTTGTTTGATTCTTCTTTTGTAATTTCATAGAACATCCTTATAAGGCTCTGCCCCTCTTCTCTCTCTCTCTCTCTCTCTCACACTCGAGGAGACACACACACAAATATAAACTAGCACAAAAACTCACTTTTTTTCTGGTTTTTCTTAGGGGCTGTTTGGAAAAGGCAAGTATATTGTGTAGTTCAAAAGTGAACTCATTCTATATATTTTTTGGGTTTGTTTGGAAATGGCGAAAACAATACGAGTGCAGACCAAGTTTAACTTTTGTTTGATTCTAATGAAAATCTGTCATGTTAGTTTTTCAATTATTGGAGCATTTTTAAGTCAAACCCAAATTAGTGTTTAAATAAAAAGAATCTGATGATGCCAAAAATTGGTAAGAGTAAAGTAGAGTAATTTAAGGAGAGAAAGAGTGAGAGACTATTTTTTGTATGTGGTTCGGTCATGTTAATGAAGGTACCTACGTCCACGTGTGTGTCTGAGCACGTTCACTAGCAGATCACCGGCAGACCTGGTGAGCCAACAAAGAGGGGCGACACTACCAGTAATACCGGCCCGGTGTATGCGTATAATGGTGAATTATAGAGGTGCTGTGTAGACTAAGAAGTTGGCGGCCCCTTCAATGAGGGGTGAGACGTCTCTTTTATAGATGTAAGATACCTACTCATACATGGATAAGGAAATATAATCCTATTGATATAGATTGGCATTAATTATGGGGATTTCCTAATTGGATTAGGAAATAGTGTGCACTTTCCATTAGTCTTCTTGCTTGAGTAGGAAACTGCCCGTAATGCTCGGGATCACGCCTATGGGCCCGGATGAGCTGTTTCCGCGGCAAGATGTGCCTGTGCGGTTTTCCCGACCTGCTGGCTGGGTCGTGGATGAACCGCTCGGGATGATGAGTAGACTAAACCGCTCGGGCTGATGCTTCTGTGGAGTTGTACATGATTTGCCCAGGGCATGGACTGACTGCTGATTTGAACCGCTCGGTCATAGGATAGAGCCAAATTTTGGGCGTATCAACTGCCCCCCATTTCCAAGATTGGCCAAATGCTATATCGGGGCAAGTTTGGAAATCAGTTTGATGTCACTTGCCGCTGTTTGAGTGCTTGTGGAAGCTGCCTCGGGGCTTCTGAGTTTGGTGAGTCCTCGGGAACTGGCTGAGAATTGAGACCCAGCCTAGCTCGGGACCTTTAGGTGCTCGGGAATTGACCGGGAGTTGAGACCCGGCCTAATTCGGAGTCTTTTTTGATTGAGTTAGCTCCCAGGATGGTTATCTTTTGCCCGTAAACCTTCGTCAAGGCTGTGGGTAGAAGGATTTTACCATGTTAGAAAAGCCGACCTAAAGCGTATTGCTGTAGGGTCCTTTTTTTTTAATGTTAACTCCCAAGGATGGTTGTCTTCCGCCCGGCCAGCCTTCTTCCAGACTGTTGGGAGAAGAGCTTGACCATGTTGGTGGAGCCGACCTAAATCACGTTGCTTTAGGGTCCTTTTGCTCCTCTATCGTCGGCCAACCTAAGAGATTTTAGTCACCTCTATCGTCGGTCTGGACCTAAGTGGAGTTAATGCCTCTGAGTACTGTAGGTGCTCGGGTTGTCCAAGATCTTGACTTGGTTATCCGCGAGGCCTGTAGATACCCGGTGTGATTACCTGTTTAGTTCACTACGCCATCTTGCCCCCCCCAAGCTTTCGCTAAGACGAGGGTCTTACAAAGGCTATGAACTGTAGGTAACCGACCTGGAACATGGTGGTTGCAGGGTCTTTTGAAGCCTGCCATCGTCGGCCACCTAGGGGGTTTGCCCCCATCGTCGGTTGGACCTAAGCGAAGCCGTTGCCTCGGGCGTGACCCCGAGGTCTTTGGTGCTTGGGTTCAGAGCCCGAGGTCTTTTTAGTGCCTGAGTTCGGAGCTCGAGGTCTTTCTCGTGCCTCGGGGTTAGGCCCGAGGTCTTTGTATGCCTCGGGGTTAGGCCCGAGGTCTTTGTATGAGCTCTCTGACAATCGGTGGAGCCTCATGTGGTGATCAAGCAAGTACCACTATAGTCGGGCTCTTCTAGACCGATGGAGACAAGAGGTCGGATCAGGATCATCGGGATCCAGATTTCTCTGTACTGGAGGCAAAGTCGGAACTGCTTGATCCTGACTGATGTGAACTGGAGGTCGTGTTAGGGCGATCGGACTCAGACCACTGTGAACTTGGGGTCGTGTCGGGGCTGCCGGACTCTGACCGCTGTGAACTGGGAGAACTGTCTGAACTCCCGGGCTGATCTCGCTTTCGTTTACTTCTGGAAGACTTGTCGCTTTCTTGCCCGGGGTCTTTGATCTCCAGAAATTCTTCAGTGTCAATGTATTTTCCAACCCTCTCTGCAAGTTCGACCAAGGTTACCGGTCGATTTCTGTGGAATGATGCGGCGCACTTGGTGTGTTGAACTCCTGAGCAGAAGGCTATGATGGAGATTGTCTCGTTCAGATTGCGGATTTGAAGCTTCTGTTGGTTGAACCGGTCGGTGAACTCCTTGAGGGACTCATTATTCCGTTGTCTGACCGTCAGTAGCTGCATGTCTGGCTTTGGCCGCTCATGCATACCGGCGAACTGGTTGATGAACTGCTTGTTGAGTTGTTTGAAACTGCAGACCGATCGAGGCTCCAAGGAGTAGAACCACTGCATGGCCGGGCCTTTCAAAGTGCTGGGGAAGGCTAGGCAGTATAGATCATCGGAGTTTGTGGTTAGGGCCATCTGAACCTCGTAGGTCCGGATGTGGTCAACCGGGCTTCCCGAGCCGTTATAGGGATCCAGGCGAGGCTGCTTGAATTTGCACGGGATGGAGAACCTCGTGATCTGGCTGGAGAACGGTGACTCTGTCTTAGTATTGGCTTGATTCTGAGCATGGTTTCGACCAAGCTTTTTGTCATAGCCCGGTCCCACAATAGCAGAATCGGGGCCCGTGGCACGCCACCGAGGCTAAACCAATTAATTAACGTTCCCAAAAAGTAGGTTTGAAGAACACACGCAGCGGAAAACAAAACACATTTTAAAACCAGAGGTTCAGTCGACGGAGGCGGGCAGGGATTTTAATATCAAATTTCAGTCGACTGAAATTGGAGGTCCAGTCGACTGCTGAGGGGTCCAGTCGACTGCCGAGGGGTCCAGTCGACTGCTTTGCAAAAAAAAAGAAGCAGTAGCTAACAGGCTCAGGGGTTCAGTCGACTGCTCAGTCGACTGTTCCCCTGGCAGCAGCCCAATCTGCAGAAAACAAGTTTTAAAAGCTTCTTAACAACCATCCAATGATCAACCACTCAAACCAAACTCCAACCAAACTCAGTCTAAAGAAATTCTAGCTGTATTAAAACATTACCAAACATAATTACAACACGTTATAGTCTAATACAACGTTCAAGATTCATTCTATCATACCAAGTTAAACATGGGTTAAAATAACCAAATTCTTATTACAACATTTCTAGGATCCCAAAACTACAAGATTACATTCAATTTACCTTCCAAGCGAACTCCCAACCCACGTACTCACTTCTCTGATTCCTCGCCAGCATTTATACCTGCAATGGTTATTTGAATAACCACACATATTTCGATTTGTTTAAGCTAATGCTTAGTGAATAAATCAACATATGTACATGAATGATAAACATGTCTGCATTCACATCTCTACATTTCAAACTAGTCGCCGGAGACTCACGTGCCCGTCCATACTCCCAATCCGCGACTTCTCGCCAATAAGTCCACGCGAAAGGGTAAGACCCACGATTCTACAAACAATCGTGCGACCTTAATGCCTATATCGGCTCCACAAAATGGCACGGTGACCACGTGCTCCTTCTGACCCACATAAGCAACTTAACATGCTCAAATACATATCACCATGCTCGCGGTAATCAAAACATATCACCGTGCTATTGAGCCTACTTATCAATATAAATGCCCAATATGAACTACACAATATATATCTCTAGGAATTAATACATGCTATTCAAACATAACATGAATACATGCCAAGAAATCATTCCAAAACATAGTTGAATCACTCACCTCTGATTTACGCTCCTATAATTCAATCTGAAGAAAACCCGTGCACAAAGAACGTGCAGAAGTCCGTCTAGCAAAATTCCTATGGATCAGAATTCCATTTATCAACTTTTATGAAAAATTCTAGAAAATAACTTTTCGGAAAACTTAGCCAAACATGCCCTAATAGGTATCAAAACGAAAACTATTACCTCGAGGAGCTCGAATACGAAATCTGGGAGAAAACAGACTGACAGAAGGTCGTCGTTTGGCGTCGCAAAGCTCTAAGCAATCAAATCTCCCTCTAGCCCCCCTTTTGGCCTCCTCTTGAACTTTAGGTTAACTTATGAAAAAAAATCTAAGTTCATCTCTATCTATATATAGGTAACATTCTCGGGGAATTACGTTTACCTCCCCGCGAGTTTTCCAAACTCCTAATCGGTCTCTGAAACTTTCTATACAACTTATTCATAGCTTCACGAGTGAAACCTCAAAATTATAAAAGTTTTCGACTAAGTTTCGTTTGGTTGCTAAAACGCGAATTTCTATATGACGTTTCCGAAGTTGCTAATTAGCCTACCAAATTAATAGCGTGTTCATTCGTCCTCACCAGGATACTAAATCTAACAACAGAGATAAATTCTAAAACTAGAAAATAATACAGATATTGAAATACACAGGTAAACATTTATTTTCAGATAAACATTTAAAGTGTTCCACAGTGACCATCTCATACTCGGAGAGACGTCACAACAACAAATCCTCAATCACCACAGTTTCAGAGGGTTCTCTAATACAGACACCCAAATCAACTCGTGAGTCAAAACTCACTCAAACATGTATCATAAGACACGCCACATCACATTATCATGCATGACAATGTAATTCAAATGCAATAACACAATTATGGGTGTTATACTTTTTGGCCACTCCATCGATCTGCTTCTGTAAGTACTTGATTCGGGCTTCCACTCCTTCCCGACTGGTATCTGAGGAACTGGTCGGGTTGGTGGAAGAGGCTTCTTCATGGTGGGGTGCTGTCCTTTGGGATCGGACTCGGCTATGACTCCGGATAACCGTTCGCCTAGGAACAACTCGGCTCTTGACCGAGTGACCCTGGACTGATTCACGGGCCATATGCTCCTGCCTCTCCTCTCGGGCAGCACGCCTACTGTTGATGTCTCTGGCATCCTCAACATGGGACGGGTTGCCTCGGGCACGTTGTCTGGTCAAGATCGGTTCCCGACCGTACGCAACGTTCCCGGGTCGTTTCCCGGCCACTGGAGGACTGCTTTGCTTGGCTAGCAGGGCTTCGATCTATTGCTGGATTTGACGCTGGCCCTCCAAGAGTTGTGTGAGGGTTGCAGTGATTTGCTCATATGTCAGGACTTCTGCAGTCGACGCCGGGGCCGAAGGAACATCCCGGTCGGACTGCTGCGCACCCTTCTTACCCTTCTTTGGTGGCATGACGATCAGTCAAGAGATTTATTGATGAGAAGACTTGTCGTTTCCCACAGACGGCGCCAAGCCACTGGAGGAAAGAGTAAAGTAGAGTAATTTAAGGAGAGAAAGAGTGAGAGACTATTTTTTGTATGTGGTTCGACCCTGTTAATGAAGGTACCTACGTCCACGTGTGTGTCTGAGCACGTTCACTAGCAGATCACCGGCGGGCCTGGTGAGCCAACAAAGAGGGGCGGCACTACCAGTAATACCGGCCGGGTGTATGCGTATAATGGTGAATTATAGAGGTGCTGTGTAGACTGAGAAGTTGGCGGCCCCTTCAATGAGGGGTGAGAGGTCTCTTTTATAGATGTAAGAGACCTACTCATACATGGATAAGGAAATATAATCCTATTGATATAGATTGGCATTAATTATGGGGATTTCCTAATTGGATTAGGAAATAGTGTGCACTTTCCATTAGTCTTCTTGCTTGAGTAGGAAACTGCCCGTAATGCTCGGGATCACGCCTGTGGGCCCGGATGAGCTATTTCCGCGGCAAGATGTGCTTGTGCGATTTTCCCGACCTGCTGGCTGGGTCGTGGATGAACCGCTCAGGATGATGAGTAGACTAAACCGCTCGGGCTGATGCTTCTATGGAGTTGTACATGATTTGCCCAGGGCATGGACTGACTGCTGATTTGAACCGCTCGGTCATAGGATAGAGCCAAATTTTGGACGTATCAGAATCTACATAAGCACGTAATTATTTAGAATCGGTTTTACTTTGAATGATATAACTAGTTCTTGTATGAACCAAACAAACTCTAAATATTTAGTAGATGTCATTTTATTGCTTTAAAACGCTCTTAGAACAAGGTATTCATCAAACTAGTAGAATAATGTTTTAATAAAAACGTGATAGAAAATGAGATGAGATTGAAATTGGTCCTACTTTTAACATCTCCAAAAAGCCCCTTAGATGTAGTAAATGGTAGGAGTAAATCACCCTTGGGTTTTATCAGGCCTCAAAACACTTTTCCTTGGTAAAAAAAAAGTAGCAACAAATGAAGA
This sequence comes from Hydrangea macrophylla, assembly GCA_033977485.1. Taxonomy (NCBI): domain Eukaryota; kingdom Viridiplantae; phylum Streptophyta; class Magnoliopsida; order Cornales; family Hydrangeaceae; genus Hydrangea; species Hydrangea macrophylla. The sequence goes on from CM066987.1 coordinate 8,851,007, forward strand.
ACAAATTGAAATATTCAAAGGTAATTTTCCTTTTAAACTTTTTTTATCTATGGTACATTGGTAATAAATATATTGGTAAAAAGTAGAAACCAATGAAGAGCAACTTAAAATATCCAAGGGCACACAACCTTGTCGATTGTGTTTTGTGTTGTAATTTTGTAGAACTCGTCTTGTTTGGCGACTTGCCTCTAGGTGTTAAAGAGGGCAACCACCAGGGCCGATCATAGGCATAGGCAACGTAGGCGGTCGCCTAGAGTCCCTAATTTTTGACATTTAATTAGGGCCCCAATTTGATCAAGGAAAATTTTAAGGTCTCAATTTTGAAAAAAATATTATGTGTAATATGTTGGTTCAAAAGACCAGCTCCACAAATTAGAAAAATTAATGTAAATATTGGCCCAACTGTAATTCAACACACCCTAAACATTTGTCCCGTCTCATTTTCATCTCATCTCTTAGTTTAGTCCACCCAAATTGTTTTACCATCATATCAAACTTTACAAATTTCATTTCAATCAACAATCAACCCTTATTACTATTAGCCTTTTTTTGGTTCATGGATTTAGTGATGGAGAGAAAAGAAGAAAGGAAATCGAAAAAGAAAATTAATTCTCTGGTATTTTCCCTTGTGTTTCATCCATGATTAATAATATTGAAAACTAATAATATTTAAAATTTGAGCAATGCTAAGCTTATCAAATTTTGTATCCTAAGTGGTTCTCAAACACGTGGTAGTAGGCCCACCTAATTTTGATTGGAGAATGTTGAAGTTCTCCCACCATTATTGAAATTGGTCTTGTGAATACCGACATTTGGCCACACTTTTAAAACATTTTCAAATACAAATTCAAATACAAAGAGTCGACACTTAATTTTTTAAAGGAAAATTAAGAAACCATTTTAAAAACAAACTGATCTTTTGCGAAACCAAAGATTAACTAGGTCTGGGGGATTATGAAATGAGAGGGGAAGGAGCCCGACGGACTAAAACACCCCCTTTCATCCTATCTCGTGATAAGCCTCTACTCAACATCCTTTTTAATTGAATTATTAATCTAAGCGTGCCCTCAACTAATACATATATATATAAATAATACATTACACAAGTATGTTGAAAGGGGTGCAAAATTGCTAATGACAAAATATCATTCATAAGCCACGTAATTCAAATAGCAAGCAATATGATATGCAAATAGGGAACTAGAAAACATACCTGGGATCCAGCCGCGAAATAGAAACGTGCAATGCATGCATATAAAATAAAACCTAAGAAAAGGTCTCTAACGCATATAAACACATAAGGCAAGAACCTAGGCTAATGTGTCGCACATGAGGTTTAAAATCAATTAAAATCAAAGAAGTAAATCAAACTAGAGAAGGAGTTGAGAAATTGTACCTCAAATGCGCTACAAAACAAAGATTAGTACACATGTCTTGATCAAAGATATCAAATAATCAACCCTAAGCTTCTAGCTTTAATCTATCAAGCATGGAATGATTTGACAAAACTATGAATTTCTTTTGATTAATTGGAGTCATAGCACATCTATAGATATACAAGCCTCAACTATGAGCCAATGTAATGTCCCTATAGGGGTTCTATAATCCCAACACGATCATAATGAATCCATGTTTATGTTCAATTAGGTTCAACTAAGTCCAATTTTATCCAAGAGCTAGTTCTAATCATAAGCGTCAATATACATGAATGAATGAATGAATATGAACAAGAATGAGATATGAATGTATTCACTAATTTGGATCACTTAGCCTCTGGATTTAAGCTAAATTATTATTATTCAAAACATGATTTGGGTCCCAAGACATTAGGAAACCATTTAACTTAAAATCAATGAGACTAGACAAAAACAGTGACTGTTTCTCATAAATTACAGAGAGCAAACCTGACTTTCAAAGATAAAAAAACCATACTTCCAACGGTTGGATTTTAATTATTTTTGGTATGATATGCCTCTGTGAGTCTAGTGTCTAACCCAAAAAGAAAATTAAGATTCGAACGGTTAGATCTCTGGGAATAAGGAAAACACTAGACATCACTCAGGAATCTGCAACTCTCTGTCCAAAGATCTTGTACGATTTTCTAAAAATAGTAAACAAATGAGAAACACTTAGATCTTTTTAGGGTATCTTCCTAACACATTGAAATACTTAGAAAAAAATATTTTGGGTCAAGAAAGATCGATTAAGGTTCTAATTTATTAATTTTAAAACGGACTTACTGTTCTAAAATTTTGGACAGAGAGTTGCTTGTTTTGAAATCACAAGATCAAACCATCTTGAACATGGAATTTCATTAAAACAAAAATCACAGAGGTACTTAAATGGGCTATGAGCATCCTCCAATTGGTCTCATCCAATTCCAATGAACCATGATTTTATAAAAAAAATCTTTGATCACAGTTGGTTTATGGATTCACTGCACCTTTGTTGAATTGGCGTTCATATTTTGAATCAAACTTGATCCATGATTCTAGAGAGAACTAGGATCAAGTATGACTATGATTATTGGAATAAATAATGAAACATGAAGAGATTCATAGATTTTGCCTTAATGGATTTCCATCATAGATCTCATAGCAAGAGAATCCTAAAGTCTTACACAATCTTATGAACCTTGGAATATAAACAATGAAATCTACATATAATTCCTCTCTCAAACATATGATCCTTGAGGAATGTAGATCCATGATACCTTATTCTCCTCTCAAATTAATGGTCCTTGGAGACTAAATAAGACCCAAATTTACTCAAATCTCTATGGAATATAGTATGGATTCCATAAGATCCCTAGTAGGGAGATCCAAATCATGAGCTAAGACTTGAACTCAACCAACTATGTGTAGATATGACTATTATTCACTTTAATCTCCATATGGATCATAGGATCATAGGAAACTAAAGAATCAAACTCAAAGAGACTCAATAAGATATATTAAATCTCATGAATCTTAAGAGGAAAATAGATATCAAGAATCAAAGTTTACTTAAAGGAATTGGAACACAAATTCTTCAAAACCAAACTTATTTTAAACCTAAGGCACCAATTAAATCCAAATTAATGAAATACTATGAGATTCAATCACAAATTCTAAGTTGTGTGTGATGAAATGAGGTAGGAAGAGAGGTTTTGAAAATGTGTAAAAATCCTTAGATCTATGAATTTGCGATTGAATTATGTAGAACAAGTATAGGAATAAGGATTTAACCTCTACATTTTCTCAGAATTTGATTGATTTGGAAAGATCCAAGCCTTACAAGCAATACTCTTCTTCTTCTTCTTCTTCCTTGAAGCTTCAAGGTTCTTTAATGAAGATTTGAGGAATTGGGTGTATTGGGTAGGATTTGTATGGTTTTTTGGGTTTCTTTCTCTATATTTCTCTAAGAACAAACTTCATCTTCAAAATTCAGCCTCTCTTTCTAAGATTCAAGTCTCATCTTCAAGGTTCAAGTCTCTCTCTCAAGATTCAAGTCTCCAACCCTCCAATTGAGAGAAAATGGGGTTTTTATAGACTTTCATTATCTTAGGGGCTAAGATAAGGGTAGATAGGTCAATTAGGGATGGTGGGAGCATGGTTTGCATGACCTAGGAGTAGTAAACACCTACAAAAAAAAGGGCATCATTTGGTGCATTCATTTGATCAAAGATTAAAAAGGACTTTTGGCTTAAAAATGCAAATCAGCCCAGGCCGGCACTCAATGAAGATGGAACGGCACTTGCTGAGTGCCGCAGCGGCATTCACTGACTGCCGTTTGGGCACTCTGAGTGTCGCTGCACAGCAGTTCAACACTATTCATAGCAATTCAGCACCTTAATTTTATTTCATCTCATTTAAGTAAATGTCGTTTAATTTATGTATTTACTTAAGACATTAAATGTAATTAAGAAATACCCCCCATTTGGATTCAATATAAATATCTAAAAAATCAAAATCCTTAAGGAAAAAAAAGTCTACTCTCCATCCGAAGACAAAATTTCCAATTTCCTGCACAATTCTTCTTAAAGACCTTTCGATTTCTCAATGTCCCTTTTATTTAAAAATTCTTAAAAATCATTTCTAGCATAAGGGAGACCCAATGAACAATTATCGGGACTTTTCATCTTGAAATTCGAAAATTTTACGATTGACTCCCTTTTGACCCGTTGACTTTTCACTGGGTCAACTGTTGACTTTTTCTTTCGGGGTTCATGCTGAATTCCTCTCCTTTTGAAAATGGTTTTAAGATACTCCGAGAACATTGCCGTGTTCCTATACGTGTTCAAAACTCATGGTCTACAAGGTGACCGGTAGATGAGAATTTTGGTCTTTTGGCTGAAAATGGTGATTTTGAACCGAAATTCTTCTAGGAAGAGAGTCAGATTGCTTGTAAGAGTCTTGATTCCGTCGAGACATATTCATCATTGATCTCTAGAGGTAAATCCCCCTAAGTTTAATAGTTCGGTCAAAATTGGGTGTCTACAGGTCCTGCCGCCACATGTGTTTGGGAAACATTTAAGACACAAAATTTGGGAAGCATAGCATTACTATTTCCTTCCTATTTTTCGTAATTTTTCTTATTAAATAAAAAAAAAATTGTTTTTCTTACCAACACCAAATCTCACAACTTTTAAAACAATTGTAAAACATCACAAAAAATATATAATAATAATAATAATAATAATATTGTAATTTTTTTAATACAGAAATCTTACCTCAAACAATAGCTAAATTATTATAAAAAAAAAAAAAAAAAAAAAAAAAAACCTCGGGGTCACTACCGTGAACCCCTCTATTGATCCATTATAAAGGGAGCTCACTTAAAGAGCTTGCATAGGGCCCCCAAATGATCAGGGCCGACCCTAACAACCACCAACAGGGGCTAGTAGCTCATTGTAGGTTTTCATCTTTTATTTCCAATGATATTGTCAGTTTAGCAATAACAACAACAACAATAAAAAAGAAGTAAAAAATAAAAATAAAATAAGCTCTTGTATTCATGGTAATGACTATCCTTTGGAAGCATCGACAAAAATCAACAAATTGTTATATATATATATATATATATATATATATATTCCTTTTGTCTTTTATTTATTTTTTCTGTTTCTTTTCTTGCTCTTATTAAAAGGGGCTATGATGCCTAAAAGTGGATGTAGTGGGTAAAGCCATGTTTATAGGAACCATGAGCATGTTTTGTCTGTGCTTATGTTTATGTAATCTAGATCGTTATTGGTAGAATTGTTTAATAGTAAAATTACTTATTATGGTTTGGTGTTTTGTTATTATGTTATGGAATTGATTAACAAAGAGATAATCTTGAAAAGCAACCCCCTTCTTATGACTCAATTGCTTTTTGGACTAGATCTACTTATAATTTTGATGAAATAAACAGATCAATAAGTAATTTGAGCCACCAAAACTACTTAAAATGGACTAATAAACAATGACAAACAGTCTTTATACCTATTGTCTCACCATTAAATTGGTTTGAAAAACTGCTAAATACATCCACCGAGTTTCTCTTTTCACTCATATGAAGAAGAGTGAAAATACTACATGTGTCACCTCATTTTATACATGCGGGTGCCCTTAGCAACTCTCATAGATTTAAGGCCATTTTTGTTAGAGAGAGTAGTGTTATAACAATAACCCACTTCTTTTATTGTTTCTTATATATTTTTTTAGTTATTTTTTTGGGAGAGAGTAATTAGATTTGAGAGATTAGTCAAGAATGAGATAAGCAAAAAAAAAAAACAAAGTTGAACAATCTTTCCCTACTAGGGGTGCATACGAGTCAAGCCGAGCATATTCATGAGCTTTCTCACGAGCTCGCGAGCTCAAACGAGCCGAGCTTTCAAGTGTTCGTGAGCTTTCTCGTGAGCTTTTTAACGAGATTTTTCGTGCGCCCTTTTAAATTATATAATTTAATAATAAAATAATAATTTATCAAGCTTATTTACAAGATATGTCATATTTTCTCTAAAATTGTATAGTTTTATAATATATATAAGTCATTATACAAGCTCTTTATCAAACCTATTAACGAGCTTTTTCACGAGCCTGCTCACGAGCCTTAATCGATCGTGTTCACGAGCTCAAATGAGCAAGCTGAGCCTAGCCTTTATCGAGCCGAACTTCGAGCCCTTATTGAGCATCTCGGCTCGTATGCACCTCTATTCCCTACTCTTATTTTTATTAGTGTACCTTAAATTTATAATAAGCTATCAGTTGAAAAAGTCGACTTATAAGCTGTAACAAACACCCCCATTATTAGCAACTCCTATGTGTTTAGGCCTGCTTGGTAATTGCTTGATTGAACTTCCAATCGCGATTCTTACCAAATTGAATGTAGAGCCAGTAATTAAGTTGCCAAATTGTTGGAAATAATATAGAAAATACCGCGAAAGGATTTCAAAAATTTTCTGGATCCTCACAGTGGTTGATTAATCAAACGATTAAATAAAACAATATTATTTTTATTCGTTACCTCAAGCTCTGAAGTTGAAGATGATACAGTATGTAGCATTTATCACCACCGGATTTTCACCATTGTTCTCCAACCTTCAGATGCGTAGGAAGATGGTATGAATCTCCCCAGCCACTCAAAGCTCTCAATATGGAGTATGTAATATTTCAGAACGTTAGTTTTTCCAAACAGATATGATGTATATATATAAGATATGGATACAGAGATATAGTAGCACTAAATCTCTTTTAAATTCAAGTTAAAAATTAATTTGAATTATATATATATATCAAAGATTCTCTAAAGAGGACCACCTCTCTTTATTAAAGAGAGGACCTCTGTTTTGGTCGTTGGATTGTGTTTAAAAACTGTGAAATGACAAAACTGCCATTAATGAAAACAAGATCTGACGGCCAAAACAGATGTCCTCTCTTTAATAAAGAAAGGGCGCCCTCTTTATTGCCTGACTGATATAAAAAAAAATATATATATATATATATATTTATCTTTACAAAAAGATAAATTATCCATATACTTATATATAAAATACAATCTGTTATATACAAAGACCATACACATCTTTAGTATGCACTCTACAGTTAGGAGCCAACGATGGGATCTGATGGCCATCCTTTTTCTCAGCTTCCAATCACATCTTAGCCAATTTGATCAATCCTTGATCTAACTAAAACTGATTAATTACAGACACACCCTACTACAATGCTGTAATTGCACTCCAAGAAAATGAAAATTATATTAAGGCCCAACTCAATAAATTTATCTACAAATATACCCCTTCACGTTAATAAGCAACACAAGGTAAAATATTAATTGACTGTCTACCTTTTTGGCTACCTATTATTTACCACTTTTGAAAACTCTAGTTATCCACAATCGACCACGTATGGAAAGACCATACTACCCTTTTGCAAATAATTATTATTTAACTATAAATAATATATATAAAAACTGGTTTAAGAAAAACTCAACTGTGTACTCACATTTTTGTGATCGAATAAAACTATCCAAAAATTATCCAACATGGATTTCATATTGAAGGTACACGTTCACAGACTTTATATACTAATCACCCAAAACAAAACACCTAGGTATTGATCATAAGATCTCACTATATAGTATATCAAAGTAACTAACATAAGAGTGTTGAGTCCATTTATCTCCTCAGGATTAAGAGTAATTTACAATTTAATGAACTAGATAAACAAACACTTAAAAGACAGTCATTTAGTGCAGTAGTCTAGTTAGCGATCATGTTCAACGCATCAACCATGTTAACATATAAGTTGTGAGTTCAACCATTCCAATGACAGAGTTATGTCACATCACCATGTAGCAACTATATGTTACAGTCGTCCATATGAATTGTCCCAAATTCATACTAACTGTGAACTAAGTTACAAGTTGAAAGGAACTGATGATCATGAACTCCCGTGTGTGAATCCATTCCATACACCTAGATCATCTACAATTCAACTTGATGACACATCAATACACTGCTTATGTATTGAAATGATACATGTATACCCATAATATGTAATAACAATCAATAATAAATTCAATTTATTAATAATAAAATGTCTTAACGAGTGACTTTAAGGGCATACAATCCCAACACAAATACAATGTGTCATGTTTCTTTATATTTTTCCCTTATTCCAAAACTAGGTTCCAAATGAAAACCAAAAGATCCAGTTGCCATTAACTGAGCTCAAGTTTAAGTAGATGCACTTAGCATTGTTTGTGAAACTTGTTTATGCCCCTAGCATTGTTGTTTTGTTTTCCCTCATTAAGATTTAATAATGAAAAATTATATCCTACTTTATGCGTAGAGTATTGCTTTCATTTTTCGAATGGATAATAAAATACAATAAGCATTTCTTATTGTGATTAAGAATCCATATATACCATCCGTTCAATCATACTCTTAGTTTCCATCTAGTTTTATAGAAACGAGAATTATACTGGTTTTAACAAACAACTTCTTCATAATTAGGGTTAAATACATGTTACACTCTTGTAGTATGTTATATGTGTTAGTTTTGTTCCTATAATTTAGAAAGTATTACTTTAGTCCCTGTAGTTTCAGAAATATGTCAAATAAATTCAATAAGTCTTTTAGTGAGGAATAGTTTTGTCACTGAAAGTAAAAGATTTATTACAAAAAGTGTTTGAGGGACTAAAATGATACACTTATGAAATTATATGGACTAAAATGACACTTAAGCTATAGGGAGACCAAATTGACATAAAGGACAAACTAAGATAGTGTAAAATGTAGTTAAGCCTGATTCTAAATCAAATTTCTATGCTATAAAAGATTTTCTATTGTACATCACTTAATAAACAAAATATTAATTATAAACTTTACCAAACTGTCCCTTAACTTTATAACAAAGGCAGTATAGAACTATAGGGGCCTCGTGGCTGTTTGTCTTAATGACTGTGAAGATGCACTTTGGCCCCATCTTCTTGTCATAGATATACTAGTGCATTTGGGTTGAAGAGAGAGAGTATTTAATTTACCCAAAAGTCATAACAACCCAAAAGTCAAAACAACCACCCTAGAAGTTTTACCTATTTTTTTTTATACTTTTTTCGACGGCGTTTAGTGGTTTGTATAGAATAGTTTTTTTTTTTGCTCAAAGTTTGTATAGAATAGTTTCTCCTCTGTGTCTCTCAATTGAATCAATTTCTTTGGATCGCTCTGTGGCTTTTCAAAAAATGCTTCACCTGTGGAGGAGAGATCAAGAAATTTTAAGTATGGGACTTGGTGGGAGCAAAGCTAAGAGTCGTATCTAGAATAGCCGAGTTTACAAAGTAGGAGTGGGTGCAGATAATCAGAGTTGAGGGTTTGGGAAGGGCGAAACTTTAAAGTTATACCTAAGGTGACCGAGTTTACGAGCTCAACGTCCTAGTACAATTTGCTTGAGTCTAGTTACAATGTTTTTTTGTGTAGACTAGTAATGGTCCACTCACTTTGTGAGTGGAGAGATTTTTTATGAAGTTAAAAGTAGTTTTTTTTGTGATATTTTTGTGACATTTTAGACTTTTTAGTCAATTATATATATTTATTAGAGAAAGAAACTTAATAATTTTTGTCTAATTATTGATGATGGACAAAATTTCTCATAATAGACCTCTTTCTTCCTTTAATAGAATAGATGATATAAGTCAACGCTACAAATATTATCACAAAAACTCAAGTAATTTTTTTTCTTTGCAAATTAATGGAAATTGCATTGATGAAGAATGCAATACAACCAAAAACTCAAGGATTGTCTCCCACGCAACTAACAAATTTGATTGTACGGTATATAGATCAAAGTTATTACGCTGTTGGACCTAATTGCTAACTTACTACCCAATACACAATTGTTACCAACAAATGACACCTAAAAAATTAGAGAGCAATTTTGCTCACCTATTTTTGGTCCATCATTGCTCACCCGAGCTTCACTGGGTGTCACGTGCCCATTTCATTCCTATTTTGCCTCTGTACTATTAACATAATTATTGAAATGAGACATATGTCGTCCAATGAAGGTCTGTGTGAGCAATGGTGGACCAAAGATTAGTGAGCAAAAATGTTCTCAAAAAATTACTACCAATAACACATTGTTATTACCAAATGGTACATAAAAAAAAAAAAAAAGTTACTACAAATTGACAGGAAATGTACAATAAAATAACACATTGTTGCTATAAAATTTGGATCAAGAAATTAGATGTATCATACAACCAAAAGCGACTCTCTTAGATTTTTCGGAACTCAAATAGTATTAGAAAAAAGCGACTCTCTTAGGGGTCGTTTGATAAAACTGAAAATTAATTGCTAAATTTTAAGTGCTGAAAATTTTAAGCGATTGTATTTGCAATACTTAAAACATTGTTTCAAGTACTGAAATTGAATGCCTTCAGTGATTATTTTCAGTAGAAAATTTTCAGTTAAAGTTTTCAGCAAGTTTTTGGTAAAATTTTCAATTAAGTGGTATGTTACCAAACGCACCGAAAATAAATAAGTGCTGAAAATTTTCATTTTCACCACTTAATTGGGTTATCAAACACACCCTTAGATTTCTTGGGAGGTTTAAGTGTAAATACTTTTTTTCTTACGATAAATATGATTTTTTATTTATTTATTTGTATTTTTTTTTGTTTGAAAATTTAGGATTGTTAATATATAAGGGTTCGTGGATAGTGCCTCTTAGGCATATTTTAGGGCTATTTGTATATATTTTCATGTAAATGAAAGCTATGGCTATAAAAATTAAAAACAAAAACTCTAGAAATATTTTTCCATTGTATTATCAAAATTACTACATCTTCGAGACCTGGTTACTACCCAATATAAGATTTTTACTAACAAATGACACTTAAAAAATTACTTTAGTACTCAATAACACATTGTTTTTACTAAATAACAAATCAGAAAAATTATTACTACTTGGCATCAAAGTACAACGAAATGATATCTTAGTAGTATAAACTGAGATCAAGAAATTAAATATATCATACCACAATAAGTATTTGATTGTATAGTAGAATTTTTAAAAACTCAAATTCTAATAAAGGGAGTATTCTAAGTTTTTTGGAGGGGCTTAAATACAATATATATATATATATATTTATATAACTTACATTAAAAATATATATAAATTTTTAATGTATAGGAGGACTTGGCCCTTTATCCTTTATCAGGTCTGTCCCTGCCCCCTACGCTCTCTCTCTCTCTCTCTCTCCAGTGGATATATGTGACATTGTTACAAACAAAAAAAAAAAACGTAAAAGAAAAGAAAATAAAAATAAAGGATAAATTACAACACCACCCCTTGAGCTATGACCATATTTTACTAATATCCCTTGAACTTTAAAATTGAACAGACTAAGTCCCAGAAAGATCCAAAATGAATAAACTCGCCCTGAAGAAGGGGTTTTAGTGTCAACAAATGATAGTTTAGGGGGTGAACTTGTTCAATTTTAAAGTTTAGAGGCGTTAATGAAAAACAGTTATAGTTTAAGGGGTGTTACTGTATTTTACCCAAAAAGAAAAGAGCGTACATGACATCATAATCAAATTCAATGGTTACTACAAATTATCAAATATAGTAATTATAATTTTTGAAATTCATATCTTTTAAGGTAACGTTGCGGTTTTCGATTTTTTAAATTCCGTAAACAGAAACTAATCTTGTTTCTTATAGATCGATTTGCTTGACCCTAATTCTTTCATATTGGTTTTCTTTGCGAATTTAGTGATCGGTTTGCTTGAAAATCACACCGAACCAAATCGTTTTCACCCCTACTTGAAGGAGACTTAAATACCAAACTCTTTACCACCTGAGCTATGCATCACTTGATTTTATGATTTATAGTTGATGTGAGAGAAAAAGAGAGCAACCAATTTTTTTTTTTTTTTTTTTTAAAGACAGTACTAATCATTACATTATTATTAAACTAATATTGATCGCGCATCTACGTTGAGAGTGCGTCAAAGCACATATAATATTAAGAGTAATGCTAAGGATACAACTCATTCTTACAACTCATTTACAACTATCTCTATCTTTCTCCTAAGTGGCACTAGGGCCCACTGAATGATGGAAATAACTTAGGAGAAGAGGATTATTTTGAGGAATTTTCAGAAGGACCTCAGAATCATCCAAATTCTTGCACCAATGGTTGTGAAGAAGCAGACTACTGGAAAGCTATCGCAACTATGAATGATCTTTCTATTAATGTTCTTACACAAGAACAAAGTGATATGATAAACATAATTGATAATATTACTGATTCTGAATTAAAAGTGAAAGTAATACAATTATGCACGGATCACAGTACAGATAAAGAGATTCCTATTAAGAATACTTACAAAATTCCTCAGTATTGTATTCAGGAAGTTTTTGAAAGAATGGATAGAATTAAGTGCCACTTAAGACAGAGATAGAGATAGTTATAACTTAGTTGTATGAATGAGTTGTATCTCTTGTATTACTCAAATATTAATGGCTACTATGAATAGAGTATATGAGATTCAGTCATTCCATAGCCCATTCTTGACTAATCATTGGAGATCAACCAAGTGTTAAGGCCACGGGCGGAAGCAGCAAGGGACGAGGGAGAACCTGGCCCTCTTGAGATTTTGAGAATTAAAATTTTATTCTAAATTTTTTGAGTATTTTATGTTTAGGTCCCCCTTAACTTATGTTTAGGCCCCCCAAAGGGGTCCAAGGCCCAGTTTAGTGTCATCAACTACATATATATATTGATATATAAATATATATGTGTGTGTGTGTGTGTACTATCCAAAAGAAAATGCGCCTAGAATTTTGAAAATTATACTTTTGGGGTGAGAATTTTATGCGTTTTAGAATAGGACTCCCTAGAATTTTGAAAGACACTATACAATATATATGTGTTACCAAATAGACTCATATTATAAGTATATACCAAAAAAATTACCTCGAGGGCACTACCCCCGAATCCCCATATAGCCTAGGCCCCCTGACAAAAATTCCCGACTCCACCCTTAATTTAGGCCACATTTATTTCATGAGGTTAAATAAGGAATTTGATCATGTGTCCATTTCATTTCAATTGAAGTAATTTGACATCTGACTCATCCCTCTCGTGTGAAACTATTAGTCCATATATTAAACTAAATAATCTTAAATTTAGGTATTGAAAATCTCCCGGATATAGACTATTTAAAATGGACTAACGTTCAGTCTCCCGCAAACCATCCAAACGTGGCCTTAAACATACACAATATACATTTCTTTGGGCATGGGAAATGGGACCCATCTCTCATAGCCCTTGTGACTGAAAACTACACCAAAAACTTATCTTTATACCATGGGGCAGCTAGCTAGCTTTTATGGTTCTGAATAACCCGACCATTTGTGGTCACACAAATTTTAAATAGTTTTTTGCCCCGAAAATCTCTAATTAATAATAATAATGGTAAAAGCTCCTTCACATTTCTTTCTCGATAAAAAGTCCTTTGCAAGATTTTTTTTAACTGATTTATTCTTTTTGTGATAAAATGAAAGATATTATATCAATCCCTTAAATGTTGCAACCAATCTTGCAGTTATGAAATATGGATAAGAGTAATGTTACATACATAATACAAAAGTACAATAGGGCTTTAAATGTCTGTATCCTGTGCTGTTTAAGTGGTGCATAGAAAAGTGTGAAAAATTCAAACAACACAGGGTACAAGGCCTTTAAAGCCCTGTTATACTTTGTGTTATGTAATGTATTGTGTCTGTAGTATTACTCTATGAATAAATGCAATTATGATGTTTTTATTTTGACATTTTATGGATTGAAAATTGAATGTTAGAGAATATGACATTATCCTTCATTTGTATCTTTCATGACGTTCTCCTTCATACGTAACATTCACCATTATTATTCGTATCCAATTTTGAAGTCTCTAACTTAACATATCCTTCAATAATCCTTATAGCAATCTTTCATCTTCAACCTTCCCTGTCAATCCTTGGTACGTCTTAATGGTTTTGATTACCGTTGCTTTTCATCCTTAATTTAATGATTAATGAGTCGCGTGATATGTGATTAGGATGTAATATCATTAGTCTCGATATTGAAGTCAAAATCAGATTCATATAATTTAAATTAGACGAACAAAACGTATGAGTTATTTGTTGTTACAATATGTTTCATATTTCAGTAGTTAACACTTTGGGAAATTCCTCAATAATATACTGTTAAAAGAGTTTTGATGTCTTATGTTACAATATGCTATATGAATCATCAACCACTATTTTTGAGGAATTTCTCAAAACCATCATGGAAAAACACTAAACATATGTATATATATATATACAGTCAGGCTCTAAAGAGGGCGCCCTCTCTTTATTAAAGAGAGGGTCTCTGTTTTGGCCGTCAGATCGTGTTCAAAAAATGTAAAATGACAACTTTATCCTTAATGAAAACACGAATTGACAGCCAAAACAGAGACCATCTCTTTAATAAAGAGAGGGCGCCCACTTTAGAGAATTTTCGTATATATATATATATATATAACACTTTGTGAAAAATCTCAAAAGCATTCTGAAGAAAAGTGACGATCTTGTTTACATTCATAACCTTTTGTGAATTTTCTCAAAAGCATCCTAAAAAATCACTATCGAGAAATACTTTGGGAAAATTCTCAAAAGTATTCGGAAGTAAAGTGAGATCTTGTTTACATTCATAACCTTTTTGTGAATTTTCTCAAAAGTAACCTAAAAAAAACATTATTGAGAAACAATTTGGGAAAATTCGATCTCAAAATTTTTATGAAGGAAAGTGATGATCTTGTTTACATTCATAACCTTATGTGAATTTTCCAAAAAGTATTTTAAAAAAACACTACTGAGAAACACTTTTTTCTTGATCTAACACATTGTGAGAATTCTCAAAAGTCTTTTAAAAAAATAGGATGATATTGTTACCAAAATTTGAGGAAGATGTAAATGTGCTTCAATAAAATCCTCAAGAACAATCAACAAACTTGAACGAGAAGAAAAGCACAAGAAATAGAAGTTTCATACTGACGACGATGACTATGTGCGATGAAAGGATACTGATTGAAGTCGAGGGACTTGATTTTTTTTTGGGAAAGGTGGAATCAATACTCGATTTATGGAGAGATTTTAGGAATAAAGAACTTTGGAATTTGAACTCTATAGGTAGCTATTGTCACAGTCCGGTCCCACAATAGCGGAGCTGAAGTCATGGCACGCCAACCGAGGCTCGCCCAATTCAAGTAAAGGTTATAGTAGTGGAATAAACAAAAGTAACAATCCATAATCTCAGGTTATAAAAAAGAATTTCTCCATTGAAACACTTACGGCCCGTTTGGTTCATGGATTCTTAGGGTGGATTTTGATTCCACCCGAAGATTACTAGTAATCTTAAAATATATCTTTGTTTGGTTCATGGAATATTTAAAGAATTGTGGGTCCCACTGGATTTAGAATCCACCCAAAGGTGGAAAATAGGGTGGATTCTAAATCCTAGCTTAGAGGTGGTATTCCTAAGGATTACTGGGGTTTTGATTTAGTATTTTCATAATACCTAAACTAGCCTTTATTAGACTATTAAACAAACAAATAATGTGATCAGAAGAAATTTATGATTATAATAATTATTATTTTCTAAAATGGAGAGATTGGTAGATGAGATATGATTTCTTATGCTTGAAACATTATATTTGATGTTAGTTTAATGACTGAATTCAAATTTGGGTTGCTATTTGTTAATGATTGAAAGTTAATATGATATTACAATAACTACATATTTGGCATATTGTGATTTGTATGTTAGACCTATACATGTTTTAAGATTAAAAATATAATATATCTTTTGTTATTATTCAAATATATTTTAACTACATGTAATAGTTTAGACTTATGTTCATGTCTTAATTACTCTATTTATCTCATTTTTTATGTGTCATTGATTTTTAGATTTATACCATTATTTTTTTTCAATCATCCTCCATTTTTAGAGGGTTGACAATTTGATTTTAACTCATACATTATTTTAGCCTTCAAGGGTAGCTTAGGTATTTAACAAAATTTCCATTTTATTTTCCTTGACCCAACCAAACACTGGATTCTAAATCCAGCTAGATTTCTATTGGTGAACCAAACATTTTGCAGGGATTCAGATTCCTGGTAAAGTGATTACTGGTATTATGATTCCTAGTAATCAGATTCCACCTAAAATAATCCGTGAAACAAACGGGCCGTTAAGGAAAACAATCCATTGAAAACAGCAATCCAGTCGACTGTATCTCAAGTCCAGTCGACTGCTTTGGTGTCACAGAGAGTCTCAACCCTCAACAGCCAATCCAATCTACTGTTCCCCATGTCCAGTCGACTGGGGAGGGGGGGGGGGTGTCAAATTTCTAGTCGACTGAACTTTAGTCCTGGTAGAAAGTTTGAATTTAAAAACATAATCTGGTCTACTGAATCTCAATCCAGCAGAACCTTTCGATTTGAGACACAAATCAGTCGACTGCTTTTAAAAATACGATGCAGTGTCTCATTTGAAGAAAGAATCTAGTTGACTGTTTTTAAACCAGTCGACTGGTTTTCCCTATAGTAGAACATTCTGCAGAAAACAAGTCTCAAGGCTATTCCCACCCATACAAGGACTAATTACTCACATCAAACCCCAATCAAAGTGGTTCTGTTGTATGACAACATACCCAAAACAGAAGTACAAGATGTTAACCCAATTCTATTATCAGTTCCTTACGAAAACAAATTAAACAATCATTTCTATTACAAAACTACGAGATAGACATGATTAGTCGCCTTCTAACTGAACTCCCGACATCCCACGATCACTTCTCCGATTCCCCGCCAACATTCATACTTGCAATGGTTATTTAGATAGCCACACATATTTTGATTCGTTTAAGCTAACACTTAGTGAATAAAACAACGATGCACATGAATGATAAACATACTCGCATTCACATCTCTACATTTCATATTAGTCTCCGGATGTCACACCCGTACCAAAATTTTATAAGTTTTATCATGCATAATTAAATTTGTGAGTTGATCAATGTTATTTGATAATTGGTTTGAGGTTGACTACGAGTCAACGGTAATGTGTTAGTAAGGACACGGGTAATTGGTAATCGAGATTTCATTGGTATGAGTAAATGACATTTATGTGATTTAAATGTTATTTGATTTATATGGCATTTTATGAATAGTGAATTATACCTGTATAGTATAATTTTATGGTAATTTCGATATTATTATATATCATTTGGAGAACTGTTGTGAGAATGTGAGTGTCACGTTATATAAAAGGTAGGTTGTGTAGAGATTTCACAGAATTTAGTTTTCGGACGTAATTTTGGATCCAAACAAGACTTAATGGAAAACTCTTGTAATTGGTGGATTTCACTTGTAAAGTTATAAAATGGACGTATGCGAAGTTTCAGGAGTTAAATAGGTGTTTGAGAAACTCGCAAGGAAGTAAACGCGAATCCATAAGAGTTCTTCTATAAATAGTAGTGGGTGAAGTTGTCATTACTTACAAACTTCATAAAATATCTTGAGAGAGGAGAGAGAAAAGGGAGATTGATCCTACGGCTTTGCGACAATGATCGACGACCTTTCGTCCGTCTGAATTTCACCAAAATTCGTATTTGAACTCCCCAAGGTAAGGGCTACGTTTTGATAGTCTTTAGGCCACGTTTGGCTAAGTTTTTATAAATTTCTAAATCTAGGAATTTGGGGAAAATGCGTGTAAACTTGTAGGTTTCGCGTAGGATCAGAGATTTGGCATTTACTTAGGCTTCTAATCGTTCCCTCAAAGTTATATGACGATAGCTCGAGGTATAAATTTCTAGCCTATGTTATATAGGTGAAATACATGTTTTATATTTCGACGTCGAAATTGTGATTCGGGAAGAATTCATGTGTTAATCTTAGGCCTGTTAATTATGCACGCGCTTAAATATAAAAAGCATGTCTAAATTTACGCGAGCACGTTGAGTTGCCTATGTAGGTCAAATGGGGGTCTTATACAAATTCATACCGGAGTAAGCTTCTCGATGTTTGAGAATTCTAGTAGGGATGGCTACTAAGCATGGTTTAAGACTTGGACTTGCCAGGGCACTTAGGGACGTAATGGTGTAGGCTTGGACTAGCCATTGACGTCGCGGTTTAAGGCTTGGACTTGCCGCTACTGGATGAAGGCATATTTGTCTCCATAGCGACTATTGATGTGATTTATGAAGTTAAAGCATGTTTTGTCATATATGAATATGTTAGAAATTGTGCACTCAGCATATAGTTGTGCAGTGGAGATTTACTCCATTGCAGGTGAAAAGAAGAAGGAAAAAAAAAGCGTAAGGAGTGAGACCAGAGAACACCGGGGATTCTCTTGTATATGTTTTTGTTTTATTTTTTAAGACTTGTATAGTGAACTTTTCGAATAGCTAGAACTATGTAATTAACTTGGAAGGTATAGTATGGTGTAAATAACGTTGTAATAAGTCTTAAAACTCGTTTTAGTTATGTTGTAATGAATTCGAACTCATGGATTCGTGTTTTGAATGCTTGACCTATTGATTTTGAAGTTTAAAGGAAAAATGGATGGAGCTTTGTGAATTTCACCAAACGAGCCCTAGCTTGTTCCGCTTTTTTTTTTGTTCATGGATTAGTAAGTCTAAACTTTGGTTTGGTAACATGTTGCAGCTTGTGAAGTTTATAATAAGGTAAACTTGTTTATAGGAATGAAATGAGTAAGGTTGGGTGACGCCTTAGGCAAAATTCTGCAGCTTGTGCAGGATTCTGCTAAAGGGTCATTCGACCGGTCGAATGAGGTCGTTCGACCGGTCAAAATGCCCCCTGCCAGAATCCTTTTTCTATACCTTTCGGAAATATTTAAAAGTTTTGTTTGGTTATTAGGGTACCTTTGAGACCCCTTTTAACATATGTTCATCCGATTCAAAATAAAATTATGTTTTCAATTTTATACGGATTTTTCAACTCAGAGGGTAATGTTTCCTAAAGTTTTAATACTCTTGTTTTAAATGTTCTTTTCTGCTGCGTACGCTTGTTGAATAGACTGGATAAGCCTTGATGGTGTGCCAAGTGTCCTGTTTCTACACGTTAGCGGGATGGGTCGTGACATTTATTGGTATTAAAGCTAGAGGTAACAAAACATTGGGAACGTTCGACGACGAGTGGAGTGTTGAGTGATTTATCACATGTTCTAGAGTACATCCATACATGGTAGAGATGTTTGATGCATATGTATGTTGTTTTACATACATGATATTGTTTTTGTGGTACATGCATAATGTTTATGCATCAAGATTAACAGGTTGAACAATCATGAATGACAATCGAGAATTATCACCGCATACCCGACGTATGAATGAAATGGCAGAAATGATGGGGAATATGGGAAATATGATTTGGAACAAAGCAGAACGACTACCTCCAATGCCTTCAATTGAAGTAGAACCAATTGATATAGTGCATGCACCTGAGAATAGGGGTATGAGATCAATATATGAACAATTTGCCAGAAAGAAACCGACGGAGTGTCATGGGACTTCTGACACGACAATGGCAGATCATTGGGTTATAGACATGGAAAGGATTTTTCGATCTATCCCGATGAATGATGAAGAGAAGATTGAGAACGCCAGTGATATACTCAAAGGTGAGGCTCAGAACTGGTGAGTGAATGTTCTAGATTAGGCAGCACTGATAACGTGGGAAGGATTTAAAGCAGAGTTTAATCGTCAATTCTTCCCAAGGGCTGCTCTCAATGCAAAGAAGAGAGAATTTGATAATCTTTGACAGGGAGAGATGACTGTGACAGAATACACCTCAAAGTATAATGCTTTGCTGAGATTTGGAAAGGGATCGGTGTTGACCGAGGAAGATAAAGCAAGGAAATTTGAAGGAGGTTTAAGGAAAAATATTCGTTTGAGGGTGGAGACCTACGAACATTCAACTGTGGCAGCAGTACAACAAACATCGCTTGTGGCCGAGAGTGGAATGGAAATATAACACCCGTAATTATGTTATTGCATTTCATTACATTGCCATGCATGATAATGTGATGTGGCGTGTCTTATGACACATGGCTGAGTGAGTTTTAACTCACGAGTCGATTTTGGTGTCTGTGTTAAAGAACCCTTTGAGACTGTGTTGATGGGCATTTTGTTGTTGTGACGTCTCTCCGAGTATGAGACGGTCATTGCGGAATACTTTAAAGGGTTATCTGAAATTAAATGTTTACCTGTGTATTTCACTATCTGCATTATTTTTAGTTTAGAATATATTCCTGTTAATTTTAGTATCCCGGTGAGGACGAATTAACACGCTATTAATTTGGTAGGCTAATTAGCAACTTCGGAAACGTCATGTAGATATTCGCGTTTTAGCAACCAAATGGAACTTAGTCAGAAACTTTTATAATTTTGAGATTTCACTCGTGAAGCTAAGAGTTAGCTGTGTTAAAAGTTGTAGAGACTGATTAAGACTTTTGAAAACTCGTGGGCAGGTAAACATAATTTCCAAAAATGTTGCCTATACATAGATAGAGATGGCTTTGAGATTTTTATAAAAGCTAACCTAAGTTTCAAGAAGGAGGCCAAAGGGAGATTTAGGAGCTTAGAGCTTTCTGACGCCAAACGACGACCTTCTGTCAGTCTATTTTCTCTTAGATTTCATATTCAAGCTCCTCGAGGTAAGAGCTTCATTTTGATATCTATTAGGGCATGTTTGACTAAGTTTTCAGAAAAGTTACTTTCTAGAATTTTTCATAAAAGTTAATAATTGGACTTTTGATCCATAAGGATTATACTAGAGGTTTTTTTTTTGCATGTTCTTTGTGCACGGGTTTTCTTTGGATCGAACTTTAAGCACGTTAATCGGAGGTGAGTGATTCAACTTTGTATTATGGAATGATTTCTTGACATGTATTCATGTTTTGTGTAAATAGCATCTGTTAATCCATAGAGATATATTGTGTAGTTCATATTGGGCAATTATATTGATAAGTAGGCCCCAATAGCATAGTGAAATATTTTGTTTACCAAGAGCATGGTGATATGTATTTAAGCATGTTGAGTTGCTTATTTGGGTCAGAAGGAGCACGTGGTCACTGAGCCATCTTGTGGAGCTGATATAGGCATTAAGGTTGCACGATTGAAGAGAAGAATCGTGGCGTGGACTTATTGGCGAGGAGTCGCGGATTGGGAGTATGGAATGTGCACGTGAGTCTCCCGCGACTAGTATGAAATGTAGAGATGTGAATGCGATCATGTTTGTCATTCATGTGCACATGTTGTTTTACTCACTAAGCGTTAGCTTAAACAAATCGAAATACGTGTGGTTATTCAAATAACCATTGCAGGTATTAATGCTGGCGAGGAATCGAAGAAGTGAGAACGTGGGTTAGGAGTTCACTTAGAAGGCGACTTGATATGTTGATCTCGTCGTTTTGTAATAGACTTGTTGTAATAAGAATCTTTATGACTTTTAGTTATGTTTAACTTAGTATCTTAGAACGGATTAGTGATGTTGTAATAGACACTAATTTGTTGTAATTATGTTTTAGTAATGTTATAATATAGTTAGGATTACTTTGGAGTAAGTTTGGTGTGTGTATGTTTAATCCCCGAACGATTTCAAAAAGCTTTTAAACTTCGAAATTCTGCAAAATGTGTGATGCTGCCATAAACCAGCTGACTGGTTGAGAAAACAGTCGACTGGAGCCTCTTTTCCACCAACTCATTGCATTCTTTTATAGAGGATCAGTCGACTGGGTTCCCGACACAGTCGACTGGATCGTGTTTTCAATTAAGATATTTTTGTCTAGGCTTGACTTCAATCGATCGGACAGTACCAGTCGACTGAAAATTTCATGCCCCAGTCGACTGGACGTAGAAAACAGTCGACTGGATCATGTCTGAAAAATCAGGTTTCTGCTGGACCAATTTCAGTCGACTAGGCATGAGGTGCAGTCGACTAGACTGCTGATTTTCAAAATGATTTGTTTTGTTCCGTTGCGTGTGTTCTTTAAACTAAAATTTGGGATCGTTAATGAATTGGTTTAGCCTCGGTGGCATGCCACGGGCTCTGATTATGCTATTGTGGGACCGGGTTGTGATAGAAAAGATCGAAGCAAAATTAGCACGATAAATGGGAAAATGAGGGTGGTGATAGGAACCAAGGCGGATCTTTCAAGAGGCCGTTTCCAAGAGGCTCTGGTTCTAGTTTTAGTGACTTCAGGAGGATACCAAGTAACACACCGTTGTGTTTACTTTGCAACCAACCACGCTCAGGCCGATGTTTCATGACCAAACCCCAGAATAGGAACCAAGGAGGGGGTAGTGCTAATTCGACTCCTGACATGCAGAGTAAGTGTTATGATTGCGGAGTATTTGGGCACCAAGCCAAGGATTGCATGAGGAAGCATTCCCAGCAAGGAGCTAGTTCTATGGCTTCCAGTGGGTCGACGCCTAGACAGTCTAATGATGTGGGACAAAAGGCAGAACAACGTTAATGGAGAGCATACCCTATGAACCCATGAGACATGGCTGCTTCAGAGACAATAGTCTCAGGTATGGTGCTTGTATGTTCGCACTGAGCACGCATACTTGTTGAGTCAGGATCTACGCATTCATTTGTATCGCATACCTTTGTTGAACATTTGAACGTTAAATCGGCACCGTTAGGATATGAATTATATGTTGCCGTACCACTTAGTAAATCGATAACAACGTCTACGATATACAAGAACTGTGAAATTCAACTAGGAGAGAAGTTGATGACCGTAGACCTTATACCAATTATTGTGAACCACTTTGATGTGATACTAGGAATGGATTGGTTAGCCTTTAACCAAGCTACCATAGACTGTGAGCGGAAAGAAGTTAATTTTCGATCACCGGTGCATGGAAGCTTTTGTTTCTTACATCACCACCGTATTTGATTTCGGGAATCCGAGCGGGTAAGTTGTTGGGAAAGGGATGTCGAGGATTCCTATGTTCAGTAACTGATGTCTCAGCGATCGAATCAAGTGTAGAAGACATTCCTATAGTGCGAGAATATTCAGATGTATTTCCTGATGACTTGCCAGACATTCTGATTAAGAGAGAGATTGAGTTTACTATTGAGACCATGCCAGATGCAAGACCTGTATCCAAGGCGCCGTATAGAATGGCACCCGTATAACTGAAAGAGCTGAAGGTTCAACTACAAGAACTACTTGACAAAGGGTTCATTCGACCTAGTATATCACCGTGGGGAGCTCCAGTGTTATTTGTGAAGAAGAAAGACGGTTCAATGCGTATATGTGTGGATTACCGAGAGTTAAACAAATTGACAATCAAGAACAAGTACCCATTACCAAGGATTGATGATCTATTTGACCAACTTTGTGGAGCGCAAGTATTTTCAAAGATAGATATGAGATCAGGCTATCACCAGTTGAAGGTAAAGGCCGAAGACGTTGAGAAAACTACTTTCAGAACACGCTACGGACACTACGAGTTTCTAGTAATGCCATTTGGGGTTACTAATGCACCAGCCGCATTCATGGATCTTATGAACCGAGTCTTTAAGGATTACTTGGATGATTTTGTGATAGTATTCATCGACGATATTCTTATCTATTCACCGAGTGAGATAGAACACGAGAGCCACTTGATGTTGATACTTCAGAGATTGCGAGAGAAGCAATTATTTGGAAAATTCAAGAAATGTGAATTCTGGCTACCTTGCATTACTTTTCTTGGTCACACGATTGACAAGAATGGAGTTTCAGTTAATCCTTACAAAGTAGAAGCTGTATCTAATTGGTAGAGGCTGACATCCGTATCTGAAATTCAGAATTTCTTAGGTTTAGCTGGGTACTACCGCAGATTCATAGAAAATTTCTCAAAGATATCATTACCAATGACGAAACTAATGAGAAAGGGCATTACATTTGAATGGAGTTCAGAATGTGAACACATTTTTCAAGAGTTAAAGTCGTGGTTGACAAGAGTGCTTATCTTAACAATACCATCCGAAACCAAGGGATTTGTGATCTATAGTGATGCATCGCATCAAGGTTTGGGATGTGCGCTCATGCAAGGTGGCAAGGTGATTGCCTATGCTTCTAGACAGTTGAAGACACACGAGGCTAATTATCCGACTCACGATTTGGAATTGGCCGCAGTAATCTATGCTTTAAAGATTTGGAGACATTACTTGTACGGGAAAAATGTGAGATTTTCACGGACCACAAGAGCTTGAAATATTTGTTCACACAACGAGACTTGAACATGAGACAGAGGAGATGGTTACAGTTTATGAAGGATTATGATATTTCGATAGAATATCATCCGGGAAAGGCTAATGTAGTAGCCGATGCATTAAGCCAGAAGACGCCAAGGAACTTAGCCGATGAGCTAACACAACAAAAAGAATTGGTAAAGGAAATGGAACGTTTAGAGTTGGATGTGATTCCAGAGACTAGTGGTGGCTTAATGATGGCGATCATAGCACACCCAGATATTATTGATGAGATCAAGAGGGAATAGTTTAACGATGTCTACCTGTGTAAGATGAGAGACGAGATACCTTTGGAAAAGCGACCTGGTTTTGTATTAGAACAAGGAACGTTGAAAGTTGGAAATCGGTTGTGTGTGCCGAATGTGAAAGGCTTGAAAGAGAGAATTCTAGAGGAAGCACATAACACTAGATATTCAGTTCATCCAGGAAGTAATAAAATGTATCAGAACTTACGAGAAAACTTTTGGTGGAAAGGTATGAAGCGGGAAGTTGCTAAGTATGTTTCAGAGTGTTCAGCATGTCAGCAAGTCAAAGCAGAAACATAAGTACATGTGCGGTTATTACAACCACTGGCTGTGTCAGAATGGAAATGGGATGAGATCACGATGGATTTTGTTTCGGGATTCAGTAATCGCCGAATAAAAATGATAAGATTTGGGTTATAATTGATAGATTGACGAAGTCAGCTCATTTTCTACCGATCAAGACGACTAAACCTTCGAAGTTAGTTGAGTTGTATGTAAAATAGATTGTAAGACTACACGGGGGTTCCAGCTGTGATTATATTAGATCGCGACAGTAGTTTTACATCGAGGTTTTGGGAAAGTTTACAAAAAGCTATGGGTACGAAGTTGAGTTTCAGTACAACATTTCATCCTCAGATCGAAGGACAGTCAGAACGGATGATACAGACGCTAGAGGATATACTTGGATTATGTGTACTAGACTGTGGAAGTGACTGGGATAAGCATTTGTCGTTAATCAAATTTGTGTACAACAACAGGTTTCAGTCGAGCATTGGTATGGCACCATATGAAGCTTTGTATGGGCATAAGTGTCGATCACCGGTTTGTTGGACTGAGGTTGGAGAAAGAAAATTGTTAGGACCTGAACTAATACAAGTGACTACTGATAAGGTAAAGTTAATCCAAGAGCGACTTAAGGTAGCTCAGAGTCGTTATAAGAGTTATGCGGACTCAAAACGGCGATCGATGACATTCAAAGTAGGTGACTTTATATACTTGCTAGTATCGCCTTCGAAAGGCATTGTTCGATTCGGAAAGAGGGGAAAACTCAATCCGAGATTCGTAGGACCTTTTGAGATCCTAGAAAGGGTAGGTCCAGTGGCTTACCTGTTGGCGTTGTCATCAGAGTTGGAATATGTGCACAATGTATTTCATGTGTCGATGCTGAGACGATGTATGGAAGATACGAGTAAGATCGTAATACCAGAACCATTAGAGATTCAAGAAGACTTAACCTATATAGAACATCTAGTAGAAGTCTTGGATCGGAAAGAACAAGTACTGAGAA
Source organism: Hydrangea macrophylla (assembly GCA_033977485.1). Lineage (NCBI taxonomy): Eukaryota > Viridiplantae > Streptophyta > Magnoliopsida > Cornales > Hydrangeaceae > Hydrangea > Hydrangea macrophylla. The sequence continues at coordinate 8,876,872 of CM066987.1, forward strand.
CGAAGACGATTCCAATGGTGAAAGTGTTATGGCGTAGTCACACGGTTGAAGATGCTACATGGGAAACTGAGGAAGAGATGAAGAATGAGTATCCGTACCTGTTTGACATATGAGGTAAAGTTTGGGGACAAACTTCCTTTTTGGAGGGGAGAGTTGTCACACCCGTACCAAAATTTCATAAGTTTTATCATGCACAATTGAATTTGTGAGTTGATCAATGTTATTTAATAATTGGTTTGAGGTTGACTGTGTGTAATAGCCTGCATTTTCATTCATTGGCATTGTCATATTTAATATTCCTTGTCCACTTTTATTTTAATTTAATTTCAATTCGTGTGAGTAGAATTTATTTCTTGCTATATCTCACATTTGAAATTTTATTGGGGCCAAACTGTAATTTTACAAAGTTAGTAATACCTGTGTAGGATTTCAAAACTGTATTTTGAAAACGGTGAAAATAACTTCTATTGACTCAATCAGTATTTTTATGAAACCAGAAAATCAATTCTTAAGTTAAAATGAATTTTCTGTATTTTTGTGGTGACCACCGCGCCCCGAAAATACCAGTTAGTGTGCAAAACTGTCCACGCTGTGTGAACTTCCACAGATTTTGGAAGTGACTAATTTGGACAATTGCTTTATTGCCATTTATGGCAAGTGATCATTGGCTTAGGCCTTGTTTGGCAATGCTTTGTGTGTGTGTGTGTGTATTGTTGTGACCAAAAGCTAAATTCCCAAACACCCTTGCTTTAACCCCTACTAGTCTAATGTTGGCTCTTCAGTTATGTGGAAGTGTATATACATATGTAATTGTGTGTGTGTATTTCTGCAGCCTTGATAAATTGAGAAACAAATCGATTTGTTGAGTATTCAACAAAGAACTTGGTCCCCAAGTATAGCTAATTTTGATTTCCTATATAACTACCCACAACACACACAATCTGCACTTGGTCTTCAACTTGTTATAGAGAGAGTCCAGAGAAGAGAGCTTACAGATTTATAGAGAGAGGAAGCTTATTTCTCCATAGCTTCAAGCTTAAAGTTTCATTTGGGTTTCTTGAATTAGCTCATCTTTCTCAACAATCTCTCTACTTTTAAACTCAGTGAGTATTACTAACTCACTAAGAATGTAATTACATGTTTAGTTACTGTGTATTTGCTTAATTTTGTAAAACACCATGGTTGATTTCACGTATGAATTTCATAGCTTGAAATCAAGATTTTCAAAACTTAATCTAAATTCGTTTTCAGAGTTGAATATCAAAGATTATAGTATATAGAGTATATAGTTCAAGTTATAGAGCCTAATTTGTTCATACCACAAAGTATATTGAAAATGAAATTTTGTCATCTATTAAAATTTCATAAAATGGGAGAGCTATAGATTGAATCATGTTAAATTGGTTATGAATTCTTAATCCTTGTTGAAAAACAAAGAAAATAATATATTATAAGGCCTAATTACTCCCGAAATTGAAAATGGGTCAAAATGGACCCTTAAAAATGAAATAGAGCAGTTTCTGCGAGGAAGAAGAAGCCTCAGTAAAAACTCGTGCCACGATCGCGCGCGCGAAGATCGCGCGAGCGGACCGCGCGAGCTACCCCTCGCGCGAGCGGCCCGCGCGAGCGATCCTCGTTTCCCCAGGCAGACAGAAGAGTTTATATTTATATAATGAAATTTAGGCAGGTCGCGCGAGGGACCTTTCGCGCGAGCGATCTGCGCGCGCGACCTTGACTTTTTCAGGTAGACAGAAAAGTTTATATATAAAATGAAAATTAGGCATATCGCGCGAGCGGCCCGCGCGCGCGACCTCTGGCAGATTCTGGTTTTTGTCTGTTTTGTATTTAGGGACTGTTTGGTTCAATTTTTAAGTACTGTTAAGGTTCTGTTTGGAAATTTTATTAATCCAGAATGCTATTAGTTATGTTTGAAATGATTAAGGTAATGAATTACAAGTTATCAATCCCTGTACGTGCGTTATTCCTTTAATTCAGCGATTTACTTTATGTTTAAGTCCATGTCATTCATATGGAGTCAGTGGTACATGCATGTGGGTGTCAGTCAGTGTGGAAAAGAGTAATGGTAGTGTGGAAAGAGTATGAGATTGAGATTGAGATTGTGTTTGTGGTTGAGATTGAGATTGCGGTTGTGGTTGTGGTTGAGATTGCGGTGAGGGTATCTTTGAAATGCGACGGTGGCAAATTTGGACACTCCCTGACGCCCATGGAAGCGTTAAAGTGTGTGACGCCGAACTTGGACATTCCCTAGCACCCATGGTAGTGCTAAAGTGTGGCCTATGGACACTCCCTGATACTCGAGTCTGGATACTGCGTGAGGGGTTGCCCCGGTATTTGCATGGCGGTTAGGGTATTCAAAGTGTGAGGCATTGGACACTCCCTGGTACCCCGGACCAAAGTGTGAGGCAAACTGGACACTCCCTGGCGCCCCGTTGCTAAAGTGTGGCTATCTTAGTGTTTCAAAGATACCAGGAGTAAGATAGTGGGTTGTTGTGTCTGTCGAGAGAAAAGAGTCGGCAAGATGAGTATGGTGCATTGTCTCATACACAATTATATGTTTCATGAATGATCGACTTTTAATGTATTCCTTGTTGTTTTTATAAAATGAATTCTCCCTATGTCAAACTATTGATTTTACAAATTAAAAATGGAAAAAGGTAAATGGGTATGTTTTACATTTAAAGTTATGTTTTTAATACTCATCAGCTTCTTGAAGCTGACGACGTTGATGCGTCCTGGACATTCGTGTTCAGGCTTTTCAGGTTACAATCAGGAGAATGGCTGCCTTTGGAATGAGAGAACTGTTTATTGATTATATGCTTTAAGTTATATGTTTTAAACTGTTTGTTTTATAAGGATGACTGTAACAGACACTAAGTTATTGTTTTATTTTAAGGCGGTCTGTGCCTTAGTTGACCCCGTATCATAAGATGTAATAAGTTAGAAAAATTTTATAAGCCTTGATTGCTCTGCTCTGATTTTTTTTTTTTGTTGTTCGACGTTTGGGACGGAATCGATCCTTCAAACTGTCGCGACCTACGGGTCCATAAAGGAAATTAAACGATTTCCTTATTTATGCTACGTCGGGGCGTGACACTGTGAGTCAACGGTAAGGTGTTAGTAAGGATATGAGTAATTGGTAATTGAGATTTTATTGGCATGAGTAAATGACATTTATGTGATTTAAATGTTATTTGACTTATCTGGTATTTTATGAATAGTGAATTACACCTGTGTAGTATAATTTTATGGTAATTTCGATATTGTTATATATCATTTAGAGAATTGTGGTGAGAACGTGAGTGTCACGTTATATAAAAGGTAGGTTGTGTAGAGATTTCACAGTATTTAGTTTTCGGACGTAATTTTGGATCCAAATAAGACTTAATCGAAAACTCTTGTAATTAGTGGTTTTCACTCGTAAAGTTATAAAATGGACGTGTGCGAAGTTTCAGGAGTTAGCTAGGTGTTTGAGAAACTCGCAGGAAAGTAAACGCGATTCTCGAAGAGTTCTTCTATAAATAGTAGTGGATGAAGTTGTCATTACCTACAAACTTCATATAATATATTGAGAGAGGAGAGAGAAGGGAGATTGATCCTACGGGCTTTGCGACGATGATCGGTGACCTTTCGTCCGTCTGAATTTCACCAAAAATTGTATTTGAACTCCCCAAGGTAAGGGCTACGTTTTGATAGTCTTTAGGTCACGTTTGGCTAAGTTTTTATAAATTCCTAAATCTAGAAATTTGGGGAAAATGCGTGTAAACTTGTAGGTTTCGCGTAGGATCGGAGATTTGGCGTTTACTCGGGCTTCTAGCCGTTCCCTCAAAGTTATACGACGATAGCTCGAGATATGAATTTCTAGCCTATGTTATATAGGTGAAATACATGTTTTATATTTCGACGACGAAATTGTGATCCGGGCAAAATTCATGTGTTAATCTTAGACCTGTTAATTATGCACGCGCTTAAATGTGAAAAGCATGTCTAAATTTACGCGAGCACGTTGAGTTGCCTATGTGGGTCAAAGGGGGGGGGGGGGGTAATGACCCAGAAAATTAGAATCATAATTTCATTAGAAAAATACCAGTTTTTAAATTTTGCGCAGTATAATTTTTATCCGTGTGTGTGATTAAGCTTGTGAGCTCAACACACACAAGAATTTCACTGTAGAACTTGGGCCCAAAGAAATTGTTTTGTGCACAGTGTGTGTAGGAGTGTGTAGTGTGTGTTTGTGTGGGGGGCTTAAACTTCAAGCCTCTTGGAGGCCAAGTTACTAAATCCTATATATACACACCCTCCCAACTAATCCCTCAACAACTCTCAAACTCACTGCCTCTCTATTTCCTCTCTCTCTCACGAAATATATGGGCATACATCTATATATGCACAAGTTAATATACAAGAAGAAATTTGGAAATCAAAGTTTGGATTATTATTTTTGGCTTTCTCTGCTAATCCATTTGCAATATGAATTTGGGGTAAATTTTTTATACCATTTTTTTAAAGATGAATTCAGTTTATTATAGAACTGCTACTATAGATATACATATATAATTCATTTATATATATACATAGATTTCATGTATATATTCATGGAGATTGAATTCAAAGCTTTGGATATTTGAAATTGGGTAAGCTTTCAATTATCATTTATGGTTTCAGTTTGGTTGAAACACTGTGATATAGATATATATATATATATATGTATATAGAGAGAGAAATTCATATATATATATATATATATATCGTTAAAGGTCCGAAATTAGCGGGCAGAAAAACAGTCACAGAAATTTGATTTCTTTATATCAATTGAAAGGTCTCAATCCCACGAGGCTCCCTTTTTAATTTCAAAAGCTAATTCGCAACGGTTGCGACGAACGAGCAAATTAAAGTTTTGTCACCATTCGGTTTTTCGATAAAATCGAGAGATACGTTTAAATTCTTGGAAAATTGATTTCGTATTTGAAATCTACACGAAAAAAGGAAGAGATTCATATGTTGAAAGTCCTGTTTTGGTTACGTTTTGAAAATGGGTAAAAACCAGTCTCTAATTTCAAAACAGGGGAAGAAAAGAGGAAGAAGACGATTCTGTGACAACTCGCGCGCGCGACCCGCGCGAGTGAGGGTTCGCGCGAGCGGCCCGCGTGCGCGACCAAGCTATTTTTTGAAAACTGTTTTAAAATGAACCAGTGGCCTTACTGAGCAAAACTCGCCCGAGCGACCCGCGCGAGCGAGGTATCGCGCGAGCGGCCCGCGCGAACGAGGTCCCGCTCGAGCGGCCCGCGCGAGCGACTTGAGGCAGTTTGTTGAAAACTTCTATTTTGTTGTCCTTGAGCCAAAAAAATGATTTAAGGGACCTTGTACCCTATGCTTCAAGAGTTGTACTTTACTTTAATAGTAGTTGTACTTGTGCTTAAAGGTATTGTACCTCACTGATATACGCGCATTATTGTATATCGAGATTTGTAACAGATTGAGCAGTTCCAGTTTCTGTTCTGATTAAATTATTCAGACTATCCTTGGTGAACGGTAGTTCCGTATAACCCTCAATAAAGTTGTATAACATGTTAACAGTGTATTTACATGTTTACTTGAGCTGCTATGCCTTAAATGGTTAATTGAGTTGCTATGTTTACGTGTTTATCTGGGTGATTTCAGCATGTCTATTATGTTGCTTAATCGAGAACTTGTTTTGATATGTAATTTATGAAATGTTGAATATGTCTGGATGCTTAGAGCTCGCATATGTCATATCATTTCATAAGCATGAGCACGAACACGAAAATCACGAAAATGATTTTGGGATGAAAGACCTTAGAGGCTTTCAATTTTTGAAAAGGGAAGACCTTAGAGGCTTCCAGGTTTTAAAAAGGGAAGACCTTAGAGGCTTCCATGCATAAAACCCTCTAGGAGGGATTTTGTTTTGAAAGATAGAAATCCCGGATTTGTGGGTAGGCATGTGAGGTGGGTACCACTAGGAACTCGAATTGCGGGATGTGCTGCAAGAAACCCCCGTAACGGTAAAGGCTAGGTCTCCGTGTAATTCATAAGGCCCAAAGTCCCGCACGTTTGAGGCTAGGCCTACGTGGACGAGAAGCCCATGGTCCGGGTAATGATATTGACGATCGAGGGTGAGTGTTTGAAAATGCACGAAAAGTGGTTTTCATACATGACATTGGCATTCATTGCACTCACGCATGTTATATAACAGATGTTATTGTGTGGTTATATGACTATACGAGCCTTTGGCTTATGGACTATCAAACCTTTCCCTTTCAGGTGATATAGATAAGGGTAAGGCCCCCGAGACTTGATGAACTTCCGCTTTGTTTGAAGGTCGAGTTTATAGGATTTTAATTTACATGTTGGTTCAAAGAGCATGTTATGATTTAATTGGACAAATGTTAGTCCACCCGCTTTTAAGTAAAGAGATAGCTTAACTCTGATTTTTCGTTGCTTATCTTGAAAATGATTCGTTTCCAGAAAGGATAGTTTTCAAATGAAAACCCGATTTCTGTGTTATTAATGTTTTCCAAATGATGAATATAATTTTCAAGCCCGGAGTAGAGTTTACTCATGAAGATCCCGTTTAGGGAAGAAATTGTGAGATCATGATACTTTGTATTTTTAATAAAAAACCTTGGATTTTTATTTTAAGAGCTTCTAACGTTTGAGAAAAAGACAGTAGATCATTGTATTACTTTTCGATATGTGAAACCAAATTTGAGTTTCTATTTAAAAATTGTATTCTAAAGTTTGAGAATGAGATTGATAAATGTTTATCCAATCTATATATTTTTTCGCTGCATTGTTGTTCATTTGATGAACCAATAAAGATTTTCTGTTAATGTCTTTTAAATTAACAAGCAAAGCTTTTCAAAAGACTAGTTTAATGCTTCCGCGATTGTTTTAATCATATTTGTGAATCTTTAAAGATTTTGATTCCCTATTAAAGATTTCAAAAGGCTATTCTATGCTTCCGCAGTAACTCTCGGAGTCTAGGACTCGAGGCGTTGTAAAATGGTATCAAAGTTTTGAGGTTTCAAAGTTTAAATGTTTCAGAGCTTTGGACTTTAAATGATTTTAAAGTTTAAACGTTTGATTTTTTAAAGAGAAAGTTTTCAGGTAAGCTTCGGGTCTAGGACTCGGAGCATTACGATTATGTTCAGTCCTTCCGCCCTTGTATATTATTATTTTTATTTTACATTAGCACCCCCTCGCCTGCGGGACGGCGGGGCGGGGTGGGGCGCTACAGGGGGGGGGGTCTTATACAAATTCATGCCGGAGTAAGCTTCTCGATGTTTGAGAATTCTAGTAGCAACAATTACTGTGCATGGTTTAAGGCTTGGACTTGCCAGGGGCACTTAGGGATGTAATGGTTGTAGGCTTGGACTAGTCATTGACATCGCGGTTTAAGGCTTGGACTTGCCGCTACTGGATGAATGCGTATTTGTCTCCCTAGCGACTATTGATGTGATTTGTGAAGTTAAATAATGTTTTGTCATATATGCATATGTTAGAAATTGTACACTCAGCATATAGTTGAGCAGTGGAGATTTACTCCATTGTAGGTGAAAAGAAGAAAGGGAAAAAGAAGCGTGAGGAGTGAGGCCGAAGAACACCGGGAATTCTCTTGTATATGCTTTTGTTTTCTTTTCCAAGACTTGTAATAGTGAACTTTTTGAATAGCTAGAACTATGTAATTAACTTGGAAGGTGTAGTATGGTGTTAATAATGTTGTAATAAGTCTTGAAACTCATTTTAGTTATGTTGTAATGAATCTGAACTCATGGATTCGTGTTTTGAATGCTTTGACCTATCGATTTTGAAGTTTAAAGGAAAAATGGATGGAGTTCCGCTTTTGTTTCTGTTCATGGATTACTAAGTCTAAACTTTGGTTTGGTAACATGTTGTAGCTTGTGAAGTTTATAATAAGGTAAACTTGTTTAGAGGAATGAAAGGAGTAAGGTTGGGGTGACGCCTTAGGCAAAATTCTGCAGCTTGTGCGGATTTTGCTAAAGGGTCATTCGACCGGTTGAATGGGGTCGTTCGACCGATCGAAATGCCCCCTGCCAGAATTCTTTTTCTATACCTTCCGGAAAAATTTTAAAAGTTTTGTTTGGTTATTAGGGTATCTTTGGGACCCCTTTTAACATATGTTCATCCGATTCGAAATAAAATTACGTTTTCAATTTTATATGGATTTTACAACTCGGAGGGTAATGTTTCCTAAAGTTTTAATACTCAAGGTTGTTTTAAATGTTCTTTTCCGCTGCGTACGCTTGTTGAATGGATTGGATAAGCTTTGATGGCGTGTCACGTGTCCTGTTTCCGCATGTTAGCGGGATGGGTTGTGACACCGGAGTCTCACGTGTATGGTCCACACTCCTAGTCCACGACTCCACGCCAATAAATCCACACGACTAGGTAAAACCCACGTTTCTTTTCTCCAAACGTACGACCTTGTATCTATAACAGCTCCACAACAATGGCTTGGTACCATGTGCTCCTTTGACCCAAATAGCAACTAGACATGTTCAAATCACATTTCACTGTGCTTTCGACGCAATCAAAATATTTCACCGTATAATTGGGCCTACTTATCAGTATAGACGCCCAATATGAACTAAACAATATATATCTATGAACTAACATATGCTTTTCATATAAAATATGAATACATGTCAATAAATAATTTCAAAACACATAGTTGAATCACTCACCTCCGATTAACGTTCCTCAAATTCATTCCAAAGAAAACCTGAGCATAAAGAACGGGCAGAAGTTCGTTTAATACGATTCCTATTGATCAAAAGTTCAATGATAATCTTTTTATGAAAATTCTCACAAATGAGTTTTCAAAAAATTTATCCAAACAAGACCTAATGGATATCAAAACGACAGTCATATCTCGAGAAGTTCGAATATCCGATAAAATATTTTAATCAACGGACGGATGACCGAAAATGAGCGTCGCAAACTCAAAGATCAAATCTTCCTTTCTCTCTCTCTCTCTCTCTCCTCCTTTTAGATGTCAATTAGGGTTTTGCTACTAAAAATATGTCACACCCCAAACCGCCTCAGACAGATTTAGGACACGTGTAACAAAGCCCACACACCAAAACTTATATTAATCATTAAGAAAAACATGATTTAGATTCCATAAAAGAACTTCTTGGACACAAAACAGCCCCAAGGGAAAAATGGTTATTAATAAAGTATAGTAAAATTTTATACCAAAAGATAGATTTTTTAGTCCCAGTTCCAACGCAAAAAAGGCACGCGAATCTGAGTTTTTTTTAGAAAGAGTTATGCATATTTCCGTAAAACTCGACGTGCTATGAAATTTGTAAGCGGATCGATTCGCCCTTTAGCTCGATCGATCCATCTCAGCATTTCTTCCGCAGAATGTCCTCCCAGAAGTCCGGATAGATCCTCCCTTTAACCCGGATCGATCCGGGTTCTGCAGAATAGTTTCTGCTGCTAAAAACTATGTTTTTACCAATTTAAAACGTACTTAAACTTAACCAAACTTCATGGAACATCAAAAACATTACCAAAAGTATTTCCAAAAGTTTCTAAACATTAACACAACATATCCAAGGGTGAAATGACAATCATGTTAGGAAACTGCGTTCCCAGAATCCATTGACAGCGCATATAAGTTGGTACTGTAAAATAATTACGTGAAAACTACAATAACCCTACAAGGGCGGAACTAAGGTTACCTTAAACTGCTAAAATGGATTGCTGTAGTAGACGAATCGAGAACACGGGCTCGATAACAGCTCACGATCTTCTACCGTATTCCTTTATTGCCAGAATATCGAACTGAGTGTGGGCTCCTTCGAAATCCTTTATGTTTCTGCTCTCTCTTTTTACGCTCTCTTTTCTATTCCGAGTTATAATACTCTTGATGGAAAAATGCAAACTGAGGAGAGAGCCAAAACAGCATATATATAGGCTACGGTAGGGACCATAAGAAGTCAATAAGGAATAGGATTCCTTATGGAATTAGGAAACCCTAATTCGAATTGAATCAGATTCCTATTTCCATAAATTATAATACATACCACTAAAGAATTATAATTGCACTCCTACCCTTATCTCAAAAATATATTTCGAGCTCCATGTTATTAAATGCTTATTATCTCCCCATGTTAAGATTACAGATATCCATTAATCTATTACTATATATAAAAGCTGAGAGTGTAGGCCAAAAGTAATCTGAGAGCGACACGTGTCACAACTCATTTATGTTAACACTTTAACCATTTTATCAATCCTTAATCATTCTCTCCACACCAATGGACTACTATAGCAGTAGGGATATCAAAATGACCCATTGGGCCCGGCCTGGTGATTCGAGGTCAAAAGTGCATATTCATAGTGTATTGCATGGTCCTTTATGCATACTTTTATCCCCAAAGTCCCTACATTTAGGTGCATTCTAATAAAAATGCTCTTTTTATTGTGTTAATGCTTAAATATATGTTTTTGCATTATTTTATAGGTGTTAGGATGTAAATCAATGAAGTGGAGCTAAAGAAAAGTGATTCTGGTGAAGAGAACAACAGAAGCAGCTGAGAAAACGCCAATTTTTACAATGAAGACTTCAGATTTGGAAGATTTTTCCACAGATATAAAATGTAGATCTTTGAGTTACGGTCGCGTGGCCGCAAACGGGAGGTTAATCCGAGGTCCGAGTGAAAAGTTATGGTCATTCTCCCATCGGTGCACAGAGCTGTCAAAATCAGAGAAGTTCAAGCGATCGAGGAGAGTTCAATCGATCGAAACTTCGATCGATCGAACTAAGCTCGATTGATCGAACTTTATATTCACCCAAAAGTTGCGTAAACTCTGCGGGAACCCTATATATAAGTCGTTTTGACGCCAGACGAAGTGAGGACGCTCCAGAACGCGAAAAATAGCAGTTTTAGGGTAGTTTTAGGAGTAGATTAGGTTAGATTCTTGTTTTTCGTCCTCTTTTCCATTGATTTATTGAAGATTAAAGTTTAGTTCAAGTTATTTACAAGTTATTTTCCGATTTATTCCAGGTTTTTCCTTTCCTTTATCTTATTTGATTGTTTATGAATCTAGTAGTTATGATTGTTATGTTTTACTGTTTCTGCACTAGTTTATTTATGTTTCTGTAGTTTAGACGTTGGGAATATGTGATGAAACATTGATTTCCAACCTCTGCCATGCAACCTTTAGAAACTTTGGGCTCGATCGATTGAAGGTATTTCGATCGATCGAACCAAAGCCATAGTCAAGCGATCGAAGATATTTCGATCGATTGAAGGATGATGCTGTCCGATCGATCGAGAGCGCTTCGATCGATCGAACCTGCAGAATCTTGAGATAATTCTTTTAAGTATTCCATGACTTTTTATTTTTGAAATATGTTATCGAATTGTCCCTATAAGCTCAGTTTGTCACAACAGTTTTTAGAACTTAAAGCCTTAAGGCTATTTTCTTCAATGACTTTTGAAAACCACTTTGAATGCTAACACCATTTAGAGTGCAAGTAATTACCATTGTTTTAAACCGTCTTCCCAGTATTTTAAATAAATTGTGATGATGTAGTCCCGGTCATGAAAGGGCTATTGATTCTATATCTTTAGAAAAATACGGAATGCTGAAAAGGAATGAACTCCATAGAACGTTAACGACTGTGCATGGTAGATGGTTAGGATCAGTGTGGATTCATGTGTTTCCAACACTTTTAGTTTGTTAATTTAATTAGTTATGTTTCTTTATGCTTTAGTTTAATATTTAGTTTAATTCAATTAATTAGGATTTGTTAGTACACCTCCAATCCTTCATTCTTATTTTCCTTTTCTTTAGGTTATAACTTAGTATATATTCTTCTTTTTCCTTCCCTGTGGGATCGACCTGGACTTATCCAGTATTACTTGCACGATCACCTACACTTGGGTGTTGCACAAGAGCGCACAACTATTTAGTCGTGTCAAGTTTTTGGCGCCGTTGTCGGAGAAGGCAACTAGGCTAGAATTTTATTAAGTTATTTCCAATTTTTTCTTACTTTTCAAAAAAAAAAAAAATTAAAAAAAAAATAATAATAAAAACTTTGAACTTTTTCTCTCATAAGTAAATAAATAAAAATTTTATTGTTTAAAAAAAATTTAGATAAACATGTCTTATCCATATTGCCCTCCATACAACACAAGCACCAACAATAGGTACACATTTGAAAATCAAAATAACTATCCCCCAAGTTGGCAAGCACCTACATATGATGTAGATTATCAACCTGAGTGCTACCAACCACCACAATGGGAAAACAATAGTAGTAGTCCCCATATGATCAAACGTATCAAGAACCTCCATATGGAGAGTTCTATCAACCGCAATGGAGCTATAACCAAAATAATATAGGTTATAGTAGTAGTTTCCACGATTACCAAACTTACCAAGACTTTCCCTTTGGCGAGTCTTGTACACAAACGCAATGGGATGGGAATTACTACCAACAACAATGGGGCAAAACTTCATATAGTAATAATGAGGAGAATAACCAAGTTGAGGATAATGGTATGTTAACATTGCTACTTAGTGAAATGAAAAGGCTAGATAGTGCACTAGATAAATTAGAAACTAGATATCAACAAGCATATGCTAGCCAACCTTTAGAAGACTATACCAGTCCTTCAATACTACAACCTAAATTTCAAAACACTAATAATGGAATAGAATTGGAGGATAATGACGGGTGTATAATAATGTCTGAACTCCAAAACCAAACCATTGAGCATGAAGTTGTAGAACCATCTTCTCCTCAATATGCATCCCTAGACATCAACTCCTTCACTACCTTGATAAAATTGCACAATCTCTTTATCCAAAGCACCTCAATAGATGATATATATAGTGAGGAGAGTTACAAGGATGAGAATGAGGATTTAAAAGATAAAAATGTTTATGTGATTGCACGCAATTAGGAAAGGATGAGTCTCCTGTTGACTCTACCCCTACCTTTGATAGTGACCCTAGGGAGGACGTTTTTGAAATTTCTAAATTCGATTTAGATTCATGTGATATTCATGAACCCTCACCTCTTTCGGCCGAAGAGGTGGTGTCAACAAGTTGCCCATCACCTATCCTCTCTATTAATCAAAACTCTCATCTTGAGCTTAAAAGTTATGTGTACCCTAATATTGAACAAATAGAATGTGTTGTGGAAGAGGATGGTAAGGATTCTAGCACATGTTTTTCACAAAATTTTAACTTTCAAAATTCTTTGAGAGAAGACTTGGAAAATATTGGGCCCACATTAGATGATCTTAAACTTCAACAAGAAGCTAGTAATCTTCTAGACTACTTGACCTTCTTGAGTAACAATGATATTGAGGACCAAATAAATAGTTTTATCCATGTCCAGTCCAAAACTATTTACATAGAACAGAAATCCCATTCATGTGATCATATCTCCATAGATTCTGTTCTAGGACAAGAGGAGGGTAATGACACTAAATTAAAATATTACTTTGACCCTGCCCCTTTTATCAAACCATGGCCACCACCTCCTAGTATTAAAATAGAGGCTGTTATAGGAAATACCAACACCAAAGATCGTTCATTGCATATAATTCCTAAAAAGTGTAGTGTACCTCTTATAATTGTCTACAACAAATTTAGAAGCCATAGGTTTTGCATCATCTCCTCTGACCTTGAGCCTGACATTAGTTGGGGGGAGTTGCATATTTATGAGGATCCCTACATTCTTTTCACTATTAAATTATTTCATTGGGAAGATCCTCAAAAATTTCGGTTATTACTTTATGATAAAAATCTTGATTAACCGGATTTATTTACTGAGTAATTCTATTATATTCTCTATTTTTCTTGTTGCTACTAATGATTTTGCAGGTAACTTGAAAAAACAAATTTGGATATTAATGCCTCGAGGTAACATCCTTCCTTCTCTCGCTTTACTTTACATGTCCATGTGCTTAGTTTAGAACATTGGGGACAATGTTTAGTTTTAGTTGGGGGGAGTGAGTCATTGCATGCCTCGTTTCTTTGTTTTTATGCTTTAATGTCAATACACCTGTTTAGCAACATGACTCAGTAAATCAAAATTGCAAAAAATTTTGATATTTTTAATGGTTCTTGTATTTCTCTCGTAGTTAATGTAGTTAGTTATGATGCATTAGTGTTATTTTCTGTATGCTATTAGTATGTGATACACAATGATAGTTTCTTTACTATCTTAGTTATAGTATGTTTTATGCTTGTTAATCTTCAAACAACTTTGAGCACGTTGTGACAACCTTGTACTTAGCTAAAATGGATTAGTAAGCATAGCTTAGGTGTCTTGAGAGACTGTAGTGGAGACTAATAACTCAACTGAGCTTTTGAGCCATTCTTTTATTTTTGAGGGTTTTATAAAATTACTCTTACTTTTTGAAAAGCGTTGTAATTCGTTGAAAGTCTCATTTTTCTTCTTCATTTTGACTGATCACTAGAAGAGAATGTTCAGGATTTACCAAATTTAGAGCTCTTGAGTTTACTAAAATGAATAATCCTATGAACTTAGAAGATGATTTAGGCCATCTTTTGACCATACACGTATAATACAGCTTTGGCCTACCTCCATGATATTCCTTTATTAACCTCTTTGAGCCTTATCATAATCGCCTTGTCTACACAATCCTAAAGTCTTTACCTAACTCCAAATTAGGAGTTCAAGCCTCAGTTCTTTATTTAGGTGTGATTGGGATGTGTTACATTGACAAGAAGTTTGGTTGTGTGAATAAGGAAAAGTTGGAAGAGGAAAAAAAGAAAAAAAAAAAGCATGAAAAGGAAAAAAAGTGTCAATGGTTGTTACAAAAAGAAAAAATAATAAAAAAAGAGTGAAAAATAAATAAATAAAAAAAGGAGAGAGAGAAAGAGAGACTGGAGATGTGGAGAAGTTTGAAAAGTTGTAATAGACATTCCAATCACAACCTTTGACTTAATTGAACATCACGAGCTCTTTCTTCTTTCATCGAACACCTCTTTTTCAAAGTCCTAATGATTCTAGGTAAATTGGATTTGAAATTAAGGTAACGAGAGAGTTCTCCACGGTATCTCGCTCTTCTAGTGAAAGGTATCCTTTCATGAGACTTTGTGCACTATAAATTTCCGTTTTTATATTTAGATATGAGAAGCATTAGATTCCATTCCATTTACTCTTTATAGCTTTCATATCATTAGTGATAATTATTACACCTAATTCGGAGTGATTTCATCTTGAGAGTGTAATCCCGGTGAGAGTTGAGTCAAAATGAACGTCTTGATAGAATCTTAGGTTATGCGAGCTTTGAAATTAAAGTTTTGTATTTTGGTTGTCCATTCACACACACACTTGAAGATTAATAGGTGTGGAACATTCTAATGACTTTGATAGTAGATTAACTGCAATGTGTGTGTTGCATTGCTATGGCATACTAGAGAGTTTCATGAGATTGTTGAGCTTAACTATATTGCTAAATGAGAGGAAAAATTTCTTGAAAACATTTAAACTAGAACCATTACCATAAACATGAATTTTGTGGGTAAATTCACTGCAAACCCTCACGAGACAACACTCGTCCACTAGGGGGAACCTAGGGGTTTAAAGGCTTGTTGCATACGCTAAATGCAATCGCGATTCCTGCGAAAGTGAGTTAAGATTTTTATTTTCTTTTGTTTTCAATTTTTAGAGTTAAATAAACACTGTCGTAGTTCGCTTCATTGCTAGGGACTAGCAACGAGCTAGTTGGGGGGTGTGATTCGAGGTCAAAAGTGCATATTCATAGTGTATTACATGGTCCTTTATGCATACTTTTATCCCCAAAGTCCCTACATTTAGGTGTATTCTAATAACAATGCTCTTTTTATTGTGTTAATGCTTAAATATATGTTTTTGCATTGTTTTATATGTGTTAGGATGTAAATCAATGAAGTGGAGCTAAAGAAAAGTGATTCTGGTGAAGAGAAGCAGCTGAGAAAACGCCAATTTTGACAATGAAGACTTCAGATTTGGAAGATTTTTCAGAGACATAAAATGTAGATCTTTGAGTTACGGTCGCGTGTCCGCAAACGGGAGGTCAATCCGAGGTCCGAGTGAAACGTTATGGTCATTCTACCATCGGTGCGCAGAGCTGTCAAAATCAGAGAAGTTCAAGCGATTGAGGAGAGTTCAATCGATCGAAACTTCGATCGATCGAACTAAGATCGATCGATCGAACTTTATATTCACCCAAAAGTTGCGTAAACTCTGCGGGAACCCTATATATAAGTCGTTTTGACGCCAGACGAAGTGAGGACGCTCCAGAACGCGAAAAATAGCAGTTTTAGGGTAGTTTTAGGGTTAGATTAGGAGTAGATTAGGTTAGATTCTTGTTTTTCTTCCTCTTTTCCATTGATTTATTGAAGATTAAAGTTTATTTCAAGTTATTTACAAGTTATTTTCAGATTTATTCCAGGTTTTTCCTTTCCTTTATCTTATTTGATTATTTATGAATCTAGTAGTTATGATTGTTATGTTTTACTGTTTCTGCACTAGTTTATTTATGTTTCTGTAGTTTAGACGTTGGGAATATGTGATGAAACATTGATTTCCAACCTCTGCCATGCAACCTTTAGAAACTTTGGGCTCGATCGATTGAAGGTATTTCGATCGATCGAACCAAAGCCATAGTCAAGCGATCGAAGATATTTCGATCGATTGAAGGATGATGCTGTTCGATCGATCGAGAGCGTTTCGATCGATCGAACCTGTAGAATCTTGAGATAATTCTTTTAAGCATTCCATGACTTTTTGTTTTTGAAATGTGTTATCAAATTGTCCCTATAAGCTCAGTTTGTCACAACAGTTTTTAGAACTTAAAGCCTTAAGGCTATTTTCTTCAATGACTTTTGAAAACCACTTTGAATGCTAACACCATTTAGAGTGCAAGTAATTACCATTGTTTTAAACCGTCTTCCCAGTATTTTAAATAAATTGTGATGATGTAGTCCCGGTCATGAAAGGGCTATTGATTCTATATCTTTAGAAAAATACGGAATGCTGAAAAGGAATGAACTCCATAGAACGTTAACGACTGTGCATGGTAGATGGTTAGGATCAGTGTGGATTCATGTGTTTCCAACACTTTTAGTTTGTTAATTTAATTAGTTATGTTTCTTTATGCTTTAGTTTAATATTTAGTTTAATTCAATTAATTAGGATTTGTTAGTACACCTCCAATCCTTCATTCTTATTTTCCTTTTCTTTAGGTTATAACTTAGTATATATTCTTCTTTTTCCTTCCCTGTGGGATCGACCTGGACTTATCCAGTATTACTTGCACGATCACCTACACTTGGGTGTTGCACAAGAGCGCACAACTATTTAGTCGTGTCACCTGGCCCGACATTGATCTGGCTTGGGCGGGTTCGGGCTTTGGCCCATGGTATCATGTCTCTTTACGGGTAGAATTGTGCTCGGGTCGAACTTAAGAGTTCACAATCTAGGCTCGGTCATATGCCCCAAGGTAGAGCCTAATGATCGCTTTAAATTTATCCTAAAATGGTATAAATACACTACTATATAGGTAACCATTTTTTTATAGGTTGAAAATAACTTTCAATAAAGCAACTTGCAACTTGCAACTTGCAAATTTTATATTTTAATACTTGAAAACGATCAATATTTTTATTACTGGGAAGCTTCTAATTGGGCTTTTATGTGGGCCTCGAGCCGGGCTTGGGCTTCAAAAGATAGGCACAGGCCCTACCCAGGATGGTAGGGCCAGGCTAGCCCAACCTCGGGCTTGGACCAGACTTAAGGCCCATTTTTTGAGCTGGGCTTCTGGCCACCCATCGGACCGGACTTTTTTTTTTACACATATATAGCAGTGGGTGTTAATGGGCACATACTACCATTTAATTGGTACATGAGGTCTCTTCCTATATTTAAATCGTGTACTGTATTCAATTCAATTAAATATTTTATTATGATCATTTTGAAAGACTGTTCTTTCTTTTTTATTTTATTATTTTTTTTTCGACCCATCACGTGAATTTGTATTACTTATTCCATAGTTTGTATAAGCTTACAAATTTTTTTTAAACCTATATGTTGATTTCTAAGTTTTCATAAAACGAAGTACTCACAATTTGAAGAAAAACACTATTAATTTGTATAAACGGATCGATTTTGGGTAAAATTTTGTATAAGCTATGCGAAACATTTTACAAAGACAATTACAAGTGTGTATTTTTAATTGAACTTCTGATGATAACTATATTCATCACCACTATTTTTGAATTGTTAAAAGTACAATGTATCCGCGCATTGCGCGGGATACATGCTAGTTAAATATAATTACTGACAATCATATTTAATTAATCTCTTAAAATTTCTTGAGATCCTCTGCTTAACTTATCTGATATGTCGGATACAAAATCCACCTGCAGGGTTTGACATAATCAAAACTTATAAGCTTTCTCAAGGGGATATCATCAATCCCAAAATTGAGATATGTATTCCATCATTAATTAATATCCACCACACAATTAATATTGTCACCCAATCCAATGAGATATTGACCTATTTAAGGATCTCACCCTTTTAGGGATCAAAGTGTAAATATCAAATGTACGTGTTCATAAAATAACTTAGGATTTAGAGCAGAAGCACTCATAATAGTCATGAGGTATTAATTATCTTATAAGTCAGTATAAAGATAATTACCCCAAGTCGGTCCCGTTTAATACACAAAATGTACCAGTATGGTGAGTTGAAACTATATCGTTTCCCGCAGTCAAGACAAACCTACTACAACACCATGCTGCAATCCTACCGATGGTGTGTCCAATCCATCTAAGACTGTAAACCAAAATCTTACATTCTACAAGATCCGATGGTCTGATCTTCCCTATGCAAGCCGAACTCTACACACCAAACCACCTACTATGTAAAGTGAAAGACACACATGCATAATATTAAATATACAATATAATAAAAATATTTCTCACACAGATTCTCATAAAAAATGGATTAACTGATTTTATTAAATGAATAATAAATCAACTACATAAAGCATGACTTTTAGTATATATCCCTAACAAATCAAAACTCACAAATACTTCTCATTGATCATGAATTTGCATCAAAATCTACATTTTTCTCATTTTGTTCATAACCACTTCATCATAAGGAAATATACAAGTTAAATTCAATCAACACTACTTCAACTTGTCCAAGTTTGATCCTCAACCATCCACATTCATGACTTACAAGTGTAACTCATAACATTTAGCTAAATCCTACTAAATTCAACTTAACATATTACAAGTCTTAACAAGACATAAGTTGATCCTAACATTCTCAAAACACAAGTTGTTTGCAACACTTGAAGTACAAGGATTACAACTAAACCAAACATCTATACATATGAACATATCCACATATACACAACTCCCACGCCCAACCCATTGTGCCGATCATTTCCTCTCATTCTCTCGTTCAGTACTTGTGATGGTTATTCAATAACCACAACAGAAAATACATTTTCGTTAAAGCTTTCACTTAGTGAGAGAACTAATCATGCTATTGGAATGCTTAATATGAAAATGCAACAATTATTATAAATATCATAAATTGATCTCCGGAAAGTAAAGTAACTCCAGCCACCACCCCTGGGTCCTTCTCATCCCGAATCTTTTTCACTTTTGGACGCATATAGCGTATCTCTCCTTTGTGACCCCGAAGGCATCATCAGCATTTCATTGTGGTTGTCACCACGTCCTACTCATTGAGGACTTCCTATCCCTTACACATGGGACCTATAAATGGTGACCACTACTTGACTTTCCTTTGATCCACATAAATATATAAACAACTAGGCATATAACTTGGCAATTTTCATATAATTCGCATGTTGTTCCCAAATTCATCAACATTTATTCACATAAGCATGAATTAAGCAACTATCAATAACAATTATCACATGAACATATCTAAACACCCAATTTTGGGATTAGAACACTCACCTCCTCGATTCTTAACCAATTAAGCTCCTAGAATCCTAATTTCAGCTAGAACCAAATCCAATTCTTGTTCTAGAGTAATCCTACATAGTTTTGATACACTAAAAGTTAACAATCAAGAACGGTCGGCAAAAAAATGTTACCAAAAATGAAAATGAAGGACGTGTATGTGATCCTCTTACCTCCACGAGTCCAAAAATGGTCTCAATTCGCAAAAAGATCGTCGGACGACGAAGGAACGGCGAGAAACGTCGTCGAGGAAACTATCGCCGATTTAAGAGCTTTTGGTTATCCCAATTTCTATAAATCGCAGCTGTGAATTGTATACTTGAGACACATATGCTAACATGCATATGTGTTGACACAATTTTGTAGTATTTCTGTTTACCTCTCCCAACTTTCTTTAAGCTTTATTATGATACCCCCATATTAATTATATTAACTACCCACATTTTCTAAATGGATTTAATCTATGTCCCGCGTGGGTCCCAAATGTGGTCTCACTTAAATTATGAGCTTGCAATTAAACCTATCAATTATGAATTATATTCAAATACACCCTTACATGGGTACCTAAACTGGTCCCCTTTACCTATCATAAGACATAATATAATTTTTAGACATTTAAGCAAGTAATCATATAAGAGTAATATTTGGGGCACTAAAAAATTCCACTAACACTCACACTCACACCCACACTCTATCTCTCTCCTAGTGGCACTGTAGGGTCCGCAGTGGATACAAAGTGCCACTAGGAGAGAGATAGAGTTGGGTGTGAATGTTAGTGGAATTTGTTAGTGCCCCTAGCATTGTTGATCATATAAACATATAATGACATTTAAATGCAAATCATATTAGCTAGATCCTCATTGGGCCCCACTTTTATACCAGTCTTGCCTTTTACAGTACTTTCATATGTATCCGCATTTGAACACCTTTTCACATGTGGTTCATAACCCCACCATAAACCATCTTATGCATTAATTATCATTAATTAACACATATTAATACTACATTAATCTTCTTTTTTCGGGTACGGGTGTTACAAAATATCTTACACTTTGTATTTATAGCCATTACTATTCTATTTACCATTTAGCTCCCCTCAAGGTCTTAAACCTTCGATTTAGCACCCCTAGTAGGAAATATATAACTTTACTACTTTTTCACTAAGTTCCATTTGGTTGCTAAAATGCAGTCCCACATGATTTTACAAAATTACTAAATAGCCTACCAATTATATAGCGTGTTAATTTGTCCTCACAAGTAGGGCTATTCAAAAAACCCGCTGGCCCGAACCGACTGACCGAACCGACCCTATATCGACCAAAAATGGTGGACCGACAGTGTACGTAATAGTCGGTGTTCGGTGTTGTCTCTGTCAAAAACCGACTAGCCAGTTCGGTCACAAGATGAAAAAGAGGTGCCCTGAAACCGACCGATATGTAATATATATAGGATATGTTGCATATAGCCATATACGTTAACTTAAGTTTTGTATGTAACCTATATATAGTATAATTAAAAAAAAACACGACTTTAAGAAAAAGTCTGACTATTCTGACACACTTTAAGAAAAATTTAAAACCTTTCAAAGAAATTTGTATTTAATTAAAGATAAAATGTATACTGAGTCACTCTCTCTCATTCCTCGATTCTCACATTTCATCAAACCCTGGGCTTAGAAAACCTGGCACCATCACCACTGTCCATGCTCCTCCATTATCTTTTCCTCTTTGTTATACTCTCTCTGAGTCTCTTCCTTCATCTCTTCCTCTCTCTCAAAAATCAAAATCTAACCTAACCTAACCTAACCTAACCTAACCTAACCAAACTCTTCTCTCTCTAAAAAAGCAAACCTATCTCTTTCTCTTTCTCAAAAATCAAACCTAACCTAACTCTTGATCTCACTCAAAACCTAGTCCTAATCTTCTTTAAACATGGAAAGCCCTAAGAAACCCTTGCCAGCTGCTGCCACTTCTGTCATCTTTCTTTCTTCTTCACGCCACTGTCGTTCTATCTATGAGACTCGATATCGATCGCAGCCTCTCGAACTTTGTCATACCCGTTCCAGAAATTTTATGATCTTGAAAATGCATCCTTTGAGATTTTGAAATTATTAATGTTATTAATAATTTGAGTTGAGGTTGACTGTGAGTCAACGGTAAGGTGTCAGTGAGGACACGGGAACATGGTAGTTCATATGGCATGAGCATGAGTAAATGGCATTTATTTAAATGTTATTTGACTTATATGGTATTTTGTGAATAGTGAATTATACCTGTGTAGTATAATTTATGGTATTTTCGGTTTTGGTTGTTAACATTTTGAGAACTGTGGTGAGAACTTGAGTGATTATAACACCCACATTTGTGTTATTTCATTTGCATTACATTGTCATGCATGATAATGTGATGTGGCGTGTCTTATGACACATGGTTGAGTGAGTTTTGACTCACAAGTTGATTTGGGTGTCTGTATTAGAGAACCCTTTGAAACTATTGTGATTGAGGATTTATTGTTTGTGAAGTCTCTCCGAGTATGAGACGGTCACTGTAGAACATTTTAAATGTTTATCTGAAAATAAATGTTTACCTGTGTATTTCAATATCTGTATTATTTTCTGTTTTAGAATTTATTTCTGTTGTTAGATTTAGTATCCTGGTGAGGACGAATGAACACGCTATTAATTTGGTAGGCTAATTAGCAACTTCGGAAACGTCATATAGAAATTCGCATTTTAGCGACCAAACGAAACTTAGTCGAAAACTTTTATAATTTTGAGGTTTCACTCGTAAAGCTATGAATGAGCTGTATAGAAAGTTTTAGAGACTGATTAGGAGTTTGGAAAACTCGTGGGGAGGTAAACATAAATTCCCAATAGTCTTGCCTATATATAGGAAGTGATGACTTTAGGTTTTTCATAAGTTCTTGACCTAATTCCAAAAGGAGGCCAAACGGGGGCTAGAGGGAGATTTAGTTGCTTAGAGCTTTGCGACGCCAAACGACGACCTTCCGTCAGTTTGTTTTCTCCCAGATTTCATATTCGAGCTCCTCGAGGTAAGAGCTTCGTTTTGATACCTATTAGGGCCTGTTTGGCTAAGTTTTCCGAAAAGTTATTTTCTAGAATTTTTCATAAAAGTTGATAAATGAAATTTTGATCCATAGGAATTGTACTAGACGGATTTCTGCACGTTCTTTGTGCACGGGTTTTCTTCAGATTGAATTATAGGAGCGTTATTCGGAGGTGAGTGATTCAACTATATTTTGGAATGATTTCTTGACATGTATTCATGTTTTGTGTGAATAGCATGTATTAATTCTTAGAGATATATTGTGTAGTTCATATTGGGCATTTATATTGATAAGTAGGCTCAATAGCACGGTGATATGTTTTGATTTCCGCGAGCATGGTGATATGTATTTGAGCATGTTAAGTTGCTTATTTGGGTCAGAAGGAGCACGTGGTCACCGTGCCATTTTGTGGAGCCGATATAGGCATTAAGGTCGCACGATTGAAGAGAAGAATCGTGGGTCTTACCCTTTCGCGTGGACTTATTGGCGAGGAGTCGCGGATTGGGAGTATGGACGGGCACGTGAGTCTCCGGCGACTAGTATGAATTGTAGAGATGTGAATGCGGACATGTTTATCATTCATGTACATATGTTGATTTATTCACTAAGCTTTAGCTTAAATAAATCAAAACATGTGTGGTTATTCAAATAACCATTGCAGGTGTTAATGCTGGTGAGGAATCGCAGAAGTGAGTACGTGGGTTGGGAGTTCTCTTGGAAGGCAACTTGAATGTAAATCTTGTAGTTTTGGGATAATAGGAATGTTGTAATAAGAATTTGGTTGTTTTAACCCATGTTTAATTTGGTATGTTAGAATGGATTTTAAACCGTTGTAATAGTTAGTAACATGTTGTAATCCTGCTTTAGAAATGTTTTAATACAGCTAGGATTACTTTGGGTTGAGTTTGGATGAAGTGGTTGATCATTGGTGAAAGTTAGAAAGCTTTTAAACTTGAAATTCTGTAGATTGGGCTGCTGCCAGGGGAGCAGTCGACTGGTCTTGTGTTCAGTCGACTGAACCCCTGTATCTATTAGCTACTGCTTCTTATTATAGCAAAAGCAGTCGACTGGGCCCCGCCTCAGTCGACTGGACCCCCAGCCTCAGTCGACTAGAATTGCTATTAAACATTGTGAAAAATCCCTGCCTTCTCCCGTCGACTGAGCAGTCGACTGAACCTCTGGTTTTAAAATGTGTTTTATTTTTCCGCTGCGTGGGTTCTTCAAACCTAATTTTGGGAACGTTAATGAATTAGTTTAGCCTCGGTGGCGTGCCACGGGCTCCGGTTCCGCTATTGTGGGACCGGGCTGTGACATTTAGTTGTATCAGAGCTTAAGTTTAGAGCCTTGGGAACGAGTGACGTTATATATGCTGAGTGACGTCGAGTGGAGTGTGTAATTGTAAAGAAAATTGTTATCATTGTAGAAATGCTTCATGCATTAGCATTTGTTGATTGTGATGAACTGTGCACATATATCTATATTGTGGCATAGCATGCATGGTCATTATGCATTGAACTCAACAGGGGAAATATTTGAAACGTTATGGCTGATCCACCAAGAGAATTGTCACCGCATTCGCGGATGGACCAAATAGTGAATATGGTGGGAAATTTCATACAAGCGGTAAGTGAAAGAGAACAGATGAACGTTCAGCCTCCACAAGTGAAAATTCGTTATGTCAATGCACCATCGACACCGCGACCTCAACACACAATCGTGGAACAGTTTCATAAGCAAAAACCGACGTTGTATCATGGACAAGTTGACATAGACTTGGCTGATCATTGGATGATGGACATGGAAAGACATTTCCGTCAGGTAATATGTACTGATGAAGAGAAAATTTTATGCGCATCCGATACGTTGATGGGCGAAGCATTGGATTGGTGGAACAACGTGCTTGAACAAGGGAAGCCGACCACGTGGGAAGCATTTAAAGAAGAATTCAACAAACGTTTCTTCCCGCAATCTGCTTATACTCAGAAACGTCAAGAGTTTGCGAGTTTGGTTCAGGGAGATATGACCATAGGTGAGTATGTTTCTCGTTTTAATGCCTTGTTACGATTTGGGAAAACTACCATTCCGACTGATAGGGATAAAGCTCGTAAGTTTGAGGAAGGGCTTAGAGAGAATATCCGTGGCCGTGTGGACATGTTTTAACACCCGACCGTTTCTTTAGTCGAGGAAGCCGCCCGTATAGCTGAGAAGAGTGTCGACCGATATCAACAAGGACAACAAGGAAAGAGACCCAATGACAATAGGGGCAAGAGCCAAGGGAATGCGAAGAAACCGTTCACGCAAGGTTCAGGATCGAATATGGGTAGTCAAAGAGGAAGTGTGTTTGTTGGAGATTCGAGACCGTTGTGCCCAACATGTAACCTGCGACACAGAGGAACCTGCTATCAATTGATCACTTGCTATATTTGTAAACAATTGGGGCATGTGTCTAGGAATTGTCCTTTGAACGCAAATTCGACTACACCAAACACAACCTCGAACGCCAAGAGCTACAACCCAGAGATAAGAGGGAAATGTTTTGAGTGTGGCCAACCGGGGCATATAGCGAAGAATTGCCCAAGTAAAAGACAACCGGGAATGAGTACCGGTGCATTGAGTGTGCCAAGCGGGTCAAGGGTAGAACCTCGAGTGGATAAAGGGAAAGGAGTCGAGCAACAACAAGGACGATACTTCCAGCTCAGGCCGGGGAATACGGATGATACCGTCGTATCAGGTATTCTTCCTATTTGTTCGTATCCTGCACGTGTACTTATGGATTCTGGTTCAACGCATTCATTTGTGTCACGTGATTTTGTTAAGCATTTAACTGTTAAGTCAGAACCGTTAGGATACGACTTGTGTGTATCATTGCCTAGTAGTGAACCACTAGTTACTTCTTCGATATTCAAGTCATGTGAGATCAAGATAGGTGATAAAGTCTTGAGCGTTGATTTGATTTCGTTGACGGTGAATTACTTTGATGTTATCTTGGGTATGGATTGGTTGTCGGTTAATCAAGCCAGAATCGATTGTGAACAGAAACGGGTTAGTTTCTATCCGTCAGGGCGAGAAGAGTTTACTTTTCAGGGTAAGGGAGTGATCGTACCGCCGTACTTGATATCGGCGATTCAAGCAAGTAAGATGTTGAAGAAGGGTTGTTCGGGTTTCTTATGTTCAATTGTCGACACGCGAGTTCTTGGGCCACTAATAGAAGACATTTCAGTAGTTCAAGAATTTCCAGATGTTTTTCCCGATGAGTTACCCGACGTATTGATTGAAAGAGAGCTTGAGGTCACAATAGAAGTAGTACCAGGGTCACAACCGGTATCCAAAGCACCGTACCAAATGACACCGATAGAGTTGAAAGAATTGAAAGTTCAGTTAGAAGAACTGTTGGAGAAGGGTTTTATCCGACCGAGTGTTTGGCCGTGGGGAGCTCCAGTTTTGTTTGTGAAGAAGAAAGATGGAACAATGCGTATGTGCATCGACTACCGAGAGTTTAATAAGTTGACCGTCAAGAACAAGTATCCGTTGCCGCGAATAGATGACTTGTTTGATCAGTTACAATGGGCTCAGGTATTTTCGAAGATCGACTTGAGATCCGGTTACCATCAGTTGAAAGTCAAAGAGGAAGATGTTGAGAAGACAGCTTTCAGGACTCGATATGGTCACTTTGAATTTTTGGTTATGCCGTTTGGAGTGACTAATGCACCAGCTGCTTTCATGGACTTGATGAACCGTGTTTTCAAGGATTATTTAGATGAGTTCGTTATCGTGTTCATAGATGACATCCTAATCTACTCCAAAAGCGTAGAAGATCACGAGTATCATTTGCGATTAGCTTTACAACGATTGCGTGAAAAGAGATTATTCAGCAAATTGAAGAAGTGTGAGTTTTGGTTGACCGAGGTAGCTTTTCTTGGACATATAGTGTCGGCAAAGGGAATTTCTGTAGACCCTCAGAAGATAGAAGTAGTTACCAACTGGGCGAGACCAACGAATGTGACAGACATCAGAAGTTTCCTAGGATTAGCTGGGTATTATCGGAGATTTGTAAAAGACTTTTCGCGTATAGCAATGCCGATGACACAGTTAATGAGGAAAGATATTGCTTTTGTTTGGAGTCCAGAATGTGAAGAAAGTTTCAAGAGTTGAAAGGTCGACTAGTGAAAGCACCAATATTAGCCGTTCCGTCAGGGACTGAAGGATTTATTATTTACAGTGATGCTTCATATAGAGGTTTAGGTTGCGTTCTTATGCAAGGTGATAAAGTCATTGCGTATGCGTCGAGATAACTTAGACCGCACGAGAAGAATTATCTAACACATGATCTAGAATTGGCCGCCGTGATTTTTGCATTGAAGATTTGGCGTCATTATCTATACGGGGAGAAATGTGAGATATACACGGATCACAAGAGTTTGAAGTACTTGTTTACACAACGAGATTTGAACATGAGGCAAAGGAGATGGTTAGAGTTGATGAAGGACTATGACTTGTCAATTCAGTATCATCCGGGCAAGGCGAATGTCGTCGCCGATGCTCTTAGTCGCAACGTACCAACCAACACCGCATCAGAATTGACTTCTCAGAAAGAACTGGTACGAGATATGGAGAACTTAGAACTTGAAGTGATACCGATGATTGAAAGTGGCTTGATGTCGACGATGGTGGCACAACCACTCTTGATTCACGAGATCACGGAGAAACAACTTCAAGACGTGGCTTTGAAGAAGATTTGTGATGAGATTCCAATGGACAAACAACCGGGATTCACGTTTGAGAACAATGTGTTGAGATTGAGGGGTAGGATTTGTGTACCTAGTGAGAAAGATTTGAAGCGAAACATCCTAGAGGAAGCATACAACACAAAGTATACCGTTCACCCGGGAAGCACCAAGATGTATAGAGACTTGAGACATATTTATTGGTGGCCAAGAATGAAGAGAGAAATAGCACGTTACGTTTCCCGTTGTACTAGTTGTCAACAAGTAAAGGCCGAACGCCAAGTACCCTCAGGATTGTTACAACCATTACCGATAGCCGAGTGGAAATGGGAGCACATAACAATGGATTTTGTTAGTGGGTTTCCGAGATCGAAGAGATCGAACACTATTATTTAGGTGATTATTGATCGTTTGACGAAGTCGTCGCACTTCCTACCGCTTCGAACAACTAAGCCGATGCCATTAGCTAAGTTGTATATTCGCGAGATTGTGAGACTACATGGTATCCCAGTTTCTATCGTTTCGGATAGGGATAGTAGTTTTACGTCGAAGTTTTGGAGAGCCATGCAAGAAGCAATGGGTACCAAATTGCACTTTAGTACAGCTTTTCATCCTCAGACCGATGGTCAATCAGAGAGAGTAATCCAGATTTTGGAAGACATGCTTCGGTTATGTGTACTTGATTTTCAGGGTGATTGGGAAGACCACCTGCCGTTAATTGAGTTCGCATATAACAACAGTTTTCAGACGAGTATTGGGATGGCTCCTTATGAAGATTTATATGGTCGTGTATGTCGTTCAGCGATTAGTTGGACGGAAGTCGGAGAAAGAAAGATTGAAGGGTCAAAAATTGTACAAGAGACGACGGATAAGATAAAGGTAATTAGACAACGGTTACTGACAGCTCAGAGTAGGTATAAGAGTTATGCCGATAAGCGTAGACGACCGTTGGAATTTGACGTGGGAGACTTAGTGTATTTGAAGGTGTCACCTTCAAAGGGAATAACCAGATTTGGTAGATACGAGAAACTCAATCCGAGATATGTAGGACCTTTTGAAATCATTGGAAAGGTTGGACCCGTAGCTTATCGTTTGAACTTGCCGAGCGAGTATGCTCAAGTTCATAACGTGTTTCATGTATCGTTGTTACGCAAACAATTAGTGGAAGATAGAGATCAAGTGATGACTCCGACATCGAATGAGATTCAGAGTGATTTAACGTATGTTGCGTATCTGGTAGAGATCTTGGATCGGAAGGATCAAGTCTTACGGAACAAAGTAATACCGAAAGTGAAAGTGTTATGGCGTAGCCAAACTACGGAAGAGATGACGTGGGAGATAGAAGATGAGATGCGTACCCAGTATCCGCACCTTTTCGAGACTTGACGTATAAGTCTGGGGACAAACTTCGTTTAAGGGGGAGAGTATTATAACACCCACATTTGTGTTATTTCATTTGCATTACATTGTCATGCATGATAATGTGATGTGGCGTGTCTTATGACACATGGTTGAGTGAGTTTTGACTCACAAGTTGATTTGGGTGTCTGTATTAAAGAACCCTTTGAAACTATTGTGATTGAGGATTTATTGTTTGTGGAGTCTCTCCGAGTATGAGACGGTCACTGTAGAACATTTTAAATGTTTATCTGAAAATAAATGTTTACCTGTGTATTTCAATATCTGTATTATTTTCTATTTTAGAATTTATTTCTGTTGTTAGATTTAGTATCCTGGTGAGGAGGAATGAACACGCTATTAACTTGGTAGGCTAATTAGCAACTTCGGAAACGTCATATAGAAATTCGCGTTTTAGCGACCAAACGAAACTTAGTCGAAAACTTTTATAATTTTGAGGTTTCACTCGTAAAGCTATGAATGAGCTGTATAGAAAGTTTTAGAGACTGATTAGGAGTTTGGAAAACTCGTGGGGAGGTAAACGTAAATTCCCAATAGTCTTGCCTATATATAGGAACTGAACCCCTGTATCTATTAGCTACTGCTTCTTATTATAGCAAAAGCAGTCGACTGGGCCCCGCCTCAGTCGACTGGACCCCCAGCCTCAGTCGACTAGAATTGCTATTAAACATTGTGAAAAATCCCTGCCTTCTCCCGTCGACTGAGCAGTCGACTGAACCTCTGGTTTTAAAATGTGTTTTGTTTTTCCGCTGCGTGGGTTCTTCAAACCTAATTTTGGGAACGTTAATGAATTAGTTTAGCCTCGGTGGCGTGCCACGGGCTCCGGTTCTGCTATTGTGGGACCGGGCTGTGACAGTGATACGTTAATTAAAAAGTTAGGTTGTGTAGAGATTCCACAGAATATAGTTTCGGACGTTATTTTTGGACCAAACGAAACCTAGTCGAAAACTTTTGAAATTTATAGTTTTCACTCGTAAAGGCATAAAATGGACGTGTGCGAAGTTTCGGGAGTTAATTAGAAGTTTGAGGAACTCGTGGGGACGTAAACGCAATTCCCGAAGAGTTTTTCTATATATAGAAGTGGATGAGATTTCATTCTCATCCAAAATTTCAAAATATCTAGAGAGAGGAGAGAGAAAGGAGATTTGGTTGCCACGAGCTTACCGGCGACATACGACGACCTTCCGTCCGTCAGATTTTCTCCAGATTCAAGATTTGAACTCGTGGAGGTAAGACCTACGTTTTGATACTACTTAGGCTGTGTTTGGCCAATTTTTGTAAAAATCTTAATTCTAGACTTTTGGGAAAAAACAGGTATAAACTTGTAGGAATTTTCTCAAATTCGAAATCCGACAATTATTTAGCCTCCTAGTCGATCCTTCAAAGTTGGGGGAAATCGCACGAGGTATGAAGTTCTAACTTGTGAAATATAGAGAAATACATGTTTTATATTTCGACGACGAAATTGAGATCCGGGCGAAATCCATGTGTTAATTGTAGGCCCATTAATTATGCACGCGCTAATTTGTGAAAAGCATGTCTAAATTTATGCGAGCACGTTGAGTTGTCTATGTGGGTCAAAGGGGGGTCTTATACAAATTCATGTCGGAGTAAGCTTCTCGATGTTTGAGAATTTTAGTAGCGACGACTACTGTGCATGGTTGTAGGCTTGGACTTGCCATGGCACTTGTGGGATGTAATGGTTGTAGGCTTGGACTTGCCATTAACATCGCGGTTTAAGGCTTGGACTTGCCGCTACCGGATGAATGCGTATTTTTCTCCCTAGAGACTATTGACATGATTTATGAGATTAAATAATGTTTTATCATATATTGCATATGTTAGACTTGTACGCTCAACATATAGCTGAGCAGTGGAGATGTACTCCATTACAGGTAAGAGGAAAGACAAGAAGAATCGTGAGGAGTGAGGCCGAGGAACGCCGGGGAACCACAATTGTATATGCTTTTGTTTTAATCTTAAAACTTGTGTAAGGATTGGGAATTCGTAAAATGTTGTAATAGATCTTTGGATTAGTTCCTTGGCATTATAATCTTATAATTGAACGCCTGTAGTTATGTTTTAAATGTTGTATTTGGCGTTGGTTGTGATGGTTTGTGGATAATTGAGAAGCATGAGTTATTATTTTCACCACAGGGCTGCACAGCGGGGGAGCAGTCGACTGAACCCTGTATCAGTCGACTGGATCCCGTGTGATTGAGACACTGAAAGTGAATAGTAAGAGAAGCAGTCGACTGGACCCTGAATCAGTCGACTGAGACACTGTTGATTTTGTCTACTGCTTCTAATAATGGTAAAACCAGTCGACTGGATCCCCAGATCAGTCGACTGTACCCCTTTTCAAAATGTTGCATTTTGGTTCTGCTTAGCACAGTCGACTGGGGACCTTGATCAGTCGACTGCGCAGTCGACTGGGTTCCCTGATCAGTCGACTGAACCTCTGTTAAGAATTTAGGGTTTTGGTTTCTGCTAGGCACAGTCGACTGGACCCTAGGCACAGTCGACTGAACCTCTGTCTTCAGAACTAATTCTTTTGAATGTATTTTCACTTAGCCAAAACTTTTTATAAATCAAATTTTCAATGGATTTGTCAACTCAGAGGGCAATGTTTCCTAAGTTTTAAACTACCCAGAGTTGTTTTAACGTTCTTTCCACTGCGTATCGTTAGAGTATGTTTGGATGAGCCTTGATGGCGTGCCACGTGTCCTATTTCCGCGCGTAGCGGGATGGGTCGTGACAATCTTCATCGTGTTCTCTCTGAACATGAACTCGATCTCTGTTCAAGGAATCGGTTTGTATGAAGTCTCAATCTTTCTTTGGCCGCAGATTCAAGATCTATGGTGACTTGTGATTTTTGTGATGATTTGTGTTAATTTTTTCTGTTGATCTATGTTGATTTTTGTAGATTTTGATATTTTGTGTTGAATATGATAAGTATTTCATGTTGATTTGTGTTGAATCTGTTGAGGTCTGTTCTATGTTGATTTGAGATCTATATATTAAATCAGCCCAATTAAAATCAAACCATGAAGCCCAAAATCAGTGGCCCAATTAAAATCAGCCCATGAAGCCCAAAGTAGAGGCCCAACAACAATAGCCAGAACCGACCGATCACCCTGACCAAACCCGAACATACCGGGACCGCCCAAAATCGAATGCCTTTTGGTCAGTTTCGGTGCCACCAGCCCCCACCCCGATCACATCGGTTCGGTCTCCCAACCCCCCGACCAAGTCCGACCGAGTACACCCCTAATCATAAGGATACTAAAATTAACGACAGAAAATATTCTAAACCAGATGCTAATACAGATAGTGAAATACACAGGTAAACATTTATTTTCAGATAAACAATTAGGGTATTCCACAATGACCGTCTCAATCTCAGAGAGACGTCACAACATCAAAACATCCATTTCAGACAGTCAGAGGGTTCTCTTACACAAACTTCCAAATCAACTCGTGAGTCACAACTCACACACACATGTGTCACAATACACATCATATTATCATGCATGACAAATGTAATGAAATATGATAAACCCGAACACTATAACTGAACGAGCATTTAATGAAAGGGGGATTTTTTGGGTTTGGAAAGTGGATATGGACCACTCACTACAATTATTTTTTGGAAGGGCCTCCGGACATGAAAGTCCTCTATTTTGTCCTTATAACTTAAAATCCCAATTTAAAAAGTTGTAGCAGCTAGGGGATATACACCATCGATCTCTCACACACATACACGTATATACATGCATATTAATCTTCCTTCCCCCTTGTTAGACCCAGTATGACAATAGTTTTTGGAGTTTTATAAGTGATTGTAGAATTTTAATTAAAAGCTAAAATAAACAATTCAATTCGAAAAAACAAAATGTAAATCGACGCAAAAGCTTATAATTGACAAAAGTAGTTCAATGTAGCTTTTGATTGGAAGTAATCTTTTTGCTATTGATTGCAAAAGTAGAAATTTCTGCCAATTAAACAGGCCCTTAGAGCATCTCCAATCATCATAAGCCATTTTGAGTAGCCAACATAGATACTCCAACAATGTTTTACTTTTACCTATCATAGATCTCATGCACTCCAATCATAATTAGGGGTGAAAGGCCAAAATGAAAAATCGAACTGATTGGTTCATTTGGTTCTCAATATTTCCCATAGTGTAAAACCAAAATCAAACTGAAAAAATTGCATTAAAACCAAAAAAAGGGAATCGTACCGAACCGATCGGTCGATTGAAAACCCCCCAAACCGACCGAACTGACTGATTTCACCCTTAATCATAATAGTCAAAATTAGTAGTTGTTTCAATACTGTTTGTATTTTGGACACGACTTTCCCTCCAAATTTAGCTACTCTCCATCAGCAGCAAATACACATCTACAAATTATTTGAACCTATATTGGTTAATTACTTATTTGACTCATGCCATTGAAGTACAAATTTTTAACCAAGATGAGCCAAAAGGATAGATTTGAATAAGGGTGGGTCTAAATGCACCATATTTTATGCTAAATACACTATTTTTTCTGTTATTCATCTTTTAATGAAGGTGATGTATTTAACCAAAAAAAAAAAAAGACGGTGCAATATTTATTTAGCCCCACCCTTGAATAATGGCTGACTAAAACTATACTATTATAACTCTCTCCAACGGTAAAATATTGTCTGCTTCACGTCAATCAGTGGAAGACCTGTGACAGAAAAATTATATCTATGACTACATTTTATTAGTATCATGATTATATAATTGGGCTAAAATTGTTCACTTCTTGTAAAATCTGCAAGTTGTAACACAGTGTGTCCTTTTTCTTCACGTTTAGGAAATGCGGTGGTTCAGATTATACAATAATTTCTCCTCCCACTCTGTAATGACTGTAATTAATTACAATAGCATTGTGCATAATACTACTATATACTATATAATTGGACGTGTTTGTCTATAAGATAAGTTGGATACAATCTAACATTGTTAAAAGACATTACAGCCTCATGCACTAAGCTTTCATATAAGTCATCTATGTATGTATATCCAAAAATCATATTAGAACTACTTTGATTGTGGAATCAAACAACATTTTTTTTTATCATGACCCATGATAGACAGAATGATAATGGCGTGACACACACTTGTTTTTGTTAGTGGATATGGGATGTGTAATGTCTGGAAAATATGATAGTAACTTTCATGCCAAGCATTTGTGGAAAAGTAAACTATGCCAGGATTTGATTTGACCCTCGTGAGATACTTTTATTATTCATTCCCCCCCCCCCCCCCCCCCCCCCCTTTTTTTATTATATATATTTCTTTTGTACTAGTTCTTACAGGTCACGTGACTAAAACCCGTGACCTACCAACGTGGGACCATATTGCTATATTATCTCATGGTTGACAACTTTGACATTCCATCATATTTTCATTTATTAAATGTGTTTTTTTTTTTTGTTTGAAATCAAGTAGAAAATTGTTCCCTACCTCAATGTTCAACAATGTTAGGGGCATAAATAAATTTTACTAATACTTATATTTACACTTTATCTCTCTTTTAGTGGTATTATAGGGTCCACTATGGATCCCATAGTATTACTAAAAGAGAGATAAAATGTGAGTGTAAGTGTTAATGATATTTATTTGTGCCCCCAAAAATATTACCCTTTAATATTTGGCCAAAAAAAAAAGAGAGTCAATTTAATTTCTCGTTTACACCTATTATCTTCTTTGTACTAGTACTTTGGCTAGTGTCAAATAATATATATATATATACACATATACATACATGTGAAGAAAATTGAATCTAACTTAAAGTTAGCTAAAAAACAAACCTCTAAATTAACTTCTTGTTTATACATTTTATCTTCTTGGTATTAGGACTATGGCATGTTTCAAATGGTATATATATATATACAAAGATTCTTTAAAGAGGGCTCCCTCTCTTTATTAAAGAGAGGGCCTCTGTTTTAGCCGTTAGATCGTGTTTTCATTAAGGGCAGTGTTTTCATTTCACAGTTTTTAAATACGATCCAACGGTCAAAACAGAAGCCCTCTCTTTAATAAAAAGAGGGCGCCCTTCTTAGAGCCTGATTGTATATATATATATATATATAATATATAGGGGCGAACCAGGATTAACAACTTGAGGGACAGTGTATAGAGGGTCTAGAATCACGTGGGGGTTTGGGGGCAATGCCGCCGAGACAAAATATTTTGGATTTATTTGTAATTCCATGATACTTGTAGATTATCACTGTTTTTTTTGTTTTTTTATTTTTTAATTTAGTGTTAAGTGCTAATTTGTAAAATTTACAATGATGACAAAATATTTTGGGTTGAGCTCAACGGTATCACTATTTTATTTATTTATTTTATGTTAAGTACTAATTTGTAAAATTTGCGATGACGATAAAACAATTTGGATTGAATTCAATGGTACATGAGAAGAAAGAGAGTAATATGGTAAAATAACTTGGGTTGGGTTCAAATAGTAAGTATAGAGAAAGATTATTAGTCTAAATATTTAGGATATATATGTTAGATTACAATTAAGCCAATATGGCATATTATATGTTTTATTTCAATTTTTGGGTGATTAGACTACATTTTGGCCAACATACACTAGAAACAAAATTCTTATTTTAAGTCTAGCCAATATTTTTTAGGAATTATATAATAAATTTATAAATTTTTTTTAGGTGGAGGGGGGATTTAATTAAAATTTTCAAAACTATATGTATTAAAGTGTAATTTAAAAAAATTTTGAGAGGACCATGCTCCCCGCCTTCTCCCCCTCCCTCCGCCCCTCTCCTGTATATATATATATATATATTTGTGCGCGCACGCACACCCATACACATGTAATATATATCTCTTCAATAATGATAGACACACAACAAATTGCACAAATATGCAGTACATGATTGGACCTTGTGCTGAAAAGTCTGTACACACCTTTCAACACAAAATTCAACCATATACTGTACGTTTGTACAATTCATTGTGTGCCTATAATTACTCGTATCTCTTTCTCCTAATGTGATGAGTCATAGAGTCCGGCCAAGTGGCACAAGATGTGGATCTAAGGAGAAATTTTTGTACGGACGGTGACCCAGCTAATAACAGTGATTGATTAATGAAGGACAAAAAAATCTTAATTTTAATTTATGGTAGTTCCGTCTTAATCGGGAACCATGTAATTACTTATGGTCCGTGACCATACAATAACCTCTCCTCATCAAGTGTGAAATATCAGCCACTGCCACACTTGAAAAATTACAGAGCTTAAATAAATAAAACAAGGGTTTTGGGGCTAGTATTCCTCAAGCAAGTTTTGGGCTTTTATGATATTTGTCTGTTTATTTATTTATTGCAACAAGAGCGAGATCAAAGCCTTACACTGTCCCATATGTTGACATAGCTCAAGTGACAAAGAGCTTGATATTTATCAGTCCCCTCTAAATTCGTAGATTCGGTGTTCGAACCTCATCTCCCTCCCCATATAAAAAGAAAAAAGAAAAAAAAAGCCTACTGTCAACACATACCATTTGACCATTTAATAGGCTTGAGCCCACCTTCTTCAATGGATTAACATCTAATTAACTGATCTGAATCAGGCCCAAGGTGAGCCCACTACTAGTAAATAAAAATCTGGTATCTGGTAATTGATAAAGTTTGGACCATCTTTGTAAAGTTTGTATTTTCCTCATAAAGCAAACAAACAAGAATGACAAATCCAAGAAAAACTATCCAATGTGTATCATCTCTATGACACCCACTAGTATTTAGAGAATCATGTGGGTCTCACAAGAATGGAGAAATTATAACGGCTGTCAAACAACCGAAGCTTTGAATGACTTTGTGGTACACCCTTGTGAGTGCACGTGTTCGAGCTCTGGTACTCTATCAAAATAATGTTCTCAAACAGTGTGACAAAGGGAGAGCCACTGTAGTCCCCCCAAAATTTGAAATTTTTTTTTAGTACATGTGATATTCTAGCCCAATTGTTGTTTAGTCCTCCCTCTGCCCACCAATTTTGGGAAAAAAACTTAGTACATGTGATATTTTAACCTAAATGTAGTTTTGAATGACTTTGTGGTACACCCTTGTGAGTGCACGTGTTCGAGCTCTGGTACTCTATCAAAATAATGTTCTCAAACAGTGTGACAAAGGGAGAGCCACTGTAGTCCCCCCAAAATTTGAAATTTTTTTTTAGTATATGTGATATTCTAGCCCAATTGTTGTTTAGTCCTCCCTCTGCCCACCAATTTTGGGAAAAAAACTTAGTACATGTGATATTTTAACCTAAATGTAGTTTAGTCTATCCAAAAATTTGATTTTTTTTTAGTACATGTGATATTAGCCCAAATGTAGTCTAGCCCAACCCAATTAAGTGCTTCAAACTCAATTTGATACCATAATTTATTGATAAATAGACACCAAAATGTACAAATATTAATCCAAAGGATACTATTGTTCCTAAATAAACTTAATTTGACATCATATCTTATTTTTAAATATGTATAAATAGGGATTTTTTTTTTTTGAAAGCACTGTCCTCGAACCCTCGTATAACTTCCTCAGCCACCAGAAAAAAAAAATTCTGATTCTGCCCTTATGTGTAGCAACCATATCAAATAATTTTTCCAAATAGCACGTAAGGGTTAAATAAAACAAGCAAATGGAAACAAAGAAATAGCTAACCATTCTCTCTCTCTCTCTCTCTCTCTCACACACACACACACACATTCTCATTCCTATTGGTGCATTGTAAAACTTGAAAGTGCAGTTGATGAGAAAACAAAGAAGGTAGTGGTTAGTGTGTGATAATGTAACTTTATACAACCACGTGACACATACAATTACACCTAATAAGCCCAAAGTGTTGCAAGTCCCACCTTACAGCAGATTGGTGCTTTCTCTTTCACCGTGTCCTCTAACCTTTTTTTTTTTAATAAATTATTTATCAAAAACGAAAATAGAAAACTTGTTTGGTATGTTGGTTTAAAAATAATAACTAAAAATATAAATAAAATATGCATTTGATAAATGTATCAATGTCAAATCTAATTTTTAAAGTATATATATATATATATGTATTGTTCCCAAATGCATTACCACAACTTATAATACAGTACTCTTAAAGCATTTTGAATTCAACTTTAAGAACGAATTGATCTCCCTATGCATAGCCTCCCATTGGAGGCATGTTTTTTTTGTGCCATTATATATACAACGGTGTGTGTTAGTGTATGTATAGACACTGGTTTTTAGATTTGAGTTAGTGAGAGAGGAGAAAGAGAGTTTTGCTATGATTTATAGGGCTCCGATGTGAAAGTCTCAGTCCAAAAAAAAAGGGTTGAAAGTCGTGATCGATATGTAGGAGGACGGGTTTTCTATTTGAAAACAACATTTTCCCTTTTTTATTCCAAAATTTGAAAAAGTTTTTTGTAAAAAAATAAAAAATAAATAAATAAATATTACCATACGTGTTTTTAGTTTTCATTTTCAAAGAAAATCAAAATCAAAACAGAAAACTGCAACGTTACCAAACGAGCCTAATTAATTGATTTTGTGGTCATAAGTAAACTAGTTCTGTATTTTTAAGTAGTTGGTGAGTGTTCATTTTTTGGATAGTAGTCCGGGCACAACTCTATTAAAATTAGTTCTTTGTCAAATAAACATAATCGTGCTCCTCACGAGAACTAGATAAAAAGACTTGGACTAAATCTGATCTTACTTTAAGCATCTCCAAACATATCATCATCGAAAGTTAATTCCTTTTTCGTCTGTGGAGTGTGAAGTATGTAAAGTTTTTGTGAAAAATCTTTTCTTGCCCTTACTTGGGCCAGGTACAAACAAGGTTTTAAAGTTCAGGGCTTTGATGAGACCATCATAATCAAACTAAGCCCAAGTCCACTCACTTACTACAAGGCCTAATTCTTATTCATTTGGGTTGTACCACTCTACACATTTTCTTTGATACTTTGGGCACACACTGCTATTGTGATTGCTGCAATTGTACAATTAGCCAAAAACAGTGCCAACTGCTTTTCTTGGGTTTGTCGATTTTTTTTTTTTTTTTTTTTCAATTTTTTTTACTACACAAGGGAAGGTAAGGAAGTACTCTCCCACCCATAACCTTACCCCATGAGACTGTCATTTTCAAATGAGTAATATTTGGGGCACTAACAACTTCCACTAACACTTACTAACACACTCTATCTCTCTCCTAGTGGTACTGTAGAGTCCGCAGTGGGCCCCGCAGTACCAATAGGAGAGAGATAGAGCGTGTTAGTAAGTGTTAGTGGAAGTTGTTAGTGCCTCTAGCATTGCCCTTTTCAAATAGCACAAATATGCAATTGCAACTAATATCATTTCGGTGACTCTGTCACGATTTGTCAAAACAATATCATTTTAGTGTAACCGCGGTTAAAAATTTGTGTTTGGAGGCCCAAAACATGCGTCTAACAACGAAAGCATAAAATAATGGATTGATGTAAACAATTAATTGTAATAGATACTATGGTGGGTGATAGACATTGAACCGACGAGATTTGGCCTTCGGGTGGATGAATTGGTTAAGAGTCAAATCCAACTCACCCGATCGTGAACATCCCTGTATATGGGTTGTAAAAATGAGCAATGCTAGGAAAGGTACAACTCATTCACAATCATCTCTATCTCTTTCCTAAGTGGTATTGTGGGATCCGATTAAATTTTAATGGGTCCGAGTGCTACTTAGGAGAGAGATATAGATAGTTGTAAATGAGTTGTACCCCTAGCATTACTCTATAAAAAAAAATTTATCCTATGGCACACGAATCTTTTGGAAATGCGGTTTAATCCAGGTTAGTATTAAGTTTGGTCCAATTTGATAAATCTATAATTCCAACAGGAGAACACTTTAGTGCTTTATCTTAAATAGTTTTCTGTCATGTTCTATGATTCTATTGGTCCACTTGTGTACAACATAAAATTATTAATACGCATAGATCAATCACACTTCAAAATTATACGAAGAGTGTCAAAGTAAAAACACCTAACTTTTTTCCATTCCAAAATTCCAACTGTAATTTGCTAATTATTGCAATAATTTTTTTTAAAAAAAACTTTTCAAATACCACCTCTCTCCCTAATCTCCTTACTCCAACAAGACTCCATAATGAAGCCATTCGTACTAAAGGAAACCAAGTCTCTTGGGTGGGATCTGCACCTAAAAGTGGGAGCCACTGTATGTAGGGGGTACGGGTTCTACCGTTCTACTCTAAAGATTCTCTCTCATTAATTGAAAGATACCACGTAGACATGCTACATGGTATCCTCAAAATACCCAAAAACTTCTCCTACCCCAGACCACCAAACATATATATATATATATACATATTTTTATACACACTTATGTATGTGTGTGTATGTAACATACCACACATTTATAATTCCCTCCTTTGTGGGCAGGTGGAAGGAGTGTATGGGTTCCACCCAAGGGAACATTTCAGGTGATATATTGTTATCATCTTAGCTGAGACCCAATTACAGAATAAGTGGGTTGGTGTTTCCAAAAAAAACACTATCTTGTTTTGTTATATTTTAGTGTAGTAACTTTATATGCTTCAATGTTTCTTATGAGACAAACTACACACAATAATGAAAAAGTCTTTTGGAACACCCTAGCCCACTAACTCCTACAAACAAAACCAGAAAAAGATAGCAACAAGTCAGTGGAATAGGTTTGAACTCTTTCATGATATGACTAAAGAACCATTCTCAGATTCTTCATCTATTTTTTTGGTGGTAATTTTTCTATTTACTTGAATAATTTGATACTACTTCGCATATACCTACCAAAAATAATTATTTGGTGAGTATAAAAGTAGTTGTCCGTGGAAAAGCATTAACTAGGTGCATGAACACTGGCAGAGCTACCAAGGGACGAGGGTGGGCACAGACTTTTCCTAAATTTTTGAAAATTATACTTTCAATTTAAGAATTTTATGAGTTTTAGAAATAGACCCCAAATAACAAATCAGTGGAATAGGTTTGAACTCTTTCATGATGTGACTAAAGAACCATTCTCAGATACTTCATCTATTTTTTTTGGTGGTAATTTTTCTATTTACTTGAATAATTTGATCCTACTTCGTATATACCTACCAAAAATAATTATTTGGCGAGTATAAAAGTAGTTGTTCGTGGAAAAGCATTAATTAGGTGCATGAACACCGGCGAAGTCACGAAGGGACGAGGGTGGGCACAGGTTTCTCTTAGATTTTTGAAAATTACATTTTCAGTTTAGGAATTTATGAGTTTTAGAAATAGCCCCCTCTCTCGGCGCCGTGAAATTTTAAAAATTACACTTTTAGCTTAAAAATTTTATGAGCTTTAGAAATAGGCCCCTTGGAAGAGACATTTAAGTTTCACCAAATAGATCCAGATTATATTTTCAAACATCACATTTTAAAACTAAAAATCACACCTGTTACCCGAAATGGGGTGTAAATATAATTCTACATCTCCTCTCTCTCTTTTAATATTTTTTGTCTCCTATATCAACACCAAAAGAGATCCACTTTCTCTTTTTGTTGTGACATAAAATCAATTCTATACATAAGACCAATTCTACACATAACTATGTATAAGTGCACACAAAAAAAAAATTGCTTTTCGAGGACTAGGCCCTCCTGACCAAAATTCATGGCTCCGCCCCTTTGCATGAAGTTAATAAAAATCAATATTTTTGTTAGTGAGTATGAAAAACAACAATCAACAATAGACTTTGATTTGAGACTCCTTAACTTATTTATCTTTTTTGTATCACTACTATAGAGATGAAAATTTTATCATTAAAGGGTTGGATATTCTTTTCTTTTACTGTAATACTAGACACATTTTGAAATTCACACTGAATTTGACTCCCAGCTTTAAATACATGTACCCTATGCTGTCTAAATGGTGCACAGAAAAGTGTGAAAAATTCACACAGCACAAGTTACATGTATATATAAAGCATAAAATATCAAATTCAGTGTAAATTTCAAAGTGTGCCTAGCATTACTCTTTTCTTTTATCAGATATTACTACTCTTTTGGATTGCAAGAGCCCCAAACATTGCATGGTATTAAGTAGTTGTATAGCAGTTCCGGGTTATTTGGCAAGTTTAAAACAAAAAAAGGGTCTGTCCATCTTAATTTTTGTATCTTGATTTTATAAAGACAGTCTACAAATTAAGACTCTTTTTTTTTTTTGGTAATACTACGAACAATGATGTAACAAAGTGTATCTACTGAACACTTAAACATTCATATCTGATTAACTTATGGGAAATAAACTTGGTTATTAGACTTCTGAAATAACCCCCGACACCTGTAGAAATAAGAGATTTTTCTAAAAAATATCTTTTCTCTAGAAATTTATAAATAGATGTTTAGTGTTTGGTATTGCTACGACTTTTAGAGGTTTTTATTTTTTATTTTTTATTTTAGCTTTTTTTTTAAAAAAAAAAAAAGGCCTAATTGTACTTTTCTCCCTCGTACTATACACGTGTTTTCAATTGAGTACATGAACTTTTTTTTTTTTTTTTGTTTGCAATTGGGTACATAAACTTTCATCCACTTTTCAATCAGATCCAATTGATGACGCCGTTAGTTTAAAACTAACGGAATTGCCTAGAATTGTCCTTTTTTTTTTTGCAATTGGGTGCATGAACTTTTATCCCCTTTCCAATCAGATCCATTCGCTCACGGCGTGAGATTTTGTTGGACAGAATTGTCCAAATGTCCTTCCTCCAAAAATGGCTAAATCGGAACCTCTTTTTTTCATTTTATCTATCAAAACATATGATTTTATCTGTTGGCAGACAGCTGATATAGAGCCAAGCAATCCTAATTTTGGCTTTTTGAGATGATTTTTTTTATTTCAAGTATTTGTTCGAGATCAACGCAATGGGCTTCAAAATTTCACAAAAAATATACGTTGCAGCCTTTTGTTTAGCTTAAAATTATTGGCCTGTCAATAGATGAAATTATCTGTTTTGACATATAAAATCAAAAAATGAAGTTCCAAATTAGCCATTTTCAGTCCCAGTGAGGGAGTTTTCTCTCTTTTTGATATCAAAAAGTAGTACATGGGTTTATAAAAAATGGTCAAAATTTGGGGGAATGACATGTGGACAATTCCATCCAACAAAATCTCACACCGTTAGCAAACGGATCTGATTGGAAAGGGGATGAAAGTTCATGCACCCAATTGCAAAAAAGGACAATTATGGGCAATTCCGTTAGTTTTAAACTAACGGCGTCATCAATTGGATCTGATTGGAAATGGGATGAAAGTTCATGTACCCAATTGCAAAAAAAAAAAAAAGTTCATGGACCAAATTGAAAACACGTGTATAGTACGAGGGGGTAAAGTGCAATTAGGCAAAAAAAAAAAACCCTTCAATATGTCGTTTAAAACTTATCCATTTTTTCCAGATTTTTTTTTTTTTTTTGAAAAATTTTAGTTCCTGAAAAAATTGTATAAAAGTTGATTGCTAAATGAACTTTATCTTTTTTCAGTAATATCAAAAAATTAATTATCAAAAGATCAGTAAAACGAGTAATGACCTCAAATCCCACTAGAGATGCATAGTTTTATAGGAGACAAAATGAGTTGTACACTTTGCATATAATACTTTTAAAATTGATCTCTTGCCTAATTTTGTTGTGTTTCTTGGGAGGTGGAAGTCCATTTCTTGAATCAAAATTTTCCTTCAAGTGGTTGGTGGTGATGGAGACAAACACACCCTTGACTTAGGTTGGTCCCTTTGCGGCCTAACTACTTCCACACACTTCCTACTAAAAATAATGCAATGCTTAATCATGTAATCAAAATTCAAAAGCTAAAAAGCCTACTCATCACTATGGTTAATTATAGCATCCAAAGTTTTTAAGTAATTGCACTTTAGAAATAT
This sequence comes from Hydrangea macrophylla, assembly GCA_033977485.1. Classification (NCBI taxonomy): domain Eukaryota; kingdom Viridiplantae; phylum Streptophyta; class Magnoliopsida; order Cornales; family Hydrangeaceae; genus Hydrangea; species Hydrangea macrophylla. The sequence goes on from CM066987.1 coordinate 8,921,102, forward strand.
TAATTATTTTCATATAGTAATATTATTTTCCTTTATTAATTATCTCATATAAAAATGAGCATCATTCAGTATTTCATTGGTACTTAAGAATTTTTTACTGTTCAATGATTAATCTCGCACATCGATCTATCTTTAAGTAGCCAAATCTTTGTCCTCAAGCTTTTTATCAGACATATTATTTAATGGAGAGATCTCACAAGACCTATCAAACTCATGAGACTTGACGTGAGACCGTCCCACAAGGTTAATCCGTGATACTTATGTGTTTAAGAAGGTGAGTAAGTCCATTACGAAAATGGAAAATAGACTCGATTTTTAAAATTGTACTTAATTTTATTTTTCAAGCTTTAGAAATTCAAAAAAAAAAATTGTGCCAAATAAATGAAAATTTTGATGCTTCTAAAATTTATTAGTTTAATGATTTTCTTAAAATATTTTGGTGCAGGTGTGATGAGCACACCAATTTTACCTTTACACAAGCTTTTGGCTCCCTAGTGAATTAATTTGTTTCTTGAATATGACCTGATAATCTCACGAGACCTGCTCTACGTAAGACTCGCCCCAACTTAATCCATCCTATGAGATAATATATGATTTTAAACTTCTTGAGTTAATGCTAGTCTAGTTATTTAAAACTTCTTGTTTGTTAAGAAATTTAATACTAGTCTATTTTTTTTTTTAAGTTGGGATACTTGGTGTAAGGCTCCTAAGGTTGGCCTAAGTTGGACTAAAGGCCAAGTCATAATCAAAAACCCCTACAAGGACAAAAGCCTAAGTCCATTTTTTTACTCCAGCCCACACCACTAGCAATTCACTCCTCAAGTCCATTTCAAAAATTTCAAGTGACTAAATCACCCCCCACTTCATCTTCCCCACCAAAAAAAAAAAAAGCAGACTCTCTCTCACTCTCTCACATATCTACATTCTCTCTCTACAATCTCTCTCTCTCTCTAAGATCTCTCTCTCCTCCCACAACCACCACCAATCCACTGTCGCCACCACCATCGAACCGCCATCGCCGCCACCACCATCACAAATCCGCTGCCCTCTGCCGCTGCAACCACCATTCACCACGAGTTGCTGTGACCACCAGCACCATCGAGCCACCACCACCACCTTCCGGCGCCACAACAAGCAACCACCACCACCGTGAGTAAGCACTGCCGTCGTCCGTCGTCATCAACTTCCAATCTCGGATTTGGAGTCTCGATCTCCATCTTCAATGTCAAAACGAGCTCGTGGTCATCTTCTAGATCTCAGATCTAGAGTCTCTGTTTTTGTCTTCATTTTTTTGTGCAGTTTTTTTGAAAAGTTACAGTAAGTAAAATTTCTCTTACTATATTTTGAATTGCATTTTTTTAGTTTTTAAGTGAAGATCCGAAGTGAAATTTCACTTACTTTGATGTGAACACATTTCATCACTTTCAATTAAATATAGGAGCTCATAAGTGTTTTTGTGAGAAACAAAATAATATATCCTAAGTGAAATTTTGTTTTCAATGTCTGAAATCCTAAGTCAAATTTCACTTAGGATTTCTGATATCCTAAGTCAAATTTCACTTAGGATTTCTGATATCCTAAGTCAAATTTCACTTAGGATTTCTGATATCTTAAGTCAAATTTCCTTTGTATGTATCTCCTTGAGCTTGATCTGCTATGCCTTGGACAGCCAGGATTTAAACCTTTTTTCCATGAATTATTGCCTTTATCATAGAGTTTTGTCATAAGTTTATGCTTAAACACGTGAGAGTCAAGCATTGTGGTGGTCGCCAGAGATGGTCGCCGGAGATGGCGAGGTGGTGGTCGCCGGAGATGACAAAGGTGGAGGCCGGAGGTGGCAGGGGTGGTGGTCGGAGGTGTTGTGGAATAGTGGTGGTGGCTAGGATTTGGTTAGGATTAGAGGTTAAAGATGAGGGTATTTTGGTCTATGGACATTGGTAGGACTTATTCACACTGTGTATTTTAAGTTGTCCTTAATTCCAATAAAACTCCTCTTAATGACCTTTTCACCAATTTCCCCTTTTTTTTAATAGTGGTAGGGGGCACCAGATTAGTATACCGATTTTCAATTACCGGCTGATGCAGCCATACCACAGTGTCACACCATATAATAAGGGTTATGAGCAGATTCAATATTGGAAAGGAAACTAACTAGTGCTTAAATAGTCATATATATATATATATATATAAACAAAGATTCTCTAAAGAGCACCACCTCTCTTTATTAAAGAGAGGACCTTTGTTTTGGCCGTTGGATTGTGTTTAAAAACTGTGAAATGACAAAACTGCCATTAATAAAAACACGATCCGACGGCCAAAACAGAGGTCCTCTCTTTAATAAAGAGAGTGCGCCCTCTTTATAGCCTGACTGATAAACAAAGATTCTCTAAAGAGGACCATATATATATATATATATATATGTATCAAAACTTGTGCTTAAATAAATTAGCATATTTATGGTAGACATCTCACAAACATATATATATATATATATATATATATATTCAGAATTGACATGACTCAATATTTGAATTTTTGAGGCCGGTATAGAATAAGTCTTATCATATCCTTTGTATGGCATAGCCTATCTGCCGGATAAAGAAATTCAGAACCCCTTTTTATTCTATTCATGGGATAAAAATTATACATTGGGTGGAGGAAATAATGCCGGATAAGGGGCAGTGGAATAAGAAATCATATATTTCATAAACATGTAGTTATCAAATATCATAATTTATTTAAAAAATCATAAATATAGCATTTAAAAAATATAAATCATATTTAAAATTTTGAATATCCATAACAAAAATCGTAATATTAATACTTCAAGCATAAAACTATTTTTTTAAGATTAAAAATTTATATAAAAAAAATCACAACAAAACGCAAAACCTATTAGAATAAATACCTTAAATATCCAAAGCACTTATCCAGCACAGTGCCAAATGCGGAACAAAGATTTAAGCTAATACGACAGAATTACTCATCCTTGATATGAACATATATATATATATATATATGGAATTGCTTTTGTGTAGGTCTCTAGGTTTTTACTTATGATGTTGGGAATACATACGAAATGTTTCATTTGGCTTAGAAAGAAAGATTTCTACATTGTTATTGTTCTAAGAAGTTTGTTTGTTTGTTTATTTATTTTTCTTTTCAAAAGGCTTGTCCGAGAAAGTTAATGTGTAATGCTATATTTTGCAAATTTGAATTCCAAATTTAGTTCTCGAGTGCTTAATTTATCAATTGTACCACATGCAATAACTTATGGTACTATCGCGCACTGTCTCTGCATGTTTTACATTTGTTAAGCCATTTGGGAACCAATTTGTTTTTAAAATTTGACAAGCATAACATTATTCAAAGTTAATTGAGAGATAAGGAGAGAAGCAAATGGATTTAATTTGATAGCCAACAATGCTAGGGCAACACCTATTCACACTAAAAAAGAATCCACACTCTGAGGTGGGCCAATGAAAATTCTCATTTATCCACCTCAAGGTGTGAATACTTTTTAAATAGGGGAAAATACCTTTTACCCCCCTGTGGTTACTCTCATTTTCTCATAACCCCCCTGTGGTTCATTTTGTAACACTTAACCCCCCTGTACTACGGACTAAAGTGAGACTGTTAACTTTTGTAACGGTAGTCCCACTTCAGTCATTAGTACATGGGGGTTAAGTGTTACAAAAATGAACCACAGGGGGGTTATGAGAACATGGGTGTAACCATAGGCGGGTAAAAGGTATTTTCCCCTAAAGAGTATGTATAGGGGCTTGGGGGTATTAACGTCATTTCCTTTTTTTTCCGTTAGAAAAGTTAAGAGTCTCACTTTAGTCCGTAGTACAGGGGGGTTAAGTGTTACAAAATGAACCACAGGGGGATTATGAGAAAATGAGTGTAACCACAGGGGGTAAAATGTATTTTTCCTTTTAAATATGAATGGATGTGGTCCAAACATTACTCTTTGATAGCTACTTAGATATTTAATGAAAGTGGGAGGGTCAGTTTATATATTCCTCAATAAAAAAACGTGATTTAGAAATTGAATAACTTTTCCTAAAATAAATAGAGGTTTTATTTTAGGGCTCGTTTGGTAACGTTGTCGTTTTCTGTTTTCTGTTTTTGTTTTCGTTTTTTTAAAAAACGAAAATTGAAAACACGTTTGGTAACGTTTTTGTTTTTTATTTTTAAAAAACGTTTTCAAATTTTGGGTAAAAAATGAAAACAGCAAAAAGTCGTTTTGAGTTTCCTGTTTTTGTTTTAAAAAAAAAAAAAAAAATCAACAATGTTACCAAACAAGTTTTTATTTTTTTTTTCAAAAGAAAATCAAAACTGGTTTTCGTTTTTAAAAAACTGAAAACTCAAAACAAGAAACGTTACCATGCGAGCCCTTAGTAATTGAGTAGCATATGAATTTAGTGGCCCACCCACATGTACCCGGTAACTCAAATCGGTGCATTAGAATTTAGAACCGGTAAATCTAGCATTTTTCTTTTTTATTAAAATATATATATATATATATATATTTTAATTGTTGTTATTACTTTTCAAGTAATTTTTGGGACACAATTTTCATATAATTTTCACACAACATTCTTAAAAGATGTGTCTATCTCTCTCTCTCTTATGATGTCACTGGATCCCACAATGACACAGGAAAGAAATAGACACATATTTTAAGAGGTTATATAAAAATTGTATAAAAATTGTGTCCTAAGAATTACCCTTACTTTTCAGGCTGTAGAAACTATTAAGCGTATTTTTTAAAAAAAATATTGTCCCAAAATAAATGAGAAAAAGTACCAAAAAACCCAATCCGGATTTCCAAAATAGCAGGGGTGAAGTTGAACTCAACTCAGAAAACTAATTGGGTCAATAAACATCATGTCTGTTTGGCAATATACAGAACAGAGTTCCGCTCCATTTTGTATCTTATTCTATTGTTTAAGAAAATAAATAACTAATTTTGTGGTAAACTGGTTTTACAAATTTAAGTATTTTGAGTGCCAAATTATATATTTTTTTAGAATTTAATTTTCAGACTAACAACTCTCTTAAAACTAATAAGTTGGCAAACAAACGTAACCTTGGTCCAATTTATTGCATCAGAAGTGAGAATTGGATGAAATCTTATCCGATTTTAAACTTTACCAAAACAGGCCCTATGAAATTAACATTGTGTTCGTTTAGTAACAAATCAATTTTAGAGGTAATTTATACAAAAATTACAACTATTAAACATTTCATTTTATAGAACCAGTTCATTAGTGAACCACAAAATTGATTGAACGCCTTCCCAAACAGCCCCTCGGGCCCTGTTGTTTACTAAATTTATGAGTAAATTGTTTAGACACCCCCCTCATCTATCGCACTTTGTCACTAAAGCACTTAATCTAAAAATTCAACAAAGTGACCCCTTTAACAAGTATTTTTCTTTTCAAATTAACACTCTCAATTATCCCCGTCCCAAAATTGTTGAGGGACTCGATTTGTTAAGTTTTTAAATATAAGGGTATTAATAAAAAACTACAATTCATGAGGGTGCGTATATATAATTTACCGAAAATTTATTTCACTCCTTTCTCGAAATCATAGTTGGTGACCAAACACGTGGGACCCACACAAAGCCAACGACGTGGAAAAAAAAATTACATCTCCATCATTGCGCGCGAAATTTCAGGCAAAAAAGAAAAAAAGACAGTGTATATAATGTCTCTCTATATAAATCTCATATATAAATAAAGGTTGATGTTATTAACACTCTATTATTGAATCAAGGCACTCCATGATACTATTCTTAAAATATGTGGTACATGTATATCATGCATTAGATACATGATATCACATGCTCTGATAATAATACCGTAGAGTGTATTAGTTCAAAGATGGAGTAAAAATAACAATTCCCTAAATAAATAAATAAATATATACATACAAAGATTCTCTAAAAAGGACCACCTCTTTTTATTAAAGAGAGGACTTCTGTTTTGACCGTTGGATTGTGTTTAAAAACTGTGAAATGACAAAACTGCCATTAATGAAAACACGATCCAACGGCCAAAATATAGGTCCTCTCTTTAATAAAGAGAGGGCGCCCTCTTTATAGCCTGACTGTATATACATATATATTGTATATATATATATATATGTATGGAGAGTGAGAGAGAGGCGGAAGTTTAAAAAGGGGGGCGGGACAAAAGTCGCAAAATACAGTGATCCGACCACGACGGGGCCGTCCCCTCCCTCCCTCTCCTCTCCTCTCCTCTTTCTCTCTCTACAATCGAACAGTCAGTCCTCGGTGGTGGTGGTTCTGGGGGCACACAGTCTGATTCAGACAGAGAGCGAGAGAGAGAGAGAGACGAAGTAAAAGCGGCGACGTTTCCTCTTACCAAATGCCGTAAGTCTCTTCATCTCTCTCTCTCTCTCTCTCTCTCTCTCTCTCTCTCTCTTCGTCCATTTACACACACACACACATATAACGCAGGCATGATATGTATAAACCTCTGTATATACTTCTCTCATATGTCACTCCCGCACGCATTCTTCATTTTCAGAAGCATTTCATTTCTCTTACTATCTTATTACCTTTTCTTTTTTACATGGAAAGTTGTCAATTACAAATAACTTTTGTTCAATTTGTTAATTTTTCTTCTCGGAGTGTTGTGTATGTTCATCAATTATTTCAGAAAAAATCACGTCAATTTTTTATTTTTATTTTTATAACTCTTCTCAATTTAGTGTTAATAATGTATTCATGTAAAATTCTATGATACATCTTATTAGCAGTTTTGGTCCAAATGTTGTAATTTAAAAACTGATTTGCTTTCAAAAACCAAAATCATTTTCAAAGTCACATCATTTTACCACCTGTTTCGCCAAATTGGGATGTGTGATACTTTCTAGTCCACGAAATGTACCATAGAAGATCCCAATATTCAGGGCTGGAGGGACTAAAGTTTCAGGTCCCCTGAAATTTCGAGAATTGAAATTTTAGCTTTAAAATTTTTGAGTTTTATAAATAGCCCCTCCTAGATTTTAATGGATACCTATAATTTTTAAGTTTCTTCAAATCTATATCTATATCTACAGTCAGGCTCTAAAAAGGGCGCCCTCTCTGTAATAAAGAGAGGGCTTCTGTTTTGACCGTCCGATCATGTTTTCATTAAGGGCAGTTTTGTCATTTCACATTTTTTAAACACGATCTGACGACCAAAACAGAGACACTCTCTTTAATAAAAAAAAGGGCGCACTCTTTAAAGAATTTTCGTCTGTATCTATATACATATTTATAAAGGGAAATGGAAGGGTACCAACATTATTTTTTAAGTTTCTATAATTACAGTTAAACCATTACATTTTATCTTCTTAAAAAATATTAGAAGGGAGTAAAAATGTCCAATCAATTAAAAAATATATATATTTCAACAAATGGGAAAAAATTGCCTAAAACAATTTATTTTAAAAAAAAAACAGTCTAAAAAACAAAAAAACTGGCACACAAACACGGAGTGTGTGGCCTATTCTAGTATATATATAAAGGGAAAGGGAGAGTTACCATGAGAAATTTTTCTACCATCAATAATTATAGAAAAAACCATTAAGTTTCTTTTCCTAATAAATGTATACAATGAACTAAAATGTCATAAAATATAAAGAGAAACTACTTTTAAGTTCCCTAAAATCTCTCCATTTACAAAGTGAGTGGCCTCTACTAGTAGATTAATATTATATTTCCAAATATCACATTTTAAAATTAAAAAGGGTAAATTACACTGACCTCCCCTGAGGTTTGACGTAATTACACGGACCTCCCCTCTAGTTTGTAAAATTACACAAACCTCCCTCGAGGTTTGTAATTCGGTAACAAAATGCCCCCTCCACTAACGTTCCGTTAGTTTTTTTTACATTTGCCTCCCCTGAAAATTACAATTAGCCCCCCTATATTATAAAATTGTCATACTAAGCCCCCTTTCTCTTATGTTTTTGTTCTAATTATAAAATCCCTCCTCCCTCCTACGTTTTTGGGTTAATTTTTTTAGCATTAATTTATATCTACACAAAATATACACAAAATACATATAAATAGGTCCAAAATTTTTTTTTCCAAGAACAAACCTCTGTCAAGTCCCCCTGTATTAATTTTCTAGATCCGCCCCTGCCCTTATGCTTCAAAAGTGGACACTTAAAACCCCTGTGATTGTGGACTAAAATGGAACTGTTATGTTTTCACTCAAAACTGACGAAAATTCTAAAATTGGTTAAAAATATAAACACTTAACCCATTTATGATTTCACTCAAAGAGCGTTAACCCCAAAATTAACATCACAAAATGGGTTAAGTGTTTATATTTTTAACCAATTTTAGAATGTTCGTCAGTTTTGAGTGAAATCATAACAGTTCCATTTTAGTCCACAATCACAGGGGGTTAAGTGTCCACTTTTGAAGCATAAGGGCAGGGGCGGATTTAGAAAATTAATACAGGGGGGTTTGAATGAGGTTTGTTCTTGGAAAAAAATTTTTTGGACCTATTTATATATATTTTGTGTATATTTTGTGTAGATGATATAAATTAATGTTACCAATGACCTATTGGCCAAGTGGTAAGGAGTTCGTTCTCCTCGCTATAAATTTCACTCAAAGAGCGTTAACCCCAAAATTAACATCACAAACTGGGTTAAGTGTTTATATTTTTAACCAATTTTAGAACTTTCGTCAGTTTTGAGTGAAATCATAACAGTTCCATTTTAGTCCACAATCACAGGGGGTTAAGTGTCCACTTTTGAAGCATAAGGGCAGGGGCGGATCTAGAAAATTAATACAGTGGGACTTGACAGAGGTTTGTTCTTGGAAAAAAAAATTTTGGACCTATTTATATGTATTTTGTGTATATTTTGTGTAGATATAAATTAATGCTAAAAAAATTAACCCAAAAACGTAAGAGGGAGGAGGGATTTTATAATTAGAACAAAAATATAAGAGAAAGGGGGCTTAGTATGACAATTTTATAGTATAGGGGGGCTAATTATAATTTTCAGGGGAGGCAAATGTAAAAAAAACTAACAGAACGTTAGTGGAGGGGGCATTTTGTTACCGAATTACAAACCTCGAGGGAGGTTTGTGTAATTTTGCAAACTAGAGGGGAGGTCCGTGTAATTACGTCAAACCTCAGGGGAGGTCAGTGTAATTTACCCAATTAAAAATTACATCTCGTACCCCGAAATGTGGTCTAAAACTAATTCTACATTTTCTCCCTCTTTTAATTGGGGAATATGTTAACCAAAAATAATAGAATTGGGAATATTTGTGATTTTGGTTTTTTTAGGGATACTTGTGAATATTGAATTGGGGTACTTGTGAATTTGTGCATATATAAATTTGTGACTTATGCTGAATTGGGGAATTTATGTATAATAAGTAGATAAATAAATAAAAAATGAACAAATAAATCGCATCGAGAGCGTTGCCCCGAAACCCCGTATAGCTTAAGCCCGCTTGGCAAAAAAATCCAGGTTCCGCCCTTGTCAAAATTCATATTGCTCATTTGATTGTCTAAGACACATGTAGTATTTGCACTTATTGTGGTTGTTAACATTTAACAACTTTCTCAGCCTTGCGGAAAAGATCAAGTTCAGAGTGTTATTATGTGTCTATATTCTTTGCTTATGCATTTTGATAACGACCCTCCACTGTTCACTTTTCATAACATATAATTAGTTCTCACACCAATTATTTGGTTTTTTTTTTTTTTTAATAGACTTTTTATAACTTAATTGAGGGAGACACTTGACAAGTCTTTCTTAGCTTTTTGTCTTCAGATATTTAGTTATTGGTTTGGTTGAAATAGAGGTGTTCAGTTGTCTTCATTGCAAATCTTTTCAAATATAGCTCTCTTAGACAAAAAGGAAAAAAACAAAAAACAAAAAAAAAAAGACGACTTGTCATTTACCTGAAAATGAATTGTACCCTTTTCATAGTGGTTTTGGTTTTCGGGTGGGTATTAAGCCTTTTCAGCATTCATGTAGGCTATTTATATTCTCACGAATTTGAACTCCTCGAGGTAATTTAAATTCTAGCTAGTCTGTGTCTAATCAAAATTTCTCATTTGCAGTTTTTGCAAGAAACATGACTGAGCTATTTTGAGTTGTTTCAATATGATAGTTTCATTGCCACAATCTTACCTCTCTCTGAACGAGGCCGACTGATGTATTTTTCCAAGCCACGGCAATTTCTAAATTATGCTATGTGTTGATGTTCAAGGTAAATATGAGAATCAATTTTCAAATCAACTTCCTGGTTAGAAATTGCACGTAGGCCATTTGGCACCATTAGTTAGCGGCTCAGAACGGTTATGGCATTCGTTAGTGAAAGGGTGCTATAGGAGTCTGTGCACGATCTAAGATCCCTCTCAAAAAACATGTTCTTCATCAAATCAACATGATACTGATTTAAAAAAAAAACCTAGAAGATGAAATGAGAGTGCATGTGATCATATTGAATGAATTTCCAAACAAGCCTTGTTACTTCTTCTTTTTACTGTATAAACGAATATGTGAAATTTGTGCAAAGATTTTTTTTTTAATCTTTTATGCTTATTAATCTAAGCTTTTAGGGTCCAAACCCAAATATTACCTTCGAAGGGGAAAATAATATTTTCGTGGTACGGCTCGCTTGAAAGAATATGTTATATCTTCAAGCCAGATTATTTTATCTTTTTACTGTTTATAGGAGTTAAATTTTGAGATGATAGATTGAAATAATTTTGGAAGATGAAACTTGTTCCAGTATTCTCTAGAAAAAATGCAAGGCAACCCATGTTTCCATTGAGTTATTTATTTTCTCAGTTTGAAATTGACATCTGATCTGAAGAAGGAACTCATTTCCCATTGTAGGAATAAATTGTCACCATGGGAGGATGTGCTTCATGTGCTTCAAAGCCAAATAAAAATATTAAGTCAGAGACGAAGTACTTTATCTGGTATAGCAAAAGACGCAGAAAGATTTCCTCTTCCATCACTGTTGCACCATTGGAACGACTTAGCAATGCAGGAGATTTTGGAATTGGTGAGTTTGTGCATGTGGATATTGAGAAGGGCGCGGCCGCCACCTGCACAAGATCCGGGCTCCCCAGCTTGTCATTTCGTCTCACGCAGGTGCAATGGAATCACGAATCAAATGGTAAATTGCTGGCTTTTCCTAGAAACTAAAAGTTCACCGTACTCGTGACTTTTAACTCTTTCCTTAAATAGGTGAATATTGTATGGTATCTGTAAAAACTGGAATCAGGAATACGTTTGCTTTGGATGAAAACAACTATAGAAGGTTAACTGCTGGTAATAGTCCAATTAGGTGGATTTTGTATCAAGGTGTAAGTGTTACCAACTTCCAATAGATATCATACACATAATAGATTCAACATTTTTTTCCCGACAAAAGAGCAGTAAATTATACCCTCAATTTAATGATTGAATTGATGATTAGTTTTGAGGCTTTGGGATTTGCAGTATTAAATGTCATTTGATGAGCTTAGCTTAAGGGGAAAATACAATGCCACATGGCCATATGAGCAAACTTGTTTAACATAGCACAATGTGCATTCTCTCTCTCTCTCTCTCTCTCTCTCTCTCTCTCTCTCTCAAATCTGAACCTTGTCTCATTTTTCTCTATTCTTAGTTTCTTCCATTCATCTTCCTAAGTTACTTTTCTTTCTTCTTCCTTAAAGCAAGAAGACTGTGATATCTAGCTTTTGATCCTAAGATATTTTTACTTCTTAAATTAATTTTACTCCTTTAGTGAAATAATAGAAAGACCAATGGGCCTGACTCACCCTCAAAAGACGGCTTAGGAGGGGAGGATAACCCAGGCTTATAAGAAGCATAGACGGGGGCTATGCTCGGGCGATGTGGGATAATCCAACACACCCCCTGTACCACATCAACAAGAAAACAACTCAGATACCAAAATAGAAAGAGCAATGGGTCCCTCAAAAGACGCCTTATGAGGGGAGGGTTACCCAAGCTTATAAAAAGCACAGACAGGGGCTATGCCCGGGCGATGTGGGACAATCCAACACATCCCTTAGACCACATCAATAGGGAAAGCCCAACAAGGGGATGAAGCCCAACTCAACTCTGATACCAAATAGAAAGACCAATGGGCCTCACCCTCAAAAGACGGCTTATGAGGGGAGGATTACCCAGGCTTATAAGAAGCACAGAAGGGGGCTATGCCCGGGCGATGTGGGTCTATCCAACAAAAATAATATGTTAACTTTACTGGTTTTCTGCTGGTATTGCATAGATACATGCTTAAATGAAGAATTTCCTTTTTATCCCTCGAATATGGAGAGATTTGCATGGCATTACTGATGGTGTCTAACATTTTGCAATTGAGGATCTCTCTCTCTCTCTCTCTCTCTCTCTCTCTCTCTCTGGAGTTGTCACAGTTTCCGTCCTTGAACAAGTTGCTGAGACTGAAGGTCTTACATGCAGGAATGTGCCAAGATGAAGTGTGGTTTGACTCTTCAAGTATCCTTGAGTCTGATTCAGATGATGACTTTATTAGTGTTCATGGGGGTAAGTGACCATTTGAAATTTGTTTCAAACTTCTGATAATTACTGTCAACTGACACTTTTATTGTTGTAATACTATCCATATCATTTTTCCAGACTGTTTTCCTTCACTCGGTAATTCAATTGGGAACAACTCAGAGAACCAAACAATTCAGTATGAAAGTGCATCATGTTTTGTAGACAGTGGATGCAAGTATGATGGAATATGTGGAAGTTACTTGGCAATAGGTGGAGGTAAGGCTGACAAGCTTCTTGAGCAAAATTTATATCCCTTTGAATTATTGAATCGATTTCGATTAAGGACAATCATTAACGGATATGATGATTGAGGGTCTTAGATAGCCTTAAGTGGATGTCCTTTAACTGAAATGAATTTTCATCAAATGTCCTCTATAGAAATCGACTTAGAACTTGAGTGCCTTTGCTGATACAATTTATAATAAAGGGCCTGAATTTTTTTGGCCAAACTAGAGGGTACCGGAGTTCATTTGGTCCTTTGACTTTCAAATAAAAACATTCGTGATTGTGAACTTTCATACTTAGGGAAAGCTGACGAAGATTGTACCAAGAGAGAGAAAGTCTTTGAAGATCTTTATGGAGGCTTTAACATTAAGAAAGAGGGTGATTCAGGGGACAGAGCGCTGGAAAACAGCATGAAGGCTTGCTTACCTCGATTGCTTCCTTCAATTCCTATCAATGATAAGAACCAACCTGCTTCAAATTCAGGCTCAACATCAAAAAGAAAGAAGTCAACAGTTATTGTCGTAGCAGTACAGAGGAAACCATATGATGGCGATGAAATGTCGGAGCTCTGTAAGTACAGTTGGTAGCTGATTGTCGCATTGGCTTATATATAGCTGTATTTTGAATTTTTTTTTTTTTTACATGACTGGAGTTCATCTGGTGGTTTTTAGATTTCTTGAAGTTCATGTATTCATCCAAGTTGGCCATGGCCTGAAGTGTGTAACCATTAACCAGAACTAAGAAAACAAATAAACTATAGTTATTCTGCACAAAGCCCAACACACAGCCCATGTTACATGGACTCTTCTTAATAGGTTGAAGGACCTATGTTGGACACCTGGATAGGGTAATGGGATATGCGTCTGACACTTCTGGCTGGACACACCAAGAAGCAGGTTTGCTATATAATTGTTCATTACAGTCTCTAATTATATTCATTTTGCTACAAATTGTTTCAAAATGGACGAAATGCCCATATCAAAGTCTTAGTGTTACATTAAAAAACTAATTTCCTTTAAAATATAAGAAAAATATACCGCGTCCTTAGATTCATGAATTTGGGAAGTGCGATGCTTAGACCCGTATTTGGACACGACATCCATACCCGAGTCCATGCAACATAGGTGGCAGCCAGGAATGTGTGGAGGTGGTCTATGATGTGTGTGTGTGTGTGTGTGTTTGGTGCGAACTCACATATACGTTTTCATTTGAGCGTAATTCAATTTGTGTGGGTGTATAGCTCTATATCTGTATGTTCATACATACATATTGCCACATATACTAACTGGAATAAGCTTTGATAGCAGGTGCATCACAAAGATTCTTATATCAACCCAGAGCAGGACTTCTAATACCATGTTCAGTCGATGACAAGCCAACGCCAGGATGTTGGTCTCCGGTTGCACCTTCAGTTTTTAAGCTTCGTGGAGAAAACTTTTTCAGGCATGTTATAAAGTTACCCCCATCCACTTTGTAACAGATTCTATTTATTTACAGCCATGGTTGTAAAAAATGGTTGGTTCAGGAGTCTCAATTCTTACAATTCGATTTGAGTTTATTCAACCCTATACCATTTACGATTCATAATTCATAATTTTGAAGTTTGAAGTTCTGAGAGAAAAACTTTAAACATTTTGAGCCTCGATACTGTATGTAAATTGTGTTAAATAATTATTTTTTGTTCAGGTTACCACTGTACAATTGTACACGAGTGTATATACTACATACACATATAACACTGTTTAATTTCTTAAGATAAGATAGTGAATCTTGTGATTCAGGATCAATATGATTATTCATAATTGTGACAAACCGAGTCATGATTTGATTCATTATTTTAGCAACAATTTTTACAGACACTAGTCTATGGTTCTGGATTCTGACTTATATGCAAGTGTTTAACAATATAAACTTAAATACTTTTCTATGCAGAGATAGATGGAAATACCCTGCTCCAAATTACGCCCCGTATGTCCCAATTGGCATTGACTTGTTTGTTAGTCCGCGGAAGCTACATCACATTGTTCAGCACCTTGAACTACCCTCAATAAAGGCACATGACAAAGTGCCATCTTTACTTATTGTTAATATTCAGGTATCATTAGGTTTATTTCTTCCTTAATTCAATAGTTAATAGTCTCTCATTTTATCTTGGCTTGATTATTGGTTGGAATAAATGGATTGCTCGGTGGAGGAGACTCTGATACCTTATTTGTTCAGTTCATTTTGTTCCTTATCTTCCGAGGACCACAATTTGTCAATCGTTGATAATGCTAGTACCTCAATATATCTTTTTATTCACTTGGAGCCTGTTTGGGCGTTCTACAATGGAAAAATTGCATTCATACTTTTTAGTTGGATTTTAACTCAAAATGAGGATTTTGAAAGGTTCTATTTATGAAAAAAAATTCATTTCAAAATAAATGCTTAAGGTCAAGAATTTTGACATTCCAAGAAAACACAAAAATGGCTATATAAAAAGAATACAATGAAATCTCCCATTCATCTACATGAGTTCATCCACGATGATGTATGTCACCAGAATATACTATAAATTGTGAATGAGGCTATTTAAATTCAAATGACCACCACACATGCTATTATGATAGAGCAGTGCTCTGGATGTGTTCTTGTGGATTGTTGTGATTGACAACCTTTAGATATAAAATGTGAAGCTTGCTGTTAAAATGCCCAACTGGATTCTGGGGTTATTAGCTGTAAAATGAACTTTTCACGAGATTATACGAAAAGTAGAAGATTGTTTTGCCCTGATATTTTTCGGGTTGTTCTTGTGGCAGCTGCCTGCTTACTCTGCTGCTATGTTTCTTGGCGATAGCGATGGGGAAAGCATGAGCCTTGTTTTATATTTCAAAGTATCTGAGAGTTTTGATAAAGAGATTTCTCCTCAGTTTCAGGACAGTATCAGGGTAATTACATATTGCCCCGTTACAGTTCACAGTTCTCGATTTTTGGTTTAGATCTGCACCATATTACACAATTTTCCATTCTTCCCTCTTTTCCCCTTCTTTTTTCCTATTCATTCTCCAATATTTTACTCATTCTTATTACATTTATTTAATATCCAGATCACTGTCTTAGACCTCCGTATCAAAGTATTTTTCACATGGCCTGACGTCATCGTTGGCTAAATTTCCACTTAATTGGAAATTCTTGACTCAACATGTATCTTTCCTAACTCGTAATGAGATGTTCCTGCCTAGAGTAACTTTATTTGCTAGTTTCTTTTTGTTTCTTATTGTTGCAAACACGATATTTGTTTCGCTATTGATATACACCTAACAGCCCCTTTGGTTAGCTCTTAAATTAATCACTTTTTTTTTTTTTTTTTGGGGGGGGGGGGGGGGGGGGGGGGGGGGGGGGTTGGAGGAGAAGCTACGAATTGGAGCTTTTTATAAACTTAAAAGCAGAACTAATTTTTTTTATAAAAGAAGTGAAATGCTAATCCAAATGGTCAGAACTTTTTCAACAATCACTTGGTTCTGAAAAAGCTATACCAAACAGGCTGTGAGTCTACTATGTCCAAATACTGGTCTAATATTTTTTCGTTAACTGACATTTGTTGGCTTCTACTGCAGAGATTGGTTGAGGATGAGGTAGAAACGGTGAAGGGTTTTGCAAAAGAATCCACAGTTCCTTTCAGAGAGAGATTAAAGATTATGGTCGGGGTGGTTAATCCAGAAGAACTTCATTTGAGTTCAGCTGAAAGAAAGCTTTTACACACTTACAATGATAAGCCCGTGCTTTCACGCCCTCAACACGCATTTTATAGAGTAAGTAAAAGTTCTCTCTATAGTTCTAGGTTTGCTTCTTGGTGGTACCAGCATTGTCATCAAATCATTAATCATTCGCCCAAATTAAGAATTGTGAACCGTATTGAATTGCGAAGATGTAGGTTCACTTATTTGAAAGATAACTAAAAATTACATATGCATACACTGTATACAGTAAAACACATGTACAAAGCTTAAACTGAACAAAATATCAATTCAACACAAGTTTAATGTAAAATAAGGCTTAACATGGTGAAAGTTCTCCACTCAAACTTAAATTCTTTCAAAGTACAAAATTATGAGTCGCGAATAATATCAGTTTGTATCAACCCTATTTGACTTGTATGAATCGACCAATTCTAACCACCATGGGTACCAGGACAAAAGTTGTTCTGTGCTGTGGTTGCACTATGGACTGTTTGAACTGGAAGTGAAAGTGTTTGTCCTTCCCATCACATGCAATTATCACATCAGAGGACCACTTTGAGTCTACCTGATATATGCTGCCATATTTGTGATATTAGATCTCATAACTTCTTGAACAGTTAGTGTTTATGTACCGCCATTCACATATTTACAAACAGACAAGAGGGAATGAAAGAATATTCTAGGAGTTGAGATTGCTTTTCAGAGATGATAGAGTGCTAGGAGTTGAGTATATGCTTGGAAGTTTGCATCACATACTCAAATCCTGAAAAACTTGCAAGCTAGCTTGCATAGAAAATGTCTCCTCTGAACTGTGTTTTTCTGAAACTTTTATTACATAATATCCAGATTTTAGCAAAACCTCAAAAGTACATTACCTATGCTCTTGTGCAGGGACCCAATTACTTTGAGATTGATCTGGATATACACCGGTTTAGCTACTTATCTAGGAAAGGACTTGATGCATTCCGAGAGCGGTTGAAACTTGGCATACTTGATCTGGGGTTAACCATACAGGTATATGAGAGACCATACAGGTTCCATTTTGTTCCAGAGTAATGCTATGCTTCTCCAATTTTATATCCCAAATTGCTCCCAAATACATGTGGTTTGTGGGGCCACCTTCAATAATGATGGGACCACTTCAACTTCCTCCAATCAAAATCAAGTGAATTCACTGCAGCATGTGTTTAGGAACTATTTGGGATACAAAATTGGGTAGCATAGCATTACTCTTTTGTTCCACATTCATTCAAATGCCACTGATGCGTATTCTCCAACAATTTAAGCTTTTGGAGCAATTGGCGATTTTACAGTTAAAGAGATGCAAGTATAAATAGCTAAACTCATAAACCTCCGTATTTTAAAAATATTGGTGTACAAATGAGAGCATATTTATTGCGGGCTCACATGGTGACTTTGCAGTTTTTAGTTTTTGTTTTCATTTTTGGACTGAATTCCTCGCATATTCACTCCAAAAATGGAAACAAAAACCAAAAACTGCAACGTTACCATGCGAGCCAAGTCAGTGCCACATTTGAACCTTTTTCAGAGGCAAGACAGCTTTTTAAAGTGCTCATACTCTGTTAAGTGCTGTTAAAAAACTCACATGCCTACTTTAATGTGATATTTTGGACAGGCACAAAAACCAGATGAACTGCCGGAGAAAGTCCTGTGCTGTGCGCGACTGAATAAGATCGATTTTGTAAATCATGGCCAAATACCTAGAATTGTAACCCTAAATGATGATTGATTTTTGGAGGAGGAAGGAAAATAAAGGAATAATTTGGAGAAAATCCAATTTTTGGATTTCAAAACAACTTTTCTAATTCATTTTTCAGGAAATTCTTGTGCATTTTGATTTTAATGGTATGAGTTTATATTATTTGCCCCTGGATATCGATCTCTGTGTGTTGAAGACCTGGGAGACTATGAACACTTTTGGTATTGTTGTGCGAACAAGAGATTTACCCTTTTATAGATTTTTGAATAAGTATCAAACTGCTGCTTGAGAAGCTGTTTTTTTCAACTTTAAAGTGGATTTGATTATTTAAAAAAGTTTGTCAGGAACCAAATATCTCAATTATCCCAAATATATGTGCTCTAATTGATAGCTGATATGTTGATTTTAATTAGAGGGAACCATTTTATTTTATTTTATTATTTATGTACAGTCATATGGAAATAGCATATTTCAGGGAGAATATAACCAGAAATTGTGATGAAAACATTGACCAGGGGATAAAAGCTACAATTGCACAGGTTCAACAAAACCCATAAACTTTGTAGAGGTAGAAGGGTGGTTTAGGAGAGTCTATAATAGTTTGTTTCGCAGGACTAATGGTGGGATAGTGGGAGATTGGACTAATAGTCCATTTTAATTGAATAGTCCGGCGTTTCGCGCGACCATTCTGTCAGGGACTAATAGTCCATTTTAAAAGAATAGTTCCCCATACGGGGGACTAAGTTATACCATAGGGGAGGCGGTATTATTAGTCCCAAGACTATCAATTAAAAGAGACTAATTGTCTTATTGTCCAATCCCCTCTCTGTCATCCAAACGTGTAGTGTCCAAGGTTTCTAACTTTTTTCAATCTTACTATGAAAATGTAACCTGTAAACATTTCATGCCGCTGACGTTTTGATCAAATATTTCTGTACACCATATGTAAATGACTTCACTTGCTGATTAGCACAAATCACCACTGTTAGCAAAAAGGCCAAAGTAGTAATAGTATGCTTTGGAACTCCATTTTCATAATAAGTCCAACATTTTGTAGCAGTGTTGTGCAAATGGTTGTGCAAATGGGTGTGTGTGTAGCATTATTCTTTCATAATTCACTAATTCAGTTATGCTAGATATAATTATATTATCCTCTTCGCTTTAATTTATTTTTTTAAGATAGTACTTTCTCAAGAAACAAGTCTTGTTTACTTTCGCTCTATAGTTTTTTTTTTTTTTGCCCAAGAACTTTCACTTTTTAGTTGATAATGATGTTTTATACCCCCAAAGGACAAGAGTTGTGGGGTATACCAACACCCTATACTCCTCAACTTCTATACCTAAGATAGTAAACAAATCTCATGACTCGTAGTATAATGTATTTATTTCCATCTCTATCACTCTTTAATTTTTTTCTCCGTATCTAAAGTACATTAAAATTGACACATGCTTCATGGAAAAAAATGGGGAAAAAAAGAAGAAAGAAAGTCATTTCCATTCCAAACGCAACAAAAAAAGTTACCATGCTGCATCAATAGACACAACCCTATAACTAAGCTGCTATAAGGCTATCCTTTTAAATAAATTCCATAAACCATTAGAACAAGGAAAATCAAAACAAGCGGTCTTAACACGAGAGGATCTGAGAGAAACAGAAAAATCCAAACATCCAATTCTCATTTCCGAATGCTACAACAGTATATGATATAATGAAACAACACTAGTCCCATATATCTATTCACAAAAGAATGCACAAGAATAACATTACAACAATGTATGCCCCCAAAAAAAGCTTTACATGCCACAAATTTATGTTTAATTCAATCCTCACTACTCTAATTCTAAGACTTTTGGTTTCAGCTAACCCATATTAATATCTTTTTCTTATATATATGTGTGTACATACATATATATATATATGTATATCCTCTATCTGTGCTCTTTGCAGTCAAGGCAGATGAGTCTGAATTCAATCTATTGCATTGAAAGATAGATTTAAACCAACCATAACTTACAGAGTTTGTGGTCCATGCTCGAAGAAGCTAGGTTATCCGTTCTTCTTTGAACTGTAGAAGTCCTATCCGCTGGTGATCATTGTTCCCGAAGTCTGTTCTTCTAACTGATCCATTTCTATCCGCTAAAGCATTGTTTGGATTTAGGTTTGACGCATTATTGTTGACCGTATTGTGACTGCTGTTTCGAGCTGCCGGTACATCGTGATTGTGTTTCCCCTCATATGTAGTTATGACAGCTTTAGGGTCTGTCGCTGCTCTCTCAACGTGCTTACGGACACCACAACCCGGGCTTGTACACTTATAGTAGCTCCTGCAAATAGATATAGGAAGTTTCAAGAATGAGATACAATAGGGGAAAATCATTACAGTGAGCAAAAGTAAATAGACAAGAAAAAATTTGAGTTGCAGAGATAGACTATGTTAGGTTCATGGATTTAGTGAGGAAAATAATTTTCTTCGGTTAATAAAGAAAATGGTTAGGAAGATAGGACGGAGAAGCGAACAGGTGAAAATAAAGTAACTTTTTTAAATTTTGTTAGTCACTTTTTCTACTTCATATTTCTTGAATTTCTGTTGATATCGAGAATTATTAACTTCCAACCAAACGGAGCCATAGCGAGTAAAAGGAGATGGAAAAGAAATATTTTCTTAAATGCATTCATGAGATGAAAAATCAGAAACTTCCCAAAAACGGATGGGTATAACTAAAATAAGATGTGGAAGTGCTATCACTAGTACTACTTTTCCTCCGTGGATTCCATATGGTAACTAAACAAGGAGCAAGGATTTCTCTTTCCATTATTCTCTTCTCCCCACTGAATCAATAAACAAATAGAGACTTAAGAAAAACAAAATAGATAAGACATATTTGGCACCAGAAGATTGAACAAACTAAGATTCTTTATGACACAGATTTCAATTAAATGGGGGATACAAATAGTGGTTGAAGAAGAGAACCATTTTGTTAATATATTGTTGTTGTCATGCGATACAAGGAAATAAGCTTCATTTTATTTATAAAAAAAAAAAACCAAATGCCAAGCAAAGACAGCGAGCAAGAGTGCAATATACATAACAATATGCCCTATATAGGGGGAAAAAATAGGTTTCCATAGCTGATCCCATAAAGTTGGGAATTAAAGTTCTCTTGTTGAGTGATTGTTGCCGCATGCTTCATAAACTAATACATGCTTCTTTAGAAAATACAAGGCCTTGTCGTACTCTTCTTCTTTTTTTTTTTTATCCCATCCATCTTTTCGAGACTAGAAATCCACAAGGAACGTGACAATGTGGACACCAAGCTACATGATCTCAATATTACCAATGCTAGAATTTTGATAATAGTCAAGACACGTCATAAGGAACTGAATCCTAATAAAAACTAAAAGATCTCCACTTTTTACCATGATACAAGTAATAAGTATTTCTTCATGAAAAAATGAAACAGTAAAAAGAGTATTACCTTGGATAAGGATTTCCTTTAACAACTTTCTGCCCATACTTGCGCCACCTATAGCCATCGTCTAGAAGATCAACTTCGCTGGTTGTCTGTACAATGATCCTAGGTTCTGTAACTGTGCGGTGTGATGAAGCTGGATCTGAAACCGCGACCTCTGTGTTCCTGAACAAATTAACAATGTATACAAAGTGAAATTTGCAGCAATCAGCCTAAGCTGGATGCTTTTGCTTTCATGATTGTTGATAATTGATTACGACAGAGGTGAATAAAATAGGTCATAAATGATTATGGTGGTGTATGGTGTATGATGTTTGGATGTTTGTAAAATAATCTGCACAAAAATTTTATCTATATTATCATGCACAGAATATTTCATTATGTGTATTAGTGCGTTATAAATATCATATGTAAAGTACTGTACTGTAATAAGTATTTGATATTAAGTATGTCAATCCAATAACATACTACTACATATAAATAAGTCTGTAATGAGGGCATAAGGTAAAAGTGCATAAAAGTTGCCCAAGCAAATTTGTTGTACACAAATGTGCCAAGGGAACCACAAAGACAATTGCAACATTTCAGTCAAACTGTCAAGATCTTGTAATTCTCGCGTTTGGAGACCCGTAAGTGATTTTGGAGATTCCAAAAGCTGATTCCAAACAGGCACTTTTAGTCTGTGATCTTTACATTTACCTTCTCTTTGGTTCAGGTTCATCTTCATCTCTTTCATATACTCCAGTTTCCGCATCACCCACTTCCTCACTGTCACCCGATCCCGATAATTGCTCTTTTGTGGCTTGGCTAGATTCCTCTTCCTTGAATTTGTTAAAATTCCCATTCTGACCTTCCAAACCCAATTCAGAAAGCCCAGCATCTTTTGCACGCTTATTGGATTGCGGAGGTTGATGATTATGCTGGCCCTTGTATATAATCTCAGTCACATGGCCTTCGAGAGAACGCTCAACCTGTTTCTTGACTGGACAATTTGGATGTGTACATTTGTAATAGCTTCGAGGATATTCACTACCCTTCACTTGTTTCTGTCCGTATTTTCTCCAGTTGTATCCATCATCAGCAGGCTTATCGACAGCAAAAGAAGACGGTTGGAGTCTCTGATCAGAATAAGATACATCCGCTGATATTTCTCGGTCTGGTATAGAAGGTGGCATCTGGGAATGAGGTTGTGCCGCATGAGCTGTAACCTGTGCCAGAGCTAGCTGGTGGGATCCAAAGTGACCCTACACGTGACACAAATTACAAGAATAATTAGGGCCCACTTGTGCGTCCCTTGAATTTGAATGGCCCTATCATCAAGTTATATAGGATTTTGAAGTAGAAAACCATAGTTTTTGAATGAGGGTATTTGCGTAAACAGTGAAGTTTCTAATGTTCATCTTATGTGGTCATACCTAGTTTTGTTGAGATAAACAAATTTTTATTTATTTTTTATTTTAAGCATAATAATTTCTGGATAACTACCGCTTCTTCAAAAGAATCTAGAAATGAATCTATTTTAAATGGTGAAATATTTCTATACAAAATTGCTGCTTAAAATATCGATGAGGCAATTTTCAAGGGAATTCAAAAGAATGATATAGTGCTGTGGGTCCATTGGGCGACAGCTTTGGAGATGTATTCACAAAAAAAACAGCTTTTGTGACTAAATCACAGAAAAATGCAAATTGGCAGGTTACTTGCCGTTTTCTACTGGATTTGGCTCAAAGTTTTCTGCGACTGAAATGCAGAAGCTACATTTGCCAAACAATTCTATAACAACTTTGGGAGTTCTAAATGCTCCAAAAGCTGTTTAGATACGGGGCCCCTATATCTAATACGAATCACCTGTCTGACTATGAAGATCATTAAGATGATCTTCAAAACTGTCATAGGTGAAAACTAAACTATATCAAAAGAGCTTTATCTAATATGAATCACCTTTCTGGCTATTTGATGATATCCAAAATTGCCATAGGTGCAATTAAACTATGAAAGAAGCTTTACCACTAAATGTCACAATCTACAATTTCACAACATTAGATAAATAATATCTCAAACGCATTATATGGTTCATTGCGCTCTAAACCTCCACAGTTTCTTAATAGATTTAAGGCCCCTTTGGCACAGCTTCTACTTATGCTTCCACAATTCAAAAAAAAAAAAAAAACCACTTTTGGTCAAAAGCTTGTCTAAGGTACCGTTTGGCCAATTGCAAATTTCAATGATCGACTCGCATTTTCTAAAATTTAATAGCAAAATCTGATTTACCAAACAGTTCCATATTTAGCTTATGGAGTTTTATTACTTATGGACTATGATCGCTAAAATGACGAATTTGAATTGTCTTTGCTTGGTTCAGCGCACCAAAACAATTCATTACACATACATATATTATCAGGGCCGGACGGAGGAAGGCTTTTAAGGGGGCAATTGCCACCCTCAACTTTTCAAAATTATGCTTTTATCCTATATATTTTATACTTTATTTATTTTTGCTCTTAACTTCCCCCCACCTTTCAAAATAATTATTTTACCTTATATGTCTCATACTTTGTTCAGTTTCACCCCTTAATTACCCCTCAACCTTTCATAATAATTCTTTTACCTTACCTATTTCATACTTTGTTCATTTTCGCCCCTTAATTATCCCCTAAAATTTTCAAAATAATTCTTTTACCTTATATATTTCATACTTTATTCATTTTTGCCCTTTAATTGTCCCCCTCAACTTTTCAGAATAATTATTTTACCATACTTTATTCACTTTTGCCCCTTAAATTTCTAATTTGTCCCTTTTAAGCTTAAAAAATGCATTGTCCCTTTTAAAGCTTAAAAAAAAAAAAAAAAAAATTGGGGTCAGGACGCTGCCCTCTGAAGTCTGAACACCGTATAAGCTTCAGCCCCACTAAATACACTCCTGCGATCGTCCCTGTATATTTTACATGTGCATATATACAAAATCATCCCAAGTATATATACCTATATATATATTTACATATACTACCTGAGCAGGGAGAAAGAATCCCGGGGAATCAAGCAAGCTCGCCGGACTCAATCCCGGAGGCACCGTAAACATCGGCGACTGAGAAATCATCAAACCGGCCGCCCGGCTCTCCTTGAACCGAAAATCAACATCTCGGCCGCCGCCGGACTCAGTACCTTCTGCCGCCGGAAATCTCAACCGGTGACATGGAACAGCCGCAGGCGACACCATGGCTCCGGTGAGGAGCTGAGAGAAAGAGCGGCAGTCCGAGTCCGGATCGCTCTCGGAGAAGAAATTGGAGACCAGAGTCATGGGGCCAGGGCTCGCACCGAGCCCTCCGATTAGGTAATTCTCGCCGGAGGAGCGCGGCGGGAGAGTGATCGTTGGGCGTAGAGAAGCCGACGACGAAGATCTAAACGATGAACCTTCGTTGTCCGCCATTGATGATGATTTGACGATTTTGAGCTCTAGTCAGCAGGTCAGTCTATGTTTGTTGCTCCAACTTCAACTTCTTCATCAATAGGGCCCCCTAGCTTGTTGAGTTGCAGACGAAATCTCTCTCTCTCTCTCTCTCTCTCTCAATTTACATATACATATATATATATATATATACGCTTTCGTTGTGTAACTTGTGTCTGTCTCTTCTATTTCTCTCTCTAGTTGAAGTTCTTCATCAATAGAGCCCCTAGCTCGTTGAGTTGCAGACGAAATCTCTCTCTCTCTCTCTAAAAGAGCCGGCTCCTCTGTTTCTCTCTCTACTTTCTGGTTCAGAGGATCTGGAAATTCACTAAAAAGTCCACGCAGCAGTTGGCTCAAATATTGGAACTCAAACTAGAGACATTAAAAGTCTTAATTAGTATAAAATATACTCTGTACCTGAAGTTTGCTGGTTGTCTCGTTTTAGACCTTTGTAAGTCCAATTTTATCAATTTGATCCTTTAAATTTTTAAATAAAAGTAATGTAGTTTGAATATTTTTATTTTATTTATTTTTTTGCTAATAGTCAAAGCACTCGCAGGTGCCACACATACATTGCAAACATTAAGAGCAGGCCACGGGCCTAATTCAAAGTAACTTCCTCCCATAGCCGACTAAAGGGGAATAAACCCCCACTCAATTCCCCACGAGGGGAATCGAACCCTTCACCTTTCACTTGAGAGAGATGGAGTGAGACCAACTGAACTAAGCCCCACTGTCATTATGGTCCAAATATTTCATTATATAAGAACAAATGACAAAAGTCACCTTTTTAAGAGATGTGAGCCGTGAGCGATACTGTAGTTTAGGCTTGATAATGGAATTTGGACAGGAAATTGATAGTCTGAAAAGCGTGAATTCTATCCAAAAAAAAATCCAACATAATGTCATATCTGAACCACATTACTTCTAAGTTAAAATTTATAAAGACTAAATTGAGAAATTAAAACTATAAAGACTAAAAAGAGTCAGGTACATAGCTTTAGGTATATATATTTTAATTAAGCTAAAATAAAATGAGGGTGAACATAATATCGATTGACTATAATAGCCACCGACGAGTCTTGAAATTACGGGGATGCCATTGTCGTTTCGAATCTTGGGTGGTCTGTATTTGATTTTAAAGTGGGCACTTCCAGAGACTTGGCCGTTTGTGGGAAAGATAGGAACATTGAATTGCAATAACAGTTGACAGTTATACCCTTAGAAGGACTTGTCATTGTTATAACAATATCCGAAAATTTTACTTTTCACTAGAGCAAGTGCAAGTTTCAAAAGAAATAAGTATAAATTAAAAGAAATTAAAATTATAATGTAAAGCACAATAATCTTTTAAGATGTGCTATAATTTTTAAATTCAAAGATATTTTGAACTATAGTGTAACTTAACACAGAGCCAAGGGGTAAAAAAGAAAGCTACCAACAAACTTCAACAAATTATGATCACTTCAAAACACTATGATTGCGAAAAGCGCCCATCCATGAACCGATTTGGCAAAATTCATGTATTAAATAGGGAAAATACTTTTGCTCACCCAAAATATGGTACACCAATGCTTACCCAAGCATCACATTGGCCAATGCAGTGGGACCCATGATTAAATAAATATTTAATGTTATTTAATCCTGGGTCCCACTGCATTGACCAATGAGATGCTTGGGTGAGCATTGATGTACCATTTTTTGGGTGAGCAAAAATGCTCTCTTAAATAGGTCATTAATTATGTACGTGATTGCATATGAAAAGCATGTATATGTGTTTATATGAGCATGCTATGTGTCTATGTGGGTTGGGGGGGGGGGGGGGGGGGTGTTTGATACAATTTCATTCTGGGGGTAAGCTCCTCGATATTTGAGGATTTTGTACCGATGGCTACAGTGCATGGTTTGGGAGAAGGCCTTGCTAGGGCACAGTGTATGGTTTGGGAGAAGGCCATGTCAGGACACTTGGATGAGTGGTTGGGAGAAGGCCCTCCACGACATCAATTCCATTGTTTCATTACCGGATGAATGCATATCTCTCACTCCGGAGACTATTTTGATATGTTTTGATATTTTAGAGCATGATTTGTCATATAAGCATATGTTTAGAATTGTGCACTCAGTATATAGCTGAGTAGTAGATCTTTACTCCATTGCAGGTGATAAGAAGAAGAACAAGAAGAAGCGTGAGGAGTGAGGCCGAGGGGACAACGAGATCACCTATGTTCATACTTTTGTTTCCATTCCTAAGAATGTAATAAGGATTTTGGGAAGTTTGTAATATGTTGTAATTTAATCCTGGAATGGATTAGTAGTATGATCTGTAGTAAAACTTTTGTAATTATGTTTTGAAACTGGTGTAATATAGTTAAGCTTACTTTGGTTTATTTTGGCGTGTGCGTGTAGTCGAATGGAATGGTATATCTTTAGAATGTTAGAACTCTGCAGATTGTGCAGGATTTGCCAAAACAGTCGACTGGACTGAGAGTCCAGTCGACTGGACCCCTGTTTTAACGAAAATTTCCCTTCAGTTTTCAAGAGAAACAGTCGACTGGTTTAAAAACAGTCGACTGGAAACTGTACAAAAATATAGCATTCTGCTAGATCAAAGTCCAGTCGACCGGACATGTATCAGTCGACTGAAAGCTTGATACCACAGTCGACTAGGGCTCCGACTCAGTCAACTGGATTGGGTTGTTGAACTTTGATGTTTTCAGTACTTGAAACCACAGTTGGCTGGGGCTCCGACTCAGTCGACTGGATTGACACTTTCAAAATGGATTGTTTCTTTAATTGTTTTCAAATGAGAAAACCTTTTTATAACTCTAATTTTCATAATCCATTGAATCTTTAGAGTTGTCTTATCACTGTTGTATTAATTTATTTTTTTTCGCTGCTACATTGTAATTGGGTTGGTTGAGCCTTTGTGGGCGTGCCACGTGTCCTATTTACGTGCGTAGTAGGATGAGTCGTAACAGGTGGGTCATGTGTAGGACTCATGTGTTTTTCACATTGAGTCCACTGGAATCAAGGGCAATGATTGTTTTGTGAAGAATTTTGTGTGGGTGTAGGATTATTGCTAGTTTAATTGAAATAGTTTGGTGTTTCGGTCGCCAATTTGGCTCGGACCATGTGTGTTCTGCATGTTTAAAGGGATGATGTGGGAAGATTGGACAAATGGTCGATTTTAATTGAAATAGCCCAGTATTGCACAAGACTATTATGCTATGTTTGCTTTGAGGGAAGAGGGAATGAAGGAGAGAGGTGGAGGGAAGAGGTAAAAACCCATTTATTTGGTAATATGGAAGAGTGAAAATAAGGGAAGAGGAAAGGGATTCTCCTTGTCTCTGGGTTTACAAATTTCAATCCGTCCAAAAGTGAACGGATAACGAGAGATAAAATGCTTCCCTTATTATTATTATTGTTTTTTTTTTTTTTTTTGTTTTTTTGTCCTTCAAAATAATAACATTAAATTTAATGTAAGGGTATAATAGTAAAATATACAATATTTCATTCTTTCATTATCACTCCCTTCTTGTTTAACCAAACAAAATGAGGGAATACTCCCTTCCTTTTCCAATGGATACCTCTTCCATCTGTCCTCTCTTCCCTTTCATTCCTTCCACTTTTTCATCCCTCTTACCAAATATAACATTAATCCATTTAACTAAATAGTCCAGAATTTGGACCACTAATTATTCCAGGGATATGATAAAAGTTTATCCCGGAATTAATCCAATTAAAAAGAACCATTTGTCGTGGCGTACCCGTGGGGGGGCCCAAAAAATATTTCAAAAAAATTAGGAACTATCAGTTTACAATTCATAATCAAAACAATTTCTATTTTCTAACCTCTTTAAGACATAGTTTGGCCTCTATTTTGATGTTTC
Source organism: Hydrangea macrophylla (assembly GCA_033977485.1). Lineage (NCBI taxonomy): Eukaryota > Viridiplantae > Streptophyta > Magnoliopsida > Cornales > Hydrangeaceae > Hydrangea > Hydrangea macrophylla. Next base: position 8,950,169 of record CM066987.1, read on the forward strand.
TCCTTTTTTAAAGCACTATTTCATGTTAATTCATTTGGTAACTAGCTTATGAGCTTTGTAAAAATTGAACTTGAGACTTTTTTGGGGGAGAGCTTTTTAAAAGCTTTAGGCTTAGTTTGGCCCCCACATGGCTTTTTAAAAGGAGCTTATGAAATTTATTACTAAGTTTTTTGATAATTTTATACAAGTGACACACTACTCTTCAAAAAGATATCATGAAACCAAAAAGCAACCTTGAGCTTTTAAAAGCTCCATTCTAGAGCTTTTAAAAGCTCCCTCCAAAAAAGCCCTAACTTCAATTTTTGCAAAGCTCATAAACTAGTTATCAAATGAATTAACATGACATTGGGCTTTAAAAGCTCAAGTTTGCCTTTTGGTTTCGTGATGTTTTTTTTAAGAGTAATGTTTCACTTGTACAAAATCAAACAACTTAATTGATACGCCCAAACTTGGCTCTACTCTGTGACCGAGCAGTTATACTCAACGACTGGCACCTATCCTGATTTCCCGAGCGGTTGAGAACTCTCCCGGGCATCCTGATCCTATAGCACAGGGCTCTGCCAGAGGGGTAGCATATTCCATTCAAACAGATGAGAACAGGGCAGCAGTCTCGTCCTGAGCGGTACACAAAGTATCAACAGGCCCTGACCAACAGGTCGGGAATGCAATACAGGCTCGATTCGTATAGGCGCAGTTCAGCCAGGCCCGCGAGACATGCCCCAGAATATTTCAGCTAGTTTCCTACTCAAATTAGAAGACTAATGGAAAGTGCACATTATTTCCTAATCCAATTAGGAAACCCCTTATGATTGACGCCAATCAATCCTAAATCAAATTGTATTACTTAATCTATATATTTCCTTATACGAGTAGGTCTCTTGCATCTATAAAAGAGACCACTCACCCCCATAGAAAGGAATCAACTTTTCAGTCTATACAGCACGTCTATAGCAGTCATCATCACGCCCGGCCGACCTACGGTATCTCCAGACTATTGTTGTTTCACCACAGGTCACCGACTTTTTACAGTATGGTGAACGTGCTCAGACACACACGTGGATGTAGGTTTCTTCATTAACAAGGCCGAACCACATACAAAAAATCAGTCTCTCACTCTCTCTCTCTCTTTAAACTGCTCTAGTTTATCTTACCAAATTTCGGCATCATCAGTTTGACGCTGTCTGTGGGAACCGACAGATTTCTCAAAATACAAATCTCTCAACTGACATTCATGCCTCCGAAGAAGGGTAAAAAAGCTGCGCAGCGGGCTGACCAGGCCATCCTGCCGGCCCCGGCGATCCTGACACCGGAGCAGATCACCGCGACCCTCGCACAACTCTTGAAAATCCAGCGTCAAACCCAGTAGCAGATCGAAGCCCTGCTGTCCCAACAAAGAAATCCTATAGTGGCCAGGAAACAGACTGGGATGGTTGCGTACGGTCGGGAACCGATTTTGACTAGACAACGTGCCCAAGCCACCCCGCCCCGTGTTGAGTACGGCACAAACATCAACGGTAGATGTGCTGCCCGAGAGGAAAGTCAAGAACGCATGGCCTGGGAATCGGTCCACGATCACTTGGCCAAGAGCCTGGATGATCTTAGGTACCCGATCAACCGGAGTCACAACCGAGTCTCGTCCCAGAGGACAAGACACCATAAAGAAGAAGCCTCTTCCACCAACCCAACCAACCCCCAGGATACCGGCCGAGAAGGTGTAATGGCCCGTATCCAGAATTTGAAGAAACATATCGACAGAGTGGCTAAAGAGCTAGGCCAGAAAGCTACTCAGGACCATGTCAATACCGAGATAGAGTCACCGCTTTCTAGCCTAATAACGAGATTTTCCATCCCATGAAAATTCAAGCACCTCGCCTGGATTCATACGATGGCTCGAGTAGCGCGGTAGACCACGTCCGGACCTACAAGGCCCAAATGGCTCTCGCCACCAATGCCGATGAACTATACTGCCTAGCCTTTTCCAACACTTTGAAAGACCCGACCGCTCAATGGATTCATTCCCTGAAGCCCCGATCGGTCAAAGATTTCAAGCAACTAACCAAGTAGTTCATCAACCAGTTCATTGGTGTTAGGGGTCTAATCGGTTCGGTTCGGTTCGGTCGGTTTTCACCCCCAAAACCAAACCGAACCGATCAGTCGGTTTTCCTATTATGCTAAACCGAAACAGACCGAATCCCCAAGAACACCGAACCAAACCGACCGTGATGAATTGGTTCGGTTTCGGTCGGTTTCGGCCGGTGAAGAGATGGTAAGATTAAATGACAACATAGAGAAATGGGAAGAGAATAACAGAGACTAAAATTCACAAATCAAGGAGATATCAAAAAATTAACACAAGTCAACATAGAATACTAACAATAATCAACATCAAAACCAAAATCTTAAAAAAAAAAAAAAAAAAAAAAGGTGAGATTTTGAAGATCTGAAAGATAGCAAATACATATCAACACATATTAACCCAATCAAAATCAAAACCTAACAATAATCAACACAAAATTATTCAAAACCCAACCTCGAAGATCTTGAAGGTTCGGCCACTCATAGTCACAGATCTGGAAGGTTCGACCACCATAGTTGCAGATCTTGAAGCTTCGACCACCATAGTAGCATATCTCATAGATCTTGAAGGTTCGGCCACCCATGAACAGAAAGGACACGAGGAAGAGAGACTTAGAGTGGCTGCGACCTGTGATTCTAAGCAACAACGACAGTGAGATCTTGAAATGGAAGCGCGAGGACAAGAGCTCAGGGCGGCGGTGAGGGCTAGGGCTTGGGTTTCAGGGTGGTGGTGGTGCAAGGAAGAGATGACTGCTAGGGTTTTGAGACTTGGAGAGAGAAAGAAGTAGACTGTGAGAAAGAAGTAGACTGCTATGGTTTTGAGACTTGGTAAATGTTATGACTTAAAAGAGAGAAGACTTTTTTTTTGCTAAGAAAAGGAGAGAGAGACTTGGAAGAAATGAGATCAGTTCTCATGAGTCATGAATGAAGAGTTGTCTCATGAATGAAGAGAGATAAAAAGTATATTACCGAGAATATGAAGAGAGAGAAAAAAGCATTGTGCAAAATGAAAGTTTAAGTCTCATAAATGTGAAATCTCAAATCAGTATAATTAAATGGTTGACAGGTTGTATGTATCGGTACTCTAAATTTTAAAACGTTAACTAAGCAATTAATTCGGTTCGGTTCGGTTCGGTTACGGTTTAAATATGTAGCCAACCGAAACCGAACCGAAAACCAATTTTTAAGTTTTCCCAGAACCGAAACCGACCGACACATGACTAACACCGAACCAAACCGAACTGAACCAGTCGGTACGGTCGGTCGGTTCGGTTTTTTCGGTTTTCCTTACACCCCTAATTGGTGTGCATGAACGGCCAAAGTCTGGCATACAATTGCTGACAGTCATGCCAAGGAATAATGAGTCACTCAAGGAATTCACCGATCGATTTAATCAAGAGAAGCTCGGGACCTATAACCTTGATGAAACAGTCGCTATTACAGCCTTCTACTCGGGAGCTCACCACACCAAGTGCGCCACGTCGTTTCACATAAATCGGCCAAAAACCTTGGTGGAACTCGCAGAGAGGGTCGGAAAGTACGTTGACACTGAAGAATTTCTAAAGATTAAAGACCCCAGGCACATGGGCGACGAGCCTTCAAGGAATAAGCAGAAACGAGATCATCCCGAGAAGAACAATGCAAAGGAGCCCAATAGTTCTGACAGTTCTTCCAGCTCACATTGGTTTGAGTCCGGTAGCCCCGACTTGACCTCCAGATCACAGTGGTCTGATTCTGACAGCCCCGACCTGACCTCCAGTTCACAACGGTCTGAGTCTGGCAGCCTCGACCTAGCCTCCATTTTTCAGCAGTCATGATCCAGTGATTCCGACTTTGCTTCCAACTCAGAGTAATCAGGAGCCCGGTGATCCTGACCCGACTTCCTGTCTTCATCAGTCTAAATAAGCCCGACTACAGTGGTACTTGTCCGATCATCGCATGAGGCTCCACAGACTCTCAGAGAACTCTTGCAAAGACTCATGCCCGAGGCACATTAAAAGACCTTGGGATCACACCCAATGAATATAAAAAACCTCGGGCTCACATCCGAGGCTCCCAAAAGACCTCGAGGTCACATTCGAGGCACCCAAAAGACCTCGGGATCACACCCGAGGCACCAAAAAGACCTTGTGATCACTCACATGAATACATCTGAATACATGCCCAATATGAACTACACAATATATCTCTAAGAATTAATACATGCTATTCAAACATAACATGAATACATGCCAAGAAATCATTCCCAAAACATAGTTGAATCACTCACCTCCGAATAACGCTCCTATAATTCAATCTGAAGAAAACCCGTGCACAAAGAACGTGCAGAAGTCCGTCTAGTACAATTCCTATGGATCAAAATTCCATTTATCAACTTTTATGAAAAATTCTAGAAAATAACTTTTCGAAAAACTTAGCCAAACAGGCCCTAATAGGTATCAAAACGAAGCTCTTACCTCGAGGAACTTGAATTTGAAATCTGGGAGAAACCAGACTGACGGAAGGTCGTCGTTTGGCGTCGCAAAGCTCTAAACTCCTAAATCTCCCTCTAGTCCCCTTTTGGCCTCCTTTTGAAATTAGGTTAGAAGTTATGAGAAAATATCTCATCCATCTCTATCTATATATAGGCAACTCTTTTGGAAATTTCGTTTACCACCCCACGAGTTTTCAAAACTCTTAATCAGTCTCTGAAACTTTCTATACAGCTCATTCATAGCTTTATAAGTGAAACTTCGAAATTATAAAAGTTTTCGACTAAGTTTCGTTTGGTCGCTAAAACGCGAATTTCTATATGACGTTTCCAAAGTTGCTAATTAGCCTACCAAATTAATAGCGTGTTCATTCGTCCTCACCAGGATACTAAATCTAACAACAGAAATAAATTCTAAAACAGAAAATAATACAGATATTGAAATACACAGGTAAACATTTATTTTCAGATAAACATTTAAAATGTTCTACAGTGACCGTCTCATACTCGGAGAGACTTCACAAACAATAAATCCTCAATCACACTAGTTTCAAAGGGTTCTCTAATACAGACACCGAAATCAACTTGTGAGTCAAAACTCACTCAAACATGTATCATAAAACACGCCACATCACATTATCATGCATGACAATGTAATGCAAATGAAATAACACAAATGTGGGTGTTATAATACTCTCCCCCTTAAAAGAAGTTTGTCCCCAAACTTGTACCTCAAGTCTCGAAAAGGTGCGGATACTGAGTACGCATCTCATCTTCTATCTCCCACGTCATCTCTTCCGTAGTTTGGTTACGCCATAACACTTTCACTTTCGATATTACTTTATTTCGTAAGACTTGATCCTTCTGGTCTAAGATCTCTATCGGATATGCGGCATACGTTAAATCACTCTGAATCTCATTCGATGTCGAAGTCATCACTCGATCTCTCTCTTCCACTAACTGTTTGCGTAACAACGATACATGAAACACGTTATGAACTTGAGCATACTCGCTTGGCAAGTTCAAACGATAAGCTACGGGTCCAACTCTCCCAATGATCTCAAAAGGTCCTACAAACCTCGGGTTGAGTTTCCCGTATCTACCAAATCTGGTTATTCCCTTTGAAGGTGACACCTTCAAATACACTAAGTCTCCTACATCGAATTCCAACGGCCGTCTGCGCTTGTCGGCATAACTCTTATACCTACTCTGGGCTGTCAGTAATCATTGTCTAATCACCTTTATCTTATCCGTCGTCTCTTGTACAATTTTCGGCCCTTCAATCCTTCTTTCTCCGACTTCCGTCCAACTAATCGGTGAACGACATACACGACCATATAAAGCTTCATAAGGAGCCATTCCAATACTCGACTGAAAACTGTTGTTATATGCGAACTCAATTAACGGTAGGTGGTCTTCCCAATCGCCTTGAAAATCAAGTACACATAAACGAAGCATGTCTTCCAAAATCTGGATTACTCTTTCTGATTGACCATCGGTCTGAGGATGAAAAGCTGTACTAAAGTGCAATTTGGTACCCATTGCTTCTTGCATGGCTCTCCAAAACTTCAACGTAAAACTACTATCCCTATCCGAAACGATAGAAACTGGGATACCATGTAGTCTCACAATCTCGCGAATATATAACTTAGCTAACGGCATCGGCTTAGTTGTTCGAAGCGGTAGGAAGTGCGACGACTTCGTCAAACGATCAACAATCACCCAAATAATAGTGTGCGATCTCTTCGACCTCGGAAACCCACTAACAAAATCCATTGTTATGTGCTCCCATTTCCACTCGGCTATCGGTAACGGTTGTAACAATCTTGAGGGTACTTGGCGTTCGGCCTTTACTTGTTGACAACTAGTACAACGCGAAACGTAACGTGCTATTTCCCTCTTCATTCCCGGCCACCAATAAACATGTCTCAAGTCTCTATACATCTTGGTGCTTCCCGGATGAACGGTATACTTCGTGTTGTGTGCTTCCTCTAGGATGTTCCGTTTCAACAACTTCTCGTTAGGCACACAAATTCTACCCCTCAATCTTAAAACAACATTCTCAAAAGTAAATCCCAGTTGTTTGCCCATCGGAATCTCATCACAAATCTTCTTCAAAGCCACATCTTGAAGTTGTTTCTCTGCGATCTCGTGAATCAAGAGTGGTTGTGCCACCATCGTTGACATCAAGCCACTTTCAATCCTCGGTATCACTTCAAGCTCCAAATTCTCCATATCTCGTATCAGTTCTTTCTGAGAAGTCAATTCTGATGTGGTGTTGGTTCGTACCTTGCAACTAAGAGCATCGGCGACGACATTCGCCTTACCCGGATGATACTGAATTGACAAGTCATAGTCCTTCATCAACTCTAACCATCTCCTTTGCCTCATATTCAAATCTCGTTGTGTAAACAGGTACTTCAAACTCTTGTGATCCGTATAGATCTTACATTTTTCCCCGTATAGGTAATGACGCCAAATCTTCAATGCAAAAATCACGGCGGCCAATTCTAGGTCATGAGTTGGATGATTCTTCTCGTGCGGTCTAAGTTGTCTCGATGCATACGCAATGACTTTATCACTTTGCATAAGAACGCAACCTAAACCTCTATATGAAGCATCACTGTAAATAATAAATCCTTCAGTCCCTGACGGAACGGCTAATATTGGTGCTTTCACTAGTCGACCCTTCAACTCTTGGAAACTTTCTTCACATTCTGGACTCCAAACAAAAGCAATATCTTTCCTCATTAACTGTGTCATCGGCATTGCTATACGCGAAAAGTCTTTTACAAATCTCCGATAATATCCAGCTAATCCTAGGAAACTTCGGATGTCTGTCACATTCGTTGGTCTCACCCAGTTGGTAACTGCTTCTATCTTCTGAGGGTCTACAGAAATTCCCTTTGCCGACACTATATGTCCAAGGAAAGCTATCTCGGTCAACCAAAACTCACACTTCTTCAATTTGCCGAATAATCTCTTTTCACGCAATCGTTGTAAAGCTAATCGCAAATGATGCTCGTGATCTTCAACGCTTTTGGAGTAGATTAGGATGTCATCTATGAACACGATAACAAACTCGTCTAAGTAATCCTTGAAAACGCGGTTCATCAAGTCCATGAAAGCAGCTGGTGCATTAGTCACTCCAAATGGCATAACCAAAAATTCAAAGTGACCATATCGAGTTCTGAAAGCTGTCTTCTCAACATCTTCCTCCTTAACTTTCAACTGATGGTAACCGGATCTCAAGTCGATCTTCGAAAATACCTGAGCCCCTTGTAACTGATCAAACAAGTCATCTATTCGCGGCAACGGATACTTGTTCTTGACGGTCAACTTATTCAACTCTCGGTAGTCGATGCACATGCGCATTGTTCCATCTTTCTTCTTCACAAACAAGACTGGAGCTCCCCACGGCGAAACACTTGGGCGGATAAAACCCTTCTCTAACAGTTCTTCTAACTGAACTTTTAATTCTTTCAACTCTATCGGTGTCATTCGGTACGGTGCTTTGGATACCGGTTGTGACCCTGGTACTACTTCTATTGTGAACTCAAGCTCTCTTTCAATTAATACGTCGGGTAACTCATCGGTAAAAACATCTGGAAATTCTTGAACTACTGAAATGTCTTCTATTAGTGGTCCATACACTCGCGTGTCGATAATTGAACATAAGAAACCCGAACAACCCTTCTTCAACATCTTACTTGCTTGGATCGCCGATATCAAGTACGGGGTACGATTACTCCCTTACCCTGAAAAGTAAACTCTTCTCGCCCTGACGGATAGAAACTAACCCGTTTTTGTTCACAATCAATTTTGGCTTGATTAACCGACAACCAATCCATACCCAAGATAACATCAAAGTAATTCACCGTCAACGGAATCAAATCAACGCTCAAGACTTTATCACCTATCTTGATCTCACATGACTTGAATATCGAAGAAGTAACTAGCGGTTCACTACTAGGCAATGATACACACAAGTCATATCCTAGCGGTTCTGACTTAACAGTTAAATGCTTAACAAAATCACGTGATACGAATGAATGCGTTGAACCAGAATCCATAAGTATACGTGCAGGATACGAACAAATAGGAAGAATACCTGATACGACGGTATCATCCGTATTCCCCGGCCTGAGCTGGAAGTATCGTCCTTGTTGTTGCGCGACTCCTTTCCCTTTATCCACTCGAGGTTCTACCCTTGACCCGCTTGGCACACTCAATGCACCGGTACTCATTCCCGGTTGTCTTTTACTTGGGAAATTCTTCGCTATATGCCCCGGTTGGTCACACTCAAAACATTTCCCTCTTATCTCTGGGTTGTAGCTCTTGGCGTTCGAGGTTGTGTTTGGTGTAGTCGAATTTGCGTTCAAAGGACAATTCCTAGATACATGCCCCAATTGTTTACAAATATAGCAAGTGATCAATTGATAGCATGTTCCTCTGTGTCGCAGGTTACATGTTGGGCACAACGGTCTCGAATCTCCAACAAACACACTTCCCCCTTGACTACCCATATTCGATCCTAAACCTTGCGTGAACGGTTTCTTCGCATTCCCTTGGCTCTTGCCCCTATTGTCATTGGGTCTCTTTCCTTGTTGTCCTTGTCGATATCGGTCGACACTCTTCTCAGCTATACGGGCGGCTTCCTCGACTAGAGAAACGGTCGGGTGTTGCAACATGTCCACACGGCCACGGATATTCTCTCTAAGCCCTTCCTCAAACTTACGAGCTTTATCCCTATCAGCCAGAACGGTAGTTTTCCCAAATCGTAACAAGGCATTAAAACGAGAAACATACTCACCCACGGTCATATCTCCCTGAACCAAACTCGCAAACTCTTGACGTTTCTGAGTATAAGCAGATTGCGGGAAGAAACGTTTGTTGAATTCTTCTTTAAATGCTTCCCACGTGATTGGTTTCCCTTGTTTAAGCACGTTATTCCACCAATCCAATACTTCACCCATCAACGTATCGGATGCACATAAAATTTTATCCTCATCGGTACATATTACCTGACGGAAATGTCTTTCCATGTCCATCATCCAATGATCGGCCAAGTCTATGTCAACTTGTCCATGATACAACGTCGGTTTTCGCTTATGAAACTGTTCCACGATTGTGTGTTGAGATCGAGGTGCCGATGGTGTATTGACATAACGAATTTCCACTTGTGGAGGCTGAACGTTCATCTGTTCTCTTTCACTTACCGCTTGTATGAAATTTCCCACCATATTCACTATTTGGTCTATCCGCGAATGCGGTGACAATTCTCTTGGTGGATCAGCCATAACGTTTCAAATATTTTCCCTGTTGAGTTCAATGCATAATGACCATGCATGCTATGCCACAATATAGATATATGTGCACAGTTCATCACAATCAACAAAGGCTAACACATGAAGCATTTCTACAATGATAACAGTTATCTTCACCATTACACACTCCACTCGACGTCACTCAGCATATATAACGTCACTCGTTCCCAAGGCTCTAAACTTATGCTCTGATACCACTAAATGTCACAGCCCGGTCCCACAATAGCGGAACCGGAGCCCGTGGCACGCCACCGAGGCTAAACCAATTCATTAACGTTCCCAAAATTAGGTTTGAAGAACGCACGCAGCGGAAAACAAAACACATTTTAAAACCAGAGGTTCAGTCGACTGCTCAGTCGACAGCTCAGTCGACGGAGGAAGGTAGGGAATTTAATAGCAATTCCAGTCGACTGAGGCTAGGGGGTTCAGTCGACTGAGTCGGGGTCCAGTCGACTGCTTTTGCTAAAATAAGAAGCAGTAGCTAGCAAACACAGGGGTTCAGTCGACTGAACACAGGACCAGTCGACTGCTCCCCTGGCAGCAGCCCAATCTGCAGAATTTCAAGTTTAAAAGCTTTCTAACTATCACCAATGATCAACCACTCAATCAAAACTCAATCCAAAGTAATCTTAACTGTATTAAAACATTTCTAAAGCAGGATTACAACATGTTACTAACTATTACAACGGTTTAAAATCCATTCTAACATACCAAATTAAACATGGGATAAAACAACCAAAATCTTATTACAACATTCCTATTATCCCAAAACTACAAGATTTACATTTAAGTTGCCTCCCAAGCGAACTCCCAAACCTCGTGCTTACTTCTGCGATTCCTCGCCAGCATTTACACCTGAAATGGTTATTTGAATAACCACACATATTTTGATTTGTTTAAGCTAAAGCTTAGTGAATAAATCAACATATGTACATGAATGATAAACATGTCCGCATTCACATCTCTACATTTTATACTAGTCGCCGGAGACTCACGTGCCCGTCCATACTCCCAATTCGCGACTCCTCGCCAATAAGTCCACGCGAAAGGGTAAGACCCACGATTCTTCTCTTCAATCGTGCGACCTTAATGCCTATATCGGCTCCACAAAATGGCACGGTGACCACGTGCTCCTTCTGACCCAAATAAGCAACTTAACATGCTCAAATACATATCACCATGCTCGCGGTAATCAAAACATACCACCGCGCTATTGAGCCTACTTATCAATATAAATGCCCAATATGAACTACACAATATATCTCTAAGAATTAATACATGATATTCAAACATAACATGAATACATGCCAAGAAATCATTCCCAAAACATAGTTGAATCACTCACCTCCGAATAACGCTCCTATAATTCAATCTGAAGAAAACCCGTGCACAAAGAACGTGCAGAAGTCCGTCTAGTACAATTCCTATGGATCAAAATTCCATTTATCAACTTTTATGAAAAATTTTAGAAAATAACTTTTCGGAAAACTTAGCCAAACAAGTCCTAATAGGTATCAAAACGAAGCTCTTACCTCGAGGAACTCGAATATGAAATCTGGGAGAAACCAGACTGACGGAAGGTCGTCGTTTGGCGTCGCAAAGCTCTAAACTCCTAAATCTCCCTCTAGCCCCCTTTTGGCCTCCTTTTGAAATTAGGTTAGAAGTTATGAGAAAATATCTCATCCATCTCTATCTATATATAGGCAACTCTTTTGGAAATTTCGTTTACCTCCCACGAGTTTTCAAAACTCTTAATCAGTCTCTGAAACTTTCTATACAGCTCATTCATAGCTTTATAAGTGAAACTTCGAAATTATAAAAGTTTTCGACTAAGTTTCGTTTGGTCGCTAAAACGCGAATTTCTATATGACGTTTCCAAAGTTGCTAATTAGCCTACCAAATTAATAGCGTGTTCATTCGTCCTCACCAGGATACTAAATCTAACAACAGAAATAAATTCTAAAACAGAAAATAATACAGATATTGAAATACACAGGTAAACATTTATTTTCAGATAAACATTTAAAATGTTCTACAGTGACCGTCTCATACTCGGAGAGACTTCACAAACAATAAATCCTCAATCACACTAGTTTCAAAGGGTTCTCTAATACAGACACCCAAATCAACTTGTGAGTCAAAACTCACTCAACCATGTATCATAAGACACGCCACATCACATTATCATGCATGACAATGTAATGCAAATGAAATAACACAAATGTGGGTGTTATAAATCAGGAGCCTGGTGATCCTGACCCGACTTCCTGTCTTTATCAGTCTAGATGAGCCCGACTACAATGGTAATTGTCCGATCATCGCATGAGGCTCGATAGACTATCAGTGAGCTCTTGCAAAGACCTCGGGCCACGCCCGAGGCACATTAAAAGACCTCGGGATCACGCCCGAGGCATATAAAAGACCTCGGGGTCACATCCAAGGCACCCAAAAGACCTCGAGGTCACGTCTGAGGTACCCAAAAGACCTCGGGATCACACCCGAGGCACCAAAAAGACCTCGTGATCACTCACGAGGCATCGGGTTTGCTTAGGTCCATAACCTACGATGGGGGCAAATCCCCCTAGGTGGCTGATGATAGCAAAGTTCAAAAGACCCTGGAAATACCAACATTCTAAGTCGGTTACCTATAGTCATAGCCTTTACAGACCCCCATTTTAGCAAAAGCTTGGGAGGCAAGAACGCACAATGAACTAAACACACTGGGTATTTACAGGCCTTGGGGTTAACTAAGTTAAACTCTTAGACAACCCGAATGCCTACAATACTCAAAGGCACCAACTCCACTTAGGTCCAAACGGACGATAGAGGAAATCCTCTTAGGTTGGCCCACGATAGAGGAGCAAAAGAACCCTACAGCAACACGCTTTAGGTCGGTTCCACCAACATGGTCAAGCTCTTCTCCCAACAATCTTGACTAAGGTTGGCTAGGCGGAAGATAACGATCTCGAAGAGTTAACATAAAAGGACCCTAAAGCCATACGCTTTAGTTCGACTTTTCAAACATGGTCAAATTCTTTTACCCACAACCTTAACGAAGGTTTACGAGCAAAAGATGACCATCCTGGGAGCTAACTCAAGCAAAAGGTTCCGAATTAGGCTGAGTCTCAACTCTTAGTCAATTCTCGAACAATTCAAAAGACTCGAAAGTTCCAAACAACTTTCCCGAGCACTCAGATAATGGAAAACGGTTTCAGACAAATTTCCAAACTTACCTGGATATAGCATCAAGCCAACCTTGGAAATGGGGGGCAACTGATACGCCCAAACTTGGCTCTACTCTGTGACCGAGCGGTTATACTCAACGACCAGCACCTATCCTGATTTCCCGAGCGGTTGAGATTCTCCCGGGCCTCTTGATCCTATAGCACTGGGTTCTGCCAGAGGGTTAGCATCTTCCAGTAAAACATGCAGAGCAGGCCAGCTGTCCCGTCCCGAGCAGTACACGCAGTATCAACAGGCCCCGACCAGCAGGTCGGGAATTCAATACGGGCTCGGTTCGTACAAGCGCAGTCCAGCCTGGCCCGCGAGACAAGCCCCATAATATTTTAGCTAGTTTTCTACTCAAGTTATAAGACTAATAGAAAGTGCACATTGTTTCCTAATCCAATTAGGAAACCCCCATGATTGATGCTAATCAATCCTAAATCAGATTGTATTACTTAATCTGTATATTTTCTTGTACGAGTAGGTCTCTTGCATATATAAAAGAGACCACTCACCCCCATAGAAAGGGATCAATTTTTCAATTTATACAGCATCTCTATAGCAGTCATCATTACGCCTGGCCCCTACGGTAGCTCCAGACTATTGTTGGTTCACCACAAGTCACTGGCTTTTTACAATATAGTGAACATGCTCAGACACACACGTAGACGTAGGTTTCTTCATTAACAGGTTCGAACCACATACAAAAAACCAATCTCTCACTCTCTCTCTCTTTTTTTAAACTGCTCTAATTTATCTTACCAAATTTTAATATCATCATTAATAATAAATTTTATAAACTACTATTAAAAATGCGAATTGGAAGCTGAACTAAATTTTAAGTATAACGCAGCATGCAGTTGTCCTTTTTGACACATGGAATGCAATTTGTGTGTAAGATAAGTCAATACTCCATCTATATATATTATATACATACATCTACATATATAATAATATATGTCTGTATTAAGGTGTCAAATGTCAAGGCGGTGGAAGAAGGCCACAGGAGGAAGTAACTGATGGATTGTTAGCAAAAAAAAAAAAACTGATGGTTTGATCATTTAGTTAAATCCTTGCTGGCAGTCCGTGTTAGCTGTCATGCAGGCAAAACATATATGTAAGGTGGACTGTGTCCCTGTCCTAAAGGTGGGCAAAAGCCCAATGGAAGAGCAGATTCTTAAGTGCATTGAAGTACCTCCAATAATTACAATAACTATTTACACAAATCTGTCTAAAACCAGTCCGTTGCGGCCATTGAAGATCAAATATCCTCTCCTTTTTTTTTTTTTTTATAGCCAAATAACCTCTATTATATGTACAAAATATAGCAGAATTGGATTATGATTCAGTATATAATATAAAAGTGAATCTATGTAGGGGCAAAGGGGGCTCAAATGCCCCCCAAATTTTGGAAAACTCTCTATTCTATTAGACCTCGTTTGACAGATAGGATAAAATTGACGGATATGACAGAATCAGATAGGATAGTAATTTTGTCTAATAAGCTATTGTGTTGTCCTGTGTTTTGAAACATGTCGGGATATAAGTTCCAGATAATAACTAAATTATTATTTTTTAACACCAAAAAAAAATTGCAAATAATGTCATTCGAATTCATTGGATATAAGACTGATTGGTTTGTGTTTATGGTTTTGGAGAAGGAAAAGAAAAGGGAGATGATTAAAAGTTGGAAAACTAGTTCTCTTGAAATTCTGCAACAGCATTGAAATTCAGAAGTTCCAAAACATGTTTGTAAAGTATCATGTTCGTAAAGTATGATAAAAGGGAAGGGAAATGACTCACAAAATTCAAAACCTCTAAATTTACTTCTCAACCCACCATCTTTTTCTTTCCATCTTTCTCACTGTTTTCCTTGTTTAACCAAACAAGGGAAAAGGTTTTCCTCCTACATTTTCCTTTCCTTGCCCTCACTAAATCCAAGAAACAAACAAAGCCTAAGAAATTCAAACCCAAAGCAGAGAAGCAAATAAATGAATGAAGTTGGACCAGTTCAGTGAATATATGCAACTTCACATCATCTGAAGTTGCAAAACTGTATAGACAGAATTTTCACACATCCTACATTCAATGATTCAAGCTGCAACCAAATCACAAAATAGCAACAAAAACTTATATTTGAAGAGTAAAAGGTCATACATAAAAAAACACCTTCAGTAAAACTGTTTCCCAAGAGGGTAGACCTTGTACTCAAAAGCACATAAAAACCATTTAATAAGTTTGCTATAATGTCTATCACAGATTGCAATGATTCACATTGCAAAACCTCCAAACTTTTTAGGAAGTTACTTGGGGCCAATATCCTTGAGCGCACATATCTGCTCCTCTCCCATAGCAGACATCACAGAGACAACCAGGTCTTTCCCTTCACCAAATC
Organism: Hydrangea macrophylla; assembly: GCA_033977485.1. Lineage (NCBI taxonomy): Eukaryota > Viridiplantae > Streptophyta > Magnoliopsida > Cornales > Hydrangeaceae > Hydrangea > Hydrangea macrophylla. The sequence continues at coordinate 8,965,662 of CM066987.1, forward strand.
CATCCTTTATCTGCAGATGTAACAACATTCATAAGTAGTGCCTACCTTTGGGGCCTGTTGGGAATTTTTAACATATAACCTGATTAGGGCTTTGTCGGATTTGCGGATTCATGGAAGGAAAAGAAAAACAATTTCCCTTGTGTTTTTCTCCATGCTTAAATAACATTAAAAGTTTAAACTTATCAAAACATTTTTGTAACTAAAGAAACAAGGAGGAAAGTGCCTCGGGAAAACCAAAATTTATAAATAAAAAAAATAAATAAATTCCATCATCTTTTCTTTTCCTTCCTATTTTCAACACTATTTTCCTAGGTGACCAAACAAAGGAAAGCGTTTAACTCCGGCTTTGTTTGATTCTTGGATTTAGTAAGGGAAAAGAAAAGAAAATATATATTCCGTTTGTTTTGATGTAAAATGTTTTCCGGAAAATGTTTTCACCTTATAATTAGTGCATGAAAGCATTTTTCGGAAAATATTTTACATCAAAACAAACGGCGTGATAAAGGAAAACATTTTCCTTTGGTTAACAAGGAAAATGATGAGGAAAATAGAATAGAAAAGAGAATAAGTTTAGAAATAAATTAAAACTTTTGAATGTTGTCATTCATTTCCCTTTCTTTATTCATACATTCAAATTATACTTTAAATTTTTTTGAATTTTTTTTTATGTAATTAAGAAAGTAGGAAAACACAAAGGAACTAGTTTCCTTCTTGTTTTCCTTTCCCTCGCAAAATCCATGAACAATACAAAGCCTTCGTGCTTTCATTTCTTTTCCCTCACTAAATCCATGAACCAAACAGAGCTTAAGTCTCCCAGCTTCATTCTCTATCTGGTTTCTATCAGAACCAAGGTTTGGTGGTCTGACAAAGAACCAGTTTAAGAAAGATATTAGACTGGTCATTGTCTTCTGTGCAAGAAATTGACTCTCACCACACTTGAATTTAGAAATAAAAATAAAAACCAGTTCACTCATGAACTGTGAAATAAGTTCTTCGCACTCCCAAAGAGCCTAAGTCAAGGAGAAATCATAAAAATATTTATGAAAACAAATTGAAAGATACTATTCCATAATCCACAGCAATTTTTCAATCAGATGAGAGGCAATGAAAGTACATATTTTCAATTGCAACAAGCAACAATAACGTATTGAGTATGCAGTTTAATATCTCTTCCTTCAGAACTAATCCCTTGGATCAAGCCAAATCTTAACAGTATATCATATCCAAGGAAAAAAAAAACCATGTTGGTATCCCAAAAGAGATAAAAGGAAAGAGCATTTGAACTTCTAGGGCCTTGAATCACCCATTTTCTGAGCCCAAAATAATATCATTAATTTCCATTAAAAAAAACTGGACAAATTACCAAGAAATGCAGAATTGGAAAGTACTATTGAAGCTAGTAAAGCTTCACAACCGGGGAAAACCTAGAAATATAGGTGACCAATAGAGCTGCTAGATATGTAGCATGGATATGGACATGCGACACGGACGCGTTGACACATCAAATCCTGAAAATGCAGGATCCGGCCATGGCTAGGATACGACGAATAAATAATTATATCTTTGAGTTTAATTCACAATTTGCAGTTTCGTGTCCATTATGGTTTCTATAATTCTAAAATAAACCAATTGCTTATCCCCAATTTTACTATATTAAGACTAATGCCTCAAAACTTTAAAAGCATTTCTAACGAGAGGCCATCAAGCAGTGTCCATCGCGTGTCCAGATATGTCGACCGCTGGCCGCGTGTCCGACACGTGCTCAAGCTAAGTTCGATGTAAGAAAATTTAAGACACTTTTTTAAGACACATGGTGACGCGTGTCTAACGAGTGATAACGACACGATACGGAGACGGCATCCAAAGTAAAGTGTCCGGGCTACATAGGCTGCTAGCAAATTCAGGAATTCTGAATTCCAGTTTAAATGTCTGACAATAACAGGTCTAACATTTTTTCCCTTGTAGATAATACACCATTCCAATTAAAGAACAAAAAACCTGGTGCAAAACAGGACCATAAGATGATTTGTTTGTTTGTTTTTTTTTTTTTTTGAGGGTGGGTGAGGGGCAAGTGGACCATAAGAGAACATCTCCAATCAAACTTTCAAATTTCAAAATGCAAAGTTCATTAGTGGCAATTTGATATTATCTTTAAATTTGACATCGCTACAAATAAGAACTCCACCCTATATGTCAAAGTTATTATTTTTTTGTCGTTGATGCTTTTGCCTTGATGTTTGCAGCATTATTATGGGAGAAAACATTAAAATAGTCTAAAAAGTACAAAAGGCGTGTTGCTTTTGGGTATGTCAAATTTGACTTAGAAGCTCACATGCCAAATGCCATGTGGGATGGCATTTGGAGTGCTTGGCTACTTCAAAAGTAACCGTTTAACTTGCCAGCAAGAGAAAGGCACCACAGTTAGAGATTCTCATATATTGATTATCTCCCAATTGATTGGACCGTAAATGCGATGATTGTTTTCTTTACTTCGTCCCAACCCATGGTCCGAACAGTGTGATCGAATGAGAATCTATGAGGCTTGTCACTGTGGGATTGACGTGGAAGTTTCGTTCATGACAAGGTGAAAATAATTTTTGATTTTCCCACAAGATGACCTGTTCAACTCTTTGACAACATGAAAAAAACAAAAGCTCTACCTTCCCTCTATCTATATCCAAAGGACTTTACTATTGTTTTCTTCACCATTGATAGGTTGGAGATGCCTTTTCCTTGTTGGCAAGTTAAACGACTACTTTTGAAGTAGCCAAGCACTCCACCCAAATAGTCAGTCCCATGTGGCATTTGGCATGTAAGCTTCTATGTCAAATTTGGCATGCTCAAAAGCAACATCTCTTTAGACTGTTTTAACGTTGTTGGCTTGTTGCTCCCACAATAATGTGCTACAAACATTCGTAAATGGAAAAAACATTAAAGGCAAAAATATAATAAAACAATAAACTTGACATATAGAGTGAAGTTCTTATTTGTAAGGAAGCCAAATTTAAAGATGTCAAATTGCCAAATAAGCTTTCAAATGAAATTGGCATCTTGAAATTTGAAGTTTTGGTTGGAGATGCTCTAAGATGTTATAAATGAACCAGCTGGCACAGGTCAACCCATGACAACTTAATAACATGAATGAAATGATGATAGTTCAACCGGATTATATAAAAATCATACAAGTTTGACATGATTGGGTTTCAAATTTATTTAGTATTTTTTATCTGAAAAAACACTTATCAGCGTAGCTCAGTATTTAATCACGGCCTCAGGTTAGACTATCTGGACCTGCACATAACTTTTGTTGGATTAAGTTAGTGGAAACAAGGTTGAACTAATAAAATTTAACTGATTAAAAAGGATTTGAGATTATTAGCAACAAAAACCAAAAGCCACATGCAGAGACACTGAGGACTTAAACATCAATAAAACAGCTTCACACCATAGGAGAACAAGCGCCCAACTACCCAAAAAGAAAGAAGATAAAATACATACCATAAGCGCCGACAGTACATATACTTCTACACCTTTTAGAAGCCCAGAAACAGTTAAGGTATAAAACTCAAAAAATAATCTAATTAATCAAATATTAGTCATGTTGTAAAAACTTAAAATAGTAAAAACAACTAAACAAGTACATCGCTTCAGAGGAAGTTACACACATCCACAACTCAAACAATGGATCCACACGAGAAAGTGGTATCCACAAACAGTTAAAAAACAATACAAGGACTCCAGCACACCAACAGCATTCACAAAGAAGAAACAATAGTATCCACCAACCTGGGAAAGCAGATTGTCATCAGTAGGAAGTCTAAGGTCATCCTTAGTATTACCATTCTCAGTCAGCAAGCTCACCTAAAACATTAAGACAACTATCAGACCAATATTCAAGAAAAGTAATACAGAAAGACAGTGAACAAGGTAAACTAGGAATTTACAAATCCATCCTCGGAGATATCAATCAGCTGGTAGTCAGTACGGTTAACATGAGGAACCTGCATTTTACAGATATGCAAGTTAATATTTCAAAAGGGAAAACCAACAAATACAGGACTCGGAATAAGAGCTCCTCTGGCTTAGCTTTAAAAATAATTATTTCTCCAATTGGAGCTCTTTTTTTTAATTTTTTATTATAAAAAAGTTATCTTTAATCTTTAAAAAGGAATAAGATATTTTAAAAAGTTGTGAAGAAGATATTTCAAATGGTAATAGATTTTTCAAACAAATACTTATAAGTTATAACTTATACAGTAGGTGATTGTTGGCACCAAAGAAGCTATCCCAAATGGACTCAAAAGCCGTGACTTCGGATACGTACATCACAGTTATGGGAAGAGGGAACAATATCTTCAAGCTTCTTTGCATTGAAGATGTCAATTGCAACAAAGTGACATTTAGCATGACCATGCTTGCCAGTTTTGGAAGTCGAAACCTCCACAACCTGCATCAGTGATACATTTAGTATAAGACAGCCCTAAAACATGTAGTAAGGGAAAAGGAGGCATCCCGCCACTAAACATACATAACTATGGATCACGGAAGTCAAGGAACATTCAATCAAGACTAAGTAAGTAGATAAAGAGACCCATTCCAATAATTAAACCGTCAACCAAGACCGAGCCACCGAAGCGCACAACTCACTAATGAGTATCAACTGTACTGGACATTGCAAAACAAGTATAGTATATGAAACACTAGCCCAATTCTTTAGGGGGGAAATTTATGAGACTGACATACTTAACAAATTCAATGACCCAATAATAAGGAAGTTTCAGTAATGCCTTCTTTTTGTTGTTTGCCGGAACACAAAATTCCAGAATATGTACCAGGTTTATTTTCCTTGTCAGATTGAAAGTTAGACATCAATTACTCTCCATAGTTGAGAAGACAAACCAACATTAATGTGAATTAAAGTGAACAAAAAACTGTACTTTGTATTAACAATAACATATAATGCCCTAGAAGCCAAAAAAAATTTAAAAAAAAAAAAACTATGGAAAAGATACATTTAATTAAATCAAACTATAAACTTGAACATAAAATTGGAACTATGAGATCAAAAAAATCAGAACTTGAAAACACCAAACAGCGAAATCAAACTCAGGATCTTAATCTAAACCTTCAAAAACAAAAATTAGAATCCAACAATACACATCGTCTATACTCAGGTCAATCAAAAACAAAATCACGAGGGAAAAACCACTTCCACACAAATCTGTATATAGACATAGCTACAAACGATCATTTATACATCCCACTCAATTTTTCAGAACCTACCTGAAAAACATCAGATCTGCAAAAGGCGACACATGTATAGTGTGTGTGTATATATATATAGAAAAGTTAAGAGATCGAGAACAAACAAAGAGATTGGACCTTGCAAGGTCGGCCTTTGATGACGATGTAACCGTTTTTGCGGATTGTACCAGCTTGTTGAGGATAGGTCTTCGAAGCTCCGGCGTCCGCCTTTGACTCGAAGTGGTGCTCTTCGTCCGACATGTTTCTTAGAGAGAGAGAGAGAAATTTGAGACGCAAAGCACCGTGTGAAAGTATATATGTATATGATTGTATGTATATGTGTGTGTGTGTGTGTGTGAGAGAGAGAGAATCAAAAAGAAAATAGAAATGCGGACTCCGACCAGTGTACGAGTGTTTATGGTTTAGATATGGTAAGGATCTGTGAAATTAGGGTTTGGAGTAGGATCCGGATTGATCTCAGCCGTTGATTTTTAAATGGTATAGTATGGATGGTTGGATATTCTCTCGTGGCGTTAAATGGACGCTGACCAACACGTGGGCTAATAGTGAGCAACATAATCAAGGGGCTGTTTGGAAACTCACAAACTGGGTTATGCAGTTGTAAGTAATGATCTTTTTTTTTTTTATAGAAGTTTATAAGTGATGATCAGGTTCTACATATTAGAGGTTTTTTGGTAAAGCAAAGAATTGGTTTTGTGGTTCATGAGTAAACCAGTTCTTCAAGTGTTTGGCAAGTGTCAATTTCTTACATAGGAGTTCGTATCTTGTCTAGTAATTCTCAACTAGTTATTTGTCAAACCTAGGGGTGTGTTTCGGCCGGAATGTATCAGAATACCTCTTTCGGAAAAATTCCGAAAATTTTGAAAATTAAATAGGTGTTCCAATTTTCGTTGATTTTTTCGAAATCTCATTTTCCTTTCCGATTTCGGAATTTTGGAAATTTTCAGAAATTTTTCGGAATTTTCAGAATTGGAATCGGAAATTTTCACAATTTTTGGAATTTTCGGAATACAAATACTATTGAAAGGGTAAGTCATGCTTTTATAGAGAATCTCATACTATTTCATTTCTCTACTTATTCGATGTGGGACAAACAAGTCCACATTTTTCTAAATTTTCGAAAAATATTCGGATTTTTTGGAAAAATTTCGGAAAACATATTTTCGGAATTCTTAAAACAATTCCTATTCCGTTTCGATTTTTTTCGGAATTTAATTTTTGATGTCAAAATCGAAATTTTTCGGAATCGGAATTTCCATTCCAAATGACACCCCTAGTCAAACCAATATAATATTTATCTCAAAGAAGCAGAAAGAAAGTGAGAATTTCCTAAATAGACCATTAGGCTCTGTTTGGTTCATGGATTTCGTGAGGAAAAAGAAAGGGAGAAAGGAAAACTAGTCTTATCCGTAAGGTAAAATGAACTAGTTTTCCATTGTATTTTTCTTTTCCCTCTTTTTTCTCTCATTAAATCCATGAACTAAACAAAGCCACATCGCGTTTAGTTTGATTTTGAAATAGAATTGAAATGAATTCTTAACAAATCCGACCACTTTTGGTCAAATTTGTAAACCCCTATAATATGAATTGGGTAGAATGAAAATGAATTCAATTCTAGTTTTAGGTCAAACCAAATACACAAATTGCAAATCAATTATTTTTGTGTTTGTGTCAAACCAAACGGTTTGGTAATTGATTTTTTTAATTGCTTATGGGCAAGCTGCTTTGGGAACGCAAAAGCTATTGTACCAAACGGGACATTAAAATTTGTTCTTTACCAGATCAATATAGTGTTGAATTTTGGAAAGAGAAATGTTTGGCGCATATTTTTTTTTGACACACCTTCTTGACATAAAGTGTCGTCCAACTTTTGATTGGCACAGATGACAGATCCTACCATTGAACACATTCAATCGCCATCACTGAACACATCTCGGCCATTAAATGTGTTCAGTGATGGAATCAACGCCAATTAATGGCCAGAGAACACTTTATATCAAATATATATATATATATATATATATGTGTGTGTAACACTACTGGGTTGGAAAAGTCATCTACAAAAATAGAGTCGAAACTAAAACTAATCCTATTTAATGTCTCCTGGAACGAGCAAGCCACTAGCCCATTACTTCCCACTTAATGCATGAAAGTTATAAGATGTCAGAAAGGCTCAAATTGGGTTTTCACTTCAGCTCCATTTGTTTTGCTATAAAATATTTTTTGAAAAATACTTTCATCTTATAATTAATATATAAAATATTTTTTTTTTAAATAATTTACATCAAAACAAAAGAAACGGATATGTGTACAACAATTCAATATTGCTCCTTAGGTAAAATAAACATCGCTCTATCATCTTTACACTTCTTTTATTTTTATTTTTCTCTCAATATTTATAGTATATCAAAATTGACAACGAAAAAAGAGAGAGAAGATGTTGATTTCATACCAAACACAACATAAAACATAAGCATCCAGTTTGATGAAGCAACACACTTTTTACTTTTAGCTAAAAAAAAACCCAACACTTTTTACTTAATGTAGTACACATTGCTTTACAAAGCTATACCTTAATTTGGTTCACTATTTCCTACTGAAAAAGCCATGTTGCTTTCACAACAAAACTGGAAGAAATCTGACAATTCGAATTGTACCAAATCAACATAAGCTGTCAATACCCACAAATTTCAATCAAAAGTAGGCAATAAAAAGAAGAAGACTGGCCATGAAAGGTAAAGTTGATGCACTTTATTGTTCTAAAACACAATATGAAGTTCAACTTCAAATAATATATAGAGCTTATAACAAAACAATAAGAGGAAAGACCTCATTTCATAGCAAATGTCTCAAAAAAAAATATGACATAGCAGTTTCTCTTTCAATTGGTTTTCCATTTCCACCCTCCTTTGGCAATCATTCCAAGTTATAACAAAAAAACTCTCTAATCGCCCACAAAGGAAAGCGAAAGAAAAAGAAGAAGAAATACTATGGTCTGCTATTAAAAGTCACTCTAATATCCTAATCTCAGAACTCTTGTACTCTAATAGCCTTACAAGGCGTGTCATAAGCGTCCTTAGCCCTAGATTTCTTCACACCGGCCGTGAACCACACCTTATCGGACTTGTAGCCCTCAACGGCCACATTTGTGACCTTTACCCACACTAGGACCTTTGTCTTCATTCCTTCTATGCTCGTAAATTTTCCCTTCAACAAAATACCTTTTACCCTAGTGGCATACCTTACAACGGAAGAGTCCTTGAAGCTGACTTCACAAGTGGAGGGCAAATGAACGGTTAGCTTGGCCTTTGATTCATCAAATTCATAGCATGTTATGTTCTGAGGAAAAAGACCCGGAGGTAAGTTGTGTTCTCGGAGGAGATCTGGTAAGGATTTCGGCGACTTTCCTGAGAAGAACAAAAGTTGCAACACGAGTAGAAAACATTGAACATCACCAAAAGTGAAAAACTATTGTAATAGACACAACCCAACCAATTACTAAAGATATTTGGTCAGGCCTACATAGCAAACAAGTAAACTTAAGAAATATTTAAAAGTCAAGATACAAAAACCATCTAGTTACATCAACTCAATATATTCAAATGTTGTATGTAAGACCAAATCAAGACAAGTAGACACCAGCCCAGGATAATCTATCACATCTGCTAAACAACAATAAGCTCACTTAGGGAGAAGATAAGCCCACACCTTTTAGCTTGTCGAAAATCCATTTTGCCTTCTCTTCGACGATGTTTGAAAAAGTCTGCCAGAAGAAGGATCTTTCAGTAAGTAATCAGTGTACAATTACTTTTAAAAATGAGAATAAGAGGCAATGGAAATGACTTTGATCCATGCTTAAGCCTACAAGGGAGAGCTTAATGCATTTGGCCTTTGATTCTTTAATTACTACCGTTAAAAAGCACAGAAATAACTATGTGGATAGTGGATACACACAAGCATATCTACCCAGATGAATACACTTAAAACACATATCATGAATGTAACAAAGCCTTACAAAAGAAAGATCTAGCTGCAACAGTGGAACTCAGTGCAGATAAATGGAATTGATGCCATTTACTGCTTTAAAACAAACAAAATAAAAAGAACAACAGATCAAGTATATAGTTACACACATATCTACACAAACACGTAAGAATTACTAAGTTATTAATGTACAAAGTCTACTCTCTCTTCACAGATAAAAAAAGAATGAATATATGTGTGTGTCTGTGTGTGTATTCAGCGATGAGGTTAAACCCTAAACCCAATTCTCCCCTCATAAGCTATGCCGACACTTTACCATTGTCCTACAACGATTTTGGCAATGTGCATGCTCTAAGATACATGTTTGTTTTGACTCTTCAACATGTTTTACATCAAACAAAACAAAATGCTTTGTACATACAACGTCCTGATTCAGCTATTTGATCCTTGGACCCAATGCTGCAACGAAACCCATTAATCCATTTAATAACTTTTATTGAAAGTCAAGGTCTAGTAATGATTTGATAACAATACGTGCGGGCAATGTAGAATGAAGAAGAAACGTTAGTTGGAAAAAAATTTGTTTCTTTTGCTTGTTAACAGCTCATAACAAGGACCATTACCAATGATTCATCCTTCTGAAAAGAGAGTCCAGACCAATATAGACATAGCCAGATAGCCTTTTCAGGCAACACTTGGTTAGATACCAGTCTTCATATAGTATTTGCTTTAAACAACTTCTTTAGCTTCTTTTCAGATTTATCCCAAATTTAAATTTCTACCAAGAGTCAATAGAGCAGGAAATCATTCACGGGATGGAAATTAACCTTCAAAAAAGCTTCTACTAAATGCGCCACTATTTACAACTTTTTGACAAACATGTTATGATTCCACACCTCATTATTATTATTAACATGTTTGATTTTCCTAGTCTTCTCTGTTTATTTTAAAAACAGAATGGCCTTTTATGCCTAAAAGGCTAAAAGTATTCAGGAGAAAATATTCGTTACAAACGTTGTTTTGCTTACATGGTATCACCGTATCTCAAGCCAATAAGAGATCACTATTCAAGCACATCTTAGTCCTAATTTTAATTTTAACGAAAAGATTGTCCCCACAAGGCACAAACACTATACTCCTGGGTATTAGTGTGGGTGATACCAATCACCATTGTATAATCAGGCCCGAAGCAGTATACCAGCCCAAATAGGCCCGAACATTTAAGAATTTGGGCCTCCCAAAATATGTTTAGACGGGCTAGTTTCGGGCTGCAGTACAGTACAGATGCATTTGTGGGTTTGACTTCGGGCCCAGCGGGTTCAGTACAGGTTATAGCATGTCTGTGTAACAATTAACAAATGCAATTTGGGTTTGGCCTCTTCTACTTCTTTTTTCGCAGCTCTTTGGCCCTTTGCGGCTTCTCACTCCTTCCCCTGCCCCTCCCCCCGCACCCCCCCCCCCGGTCTCTCTCTCTCTCTCTCTCTCTCTCTCTCTCTCTCTCTCTCTCTATATATATATATATATATATCATGCAGAAAAAATCCTGTCTCTTGCTTCTCTGTGGACGAAACACACACACACTCTCTCTCTACTCCAAATATAGAAGATTTTAATGAAGGCTCATGTTAAAAAAAAAAACCGGGTTTAAGGTTCAAACCCGGCCCAGCCCGCAATCATACGCGCATCATCAGAGCCCGGCCGGTTTTCAGCCCGGCACGACTGCGGGCCGGCCCGAACCCGCCGAACCCGCCCATTTGCCTGGCCTAATTGTATTGAATATTTACCTACATATGGCAACAAATAGTACCCCAAATTTCAATGCTGAAAAACTAAAAAGTAAAAAACTCTTAAACAAAAAAGTACTGAAGCAACATTTATGAGGAGCTTCTATAAGTGATACTATACCAAGAATAAAATAAAAAGTATCTAGAACCCTGTGATTTTTTATTTTTATTTTTCTATTTCTTAAGATCAACAAATTCATAAATGGGGGGAAATCGCAGGATCAAGCATCTCCACATTCATTTCCGAAAACACATAAATTTATTTCAAAATTTCAATCCATTTTTTCTGAGTACTAATTTTCTATTTTAGAAGTCGATCGTACAAATATTTCCACAAATTGAAGTCCATTTCTTCTTTTTGATATCATACTTTCTAGAAATTCATAGATCTAAACGTTTATGTGAGCGATTTAAGTTCGCCATTACATTACTAAACAAATTTTTATCATATCGATTCAGTTCAATTAAGCCACATTATATCAATCATGGCTCACAAACTCACAAATCAATTACAGAAAAAACAATCTGAACCAAAAAATTACAACAGAGAGAGAGAGAAAGAGAGATTTGGTACATACAGTGAGGTCATCAGTGATGTTAGTGAACTCCTCCTTGGCTTTCTTTGAGATCCAGTAGCTTCCAACTTTTAAGCTCCCAACTTTTACCAGAGCTTTCTCCATTCTCTCTCTCTCTCTCTCGCTCTCTAGAAACTCTCCCCAATTTAGCACAGTGGTGGAAGAGAGTGTGGTTTTGTTTGAGCGGCACAGCACACCAAATCTGGGGGAATAGAAGAGAAACATACAGCTCTGCAAAACTCTGCTTAAAATCGGCGCCTCACGTTTCCCAATAAAAACATCTTTATTAAATGGTGGGCCTGGTGGCCCAAAATGATTCATTGTCGGGTGTTCAAAGTTGACCCGATATCCGACCCGACCCAAAACTCTCTTCTTTCTTTTTCTTTCTTTTTTTTGGGGGGGGTTTTTCCCCCTCCCCCAACCCCAACCCCGGTTTCAAAGGGACCCTAGTGCTGTGTGCTGTAAGGGAGCAAATATTCATTATAACGGTTATATTATCTTACATGGTATAACAATCCAATAAGAAACCTGTATGAATACATATGGCCCCCTATTTATATGGGAATACTTCTCCAACTCAGCCTAAATAGCCTCCACTTCAGCAAAAATTTAAAATATGTGAGAGGTTACAAAATCCTACATGCTTTTCCCGTGATACCCAATATTTACTCCTTGTAGGGGAAGTCCGTGACTGAGTCCGTCCCACATTGCCTGAGGAAAGAAGGATAATGTGCTATATATGGAGTGCCCTAGTGGAACCTAGTAAGACGCGTTTTGGGTAGGCTTGTGAGCCTGTGCCAAAAAAAATCCGTGCGGATTGGGCTCAAAGTGGACAATATCTTACTGGGGGAGACTTGGATCGTGACAGTGGGGGTTGCGACGCGAGTCTGGGAGGTCTGATTTCATCAGTTCTGTTTGGTCCTCGTTTTTTTCTAAACCCGAAACACTCGACCCGACCCGACCTGACCACAAGCGGTATAAGAAAAAATCGCAAACCGCAAATCGACCGAACCAAAAACCGAATGATTGGTTTCCTAAATATATGTATAAGCTAAAACAGACAGCAATATCGACCGAACTCCTAAAAAATCGACTGGCCGACATATTTACACCCCTACCGACCACAACAAAACATTTTATATTTATATATGTTCAATTAGGTTACATATGAGAGACTATATGTACTTTTCATACATTTTTAGGGTTAGAAAAAAAAAAAACCTCACATATCTCTCGGACTCTCTCACACCTCCATCCAACTCCAAACCTCCTCATCCCACTCGCAGCCACCACCACCACCCACCGCCTTTCTCTCGTAGCCTCGCAACACACCACCACCATCCACCTATTCCCTGCTGCCGCCACCACTGCCACCAGTCACCACCTCAGCTTTTTCCCCCTCCTCGATGTCGCTAGAAAGAGGTATACATTGTCGATTTTGGTTTCACCTGAACTCAACCCGAACTAAATCGAGCAGGGTTGGTTTGCCCAATGCTATAAGTGGATGACAAGTGAAGGAGGTCCAACCCGACTTGTATACGGGTGGGTGATCGTGTGTAATACCTGTAATTTCGTTGTATTTTGTATGTATACATCAATAATATTCAGTAATATTACACTAAGATAAGGTGATAAAGTCCACCAATCAATTGCTATCCTATACCAATCGATTGCTTTGATTTCCCATCCAATCGATTGGAGCTTCATGCAATCAATTTCCATTGACCGCATCAATCCAATCGATTGCCACTGAGTCCATTCGATTGGAAGTGACAGAACTTGGACTCCAAGTTAGCATCGTGTGGCTGTTATTTCACCTCATCCCTTATATAAATGTCTCATATATGTACATGTATATGTTTTCTATTTTGGGAGAGAGATATATACAACCCATGCACATATGTACACCTCTCTCTATATATATACACACACACACATACACTCGCACTTGCACACATATATTCTATATATGGTGAAAAGATAATAAGAAGATGAGGAAAAGAGAAGCAGAGAAGAAAATAAGGAGAAAGAGAAAGAAAGGAAAACTCACTATAGCCGCCACCACCACCACTACCATCGAGCGCCGCCACATACCACCCGAACCTTGTGTGAGTGTTCATACTCACTTAGTAGCTTTAGTTATACTATTTTTTATGTGTTTCAATGAAAGAAAGGGCCCCAAATGAGTTATTCTATGTTCAGTTCGTCTTTGTCAATTATGAGGAAGAAGACCATTTTCTAATCGATTGGACTTTTTCCAATCGATTGCTATGGTGTTCCAATTGATTGAAACTTTTACCCAATCGATTGTCATAATTGTTAATTGATTCATGTCTCATATTACATTCTTAACTTCATGATTTTTCTTCTATTGGACACGAATTACTACTTAAACCGGAGACTTAATGGATAAATTGTGCTTTTGATTGTTCTTGTTGTCACTCTCTTTGAGCTAATAAAGATCTCTTTCTTGCAGGTTATGTAAGCTTGAGTGAAGTGAAACCTAACCCTTGTAGCACTCATGAAGTAAAAAGGGGCAAAGAAGAGATTTCAAAAAAGGTGGATCGATCCGACTCTTAGAGGGGATTGATCCGCGTGTATCGATCCGCCTCTTAAAGGGGATCGATCCGCGTGTTTTTTAAGAAGTTACTATCAGTTCTAAAAGAGGCGGATCGATCCTCACTTTAGAGGGTATCGATTTGCGATTCCTTAGTAATATTCTGCGACAGAACTCCCGAAATAGATCGATCCGCCAATATGAGGGGATCCATCCGCGGTTTCTCGAGAAAATACCAACAGGCCAGATGAAAGGCGGATCGATCCGCCATTATGAACGGATCGATTCGCAACCTCTGATTTTTTCTTCTCCTTTTTATTATAAGATTGCCATTATGTGTATATAGTATAAATAGATAGAGATAGATTTTGGTTAGGGTTAGCTTTTATTATACTTGTATTTTTAGGTTGTAAACTCTCTCTCCCTCTAATCCCTTCATCTCTCTCCCACATTATTCCTCATCCACCACCATCTATTTCCATTTAGAGTTAGAGAGAGAGAGGTAGTTGAATGTATTGAAGGATTGCAACTCTTTATTGAAGATTTACTTGGATTTTATATAGCATTTATTGTGGATTTCTCTAGTTGGTATACCTTCTCTTCCCCTCTCTTTAATATTAATGTTATTATAGTTATGAGCAGCTAAATCATATAGGTTGGGGATCGTAAACCCACCATTGGACCTATGTGTATTTTAATGTACGATTCTCATACTTTGTAGCATATATAGAGTTCATGGGTGCAAGGTTTGACTTCTTGAGACCTCACTTACAATGTCAAGCATTGAAAGTTGTTAAATCTCTAGTTTTTAAACCTATACTCATGTTTTGCATTGGAACATCTATCAAGTATGTAGATTGACTACCACATGTTTGATAGTTTGTCACAATGGGTTTTTCTACTCTAGAATGTGCTACAAGTACGATATCTATGTGTTGGTTGATCCAAGGTGGGGGAATGCTCTCCAACCTCAATTTCTCTATTTGCAAAAATCCCCAATTTTTAATTAAACTTAGCTTTGTTCAAAGTTACTGCCCATTTTCTAAATAGTCATTGTAGTATAATTTAACACAAATTGAATCAAACCTATAATCGAAAAGACTAAATTTTATTTCTTAGTTTGTTAAGTACTCCGTGCACTTCAATTGGTCATTAAGCGCCTACCAAGCATTATTGCATTCCAATCCCTGTGGACTCGACACCCTATTTCCATTGTACTACGTTTTAATAGGGTTAAATAAAAACTTGATTTTGACAACATCATTAATTCAACCAATTTTTTTCTTTTTGCCTAATCGATTGCTTATATTGGTTATCCAATCGATTGTTTGTTTGTTCAATCGATTGCTCATTCTAGTATGATGTATTTTCAAGTTGTCTATACGAGAAGAGTTGTTAAGTTGTTTTATGTTGTGATTTAGCTTTTAGATATTGTACTTTATATATATATATATATATATATGCCTGAATAATGATACCTAATGTAGTTGAACAGGTGGAACCTCGAGTATGATGTTAATTAAATCGGAAAGTTGACATCAGAGGCGGAGCCACATGGAGGCCAAGGGGGGCCCTGGGCCCCCCAAAATTTTCAAGAATTCTGATTTTACCTCTAACTTTTTGGATGTTATACATTTTGGCCCCTGCAAATGAAATTAAATGATGTATTCACCCCTCAAATTTTTATTTTTTATGTAATGGTCTATGTAAATGTATATATTGCACCACTAATTCTAATCTAACTCACCCAAAAAATTTCAAGAATTCTGAATTTGCCTCTAAATTTTTGGATAATATACATCTTGGCCCCTGCAAATGAAAATAATTTACATATTCACCCCTCTAATTTTTAGGTTTTTTGCAATGGTCTATGTAAATGTGCGAATTGCACTACTAATTCTATGCAAATATGCAATTGTTTTGACATAAAAATCCTACCAAAAAATATGGATAAATACTACATGGACCTAAAAAAATTTCTCGGGGGCGTTGCTCCCGAACCCCCGTAGATAAACTTGGCCCCCCCAAGTGTACATTCCTGGCTCCGCCACTGGTTGACATGCATAGTGTTGTGTTCAATGGCCGCAGAGGCCTACCTAGTTCATGTTTGCATGTGTGAATAAGATCGCGGAGATCGTATGATGTCGGGTGTAGAGTCCTGGTGAGTTGTGGTAGACAGGTTCAGTCATTTATAAAGTTGGGACTTCATGACAGACTTGTATCCCCTTAGTCCATGATAAAGGCTAAGGGATACATCGTTGGAATTTGTATCATAGCTGTCACAGCCCAGTCTCACAATAGCATAACCGAAGCCGTGGCACGCCACCGAGGCTAAATTAATTCATTAACGTTTCTAAAATCTTAGTTTAAGAATATGCAGCGGAAAAGAAATATAACTCTCATTCTAGTACATACCGGAGCCAATCGAAAATAAACCTTTTCGTCCAGAGGCATCAAAATTCAATCTAATTAATTTTCCTTTGAAAGGGTCCCAAAAGAGGCTTAAGTTTGTAATTAGAACATTTGAAAAGGTTTGAAAGTAGGAGAACCAACTGGGCTGGCAGGGGGTATTTTGACCGGTCGAGCGTCCCTCTCGACCGGTCCAAAGTCCCATCGACCAGGTGCATTGGCTGCAATTTCAAACAGAGTATATTCGACCAGTCGAAAGTCCCTTAACAGCAAACCACTTGGTTTTGCCCAACTTTCGACGCGACAAAAAGTACCCTCTCCAAATCTGTGTCTTCCGAAACTTTATGGAAGGTATTTAAACATATATAACAACATATCACGCAAAGGAAAACATTTACAAAATTCGTTAAAGACACGTTTGGCACAAATCTCAATAGTGCTACAAGTCTTGAAAAAACATGAACTATCAACTCCTTTACGTACTAAATCCAAGCTCATGAGTTCTTTTACAACTCCAACATATCACAAGACGTACATGATATATTATAATGTTTCTGAACATATCCAAAGCTTCTATGTTCTATTACAATACTTGTTAGGGATATATACTAAAAGCCATACTTTATGTAGTTGATTTATTATTCGTTTAATAAAATCAGTTAATCCATTTTTTATGAAAATCTGTGTGGGCAATGTTTGTATTATATTATTTATTTAATATTATGCATGTGTGTCTCTCATTCTATATAGTAGGTGGTTTGGTGTGTAGATGTCACGCCCCGGAGCAGCATAAATAGAGAAAAATAAATTTCCTTTATGGGTCCATAGGGAATGACGGGTGAATAACCGCATTGTCATCTAATCAAACCAATAAACACCACGATAGGGAGGATGCTATTCATAGAACATATCTTATTAACATAATCAGAGGCTACAGCGGAAACTATAAAAGGTATGAAAGCAACAGATGCCCAAGTACCAATTATAAAAGTCTACTAAAACTATTACAACAGCTGGCTTATAGTCTCAGGCCTATAACAATAACAACTACAGATATACAAACTAACTATATAAAGCAGCACATCTTCGTCTTCCAGCCTTCAGCTCCAAGTTTGGCAGAACTATCAGTCTTCAGTCCTCAAGACCTACAAATCCCTAGACATTGGAATGTCCAGGGCATAAACGCCATCAGCTTTGAATACAAAGCTGAGTGAGTACATTAAACAACACTCCTCACCGCTATTGTTCAGCATCTTAAAATGCGGTTAATCTCTTATCAATGACGTCACTCACGGACATAGCAGAGGTCTCATTAAACTATGCATGAATTCATCGATAACAGGAATCATATTAAATGAACTCAATAATAAAGATCATGGTATAAATATCTCATCATGTATTCACCAAATCCATGCATGTAACCGTGCAACCACCCATGCATATACCTTTACGTCGGGACGCTGAATCCACGACTGAACCTTTATCTCATCATATCCGTACTCATATTCACATCCATATCCATGTTCTTATTCTCATCCATATCCATACGTCGATCCCATAATACCAATCTGAAAACCATTAGTCGATACAGTAATGCCAATCGGAATCACCCGACTAAGCAATAGATCCCAAAATCCCTTGATAGGGTTACCGGTCGTCTACACGGTACCACCTATCTGTAAACGATAGAACGGCACATCGGACGTCTTCAACGATGCGTATACCCTCACTGGTCGTCTACACAGCTGAGAATACATTAGAGCACTAGCCGGACGTCTTCAACGGTACACTGGACGTCTTCAATAGTGCATACGCATCACTGGACGTCTTCAACAGCGAGAGGCGCACTAGGAACTCTAACCATCCCACGTCCACCCGACTCGTCAGCCGTTGATCCCACGGATCCAAAGTACCAATATCTCATTATTCCACATTGAAGCACATATCCCATTTCTCATCATATTCTCTTGTCTCTTTATAACACCATCTCATGCATGCTGACACATGTTGTGAAATGCTCATCTACTAAGTACAGGAAATACCACATGCTCTGTATTCAACATATCTACTTATTTCTGATTATTAACATGCTGTCGTGTTCCGTTCTACTATTCAGTTTGACAATAACATATGGCAGTTAAACAATTCATCTCATAACAGGGTTGCACTATCTCTTCAATTAACAATATTGCATATTGAAAACATGGATAACTATTTAAACAGCTAAACAGTCCATAATACTCAACAGGAAATAAACATGTTCTGCAAGGTTCGATCGATTGAGGTCCTCTCGATCGATTGAAGTCAAACGAAGTTCGATCGATCGAAGTCAGTTCGATCGCTCGAGGAAAGTCGTTTCGATCGATCGAAGTTCCTTCGATCGATTGAGGAAGCGGTAAGTTCGATCGATCGAGAATAGTTCGATCGCTCGAACATCATCTTCTACCCAGAAACTGGGCAGCGACGAACAAAGATCTTGGGGTCACAATATACACGTTCTAAACTGCATATAAACATACTAAAGTCATCCCTTGAGTGAGTTAATGAACTCACCTCTCTCCGGTGGTCCGGTGGCGGCGTTCGAAGCTCCGTGGTGGCGGCGGCGGCTATGGTGAGCTCGTTCTCTCCCTCCTTCTCTTTCTTTCCTCTTCTCCTCTCCGTCTCTGTTCTCCTCTTCTTCTGTTCCTCTTCTCTTTCCCTCTTGTTCTTCTCTTCTTGTTCTCCTTCTCTCTAAGCACATATATATATATATATCACACACACACATACGGTTATATATATATATATATGGAACACACATACACACACAAGCTCTCTCTAACTCTCTAAACTGCCAAACACCACACACACACAAAACACACGTATATATATAGGGAAACAAGAAGGGCAGGTGGCAACCACGTAAACTGAAAATACAACGTTCGATCGATCGAAGTGAGTTCGATCGATTGAGACCAGGTCGGTTAAGGTTCGATCGGTTGAAAGGAGTTCAATCGCTCAAGAAAGGTTCCACGTCACAGAATCAGGTCGGCAGGGTTTCGATCGATTGAACAAGGTTCGATCGCTTGAACTGAAGGGTCTCGATCGCTCGAACTAGCTTCGATCGATCGAAGATGAAATTTCATGAATGGTCAAAGGAAGTATATAGAATCTCTCTGCATTGAATATTTATCGAAAATACAGGGTATTACATCATCCACCACTCAACAAAAGATTTCGTCCTCGAAATCTAAAGCAGTAGCCCCTAAAATAAAAGAAAACCATCTCGGAAGACATACTATAAAATGCTCAAGTTCTCGTTTTACATAAACGATTACCTCAGCGGCCAACGGATTAAGTTCTAATCACGCGATGCAAAGATATCAACGATCTACAATTACTAGGGTGACAACCACCAAATCTTCAGGATTAAGGGATATGAAATTCGTATGTCAAACTTCAGGAAAAAGGTTCTAGGTAGCACAATCTAATCATCTTACAAAATCTGAAACGGCTAGTCTCTAATCACATGAGGTTCCTCCCTCAGGTCAAACTCTACGGTGTAAGGGTTCTACTGATCAAGTGTTCTAATCTCATCTAAGTCTTAGCAAAGCGTTGCTGTCTACTCTCGTCTCTGAAGATGCTTCATACTGTGCTGACGATGTCTTCACTATATCATCAGTTGACTGTCTTCTTATCTCTGGACTTCTCGTTACGATCGTCAACGTTATTAGTCAACCTCATGTTGCACACGACATCCTTGTTAACTCCCGTGTTGTTGTCGTCCTTCATCCTCCAATATGTTGACTTAAAAGTATTGTGACTCTAGCATCGTCATTTGATAACTCAAATTTCCTCATGGCTCTCCAAATTCCCACGTACTATTGATATAATCATCTCTTTGAGGTCGTTCAATCCATTGAATACTCATTCTGCTTCCACGTACTAATCAAATAGGTTAAGCAGGACTACATACTGATATCGTGAGTCGATCTATTGTATAACTTCTTGACTGGATGAAAGCAACAGGCGATCGATGTCGAAAACATTCTTCTGCGATACTCTTTTGAAAGTTCTGGTGTTGTCTCTGCGTTACTCGTATCTCTTCTCGTATACTCGCAATCTTCTAGTTCGTCCTCTCTTGTCAAAGCTACATCTAAAGAAAATTTAGATTCCCCATCTCTAGTCTCTGTCCAACATACCAATGGTTGGCGTAGTCTTTCGATAGGGAGGCAATTGACGTCATATAAGGATGCAATTGATGTCTTATGGGGATGCAATAGATGTTATACAGGGATGCAAATGATGTTATATCCATACTTGAACTACTGTCGATCAGTGTCAAACGAGTTGTTCCGGTAACTACAATTTACGGTGTAGGCTAATCCTCTTACAATCAAATCAAACGGGTGCAAAGCTTCCTACAATATTGGGATCATATGTAATACATGATGTAGGTGATGAGTATTGTACCTTCTGTCTATCGTCCTTGTCTAAGTTGAGATCAATCATTTGTTCGACAGGTTCGTCCTCTTGGTACTTGTTGCGACGGAACATTGTGTTGCATCTCTAGTGCTGGACAAAACTTACGGACATGACCAAATTTACCACAGTTGAAACATCGTATTCCCCGTCCATTAGATTTCCTTAACGCTCTGCATTCTTGGGAATGGTGTCCAGGTACTCCACAATTGTAGCAGATATCTCGTTCTCTGTGTTGTGTTGGGGTCGTCATTAGTTTTGATTCTTTCTGGTCGTTCCCCATCCTCTTACGCTTCTGGTGGTTGCTTATGTAACTTCTCTCCATGTTTCCTCGTTGAACTTGGTTAGCAGCCAACACAATCTGACTGTCTTTTCTTCTCTGATCCGTTATGAAAAATTGATCGTTCTTTGGAAATTCTTGATCAAAGTGTTGTCCTTCACTAATCTGAGTGTCGTCTTCCAATTTTGTTGCCATTTCTACCAAAGCTTCGAAAGATTGATCTAAATGTCCTATAGTCATATGACGAATATGCGGAACTAATCCTTGATGATATCTTTTGATCTTCCTTCTTGGTGTATCGATCATATGCGGTGCAAATCGTGATAGCCTCTCGAATTGAGTTGTATATTCGGGCACTGAAAAACAACCTTGAATTAATTGTATGAATTCCATTTCCCTTTTGTTCTTCTCAGATTCTGGAAAGTACTTTTCTAGAAATCGAGTCTTGAATGATTCCCAAGTCATCCTTCCTACAGCTTCTTCACCTATCGTAGCTTTCACTGCGTCCCACCAATCTGCTGCTGAGAATGTCAGTTGAAATATAGCCAAATGTCTTTTCTCAGTGTCAGTACATTCAAGTGTCTCAAATATCAATTCTATCTGGCGAATCCATTGCTCAGCTTGCCATGCTCCCGTTAATCCGGTAAAGGTTCCTGGTTGAAGAGCACGAAATTCCTTTAGCAGCTTGACTCTCGTCTGACGTACTGGTGCTTCATTGTCGATGAAGTGATCCGCACGATTGATAACTTGTTCCATGCGACGAATGAAAACTCCAATCATTCCTGTTGGATCTATCCCAGGAGATACTAATTCAGGTACTCCATTCAGCTGGCCCGGGTTTCCTCGAGTCGTCCTAACCATAACGAGTGCTGGTAGGGTTCAGTGTCGCTACCTACAATGAAAATCTATTCGGTCAGACGCATTCTATCTTACAGCTCAGGTAAGAACAAAACATGTGGTAACCAATATATAGTACCACTATATAATACGATCACATTAAGCAATACGGATACCTCACATAAATAATAATAACCACAAGGTCAGTCTATCTACCAAGTGTACTCCAATATATCTATGCTCAAAACACGGGTTACGAAACTATAGGTTCTACACGCAACGTCAAATCTAAACATTCTATTTCTATTCTCAGGTTCCAGACTACGAGTACTGCTCAACTAACATGTGAGAACACTCAACTAACATGTGGCTCAAGGTAACAGGATAATCTTATCCTTATCCTCTTTCTATTTCTAGGACATACTGACTGTTCCGAGATTGCTCAGGAATTCGTCAGCGTCTAACATCCAACGGCTCTATATTTATAGGATCTCCACAACCACAACTAATTCTCAGTGCCTGTTCTCCGCTAACTCAGCTATCCACATCCTTATTGGTTCCAACAATTACTACCTTCCAAAGAAACATCCTCAGACAGATTCTTCCAACCTCTTATCTGTGTGACAAGATAACAGTTCTATCTCATCTCAGCTAATCCTCATGCTACCGATATTAACTTAGAATTCAGGTTCGAACACCAAAGACAAGCGGTTAACAACTGAACCTAGGCTCTGATACCAAAAATCCTGTCACGCCCCGGAGCAGCATAAATAGAGAAAAATAAATTTCCTTTATGGGTCCATAGGGAATGACGGGTGAATAACCGCATTGTCATCTAATCAAACCAATAAACACCACGATAGGGAGGATGCTATTCATAGAACATATCTTATTAACATAATCAGAGGCTACAGCGGAAACTATAAAAGGTATGAAAGCAACAGATGCCCAAGTACCAATTATAAAAGTCTACTAAAACTATTACAACAGCTGGCTTATAGTCTCAGGCCTATAACAATAACAACTACAGATATACAAACTAACTATATAAAGCAGCACATCTTCGTCTTCCAGCCTTCAGCTCCAAGTCTGGCAGAACTATCAGTCTTCAGTCCTCAAGACCTACAAATCTCTAGACATTGGAATGTCCAGGGCATAAACGCCATCAGCTTTGAATACAAAGCTGAGTGAGTACATTAAACAACACTCCTCACCGCTATTGTTCAGCATCTTAAAATGCGGTTAATCTCTTATCAATGACGTCACTCACGGACATAGCAGAGGTCTCATTAAACTATGCATGAATTCATCGATAACAGGAATCATATTAAATGAACTCAATAATAAAGATCATGGTATAAATATCTCATCATGTATTCACCAAATCCATGCATGTAACCGTGCAACCACCCATGCATATACCTTTACGTCGGGACGCTGAATCCACGACTGAACCTTTATCTCATCATATCCGTACTCATATTCACATCCATATCCATGTTCTTATTCTCATCCATATCCATACGTCGATCCCATAATACCAATCTGAAAACCATTAGTCGATACAGTAATGCCAATCGGAATCACCCGACTAAGCAATAGATCCCAAAATCCCTTGATAGGGTTACCGGTCGTCTACACGGTACCACCTATCTGTAAACGATAGAACGGCACATCGGACGTCTTCAACGATGCGTATACCCTCACTGGTCGTCTACACAGCTGAGAATACATTAGAGCACTAGCCGGACGTCTTCAACGGTACACTGGACGTCTTCAACAGTGCATACGCATCACTGGACGTCTTCAACAGCGAGAGGCGCACTAGGAACTCTAACCATCCCACGTCCACCCGACTCGTCAGCCGTTGATCCCACGGATCCAAAGTACCAATATCTCATTATTCCACATTGAAGCACATATCCCATTTCTCATCATATTCTCTTGTCTCTTTATAACACCATCTCATGCATGCTGACACATGTTGTGAAATGCTCATCTACTAAGTACAGGAAATACCACATGCTCTGTATTCAACATATCTACTTATTTCTGATTATTAACATGCTGTCGTGTTCCGTTCTACTATTCAGTTTGACAATAACATATGGCAGTTAAACAATTCATCTCATAACAGGGTTGCACTATCTCTTCAATTAACAATATTGCATATTGAAAACATGGATAACTATTTAAACAGCTAAACAGTCCATAATACTCAACAGGAAATAAACATGTTCTGCAAGGTTCGATCGATTGAGGTCCTCTCGATCGATTGAAGTCAAACGAAGTTCGATCGATCGAAGTCAGTTCGATCGCTCGAGGAAAGTCGTTTCGATCGATTCCTTCGATCGATTGAGGAAGCGGTAAGTTCGATCGATCGAGAATAGTTCGATCGCTCGAACATCATCTTCTACCCAGAAACTGGGCAGCGACGAACAAAGATCTTGGGGTCACAATATACACGTTCTAAACTGCATATAAACATACTAAAGTCATCCCTTGAGTGAGTTAATGAACTCACCTCTCTCCGGTGGTCCGGTGGCGGCGTTCGAAGCTCCGTGGTGGCGGCGGCGGCTATGGTGAGCTCGTTCTCTCCCTCCTTCTCTTTCTCTCCTCTTCTCCTCTCCGTCTCTGTTCTCCTCTTCTTCTGTTCCTCTTCTCTTTCCCTCTTGTTCTTCTCTTCTTGTTCTCCTTCTCTCTAAGCACATATATATATATATATCACACACACACATACGGTTATATATATATATGGAACACACATACACACACAAGCTCTCTCTAACTCTCTAAACTGCCAAACACCACACACACACAAAACACACGTATATATATAGGGAAACAAGAAGGGCAGGTGGCAACCACGTAAACTGAAAATACAACGTTCGATCGATTGAGACCAGGTCGGTTAAGGTTCGATCGGTTGAAAGGAGTTCAATCGCTCAAGAAAGGTTCCACGTCACAGAATCAGGTCGGCAGGGTTTCGATCGATTGAACAAGGTTCGATCGCTTGAACTGAAGGGTCTCGATCGCTCGAACTAGCTTCGATCGATCGAAGATGAAATTTCATGAATGGTCAAAGGAAGTATATAGAATCTCTCTGCATTGAATATTTATCGAAAATACAGGGTATTACATCATCCACCACTCAACAAAAGATTTCGTCCTCGAAATCTAAAGCAGTAGCCCCTAAAATAAAAGAAAACCATCTCGGAAGACATACTATAAAATGCTCAAGTTCTCGTTTTACATAAACGATTACCTCAGCGGCCAACGGATTAAGTTCTAATCACGCGATGCAAAGATATCAACGATCTACAATTACTAGGGTGACAACCACCAAATCTTCAGGATTAAGGGATATGAAATTCGTATGTCAAACTTCAGGAAAAAGGTTCTAGGTAGCACAATCTAATCATCTTACAAAATCTGAAACGGCTAGTCTCTAATCACATGAGGTTCCTCCCTCAGGTCAAACTCTACGGTGTAAGGGTTCTACTGATCAAGTGTTCTAATCTCATCTAAGTCTTAGCAAAGCGTTGCTGTCTACTCTCGTCTCTGAAGATGCTTCATACTGTGCTGACGATGTCTTCACTATATCATCAGTTGACTGTCTTCTTATCTCTGGACTTCTCGTTACGATCGTCAACGTTATTAGTCAACCTCATGTTGCACACGACATCCTTGTTAACTCCCGTGTTGTTGTCGTCCTTCATCCTCCAATATGTTGACTTAAAAGTATTGTGACTCTAGCATCGTCATTTGATAACTCAAATTTCCTCATGGCTCTCCAAATTCCCACGTACTATTGATATAATCATCTCTTTGAGGTCGTTCAATCCATTGAATACTCATTCTGCTTCCACGTACTAATCAAATAGGTTAAGCAGGACTACATACTGATATCGTGAGTCGATCTATTGTATAACTTCTTGACTGGATGAAAGCAACAGGCGATCGATGTCAAAAACATTCTTCTGCGATACTCTTTTGAAAGTTCTGGTGTTGTCTCTGCGTTACTCGTATCTCTTCTCGTATACTCGCAATCTTCTAGTTCGTCCTCTCTTGTCAAAGCTACATCTAAAGAAAATTTAGATTCCCCATCTCTAGTCTCTGTCCAACATACCAATGGTTGGCGTAGTCTTTCGATAGGGAGGCAATTGACGTCATATAAGGATGCAATTGATGTCTTATGGGGATGCAATAGATGTTATACAGGGATGCAAATGATGTTATATCCATACTTGAACTACTGTCGATCAGTGTCAAACGAGTTGTTCCGGTAACTACAATTTACGGTGTAGGCTAATCCTCTTACAATCAAATCAAACGGGTGCAAAGCTTCCTACAATATTGGGATCATATGTAATACATGATGTAGGTGATGAGTATTGTACCTTCTGTCTATCGTCCTTGTCTAAGTTGAGATCAATCATTTGTTCGACAGGTTCGTCCTCTTGGTACTTGTTGCGACGGAACATTGTGTTGCATCTCTAGTGCTGGACAAAACTTACGGACATGACCAAATTTACCACAGTTGAAACATCGTATTCCCCGTCCATTAGATTTCCTTAACGCTCTGCATTCTTGGGAATGGTGTCCAGGTACTCCACAATTGTAGCAGATATCTCGTTCTCTGTGTTGTGTTGGGGTCGTCATTAGTTTTGATTCTTTCTGGTCGTTCCCCATCCTCTTACGCTTCTGGTGGTTGCTTATGTAACTTCTCTCCATGTTTCCTCGTTGAACTTGGTTAGCAGCCAACACAATCTGACTGTCTTTTCTTCTCTGATCCGTTATGAAAAATTGATCGTTCTTTGGAAATTCTTGATCAAAGTGTTGTCCTTCACTAATCTGAGTGTCGTCTTCCAATTTTGTTGCCATTTCTACCAAAGCTTCGAAAGATTGATCTAAATGTCCTATAGTCATATGACGAATATGCGGAACTAATCCTTGATGATATCTTTTGATCTTCCTTCTTGGTGTATCGATCATATGCGGTGCAAATCGTGATAGCCTCTCGAATTGAGTTGTATATTCGGGCACTGAAAAACAACCTTGAATTAATTGTATGAATTCCATTTCCCTTTTGTTCTTCTCAGATTCTGGAAAGTACTTTTCTAGAAATCGAGTCTTGAATGATTCCCAAGTCATCCTTCCTACAGCTTCTTCACCTATCGTAGCTTTCACTGCGTCCCACCAATCTGCTGCTGAGAATGTCAGTTGAAATATAGCCAAATGTCTTTTCTCAGTGTCAGTACATTCAAGTGTCTCAAATATCAATTCTATCTGGCGAATCCATTGCTCAGCTTGCCATGCTCCCGTTAATCCGGTAAAGGTTCCTGGTTGAAGAGCACGAAATTCCTTTAGCAGCTTGACTCTCGTCTGACGTACTGGTGCTTCATTGTCGATGAAGTGATCCGCACGATTGATAACTTGTTCCATGCGACGAATGAAAACTCCAATCATTCCTGTTGGATCTATCCCAGGAGATACTAATTCAGGTACTCCATTCAGCTGGCCCGGGTTTCCTCGAGTCGTCCTAACCATAACGAGTGCTGGTAGGGTTCAGTGTCGCTACCTACAATGAAAATCTATTCGGTCAGACGCATTCTATCTTACAGCTCAGGTAAGAACAAAACATGTGGTAACCAATATATAGTACCACTATATAATACGATCACATTAAGCAATACGGATACCTCACATAAATAATAATAACCACAAGGTCAGTCTATCTACCAAGTGTACTCCAATATATCTATGCTCAAAACACGGGTTACGAAACTATAGGTTCTACACGCAACGTCAAATCTAAACATTCTATTTCTATTCTCAGGTTCCAGACTACGAGTACTGCTCAACTAACATGTGAGAACACTCAACTAACATGTGGCTCAAGGTAACAGGATAATCTTATCCTTATCCTCTTTCTATTTCTAGGACATACTGACTGTTCCGAGATTGCTCAGGAATTCGTCAGCGTCTAACATCCAACGGCTCTATATTTATAGGATCTCCACAACCACAACTAATTCTCAGTGCCTGTTCTCCGCTAACTCAGCTATCCACATCCTTATTGGTTCCAACAATTACTACCTTCCAAAGAAACATCCTCAGACAGATTCTTCCAACCTCTTATCTGTGTGACAAGATAACAGTTCTATCTCATCTCAGCTAATCCTCATGCTACCGATATTAACTTAGAATTCAGGTTCGAACACCAAAGACAAGCGGTTAACAACTGAACCTAGGCTCTGATACCAAAAATCCTGTCACGCCCCGGAGCAGCATAAATAGAGAAAAATAAATTTCCTTTATGGGTCCATAGGGAATGACGGGTGAATAACCGCATTGTCATCTAATCAAACCAATAAACACCACGATAGGGAGGATGCTATTCATAGAACATATCTTATTAACATAATCAGAGGCTACAGCGGAAACTATAAAAGGTATGAAAGCAACAGATGCCCAAGTACCAATTATAAAAGTCTACTAAAACTATTACAACAGCTGGCTTATAGTCTCAGGCCTATAACAATAACAACTACAGATATACAAACTAACTATATAAAGCAGCACATCTTCGTCTTCCAGCCTTCAGCTCCAAGTCTGGCAGAACTATCAGTCTTCAGTCCTCAAGACCTACAAATCCCTAGACATTGGAATGTCCAGGGCATAAACGCCATCAGCTTTGAATACAAAGCTGAGTGAGTACATTAAACAACACTCCTCACCGCTATTGTTCAGCATCTTAAAATGCGGTTAATCTCTTATCAATGACGTCACTCACGGACATAGCAGAGGTCTCATTAAACTATGCATGAATTCATCGATAACAGGAATCATATTAAATGAACTCAATAATAAAGATCATGGTATAAATATCTCATCATGTATTCACCAAATCCATGCATGTAACCGTGCAACCACCCATGCATATACCTTTACGTCGGGACGCTGAATCCACGACTGAACCTTTATCTCATCATATCCGTACTCATATTCACATCCATATCCATGTTCTTATTCTCATCCATATCCATACGTCGATCCCATAATACCAATCTGAAAACCATTAGTCGATACAGTAATGCCAATCGGAATCACCCGACTAAGCAATAGATCCCAAAATCCCTTGATAGGGTTACCGGTCGTCTACACGGTACCACCTATCTGTAAACGATAGAACGGCACATCGGACGTCTTCAACGATGCGTATACCCTCACTGGTCGTCTACACAGCTGAGAATACATTAGAGCACTAGCCGGACGTCTTCAACGGTACACTGGACGTCTTCAACAGTGCATACGCATCACTGGACGTCTTCAACAGCGAGAGGCGCACTAGGAACTCTAACCATCCCACGTCCACCCGACTCGTCAGCCGTTGATCCCACGGATCCAAAGTACCAATATCTCATTATTCCACATTGAAGCACATATCCCATTTCTCATCATATTCTCTTGTCTCTTTATAACACCATCTCATGCATGCTGACACATGTTGTGAAATGCTCATCTACTAAGTACAGGAAATACCACATGCTCTGTATTCAACATATCTACTTATTTCTGATTATTAACATGCTGTCGTGTTCCGTTCTACTATTCAGTTTGACAATAACATATGGCAGTTAAACAATTCATCTCATAACAGGGTTGCACTATCTCTTCAATTAACAATATTGCATATTGAAAACATGGATAACTATTTAAACAGCTAAACAGTCCATAATACTCAACAGGAAATAAACATGTTCTGCAAGGTTCGATCGATTGAGGTCCTCTCGATCGATTGAAGTCAAACGAAGTTCGATCGATCGAAGTCAGTTCGATCGCTCGAGGAAAGTCGTTTCGATCGATCGAAGTTCCTTCGATCGATTGAGGAAGCGGTAAGTTCGATCGATCGAGAATAGTTCGATCGCTCGAACATCATCTTCTACCCAGAAACTGGGCAGCGACGAACAAAGATCTTGGGGTCACAATATACACGTTCTAAACTGCATATAAACATACTAAAGTCATCCCTTGAGTGAGTTAATGAACTCACCTCTCTCCGGTGGTCCGGTGGCGGCGTTCGAAGCTCCGTGGTGGCGGCGGCGGCTATGGTGAGCTCGTTCTCTCCCTCCTTCTCTTTCTCTCCTCTTCTCCTCTCCGTCTCTGTTCTCCTCTTCTTCTGTTCCTCTTCTCTTTCCCTCTTGTTCTTCTCTTCTTGTTCTCCTTCTCTCTAAGCACATATATATATATATATATATCACACACACACATACGGTTATATATATATATATATGGAACACACATACACACACAAGCTCTCTCTAACTCTCTAAACTGCCAAACACCACACACACACAAAACACACGTATATATATAGGGAAACAAGAAGGGCAGGTGGCAACCACGTAAACTGAAAATACAACGTTCGATCGATCGAAGTGAGTTCGATCGATTGAGACCAGGTCGGTTAAGGTTCGATCGGTTGAAAGGAGTTCAATCGCTCAAGAAAGGTTCCACGTCACAGAATCAGGTCGGCAGGGTTTCGATCGATTGAACAAGGTTCGATCGCTTGAACTGAAGGGTCTCGATCGCTCGAACTAGCTTCGATCGATCGAAGATGAAATTTCATGAATGGTCAAAGGAAGTATATAGAATCTCTCTGCATTGAATATTTATCGAAAATACAGGGTATTACATCATCCACCACTCAACAAAAGATTTCGTCCTCGAAATCTAAAGCAGTAGCCCCTAAAATAAAAGAAAACCATCTCGGAAGACATACTATAAAATGCTCAAGTTCTCGTTTTACATAAACGATTACCTCAGCGGCCAACGGATTAAGTTCTAATCACGCGATGCAAAGATATCAACGATCTACAATTACTAGGGTGACAACCACCAAATCTTCAGGATTAAGGGATATGAAATTCGTATGTCAAACTTCAGGAAAAAGGTTCTAGGTAGCACAATCTAATCATCTTACAAAATCTGAAACGGCTAGTCTCTAATCACATGAGGTTCCTCCCTCAGGTCAAACTCTACGGTGTAAGGGTTCTACTGATCAAGTGTTCTAATCTCATCTAAGTCTTAGCAAAGCGTTGCTGTCTACTCTCGTCTCTGAAGATGCTTCATACTGTGCTGACGATGTCTTCACTATATCATCAGTTGACTGTCTTCTTATCTCTGGACTTCTCGTTACGATCGTCAACGTTATTAGTCAACCTCATGTTGCACACGACATCCTTGTTAACTCCCGTGTTGTTGTCGTCCTTCATCCTCCAATATGTTGACTTAAAAGTATTGTGACTCTAGCATCGTCATTTGATAACTCAAATTTCCTCATGGCTCTCCAAATTCCCACGTACTATTGATATAATCATCTCTTTGAGGTCGTTCAATCCATTGAATACTCATTCTGCTTCCACGTACTAATCAAATAGGTTAAGCAGGACTACATACTGATATCGTGAGTCGATCTATTGTATAACTTCTTGACTGGATGAAAGCAACAGGCGATCGATGTCGAAAACATTCTTCTGCGATACTCTTTTGAAAGTTCTGGTGTTGTCTCTGCGTTACTCGTATCTCTTCTCGTATACTCGCAATCTTCTAGTTCGTCCTCTCTTGTCAAAGCTACATCTAAAGAAAATTTAGATTCCCCATCTCTAGTCTCTGTCCAACATACCAATGGTTGGCGTAGTCTTTCGATAGGGAGGCAATTGACGTCATATAAGGATGCAATTGATGTCTTATGGGGATGCAATAGATGTTATACAGGGATGCAAATGATGTTATATCCATACTTGAACTACTGTCGATCAGTGTCAAACGAGTTGTTCCGGTAACTACAATTTACGGTGTAGGCTAATCCTCTTACAATCAAATCAAACGGGTGCAAAGCTTCCTACAATATTGGGATCATATGTAATACATGATGTAGGTGATGAGTATTGTACCTTCTGTCTATCGTCCTTGTCTAAGTTGAGATCAATCATTTGTTCGACAGGTTCGTCCTCTTGGTACTTGTTGCGACGGAACATTGTGTTGCATCTCTAGTGCTGGACAAAACTTACGGACATGACCAAATTTACCACAGTTGAAACATCGTATTCCCCGTCCATTAGATTTCCTTAACGCTCTGCATTCTTGGGAATGGTGTCCAGGTACTCCACAATTGTAGCAGATATCTCGTTCTCTGTGTTGTGTTGGGGTCGTCATTAGTTTTGATTCTTTCTGGTCGTTCCCCATCCTCTTACGCTTCTGGTGGTTGCTTATGTAACTTCTCTCCATGTTTCCTCGTTGAACTTGGTTAGCAGCCAACACAATCTGACTGTCTTTTCTTCTCTGATCCGTTATGAAAAATTGATCGTTCTTTGGAAATTCTTGATCAAAGTGTTGTCCTTCACTAATCTGAGTGTCGTCTTCCAATTTTGTTGCCATTTCTACCAAAGCTTCGAAAGATTGATCTAAATGTCCTATAGTCATATGACGAATATGCGGAACTAATCCTTGATGATATCTTTTGATCTTCCTTCTTGGTGTATCGATCATATGCGGTGCAAATCGTGATAGCCTCTCGAATTGAGTTGTATATTCGGGCACTGAAAAACAACCTTGAATTAATTGTATGAATTCCATTTCCCTTTTGTTCTTCTCAGATTCTGGAAAGTACTTTTCTAGAAATCGAGTCTTGAATGATTCCCAAGTCATCCTTCCTACAGCTTCTTCACCTATCGTAGCTTTCACTGCGTCCCACCAATCTGCTGCTGAGAATGTCAGTTGAAATATAGCCAAATGTCTTTTCTCAGTGTCAGTACATTCAAGTGTCTCAAATATCAATTCTATCTGGCGAATCCATTGCTCAGCTTGCCATGCTCCCGTTAATCCGGTAAAGGTTCCTGGTTGAAGAGCACGAAATTCCTTTAGCAGCTTGACTCTCGTCTGACGTACTGGTGCTTCATTGTCGATGAAGTGATCCGCACGATTGATAACTTGTTCCATGCGACGAATGAAAACTCCAATCATTCCTGTTGGATCTATCCCAGGAGATACTAATTCAGGTACTCCATTCAGCTGGCCCGGGTTTCCTCGAGTCGTCCTAACCATAACGAGTGCTGGTAGGGTTCAGTGTCGCTACCTACAATGAAAATCTATTCGGTCAGACGCATTCTATCTTACAGCTCAGGTAAGAACAAAACATGTGGTAACCAATATATAGTACCACTATATAATACGATCACATTAAGCAATACGGATACCTCACATAAATAATAATAACCACAAGGTCAGTCTATCTACCAAGTGTACTCCAATATATCTATGCTCAAAACACGGGTTACGAAACTATAGGTTCTACACGCAACGTCAAATCTAAACATTCTATTTCTATTCTCAGGTTCCAGACTACGAGTACTGCTCAACTAACATGTGAGAACACTCAACTAACATGTGGCTCAAGGTAACAGGATAATCTTATCCTTATCCTCTTTCTATTTCTAGGACATACTGACTGTTCCGAGATTGCTCAGGAATTCGTCAGCGTCTAACATCCAACGGCTCTATATTTATAGGATCTCCACAACCACAACTAATTCTCAGTGCCTGTTCTCCGCTAACTCAGCTATCCACATCCTTATTGGTTCCAACAATTACTACCTTCCAAAGAAACATCCTCAGACAGATTCTTCCAACCTCTTATCTGTGTGACAAGATAACAGTTCTATCTCATCTCAGCTAATCCTCATGCTACCGATATTAACTTAGAATTCAGGTTCGAACACCAAAGACAAGCGGTTAACAACTGAACCTAGGCTCTGATACCAAAAATCCTGTCACGCCCCGGAGCAGCATAAATAGAGAAAAATAAATTTCCTTTATGGGTCCATAGGGAATGACGGGTGAATAACCGCATTGTCATCTAATCAAACCAATAAACACCACGATAGGGAGGATGCTATTCATAGAACATATCTTATTAACATAATCAGAGGCTACAGCGGAAACTATAAAAGGTATGAAAGCAACAGATGCCCAAGTACCAATTATAAAAGTCTACTAAAACTATTACAACAGCTGGCTTATAGTCTCAGGCCTATAACAATAACAACTACAGATATACAAACTAACTATATAAAGCAGCACATCTTCGTCTTCCAGCCTTCAGCTCCAAGTCTGGCAGAACTATCAGTCTTCAGTCCTCAAGACCTACAAATCCCTAGACATTGGAATGTCCAGGGCATAAACGCCATCAGCTTTGAATACAAAGCTGAGTGAGTACATTAAACAACACTCCTCACCGCTATTGTTCAGCATCTTAAAATGCGGTTAATCTCTTATCAATGACGTCACTCACGGACATAGCAGAGGTCTCATTAAACTATGCATGAATTCATCGATAACAGGAATCATATTAAATGAACTCAATAATAAAGATCATGGTATAAATATCTCATCATGTATTCACCAAATCCATGCATGTAACCGTGCAACCACCCATGCATATACCTTTACGTCGGGACGCTGAATCCACGACTGAACCTTTATCTCATCATATCCGTACTCATATTCACATCCATATCCATGTTCTTATTCTCATCCATATCCATACGTCGATCCCATAATACCAATCTGAAAACCATTAGTCGATACAGTAATGCCAATCGGAATCACCCGACTAAGCAATAGATCCCAAAATCCCTTGATAGGGTTACCGGTCGTCTACACGGTACCACCTATCTGTAAACGATAGAACGGCACATCGGACGTCTTCAACGATGCGTATACCCTCACTGGTCGTCTACACAGCTGAGAATACATTAGAGCACTAGCCGGACGTCTTCAACGGTACACTGGACGTCTTCAACAGTGCATACGCATCACTGGACGTCTTCAACAGCGAGAGGCGCACTAGGAACTCTAACCATCCCACGTCCACCCGACTCGTCAGCCGTTGATCCCACGGATCCAAAGTACCAATATCTCATTATTCCACATTGAAGCACATATCCCATTTCTCATCATATTCTCTTGTCTCTTTATAACACCATCTCATGCATGCTGACACATGTTGTGAAATGCTCATCTACTAAGTACAGGAAATACCACATGCTCTGTATTCAACATATCTACTTATTTCTGATTATTAACATGCTGTCGTGTTCCGTTCTACTATTCAGTTTGACAATAACATATGGCAGTTAAACAATTCATCTCATAACAGGGTTGCACTATCTCTTCAATTAACAATATTGCATATTGAAAACATGGATAACTATTTAAACAGCTAAACAGTCCATAATACTCAACAGGAAATAAACATGTTCTGCAAGGTTCGATCGATTGAGGTCCTCTCGATCGATTGAAGTCAAACGAAGTTCGATCGATCGAAGTCAGTTCGATCGCTCGAGGAAAGTCGTTTCGATCGATCGAAGTTCCTTCGATCGATTGAGGAAGCGGTAAGTTCGATCGATCGAGAATAGTTCGATCGCTCGAACATCATCTTCTACCCAGAAACTGGGCAGCGACGAACAAAGATCTTGGGGTCACAATATACACGTTCTAAACTGCATATAAACATACTAAAGTCATCCCTTGAGTGAGTTAATGAACTCACCTCTCTCCGGTGGTCCGGTGGCGGCGTTCGAAGCTCCGTGGTGGCGGCGGCGGCTATGGTGAGCTCGTTCTCTCCCTCCTTCTCTTTCTCTCCTCTTCTCCTCTCCGTCTCTGTTCTCCTCTTCTTCTGTTCCTCTTCTCTTTCCCTCTTGTTCTTCTCTTCTTGTTCTCCTTCTCTCTAAGCACATATATATATATATCACACACACACATACGGTTATATATATATATATGGAACACACATACACACACAAGCTCTCTCTAACTCTCTAAACTGCCAAACACCACACACACACAAAACACACGTATATATATAGGGAAACAAGAAGGGCAGGTGGCAACCACGTAAACTGAAAATACAACGTTCGATCGATCGAAGTGAGTTCGATCGATTGAGACCAGGTCGGTTAAGGTTCGATCGGTTGAAAGGAGTTCAATCGCTCAAGAAAGGTTCCACGTCACAGAATCAGGTCGGCAGGGTTTCGATCGATTGAACAAGGTTCGATCGCTTGAACTGAAGGGTCTCGATCGCTCGAACTAGCTTCGATCGATCGAAGATGAAATTTCATGAATGGTCAAAGGAAGTATATAGAATCTCTCTGCATTGAATATTTATCGAAAATACAGGGTATTACAGTAGAGTTTGGCTTACACACGGAAGATCAGGCCATTAGATATTATAGAATGTAAGATTTTGGTTTACAGTCTTAGATGGGATTGGACACACCATCGGTGGGACTGCAGCATGGTGTTGTAGTAGGTTTGTCTTGACTACGGAAAACGGTATAGTTTCAACTCACTATGTGTTGGAAAAACAGGTTTAAATGGAAAGTTTAAACGCGCAGCAGAAAAATCAAGTTATGAAACTTTATTGGCATGCCCGGATCTACTACTCGTCAATTCTGCAGATGCGCACAAGAGGGGACACGAGTTATACCTTAGTGTCTTGAACCCAATTCTGATCTTCAACTTCCAGCAGCCTCCACTAGATGATCTTCACCCTTATGACTCCTGCGGATGCCTGCCAGAAAGACTAGGGTTGGTGGGAACCCTAATGGAGAGGATAGAGAAGGTTTTGGGACTCCAAAACAGTTTCTGCAGCTTCTGACGTTCAAAACGACGAACAACCTTTTCCAGAACACAGCTGCCCTATTTATAGATTCCCAGAACCGACCTAGACTTCGAGCGATCGAAGTGCCTTCGATCGATCGAACATTCGATCGATCGAACCATCTTCGATCGATCGAACCTGCAGACTTCAATCGATCGAGATATCTTCGATCGATCGAACCTGTCTGGACATCATCCTCAAGCATCTTTCCAAGCATCCTGGCGGAGCTAAGAGTGGGACCTCCTAGGCTCTTTATTGTTGGCTCAGACCAGTTTATTAATTACCATGACCAAACTCTTTGATCAGCAAACTAACCAACTGGTCAGTTAACGTTTACTCCACTATAAAACGATAACTGAACTCCAACGCAAAAGAACATATCCGAAGCGATAACTAGACTTGTATGTTGTACTAATGTCCCTCTACCTCTAGCATTCGTAATCATATTCAGGTAGTCGGATAACTGTTACTGTCAACCTGAATCATGATTACTTCTTGTATTCCTTGAGTCCCATTCACCTCTCATGATTACCAAACATGTTGATAACTCTTATCAACAAGACTGCAGTACTCAGTAATCGACATGGTGACATTCTCAAGGGAATGCTTACTCTGAAACAGAGGGTAGATTCTATCTTGACAATATATGTTCACAACCCTATGAATATGACATACCCAAGATACCCAGGTGTTGATCTTTTATAGACCTCACTGATTGGTAAGTCAAAGCAGCCATATCCACAGTCTGTGTTCATAATCGTCTCAAGATTGAGAACACATACCTTATACAAGTTATGAGTTCCTATTGACTGTTGACAGCATTGAGCGTCAGTAGGAAACTCAGGTCCATCAATGCACTATAAGCACTAGCATATTAACCAAGAGTCACACTCTAGTGATTGAGATTTATCACTCCATCCAATGGTAGTTAATGATGCTACAGTGTATACCTGATGAGATATCCAGTCTCATCATCCACTGTGACAAGCTTTAAGTATCAAAGAATAGTAATTCGTATCTCATTGTATGTATCTCATACACACACGAAATACTTACTATGATACTTATGGATTAAACAATCATCTCATGAAAGAAACATACATAATGAAATGTAAAGCTGATATCCATATATTAAAAAGTCAATGTCTAATACATAAAGTAATGGTTTAAGGGCACAAACCCAACAAACTCCCACTTGCACTCATAACCATTCAGAACTACATCTGAGACCTAGACTATCTAGATGACGATCAAAAAGTCTGAGTCAGTGTATCCTACTGGAATTAACTCACTACCACCGTACATAAGCATGTAATCTTTAGTTCTTCTCAAGTACTTAAGAATGTGCTTAACGGCTGTCCAGTGCTCTGGACCCGGATTCGACTGATATCTGCTAACCATGCCAACGGCAAAGCAGATATCTGGTCTAGTGCATAACATCGCATACATGAGACTTCCCACTGCAGAAGCATAGGGAACTCCTGTCATGCGATTCCTCTCCTCCTGTGTCTTTGGACACTGGTCCTTGGAGAACGCTAAACCATGCCTGAAAGGTAACAAACCTTTCTTCGAATTATCCTTTGAAAACCTAGTTAGCACCTTATCGATATAACCAGCTTGAGATAATCCCATTATCTTTTGCTTGCGATCCCGAAAGAGCTTTATCCCAAGAATATAGCTCGCCTCTCCTAGATCCTTCATATCGAAAGTACTAGCTAGCCAAACCTTGACCGTTGACAATGCCGCTACATCATTTCCAATGAGTAGAATGTCGTCAACGTAAAGCACAAGAAAAGCCACTACTTTCCCTTCACATTTCTTGTATACACAAGGCTCATCCAGATTCTGTATGAAACCAAACGACTTGACCGCTTGGTCAAATCGGATGTTCCAACTTCTGGATGCCTGCTTAAGCCCATAAATGGACTTTTGCAACTTGCATACCAAGTTACCTTTCCGACCAGCTATGAACCCTTCTGGTTGTTGCATATAGATGTCCTCCTCAAGATTGCCATTCAAGAATGCAGTCTTGACGTCCATCTGCCAGATTTCAAAATCTAGGCATGCAGCAATAGATAAGAGTATTCTGATGGACTTGAGCATGGCTACCGGCGAAAAGGTTTCCTCATAGTCAATGCCCTCCCTCTGAGTATAACCTTTCGCTACAAGCCTAGCCTTAAAGGTTTCAACCTTTCCATCAGATCCTCTTTTCCTCTTGTAGACCCACTTGCAGCCAATGGGTTTAATATTGGCTGGAAGCTCTACAAGATCCCAGACCTGATTGGAATCCATAGATTCCAATTCAGCCTTCATAGCTTTAACCCAATGAGCTGAATCAACATCAACCATTGCCTCTTCGTATGTGGTAGGATCAGATTCAGATTCTATGGAGACAGCTTCAAAAACTTCTCCTAAGAACATGTATCTATCAGGCTGGCTGATAATCCTCCCACTACGACGAGGTACCGGTGCGGAAATGGGTGAAGAAGTAGTGTTTTCTTGATTTATATCGTCATTAACTGCGGGTTGGACTGAGGGCTCTCCTTCTATCTCTCTAAGATCTATCCTTCCCTTAGGTTTATGGTTCATGATATAATCATTCTCTAAGAAAACAGCATTTGTACTAACAAACACTTTCTGTTCCCTTGGATCATAAAAATACCATCCATAAGTACCCTTTGGATACCCTACAAAGTAACATACTTCCAATCTAGAATCCAACTTGCTCATCTTTCCTTTGAGCACATGTGCCGGACACCCCCATTTTATTCATATTATAATTCAGTTTAAATTGAGCGAATGATGGCGACAGCGTATTGAGGATCATATCAACTTGGGTCTGTGCATCGATGTTGGCACCTAGGGTCTCCAGCTCGTTTAAATAACCAATCATTTTCAAAACATGTTCTTTGACTGGAGTCCCTTCCGACATCTTAGCACTCATTATCTTCTGCATAGCTACCTGTCTGGCAGGCCTGCCATGCTCCCCAAACATCTTTTTCAGGGATTCGATAATGTCACTGGCGGAATTGTTCGACTGGTATTGGTGTTGTAACACATTAGCCATAGAAGCCAATATGTAACAACGAGCCATCCCATTCGACTTTTTCCATTTATCGAACTCGCGTCTAGCAGCAGCCGAAGC
The DNA here is from genome assembly GCA_033977485.1 of Hydrangea macrophylla. Lineage (NCBI taxonomy): Eukaryota > Viridiplantae > Streptophyta > Magnoliopsida > Cornales > Hydrangeaceae > Hydrangea > Hydrangea macrophylla. The sequence goes on from CM066987.1 coordinate 9,005,684, forward strand.
ATTTGCAGCGGGTTCTTCGGGGCATGGGGTGGTGAGGACATATATGTGATCCTCCGCAGTTAATACGATGTCAAGGTTTCGTTTCCATTCAGTGTAGTTGTTTCCAGTTAACTTGTTTTGAGTGAGTATGGTGGCAAGTGGACTAAATGCAGATCCAGACATTATGATTACTGAAAATCAAACAAACAAAATAAATATGGATATCAGAATTTGACAGTTTGAAATAAAAGAATCCTTTTAAAACTCTTATTTTAAAACAAAGTCGCCGGAATATTGAAACGAAAGAATAAAGCCTCCGTGTGGTGGTCAATGTTCAATCTTTCGATTAATCATGACTTGTCCGCTATGCAACTCTTGCAAAACAAGTTATGACTCCCGAACCTATTTGATCTCTAAGTTTCTGAATAATGCCCCGTGTGGGATCCCTTATCCATAGCTTAGCTAGTGTATACCATTAACTAAGATCCAATCACAACCGTCTCAAGTAGCGCCTCCGTGTGGTGGTCACCCTCTAACACGTCTGATTGATCCTATCCATAGGAAGTTCACATCTAGTAACCAATGAGCAGTGTACCCTCCGTATGGAATGATCACCCCTGGCGAGGTGACACAGAATACACTACTCATCTTACAATGAACCGTTAATGGAAGATCGTGGGTGTTATTTGATAAGACCCTCTCCCACTAGATTTAGTAAAAAAGGATTTTGCTTTTTGAGAAAATCTGTTTCTACACACTTCCCATAAACATCTAATGTTTACTAATGTGTTGAAAACGGTTTTTGAATTTTATTTTAGAAAACTTGTTTTGCGTGCATGCAACAATGTATTATACGCCAATCACAAACAAAGCACATAAAACAAAAAACTAAAATGAAATAAAAGACATCTAAACGATGCCTCTATCTCCCATGGCTCTATCTCCATAGAACCTGCTTTTGGTTTGATCGCCTCCAGCTCCATCTTCATGGACAACGGCTCCTTGCTCCATCTTCATGGATATTCTAATTCTATTACATTGAACCTATGCCTCTTTTGAAGCTTACAATTTATCTAGAAATAGAAATAGCAACAACAAAATAAAAGGCTAGGGAAACCGGTGCGACTTTCCTTTTCGTAGGATTGAAGTCGCAGCGCCCTTTACATATGCCTTAAAACCAAACCAAACTTAAAACAACACACCAATCTAAAACATTCAAACACAAAATTAAATGCTCTTGGCGCCATGGGAGATAGCGACTAACTTTTGCTGCAAAAGGTTAGTTGAACACACATCCACGCATATATATATAACAAAATATAACTATTGGAACCCTTAATTGATTCACACAGTATATAAACTCTTTACATACTGAATTAGAACTCAAAACAGCATCTAACTTCTCTGTCATAGTTCGATCGATCGAAGACCGTTCGATCGCTCGAACCTTCGATCGATTGAACACTGTTCAATCGCTTGAACATTCTATTTCACAGAATGATTAAAAATTTTGCAGAATACGTTAAATTTAAACTTTTAATTTCAAAATACTTTTAAAACTGTGAAACAAAGATCCTGACAAAGAGTCTGTCTCGATCGATCGAACTCTGTTCGATCGCTCGAACAACAGAAGGTTTCGATCGATCGAAACCTGTTCGATCGCTCGAGTACAGAGCGTTCGATCGATCGAGACTACTTCGATCGATCGAACCCATCTTGCATCCAATGCAATCACAGATTTGTATACTGCTGCGATAACACTGCAGAAACAGATCTGTGACGATGCAGTTTCGAAAGCAGTTCTAAAATCAACATGCAAATCAAAATAGTGTTCCAAAAAAACGCATCTATGGATCCAAACGAGCGTGGCTCTGATACCAATTGTTGGAAAAACAGGTTTAAATGGAAAGTTTAAACGCGCAGCGGAAAAATCAAGTTATGAAACTTTATTGGCATGCCCGGATCTACTACTCGTCAATTCTACAGATGCGCACAAGAGGGGACACGAGTTATACCTTAGTGTCTTGAACCCAATTCTGATCTTCAACTTCCAGCAGCCTCCACTAGATGATCTTCACCCTTATGACTCCTGCGGATGCCTGCCAGAAAGACTAGGGTTGGTGGGAACCCTAATGGAGAGGATAGAGAAGGTTTTGGGACTCCAAAACAGTTTCTGCAGCTTCTGACGTTCAAAACGACGAACAACCTTTTCCAGAACGCAGCTGCCCTATTTATAGATTCCCAGAACCGACCTAGACTTCGAGCGATCGAAGTGCCTTCGATCGATCGATCGATCGATCGAACATTCGATCGATCGAACCATCTTCGATCGATCGAACCTGCAGACTTCAATCGATCGAGATATCTTCGATCGATCGAACCTGTCTGGACATCATCCTCAAGCATCTTTCCAAGCATCCTGGCGGAGCTAAGAGTGGGACCTCCTAGGCTCTTTATTGTTGGCTCAGACCAGTTTATTAATTACCATGACCAAACTCTTTGATCAGCAAACTAACCAACTGGTCAGTTAACGTTTACTCCACTATAAAACGATAACTGAACTCCAACGCAAAAGAACATATCCGAAGCGATAACTAGACTTGTATGTTGTACTAATGTCCCTCTACCTCTAGCATTCGTAATCATATTCAGGTAGTCGGATAACTGTTACTGTCAACCTGAATCATGATTACTTCTTGTATTCCTTGAGTCCCATTCACCTCTCATGATTACCAAACATGTTGATAACTCTTATCAACAAGACTGCAGTACTCAGTAATCGACATGGTGACATTCTCAAGGGAATGCTTACTCTGAAACAGAGGGTAGATTCTATCTTGACAATATATGTTCACAACCCTATGAATATGACATACCCAAGATACCCAGGTGTTGATCTTTTATAGACCTCACTGATTGGTAAGTCAAAGCAGCCATATCCACAGTCTGTGTTCATAATCGTCTCAAGATTGAGAACACATACCTTATACAAGTTATGAGTTCCTATTGACTGTTGACAGCATTGAGCGTCAGTAGGAAACTCAGGTCCATCAATGCACTATAAGCACTAGCATATTAACCAAGAGTCACACTCTAGTGATTGAGATTTATCACTCCATCCAATGGTAGTTAATGATGCTACAGTGTATACCTGATGAGATATCCAGTCTCATCATCCACTGTGACAAGCTTTAAGTATCAAAGAATAGTAATTCGTATCTCATTGTATGTATCTCATACACACACGAAATACTTACTATGATACTTATGGATTAAACAATCATCTCATGAAAGAAACATACATAATGAAATGTAAAGCTGATATCCATATATTAAAAAGTCAATGTCTAATACATAAAGTAATGGTTTGAGGGCACAAACCCAACACTATGCTGGTACACTTTGTGTATTAAACGGGACTGACTTGGGGTAATTATCTTTATACTGACTTATAAGATAATTAATACCTCATGGCTATTATGAGTGCTTATGCTCTAAATCCTAAGTTAATTTGTAGACACGTACATTTGATATTTACACTTTGATCCATAAAAGGGTGAGATCCTTAAATGGGTCAATATCTCATTGGATTGAGTGGCAATATTAATTGTGTGGTGGTTATTAATTAATGATGGAATCCATGTCTCAATTTTGGGATTGATGATATCCCCTTGAGAAAGCTTATAAGTTTTGATTATGTCAAACCCTGCAGGTGGATTTTGTATCCGACATATCAGATAAGTTAAGCAGAGGATCTCAAGGAATTTTAAGAAATTAATTAAATATGATTGTCAGTAATTATATTTAATTAATGGATATCTGTAATCTTAACATGGGGAGATAATAAGCATTTAATAACATGGAGCTCGAAATATATTTTTGAGATAAGGGTAGGAGTGCAATTATAATTCTTTAGTGGTATGAATTATAATTTATGGAAATAGGAATCTGATTCAGTTCGAATTAGGGTTTCTGATCGGCGACGAATAGTTGCCGTTTATAGTTCTAAAAATACGCTTTGTTAGCCCATTTCATGTAGTTATTAGTTATTTTTTAATAAGTATTCTAAATTTTCTAGGATTTGGAGCTTTAACTTGATAATGCACAAAAATCCAATGATTAGTGGCTTTGGAAGTCATTCTGGGCTCAAACGGTGATTCCGGTGAAAGCTGAATGCAGTAGCAGTCTCGGAAAATTGTATTTTTGATAAAGAATACTTTGGATTTGAGAAATTTCTCCAGAGATATAAAATGTAGATCTTTGAGTTACGGACGCGTGGCTTCAAACGGCGAGTCAATCCGAGTTCCGAGCAAAAAGTTATCGCAATTCTACGAAAGTCGCGCAGTGCAGCGAAAAGGACCTCGCGCGAGCGACCTATGCAAAAATCAAAAACACGTATTTTGTTAAATTAAAGTGCCCAGCGAAGGTGGTTTGTGCATATGACGTCCAGATTACAAAATATAGCAGTTTTAGTGCGATTTGGCTTAGGAAAGCTTCCTAAATCCTTCCAAACTCTATATAAATCCTATTCTAACTCAAATTTAAAGTTACACATCATTACACATCATTATACACATCAATATACAGCCATAATATACATTATTTTCAGCCATTGAAGAGAGAAAAGCAAGGAGAAGAAGAAGAAGACCAAGGATTCACATGGCCTCCTCCATCAACCTCTTGCTATTCATCAATTCTATGGCCAACTAAATCTAGATCTAGGGTTTCAATGAAACCCTAGCCAAGTAATAGGGTTTTATTTATGTATTCTTTTAGTTTTATTATGTATGGATGATGATTACATGTTGAGAGGATTTTTTATCATAAAATCGTACTTCTATTAATTAAATCGTTACTTTCAAAATTTATTCTTGTTTTAGATCTATTTTGACTGTGATGTGCTCAATGATCTATATTTGCTGTGCTTGTATAGATTGTTTACATGTAATGGTGCTTTATTGAATTGTGCTATCAAGTATCCGAATAGTCCATGCCTAGATTAGACGAATTATGTCACAACCCTAGTTTAGTGTGGGATAATTCGTGCTAACCGAAGATGGATTATGTTGGTGCTTGAACCATAGTTATTTTCTTGACGGAGGAATTGGGCTTGTAGCTACAATTCCCCATTATCATCCAACTTAATAATCTAATTGAATGCATAAATATTCCTATTATGAAGCTGGTGGTGGATTTGCAATCCTAGGATCTTTTAAACATATTTAGAAAAACACTTTTAAATCGCTTTCATAATTTAGATTTATTTTATTGTTCATTAGTTAATTAAAATTCAAATCAAAATCTCGTTTTCATAATTAGCTAAATTTAGGTTTTAAAATTAAGAGTCGTAGTAATTCAATCTCTGTGGGTTTGACATTTACTTCCACACTGCAAATCTTTAGAAAAGTAAAGTATACTTTTATATCTTGATATTGACAACATCAATTTTTGGCGCCGTTGCCGGGGATTGCATTACTACCTTTAGTTTTATAATCTTAGTTTAATTAATTCGTAAATAATATGTTAGGTTTTCTTTTATTTATTTATTTATTATTTTTTTTTACTTTTTTAATTTTTTTTAATTTTTTTTTTTTTTTTTCATTTTTGCTTTGAGTTACTAACTTTTTATTTTATTTTGTAGTTTCTCGAGTCGTCAAAATTCTAACGTTTCCGAGTGGATTAGCTAATCACACCAAAGGAGCTTACGCAAAAAAAATATAAATAAAATTCAAGTAAATTGCTCCTTGTGAAACTCGCTTCAAGTCACTGTAAGTCAGGGCGCTGTGACGCACTATTTGCATTAGTTTAGGGTGAATTGCACTGCATTAGCTAGGAAACCCGGGGCGCTGGGCTTGACGCGGTCATTGCATTACAGGATAATATTCATGCATCACAGTAGTTGAGTGCTTGGTATCTTAGTTGCGTGATTGCTATTTGTTTTTTTTATTTGAGTCAGTTTTTGTTTTTAGTTTGTTTTCTTTTTAAGTTTATGTTTGGTACGCATTCAAATAAACCTGAATTACATTTTATCGATCTTGAACTTGAACGTACTTTAAGAGTTAGTAAGTCCGCAACCCAAGCTTCTAGAGCTAGGTTGCAAGACGACGAATCAACACTGATTCCGTCGTCGTTGTTTGAGGCTGAAATTCAAAGTACCCTTAAACGGTTAAAGAGAACTTGAACTTTTAAAATCGGACCGATTAAAATGGCTGACGGAAATAACGGAAATAATTTAAATAATCCTAATATACCTCCACCTCCTCCGCTTAAAGATTATTTTATTCCAACAACTTACACGCCACAGGCTGGTATCGAATTACCGGAGGCGACGACATCTCACTTTGAGATAAAGTCGTCTACCATCTCGCTACTTCCATCATTCCATGGCCGTATAAATGAAGACCCTTATCAGCACTTAGGAGATTTCCAAGATATATGTTCTACTTTAAAAATCCAAAATTTCACTGATGATGAATTAAAATTGCGGCTCTTTCCATTCTCTTTAAAAGATAAAGCTAAATATTGGCTCCAATCTTTGGAGCCAAACACTATAAAAACATGGGAAGCATTACATACTGCATTTTTACAAAAGTTTTTCCCAATCACAAGAACTAATCAGATAAGAAAATCGATAACAAATTTTGTGATGCAAGATGGAGAAACACTTTACGACACGTGGGAAAAATTTAAAGAATTATTACGTTCGTGTCCACATCATCAGGTTCCAAAGTGGCAGTTAGTACAAGTCTTTTACGAGGGACTTATTCCCTCAGTCCGTAATACTGTCGACGCCATTTGTGCGGGTACCTTCCTACACAAAAGCGCCGACGAGGCATGGAAAATCTTTGAAACATTAAGCGAGAATTCGATACATCAGACTGTGTCAGTACGTTCCGAGGGATATCATTCACAACCTAAGAGAGAGGTAAAGTTCGAGTCAAGTCAGTCAATTGAAATAAAAGAACTATCTAAAAAACTTGACCGACTTTTAACAATGAACCAAATGACTACCTCACCCGCTTATGAAATTTGTGCATTATGTTCTGATCCTTCACATTCTATACTTGCATGTCCATCGGCAAGTCAATTTTCGGAATTCGTGGAGCAATACATTAATTCTATTCAACAATACCCACGAAATAATTATAATTCGACTACTAATAATCCAGACGCGCCATGGAGAAACCATCCTAATTTTTCATGGAAAAATAATAATAATAATAATAATAATAATGAGATGAGTAATTTCCCTAACGCTTATAGACCTCAACAATGTCAATACCAACAACCTCCTCCTCCACCTCCACGTAATAATGCATTTGAGGAGAAGGTGTTGGCCTCACTTGAAAGTTTTGGTCCGGTGATCCAGTTAGTACATTCTCACACTCAGTCCATTGCAAAACTGGAGTCCCAAGTGGGACAAATAGTTAACACGCTAAATCGTTTAACCGAGAGTAAGTTGCCAAGTCAACCTATTCTGAACCCTAAGGGACAATACGAGGTGGGTGGTACGAGTGAGCAAGTGAACGCCGTCTCAACTAGGATGACTACACGAGAGGAGGTGATAGAAACCCCTAATAAGAATGAGAATGTGATAAATATGAACATCAATTCTAATAAAGAGAGGGGTGAGGACGTGAATCAAAGTAGAAAAGAAAATGAACCGGTCCCAACAAATTATATTCCGAGAATGCCATATCCACCTAATGTTGAGGAACCGTCTAATCATACAAAGAAAAAGTCAAAAGTCGAAGATATCCTCGAGGTATTTAAGCAAGTTAAAATCAATATTCCATTCCTCGATGCGATAAAACAAATTCCTGCTTACGCTAAATATCTTAAAGACCTATGTACGCAAAAACGCAAAATACGCAGTCATACTCCTAAAAAGGTCTTCCTCACGGAAAAAGTAAGTTCAATTTTTCAACACACTCCTCCGAAGTATAAGGATCCCGGTACGCCTACGATTTCATGTGTCATAGGTGACACTATCATTCATCGGGCTCTCCTTGACTTAGGAGCGAGTGTTAACCTTTTACCCTATCACGTCTATAAACAATTAGGACTAGGTGAACTTAAACCTACGGCCGCTACAATACAGTTAGCGGATCGTTCAATTAAAATACCTAGAGGAATCGTCGAGGACGTCTTGGTAAAAGTTGATCAATGTTTCTATCCCGTTGATTTTATGGTCCTTGACACCGAACCAGTGCTAGATGCTAGAAAATACACTCCTGTTATTCTTGGTCGTCCATTCTTAGCCACGGCCAACGCACGTGTCAATTGTAGAACAGGGGTGATGAAAGTGTCGTTCGGGAATATAAAATTAAAATTAAATGTTTTTAATGCTGCTGATCAACCTCCTAAAGACGACGATAACCTATGTGAGGCGGAATGTGATGTGAGACGGAATATTGAGCCTAATAAAATAATAAATATCAATGAGGGGAATAATACGGTGAGTGATAAGCGGATGAATTTGAATAACATGGCCCCTAACGATGAATTTACTCGAAAGGTGAAAAATCGACTTGACCTTAATCAGGATGAACCGTCGATTGAATTAATTCGAAGCGACATGCTTTCAACTTACCATCGGGTTCTTCCTGACATCCTTAGGGGTACACAGTCCGATTTACGGCCTCCATAAAATCTTGAGCTAGAACGGTCTAGCTGAAGACGTAAAAGTTAGCGCTTCTTGGGAGGCAACCCAAGCTTAATTTCGTCTGTTTTCTTTGTTTTTGGTCGTTTTTGAGTTGTTTTGGTCAGTTTTGGAGTTTTTCTGGACAGGTTTGGGGGTTAGAATTAATTTATTTTAATATTATATACATAATTTTAGCCACAAAATGGAAAAAAAACTGAAATCGCGCGCGCGGCCCGCTCGAGCGAAACGTCGCTCGCGCGGCCCGCTAGCGCGAGTTTGCCCCTTAGTGGTTTTTCTTTTTTTTCTTTATTTGAGCCCTCAGGTTCTCCTCGCGCCTGGTGTCGCGGGCGCGAGGCATCTCGCTCGCGCGAGAGAAAAAAAATAATAATAAAAAATAAAAAAATAAAATAAAAAAAATTGGGAATTCGCGCGCGCGAAGGTCGCTCGCGCGGACTGCTCGCGCGATTTCCCCTTTTCTTGATATTTGCTTTTCTTTTCTGTATCCTTCCCCCATACCTGCTCAGGTAGTTTTTCCATTTCTGTTTTTGTTTTGTAGGTCTTTTTCCATCAGGTTTTTTATTGTTGTCATAATTCTGGTTATGTTTTATTTTCTTTTATCGTATGCTTTATTTTCTTTTCTAGTTTATGTTTATTTTGTTTTCTTTGTTTTGTTATATCGTATAGATTAGGTTAATTTATTTATATTTCTTTTAGTTGTTTTTCATCTTTTCTTTGTTTAGTTTCTTTTTTCTAGTATTAACAGGTACATTTGAACTTTATTGCCATATTCCTTTATGTTCACCTGTTCTATGCTTGTCAAGATCGAGGTACTATCGTTCCTACTTTCCGTTCTTTCATTTTATTGTTTCATTGGGGACAATGAAAGGTTTAGGTTTGGGGGTACGCACACACATGCACATTATTTTATGCAAAATTTTAAAAATTTTCAATAAGTGTGCTTAAATAAACGATGTTACCGACGTTTTTGCAATTTTAAGTCGATACTTCTTGTTATATAACTTTGATTGTTATAGAATGATAAACAAGAGAAGATGTGATTAAATATTTGCTGAAGTCATGTTGAGACGTTTTAGGTCATGTATCGTTCGAATCGTAGTTTTATATCATAGTTTTGCACATAAACTTATGCACTGCACGTAGTCATTTGAATACATGTTGGTTGTGAACTATAATATGATTCGGATTTCTAAGATAACACATAGTGGAGACTAAGCCAAGTGAGCTTTTGAGCTATCTTTTCTGTTTAGAGGGTTATAAATACATCTTGTGTTTGTCAAATTTCACTTGAAATAGCGCATTAACTTGTTGTTTAGTCTCATTATTCTTGTTTTGGTTGATAGTCAAGTTAAAATATTTGTTACCATGCTAAATAATCTTCCGTTGTAAACGTTGAAGAACCATATAACCCTAGGACATGATTTTAGGCCTTCTTTGTTTGCTACTGACCGATAAATGATAAAATGTCCTTAGTTCGCCCCTTGAGCCATTAAAATGCCATTTTTCTTTAATTACCATTTTCCTGTTTTTGCTCCAATTTGGCCAACTTGGAGTTCACCCCTGAAAGATTGATCAACTTTTAGTGGTGTTAAGGCGATGTGTTGATTGAGAAGAAAAAGAAGATAAGATGATGTTTGGGGTGGTTGCCTTGGTATTCAATGAATACTTGTTTCAAAAGCAATAAGGAGGAAAAGAATAGAGAAAAAGAAAAGAAAAAGAAAAAGAAAAAGAAAAAAAGAGAATAAGAAAAAAAAAAAAAAAAAAACAGAAGGAGAAAAAAAATTAAAAGGAATGAAAAGAAGAGAATGAAATGATGAAGTTGGTAGAAGAGATGAATGAAAGAAATCGAACATGCCTTATAATGCCATTCTGAAAATTACCTAACGAATACTTTCTATCATTTTTCATTACCTGAGCCACATTACAATTTTTGAAAAGTCCTATTTGATCCTGGGAAACATGGTTTGAATATATAAACGATGGGAAGGAGATTAAAACATGGTAACGATTAATTTTTCTTGATTGTTGGCATCCTATCCATGAGACTACTATTCTTTCGTGTCATGCGTCCTTTTCGAGTCATATGTGAGCATTTCTCGTTTTGAAAACATATTTTCTTTACTCACATATATTAAAAAAATTACACCTGTTTCTGAGTGTTTCATTTGAGAGTGTAATTAACATTGTGAGATTCGTAGTCGAGACATAGTTAAATGGTTATCCGAGTTATATTCCAAGTTCATGACATGCGCGTGTTTATTTGACTACCATATCACACACGTGTAATTGTATGAGGAACTCTATTGATTTATACGATGCATGTGCTTGAGATTGTTTTTCATGATTTAGGTGGATGTTTCATTATGTTTTTTTTATGTTCGTTATTCTATTTCAAATCTTTGTTTTATAATAAAGAGTATTGACTATTAGTTTTTTGGTTCTTAATAAAATTTGTTTTAAAATTTACAAGTTAATAAAGATGGTTGTGGGTGACTTGTTGACGAGAACCCTCACAAGACTTCACTCGTCCGACTAGGGACACCTAGAGGTTTAAAAGGCTTGTTGCATATGCTAAATGCAATCGTGATCCATGCGAAAATGGAATAGTATTTGTAGTAGTAGTAGTTTTATTTTTCTATTCTTTTTGCTCGAGGACTAGCAAAGAGTAGGTTTGGGGGTGTGATCGGCGACGAATAGTTGCCGTTTATAGTTCTAAAAATACGCTTTGTTAGCCCATTTCATGTAGTTATTAGTTATTTTTTAGTAAGTATTCTAAATTTTCTAGGATTTGGAGCTTTAACTTGATAATGCACAAAAATCCAATGATTAGTGGCTTTGGAAGTCATTCTGGGCTCAAATGGTGATTCCGGTGAAAGCTGAATGCAGTAGCAGTCTCGAAAAATTGTATTTTTGATAAAGAATACTTTGGATTTGAGAAATTTCTCCAGAGATATAAAATGTAGATCTTTGAGTTACGGACGCGTGGCTTCAAACGGCGAGTCAATCCGAGTTTCGAGCAAAAGGTTATCGCAATTCTACGAAAGTTGCGCAGTGCAGCGAAAAGGACCTCGCGCGAGCGACCTATGCAAAAATCAAAAACACGTATTTTGTTAAATTAAAGTGCCCAGCGAAGGTGGTTTGTGCATATGACGTCCAGATTACAAAATATAGCAGTTTTAGTGCGATTTGGCTTAGGAAAGCTTCCTAAATCCTTCCAAACTCTATATAAATCCTATTCTAACTCAAATTTAAAGTTACACATCATTACACATCATTATACACATCAATATACAGCCATAATATACATTATTTTCAGCCATTGAAGAGAGAAAAGCAAGGAGAAGAAGAAGAAGACCAAGGATTCACATGGCCTCCTCCATCAACCTCTTGCTATTCATCAATTCTATGGCCAACTAAATCTAGATCTAGGGTTTCAATGAAACCCTAGCCAAGTAATAGGGTTTTATTTATGTATTCTTTTAGTTTTATTATGTATGGATGATGATTACATGTTGAGAGGATTTTTTATCATAAAATCGTACTTCTATTAATTAAATCGTTACTTTCAAAATTTATTCTTGTTTTAGATCTATTTTGACTGTGATGTGCTCAATGATCTATATTTGCTGTGCTTGTATAGATTGTTTACATGTAATGGTGCTTTATTGAATTGTGCTATCAAGTATCCGAATAGTCCATGCCTAGATTAGACGAATTATGTCACAACCCTAGTTTAGTGTGGGATAATTCGTGCTAACCGAAGATGGATTATGTTGGTGCTTGAACCATAGTTATTTTCTTGACGGAGGAATTGGGCTTGTAGCTACAATTCCCCATTATCATCCAACTTAATAATCTAATTGAATGCATAAATATTCCTATTATGAAGCTGGTGGTGGATTTGCAATCCTAGGTTCTTTTAAACATATTTAGAAAAACACTTTTAAATCGCTTTCATAATTTAGATTTATTTTATTGTTCATTAGTTAATTAAAATTCAAATCAAAATCTCGTTTTCATAATTAGCTAAATTTAGGTTTTAAAATTAAGAGTCGTAGTAATTCAATCTCTGTGGGTTTGACCTTTACTTCCACACTGCAAATCTTTAGAAAAGTAAAGTATACTTTTATATCTTGATATTGACAACATCAGTTTCCTAATTCCATAAGGAAGCCTATTCCTTATTGACTTCTTATGGTCCCTATCGTAGCCTATATATATAAATATGCTGCTTTGGCTCTCTTCTCAGCTAGCGTTTTTCTAAAAAGAGAATCATAACTCGGAATAGAAAAGAGAGCGTCAAAGAGGGAGAGCAGAAAACAGAAAGGATTTCGAAAGAGCCCACACTCAGTTCGATATTCTGGCAGCAAAGGAATACGGTAGAAGATTGTGAGCTGTTATCGAGCCCGTGTTCTCGATTCGTCTACTACAGCAGTCCGTTTTCGCAGATTAAGGTAACCCTAGTTCTGCCCTTGTAGGGTTATTGTAGTTTTCACGTACTTTTTTTTTTGCAGTACCAACTTATACGCACTGTCAACGAATTCTGGGAACGCAGTTTCCTAACAATACTATCATCCGATTGTATTATAAGTTCCTAACAAAAACAAATTAAACAATCTTTTCTATAACAAAACAATGAGATAACCAAGATGAGTCGCTTTCTAAGTGAATCCCAACATCTTGTCATCACTTTCCCGATTCCTCGCCGGCATTAACACCTGAAATGGTTATTTAAATAACCACACAGATTTGATTTGTTTAAGCTAACGCTAAGTGAATAAAACAACAAATGCACATGAATAATATACATGCTCGCATTCACATCTCTACATTTATACTAGTCTCCAGAGTCCCACGTGTACGTTCCACACTCCTAATCCACGACTCCTCGCCAATAAGTCCACGCGAAAAGGTAAGACGCGCGTTTATTTTCTTTAAACGTGCGGTCTTCTGCCTATAACGGATCTACAACGATGGCTTGATACACACACTTCTTTGATCCAAATAACAACTAAACATGCTCAAATACATTTCACCGTGCATTCGACATAATCCCAACAATTTCATCGTGCTATTGGGCCTATTTATCAATATAGTTGCCCAATATGAACTACACAATATATATCTATGAATTAACACATACTTTTCATATCAAACATGAATGTATGTTAAGAAATTATTCCAAAACACATAGTTGAATCACTTACCTCCTATTTACGCTTCTAAAATACGATCCAAGGAAAACCCCGAGTATAAAGAATGTGCAGTAATCCTTCTAGTACAATTTCTATCGATAAGAATTCTAATTATAAACTTTTTAGGAAAATTATAGAAAATGAGTTTTCAAAAAACTTAGCCAAACAAGGCCTAACGGATATCAAAACGACGGCCTTACCTCGAGGAGTTCGAATATGAAATCTAGGAGAAAATAAACGGGCAGAAGTTCATCGATTGTCGTTGTGAAGCTCTAAGTAACTAAAATCTCCCCTTAGCCTCTTTCTTGATTTTAGATTAAACTTTATAAAAATCTCAAAGTCATCTCTGTCTATATATAGGCAACACTTCCAGAAATTGTGTTTACCTCCTCACGAGTTTTCGAAACTCCTAATTATTCTCCAAAACTTTCTACACAGCTAATTCATTGCTTCACGAGTGAAAACTAAAAATTATAAAAGTTTTTGCCTAAGTTCCGTTTGGGTGCTAAAACGCAAATTGTTACATAATTTTACAAAATTGCTAATTAGCCTACCAATTCTGAAGCGTGTTAATTCGTCCTCACTAGGCTACTAAAATTAACAACAGAAACGTAATTTAAACCAGAAAATAAGGCTTAACTACATTTTACACCCTCTTAGTTTGTCTTTTGTGTCAATTTGGTCTCTGTAGTTTAGAAAGTGTCATTTTAGTCCCTATAGTTTCACAAGTGTGTCATTTTAATCCTTCAAACACTTTTGTGACAATTTTTCTACTTTCAGTGACAAAATTATTCCTCACTAAAGGACTTATTGGACTTATTTGACATACTTATGAAACTACAGGGACCAAAGTGATACTTTCTAAATTACAGGGACCAAACTGACTCAAGTGACAAACTACAAGGGTGTAAAATGTATTTAACCCCAGAAAATAATATAGATGGTGAAATACACAGGTAAACATTTATTTCCAGATAAACATTTAAGATATCCCACAATGAACGTCTCATACTTGGAGAGACTTCACAACATCAAACACTCATTCAACACCGTCTCAAAGGGTTCTCTTACACAGATACCCAAATCGACACCGTGAGTTAAACTCACTCACACATGTGCCAACATGCACAATACACCACATTCTCATGCATGAAAATGTAATAAAAATAAACTAACACAAATACGGGTGTTATAATGGCTGCCACCTTGGTCCATGAAAGAGGTCAATGGGTATGCTGAGGTGATCACCTTAGTCCATGATAGAGGCCAAGGGGTACATCGTTGGAATTTATTTTATGGCTGTCATTGGTCCATGAAAGAGACCAAGGGGTATGTCGATGTGATCACCTTGATCCATGATAGCGCCCAAGGGATCCATCGTTTCAAGGGTATTCAAAGGATGGAATTCAAAGGGATGGTTAAGAATGTATACAGTCATGAGTCAGAGTTTATGGTATGGTTGAGTTCGTGTTAGTTAACGCATATAGTGAATTAACGAATACGTGAATGTTCTTGGCGATATAATCTTTTTTACATATTATAATATCCTGCATTTTCAGATGTATAATGACTTAATATTGTAACTTTACTTTACCATTGATGTATTTAGTGTCCCAATCAATTGGAATAATTACCAATTGATTGCCTATTTTGGAGTCCCAATCAATTGGCACTTTCAGCAATCGATTGGAAAAGTGACCGCCTTAGACCATTGATTGCACTCATCCCAATCAATTGCCTTCATAAATATCTTAGCCAAATCGATTGCCACTAGCTCCAATCAATTGGACGGGAACTGGACTTGGTCTCCAAGTTTGCTTAGGGTTTTGACGCGTAGCACATATATTTTCTATATATATGAGGTCATTTTCGTGGTTGGGGGTTTGTTTGACAGTTTTTGGAGAGAGAAACTGACAGATATATATACACGCTCATATACACACACACATATATATACACACCTACACATAATATATACATAGACGCGCACTGCTCCCGTAGAGGAGGAGATAGAAAGCTTTGCTCTATAGCCTCACACACACATACACCTTCACTAGATGAGTCCCAAACTCACTCGGTGTCACGCCCCGGAACCGCGCATATGATTCTAGAACACGTGGCATGCCACCAAGGCTTCCATTACACTCCTAACGATCCATTATTAACCATAAAATCATAGTATTAGAAAGTCTTTCCCATTTACAATACTTTTAAAACATTTTATCTTGAAACAGGGCAATCCAATCGACTGATCGGGGACCCGGTCGACTGGTAATGCAAATTGCAGAGAGCACCATTCTGGGAATGCCCTGGTCTAGACGATTGGTTGATCCGGTCAACTGAGATTTAGAAGCCCAGTCGACTGAACCTCGATTCGGTCGATTGGACGACACCAAAACAGAATGTATTGCCTCTGGTACCCAATTCGGTCGACTGTACAAGGACCCCAGTCGACTGGATTAATGCATCAGAACCCATTCTATAGCAGTCTCTGCCTTAAGAAAATAAATCTCAAATTACATACTCAACACATGATTATTCACCCAAACCCAATCTGTATAAACATGGGCCTATCAAACTATCGCATCCACAAGTTGTCCAACTAGTTATTATAAGATTTTAACCCAGATTGAAAACCAGTAAAACATAAAACAAGTTCCATTTACATTACTAAAAGGTTACAAAGTTTAGTAGCCAAATTACAACTTAACTTGTCAAAACATAAGGTGGAAGTTGACTACGTACGCACAAGTTTTCCAAAATCAACTGAAACTAACATAATGCAAGTTTCTAGCTAAAACATAAAGTAACCGCATAATGAAAACCACTTCCAAAATCCCATGTTCCTTGCCGATTCCGTTTTCATTACCCCTTGATTCCTTGCCTTTATCACCTACAATGGTTATTCAATAACCACTACAATATATCAGCTATATGTTGGTGAATGCCAACAATTATAAACATGAATAATAGACATGCTATAGACACTCCGATTTTGACCAAACAATCGAATTAAGGGGAATATCACCTCCAAGTCCGATGATGACAAAGTCCGGTAAAATTGAAGTATTTCAGGCTCTTCGAAAGGTTCTCCGATCGCGGTAAAATTTTCACACAAAAGAAAAAAAAAACTGGTGATCAGAAAAATTTGAGTGTAAACTACCAGTTTTGGAAAATTCTTCAAACAAAACCTTTTGAAAAGAAAAGGGAGAAAAAGATAAAGAAAAGAGAGAGAATAGGAAAAAACGACACATGTCATGGCATTCACGGGTTGCCGGTGCGGCACTCTCTGATTGTCGTACGGCAGTAAGTACGTGCCGCAACGTCACTCAGTGATCGCCGTAAAAATATACAAAATGCCACAAAAATAAGAATTCTAAAAAATACGACAGTCTGCGGAGTTGTCCGCGACATTCTTCCGCATTGGCATTCACTAAATGTCGCACCGACAATCAGTGAGTGCCGATTCGGTATTCATTGAGTGCTGCTTCCATCTCCACCGAATGCCACATTTTGTATCTGCCAACTTTGAAATAGTACGTTTTGTACCTTCAAAAGGACATACGGGATTTGGGTTTTCATTGCGAATTTACTGAAATACCCCTTTAAAATTTGCCTATATAAGGAGGAGTATCTTCAATGGAAAGGGTGACTACTGCGCACTTTTGAAATAGGAGACTTAGAAGATAAAGAATTTTGGGGGGAATTTAGGAGAATATTTGGGTAAAAGAGAAGAATTTTTGGGAGAAGAACTTGAAAGAAGAGCTTGGAAGATCTTCAAAACATAGAAGTTTGAGGATAGTTTGGAGGTAATCCTCTAGTCTTAGTTGTGTTTTCTTTCTTTTGAGCCTCTAATCTTCAAATCACTTAGTTTTTCTTGATTAAGTTCTAGAGTTTTGTTAGTAAACTTGAAAGTCCTAGCTCCTAGTTCTTTGATTCTTCTTTTCTTTTTTTTGTTTATGCTCTTCTCTTGAGACTCTTGAGGATCTTCCATATCTCACTTGAATCTCATGAGTTTGATCTTTTAGTCTCATGTAAGCTTATGCTTCACATGAGATTTAAAGTTGATCATCATTTTATTAAGAACAAGTAGATGAATCCAAACCAATACCATGGTTTGGGTTCTCTAACTTGTAGTTTTCATGGAATCTCCTTTCTATTCCTTGAAAACTCATAAGTAAGTACTAGTCATGTCTTGATCTCTAATGACCCTCAATGGAAAGGAGAGTTAGGTTTAGGACAAGCCAATATTCATGGCTTGGTTGATAGATGTAACAAAAGGATGACAAGTCCAATAGTGGAGCAGTGAATTCATGAACCAGTTTTGATCAAGGATTTTTAATTAAATCATGATCCATTAGAATTGAATGATACCACTTAGAATGTGTTCACAACATAAAGATCTACCACTGTAATTTTTGTTTTAGTAGGATCTCATCGATAACATGGTTTGGTCATAGGTTTTGTGAGACAACCATATTCTGTTCAGAGTTTCAGAACATCAAATCAGTTTCAAAATAAGTAAATCCGAACCTTAATCAAACATTTTTGACCCTAAATAATTTTTTATATGAAGTTTAATGTGTTAATAAGATCCCCTAAAAAGATCAAAGTGATTCTAATTTGTTTACTATTTTTAGAAAATTGTACAAAATCTCTGGACAGAGATTTGTAAATCTTTGAGTGACGTCTGTTTTTTTTACCTTTTTCCCAGAGATTGGATCGTTGATCATTGCTTTTTCTTTTTGGGTTAAAAACTAGACTCACAGGGGCACCTTGTGTCCAAAATTCATTGACATCAAACCATGGGAACCATGCTTTTCCAATTTTTTAATTTCTGATCTACTCTCTGTAATTTTCAGAATTTTATGATAGATTTGACCAACTTTATAAATAATGGTCCAAATGACTTTTCTATGACCTAGGACTTAAACCATGCTTTAATAATGATCAATTAAACTTAAATACAGAGGCTAAATGGTCCAAGTCAATGAATAATTCATAGCTTATTCTTGTTCATGTCTAAATATCTATATGCATTCATTCATGTGGTTTGATACTTGCGATTAGAATTCATTTTTGTATTAGGATTAAATCTAATCAAACTTAATTGTCAGTTCCTTGCAACTATGTTGGGTCTACATCATCTCTATATGGACATTGCATTGGCTCCTAGTTGAGACTTGTATATCTATAAAATGATGCATTTTTAACTAATTAGAAGGAATTCATAATTATGTCAATTCTTTCATACTTGATAGATTTAAGTTAGATGTTTAAATTTTTTATTTAAGATTCAATATTATATCTTATCTAAAGCATGTGGACTAACCCTTTTTTTTGTAGCACTATTAAAGTATGATTTCTCAAACCCCTCTTTAGCTTATTTAATTTCTTCATTTTATTAATTTTTTTGACCTCATGCGCGACACCTTAGAATTAGGTATTGCCTTATGTGTATGTATGTGATTAGAGACCATTTCTTAGGTTTTATTTTCATTTGTATGCATTGCACGTTTAATATTCGCAACCGGATCCCGGGTAAGTTTTCTAGTTCCCTATTTGCACATCATCTTACTTGCTATTTGGAATTATGTGGTTTTGAATGATATTTTATCATTTGCAATCTTACACCCTTTAGACATGCTTTTGTAATGTATACTTATATATATGTATTAGTTGAGGGTAGGCTTAGATTAATAAATTCGATTAAAAGGATATTGAGTAGATGACTATCGCGAGATAGGATGAGAGGGGGTGTTTTAGTCCGTCGGGTTCATTCCTCTCTCAGTCCATAATCCCCGGACCTGGTTAATCTCTGGTTTCCAAAAAAGATCAGTTTGATTCAAAATGGCTTCTTAATTTTTTCCTTTTAAAAATTAAGTGGTGACTCTTTGCATTTGTTTTGAAAATTGTTTTAAACAAAAGTGGGCCCAAAATGCCGGTATTCACACATGCTCAATCTCATCTTTACATATAACTATGTTCTCCGGGAACGCAAGTACCGGCCACCCTTTCACGTTAGCCCGCGACTACTCCATTAATCCGTGCGACTAATTGAGATCCACACCTATTTCTTTCAGGCATGCAACCTCACGGCCAATTTTGGCACCTGGTCTCATAACTTCGATGGCAAGTACAAGTTCCCCTTTGACCCACATTAACAACTCAACATGCTCATATAAATTTATCACATCGTGTTATTGCCATACAAATTGGTCTTATTAACCACATGAGTTTTTCCAACAATAACTAAACAGGATAAATGATATAAATAGGCATACTTATCATTACAAAGATCATCTCAACCATTCAATTATCCAGATTCTATAATTATTGTCACTCACCTCAAGGATTTCGCTCCTAATAGCAAAATTATGAGCCTAGTAAGTTCCAGGTACAAACCCTATACCAAATTAGCAAGTTATGAGCTAAGCAGAATTGTTTGTTTTAGAAGGAGGTGGTCCTCCTTCTCTTTTTAAGAATCTATCCATGAATGTCTGACTGGTCAAAGGAATAAAGTTTTTAAAACTCCATACTAATCAATTAAACTGCAGCTATAATCCTACAATCCTACATGTAACACAATTAATTTAGGCAACAACCAAACCTCACTTGTAAAATAATAAATAAATAAATAAAGAAGAAGAAGTAAGAAAGAAAAGAAAATCACATTCACAGCACTATAGTCCACGGAGTCTACAAATGTAACAAATTTTAAGTTTATGCAAAATAGATTTAAAAAATTAGTATAAAAAATTACCAACCTCATTTTGGTGACAATCAACAGATGAGTTTTTGAAACAGGGAGCTTGAAACAAGGGCATATTTTAAGTCTCAGGGAGCTTGAAACAGGGGCAGATTTTGGTAATAACAAATGAGTTTGCTCTCTTTCTTCTTCTGATTCACAGATTATAACACCCGTACCCAGAGAACTGGTTAATTATCATGTTATATGCATTAATTAATATAATTAGTGTATATTATGGAATAAGGGGAGGCTTGGACTCGCCCATGAAAAGTGTTCAACAAAGGACACTAGTTGGAAAAAAATCCCCAGTAAGCAGGGATAGGTTTGGAAGTGGGACCCAATGAAGGGCCTGAATAAAAATATTTGCATTTTACGTGATTGAATGTATTTATGTGATTACATGAATATTTGTTTAAATGCTTTTATATTATATGATAATACATGTGTTAGCAACTTGTATTAGTTTGGATACCCAAATAAGGGTATAACTGAAAAAGACTTATAATTGGTAGGTGCGATAGCAACTTCACAAAATATATGGGACCCACGTTGGAACCCATGAGAAACTTAGACAAATACTCATTAGATAATTGGGTAGTTAATGGAATGTTTGGGGGATTTCATAATAAGAACTTAAGAAAATCTGGAGGAATAAACGAAATTTGGGGCATGAGTCATAACATGCAACCTTGGGAACAAGACACCTAGTGTCTTCTTCATTAGATCTAAAGAAATTATAGAAATTAAAACAAAGAGAAGAGAGCTTGGAGAGAGAAACAAAGAAACCGTCACCGACGCCGTAATTTCGCCGTTCCATCGTCGCCGTTCGTCCAATTTGCAATCCGTGACCACCTTCGGACTCGTGGAGGTGAGACGATCGTTCTTATACCTTTAATTTACGTTTTAATTGTCGGATTTTGGTAGCTCACACTATTCGATGAGACACCGTCTATCGGAATCTTGTAGGATTCACTTTGGAAGAGAAAATTGAGCTAGGATTTGGTAAATTCAGCACTTTTCTAGCTTGAATTTGGGTAGATCTTGCTAAGGTGAGTTTTCTACACTAAAGAATGGTTGTGTTTAACTATATTCAAGACTTCAATGATGTTAGAAATGATAGTTTGTGCTTAGAAACCAAGAGATTGTTCTTATTGTGTTGATTATTCATGTTTAGAAGACATGTAGTTACTAAATTGTGAATTGCATGTCAATTTTATGAAGATTATATGTGCCTACATGTTTATGTGTTTATATGGTTATGTGGTAATCAATGAGCACCGGAAAAATGATTCATTGTTGGGAGTAATAAGGGTGGTGAAGAGGAAGAATCTAAGAAATACGGAAGTCCAAGGAATAGAAATGGCCACGTGACCAAGGGAGGTCTTCGGGTCTGAATGAATCATTGAACCGGCGACTCGGCGATTACAAATGTGGTTTATATGTTAATTGTTGCATTGCACATGTTAAACATTCAGCCATGTTTAGATTACTCACTAAGCGTAATGCTTAAGAAAACCGTTTTCTATTTCTATTGTGGTAAATAACAACCACCGCAGGTACGGAGCAATACCCGGAGAAAAGGTGATGCGCTTGGGAATGAGGGAGAAAATTAGAACTTGTAAATATGTTTTAAACTTGTGTTAGAATGTAACTTGTGGCTTGGGATCCCTAACTTGTGGATTGAAACCTTGACTCATGTGTTTAATGTCAACATGAAGGAACTTATGTAATTTTCTATTTTAATGTTAATATTGGGTGAGTTGTATGTTTTGGTTATCCCGGCAAGTTCGAACACATATGTAGTAGCTTTTGGGTACATTCCGCTTTGTAACTAAATGTTTGGAATGTTTGTAATCGTATCCGGGGAAGTTGTGTAAATGGTTGTTTTTGGAGTTAACTTGACTTTGATTACTTGCTTAACTCCTTTGAAGCTATAACATTTGGTTTTGAATGAAAAATGAAACTTATATAAGTATTTGATATGTTTCTCAAAGTTTTGTAAAGTTTGGAGAAGGATTGATTTGGTTTTAAATCACTTCTTAGCAAGTTCATGAAAGGAATTTGGTTGGAGAAGAACTTGTTTTGATTCCATTGAAGTTATGTTTTAAATGTGTGGAGGAGCTTAACTTGTGTTTGAAAATATTTCAATGTGTTTGTGGATGGTTTAGAATTGTTTCTCAAAGTTTCATTTGGTTTGATTTGGTTTTGAGTATGTTTGGACTGATATAGCAGAAGTTTTCTGTCAAAAATTGGGTTTTGCAGGAACCAGATCGATCGGCGCCTTGAGCGGATCGATCCGGAGCTTCTGGAGGAACCAGAAATGACAATTTGCTAGATCCGGATCGATCCAGTTTTGGGCGGATCTATCCGCTAGTACAGTTTCAACACCGACGACTTTTACGGAAACGGACATAACTCTCTCTAGAAAACTCGGATTGGCGCACCGTTTTTTTACATTAGAACCGGGACTCAAAGACCTATCTTTTGGTATAAAATTTGTTATACCGTATTAATTACCATTTTACCATTGGGGGCTATTTTGTAACAATAGAGTTGTTTAATGTTGCTAAACACATGCAATTCTTAGTAATTCACATGTTTCTTTGCAAATTAATGTACTTGGACTCTTGTAGCATTGTTACACGTGTCCTAATCTGCACGAGGCGGGTTGGAGTGTGACACAAATTCAGCGATTCTTCTGAATGAGAACCCTTAGTCTGAAACAACGAAATAAAAAATCTAAATCACAAATCAAAGAATAAATAACTAATCTAACTAAAAAAAACCTACAATCATAACCTAAAAGAAAACCTAAACAAAAATTTGAAATAGAAATTATAGAATCCTAAAAATCTGAAATCTAAATCGCAGAGGCTAGAGATTAGCAGCTAACCTTCCAAGTCCCATTGGGCCATCACCGTCGGTGTCGGTGATCTCCAGTGTTGCCCGCTTATCGCCGGTCGGAGGTGGAGAAGTAGTGAAGGTTTGTTTTATTGTTGGTTTGTTGATCAATGATCGATGTGTGTGTGTGTGTGTGTTTGTGTGTGTGTGTGTGTATGAGAGAGAGAGAGAGAGAGAGAGAGAGAGAGAGAGAGAAGTATGAAAGCCCTAATTCTTTTTAGTATTTATAGGGTGGGCTTCATATGGAATTTCTAGAGTACAAGAGGGGGCTTTCAGAAATTGTATTGGGGGGGGGGGGGGTGGCTTAACTATAATTTTTTTTCAAAGGGAAGTTCTATGGTTTTTCAATAAGTTGGGGTGGGCTTCATCCCCCCTACCCCCAAAACATGAATTCACCCCTGAACTTCATCCGTTTCTTCATACATACATTTACATATATATATATATAGCCATGGTTATGTTACGTTAGAAATTACTCCCTCTGTCCCATAATAAGTGTCCACATTTCCTTTTTTGGATGTCCCACAATAAGTGTCCACTTTCCTAAATTGGCATATAGCTTTTACTTACTTTCCAAAACTACCCTTATAATAAAGACAAAGAAGCATTTATTTGTGGTCCCAAAACAAGTAAAAAGTCAAACACCCATCACATCTAAGGGTAAAATTGGAAAGTGACTCTTTAATGAACCAAATAAATTAATATAATACAACTTTCTTAAACATTGTGCAAAAAGGAAGTGGACACTTATTATGGGACGGAGGGAGTATATTTTTTTTTCCAATGATTTTGTGTGTGAAAAAATGAATTTTTTTTTGTTTCATAGCAAATTGAGAATCTAGTTTTTAAATTTTTTAACCCATATTAGGGATTTTTGTTCACAAAAAAATTATTTGGAGCTTTAATCTGGACAGTACTAAACACAGGATAGGATATAAACAGTTTATCCGACAAATTGAGAATCTAGTTTTAAAATTTTTTAACCCATATTAGAAATTTTTGTTCTAAAAAAAAATTATCCGGAACTTTAATCTAGACAGTACTAAACATGGGATATGATATAAATAGCTTATCTGACACTTTAATCCTGCACACTCCAAACATAGGACAGCATAACAGCTTATCCGACAGCATTACTAATCCAGTCCAATCCTGCCGTATCCTGTCAAATCCAATAGTTTTATCTGACCTGCCAAACGAGGCCTGTATGTCTTATATATATGGTGGCAATATTTAGTCTAACTCATGTAAGCACGAAACCATGCCTTATAATCAGTCCTAAACCTCTCATAATCTCATCGAGTATACCCAAATTATTGTCAAAGTGTTGCTTCAAACATGACACACCGCCATCCTTCATTATTTTGTGACAATAATTACATTGAACATGGTTCCATTTATCTCCAACTTGCTCCTCCTGCTTCCAACCAATATCTCGTTCTCGCTTCTTCTTCTTCTTCTCTCTCTTCTTCTTCTTCTTTTTCTTCTTCAATTGGTTGTAAAGTGGCATCTTTGTTTTTTGAAAACATTCCTACAATCAGAATTAAATTATATTAATATTTTTGAAGATGTTAAATTTAGTAAGATATTAAATTTGTTAAATTTATCAATGATCTATCATTATAAATTTAAGTATGAATAAGTAATTTTATAAGGGCTAGTTAGTGATAAAGACAGTTTATGGTTCTTGTATAGGCATAGGTCTAACCAAAAAAATCACTTTTAGTGAAAAGCACTTATACATGTACACTGCACTTATATTTTAAAATTTCACAAAACTACGAATTTAACAAAAGTTGTTTTGTGAAATTTCACAAATTCACAAAACACTAAAATTTTAAGGTCCTTTAGACTCTTAAGTTCAGAACTAGGTACTTAATGCTAATTATCCCTTTTTGGAATGAGAAAAATAAAATTAAACTGAAATGAACTAGTAAGGCAATACTTGATTTAGTGCTACCACCTAAAATAAAGTCTTTCTCTGGAGTGAAATGGGAAAATGTTCAATTTAGCCTCTATTTTGTTCTTGGATTTTATGAGGGAAAAGAAAAGAAAAGAATGTTATCAACTTGGAAGTGTGTGTAGCATAGCACGTAGGATTATATCTACAGTGATGGGGTATCTTCGACCGGTCGAATGGTATGTGGTCATAATTCCTCTCTTGCTACAGCAACACCATTCATGATGCTCTCATAAGCTAAAACATTTTAATATAAATAAATAAACTAATTAATAAAACTCTATAAATGAGATACATAATTAATTAAAGTGTTCTATTAAAATAAGGACATATGTTAATAAGTTAAAAATAGCCAAAAATAGAAATATATGATTGAGATTCAAACCTAACTTTTCATCAGTGTGGATCCTCCCATGTAATTTTTTTTCTTCTACTTTAAGCTCGTTAACATGTGTCCTAAATAACATGTGTGCCCTTAGGACACATGTTAACATTTCCCTTAATTAAATAAAACTCTAAACTATACCATTATATAAAGGGAGAAGTAGGGGTACCAAAGATATTTTATCTAAAAAACATATTAACAAAAATACTAATATGATATCTTTTATAGAAAAAACTCACATATAATTACAAAGCTGTCATAATAAGACCAAGAAACTACTTTTAACTTCCTTATAGGCAATAAATTGCTTTTAACGTCTCCTCTCTCTCAAAATTAGATTTATCTTATTTTCTTCCATTTTCTCTCTCCACTCATATAGTGAGTGTGCCCCAACTAGTACCACTTAATGCAACCCTAAGGCCACGTTTGGATGACACAGAGGGGATTGGACAATTAGTCCATTTTAATTGATTGTCC
Source organism: Hydrangea macrophylla (assembly GCA_033977485.1). NCBI lineage: Eukaryota > Viridiplantae > Streptophyta > Magnoliopsida > Cornales > Hydrangeaceae > Hydrangea > Hydrangea macrophylla. The sequence continues at coordinate 9,031,994 of CM066987.1, forward strand.
CGAGACTAATAAAACCACACACCCCATGGTATAACTTAGTTCCCCATATGAGGATTTTTCTTTTAAAATGGACAATTAATCCCTAGCAGAATGGCCATGCAAAACACCGAACTATTCAATTAAAATGAACTATTAGTCCAATAGGTTAGTTAATATTTAGTCCTTCATATGCATCCATTGTAGAAATAGGCCCAACTTATAAGTCCCTTTAAGAATTAGTTCTCCTACATTTTTTAAGACCAAAATACCCTCATTGCAGTTTTTAAATTCATATACATACATATATATATATATATATATATAAGCAGAAATTATTCCCCATCAAATCACAATAAATTAGGGATTCAAAATTTAAACACCAAACCCTGATTTTGCAATTCCTCTAAATGGGAAACGATTTCCTTTGTCACCAGTTTATCTCACCAAAATTGACTCACAATCCAAGATCGTCTGAAGCAGAGAATGAAATATCAAAGAAACGATTAGGGTTCCCATCAAAGTTACAGAGATGAGTATAAAAGGTAAGAATCTACTATTCTGTTTATATATGTTGAAAAGAATTTTATTAATAGCTTGATTATTCATGCATTCGTTATTTCTCATTCGTTTGTTGAATATTCATAAAAGGCTGGTATTTTTTTTAATGAACTACAATTTGTAAAAGTGTGAGAAATTTCGTAAAAGTGTGTATAAACAAAATTGAGAAATTTCAAATGTAAGTGAGAAATTTCGTACTTATTCTGGTGAGTAAAGTAAGTGAGAAATTTCACTCATAACTTCAATTCTGATGGGTTTATGTAACATTTGTTTTCAGCTCGTTCAAACAAGGTTTAGAAGAGTGCAAGAACACCAGTTGTGATGACATGAGCAATGTTTAGGCGTACAAATCTGCAATATTTTTTTGACAGAAGACATCAGAAGACATTACCATGGATAAACAACATTTTGGCTAGTTAGTTTTTTGAACAACATGAATTATTGTAGATGTATTTGATAGTAGACATTACCATAGCCTTTTTTTTTTTGTCTTCTTTTTCTTTTTTTTTTCTTTTTCCTTCTTCGCGTCAGTTGTAATTTTTTTTGTTGATATTCCAAAAAATGTGAGAAATTTCTCACCAAAATCTCCATGAATAACTGATTGTAAGAACAAGAATAAAAAATTACTCACTTGTTATACATACTAAGTCACAATTGATGACTTCTTTCTATACTATTCTAAAAATTAAATGAGTAATTACTCACTTTGTTATTCATCATTTAGTCACAAAATGATGATTTCTCACTATGACGGTGAAAAATTCACACCAATAGCAGTGCCAGTGAAAAATGGTGAGAAATTTCTCACCATTCACACACGAACTGAAAAGATAAGAACCCTTAACAATTGAAAATACTATATATTTGAATCAAATCTTGTTGTTAATCAGAAAATATATCAGATTTACAATAAAACCAACAAATATACAACACAAATTAGGGGTGGCAATCGTGTCGTGTTGGGTCATAATCGTGTCGTGTTATAATCGTGCCGTGTCAATAATCGTGTCATTTCTAAACGTGTCAAAAACCTAAACCCATACCCGTCTAATGCATTTCACGTGTTACCCATTTAACCCATCAACCCGTGTAATGAACAAGCCGTTTTCTCGTAACATTTATTTATTTATTTTTTTTGCTTGTATAACATGACCTATTTATAGATTGACTTCATGTAATAAAAAACCAAACATAGAGGAAAAAGAATGAAGAGGCACGATTCTAAGAATACAAGTCTTCCCACCTAAAGTACCAACTACCAACAAGTCAACAACAGTAAATGATCAATTGTTCCAAATTTAAGCTAATTAAGTCGCAAATAACAATATCTAACTATTATACATGTATTAAAAAAAATAAAAAATAAATAAATATTACTTTCTTTTAAAAAAAATGTATTGAAAAATATATATTTCCAAAAATATCTTTTATAATCGTGTTAAATGGGTTGACCCAATTAAAACATGACCCAACTCGTTTATTAATCGTGTTAAATGGGTCGACCCGATTATGACCCATACCCGTATAAGCTAAACCCAAACCCGTTTAATTCGTGTCGTGTTGCCGTGTCGTGTCGAAAATTGCCACCCCTAACACAAATATCCAACTCAAAACAAACATTTCAAATTTCAAACAACATAATTTTGGCACTCACGCATGATTCAAGGAGGCATAACTCCACATCCCTATTTTTCAACAACTCATTAACATGATTTATAATTATGACTAAAAATCAACAAAATGATTATGCTATCTAATAATAGTACATTTTAAAATTAATTAAAACAACAAAAGAGATAAGGGCATGTTAGTCTAAAAAAATATCAAAATATTAGAAAAATGACCAATTCTTAATGTTCTATTATATCAAGGGATCAATTTCAAAACACACAAATCAAATTATTTTTAATCTATTTTTGACACTAAATGTAAATGGAGGACTAATTCGTAGATTTCTATAGTACAATTTCCTCTATCCCAACATATGTCCCCCATCAAAAAAAAAAAAAAACATATGTCCTACAAAACAAAGGAGGCATTAGAGATACAGTGAGGTGACTGGAGAGAGAGAGCAGCCAGCAGCCAGCAACTTAGCAAATGGCAGGAACCCTAGGCGAGAAGGCCAAGAAGAAGAAAAGAGTGGCGACTGCAAGGGAAACCCTAGTCCAGATCGGACGAAGACTGTTGGAGAAGAGAAGAGACTCCTCAACCAGGTAAGTGATTTATAACCAACACTCAAAATCAATTTCATCATTTTTTCAGAGAATCAATGTCTCTCTGGTTTTCCCCAATTTTCATTTGTTCATTTTTTTTTTTGATTGATTCCAAATTGATTGAAATTTGAAACACCCACTTACTTTTCGGTTGTTTTCACATGGGATGGGTCGGTCTCTCTCTGAACATGATTACTCTCGTTTCCTTGGAACATTGGACGAAACACACACACACACACCCACCACCGAAACGACTTCATTTCGCGCGAAGCAGCACTGGAATTTCGTGATTCCTGGTGGGGGGTTTCGTTTCGGTCAACTATGACACCGAAAAGTTTCGGTCGGTTTGATGATATGAATTAGAAATTTAGTTTGTTGATAATGTGAGTTTTGTTGTTTCTATATTATTAATTTTGTTTTAAAAATTAAATTTTTGCCTAGTCCCCTACTAGGCCTCCGCATATGCCCCTAGGCGCTAGGTCCCCCTCCACCACCAGCCTACGGCCTAGTAATTTTTAGAACATTGAATATGAATATAAACCCGAATAGGTCGCTCTTATGAAGTATCATTTTCCGTTACAGGATAAAAGAGTACATAAGTTTAAATACTTTGTGTTCTTTTGTTGTACACAAGTCTAAAGAGTATCTCACTAATACATAATCCATTGGGCACATTCTCTGACAGCTTAAGCTTTTGGAGCAATTTGTAACTTGACATGGTATTAGAGTCTTGTTTGTGGGAGCTCTTGGGTTCGCTTCTCCATCCCAACTTTGGTGTGCATATTCGCTTGTATGCCCCTAGGCGCTAGGTCCCCCTCCACCACCCGCCTACCGCCTAGTAATTTTTAGAACATTGAATATGAATATAAACCCGAATAGGTCGCTCTTATGAAGTATCATTATCCGTTACAGGATAAAAGAGTACATAAGTCTAAATACTTTGTGTTCTTTTGTTGTACACAAGTCTAAAGAGTATCTCACTAATACATAATCCATTTGGCACATTCTCTGACAGCTTAAGCTTTTGGAGCAATTTGTAACTTGACATGGTATTAGAGTCTTGTTTGTGGGAGCTCTTGGGTTCGCTTCTCCATCCCAACTTTGGTGTGCATATTCGCTTGTTTGGTAAGTTAAGTTTGAGAGAGAAGTGGAGAGAAAGAGGGGGGGGGGGGGGGGGGGGGGGGGGGGTCAAAGAGCTAATTTCTGTGTCTCTCCAAATTGGATCCAAACTGGAGATTCCGGAGAGAAATGAAGAGTGAAAATTAAACATTCTTTGAAAATACGAATATAAACCCGAATATGTCACTCTTATGAAGTATCATTATCTGTTACAAGATAAAAGAGTACATAAGTCTAAATACTTTGTGTTCATTTATTGTACACAAGGCTAAAGAGTATCATTAATACATTATCCATTGGGCACATTCTGTGACAGCTTAAGCTTTTGGAGCAATTTGTAACTTGACATGGTATTAGAGTCTTGTTTGTGGGAGCTCTTGGGTTCGACTCTCCATCTGACTTTGGTGTGCATATTTTTGCACTTTGTTATTTGTCTCCACTCTCCACTATGATGGAGTTCAGTTTCTTGAGTCTCCACATGCAAGATGGGGTTGCACGTGGGGGAGGGTTTAGAAGCTTGATATACATTGTTGAACCCGCATAAGCTTTTGGAGCAATTGGTCACTTGACACTAATCAAACAAGACAAAGTATGTTCCTTCCACTTCTCTCCTGACTCATTCAAATATTTGTCTTCTGGTCTTTTCTCTTCTTTTCTTTTACTGCGTTTCTCATAACTTCTCTCCACGTCTCTCAATCCAAACGAACCTTAATAAAAATATGGTTCCAATCTAATTGGATAAGTTCCAATGTCATAGGATGAGCGAAGAAATAGCAACAGCTAAGATGGATGATGAGATGACTATGTTGCACAATGTTATGCCAGTGGAGCTCGCAATTAGAAGGGAAATAGAGTATAGAAGGAAGATGGAGGCAGTAGAAGATCAAGCAAAAAGTGAATATGAGCAACATGTAGTGCCTTCACAGGTGAAAGCTTCTGTGCCACCAATTTGTATTTTTGATTCAAAGGGTATTTTAGTCTTTGCATATTCCATTGAATTTGCATAGATAACGTATATTATGGAGATATTTGGGGATGGTTTTTTCTGCACATTTTGCGTTCTTTTTTTTTTTTTTTGGTTTGGGAGGGGGGGGGGGGGGGGGGGGGGGGGGGGGGGTGGGGGTGTTGGAGTTCAATTTTTTTATTTTTTTTTTCATAGTTTTATGTCGGAGTGCCTAAAATAGGATCAGGTTTAGTCTTGTTTCTTTTTTTTTTTTTTCTTTTTTTTTTTTTTTTCTTTTTTTCTTTTTTTTTTTTGTGAAAACCAGTTTGCCGAATAACTGGTTTTAAGAGTCATATTATATCAGGCACAGACTCCTATGCCAGTAAATAGTATGAACCAAACACGTGAACCATAGAACTGGTTCTCAATTCCCAAATAGCCTCTTAGCTTCATATATGAATCAAAGAATAGAAATAGGTTTTCTTTCTGTCTTTAATAGCCTAATAATACGACTGTTAGATACCATTGTTTTAGGCTCCGATGGTTCTTAGATTTAGGGAGCAAAAGAAAAAGATAACATCGAGAAATTTTTTTTCTTTGTTTGGTTAATAAGAAAAATAGTGAGGATAATAGAAGCAAAAGAAAAGAGGGTACAAAATAAATATAAAATTTTTAATTTGTTGGTCGCTTCTTTTCCTCTTTTCTTGAATTGCTACTACATTTTGGAATTTTTTACAATTTCTAAGCATTTTAGTTAGGCAAAATAAAAGAAAACAGCAAGGAAAACTTTTTTCTTTGGTTGGTTACTAAGGAAAACATTGCAGAAGGTAGGAAGAAAAAGAAAATCAGGTGTGAGTCACTCTCTTTCCAATTTTCAGGGAGCTGTCATCATAATGTGGAAAATTTCCATTCCCTACGTTTTTTAAGCATGGGAAAAACACTAGGGAAATAGTTCTTCCTTATCGCTTTTATTTGCTTATACTTGTCTAAATCCAGAAACCACATAAAGCCTTGGGCGCTGTTTGGTTCATCGATTTAATGAGGGAAAGAAAGGAAAACCCAAAGGAAAATGTTTTCCTTTGTTTGGCTACTAAAGGAAATAGGAGTGAGAAGAAAATATAGTGAGAGATGAACTGAATTTTTTTATTTTTGGAAATTTGTACTTTTAAGTGTTATATACCCACGGAGGAAACAGGAGGAAAACACAAGAGAACTAGTTTTCCTTCCCCTTTTTCTTTTCCTTCCATGAATTCGCCAACCAAACAAAGCCTGAATGTTCCAAACTTAATCATCCTTGGTTATTGCAGGGGTCTTCTACAAGTCAAGAGAGAGTACTAAAGCGAAAAGCACAACCTCACGGCTTCAATGCCTTTCTTCCATTGCAGCCTTCTTTGAGTTGCCAAACAGCCTTTCAAAAACACCCTTCTGGGCTCCTCTGCAAGGTCTGTGAAGTGACCTTCTCTACACTGTTTTATCTCAAGAAGCACTGTGAAAGTGGAACACACAGAGACAAGTTGTTACAGATGAAGAAAAGGGGAGAGACTTTAAGCAACACATTGTACTGTGAACTCTGTAAGATTTCATGCTCTGGTGCAATTGTATTAGAGCAGCATCTTAATGGAATTAAGCATGCTACTTCATTGCAAGAGATGGAGATGCCTAACTTGGTAGAGAGAGAGAGAGAGAGAGAGAGAGAGAGAGAGAGAGAGTAGTTGCAAACCTTGAATGATAAGCAATGGTGTTTAGGAAATGTTTTTTGTTGACCAAGGGGGACAACATAGAGAGTAGACACCTCTTTTGGAAAATCTCAAGGCCTATTTGGTCACCCCAGGAATTTGAATAAATGTATTCACAATTTGTAAAACCCTTTTTGTATGGTAATTCATCATGTTTTTTCATATGTAGTCATTCATAGGTTTTCTTAAGATGATTTACTTAGTTGACTCTAAGCATAAAGTTTTACACATCTACCGTTATTTAGGATGACCTAATTGCAGACGATGTAAAAAGAGAGAAATTTTGTCCCATCGAAAAAGAGAGAATAGTTTAAAAGCGACAAATTGAATGTGAATTAAATTACACACACACACACATATATATATATATATATATTTAGAAAAAGCTGAAAAATATCTAATTCTCGCGGTAATACTAAATGCTAAAATGTTGATATTTAACATGTTGCTGATATTTCCTTTGATCAAGCACATTACAGTAACTTTTTGTGGTTTGATGGACTAATGTTCCAAATAAAATTTTACCCGATCATGATTCTCCAAGCCTTCTTTAGGAATATTATATGGCGTTGGGTTCTTAGATTTGGTGAAAGAAAAGAAAAAAAAAATACTAGGAAAAACATATTTTATGTTTGTTTATTGAGAAAAACACTATAAAAAAAAAAAAAGGAAAAGAAAATAAGATGATGAATAATTACAGCTTTGCAATTTTAACTTTCATTTTCCCTTTTTCTGTTATAAGATGATAAAACAGAGGTAATACTTAAAGACATAACTTTTAGGACATAATCCAAGACATGTGTCTATCTTTCCCCTGTGTCACTGTGGGGTCTAAAAGACAACCCAAGAGATGTGTATTTATCTTTCCTATGTCACTGTGGGGTCTAGTGATATCACATGAGAGATATATACACATCTTTTGGGTTGTGTCCCAAAAGTTATCTTTGGGTGCGTCCCAATCTTTACTCTAAAACAATGAATTCCATCTCTTCCACTTTTCCTGATTGTCAAAAATTTATTGAGAAGTTTTAAGCTTTTAACATCTTTGTAGGTACGTGAGAAAGCAATTTTCTTTTCTTGTTTTTTTTAATCACTGAATCCACAAAAAATACACCATATTAGAATGTTTTCTAGGTGTTGTAATCTTTTGGCTTATAGTTTATTAGAATGAGTGTTGTATTGTACATGAGCATGGACCATTTATTCAAAAGAGTAATCATATGCTTTTTAAATTTAAATCTCAAAGTTGGTTCTTAAATGGCATAATAGTTGTACCAAATATTGTGACAGTAATTAATGGTACCAAATAGTATGTGATACAACTGACAAAATATTTGGTATTCATAATTAGGAAGCATGTCATTATTCTTTTCTAAAAGTCAGTATTTTGGAGGGGCCAAAACATAAATTAATTTAAAAAATTTTACAATTTTCATACACATAATCAAACTCTTAAAAAAAAATTTGCAGGGTCGTGGCCTCTCTCGGCCGAAACATAGCTTCGCCCCTGTGTATAGTTGCATTTTACTTTTTAGATACGTAGAAGTCTTTGTGTGGTTTAAAAGTGAACCAAAAATTAGTTCTTTATCAAATAAATATAACCAAAATTTCGTAAGAAGCAATAAAAGTGAGGGAGAGTTTGAGTTTTGACCTCAAGGGCAGACCTAAAGGTAGGATGAGGTGGGTTTAGGGGTGTGTTTCGGCCGGAACGGATCGGAAACACCCCTTTCAGAAAAAAAAATTCCAAAATTATCGGAAGCCAAAAATGCATTCCAAATTCCGTTCCGAAATTTCGGAAATTCCAAAATTATTTCCGATTCCGAAATTTCGGAATATTCGGAATGTTTTCGGAATTTTTCGGAATATTTGGAATTCAAGTTTAATGGGACTTGTAGGCCTTTTATAGAAGCACATTACATCCCATTTTTTTTTTTGTGTTTTTTCGATGTGGGATGAACACAATTTTCGGAATATTTCGGAATATTTTCGAAAAAGTTTCGGAAAATACAATTTCGGAATATATTTGGAAATTTTTCGGAAAAGTTTCGGAAAATACAATTTCGGAATATTTTCGGAATTTTTGGAATTCTAAAAACAATTCCGATTCCGATCCGATTTTTTTAGGAATTTTCAGAATTCGAAAATTCGGAATTCGGAATGCATATTTAGTTGCCAAAATCGGAATTTTTCGGATCGGAATCGGAATTTTCGTTCCAAATGACACCCCTAGGTGGGTTGTAGACTGTTGTAGCCAACTACCTATCTCGAACATTGGGTTTTTTTTTTTATCTTTGACATGTAAAATATAAATTAAATTGGAATTCAACCCACCGAGTTCTGTTACAGGCACTGAAATGGTGCACCGAATGATCGATGCCCTCTATTTCGGTGGACGCCATACGTGCAAGACGTTGATCCCACTAAAATGTAGGGCACTGATCATTTGAAACACCATTTCGCAGCCCCAAGTCTTTTCGCAGCCCACCCTAAGGCTTTGTTTTGTTTGATAATTAGTAAAAAAACAAAGAAATCAGTAAAACAATAGGGAAAACCGTTTCCCCTATCTTCCTATTCATGTTAAGATCACATTAAAAATCAAGTAAGGAGGAAGAAAAGTGATTCAAAATGATAGAATTAAAAAAAATAATAATAATCCTATTGTATACCACATTCTCTTTCCAAGACTCCAAGTAGTGCCCTAAGATATATATATATATATATATATATATTATAACTTTAGCGTACCTCAAAATAAATTCCTGACTTCTCCTTTATTTGAACATAAATTGTTTTCATCATTTTCAAACTAACCCTTAAAAAAGTTTAGAACAAACATGATTGGTTAGGTAGAGATCCACTTTAGAAACACGACAAAAACATGGTCCCCCCAAATTTAGTACCCCTTTTCCATACAATCCGACGTGGCTTTGAAACTTAATAGAATCTCTTGACCGCTATCTATCACTTATTAGATCAACCATCTCACCATCAAGAGACAAGTAGACAACTCTTGTGTTTCATATGATATTTTCTTAATGCAATCACAATATATATGGCCCCACAAAGATGAAGACATGTTGTTTTCACTAACTACTAGACCCCACAACAATGCATCTTGGTTTATACCAAAAAAAAAAAAACATTGCATCTTGGGTATACATAGCAACACTAACTCTAGAGACTTTTCATGTAGTTCAAAAATTACAGTGTGACATCCCTTGTCAGTAATAAAATTTTATGGTGTTAAAGTTTTATGTAAAAGTATTAATTTATAGTTGTGTGTCATGAAGGTGCCATATAAGTACACTAAACATGTAGACCAAGCGTCCCTTTTACCAAAAAATAAAGTATCAATTTATTCTTAAAATAAAATACATTTATGTAACAAGAAAACTTAATACGCCTAATGAAATTATGACTTTGTTCTGACAATATGTCCTTTAGACATAGAGAGGCGAAAAAAATAAATTTTTTAATGTTTTGTTTTTAATAAGAGCAACTTAGTCATTGACTACTGGAAATGAGGTGAGTGTCATAAAACATCAAACTTCTAAGAGATCAGTGTAATTTTCTCAAACAAATGCTTTCTCGATTTCAAATAATTGTTCACTAACAATTTGCACATTGTTTAAGAAGTATGTAGGAATATATTTATTTCTTTTGTCCTTTATTTTTTCTTTTCTTTATTTTATCTTTGATGTGATATTGACTTTATTTTACTCATTTCTCTTTTCCACTTTCCTAAACAATGATGCTTTGCCTTTATTGTGAGGGTATTATAGGTAGTTTATACAAGGAGAAGGATTCTGTGCAGTTAGCACAGTGCTGTTCGCACTGTGCTACTCACAGTTTGCACAGTAAAACTGCTTTTGCAAAAGCAGTTTTTAAAAACTGGGCAGTTTTACTGTGCAAACTGTGAGTAGCACAGTGCGAACAGCACTGTGCTTACTGCACAGAAGCATTCTCCTTTATACAATAGTTGTAGTTGACTTTCAAAGTAAACACTTATTTTGGAACATAAAAAAAATATAAACACTTATTTTAAAACAGAGAGAGTATATATGTATGTGCATATCTACCATATACTATCTCTATCCCTAATTAATTAGTAACTCATCAGAGGTTCTTTTTAGAAATCTAACAATTTAATGAATTTATGTTATTGTGATAAAAAAAAAAATTTACTTTCCATTACTACTGTCGCGCCCGCCCCGAAGGCGGGGGGTAGTCCCCTCGTGGGTTCGCGACTGTTTACGTCGATATGGAGTGTGAAAAATGGTGTGAAAACGTGTAAAAGTGGGAGTAGGGCCAGGTAAGAGTTCAGAGTCGCCACCTAACGTTATCGGGAGTTAGGATCCCTGCAAAGACGATTAGAGTAATCATCTTTGACTTTTGATAAAACAGTTTGAGAAGAGTGAGGCCCTTTTAAAAGTGTGACTCTTGATAGTCATGCGAAAACCAGAGATCTTGAGATGGGTTCGGGGACTCGATTATGTCGAGGAAAGGTATTAGGCACCCTCGAACATCCGTGACACACGGTTGCTGTTTTAGTGGTTTTCATAGTAACGGGCGTAAGTAAGAAGTAGTAGAATACATATACTATAAATAAAACGTGAGCATCCGTGACATGCGGTTGCCGATTTACGTATCTCGACGCGAGATAGTTTTGTAAGTATGTATTAGTTTGAAAGTATGTATACGTATCTCGACATGAGATAGTTTGAAAGTAAAGTTATGGCCGCACCCAAGTGTGGGTTGCATACGTATCTCGACTCAAGAATCAGGCCAAACGTAGTTCTGTGCTGTGTATGTGCGTGAGTGCTTTGGTCGATCTAGACTGTAAGTGTGTAAAATAGTGTTTTTGAGTAAAGTCGGTGTAGCTAGGAACTTTAACCTATACGGTGTAGTCCTAGACTTTAACCTTGAGAAAGTAGTGAGTTTTGAGAAAGTGTTTTTGAATAAAAAGTTGAGGTAGATCGACCGTGCGATGAGTTTTTGTATTTTTTGTTTTTTTTCATGATTTTTTCCTTTTGTTTTATGTGCCGGAAGTAAGGGTCGGTGCCCATTAAGAGTGTGAAGACATACCTGTCTTACCTGTGCTATTTGCAGGTTCCAAGCAAAGTACCGGAAGTATGGGTAATAGTTTTGAAAAATGTTTTACCGGAAGTATGGGTCGGTGCCCAGTGATTTGAAAAAGGTTTTACCGGAAGTATGGGTCGGTGCCCAGTAGTTGGAGAAAAGTATCAATTTTTGTGTTTCTCTGATTTATATCAATGAATATCTATAACAAGAGATAAAGTGCAGCCAGATGGGTCATTAGATCTCCTTCTGGCTAACGCAGAATATAAAGTCCAATCGGGTGGAGTTCGAGGCCTCCTTCCGACTGGCGCAAGATATAACAGTTTGATAAAGTTCAGTCAGGTGGGTCATTAGATCTCCTTCTGGCTGACGCAGGATATAAAGCCCAATCGGGTGGAGTTCGAGGCCTCCTTCCGACTGGCAAGAGATATAACAGTTTGATAAAGTTCAGCCAGATGGGTCATTAGATCTCCTTCTGGCTGACGCAGGATATAAAGTCTAATCGGGTGGAGTTCGAGGCCTCCTTCCGACTGGCGCAAGATATAACAGTTTGATAAAGTTCAGCTAGGTGGGTCATTAGATCTCTTTCTGGCTAACGCAGAATATAAAGTCCAATCGGTTGGAGTTCGAGGCCTCTTTCCGACTGGCAAGAGAGGGCGGAATATCCGACCAGTGGATTTATAGGGAGACCACACCACTAAAGCATATAAACTAAAATAAAAAAGGCGGAATATCCGACCAGTGGATTTATAGGGAGCCCCAGACCACTAAAGCATATAAGTAAATAAAAGAAAAAAAAAAAGACGGAATATCCGACCAGTGGATTTATAGGGAGCCCCAGACCACTAAGTGTAAGAGTTTGAGGGAGTTACCTGTGCAGAAGGGGCTATTGAAGCCGAGTCGGTGTGTTGTTGAGAAAGAATGAAAGAATTCGGAGATTTGAAAGGATCGTCACCGAGAAACGTCGCATAAATAAGCCTGGAAGGCCCGAAGTCATATTTCGACACTCAATCGACTTGAACGGACGTCATAGTTGGGTCCGGAAGGGCCGGAAGAGTCAGAAAAGCCATAAGTCGGGGAAAATTGGTTCCGAGCTGAGTTGAGCGGGACTCGCGGGGGTTAGAACCGGCCAGGATTGCTTGAAATGGACATATAAAGTGACAAACAGTCCTTAAGAGTTGGATTCGACCAATTCTGCGGTCACTGGTGTGTCCGGAACGGCCAAATTAGCTAGGAACAAGTGTCCATTTGTTGAAATCTAGACCCGGAATGGAGAAAATTGGGAAAAACCAAAAGTGGGGCCTAAGTGCCACGTCAGCAAGCCACGTGTTAGTCAACAACACGTGGCGCCTTCTGGTTGGCTGGTCAAAGCTGACCAGGCATTTGATTGGGCATGCTGACTGGGTAGTCAGCAAACACGTGGCAGTCCCTGAATGGCTGGTCAACGTGATGATGTGGCAACCCCTGCCACGTGTCAACCTCTGATTGGTTGGTGGGTGCAGACATAGCAGTGACGTGGCATCTAGTGCCACATGGTAGTCAGTGATTGGTCAACTAACTGTGATCTGGCGTTGACGTGGCAGACACGTGGCACTCTGTGACACGTGTCAGATGTTGATTGGTGGTCAATGCTGACTCAGCAATGACGTGGCAATAACACGTGGCAGCTGACTGGACTGCTGACTCAGCAGTCGTTGCGATGTGGCAGCTTCTGATTGGTTGGTCAACTGCTGAGTCAGCGCTGACTCAGTGCTGCCTGTACCTGCGCGTGGGGAGGCGAAACGGAGGGGTGGTGGCGCGTGCGGCGTTTCAGGTGACGTTTGGAGGCTGGGCTTCTAGTAACGGCGTCGTCTGGGCTAGACGATCAGGCTGGTCGTGGTGGTTGGTGACGGTGATCGCTGTAGAGGCTGCCGGAATGGCTTCTGTGCAGCGGCGGCGCGTGGTGGATTCTGGAGGCGCATGGTGCTTCATATGGTGTGCTTTGGTGTTCGCACCACCGGGGTTGGCTGCGGTTTGATGAGAGGAAGGTTTTGGTGTGGGCGGTGAGAGACAGAGTGGTGGTTAAGGGCCTGTTTGGTTGCCTTTTCAGATTCTGGGCTATTCTAAGGCTCTGTTTGGTTCAGACTTGATTTCTGGGTATTTTTAAAGGCTGTGGTTGGGTAGGGGGTTGGGTGATGGACTGAGGTTTATGGGTTTGAAGTGGTGGAGGCCATGGTGGTGTAGTGGTGGTGATATGGTGATGTTTGGTTAATGACCAAACATAACCTAACGGTTTTTGGGAGGATTGTTTGAGCCAAACATGGCCTTACAAGAGGGAGGCTGCCCTTTTTTTTTTTCCTCTTTTTGTGCGTGGGGGAAGCTTTCTATTTATAGAAAGTTTTCCCAAAACCCTACATGGGTTTTATTCCCATGTAGGCGGAACACGAGACTTTAGTTACAACCTTCGATCGGGGTCGTCGATCGTTCCGGACTTCGATCTTGATATTTTTCAATCCGGACGTCCGATTTGGATGATTCGAAAAGATCTGGGCTTGGTTTAACGTCCTCCTCAAATCCGTATGGTTGGATCGGAATTCGTTTGAAACCCAGAAACGACTCCATTTTCTTCAGACCATTGACGTCTGACCTAGACCGTCTAAACTTTGACTGTCGAAATCTTTTGATCCAACCGTCTGATCTTCCAGATTCAAGATGATTTGAATTCGTATTGACGTTCTCTTTGAATCGGTACGGTTCAATTGAGAATCCCAGATTTAGAAATGACCGTTTTGCCCTTGTCTTTCCCAATTGAGTCTTGAAACTTCGATTAGATGTCGTTTCTTCTCTGATTGTCTGATTAGACTGATTCAAGTCACCGAACCTCTGTTTTTCTTCGTATTTCAGTCATTCATATCCATTCGGACTTTTGGTGCTTCCAGATTGACAATCGTGTCCCTTTTCCTTGAGTTTGGGGCGTCGAAACTCAAATCGGAGCCCGATTTTTCTCTGGTTGTCAAAAATTGACAATTTGAAGTCCTGTAGGCCTGCACTGAATTCCTATTTTGCCCTAGTGTAATTGAATTCAACCATTGGTTGTCCCAGACTTGATTCCAGTCTTGAATTTTGTGCCGAACGTTGATTCTGGTTGAAAGATTATCGCAATCAGACGTTCCCAGATTCTAGAACTCCGGTGGATGAGCTGTCATCTTTGTATTGACTTTGATCTGATATCTAGAGTCCCTTTTTGGATTCTGGAGCTCTTTCCTGGATTAGAGTGCCTGGTGGGCCCCCCTGTGATAATTATTTCTTTTTTTGGCAGGCCAAAATGGGGTGTCTACAACTACCCTTTGTCTGATTGGAGTTTGCAATTTACTGTAACAAAAAAAAACATAAAAAAAATGAAAAACCTCAAATAGGGTCTCCATTAGAATATTCAAGATCTCCATCAAACACTAAGGAAGAAGAATCATAGAGAGGCATAGATATGTGTGTGTGTGTGTGTGCACAATCTGCGCAGTGAGTGTGTGTGTGTATGACTGTGCATGCGTATGTGTTCAGTGAGTGAGAGAGAGAGAGAGAGAGACTACCGAGAGGAGAGATAGGCGACGACGACGGCGAACGAAGGGGAGGGATGGTGGTCGGACGGTGGTGGATGGTCCGGTCCTTCTTCCTTCTTGTTGGTTTTAGAGAAAGAAAGAGAAAGAAAGATAGAGAATGGGGGAGGGTTTGGAGGGTTTGGACGGTGGATGGGCCTTCTTCCTTCTTTAGTCTGGTTGTGAGAGAGAGAGAGAGAGAGGAAGAGCTTCCTTCCTTTTTGGTTGTGAGAGAGTGACAGAGAGGGGAAATGATTTCGGCGGGATTTTTGTGGGTAACCGGTGACTGGTTGGGTAGGTTAGAGTTAGGTTTTTAAACACATACCACTGGTTTTGGATAAAGGGTGTAGATTGAAAAGACCATTAATCTAACAGTCAGAAATTGGTCGTATGGTGCGGCCCAAACTGCTCCTTTTTTTTTACCGTATCACAGCCTTGCCCAACACTTAGAGCCAATTTGTTATCACTAATCTATTCATTTTAAGCAGTTTTGATGGTGCAAATTGTTTGTTGATATGTTTAATTGTTTCAGTAAAAAACATAAACAAATCTAGTCCAAAAATCAAGAGTGGGGTATTCATGACTATCTTTATGTTTGATTAATTCCACAACATATCAATCAAACATCCAAATCATTTGGTAATGTTATGGGGACAAACAACTTTCACAAACAAAATTCACTAATAGTCTAGTTCTCTTCTGGGTAGCATTGCGGGATCTTTTGAAATTAATCGGACCACATAGCCCCACCCAAAAAAGAGATAGACTATTAGTGAATTTTGTTTGTGAAATTTATTAGTAATCTAATAATTACTCAATCATATGTCCTTTTTTTTATGTCCTAAAATTAGTGTCCACTTTTTTCAATTGGTATACAATTTTTACTTACTTTTCAAAACTACCATTCCTTGACGTTACACCAAGACAAAACTAAAAAGTTATTGTAATAATTATGGATAATAATAGAAAATAGGTGTAAATTTTTTTGGTCCCTCTAATAAATTGAGTTTCTAAAGATAGACTAAAAAAAAAAGAATGGAGTGAGTAATAAATAATTTTACTCTTACGATCAGCAAGGTCTTACAGACTCTTAACTGGGAATCCTCTCTCTTTCTTTTTCTTTTTCTATGTGAAAAAGACAAATATGATAAATCGTGAAAGCACAGTAGTGAGTGACTGTTCCCCAAAAAGCTGTCCCAGATTCTTGGGAAGTGTGAGATGAGATTAGATTAAGCTAAACAAGTGGGGACAGACCACGATCAGGTTGAAGAGATGTAGTATTTGCAATTTTGCATACATTCAAGGTACCATGATATACGTTTACATGGTATTATGCAGCTACAGTCAATAGAGTTGTTGGCTCATTTGAGTGGATCCATATCAACATACAGTGGCCCTTATAAGAAGGTGACATAGTCACATAGGTCTCATTCAAATGGGTCAATTTTATAAGCTGTTGGGTATAATACAGGTGTTATAATGCAAATGTCTCATGTGATACTCTCAATATATATATATATATATAAAATAAATAATCGTACGTGGCAGGAGGGTAGTTTGTGTTATTTATTTTAGGGACCTTCTATGATACAAGAAGTGATTTTGATTCTATGACATAACCTAAATTTTTGGTTTTAATATATTGTAATTTGGTTTTAAATATTATAAATAATAAAAAACTACTTTTGATTTAAAATTAAAGGGAATTGAAGTATGCACAAAATTTGTGCACCGAAATGATCGGGCCACTCATTTTGATGACCCCTACACTAAAATGTGCGGAGTCCACTGAAATGAGCGATCTGAATCATTTCGATGCACAAATTTTATACAAATGTTCGGTGTATGTAGCATTGTTGAAAATTAAATTGTTTTCAAACTAACAATATATTTTGATACCAATTCACAGTTGATTGCCTCGGTCATTGGAGCATTTGTATGTTTTCGAATTGGGTTTATTCATTTCATGGCTGTTTTGTGAAGAGCTTTTATGGATACTTTGAATGCCATGATGTAATGAATAAAATAGAACTAGATTCAATTTTACAAACATTTTCTATCTTATTTATGAAAACAGTATTTTTTTAAAAATAAAAAATAAAAACTAAAATTATGTTTGTTAGTTTTGATCGCTCTATTTAACCAGACCCGGTAGTTGAGTGCTATAAGGAAATTCGTCTTTAAAGTGGGGTATTCCCCCCGGGTGCGTGTGTGTCCTTCGACAAAAAAAAAAAACAAAAAAAAAAGGCTCTGATACGTCCAGAAATATTATGCTATAGTCAAACCTCCACGTCAGCAGCAAAGGACCCGGGTTATCCGGAAAGGGAGCTGATGGCCCAACGATCCCAAGGTCTTTCGAAGTGCTACCGCTCGGGAGCTCACACAGCCCGGGCATGCGACACCGCAGCTCTCCACAAGGTGCAGTTTGACAGCCAAGCAGCTCAGCTATTTCCTAAATCGGTCAAAAGACTAATGGAAATGTGTAAATAGTTTCCTAAGTCATTTAGGAAACCTCCTATGATTTGTACTCATCAACTTGTAATTAGATTAGGTCTCCTTATCTAATCAGTTGCCTAATTCGGGTGGTCTCTTGCACCTATAAAATGGGCCACTTACCCCCATTAGAGGGATCGCATTCTGAACCTAGAGAATAGCTATACACACTAATTTGATACGCATACACCCGGCTGGTATTATTGGGTCTGTCGCCCGACTATTGGCCCACCAGACCCGTTGGTGATCTGCTAGTGAAGCGCACTGACGCACCCGTGGACGTAGGTCACCTTATTAACGGAGCCAAACCACATACAATTGCTGGTGTTACAATATCTCTCTCTATCTCTCTTATCAATTTTCGGCATCATCAGACTCTATTTTAAAAATGACATTAAATCAAGCAAGAATCTAACACAAATAATAAAATAAAACATTTATTAAACACGTGATTCCGAGAAAATCCAGATAATGGATAGCACATTTGCAAAATTCTATGTGTTATTATTTGGGTAAATGTGAGAAATACATAATCCAAATAATTTTTTCACCACAACATTAATGTAAGCAAACACACACACACACACTCATCACTTACATCATATTAGTAGTTTGGTTGGAATGTCATAATCAAATAATCAAAACAGGTACTCTGGTATCACATTCTATTGATTTTTTTTTTTTTTTTTTTTTTTTTTTTGTACAAGACATCTTAATCATCCATATATGAAAGCCACCCTTTAAATCTCACATGATAAAGTACTATCATTTTGCAAGTCTTTTTAAGCCTTATTAATTATAACACCACTAACTTGATTTCAATAATTTAAGATTACTTTGAAAGGTACTTAAAATTCCTCCCTCAAATCCCATTATTGCTTACAAAATTGCCATCATGATTACTTTGGTTGGAGTATCTGGAAAAGAAGAAGGGAAAAAGAAAAAGAAAAAAAAATTATTTTCTAGTATTCTCCTCCATGTTTAGTACTAATAATAAATTTGGTCAGTTTTTAATATACATGCAGTCAGAAAAAAAAAAAGGGAATGTAGAATTCAAAACTTGTAACTTATTTTTATTTTGTTTCATTCTCTTCTTATTTTTCTCACTTTTTTCTTACACTTTGTTTGGTTGTGAATTTAGAAAAGGAAACATTAAAGAAAAAGAAAATGATAAAATAAAAATATTCTCTACTATTATTCCATTTGTTTTCCAGGCATAAAAAAGCCCAGACCGCTTGGGTTTCGGAAAGACCGGTCAGAACTGAAGACCGAGCCAGCCAAAATAGCCTTGGACTTGCTCGCTTGAGTTGCCCCTTTCAATTTATGTTTACTTTCAATTCATGTACTTCCCAAATCACAACTCAATATATGTTACTTTCTGAAGGTTAATGCTATGTGCACATTTAAAGATTTGGGTTATTCATTTTAGTAAAGTCTATGCCTGCATATATGATATCCATCTAAATGAATGACCCAAATATTTATATGCACACTTTATGTGCACCAATCATTACTCCTCACTTAATTTAATTAATACTTAAACTTTAAATGATTCAATTCACTTGTAAAAATGTATAGTTTGTAATTTTCAAAATCACTTAATTCAAGTAATCTAATACAATATTTGTCCAATAAAAGTGTTTTATATCATTTGGTAACTGTAAGTAACAAGTAAAGGGTTAACTACTAGACTAAATTTTTTTGTTGAATAATTTTTACAAAAACTAAATAAATTAAATCCGCAAAGTGAGTATAGCTTAGCTCGTTAGACGTTGAGTTGGGTTCTGTCCCTCCATTGCATAGGTTGAGTTCGACCCTCACCCTGTCCCCTTATAAAAATAGATAGATAAATAAAAAGCTTAACTACATTTTACATCCTCATAGTTTGCCCTTTGTGTCAATTTGGTCCTTATAGTTTAGAAAATGTCATTATAGTCCCTGTAGTTTTATAAGTGTGTCATTTTAGTCCCTCAAACACTTTTTGTGACAAATTTTTTACTTCCAGTGACAAAATTATTTGACACACTTTCTAAATAAAATCCCGAAGCTCAAGCCCAAACCCCTAGGGCACTCAATTCCCAAGCCTGATCCAATCAACGCCAAGCAGGCGGGCCGGGCAGGGCTGGGCCGGGCTGGGTTGGGCCACTCTTCCATGCATAGTGTTTTCCTCAATGCTTGAATACAATACAAATTAACACTATTCAAACACACAAAGAAAGTCACAAAAAAAAAAAGAGAGAGAGAGAGAGAGAGGAAGGAGGTGACTCTTGAATCTCAGCCAAAAAAAAAAAAAAAAAAAGAAAAGAAAAGAAAAGAAAAGAAAAGGTGACTCTTGAAACTTAAAATTTTCTATTTACTTTCACCCTAGAGTCTGTTTGTCTGTGCTTATGCTTATGCGAATTTGATCGTGATTGATAGAATTGCTTAAAAGTAGAACTGTTTATTATGGTTTATGTTTTTGGTTGATATGTTGTGCAATTGATCAAACATAGAAATAATCTTGAAAAGCACCCTCCCACCTGCTTATGGCCCAACAATTTTTTTTGACCAAATGTGCTTTTTTTTTAGTTGAAGCAAACATATCAAAAATCAATTTAGGCTACCAAAATTGCTTAAAATGAGCAAATAAGCAATAACACGGGCGTTTGCATTCCTTAATTCTTTGTTGTTTCCTTATTAACCAAACAAAGGAAATTATTTTCCTCTATGATTTTTTATTTTCTTATCTCTCACTAAATCCATGAACTAAGCAGGCCACTCATAGTAACCCAAAATTCAAAAATTGTTTTCGTTAATTTTTCGCCTTGATCATTCATGCCAAGTGCATAGTTTGAGCTATGAAATTGTATCAAACCTTTTGTTAAGCAAATTATAATAACTTACTAGAAATTTAGGCAAAAGTCCTTAGAAGCAACTACCAAGAGTTTAAAGTCTAATTTAATTATTAGTTCGTTAAAAATTCCCTGAAAGTTGAAATTTCACTTAATAATATTCATGAATGATTAAGTGAATTTTCCCTTAATTTTCATGTAAGTGTTTTTGAAAATTCACTTAATATTCATGAACCCTTTCCTTAATCAGGGTGTATATGAATAACATTAACTATAGGTTACTATTTGAGACTTTGCCAAACATAGATTAAAACGAAAATAGGATACTTGAGACAAAACCCAAAATAAACAATTAAAGAGACTGAGTCTCCATAAACTTTCATTGAGAGTCACTTACCATCTAATTACCAAAATCCTCTCCTAATTGGAAAGTTTCACACAGTTTCCATGAGAGTGACAATGCAAAGTTGGGGACCACATTTAGGTCTTACGAACACAAGGGAAAAAGTAAAGGAAAAAAATATCTAGAATATGGTGATCAAACTTAATTGACTGGAAACCATATCATTGATTAATACTTAACATTAGTGATTAATATGCTGATAATGGCAGCTGTCCGTATCAATGTTACATGAATTTATTATACCATAGAATAGTATGGCTATAGATGCTTACTGTCTCCTTGATTTTTACAGCTTTGGTTCAATGATTTCAAGGGAAAGAAAAGAAAAGATGAATGGGACAAAAATTCTAACATTTTCTTTCATACTCAAATTGTACTGAAAATTGAGCAACGGCTTAGTTTAGTTGGTAAAAAAACTCTCTATATCATGCTCATTCTAGGGTTCGAACCTCTGCCCCTCCTCCGCCGACCTTGACAAATATGTCCTCGCACGAGACCACCACACCAAACAATCAAAAAATAAAAGGAAAATTTGTTCTAAATTTTCATGTAGTAGGAAATCATGAAAATGGGGAGTAAAATGACTAGTGAAATTTATAACTTTTAATTTGTGCTTTTAAGTTAAAAAATTCAAAGTAAACTTTTAAAAGTGCTTCGTATTAGCATACTTAATTTGGAAGACAGGAGTATCAAAATTTTCAATAGGTTTTTGGTTACTTTTCCAGTGAAATGGTATATTTTCGCTTGTGTTTGATAACCCAATGAATTGCTGAAAATGCAAAGTTTCAGTACTTTTTTTTCCACTGCATTTGATAATGTACTGCTTCACAGACAAAATGGCCAAAAAACTACTGAACACTTTTAATTAAGTGTCATATTGAAAAAACATCAGTGAATGTAGTCTATTTCAGTACTTGAAATATTGTTTTCAAAACCAAAATTACAACTTCAGTGGCTAAAAATTTTCAGTACCATAAGTTAAGTACTTAAAATTTCAAGTAAGTAATTTATTGATCACATAACTAATTCTGAACCTTCCAAACCACCCTTAAAGCTTTGTTTGATCCATGGATTTTGTGAGAGAAAAGATAAGGGAAATGAAAACAAAATGGAAAACTAGTCCTACCTGTAAGGTAAAAGAAACTAGTTTCCATGAAAAAAGTAAAGCCTAAAGGTTGATGACTCATCGTAGAATAAGTGCGTCAACATTAATTATGCTTTTAAAAATGAGTGGTGCTAAAATCCACGAGTGATGGTGTCACACCCGTTCCGAAAAATTCTTGTTTTAAAATGCAATAATCGATTTCTTGGGAATTATAATGTTGACTAATAATGGTGGGAATTATAATGTTGACTAATAATGGTGGTTGATGACTCATCGTAGTACTGTAAATCGTAGTAAAATGCTTGTAATTATGTTTTGATAAGGTTGTAATACAGTTAAGGCTATTCAGAATGCGTTTGGGAAGTGTATTTAATCCTTGTTTGAGTTTGGACAACCTTAAACTTGGAAATTCTGCACAATGTGCTGAATCTGGGGAAAACAGTTGACCGGTTCAGAGTCTAGTCGATTGGATGCCTGTTTGTACAAAATGTCTCTTTCTGTTTTCGAAAGAATCAGTCAACTGGTTTAAAAACAATCAACTAGAAAGCGTTTTAAAAATGAGACTTTCTGCTAGAGTTTGTCCAGTCGACCAGACGGGTGTCAGTCGACTAGAAGTTCGTTACTCCAGTCAACTGGAGGTGAGAAGCAGTCGACTGAATTGGGCTACTGAACTTTTCATGTTCTCTGTAATTGACGGAGCAGTCGATTGGGTCCCCGCCACAGTTGACTCGATCACTATTTCCAAAATGAATTATTTCTTTAAGTGTTTGCAAATGGGGAAACTTTTTATAACTATGAAATTACAATTTCTAATTATGTATTTCTGCTGCTTTGTTGTTATAATTGAGTTGCTTGAGCTTTGATAGCGTGTTACGTGTCCTATTTTCGCGCATAATAGAATGTGTCATGACATGGTAATGGATAATTTGAAAAAGCAAAAGCACAAATTGTTGTCTAAGTTATCACCACATTAAAGCTCTTCAAACCCTTCACTTTTTCATTTTCTGATAATTCAATTTCACAATAATAAAAAGTAGGTATTTAATACAGTATTTAAAAAGGAGGGTAGATCTGACATTAATACATATATTTCGAACAATACAAAAGTAAATAGCACTGTAAACAACAGTTGTATACTATGAATCTATATGATTGTATGATTGTTTATCAACTGTTTTCATAATTGATATTCCGAATTGTCACCTTCACGTCTCTTTGTGAAATATTTAATGTTTTCTTGTACAATTAAAACTCTACCAACAAAATTAAGTGCTAAATAAATGGTATATCAAGCAAATTTATATTGGTTCATAAAAGATAGGGTCAGTTACATTTTACCTTTTTGTGACTCAATGTGTTTTTTCCAGTCTATATGTATAGTTCTTAAGTTTATAAATGAATTTAAAAATTGGCCCCTCAAGTTATGACTTCTACAATTTATTCCAATGTTATGTCAGGCATTTTAAATGGTTCTCAACACATGGCAGTGGGATCAACTTTAATAATGATGCGATTAATGTAACATACTCCAATGAAAATCAAAGTGTTTCCAATGTCACACATGTTAGAAATCACATTTGGATGCAAATTTGGGAAGCAAAACATTACTCAATTTGTTTGATTACGGTTATAGAATTTTAAAATTCACAACTTTTGGTTTAGGATGTATTATAGATGCTAGTGATTTGGGGAGTAATGCTACACACACTAGGAAAAGCACACCAAAATGCACGACATTGCTTAAAAAGGTTGGATATTGTGCTAAAAAGCCTGCATACACAAAACACCCCCTTTTGTGTGTACAGGCTTTTCAGCACAATGTCCAACCTTTTAAGCAAGTTTGTGGATTTTGGTGTGCTTTTCAGAGTGTGTGTAGCAATACTCGTGATTTGGTGTGTGCAGACTTTTCAGCACAAATGTCCAACTTTTTAAAAGCAAGGTTGTGCATTTTGGTGTGGTTTTCTGAGTGTGTATAGCAATACTCGTGATTTGGGTGCTAAAATGTTACTTCCTAAAATGTTATTTCTCCTACTAGTTCAACCCAGATAGTTTAACCATCAATCAAGCATTATAAATTATAAAACTTTACCAAAAAAATAGGTCCAAAAAATTCGCCTCAGAAGCGCTGCCCCATACTCCATACCCCATATAGCTAGGTCCATCACTACATGTGCGCTCATTCAATCTTGGTCCCCCAAATGTAAATTTTTGGCAGTGCCCGTCCTAAGTTTTGGGGTGGCCTAAGCAAACTTTAAAATATGTGCCCTAAGGTTATACAGAGATTTAGGACAGTGCCTCCGAGATAAATTTTTTAGATCTACTTTTATATAATTATATATAAAAGTAATTTTTTATCACATCTGTAATTGAAATTGGGGGCTCTTTGAAATTAGAGACCCCAAACGATTACTTACTATGCTTCCCAAGACCAGTCCTGATTTCTGACTCAGCCATTGCTTAAATCTGTGGTAGTGTGTTAAGTACAAAGCCTAATATCTTTCTTGGGGTGAATGCAATTGCAGTCTTTTTGCATAACAAAACCCCAGTCTTCAGCAATTTCAGAAGTAAGATGCTATATGATATGCCACACAAGAAGGTTGATCTTGGACTTAATTTTGAGTAATTTTTTGGTGACAACTTTCATACAATTTTTTAAAAAGATGTGTCTATCTCTCTCCTGTGATATCATTGGACCCCACAGTGACACAGGAGAGAGATAGACACATCTTTTAGGAGGTTATATGAAAAAAATTACCCCTTAATTTTTCAGTTCAGAGAACTAATATACTGTTCAATTATTTTT
Organism: Hydrangea macrophylla; assembly: GCA_033977485.1. Taxonomy (NCBI): domain Eukaryota; kingdom Viridiplantae; phylum Streptophyta; class Magnoliopsida; order Cornales; family Hydrangeaceae; genus Hydrangea; species Hydrangea macrophylla. The sequence continues at coordinate 9,056,828 of CM066987.1, forward strand.
AAGTTTCTTTGTCTCTCTTTTATAACTAAAAGGGTAGGAGAGAAAAAAAATTTGGGAGCAGTGTGAGAGTTGACTCAGGTGAGTTTTGATTAGGCAATCACTTTGAGTTACCCTTATAAACATATTTTGGACCAAAAAATAAAATAAAATAAAATGCAATAGTTTACTTGTAAATATTGGTGTTGCAAAACTTATTTAGAAAATTATTAGAAAATTCTTATAAGTAATCTTTAAAAGTTTTAAACTCCAATTGTTTTGGCTATTTTCTAAAAAAGGACAAAAGGAATCTAAATCACTGCTCAAACGGTATAAGTGCACGCACCATAGAAGGGCGCACTACTTGGTTTCAGCCACTCACAATGTGTGAGCGGCTGTACCATATGATATCCATTTCGAAAATGTATTTTTAAACTTTAAACCTCCATAACTTTTGATCTACGACTCTGTTTTTTACAAATTTTATACCGTTGGAACCATGTCGACGAGAGCTACAAAACTAGTACCATTGTTGATACCTTTTGAGCAAAAGAGAAAAACTCTTATTTTTACATGTCATGTTCCAGACGAACCTAATAGAATTTTCACATAATATTCGTGTATGGGTTATTGAATTTTCACGTGATATTCATGTATGCCAAGTTGATATGTTGTGAGGAAAAAAAAAACCGAATGTTCACTTTGTTCTTAATGCGAGTTTTAGTGAAATTTCACAAGAATTTTGTATTTGTTTGGGTTGAAAAACTATGTTTTATAATTGATTTGTGAAATTTGATTTTTTATATATTTTTTATTTAAACGAAATATGTATTATTTAATATGAAAGAGAAAAAAAAGTATAGTGAAATTTCACTTGACATATATGAATATTAAGTGAAATTTCACTGAACTTGTACATGAATATTAAGTGAAATTTTACTTAAATTGACATTTGAGGGACTTTTTAACAAAGTATCAAAGTAGACCTTAAACTGTAGAAAGTTACTTCTAGCGACTTTTGGGATAATTAGTGAAATTTCACTTGACATACTAAGTCAAATCTCACTGAATGAGTACACGAATGTTAAGTTTAACTTCAAGTTTTTCATGAAGAAGGCATGTACATGTTCCGTGAATTTTTACTTAATATTTATGTATGTCAAATTTATATGTTTTGAGAAAAAAGATTTAAAAAAGACGAATTTTAACAAGAATTACTGCATTTGTTTTGGTTGAAAAATTGTGTTTTGTAATTGATTATGAAATTTGGTTATTTTAACAAAATATGCATTGTTTAAAAAAAAAATCACCATGCCTACATGAATATTTAGTGAAATTTCACTTAACTCGTACATGAACATTAAGGCTTAGTTTGGCCCCCATTTTGGTGCTCATTTTTTAAAGCACAATTTCATGTTAATTCATTTGGTAACTAGTTTATGAGCTTTGCAAAAATTGAACCTAAAGCTTTTTTGGGAGAGTTTTTAAAAGCTTTAGAATTGAGTGAAATTTCACTTAATATTTTATGTATATCAAGTGAAATTTCACTTATTATTCATGTATGTAAAAACATGAATTTTTTTTTTCTCAAAACATATCAACAATGGTACTAGTTTTGTAGCTCTAGTTGACACGATTCCAACGGTATAAAATTTGCGAAAAATGGAGTTATAGTCAAAAGTTATGGATGTTTAAAGTTTAAAAATATTTTTCGAAATTAGAAATAATACGGTACATTGCTCGCACGGTGCGAGCAACCTCTGAAGTAGACACGCGTGGAGTGATGGTGGTTGTTGATTGGAGATTCTATAGTGCACGCACTTATACCGTGCGAGCACCAGCTGTCAACTTTTTGTCCTTTTTGTTAAGTCACTCTCTAATTTGTACTTTAACTTAATAAATGGTATACTGAGGTCCTTTTTAGTAATGGGTAATTTAATATTTAGTCCTAATATATGCATCTAACTAGAAATATGTCCTTTTTAAAAACGAATCTAGAAATTAGTCCCTTGCCTAATTTGAAGACTAAAATACCCCTATATCATTTTTATAGAAATGTATATATATATATAACTATATATGGTAACTGATTTATCATCATTTACTCCACAATTCATACATGTACATATATAAACTAATTTATATATGATAAATCAGTTACCATATATAGCTAAAAACTGAGAAATAATTTCCATATAAAGTCCACCATTACCAAGAAATTTTTCACAAACTCTTGATAAATTCGCACTACGTATTCAGAACTTCATACTTAAAAACTGAAAAAATTATCAATGAGAGTGCACCAAAATAATGTGAAATTGCTCACTATATTAACTAAGTATTGAAAATAGTGAGAATTTTCATATTTTAATGTGTATAATAATGAAAAATTTCTCACTCATACTAAAAGAGTAGAATAACCCACTTTTTAAAACAAAATAAGCATACACATAGAGAAGATTTGATGAGAAATTTATCAACAATTAACAATTTTCGAGAAGAATTCCAAAAAAAAAATAAAAAATAAATTCACACCTTTTAAATTGATATGACAAGTAATTTCTCACGAAATAAAAATAAATTTCTCACTTTTTAATACAAATTTATCACTTTTAGGTGAGAAATTCTCACTTTTCGAAGAGAAATTCTCACTTATCTCTCTATACCAGAACTCCAAACTGTGCTTCACTCAAATTTCTGATCTGTGATTCTCTTTCTTGCATCAATCTGTGTCGAGAACTCTGGCCCTCAAATTTCTTGTTCTCATTCACAACAATAATTGTTACCAAACCTGTAGAGCCTCCAAAGGTGGCATGTAACTCTCTAAATCGTCAACTCCGATGACGGCATCGGCATCAATCAAAAGGTAAGGATGATTGGTAGTGGCCACCGGAAAGTGATTGAGGAGCTTCTTTAATAGTTTGTAACAGAGAAATTTATCCCTCCAATCGGGTATGGCTGCTTCAATATGCATCGAAAATCCCAAACTATATCTCAACGATGATGATGATGATGATGAGTATAATCCTTTTGTGTGATTGTATTTTAGAGAGAGAGAGAGAGTGAGAGAGAATTGGAAAGAGAGATATATAAAATCTGTGGAGTTCCTATCTTTCTCTCTATATATATTTATATATAGATAGTTGTTTGGAGTTTAAATTTAAAACTCCTAAATTTAAGTCTTTAACTATATATATCTTTATTACTATATATATAGTCCGGATCTTAAAAAACGAACTGTGTAAAAAGTGAGAATTTCTCACAAAAAAGTGAGAAGCGTGTAAAAAGTGAGAAATTTATTTTCTCATATATATATATGTATGTATATATGTATGTAACGAAGGGTATATTAGTCCATAAAATCTCTATCAAATTGGAAAAAGGGACTAAACATTGATTACCTCCCAAAATCAGGGACTAATTACTATACATGTAATATGGCTATGATCAATTCCTATTAATGGTCCAAAATATGGACCAAACCTTATATTTCTATTTAGTAAATGCCCCAAACTTATTTTGGTACCCCTATCTTTCATTTTTTATTAGTTTGATTCAAAAAAAATTCAATCGCTCATTTTGTATTTTCACTTTCATACGACGGATTGCTACAATGATTAGTAGTTATGGGTGGAGGTGTGTCGCAAGTTGCTTTGGTGGTGGTGGAGGTGAGAATAGTGATTTGAGAAAGGATGAAATTGACGAAAGAAAGAAAAGAAAGAAATTAATGAGAGAAAAAAGTTAATGGAAATTTGACATTTTAAATTAAAAATTTTGTTTACCATTTATTATAATTATAATTATAATTATAATTATTATTATTATTATTATTATTATTTAAAGTTGGGGTTAATTAGTAGTAAATTCATTTTAGTGTAACTTTATTATAATATGTCTACCCCCAAAAATAGTTTGGTGATAGGTCCACAAATTTTATTTTGGACTACACTATCCTTTTATATCCAGATATGCACAATCATTGCTAAAAAAAAATGAATTTTTAAATTCAAATTCAAATTCAATATGTATATCTATCTAGCTATATATATATACCCAAAAGAAAGTCAGAGAGAGAGAGAGAGAGAAAGAGAGATCCTCGACTCCATCGCCGCCACCCTCCACCGCCTCCGATCTGAATCCTCCACTTCCTCTGCCCTCATCACCACTGTGCACAAGTTCTTCTCCAACGGCTACGATCTTGCCAGGGCCAATAATTCCGCCGATGTCTTCGATCGGCTCCTCTTTATGTCTTCCATGTTTCGATCTATCGTTGTCAATTTGATCTATCTTCCGATGCCGATAATCGCCACCGTCTCCGGTCACACCTCAATGCTTCATCCTCGCACTGAGCCGCTACTATATCTTGATGAGAAGGGACCGATGGTTTCTCTACATGGACGAAGTGGTTATTGGGCTTAGATTCTTGCTTGGTGCAGTTTTGATTTTTGATTCAAATCTTTATGGGTTTTAGCTTCAATTTTGGTTTCTTGCTTTAGTGATGTGTAGTGTTAAAACTTTTCATTTTCACCAATTTGTTCACTCATTTTTAGGGTAAAAATTGTGTTAATTTTCAGTGTAGAAATGTGTAGAGTTTACAGTTGTTCACTGATTTTCAGTGTAAAAATTGACTCTTGTTGGATTTTGTTTTGATTAATGATGATGGCTTTGTGATTTTTTTTTTGGGTGCTTTCACTGAATTTTAGTGTAAAATTGTGTTGATTTTCTTGCACTTGTTCACTGATTTTCAATGTAAAAATTGACTGTTGTTGGGTTTTGTTTTGATTAATGATGATGGTTTTGTTTTGATCATGATTTTTTTTGTGCTTTCATTCACTTTCAGTGTAAAAAATGACAGTGTATAATCTAACAAACCATTTGACGTAGCACTAAAAGATATGAAAGTCATAAAATTAAGATATGGAAATCATGTAATCAATATAGATTTTTTTTTACAAGGTAATCAATATAGATTAATATGATTTAAATCCCTATAATTATGAGATTTAATAACCAAATTCGGAATATGAAAATTATTGAATAGTTGAAGTTTGAATTTAATGATTTCCATAATAATGTGTATACTATATATAGATGTATAAATATATGTATATGAAAATCATATTGGCAAGTCAGTGTGATTGTGACCGTGATATATATATATGAATATATATATATATACAAAAATTCAAACTAAGAGACTATGAGATTTAATATCAGATATTATGATTAGTTTACATAATTATCTCCACATTCAATGAGTTTGTTTGTAACTGAAAATCCTCATATTATCCTTAATTGTATACTATATATATTCGAATATATCTATATATATCTATATATAATTATGTACATAACACTTGTGGGTAAAAAAATACAATTACTTACCTCAATTTAGGGATTTCACTATTTTTGGATCTATTGTTGACATCTTTTTTAAGTTAGGCCAAATTCAAAAACTTGGATAGGAAGGGATTTATGGGTAGTTTTCTATTACGGCCCGTTTGGTTCATGGATTCTTAGGGTGGATTTTGATTCCACCTTAAGATTACTAGTAATCTTAAAATTTACCCTTGTTTGGTTCATGGATTATTCATTGAATTGTGGGTCCCATTGGATTGAGAATCCACCCAAAGGTGGAAAATAGGGTGGATTCTAAATCCTAGCTTGGAGGTGGTATTCTCAAATATTACTGGGGTTTTGGTTTTCTAATTTCATACTACCTAAATTAGCCCTTATATTTGTGGAAGGTATAAGTTAATGTCATTCTTATTATGGATAGCTTTCAAGGGTAGTTTATGTATTTAACATTATTCCTATTTCATTTTCCTTGACCCAACCAAACACTGGATTCTAAATCTACCTAGGATTCCACTCGTGAACCAAACACATTGCAAGGATTCAGATTCCTAATAAATTGATTACTAGTATTATGATTCCTGGTAATTAGAATCCACCTAAAATAATCTATGAACCAAACGGGCCGTTAAAGTTTTTGTTGAATTAACAAAAAAATTAGAGGTTTCAATTTAGTCAAAACTATAGCCGATTACGTGTTAACTTTGAACCCCAAAGAGATAATATAAAAATAGAACTAAGTACAGTAGGTAAAATATAATTAATCGTGATAACATCCCCATAAAAATAAAAATAAAAAAGTTCAACAATGACCAATAGATATTTTAGCTATAAAATTCCAAATTTTTTTTGAAAAGCATAAAATTCTAAAAATGTAATGTCAACCAAAAAAATAATAATAAAAATTCCAAAGTCTGCTTGTTTATGATTTGATTCGATAAATTCCACTCTTTCCTATCCCAAAAAAAAAAAAGAAAAGAAAAAGTAAACGTACTAATTAGTTGTACCAAATGAACGAGCTCTTAATTTTCTACACAAGAAGCCACGTGTGTATATATATATTGGGAATTATTATTCACATTCCATAGGAATTAAGTGGCCCGAGTATTTGGGGTCTATTTATACATATTTGACAATTTTTTAAGGTCTATTTATACATAATTGACGATTTTTTTGGAGTTTACTTATAATATGAGTCTATTTGTGAAGCTTAAATGTTGTATGGTGTCTTTCAAATTCTAGGGGGTCTATTTCTAAAACTCATAAAATTCTTATACTAAAAGTGTAATTTTCAAAATTCTAGAGGTTTTTATTTTTGAGTTTATATACATGTATATCAATATATATTACTCCCTCCGTCCTATTTTATGTGTCCCTCATTTCTTTTTGAATTGTCCTAAAATTATTGTTCACTTTCATAAATTAATTCGCAAATTTCACTTAGTTTTCCAAAATACCCTTCCTTACAATCAATACCAAAACAAAACAAAGAAAGAACGTGCAATAATTATGGACAATTTTGCACAAAAAAAAAAAAAAAATTTATGAACAATTGTAGAAAGTAGGTGTAAATTATTTTTGTCTCCTTAAATAGTTAGATTCCCACATAAAATGGGACGATGGGAGTATATATGTAGTTGATGCCACTAAATTGAGCCTTGGGGGGGGGGGGGGGGGGCATAAACACAAGTTGAGGAGGGGCTTAAATATAAAATATTAAAAAATTTCATTATAAAAATATAATTATAAAAATTTCATAGGGGCCCTCAAAATTTAATGAATTTTGGTAGCCCAGTATGGTTTCCCTTCTTGCCCCCTCTTGGACCGACTCTGTTGACTGTATGATACTGCATAGTGTGTCAGTAGTACTATTATCAATTTTAGAGTGAAAATATTTTGACTAATTACCTATATCTCTTTTATACAAAAGTTATATGGATATATGCTTCATTACTTGTATGCTCACTCACAAAATATAGATTTTCTCCGAATGAACATAGGATCAACCAATCAGAAAGAAGTACATCATCGATTGATTCGATTCCATTATCGTAAATACGGAGTATTCCACAAATGGGCCCCACTTTTGTCTCATGTATTAACCAAAATCAAACACTACTTAAAATGAAAAATTCTAAGCAATTATCTATTCTATTATACAAGATTAATAATAGGCACATAATGAATTACACAACGAATTGTACAAACGTATACTACATGGTTGGACTTTGTGCTAAAAAATATGCATACACCTTTTTGTGTGTGTAGGCTTTTTAGCATAAGATCCAACCATGTGCTGTACGTTTGTGCAATTTGTCGTGCACCTATTATTATTGATTATATAAAGGGAGAAGGAGAAGTACCATAAATTTTTTTTTCCATCATCAATAATTACAAAAAAAAAGAAAAACTATCTAATTCTTTTTCCTAATAAATATATACAATGGACTAAAATATCACTAAAAAACTACTTTAAACTTCTCCTAAAATCTCTCCTCTCACTTAATAGTTCTAATTAATCAAATGTTATTTCTGATATAATAAAAACATTAAACAACTAGCTTAGAATAGAACTTCAAAAACTAAAAATAAATTGGTCAGCATTCCAGATGTTGAATTTTTGTTTCCCCAGTCAGTCTTAGAAATTTGTCATTTGCTAAGGCCCGTTTAGCACAACTTTCCCACTTATGCAATTCAATGGGAAAAAAAAAAATATTGTTTATGACATAAATTTGTCCAAAATGCTAGCTTTTTGCTAATCTCAAATTCTTGCAATTGATTCACATCTTTTTGTGATTGAATCGCAGAATTTGATTTATAAATAATTTTATTTTTGACTTTTTAATATTTTATAATCACTTCTACTCCCAAAAGCCGTTGCTAAATACCCTCTAACAACTACATTGAATCAATTTTGGCCAAAATCAAAAATTTTTTTTGCGAGAAGTTGTGCCAGACCGGGTACTACAACGTAGGAGTACTTGATTTTCATTAATGTCAGTGACAAAAGCAAGGAAGGTGGAGAGAATCTAGAAATACCCATATTTCTTTTCATTTCCTCAAAAACCCAGAAATTATATGTAGAGAGAGAGAGAGAGAGAGAGAGAGAGAGATTTGTGAAGAAAAAACAGAGAATAAAAAGCGACCGGATGTTGACAAATTTCATGTCATTGTTGTTTAGAAGGGTCGTTTGTTTGTGTGAGGATTTTCTTATCTGGGATCTCTACTTTCTCTCTCTAATAAAATTCTTCTCTCTCTAAAACTTTCATTTCTTTTGTAGACTGGCCCCAGAAGATCGAAACCTCCATCTTTTTCCTCTACCTAATGAGGATCTAAGCTCCTTCAAATGCTTGTTACCAAAATACCCACTTTGTTTTGTTAATTTTCTTATTATTATTTTGTTGTTGGTAGTGCCAGTCTGGGACTCTTGAATTTTCTATGATTTTGAGATACTGTTGAATGATTAAATTCATGAGGGTTTCTTAAGCAGAAGTGGATTGCAGGATGTGGGTTTGAGGTAAATTATACATACACTTCCTGAGTAATTAGAATTTTACTTTCTCAGAATTTTTTTATTTAATGTTTGGATAATTGGGTTTTAATGTTATTCCTCTTTCTGTTTTTGGGTTTCTTAGATAATTTATTTTGATAGCTTGAAACATGTAGTTTTTTTAATTTAACATATATATACATATAGTATCTATATATATATACATGGCCATATAGTATCTATATATATATACATGGCCAGACTCTAGAGTCAAGAGGGTAGAGTTAACATTTTTTTGCTTAAAAAACCCGCGGGCTGCCCCGCATATATATATATATATATATATATATATATATATATGCTAACTCACCTTATTGTTAGTTCTTTTTTAGTTTTATCATCCATAGATTTTCATTTGGGATCTTTCTGGCTTCAAATTGAATTTTCAATTAATTGATGACTTTGGAAAGTAAAAAAGTTACAAATTTCCTTTATGATAATAGGATTTTAAATTCTTTTACTCTAATAAGAAAGGGCTTTTAATTTGATTTGTATGAGATTGAAAGGGATTATTCTTAGCTTGTCTTTGGTGTTTAGATTTTTGTTTCTCCAATTTCTGTTGATAAATTGTTTATGTGCTTGATCACTATCATATCTTAATTCTAAGTGAGTTAAATAGTATAGTTAAATGTACAATTACTTAAAAATGAATGGGATGTTTTTATTGATTGATTGAATGTCAAGTTTATTTCCCGACTTTTGAAGTTCAAATTATATCCTAGGTTTCCTGGAAACCTCCGAAGACAGAATAAATTTGAAAAGTTGGGTTACTACGGTTCATATAAATTACACATGCTTTTATTCTTCGTTCTATGGTTGTGCATATGTGTGAGCTGGTGGTTTCATTATATCCATTTTGGAAGTTCACTAATCAATGTTAAATTGTTAATCTACAATTTGAGGGAGCCACATGTAGACTTTATATGTGTGATAATTTCCAAATAACTGTTAAATTACTGATCTCTGTCCTATTTTTTGGCTTAAGGTGCTGTTTGGGTAGGTAAAGAGCAAGTTTTGTGATTCAGAAGTGAACCGGTTATACAAATTTAAGTATACGGTGAATGAATGTCCGTTTCTTACACAAAGTCAATCTCCAATTTAATATCCGTCATAGAAACCAGATAGAAAGTGAAACTGGGATGGAAGCATCCCCAAAGAGGGCCTAAATGCTTTTTGATTTCCTTGAAATTTTTGGTGTTATATATTCTTCTTTGGTGTGTTTTTGCACTCTTGTATACATACTTAGACATTACTCTTATCAAATCGTTTGTAAGACAGTGATGTAGTTTTATCTTGATTTGATATATAGAATTGGACTCGAAGAAAAACGATAGGCATAAAGTGGACATGAAATATGAGATTTTACTTTGGGAGGAGTATGGGGATGAGTAAGACAACTATTGCTCAACCCATTGCCATAAAGGAAATAATATAAAAGCGCGAAACACAATACAACAGTTTGACCATAAAATACGAAGTTGGTACCGATCTATGCATTCTGAATTCTTTTTTACGCAAACCATTTCTTCCCTTAACTTTCTTGTGCTTATTTTGATATATAAGTTTTGTTTTTTTTTAAATAAACAGTTCATGGCTTGTTTGGGAATGCTTAAAATAAGATCTCGTGTAGTCCCAGTCTCACTTTGTATCTGGTTTTTATGAGAACCAAGGTTATGTTAGTTTGACAAAGAACCAATTTTATGCGATACCTGGACACAAACTACTGTGCAAGATATGGACATTCACCAAGGTTCAAAACACTTCAATTTACCTGTTGATTTACGAACCACATAACGAATTCTTTGGCTTCCCAAACAGCCCCTAAGGGTATTCCCTGATTTTATTCCCACCCTATCTCGGAAAAGTTCATCCTTGCGGGAAAGAAGTATATTCTTTCACCATTGCGAGCATACCCTCAACAGTAAACTTTTAACATCTTTCAATTTGTACTTCACATGTAGAATTCTTACAAGTGAAATTAAAATTTTATTTCCTTTTATTATGGTTGTTATTTGGTAATATAAATACCGATATACGTGATTTGTTGCACACTCAAAATGTTTCTCTGTCGATTTGCAGTAATGGGAACCAAAGTTCATTGTAAAAGCTACTTGCCCGGATATCAATCCATGAGGGATCTTAATGAGGATTCTAATAGTAAACTTTGGCCCCTATTTTATGGAGATAGGACCCTAACAAATGGGCAATATTGCAATGGTTTCTTACCAATGACTGTCCCGGATTCATATCAAGGGTATGACAAAGATGTGCTAAAGCAGAAAATGCTCGAGCATGAGGCCACATTCAAGAATCAGGTATATGCAGATTTATATATATATATGCGTGTGTATATATATATATATATATAAATATATAGGGCTATGTTTGCTTACATGCTCACATAATTTTTCGACTCTTGAAATTATACGAATTTCTTTTTTCATCTAGGTGTATGAACTCCACCGCCTTTATAGAACACAGAGGGACATGATGGATGAAATTAAAAGAAAAGAACTATATAAGCATCGAATGCAAATTGAGATATCATCTTCAACAACCCGTTTGGCATCTCAAATACTTCCCGAAGATGCGTGGAAATGTAAAATCTCCAATTTACCCTTTGCAAATTCTGCTGCGGGTTCTTTTCCGAGTTGCACAAAAGGGAACACCATACAAGCAAATCAAGTTCCACCAGAAAATGGAATTAGTTCAAAGGATTGTGAGGTGTTGGATTCTAGAACCTCGAAGGTGAGGAAAAAGTTGTTTGATCTTCAACTACCGGGCGATGAATACATTGATTCGGATGAAGGGGAAAATTCCCGGGGAATTAAGATTTCTGACATCTCCAGTTCTCTGCCAAATGGAAATCACAAGATTCCACTGGAGAACGGTGGAAAGTTATTCCTAGGTGATTTGAATGATCCCATTGACGTTGAAGAAACAACCATTCCAACCTCCGTTGATCTTCTAGGCAATGGAGAGATTAAAGGCATTGATCTGTCTGCTAATCCGAAATCACCGTTTGTGGGCCCGTCAAAGGAAAATTTTCGGAATTTGCAATATGGAAGTAGTAATGGGACTTTGAGTGATATGCGTATACTGAATAAAGGAAATGGGAGAGATTGGTTGTCTTATACCTATGAAGCCGGTTAGAAATCCTCTTCAGGCTCTTCTGAATGGATTTCATTCTATATTTGCCATTTTGCCCCTTTAATTGTTTGTTTCAGCTATTAAGAGTACATTTGGTTTAGCTATTAAAATGGTCACATTAACAAGAGATTTTCTAAAAAGCTACAAACTGGAGCTTTTTAAAAAAGTTGTGGAAAAGCTAATCCAAACGATCACAACTTTTTAAGCTAATTGATTGTTTGCCCTAAAAAAGCTATCCCAAATGAATTCTAAATGCCAGATTATAGTTCCATCTCTGCATTCGTCTGAGTTTCTTATATTTCTATTCATACCTGAACTCATATCAGAATGATAGACCAATAAATGAGAGGACGTAGTACAAAAAGTTAGATCCTTTTAGTCAATTAAGAGCATCAGTAGTTCTACACTACCCAAAAATTTAATGGATCAGTGTAAATTTGCAAGACATATTTAGATATATAGGAAATCGGTCAGGCTCTTAAGTGAACAGGGTCAAGTGAACATACCTAGTGAACATTGTTTTTTGCCTAAAAGGACCCGATGCTCCGTTGACCCGCAAGCCCCGTTGACCCGCGAAATCTTTGGAGGCAAAAAACAATGTTCACTGGATTTGTTCACTCGACCTTGTTCACTTAAGAGCCTGACTATGTAGGAAATATTTAAATATGTACATATATACGACCAGGCTCTAGAGTGAACATGTAGAGTGAACATACCCAGTGAACATTTTTTTTTGCCTGAAAAAACCCGTGGGCTGTCCCGCTGACCAGCGCGCGCCCCACTGACCCGCGGGTTTTTTTCAGGCAAAAATAAATGTTCATTGGGTATGTTCACTCTACCCTGTTCACTCTAGAGCCTGACCGTATATATATATATATATATAACTCTAGAGTCCGACTCCAGTGCGCATTGGGTAAACGCACACTACGCACTGGGTTTTTAAGCCTAAAAAAATTGCGGGTCAACGGGGCGACAGGACTGAGCGCGGGTCAGTGGGGCGTCCTGCGGTTTTTTTAGGCTTAAAAGTCCAGTGCGTTCACCCTGTGCGCTTACCCAGTGCGCATTGGAGCCTTACTCTATATGTATATATATGTGATAATATTCATGTGCTGATACTAACATATGACCATGCTCTCTTTGTTTTACAGGGCACAGTAAAAGCAATCGGAATTCTTTTTCTCAAGCTCTTCAACCAGACAAGTTCTCTTTACCTTCCCAACCAATACATATAATGCCCTACAATGTTAATCAGCACGCAAGATTTTTTCATACTGATTATACTAGAGATCCTCCGTGGAGGGAAGGAACAGGTCATGGTTTGGAAATATCTGAAAGAAATGGAGTTTTTGGTAAATTTAACCATATACCCACTCCATACCCGTTAGTAAATTCATCCGATTTTTCAAATGGTCGGTCCCACTCCGTCACATCTCGGGAAAACCGAGGTACTAGCTTTACTGAGAAGTTATTGTCAGTTCAAACACACCCGTCCTTGAACGCTTCACCGTTTGCGTTTAAAGTTGGCTTTGATAATTTAGTCTCTGAACGTTCAAACAATGGTGATTTGGAAAACTACAAGAAGGGCTCAAATGTCATGGATTTGAAGAATGTGGTCCTTATGGAAAATTCTTCCATCAATGTGAGTCCCCGGGGAGGAATTGAGATCATAGATTTAGAAAGGAATTGTGAGGACCGTTTGCCAGTGTTGCCTTGGCTTAGAGCTAATGAGGCTACCAATACAAGGAGGGATTCGAACTCGGTGGAAATGAGTTTCTTCGGAGATTCCTCCAAACAATTGAACATTCAAAGTGAAAAAGCTAAAGATTCGAATCAAAATTGTACTCGGAATGTAACATCTTGCGACCGTGGTGGTGGGGTCGAGAGGAACGAGAAAAGTGAGTGTCCGGGCAGTAGAAAGATCCTTGGATTTCCCATTTTTGAGAATTTTTGTACTTCTAATAAGAACGATTCTTGCATTCTTCAAGGTGGTACAGCCTTAAGAAACGAAGGGCAAAATGGAGAAATTGATATTAACTTGGCGTATGATCCTACAGTTTTGGTTGTAGAGAAGGAAATTGATACCCAACTAGCCAAATTCAGAAATGACTTTGATTTGAACTCGTGTGTGAGTGAGGATGAAATTCCATCAATACCATCTGTTCAAAGCACCAACACAAAGGTGAAGATTGCTTTGGAGATAGACTTGGAAGCCCCTGCAGTTCCAGAGATCGAGGAAGATTTTATTCCGCAGGAAGAGCCAAAAAATGAGGGCCCGCATGATGAGGTTGTTAGAATTGCAGCCGAGGCAATTGTTGCTATCTCATTGTCAGATCATCTCGGTCATACGGAAAACGTCACTTGTCACCCATTGGACGATTCTTTGGAAGATACCCTCCTTTGGTTTGTGGAGGTAGTTTCTAATTTCACCGATGATCTTGATACCAAGCTGGTAAATGAGATTGATGAGTTTGAGGCCATGACACTGAAACTGACAGATCTCAAGGAAGAAGAGTACATGCCTAAGCCTGTGGTAGGTCCTGAAGAAGTGGGACCCACTACAGTATCGAATAGGACCCGAAGGGTTTCCACAAGGAGAGGGAGGCAACGGAGGGACTTTCAGAGAGATATTCTTCCGGGACTCACTTCATTGTCGAGGCATGAGGTGACCGAGGATATTCAGGCATTCGGAGGATTGATGAGAGCTATGGGACATTCTTGGAATTCTGGATTGACGAGAAGGAGTGGCTCTCGAAATGCGAAGCGGAGGTCTGTGGCGGACCATGACCATGCACCTGTTGTGGCAGCGAGTACAATTTGGACCCCACTGATACAACAACTTAACAGTATTGAGGTAGGACTGGAGGATCGAAGCTTGACAGGGTGGGGAAAGACGACTAGGCGGCCCCGCCGGCCACGGTGCCCTGCAGGTAATCTTCCTCCCACAGTCCCACTGTCCCTTTTAACTTAAGGCTTTGTTTGGCAGAAGGGATGGGAGAAGTGTAAGGAGCGGAAGGGAAAGGAATGCTGTCTTCCCTCCTTTTCTTTGGTTTACAAGAAGGAAAGAATTAAGTATAGAAAGTTGTGTATTTTGCTGTTGCACCCACCCTTCCATAACAACCTGATGATATGATTTTTGAAGGACAAAAAAAAGTAAAAAAAAAAAGATGGGAGCTTCTTCTCTCTCCTAATCCGTCCACATTTGGAGGAATGAGAAATGGTGGGGCCAGAGGAATGACTCTTCCCTCCTATTCGCAACACTCTTCCACTATACCAAACACAGGATTTTCTCATCCTCCCTTTCCTTCATACCAAACACAACATGGTTGTTGGAGGTGGCTTTGTTTTATGTGTTCGGAATTTCATAGGGTGATTGTAAGAAAAAAGGGGAGCTGTTTTTATGGCTTTCGGAAATGAGGTTGTAGCTATCGGGGATTTATGTTGTACATATCGTGCTTAGCCCATAATTTGGGCCCCCCTTGACTATTTTTCTTCGAGTTTAACAACTTTGTATTATTCACGAATAATGTCGCGTGCAGTTACTTTTCAGATATACGCAAACATTTGTTCAGATGTGTGTGCTGAGTATTGTTCTTGGGTTAGCAGTTAAGAGGATGAAATTTAAAATGTTGAGCAAGCTACTTGACATAGTTGAGAACCTCCTCTTAGGCATTAAAAGAGACTCTCCATTATAAAATCTGGGGCAGTTAGATGTACACGTTTTTTTCGAGCTGTTTCATTTTATTTTAATTGTTAAATAATTATTTAATTATTAAATTAGGGTGAGTTTTAACTTAGAGACAAAATCACTGTAAAACGGTGCTTAGTAAAAAGGACATTTATTTGAATGTTGTGGTTACTAAGACCGACATTACAATTAGTCAAATTTTCGAGAAGTTATTTATACTTCAATCATTTTCTCGGAAATTTGACTAATTCTAATGTCATTCTTAATAACCACGACATTCAATTAAATGTATTATGATATAGAGAAAGAAGACATATGAATTGTTTGAGAAGATATAGGCCTCCGTTTGGCAATAGCTTTTGTAGCTGATAAGTGGTCATAAGACCACTCCAAAAGTTAAAATGAAAATGTTTAACAAGTTAGCTTCTATTTCGGAAAAATATGAGCTATTCTTTAAAATTTACAATTGGAAAAAAGTTACTTCGGACACCTTCCTACAATTAAACTGTAGAAATAAAAGTTGATGCCAAATGTCTCAATAAGACTGAATCGCTTGTAAATAAGTGACCTAGTTCTATCTTGTAAATGTCTTTTTCTCATGGAAATTACTAACAAAACCTAAATACTCTTAAATCAGGTGCATAATTAAACCAACATGGTGTTAAGTATTAGGGGTGTAAGGAAAATCAACGGACTGAACTAGCGGACCAAAGTGAGTGATTCGGTCGGTCTTTAGAAAAGTGACTTCAAATTTAAAAATCGACCGACTGAAGAAAAAAAATACAAACAAACCGAACGAGCCGGCAAGTTTAGTCGGTTTTCATACATGCAAAAAAATGAAGAAACCGACTATACCGAGCCGTTTACACCCCTACTAGTATCACAATTATCAAATAAGAAAATGACATCAGGCACTTGTTCTATTTGTGTCATCCAAACAGCCCCTTGGAATGTGTCCGCTGTCCTAGGATTATTTGTACAATTTTATGTCCAAAGTACGATGCTAAACGTACCAATCACAGAAGCCCTCCACTTTTTCTGGATCACGCAGGGCCCACATCCAAGTACTATCTCCGACTAAAATTATCAGTGTGTTCCCTTTTCTTAACATATAATAATTCCACTGGTGAATGATCAAACATAAAAATAAAATAATTCCACTGGTGGGTGGGTCTTATAGTATTTTCCATTTTACAAAAGGCAAAACTAATATAAAAAAAGACTCAAAAGAGTGAAAGTAACTTAGTACTACTTCACTAGCCTCATGATAACGATTAACGAGTATGCGTAATGCTACGGTAACATAAGAACCAAATCTGTGGTTCAGAGAAGAACGAGTTCTAAATGATCTAAGAACGAGTTCTAAATGGATATGCATTTGTGTAGTTTATTTTTAAGTACACAAAAGTTAGTGTTTGGTTTACAATACTCTAGTTGTTTACCAAAATAACGTAACATTGATTTTCATAAAAATAGAACTTAATATGAACCTAATCCTTGTTTTTATTTTTCCCAAACATGCCCTAGTCACATTCAAATTTCTTTGTCAAATCAACATAACATTATTTCTCAAAAAAACTGGATAAAAAGTGAGACTGATTAAATCAGATCTTATTTCAAGGATTCCTAGTTCCCATAGACCCTGATTAATGTTTCGGGTAAAATGCACTTTACACTCTTACTATTTTGTTGCGATTTGCACTTCAACCCCTACTGCTCTAATTTTGACAATTACATCCTTAATGTTTCAATTGTGTGCAATAGGGCCTTTCCTTCACAATTAACCCAAAAATAATGAAGGAAGGATGAACTTTCCATAAAAACAAATAACCAATTGTGACGGAACGGAAGGGTCACAACTCACATGCCAACATGGTTGAAATGAAAGGACTTAATTACCAAAATTAGAGCATTACGGATTACATGCGAGGCTACAAACCAGCAAAATATATTTTACTCTCTAAGGCCTTGTTTGGCAGACCGGATAAAATTGTCGGACAGGATCGAATGATACAAGATCGGATAAGATAGTAATCCTGTCGGATAAGCTGTTATGATGTCCTGTGTTTGGAATGTGATGGATAAACTGTCGGCACTGTTATATTCTAATCCTGTGTTTGGTCGTGCCTGGATATAAGTTCCAGATAATAACTAAGTTATTGTTTTTTTTTTTTTTTGAGTTAATTAATAATAAATCCAATCTACTCTAAGCTTGTTGTAATTGACCCAACCCATACAACATTTCAATGATAAGTCCATATATTTATTTAGTGACCAAACTACCCCTATGACTCATCAAAAGAATCATTCCCATTTAAACTCACCCAAAATCAAAGGGTTTTTAAATTTTAAACACTAAATAGAGATAATATATATATATATATGTCATCTTCTCCAACATTTCATACTCTCTCTCTCTCTCTCTCTAAAAAAATGTACTACATATAAATTGATTGTCCACCTCCTTCCAAGAACATATAGGGTTCTATATTTAATTGTAAGCTAAAAAAACTTCCTAGGCGTCCAAAAACGTGACGGTGAGGCTCCGGCCATACGGCTCCGACTCGAGGACCAAAGTCACCGTCGGATCCGTTCTCTGTATCGTCACCGCCGGCGCTAGGCAGAACCCCGGCGAGTCCAGGCTAAACTTGATACAGAAGAACAAGGCCATGTTCTCGATTATTGTGCCCAACTTTGCGAAGTACTCGCCCGATTCGATTTTGGTGATTGTTTCTGTCACGCCCCGACGTAGCATAAATAAGGAAAGCGTTTAATTTCCATTATGGACCCGTAGGTCGCGACAGTTTGAAGGATCGATTCCGTCCCAAACGTCAAACAACAAAACATAATAATCAGAGTAAAGCAATCAAGGCTTACAAAAATTTTCTATCTTATTACATCTTATAAACCGGGATCAACTAAGGCACAGACCGCCTTGAAAATAAAATAATAACTTAGAGTCTGTTACAGTCAACCTTAAAAACAAAACAGTTCATAACTCAAAACAGATAAACTTAAAACATATAATAAATAGTTTCTCGTCCCAACAGCAGCCATTCTTAATTAGCATAATCGTATGATTCCTCCTGATTGTAACCTGAAAAGCCTGAACACGAATGTCCAGGACGCATCAACGTCGTCAGCTTCAAGAAGCTGGTGAGTATTAGAAAAAACATGACTTTGAATGTAAAACATACCAACTTACCTTTTTCCAATTCCCATTTAAATCCACAAGTTTATTATTGAAGTAAGGAGCTCATTTAGAAAACATTCACAACATTATTTAAAAGGGGTAATTTACACAGATGGGACCGTGTATGAGAACAATGCACCACACTCATTTTGCCGACTCTTTTCTCTCGACAGCCACAACAACCCGCTATCCTACTCCTGGTATCTTTGAAACACTCAGATAGCCACACTTTAGCAACGGGGCGCCAGGGAGTGTCCAGTTTGCCTCACACTTTGGTCCGGGGTACCAGGGAGTGTCCAATGCCTCACACTTTGAATACCCTAACCGCCATGCAAATACCGGGGCAACCCCTCGCACAGTATCCAGACTCGAGTTATCAGGGAGTGTCCGTAGGCCACACTTTAGCACTACCATGGGTGCCAGGGAGTGTCCGAGTTCGGCTTCACACACTTTAACGCTTCCATGGGCGTCAGGGAGTGTCCATATTTGCCACCGTCGCATTTCAAAGATACCCTCTCCACAAGCTCAACCACAACCACAACCACGACCACAACCACAAACTCATACTCAACCATAACCACATCCACGACCACAAACACAAACTCATACTCTTTCCACACTACCATTACTCTTTTCCACACAGACTGACACCCCTATGCATGTACCACTGACCCATATGAATGGTATGCACTTAAACAAAAATGCTGAATTAAAGGAACAACACGCGTACGGGGATTAATGAGTCATACTACAATGTTTTAATCATTCAAACATAACCAAATAGAGTTCTGATTAACCAAGTTCCCAAACAGAGCCTTAACAGTACTAAAAAGTTGAACCAAACAGACCTTAAACACAAAACAGAAAAAAACAGAAACTGTCAGAACTCGCGCGCGCGGGCCGCTCGCGCGGGCCGCTCGCGTGAAGTGCCTATTATTCTTTTATAATTAAACTTTTCTGTCTGCCTGAGGAAAGCAAGGTCGCTCGCGCGAAGGGGTTCTCGCGCGACCCTCGCTCGCGCGACCAGCCAAAATTTTCATTTATATATAAAAACTCTTACGTCTGCCTGGAGACGCCTACCTCGCGCGCGCGGGTCGGTCGCGCGAGGGGTCGCTCGCGCGATTCTCGCGCGCGCGATCTTGGCGCGAGATGAAGCTGAGGCTTCATCTTCTCCGCAGGAACTGTTCTGTTCCAGCAAAACAGGGGTCTTTTTGACCCATTTCCATTCTGTGAGTTACTAGACCTTATAGTATATGATTCTCTTTGGTTTTTCACAAGGATTAAGAATCCATTATCAATTTAACATGAATCAATCTATAACTCTCCAATTTTATGAAAAACTAAAACATGTCCAAACTTAATTTTTAATATACTTTCTTATATGAACGAATTAGGCTCTATAACTTCGAACATGGCATGTATGATGTATAATCTTCCATATTCATCTCTAAAAACGAATTATGATTGAGTTTGGAAAATGGTGATTTTTGAAGCTCAAGCTTCCATGGACGAATTTAGCAATGGTGCTTCAATTAAACATACACATGCTCAGTAAATAAGTATAGAATTACATTGGGAGTGAGTTAATAATACTCACTGTGATAAGGAGATGTGTGTTTGTTGAGAAAGATATGCACAAAAATAAAATACTCCAAGCTTTGGCTATGGAGTCTTGAAGCTTTCTCTCTCTAAAATGATTTCTGAAATTCTCTGCACTCTCTCTTTTCTCTCTGGAATTTCAGTAAGAAACTCAATGTATGTGTGTGAGAGTGTGTAGTGTATGTATAAATAGAACCTCACCAATCTTGGGCTCCAAGAACAACCCTCTTCACTCAACAAAATAATTGTGATTGTTAATATCAAAAAAATACACAGCACATATGTATATACGTATACACAGATTCAAGGCTGCAATGTCTCCCAAATTGTTTGAAGGGTCATGTAGAGTACTAGGGGGCAACAAGCAAGTGTTTGGGAAAATTAGCTTATGGTCACAACAATACACACACACACAAGCATTGCCAAACAAGACCTAAGCCAATGATCACTTGCCATAAATGGCAAGTAAAGTGTATGTCCAATCACACTTTATATCACTTCCAAAAATCTGGAGAAGTTTAGCACAGCGCGGACAGTTTTGAACATAAACTGGTATTTTCGGGGCGCGGTGGTCACCACAAAAATACAGGAATTTCATTTTAACGTAAGAATTGATTTTCTGGTTTTATAAAAATACTGATTGAGTCAATAGAAGTTATTTTCACCGTTTTGAAATACAGATTTTGAAATCCACACAGGTATTACTAACTTTTGTAAAATTGCAGTTAGGCCCCCAATAGAATTTAAATGTGAATTAGATAAGACATTAATATTCCAAACAAGTGACTGGAATTACAATAAAA
This sequence comes from Hydrangea macrophylla, assembly GCA_033977485.1. Classification (NCBI taxonomy): domain Eukaryota; kingdom Viridiplantae; phylum Streptophyta; class Magnoliopsida; order Cornales; family Hydrangeaceae; genus Hydrangea; species Hydrangea macrophylla. The sequence continues at coordinate 9,078,139 of CM066987.1, forward strand.
GCAGACCATGCTAATAGAATTTAAATATGCCAATGCAAATACACATAAATTAAATATGGGCATGACTTTTAAATTAAATGGAAATGCAGGTTATTACACCCTTCCTCCCTTAAACAGGATTTCGTCCCCGAAATCAAGACTGACTAATCCTGAAATAACTCCGGGTACTTCTTCCTCATATCAGCTTCAACTTCCCACGAGGCCTCGTTCTCGTCATGGTGATTCCACTGAACCTTCACCAACGGAATGTCTTTATTCCTCAGCTTCTTGATACTCTGATCCAAAATCTTCACAGGTCTCTCCTTGTAAGAAACGTTATGACTTGTCTCAATGTCGTCATAACTAACCACATGTGAGGGGTCTCGTATGTATTTCCTCAACATACTCACGTGAAACACGTTGTGAACCCCAGACATCTTCGGTGGTAGTGCCAGTCGATAAGCTACTTTCCCGACACGTTCCAAAATCTCGAACGGTCCGATAAAACGCGGAGCTAACTTCCCTCTCTTGAGACCAAAACGTACCACTCCTCGGGTTGGTGAAACCTTAAGGAGTACGTGATCTCCAACACTAACTCCAAATCCTTCCGTCGTCGATCAGCATAACTCTTATACCGGCTCTGAGCGGTTCTCATCCTCTCCTTGACCAAAGTAATCTTCTCATTGGTTTCTCTTACCAAATCTGGTCCCAGCAACTCTGTATCCCCAACTTCAGCCCAACACAAAGGGGAACGACATGGTCGTCCGTACAGTGCTTCGAACGGAGCCATACCGATACTCGTGTGATAACTGTTGTTATAGGCGAATTCAACCAACGGTAAGTGTGCCTCCCAAGATTCTTCAAAATCGATCACACAAGCCCTGAGCATATCTTCCATGATCTGATTAACACGCTCAGTTTGTCCATCTGTCTGAGGGTGAAAAGCAGTGCTCATCTTGAGTGAAGTTCCCATAGCTTCTTGCAGACTTTCCCAAAATCCAGAGGTAAAACGCGCGTCACGGTCTGACACAATCGACACAGGTGCACCGTGAAGTCGTACAACTTGTTGTATGTACATCCGGCTCATCTTCTCTACCGGGTATGTCATACTATAAGCAATGAAATGAGCTGACTTCGTCAATCGATCCACGATTACCCAAATGGCGTCATGATTTTGCTGCGATCGAGGTAATCCTACTACAAAATCCATCGTAATGTGCTCCCACTTCCAACCAGGAATAGGTAGCGGTTGCAACAATCCTGACGGTCTCTGATGCTCGGCCTTGACTTGCTGGCATGTCAAACACTTGGATACAAATTCGGCCACGTCTTTCTTCATACCTTCCCACCAGAAATTTCTCTTCAAATCTTTGTACATCTTTGTTCCTCCCGGGTGAACTGTATATCTTGACTTATGCGCTTCTTCCAGGATATCCTTCCTTAACTCTTCATTACCTGGCACACATAATCTATTCCTGCACCGATATCCTCCATCGACTCCCACTTTCCACTCTGTCGGGTCTTTTTCTGACATCTTTATGAACCACGTTTGAAACTTCTCATCTTCTTTCTGAGCTCCAATAATGCGGTCGATAAGAACAGGCTGCAGGATAAGACATCCGAGCAATTGTCCTTCTCCTTCTTCAGCACCCTGTACATCGAATTCCACCAAAGTCTCCAAAGCTCGCCACTCTCTAACCATTAAGGAGGCGATCGTCTCACGAGTCTGTCGACTCAGGGCATCAGCAACCACATTAGCTTTACCCGGGTGATATTCTAATGTGAAGTCGTAATCTTTGATTAGCTCCATCCATCTGCGCTGCCTCATGTTCAACTCTTTCTGTGTGAACAAGTATTTCAAACTCTTGTGATCGGAGAACAAATCAAACTTCTCACCGTAGAGATAGTGTCTCCAAATCTTGAGTGCGAAAACTACTGCTGCCAACTCCAAATCATGAATGGGATAGTTCAACTCATTCGGCTTCAGCTGTCTGGATCCATAGGCGATCACTCTGCCATCTTGCATAAGTACACACCCTAACCCTTGATATGATGCGTCACTAAAGATAGTGAACTTCTCATCAGGCTTGGGTATTGCTAGTACCGGTGCGGTAGTGAGTCTCTCTTTCAACTCTAGAAAGGCTCGCTCATGCTTCTCTGTCCATTCGAACTTCAAATTCTTCTTCGTCAACCCAGTTAAAGGTGCTGCTATCTTTGAGAATCCCTCAACGAATCTCCTGTAATAGCCTGCGAGTCCAAGAAAACTCCGAACTTCTGTAGGGTTGCTCGGCCTAACCCAGTTTGATACAGCATCGGTCTTGGATGAATCCACAGAAATTCCTTGAGATGACACCTTGTGTCCCAAAAATTTTACTTCCTGCAACCAGAACTCACACTTACTGAACTTGGCATACAACTGATGGTCCTTGAGCGTCTGCATCGCAATCTGTAGATGTTGCTCGTGTTCTTCTCCTGACTTAGAATAGATCAAAATATCATCTATAAAGACGATGACAAACTGGTCTAAATAAGGCTTGAACACTCTATTCATCAGATCCATAAACACTGCCGGGGCGTTCGTCATTCCAAACGGCATCACCAGAAATTCATAATGACCATATCGGGTTCTGAAAGCAGTCTTAGGTATGTCTTCTTTTCGTACCCTCAACTGATGATATCCCGACCTAAGGTCTATCTTGGAAAATGTCGTAGCTCCTTGTAGTTGATCAAACAAATCGTCAATCCGAGGCAAGGGATACTTGTTCTTGATAGTTACCCGGTTCAATTCTCTGTAGTCGATACACAACCTGAGCGTTCCGTCCTTCTTCTTCACGAATAACACCGGTGCTCCCCAAGGCGATGTACTGGGACGCACAAAACCTAGGTTCTCGAGCTCTTGAACTTGTTCCTTCAATTCCAATAGTTCTGTGGGGGCCATTCTGTAGGGAACCTTGGTGATCGGTACGGTACCCGGTATAAGCTCAATACAGAACTCTATACTTCTCTCGGGCGGTAGACCAGAAACATCTTCAAACACTTCTTCGAAGTCCTTGACTACAGGTATAGATGACGCTGTCACCTCTGTACTGACGACTTCGATGTTGGCTAAGCATCTCGTGAGGAACATATCTCCCGAAGGGTTACATTGAAAATCAAAGGGTTGATTCTCATTGTCGGGGAATGTAATTCTCTTCCTCGCACAATCCAACTTCACTTGATTCTGAGAGAGCCAATCCATTCCTAGGATTATGTCGAACTTCTTCATTGATAGGACAATCAATCTAGCAGGGATTTCACGGTCTCCTAACCGTAAGGGACAATCCTTGCACACGTGTCCTAATCTGACCGCAGCTCCTAGTGGCGAAGTAGCCTTCAAAGCTTTCTCTAAGCGATGAGGTAAAATACCCAATCTTCGAATTGTATTAACAGATATGAACGAAAGAGCAGCACCCGTATCAAATAACACTTTAACATGGGAGTTAAACAGAGTTAATGTACCTTCTACTGCTTGCTGATCAGGTTGAGCTTCTCCATAATTCCCTTCTTCATACGCAGTTCTATCATATCCAGCGGCATCAGGGATAACAGCATTCAAGCGAGTCTGACCCTGTTGACCATAAGTCACCTGCTTAGGAGCAGTACAGAACCTGCTGATGTGACCTGGTTCACCACAGTTGAAGCAGACTATCCCTTGCTGAGTAGCACGCCTTGGTGCCTTACAATCACGAGCCACATGATCAGGGTTGCCACAGTTGAAACACTTTCCACTACTACTTCCTTCTCCTACTCGAGGTTGAGTCGGATAGGTAATAGCCTGGGTCTTCTTGTTTCCGTCAAAATTCCTCTTCTGCCCTTGGGTACGGTTCATTGGTGGTCTATTCCCAAAATTACCCCTTTGAGGCGGTCGGAATTCAAATTGTTTTCGGCTCACTTGGGCATCCTCTTCCAGATCAGTAGCCAAACCAACAAGTCCTTCGAACGATTTATCTAGGTGGCCGAGAGTCAAGCGGCGAATCTGCGGTGTCAGCCCTTGATTATACTTGCGGATGTTCTTCTCTTCAGTATCAACCAGGTGTGGAGCAAACCGAGACAGTCTTTCGAACTGTGTGGTGTACTCTTGCACCGACTTGGTTCCTTGCGTCAGGTCCATGAATTCCTTCTCTCTCCTGTGCCTCTCCGTGGCTGGGAAATATTTCTCCAAAAATCTCCCCTTGAATGCAGTCCACGTCATTCCCGTTGCAGCTCTATTCCTGATAGTAGCTATGACCGAATCCCACCAATCTGCGGCAGCATCGGTCAGCTGAAACGTAGCCAATCTTCTCTTGTCTATCTCGTTGCATTGGACAGCTTCGAACATGCAGTCCATCTGTCTCAACCACTGTTCCGCTTTCCAGGGTTCCGCGGTACCCGCAAACTGTTCGGGCCTTAGAGCACGGAATCTTTCTAACAACTTGTCTCCCGTTTGACGGTCTCTTCGGTTGTCGTTCGTGTTACCGATTCTTTCTAACCGTCTGATAAATGCTTCAAACATCCCTGTAGGATCGGCAGCCTCGGGTGCTCCCTCGATCAGGTTCCTGTTCCTCCTGACTCCTCCAGCCATTCTATGCATGATAGTGGTAGTAGAATGAGAAACATGCATGCAACAGTGCTATGAAGTAATTTAAATGACAACAACATTCAAAAGAGTATATCTTATATATATAACTTCTGTCAAGTAGATACAAAAAGCATGTATGGTCAGATCAATGCCTACCCTATCTGTATGGGTTAGGACGCATGCAAGAGTTAATGTTACAAAAATGGGGTCATTGCCCTACACTCTAATGCATGTAATTACAGCTTGCAAAAAGAGATAGAGCTAATAGTTAAAACAGTCAATATGTACAAGGCGATATCTAAACAGTCAGTCATCGCCGTAGGTAGCCATCAACAGGTCAAGCGAGTCGGCCTGATGCAGTCGCTGAACATGGGAGGGGCCTGCCCCAAAGTTACAGCTGTGAGAGGTCATCAGTGAAGCAGGTCCAGGGACATCTGCCTCAGGCAAGGCTGGCTCAAGTGCAAGCGCCTCCTCAAGGTCGACTGCAAAGTCGTCCCATCCTAAGCCATCCTCCTCGGAAATGGAAGCGAGCACAATATCAACGTCACCGTCATCCTCAACAGCAGGGACGACCGGTGGAGGTACCTCCAGCTGTGCAAGGTGGGCCTGCACAACCTGAACCTCAAGGGGAAGATAGAATGTATCGCTATTAACCAAGCGAACCATCTCAACGAGTACTAAGCGCTGGATCTCTATGAAGTAAAGAATCTCGAGGCGAGCACGAGATAGGTCGACCAGTCCTAATATATGAATCTGATGCCAGAGGTCTAGCTCGACGGTAGCAGCTGCACGCTGCCCAACAGCAGTGAAATAAAGGGTCGCCGAAGCCGGTACTATAGCTCTTACAGTAACCCAATGCCCTCCAAAAGCATCAGGTACAAACAGGGGCTGAGCTGGATCCATACCTCAAAAGGTACTACTTAAAGTTAGAACAGAATAATCTTAGGCGTTTGGGTTCTGAGTCTATTCTCCCTGTCGTATCATCGGGTGTGTAACACTTAATGGAATGTGGAATCGGGTCTATACTGGTAAACCCTAACCTGGCTAAACTATCTTGTGATAAATAATAACCTGGCTCTGATACCACTAAATCCTGTCACGCCCCGACGTAGCATAAATAAGGAAAGCGTTTAATTTCCATTATGGACCCGTAGGTCGCGACAGTTTGAAGGATCGATTCCGTCCCAAACGTCAAACAACAAAACATAATAATCAGAGTAAAGCAATCAAGGCTTACAAAAATTTTCTATCTTATTACATCTTATAAATCGGGGTCAACTAAGGCACAGACCGCCTTGAAAATAAAATAATAACTTAGAGTCTGTTACAGTCATCCTTAAAAACAAAACAGTTCATAACTCAAAACAGATAAACTTAAAACATATAATAAATAGTTTCTCGTCCCAACAGCAGCCATTCTTAATTAGCATAATCGTATGATTCCTCCTGATTGTAACCTGAAAAGCCTGAACACGAATGTCCAGGACGCATCAACGTCGTCAGCTTCAAGAAGCTGGTGAGTATTAGAAAAAACATGACTTTGAATGTAAAACATACCAACTTACCTTTTTTCCAATTCCCATTTAAATCCACAAGTTTATTATTGAAGTAAGGAGCTCATTTAGAAAACATTCACAACATTATTTAAAAGGGGTAATTTACACAGATGGGACCGTGTATGAGAACAATGCACCACACTCACTTTGCCGACTCTTTTCTCTCGACAGCCACAACAACCCGCTATCCTACTCCTGGTATCTTTGAAACACTCAGATAGCCACACTTTAGCAACGGGGCGCCAGGGAGTGTCCAGTTTGCCTCACACTTTGGTCCGGGGTACCAGGGAGTGTCCAATGCCTCACACTTTGAATACCCTAACCGCCATGCAAATACCGGGGCAACCCCTCGCACAGTATCCAGACTCGAGTTATCAGGGAGTGTCCGTAGGCCACACTTTAGCACTACCATGGGTGCCAGGGAGTGTCCGAGTTCGGCTTCACACACTTTAACGCTTCCATGGGCGTCAGGGAGTGTCCATATTTGCCACCGTCGCATTTTAAAGATACCCTCTCCACAAGCTCAACCACAACCACAACCACGACCACAACCACAAACTCATACTCAACCATAACCACATCCACGACCACAAACACAAACTCATACTCTTTCCACACTACCATTACTCTTTTCCACACAGACTGACACCCCTATGCATGTACCACTGACCCACATGAATGGTATGCACTTAAACAAAAATGCTGAATTAAAGGAACAACACGCGTACGGGGATTAATGAGTCATACTACAATGTTTTAATCATTCAAACATAACCAAATAGAGTTCTGATTAACCAAGTTCCCAAACAGAGCCTTAACAGTACTAAAAAGTTGAACCAAACAGACCTTAAACACAAAACAGACAAAAACAGAAACTGTCAGAACTCGCGCGCGCGGGCCGCTCGCGCGAAGTGTCGCTCGCGGGAAGTGCCTATTATTCTTTTATAATTAAACTTTTCTGTCTGCCTGAGGAAAGCAAGGTCGCGCGCGCGGATCGCTCGCGCGAAGGGGTTCTCGCGCGACCCTCGCTCGCGCGACCAGCCAAAATTTTCATTTATATATAAAAACTCTTACGTCTGCCTGGAGACGCCTACCTCGCGCGCGCGGGTCGGTCGCGCGAGGGGTCGCTCGCGCGATTCTCGCGCGCGCGATCGTGGCGCGAGATGAAGCTGAGGCTTCATCTTCTCCGCAGGAACTGTTCTGTTCCAGCAAAACAGGGGTCTTTTTGACCCATTTCCATTCTGTGAGTTACTAGACCTTATAGTATATGATTCTCTTTGGTTTTTCACAAGGATTAAGAATCCATTATCAATTTAACATGAATCAATCTATAACTCTCCAATTTTATGAAAAACTAAAACATGTCCAAACTTAATTTCTAATATACTTTCTTATATGAACGAATTATGCTCTATAACTTCGAACATGGCATGTATGATGTATAATCTTCCATATTCATCTCTAAAAACGAATTATGATTGAGTTTGGAAAATGGTGATTTTTGAAGCTCAAGCTTCCATGGACGAATTTAGCAATGATGCTTCAATTAAACATACACATGCTCAGTAAATAAGTATAGAATTACATTGGGAGTGAGTTAATAATACTCACTGTGATAAGGAGATGTGTGTTTGTTGAGAAAGATATGCACAAAAATAAAATACTCCAAGCTTTGGCTATGGAGTCTTGAAGCTTTCTCTCTCTAAAATGATTTCTGAAATTCTCTGCACTCTCTCTTTTCTCTCTGGAATTTCAGTAAGAAACTCAATGTATGTGTGTGAGAGTGTGTAGTGTATGTATAAATAGAACCTCACCAATCTTGGGCTCCAAGAACAACCCTCTTCACTCAACAAAATAATTGTGATTGTTAATATCAAAAAAATACACAGCACATATGTATATACGTATACACAGATTCAAGGCTGCAATGTCTCCCAAATTGTTTGAAGGGTCATGTAGAGTACTAGGGGGCAACAAGCAAGTGTTTGGGAAAATTAGCTTATGGTCACAACAATACACACACACACAAGCATTGCCAAACAAGACCTAAGCCAATGATCACTTGCCATAAATGGCATGTAAAGTGTATGTCCAATCACACTTTATATCACTTCCAAAAATCTGGAGAAGTTTAGCACAGCGCGGACAGTTTTGAACATAAACTGGTATTTTCGGGGCGCGGTGGTCACCACAAAAATACAGGAATTTCATTTTAACGTAAGAATTGATTTTCTGGTTTTATAAAAATACTGATTGAGTCAATAGAAGTTATTTTCACCGTTTTGAAATACAGATTTTGAAATCCACACAGGTATTACTAACTTTTATAAAATTGCAGTTAGACCCCCAATAGAATTTAAATGTGAATTAGATAAGACATTAATATTCCAAACAAGTGACTGGAATTACAATAAAAGCAGACCATGCTAATAGAATTTAAATATGCCAATGCAAATACACATAAATTAAATATGGGCATGACTTTTAAATTAAATGGAAATGCAGGTTATTACAGTTTCGAACCCGGTTGATATTTTGACTTATGATGCTTGGAAGCTTTCTGGATTTCAACAACAATGGCAATACTAGATCTGCTCTCTCTCAGTCTATACAATGGAACCCGATTGTATATTATGTTGTGGTTCAAAAGTTGTGATCCAAAAGGTAGTAGTGTAAAATTTAACACTCTTGTTCTTACTTTAAAAGTTGTAATGTGAAACTGTATACTATGTTGCAGTTCAAAGGATAAGGTTCAAAAGGTTGTAGTGTAAAATTTAACACTCATGTTCTTGGTTTCACATGTTATGGTGCGAGATTGTATATTATGTGAATGAAAATTGTGATGTCAATGAAATATTGCAGTCAGTGTAAACGGAATGTGCAAATGAATTTGTGATAAGACAATGTTCCTTTTGTTGAATAACTCGAATATGAGTGTGAAATTTAACACTTATATTCATTCTAGTGTAAAATTTAACACAATTTGTTTTTTGGTGATGGTGATGAATGACTGTTAGATCACCCAAAAATGGTGAAATACAAAATTAAAAAAGATATATGTAATATTAGACAGATTCTAACGTATAAAGCCCTACAATCATGGTATCTAGTAACGTAATTCCATATATGCAAGATTTAGTAACTTCCCAAAATATTTGCAAGATTTATGGGATTGAGTTTGATCGAAATATACATATCAACATTATATATACATATATATATATATATATATAGGTTAGGGGTAAATTAGTGTGAACTTTTGCACTTTTGCACTGTCAAATTACACTACAAACTCTAAACATTATATATATATACAGTGTGAACTTTTGCACTATCAAATTATACTAGTATGAAAATCATACTGATTTAGATACATTCTTCGATAATTTGCAATAACAGACTGTGTGTTCACTGTCTGATGAATGAATATTCGATGAACATAGAATAGTGAGATATCAAACTACAAGATGTGTATAATATGAATCCTACAATTATGGGATTTTGCTATTTCCAAAAAGATATCCCTAATTAATGGGATTGTGTGTAACTGAAATATTTCCTTAATATATGTATATATTTCTTGTATATGGTTCTGTATATATAGGTAAGGGTAGAAAAGACATCTAATAATTCTAAAATAGGAAAATTTAGACTAATTTCTAACAACATTTACATTTATAGGGTCTATCATTGGACAGTACCAATTGGTGGGTCTATTACAACAAATATTGGTAGAATGAGATTTTCCACTAAATTTTTTTTTTTTTATTTTTTTTAAACACAAAATGGGGTATGAAGAAAGAAAGAAAGAAAAAGAAAAAAAAAAAAAAAAGAAGAAGAAAAAGAAAAAAAGAGTAGTTCTAAAAAAAAAAAAGAGATTTGAAAAAAAAAAAGGAGAGATCTGAAAATGAAAAAAGGGGAAAATGGATCTGAACGAAAAAACAAAATGAGATCTGGAAAAAAAAAAGGAAAAACAAAAGAAAAAGAAAAAAGATACGAGGGAAAAAACAAAAGAAAAAAGAAGAAGGCAGATCTGAAAATAAATAAGAAAAAAAAAAAAAGATCTGAAAATGTCCCAAGGAGTTATTTCAAACTTCTAATCCCACCTAATACCACCTCCTCCCATGGGTTAGAGTTATCCCACTCTCCATGGGATAAAAATCTAGTTCAGAACTATTTAATCTTGTCCAATGGCGCCAGCAAACGTTGGATAGGATAAAAAGTTATCCTATCCTACCTCTTATCCTGACCACCAAACAAGGCCTAAGGGTAACGCTATGCATTATAAATTTGAATTTTAAATTTGCATCTAACATACTTTGTTATAGCATACGGTACAACTATTAAACCGTTTGCGAACGAAATTTGAGATTCAAATTTGAGAAATATAGCATTATTAATATCTCAATCTTCGACCATTATTCTACCACGGGTAATGATATATTTTCCGTATTTTGTATTCCAAATATGATTCCCAATACATATGACAGAGTCTGAATCATCAACATCCGGCAACACTATGCATTTTTATTTTATTTTTTGAAAAAAATTATGGTTGTGCAAACCCCATATAGGATGCTATTGGTAGAGTCAAGGCCGACGATCCATAGTCCAGGTGGTAATAAGACAACCTTTAATAATGATAGGACTATTTCAACATTCTCCAATAAAAATCTTAAGTGAGTCCACCACTCCATGTGAGAACACAAATTTGGAAACATTGGATTTACTCTACACACATAAATGGCGCGAGTCCTTTTTGTATTAACCAACAAAATCAAGGAGCCCAGATGATGAAAAAACGATGATGAAACTGATCTCTCAATTGCACAGACACGTCCCTCCAATCATCATCTTCAATACCCACTTAAACGTTCGAACTCTATCTTCAACAGCAGTCCATCAACAATATCTGCAACTTCCCGAAATCGATCAAACCATAGCTTCAATTCACTCCATCTCTTCAAACCCAAGTTACTCTCTTTTGGGTCTCTGCAAAAACATCTCATCTCTCAAGAAAATCCACTCTTTGCTCATCGTCCATGGCCTAACATTTGACCTTCTCTGCCAAACCAAATTGGTTAGTTTGTACGGTCTGTTTGGGAAAGTCAAAAGTGCACGCTTGGTGTTCGATCAAATTAACAACCCAGATCTTTATTCTTTTAAAGTGATGATCAGATGGTACTTTATGAATGAATCTTACAATGAAATTATATTGTTCTATACCCGTATGTTGAAATGTCTAAGAGAACATGATAATATTGTTTTTTCAATTGTATTGAAGGCTTGTAAAGAGTTGAGAGATATAGATGAAGGAAGGAAAGTGCATTGTAATCTTGTTAAGGTGGGGAATCCGGATGATTTTGTATTGACTGTTCTTGTTGATATGTATGCTAAGTGTGGAGAGATTGAATGTTCTCGTGAAGTGTTCGATGAAATTGTTGACAGAAATGTAGTTTCTTGGACTTCTATGATTGTTGGGTATGTGCAAAATGATTGCCCAGAGGAAGGATTGGTTTTATTTAATCGAATGAGAGATGGGTTAGTCAATGGTAATCAATATACTTTTGGGAGTATAATTACGGCTTGTACGAAATTAGGATCATTACATCAAGGAAAGTGGGTTCATGGGTTTGTGATCAAGAATGGAATTGAATTTAATCATTTCTTAGTTACTGCTGTTGTAGATATGTATATAAAGTGTGGGGCCATTAGAGACGCTCGATCCATATTTGGTGAGCTTTATATGATTGATCTTGTCTCATGGACGGCTATGATTGTTGGGTACACTCAAAGTGGCAATCCTGATGAGGCGTTAAAGTTGTTTGTGGACAGCAAGTGGGTGGGGATTTTGCCCAATTCCATTACTATTGCCAGTGTACTGTCAGCATGTGCACAAACAGGAAATTCAAACTTGGGAAGATCAATCCATAGTCTTGGGATTAAGCTTGGTTTAGATGATCCAGTTGTGATAAATGCTCTTGTGGACATGTATGCAAAGTCTCACATGATTGGAGATGCTCATTATTTATTCAACAAGGTCTCGGACAAGGATGTGATTGCTTGGAACTCCATTATTTCTGGGTATTCCCAAAATGGTTTTGCTTATGAATCTTTAAAATTGTTTTATAAAATGAGATCGGAAAATGTGATACCTGATGCTATCACAATAGTAACTGTCCTCTCAGCTTGTGCTTCACTTGGAGTTATCCGAGTTGGTTCTTCTCTTCACGCTTACTGTGTAAAAGAAGGCCTTTTAATGTCCAACGTCTATATTGGCACCGCTATGCTAAATTTCTATGCCAAATGTGGTGATGCTAACTCTGCTCGTGAAGTTTTTGATGGGATGAGAGAGAAGAATAGAATCACGTGGAGTGCGATGATTGGTGGGTACGGTATGCAAGGGGATATTAGTGGCTCACTTGAACTTTTCAATGATATGTTGAAGGAAAACTTTGAGCCCAATGATGTGATTTTTACAACCATTTTATCTGCTTGTAGCCATACAGGGATGCTCGGGGAAGGATGGAGTTGTTTTAATCTAATGTGTCGTAAGTATAATTTTGTTCCTTCGATGAAACATTATGTTTGTATAGTTGATTTGTTGGCTCGTGGTGGTAGACTTGAGGAAGCTTGGAATTTTATTGAGAAAATGCCAATGGGTCCAAATGAAAGTGTGTTTGGGGCTTTCCTCCATGGATGTAGTCTCCATTCGAGGTTCGATCTTGGGGAAGTAGCGTCCAAGAAAATGCTTAAGTTGGGTCCCGATAAAGCTTGTTATTATGTGCTTGTTTCGAATTTATATGCTTCGGATAGAAGATGGAGAGAGGTTGATGAGGTGAGGAAGATGATGAAGGAAAGAGGGTTTAGCAAGGACCCTGGTTCTAGCCAAGTGGAGAGGGATATTGGTGATGACTATTCTCCTATGCTAGTGGCTTCTTTTGCTTAGTTATATGGTTCATTGTGCAGCCCTTTAAGGCTTTCTTTGGTTCATGGATTTAGTGAGGGAAAGGAGAAGGAAACACTGAGCAAAACACTTTTTTTGTTGGATTTATAGGGAAGTGTTGGGTGTGGCTCATAGTCTAGTAAGTTTGTTACGCTACGCCCAAGGCCAAATGAGAGGGCACTCGGGGCCGTGGTGATTAACAATCAAAGCCCCCCAAAAGTTCTCAGGATTATGGTTACCAAGTTCACAAAACCTTGAATGGAACCCCAATTAGTGAAAGCTTAATCTCACCATGAATTGTGATGAGGGAATATTTTTTGTGGAGAATGTCCATTGATTCCATCAAATTACCAGGTTGGTTTCCCTAAGAACTTGGATTGGACTGCTTTGAGGGAGAGAGCTTTCCCCCTGAAACTGTTAATGCAATGAGTTGAGATAGTTATAGATGATGTGAGATGTCTACACAATGATGTACGGAGAAGTCAAAAAGGATAATTAATTAAGATTATATTAGAATTTGTGTCTTCATTACCAGATTGATCCTACTTGGAAGCAATGTTTTGTAGTTTAATGGTTATAGTTGATAAAGAAATGCAAGTTATATATAGAGTTTGGCTTGGAGACTTGGTGATACTTTAATGAAGTTTAGTTTTCACAGAATCCCAAAATAATGATATTTTTTATTTTTATTTTTTTGCAATCCATTTCTGGAAATTTGTTCAATATCCAAAAACTTATTGTTAGTGCAACTGCATAACTGAAGCAGCACCAATATCTTGTGATGTACTTCTTTAAGCAGATTGTGTTGTGTCTGGTACGGAATTGATTTTTATTATTATTATTATTTTTTTATATTTATAAATGTACCAAATATTGAAACACTTGATATATTATACAGAGAGAAAAGAAAAACAATTGTTGTGGAAATGGAGATCAAAACATGATGGAGTGATACTTATTTGCGATTTGTACCAATTCAAGGGGTTTCTGGAGATACCTATTGTTGTTTCAGAATTGCTTTTAATATACATGTATGTACTAGCTTCCTCCTGCAAACTCTTCAAACTGTATCCTTCAAGCTCCATCTTATTTTCTTTTGGGGTGGTTAAGGGCTCTGTTTGTTTCGCGGATATTTTCAACAGTGTCTTCCAGCAATAAATCCTCAAATCTGTCTCTCCCGGTTTTGCCTGAATTTGGGAATTCTTAACTATGCAAGTTAGTTAAGTTACCAAACTTCTGTAAGTATCGGTAGAATCCAAATGCACCGTGAAAAAAATAATCTGAACGAACGCTCTGAATCAGATTTTAGGAGGGGGCTTGGCTTGACTTTGCTTTGGAACACTTTTCAACAGTAGCCAGAGGTGAAAGAAAAAAAAAAAATTCTAAAGTTAAAGAGTTCATTTGCTTCCTTCTGTTCCAAGGGGGCAATTCAAATTGTCGACTTGGTTCAGAATTGCACGGGGCTTGGAGGCATTATTGCAGGGCTGTTTGGAAAATCTCGGAACCGGTTCTGAAATTCTTCAGTTCATGTAATGTACACAGTACATTTCCTTTTACTGCATAAGAGTATCTGTACAATCTAATATCTCTTTTGAGGTGGGTTGTTGGTTGAACCAACACATACTAGTTCTTCATAACCAGATAGACAATGAAAAAGGGAACTGAACCTGATTCTGGTTAGTGCATGCCCAAACAAGCCCTGAAGGTAGAACAAACGATACTCAAGTTGCACCATCCCCAAATCTTCCGGCAGGCTATGATGAAAGATGGAGGGACATGTGCTTACACTGTAATCTCGTTCCTCAGCATTTATCAGCTACTCTTTCCAAGCTCTCAATTAAGCTTCAATGAATGTAGTTGCAGATTTTGAGGAACTATGGCCTCTTAGATGTTCGTGTGAGGACGATTTCAATTGGTATCATCAATGGCCAAATCTCCTAAGCTCCGAGTTACCCAGTCCTTTGGCAATTTTCTATTATCAAATATCCCATTTAGAATATGACAATGTTCCATGCGTCAAACTTCAAAAGATTTGTAATTACGTGTAAATTTCCTTGCTTTGCCATTAGATTCATCATTTACTCGGAATCTACAATCTCTCTCGGCAATCTCAATAGCACTGTACCCATCAACCTTCTTCAAACCTGTATCTGTCATTGTCGATCTAACCATCCTGAACTCATCCCAATATCCTCCTTCCGCATATATATTTGAAAGTAGTGTATAATATCCAGTATCATCCGTATCTATATTTACGAGGTCTCTCTGAATTCTTCTAATCATGTCCACCCTCTGGTGGATCCGACAACCATTTAAAAGAGCACCCCAAATGCTAGCATCTGCAAGGAATGACATTGACTTGATAATTTTATAGGCTCCATCAAGATCACCGGCTCGGCTCAAAAGATCAACCATACAAGCAAAATGTTCGGACTTAGGTTCAATCCCAAAATCTCTCATCATTGACCCGAAATATGACTTCCCTTCTTTCACAAAACCCGCATGACTACAAGCAGATAAAATATTCATGAAGGTAATATCGTTTGGTTTTACACCTAATCGTACCATTTGATCGAAAATTGAGATTGCATCATCAATCTGACCGTGCATTCCATACCCGGCTATCATGGCACTCCATGACACCACGCTCCTCTCTAACATGCTATGAAAAACTGCCCGAGCCATCTTAAGTTCTCCACACTTGCAATACATATCAGTTAGAGCCGTATCTATATACATATCCTTCGTTACACCATAATTAATGAGCTTATGGTGTACCCATTTCCCCATTTTTAGATACCCTATATTTGAGCAAGCCTGAATTACACTCAAGAAAGTCACTTCGTCAATTTCAAGACAATTTGAGTACATTTGATCAAAAAGAAGGATTGCCTTCACCGAATTACCATTCTGAGAAAATCCACACATCATTGAATTCCATGTTATAACACTTCTCTCTTGGTTCTCTTCAAATATTATGTATGCTAGATCTACAAATCCACATTTGGAGTACATGTCAATTAGTGAATTCATGACAAACTCATTCAAGAACGCCGCCTTAATACTATGACCGTGAATTTGACTTCCAAGTTGGAAAAACCCAATATCTCCGCATGCAGAGAGAACACTTGCTAGTGTAAAGGAGTCCGGTAATATACCTTGGATTAACAATTTCTTAAAGAGTGTCAAAGCCTCCGTCGATAGGCCTTCTCGAGTATAACCCGATATTAGCATATTCCACGCCACAATATATTTTTCTTGAGTTGTATCAAAAACCTTACGGCATTCTTCTAACTTTCCACAACTAGCATACAAATCTATTAAAGCTTGCCCCAGAAATTCAAATTCAAGGTCTATTGCTTTTTTTATGACGAAACAATGGACAGACCTCCCTTCTTTGAGCCAGCCTAATCTAGCACATGAACATGAAACAACCATCAAGGTTATGGCATTGGGTTCCACTTTACACTCTGTCATATTCACATAAACGGTTAGAGCTTCTTGGTAGAGCCCCCTTTGATTATAGCATGTAATCATCGCAGTGTACGAAGAAGTACTCTGCTTAGCAACTCTGCCAAACAACCCCTCTGCACTATACAAGTCTCCACATTTACCATACATTGCAATTAGAGAATTATCCAATGACCCATCACTTTTAATCTCTCTCCTCACCACATAACCATGAATGGATCTGGCTATTCTCTGAGAACCCAATTCACCACAGGCCTCAGCCACACTAAGCATAGTCACCGAATCGGGTTCGAGTCCTTCAATGACCATGTCATGGAAAATCTCTAAACCCTCACTTGCTTTCTCATTATTTACGTAGGTTGAAATAATAGAACTCCAAGAAACAATGTCTCTAACCGGCATTTCATCGAACACCCTACAAGCATCATCCAAACAAGCCCTTTCACCATACATACTGAGCAATGAAGTCTCAACAACAAAATCAGATTCAAACCCACTCTTAATTATCCTTCCATGGACTTTTTTCCCCACATCCAGATCATCAAAACCAGAACAAGCTCTTAATACCGATGGAAATATGAAATTACTGATTTGGGTTTGTTTGTAGATCATGTTGTGGTACAAAGAAATGGCTTCTTTGAAGAAGCCATTCCAAACATAGCACTTGATGAGCACACCCCACATGAAAGAATCTGGATTTGGGAAGGTCTCAAAGACTTGTTTGGAAAATTCAAGGGAACCCATTTGAGAGTATGATTGAATGAGTTTGGTTGAAGCTTGTGGGTCAGTGTGGAGTCCAGTGATGAAGAGGTGGGCATGGAGCTGAGAAAGTGTTCTTGGGGTTGTGCATGATCTGAATAAGGGCATGTAGAGTGTCATTCTCACACTTTGAATTTAATAATCTGTACAGTGGAGACAGAGAGAAAATAGTTTGTATTTGTATATACCAAGATATGTTACAAATATGTTTTAAAACTTGGTTTTTTAATGACTCCTACTTAATTAATAATTAATTTTTCAATTATGAGACATGGATCACCATAGCCTCCAATCTCTTTTTGCAGAGACATGGATCTCAAGGGTATTGAAGTTGCATGAGTTGATTTACCATTTCCAATAATACCAAATTTTCACAAATTGGAAAGAGAGTTCATAAGAAGCTTTCAGAGAGGAAAAACTAAGTGCATGTTTGCGCATCCACGGATTTCAATAGATTCACTGAGCATATTCAATGCAAAAAGTTATTTTTTTTATCTCAAAGTTTTAATTTGACACTGCTACAGTACCAAAAAGCTATATTTTGACTATATCGCTCTAATGGTAGATTTCATCCAAACTACCAAATTTTTGGTCAATTACCATTTGGGAGGGTATAAAAGTAAAAGCACAAAATTTATTTGTTACCATTTGGGAGGGTATAAAAGTAAAAGCACAAAATTTATCCGTTGGTAATGCAAATATTCGTTGGTTCTACAAAAAGGAAAAAAAAAAAAAATTAGCCATTGACAGATTGAAAGTGGCAGTTAGTTGGAGCCCACACGCGTGACTCCTACAGAAGAAAAAAAAAAGTGGATGTTGACTTTTGTTTTGAGTGGCAGCTAGCATGGGACACACTCATTTGACAAAAGTCATATGAGCTCTCAAATTTGACAATGTAAATGACTATAATTTTTTGGTAGAGCATTTGACTTAGTATTGGAGTGGGTTAAATCTGATGACCTTTCATTTTATGACTTTGGTAGTGAATTTAGTAGCCCAGTTGGAGCTACTCTTATAATCTACAAAACATTTCGGTATAGAAATCTATTATCATGAATGAGGTCATTCAAAAAAGTAGCAACTATGTTTAAAAAGTTGGGTTTAAAGTTTAAACTCGCAATTATATTATCGTTAGGAAGCAAAAGAATGACAATAGCGAAATAAAGTGAGCTTCTCTATTTTTCTAAATGATCTCATTCAAAATGATGCATTTCCGGAGCAAAACACTTTGTAAATCATGAAAGATTTCTTTCAAATTCAAGGACACACAAACAGGCCCTAAGGATTCTGCTGAATAGAATAACAACAGCAGGGGAATTTACACAAGGGACCTTGCCACAATATTCCAATCACAATTCATACAAAATTTTTATTGCCACTAACAAGTATATGTTGTGATTGACTTCCAAGATCACTAGCACCAAATTAAACATTATTTATATACAAGAATTGGGTAGATAAGTCACAAACAAGTTAAGTAGGAATATTGTGCAGCTTGATTGTAGGATCAACCTAACTCGTGTACACTTAAGAATATAATGTGTATCACCACTAGATGTGTGTGACCACTTACACATTGATATAAACTTCTTTAAAAGCTTAAATGAATATATGAACAGGGCATCGCCCCACTTAATCATCTTCTCCGGTAGTCTCATCGTGTGGATCATATGGCACTTCATGGCGGGGCCTATTGTACTTATCGCGTAGCTGCTTGATTGGAATGAAATCTCCAGCTGAATCCATCCCATAGAATAGAAAGGACATATATGGATGAGCAAACCAACCCTGCACATGATTACACACAGAGTTAGATGCAAAGTGTTTTAAGAGGGTATGTGTAATTTTCCCAAAGACAACTCTACCCACCATGTCTGGTTGATCAGGGGCTAGTAAGTTATCCTCCGGAACTGTCATACACCAAGCCATTTAAGGGTTCAATTTGGGAAAAAAGCAACAAAGAAGCCAAAACTTATGCAATGTATGCTTCTAAGGAAGTCGAACACAAATTTAAAATAAAAATAAATAAATAAATAAACTAGAGATATGCTTCCATAGAGTAGGTGATATGTAAATCTTAAACTGATTGCGAGGGCTCTGTTTGGAATTCAGAGAAGGAAAAGAACAAGGAAATCTAGTTCCAAGTGTTTTTCTTAGTGCTTAATAAACGTTACAAAAAGGAAATTTTCAAAACATCTTTGTTACTTGAGAAAAAAGAAAATAAAGTAACTCACAAAATTTGAAATTTAAATTTATATCTCACTATATTTTCTTGTCCTTCATATTTTCCTCACTTTTTCTCACTAACCAAACAAAGAAAAAAGCTTTCCTTTCCTTTCCCGCACTAAATCCACGAACCAAACAAAACCTAAGTGATAACTAGGCAAGATTATGTAGATTCAACAAGAAGGGAGAAGTTAATTAAAAATAAGGCACGAGTAACTGAAATAATAGTAGTTACCATATGCTACTAGTAGATTGGGGTCCGCATGTACATCAACCAAGACCTGTAAAACCATAAATGAAACAAAATTGAAGATCATTTTTCCTTTCTCATTAGGGTGAAATGACTGATAAACATAAAATCAATGAAATTATTAGATAAAAGGCCTTCAAGTGAACTCAAAAAAAGAATGTTACAGTTACATTCAGTGAATTAAGTCATAAAGTATGTTAGAACACAACACTATCTTCGTGATGCCCAAACTCATACTAATACAATACAATTATACAACTCAACTCAACTAAGCCTTTGTCTTAAATTCTTTGGAGTCGGCTACATTAATCCGTTTTCTCCGTTCCACTAGGTCAGCGATCATAGCCTCATTCAACGGTTTCAACCTATGCATTACCAAGTCTTTCTTTATTATCTCTACCCATGTCATTTTTGGTCTTCCCCTACAGCTCGCCATTACCTTCAATGTGTATACAAACTCGTCATAACACAATATGTCAATAACATGTAATATACCTAAAGAAGCAAAATAGTCCTTCATTAGGTATTACCTTAGCCAAAATAGCCCTGCCGCTAGCCACAGAGAAGAGACCATTGTTGTCAAATCGGGAATCAAATTGTTTTACGGTTTGCCAAACTTATAAATCCTAAAGTTATATTTATATATCTTTATACACACACACAAACACATTTATATACATAAACACATATACGGTGCTTAACGTGCACAAAAGAACGATCTAACACAAGTTTTATCATTTATGCAACAATAAGGCTCAAAAGGTTGAAAATTTTCCAACTAAAGCTAAAAATTTTGAAGTTCACAATTATGAATTGTGAATCGCATTGCAACGTGAATCATACCGGGCTGTATGAATCTCAAATTGTCAAACGATTCTAAGTTCTAACCACAGCGATTAGAGATGGGTAGAAAACAAAAATACTTCTTGAACTTGTACATAAGAAGGATGAAACCTGATAAAATTCTGTAAAGTGCAAAACACTTGAAATAGTAGTGATAGATGAAACAGAAGATAATGTCATTTCTTGATAGTCAACTGCTAAAGTCAAACATGTCATAAGGCAAGTGAGACCTGATAAAATGGCTGATTAGGACCACGACACAATTTGTCAATCTGTGCAATGTCCCTCCATGAACTTGATTCGCAGCATACTGGATCCATTCCACATACCACAGCTCGATATCCTAAAACAAAAACAAAAAAACAGCTTCCAGAAATTCAAATAATTAAGATTGTTTCTAAGACGAAAAACAGGGGGAAAAAAAAAAAGAAAAAAAAAATTGTATTAGTGCTTTCCCATGACATCCAAATGGCTGTCGAATTTCTCCTCAAAATTTTTCCATGACATCCAAAGGGCTGTCGAAAAATTCTCCACTAATTAAAAGAACTTGAGTGGGTAAATTTGACAATGTTTCAGATAATTCTTGGGGTAATTCTATTCACACCTACCTATTTTGCTTTTTACACCCACCATTTAATGATTTTTTTTTCATTACCACTTTACCCCTGTACAACATGACATATAAGTATAAATGAATACAAAGAATTCCAAAAACTTACTCTTTACACCCACCTATCTCAAGAAACCTAAAACTCACTAACATTTTCTCCACAACAAATCTGTATCGGATTGTATTTGAATACCTATCTCAACAAACCCTAACTCACTAAAATTTTCTTCACAACAAATGTGTATTGGATTGTATTTGAACATATTATAAATATACATACACATAACACACATATAAGTACATAATACACAAAGTTAAATATACATATTCGAATACACATATATAATACACATCTACATATGAAGTTCAAAGACCTTATGCTTGCAATCTGTGTTTCGGAAATCCAGTTCTCAACATTACGTTAATCCATATCTCCATTTTTTCTTACCATGATACATCTAACTTATTCATACCCTCTAGTAGTTGTGCTAGGATTAAGAGTCAATCATGTTGGATTTGTGTACATATCCGTATGTATTGTTATGTTTATGTGAATATTTATATATATATATACATATATCTAATACTCCTACACAATATATATTAATTTGATTAGGGATCAAGACCCATTTGTTTGTATGATTATTGTACAATCTTATTGTTTGGTAGGAATATGAGAGAGAGAGAGAGAGAGAGAGAGAGAGAGAGAGAGAGAGAGAGAGAGAGAGAGAGCTGGTGCTAATAGAATTTCCCTAATTCTTGGTCAAAAGGGACGTGCAGTCAACTGTTGTTTCTATTGATCATATTCGAAATTTGCTGTCTGAAAGTTTTTAGGCTCTGTTTGATTTGCATATTTATAGAAGGAGAGAAAAAGGTAAGCAAAACGAGAGGAAAACTATTTATCTGGTGTTTTCCTCTATGCTTAAATACCATTTTAAATTAAATTCTTTTGAAATGTAGAAGGAACTCAAGAAAAGAGGAAGGGAAATGACTCACAAAATTCAAAATTTCAATTTTATTTTTACCTTATCTTCTTTTTCCTTCGTATTTTTCCCCAATGATTTCCTTGTTAACCACAAGAAGAAAACTTAGAAAAGTGTTTTCCTTATTGTTTCCTTTTCCTTTCTCTCACTAAATCCATGACCCAAGCAGAGCATTAAGGAATTGAAAATGCATTGCCATATACATACCCAATAATCATAAACATTTCACCTCCAAAACTGAACTCTAACTCTAATCTTACACAATTAGGGGCTGGTTCCTGGATTTTGTGAAGGAAAGGAAAAGAAAATGATGAGAAAAGTAATTTCCATTGTCTGGTTCATAAAGAAAATGGATGAAAACAAGATAAAATATATATATACACATATTTTGGATAATTCTACAGACACAACTTTTTACAACCCAAAAAAATGTGTCTATCTCTCTCCCGTGTCACTGTGGAGTCCACTGACATCACAGGAGAGAGATACACACATTTTTTGGGTTGTGCACCAAGTTTTATCCTCTCTCTTTTTTTTTTTTTTTTAATTACTCCCTTTCCTCTTTTCAGTTCTCCATCATATTTTGAAACAAATTAATTCTGATGTTATTTAAGCATGGAGGGAAACAATAGGGGTAATACTAGGGAACAATTTTCGTACATGTTTTCTTTTCCTTCTCTAAATCCATAATCGAAATGGAGCATTAACAATAATACATTTTTGAATGAGATCAACATTATGGCGATTATGAATATAGCAAAGGCGTGAAAAAAGCGTACCGAATATCTTGTGCCTCACTTTCTGACCCAAACGAAAAACATATTTCGCATTCGCATACATTTGAGCTTTTACTGATGCTGCCAAAGACTCTGCCTCGAGTTTGGAAATTTCATCTCGTAATTCAGCTGCTGTAGCATAGTTCTCATTCTCAATTGCATTCTGTAGGTCTGTACTGCAGGCAAGGGAAAAATAACACCACACATTTTCTAGCTAAAAGAAAGTAAAACCTTAAGGCTCTGCTTGAGTCATGGATTTAGCGAGGGAAAAGAAAGAAAAAAAAAATGTACTGAGGAAAACACTCTTCTTTGTTTGGTTTCTATGGCTCTGTTTGGTTCATGGATTTAGTGAGGGAAAAGAAAAGAGAACACTTTTCTTTGTTAATGTGGAAAATAGGAAAACAAAATAGGATGAAGAAAATTTATCAATTTTGGATTTTGCGAGTCACTTGCCTTCCGCTTTTCTCGAGTTCCTTAATATTTGACCTTTCATAATTTCGAACGTTAAACCATGGAGGAAAACACTAGGAAAGCAGATTGCGTTCTTGTTTTCCTTTCCTTTTCCTTTTCCTTTTCCTTTTCCTTCTATATACCCAGAAACCAAACAGGGACAAGGAAAACAATGAGGATAATAAGAAACAAAAGAAAATAGGTTGAAATATATAATACAAATTTTAATTATTGTGAGTCATTTCCCTTCCTCTTTTGTTGAGTTCATGTTATATTTCAAAATACTTTAAATTCTAATACCATTTAAACATGGAGGAAAACACGAGGGAAATATTTTTTCCTTTTCTGAATCTGCAACCAAACAGAGCCGAATGAATAAAAACCTAATTAGACCCAAAACATGATCAGAGACTCACCGTAGGCGTAATAGGCTTAAACCCTTGTCTTGAGCTTCACTTTTTGAGGCTGATCCTCTTTTTGCTTCTCGCTGCCGGATAAACTCTTCTTCAACCTTCCAAGAAAAATGACTTAAAAACAAAATGCAGTTCCATTTGATACACCAATTAGCAGAAGTTTAGAGCCCATTTGGAATAGCTTTTTGGGGGCCAACATTCATTGATAAGTAATTGTTTAAAAAAGTTGTGATTGTTTGGATCAACTTTTTCACAGCATTTTTAAAAAATCCAATTCCTTTCTAAGCTAAATGTTGGAATATAAAAGATATTCTAGAAATAATGTGGATTTGGATGTACCCCAAATCAAATCTTTTTAATTAAGAAATATCTTATTTTTCCTTATTTTATTTAATTAGGTGATAAATCTCATGATTTATGGGATAAAGTTTTGATTTGATTAGGGTTCAGATTAGGAAGTTTAATCTTCACCTCCATCCTATATATAGGGGTGTGAGTCTTGTATTTTTTATATCAATACAATATCTTCCCCTTTCTTGTGTTTCAACTCTAAAAAACACCCTTTTTTAAAAGCTCCAACTTCTAGCTTTTTAAAAATAATACTATTCCAGAAAGTGATATTTTAAAAGCCAACCCATACGGGCTCTTAGTCATTTAGACAGGATACGTGTTAGTGCAGACACAACAAACAAACAAACAAACTCAAGGCTTATGACTTCATGTGCCAGTCATCATTGGCAATGGCTTGATAATAGAGGATAGAGGAATGCATGATAAGTTGTATCCGTAACACTATGTTTGATAGGAGGGGGGGAGCTGGAGCTGAGGGATTGAAGATGAGAAAATCAGTTTGGTAGAGTGGAAGAGGGGAGGGAAGAGGCATCTTTCTCAGCCTACCATTTCCTACTCCTCTGAACATGGAAGGATTGGGAGAGAGAAGAAGCTTCTCTCTTTTTAACTTTTCTGTCCTTAAACTAAATATCCTTCTTTTGCTATGAAAGGGTGAATTAGTAAATACTTAATGTACCATACTATCATTATTATATAACCAAACAAAATGAGGGAAGGCCCTCTTCCTTTCCCTAACTGGCTTTGACGTTTGGGCTTTCCTAATCGGACAAAAGAATATACGTTTGAAGATAGGTCTTCCCTCCCTTCCAATTTTCCATTCCTCCTACCAAACATATATAATAAAGCTCCAAGGTAAATACTTGAAGATAGAGTCCTGTCAAGTGTAATATAAATCTAAAATGATGTCTTAATTAAGATAACAGGTACATGTTCTAACCTCGGTAAGCTTGTTCCTCAGTTGTTGCGCAACATCATACTGCTCCAAGTTCAGAGCACACTGCCAATAAAAATCGAGACATATATTAACCAGCTAATTTTTTTCCAACGTACATTAACTACAAAGCTATAAACTGTACAACAAATATCTATGTAGCACAGACACTTCACTTAGCTCGTCACGCACTGCACGTGCCGGACCACTCCAAAAAAATGTCTTTTTTTTTTTGTACCAGAAAGCACCACACGTGGGAGTAGGCACGGCAAGGGGACTCTTTTGAAAATGTTGAAAGTATAAATATAGTAAAGTGGGGGATAAATTAGGGATCTGTTAAGAAGGTTAGAAACCTTTAAGATTGAGAATTGTTATTCAAACAGTCAACAGATTACAGAAAGGGTGGGGGGGATGATTAAATAAAAAGTATTCACGATGGTATTTGCTTGAATGATAGTTTCGTTCCCAGTATCGCAGAGTGAGAGAGAAGATTAATGATGCACGAAACAGTTCCATATGCTACTTGTGACCATTTTTGTCAAACCGCTCTGCCACAATAACGAATTGTGAATCGTAAGATTCATTTTTTCTAGATAATAATTGATAATGCATATGTTGTCCACACTTTACAAATATAAAAACATATGTACAGTGCTTAAAATGAACAAAAAGAACCATTTAAGACAAGTTTATGCAATATCAAGGCTCAAAATGTTATCAGTTTTCTGTTTAAAACTTAAAATTTCAAAGTTCAAAATTATGAATCATGAATCATATCGGGGTTATGTGAAACTTGAATCGAATCGTGGATCGATCGATCCTAAAAACCATGCGTGTGAATATGTAATGCACTTTTTAAAAAAAATAATTTTGTATAACTAATTTAGAAATACATTTGTTATTTGGCATGCACATATCCTACACTTCTAGGAATTACCATGTCCTACGCTTGTATCCGACGATCCGTGAAATATTAACTAAGACTTGGAAAATTAATATTAAACCTGAACTCGAGTAGCTAAGTCTAGCTGGAAAAAGAATATTAGTATATCCTCATTGGCAATCTCACTACGCTCAGAGCTTGCTTCTGAAGCGGGGTCAACTCCTTTAAACAGCCATGAAGCTTCAACACTCACATTTCGTTGCCTTGAGATACCATAGCGACCTACAAAGGATACAGTCTGTGCACCGTGATGCTGAGGGCATACTCTTTCAACTCCAGAGGTTATTTGAGACTTCTTCATTAGCCCAAAGTCCCTTCTCAATATACGGGTAGATCCACACACACTAGTATCTCCACAGGTTGTCAGAGTGCTTGCAGACATACCTCTCACCATGTCTTCAAGTCAGTAAGATCTCTCTCTCTCTTTCTCTCTCTCTCTCTCTCTCTCTCTCTCTCTCTCTCTCTCTCTCTCTCTCTCTTATTTCTTCTGAATTATTTTCCCCTTTCACCTTTTCGCATTTTTGTCTCTGTGTCTGATGTAAGTTCATGTAGAATAGCACTAATCAGCAACTTCTATAAAACTCAAGACAACAAAAAACATAAAATCATTGATGCAGACAAAACTCTATTGAGATGTTTTGACACAATTTGAGGGACAAGACATTACAAAGAATCCATTTGATATTGTTGTGGCAATTTTCAGCTTTAAAGAGGAACATATTATTAGAAAATCTGCGAAAAAGTTTTTGCCAAACGGACTTAAATCTCTCGACAATCCCAAATTAAGTGACTGTTGGTGCCAAATAATAAGCTAATCCAAATGGGCTCTCAGATGTTCTAGAACGACTTTGCATTTATGGTTCAAAAACTTTTGAAACTGCACCATGATTGTCGTGAATTGATGGTAAGACCAACTGCACGCTTAATAGTGGTCATAAAGTCTTAGTGGTCCCTCAACTAAGGTTCAAGCTTAAGCAAACCCATAGTGCCGAACAAAACATTTCCTTCTTCAAAGCAACAACCACGTGGCAAATCAAGGCAATTACAACTAAGATAGTGATAATTGACAGCAACAAGATCCAACAAAATTGTTTTTAACTTTTAAATCAATTTATTTCTTGTTTTTGAGTTTATCAACATCTGAAGCACGTTTTAGATCTGTTTTGAATACTGAATTTGGATATTTATATCCCGCTATACCTGCTGTTATTAGGCATATAGCGGTGTTTTTTCTGTCCCGGTTGTTTCTTTCCTTAAAAAATGCTCGATTGTTGGTTAAAACACACACACGCACACACACATAGAGAGAGAGAGAGAGAGAGAGAGAGAGAGGCAGGCTAAAAAGATACTCACTGAAATGCCTAAACTAAATGTTTAATTAATATATCTTGTCTTGATTGAATCATTTATAAAAGGATTCTCCCATTTTCAGCCACGGTTGGGTTAAAACTTTTCATTAACTAATTACCAGCGTTGAAATGCACTGTATTTTGAATTGAAATGTCTGTTTGATTGAAGACACTAAATAGTTCCCAAAAACAATTTTAATTAGAACTCATTTCCATTGAATTCTTTAAAATTTGTTGACTACTTACTAGTATCCCCAATCCCAGAACTGAGAGCTGGGATTTCTTCTATTTTGAGCATTGGTTGGATTGAAATATTTCAAAATTCACATTTTCCAACTTCTCCACCAATTTTATTTTATTTTTTCCATAATTTTTTTATTCAAAAAAAAAAAAAAAAAAGCCTAAAACACTATTTGATCTGCGTGATGGAGTAAGAGTGAAAATCGGAGCATATTTCTGCTCTGAGAAAATACTAGTACTACATATAGCAATTCACATGTATGTGCATGCTAGACTGGGAATCCTGTGAAATTACTACAATACCCTTAATGAAAACTAGATCCAACGGTTGAATCAGAAGACCGCAACTTAATAGTCCTTGCGAGAAGCACTCCGCTTGCTAGTAATATGTACATAAATACATAATAAGTTCGTATAAAACCCTCAATGCGAGTACTGGACAAACCCTAGAAAGAAGCAATCTAAACTTGTAGATACAGGTAGTTGACCCATAAGAAAGCAACAATATCATGATAAATAGAAGTCGCAATATTCAGCAAAATGAAGTCCAAAATTCACACACACACACACACACAAAGAAGAAGAAGAAGAAGAACAGAGATCAGACAGTATTGAAATAAGTTGAAACGCATCCACACGTATACATAAACATGCATATATAGACATATAATCCATGTACATATATATATATATATATATATATACCTAATTCGCCGGAAAAAGTAAGAAACAGAGCTCCGGAGCAGGTGGAAATGGGTTGCACTGCAAAGTGTGTTCCGAAACTTCAGATTAACGGACACGTGGACCACAGATCCATCAGATTTTATGGTGGCCATTCGTCGGGTTAAGTCACATTTTTTGTCCCAAATATTTTATTCTCACCCATGTAACATCCACATCTTTTTTACAATCTTTTAGGGCGATTGGAATTATTAGGCGAATAAAAGAGTAAGGGTGTGTTTGATAACTCAATTAAATGGTGTAAATGAAAATATTTAGCACTTATTTTGTTTCAGTGCGTTTGATAACGTATCACTTAATTGAAAAAACAGCCAAAAAACTACTGAAAACTTTAAGTGAAAAATTTCTACTGAATGTAATCTATTTTAGTACTTGAAAAATTGTTTTTAGTACTGTAAATTCAATCGCTTAAAATTTTTAGTACTTAAAATTCAGCACTTAATTTTCAGTTTTATCAAACGCACCCTAAGTCTATTGTGATAAACTTATCATATCGTATAAGAATTTAATCCTTAGATGGGCATTTAGTTATGCATTTATTGCTAGATTCTTATCCAATAATTAAAACCCGCCTTCTTATATGAGAAGTTATTTACTATAGACTTACCCTCAACAAAAATGTACTCTAGAATTATTTGTCATGTATAACGGAGCTCTCAGAGGTGTAAAATTGAGCTGGCTGTGTGAAACGGGTTGTGGGTTGGGCTTGCGAGCATAACATGGCGTGTAAGCTTGGCCCATGAGGGAAATAATTGTGGCTCAACTTAAGCCACTAATTCGTGGGTTTACGGGAACAGGCTAGCTCGAGGACTTGTCTTTAGTGAATAAAAAAGTAAAATTTCACACTATTTTTGACGGATTGGCTCATGGGTTGAGAGTGGTGGGTTAGCAGGTCGAGAGGGAGGGCCAACTGGGGTCCCTACCCCGTGGGTTGCTCAGCAAATTGGGCCTATGTGTGGGCCAAACTGGGTTGCATGCTGCTAGGTGGCTAGTTGGGGCCAGGCCAATTTGGTCCATTTTACATCCTAAAGGGGCTGTTTGATGAAATGTTCATTTCTTGTACAGGAGTTTGTGTCCAGACTAATATCTTTAGTAAAACTTATTCTTTGTCAGACGAACATAGCATTAGTTCCATACTTTTCCAAATCCTATCATAAACATTTCCAAACAACTCTAAGAAACACTATAATAAGCTCAGAACGTTTTTATCTTTTACTTAATATAATGATATTTGGAATAAAAATTGAAAAGATTAATGAATTTTTTTATCCCTAAGGTAAAGAGGACCATTTTCTTGGACGGCGAATCTTGCTACATCCACAGGTAAAGCACAAATTTTAATTTTTCATGCGTTAAGGAAAACACCCAATATATATATACTAGTAATTGTCCGTGCCTGTGGGCACGCCTTAAAACCTAGGCACGGGCATTAAACCGTAAAGGAATAATCAGAATCACCGAATGATCTTTGAAAAAATTGGCTTGTCCCAATAATTAAAAAAGAGGCTTAATTACAAAATAGACCCCTGAGCGTGGTCCCTGTGTCATTTTGGCCGTTGTAGTTTCAATTGCGTCAATTTTGGTCCCTTAAGTTTGAAATCAAAACAATTTGATCCAAATGCTCAATTCTATGAGAAAAGTTAACAGAATTTACTCGCATACTACGCACTGTCACACTTTTTAAAGGCAAAAATAGAACACCGTCAATTTCTTAACCCGCTTATCAGTGTAATTGTGTATAATATTGGGTAAATTTTGTCAAATTTTCTCACAGAATTGGGCATTTGGATCAAATTGCTTCTATTTAAAACTTTGAGGACCAAATTGACAGAATTTAAACTATAGGGACTAAAATGACACAATGACCAAAGTTTAGGGGTATGTTTTGTATTTTACCCTTAAAAATAGTATATAAACATTTGCACCGACATATATCATAATAACGGTATATCATAATTATAGTTTTACTAATTATAAAACACTCTTATTGAGCAACAATTTAACCTAGTTGGAAAAAAAATTCTCTATGCCATGCTCGTACCAAAATTCAAACCTTGCCCCCTCCCCTAGACCCTGCCACTTATGATCTCGCAAGAGACCATTACACTAAATGATAAATTAAAAAAAAAATTACACTCACACAGCTAATAAAAAAAATGCTTTTTTTATTTTGAAACTATCATTGTACAACAAAATCTACTTTTGATCTAAACCATTAAGAGGTGAAGCCAAACATAAATCACATATAACAATTGAGTAAAACCATTAAAAGATAAAAACAAGCACAACTATTTTTTATGTGGGTTGAAACTTGAATTTGTGGTCCTCTCGAATCAAAATTCAGCACAAATGTAAAATACACTTGAGCAGTCTAAAGTGGTTCCACTGCTACACTTTACTCTTCTTAAAACTGCTTTTGTAAACAAAGCAAGATGGGATTAACATTATCATTTGACTTTTGAATAATGCCTAGCAAATCATTATCAGGTTGGTTAACATTACAAACAACAGTGATATCAAAATTGGTCATTGCAAGTTTACCTTATTTCTAAGCCTAAAAAATATAAATTGATAGCTTCCAATGTTGTCACACATGTTGAGCCCCCTAAAAATCACACCCCCAAATAGCCCCTAATCAAATTATGTCCCCCCCCCCCCCCCCTCCCCTCTCCTCTCTTTTCTGCATAATCGAAATGTTACTTCAGAAATGACTTGGACATCCTTATTGGGCATCATTCACCATCCTTATCTGGCTTCTATTGAGGAAAAGTCCCAGGCATCCAATACCTGCAAAAAAATCCATATTGGTTTTAAGTTCATGTAATCATATGAGGTAGCAGAATTGCCACAAACCAGTAAAAACAGAATGTTCAGGCTATAACAGTATAGCAGATTCGCAAAATTTAGTATTAAAAACAGAATGTTCAGGTTATATATAATAAGAAAGAGGGAACAGAGAGCTTACAAAGAGGGAACAGAATGTTTCACGTACTTCAACCTCAAACTACCAATATACATATACAACTATCGCAACTGCAAGTATTATATACCTCTTCCTATACATATACAGGAAAGGGCCTGCTTTGAGCACTAAAAAAATCGATTGGTCAACTAAAACATTTTTTGGTCAACTAAAACCTCAAAGCTTAAGTGCTGATTGCAAATTTGCAATAAAGGAAAAAATATAATCTGAACAATGGAAAGTGTAGCATTCAAGAGGAATAATTATTCATGAAAACACTTTGGGTACATGGATTACCTTTGCAAATGTTCCGGGGTCAAATCAGAGGTAGAGCATAGTTAGAACCTTTTTTTTAGCAAAATAAAAAACTATGTAATTCATTCCCCAATCCCAAGTCACCAGCCTTCCCAGAAAAAAGAAAGAAACAAAAGAAAAAAGCAAAAGAATTAAACAAATAGAAACTACAATAAAACATTGAACATTACAATTCACCAACCGACAACAATCCTAGGATATGAACCGAGCATACAATAGCCAAAACTAAAAAAAGAAAAAGAAAAAAGCATTCTTACATTACAATTTTGAATCTATTGTTGTGAATGTGGATGTTCCACATAAATGAGTGTTTTTCCTCATAAAATTCCATTTTCATCGGTGATGAGAATGGACTTGTGATGTCTACATATTAAAATACCACAAACTTATTGGATGCCCTTTTTAGCCCAAATGAACCTTCCAGATAGAATCCAGTTTCATGGTACCAAAATACCACAAATATGTGAAGAACCTTGAGACCCAAAATATACAAAGGCATTTAGGGAAGACAGCAAAAATCTTATTACCTAATGAGATTCTCTGAAGTGTTGCGTAGAGTTTTGATTGCCTCACCAATCAAAAGACATCCTGTTATGTAAATCCCCCTCATACAACATTACAAAGAACTAAGGTCTCAGAAAATTAAACAAAGAACAAAATATTGCTTCCATTTACACATTCTCAGTGTCAGGGAACCTAAGAATCAGGGGAAAATAGGAAAATTCAAAGAAAAATAAAGTCTGAAAGAAATGTATGGAACCCAAACCAAAAGAGCCTTCAACTTTGTGATTTTAATGCTTTGTTGGGGGAAAAAAATGTGCTTTAACCTCCTTGGTGGACTTGAGCCTACAATAGTGTGTGAGTATACTTTAAGAAGTGTTTTCTATACCTTTCCCTCAACTGAATCCATGAACCAAACAGAGTCTTAGAGAGCAATACATGGCCAGCTGATGAATGATGAATCCAATCAGAGGGAAGCTACAATTATTGACACCAAAAGAAAAGGAGGGAAAAATTGCGCAATGTAAACCTATTTTTAATTTCAAAATCGTTACTTCACTTTTGCACAAATCAAACTCAAAGATACCAAACATCATGAAGGATAGATATATAATTCTTTCTACAATTATTGACAGAAACCCTAACCTTAGAAATAGATGGAGAGAGAAATAGTAAGTAGAAAGAGAAGAAAAATAGATTGCTAAAATAATGGTGGTATGAAAGAGGAAGCCAGAGCAGCGCATGAACTGTTCATTCAAAATTTAGAAATTAAAAGCAACATCATGGTGGGGGCACTACAAAAAAGAAAAAGAAAAAAATGGCTTGCATAGGCAGAAATGCTGAAAAATGAAACTAAATAAAAATCTAAGACATAGAGGGAGAGAATACCTTGAAAGAGAACTGGTGGAAAATATTAACAGCAATCTGAAATAGGAAGAGAGAGAGAGAGATTACTGAGAGATGTGGTGGTGGCGAAGACCGGCGGCGACCACCCTTTTCTTGCCGGACTATGTAGATGTGAGAGAGAGAGAGGCGATGGTGGTGATGAACCGAAGAGAGGGTGAGAGTTTGAGAGAGATGGGTCCGGCGTGTCTGTAGTGGTGAGAGAGATGTGGTGTTGGTTGTTTAATTGTTATAGGGCTAGGAGAGAGAGAGAGACAGGAAAATGGGTGAGATAGAGAGAGTTCCAAGAGAATTTCAAATTAAAGTTGCTGTTTGTGTGAGTTCCAAGAGAGGTGAGGTAGGCGGACAGGGAGAAGGTTGATCCAACGGCTAAAATTGTCCCAAATTAGTGGACGGCTAAGATGCAAATGTCAGAATGAGATGAGATATTAGCCGTTGGATCAGTTTTTTTTTTGTCTTCAAAATTTTTGTAGGTTATTATATAGATATATACACAGTCCGGTTCCTGTGCGGATGTCCGCAACTTATTAAGTTGCAGACTTCTGTTTTTAGCCACTGGATTCTGTGAAATTACTACAATACCTTAATGAAATATAGATCTAACAGTGGCTCCTGTGAAATTACTACAATACCTTTAATGAAAACTAGATCTAACAGCTGAAACAGAAGTCTGCAACTTAATGAATTGCGGATGTCCTTACGAGAAGCGCTCCGTGTGTGTATATATATATATATAGGTTTTCTTCTCTCCAATCCAAACAATATTAGAATATTTGTTTTGTTAACAAGAAAAATAAGAAGGAAAAGAAAATATAGTATGAACTAAACTCAAAGTTTTAATTTTGTGAATCACTTCTCGCACTTTTTCTTAAAAGTATGGTCGATTTACAGATTTAGCAAAAGAAAAGAAAAGATAGAGGAAAACACTTCCCTTCGTTTGGTTAATAAGAAAAAGAGTGAAGAAAATAGGATCAATTTCAATTCTGTGAGTTGCTTTGCTTCTATATTTATCGTCTTTCTTATATTTTTAAAACTTTTAACTTTTAATGTTGTCTTAGGATGGAGAAAAACACAAGGAAAAATACAATGGAACTACTTTTCCTTCTTGCTTTCCTTTTTCTCAATGAATACGCAAACCAAACAAAGCCTTAGGTTACAATTATGCATGTTTTAAAATTTATTAATATTCAATCTTATTAAAGGCATGGAAAAACACACAAAGAAAACCAATGGTTTAGAAAAATATGCTTCTGTGTTAAGGGGTACTCAAGTTTGGGTGATACCAATAATGCAATCACATAGAAGGTAAGACACACGAAGGAATTATAGGATCTAAACAAACTCACCAATCTCTGCTATCAAATGGATACAAGGCACTCCTTATATAGAGATAAGGAAAGAGAAAGAGTATCCAAGGAAAAAAGCAGTATTACAGACATAGAGACACGAGACACTATTTTACCCTATTTTACACTGTGTCTCAAAAGTAAAAGTAGGAGTCACGGGGATACTGTGGCTCCTTAAAAGTAAAAGTACAGACAAAATATTACTATAACACCCGTACCCGGAAAAGAAGATTAATTTAGTGTTAATGTCTGTTAATTAAAGATAATTAATGCATGAGATGAATTAAGGTGGGGTTATGAACCCACATGTGAAAAGGTGTTCAAATGCGGACACAGATGAAAGTCCTGTGAAAGGCGAGACTGGTATAAAAGTGGGGCCCAACGAGAGTCTAATTAAAATAATTTGCATTTTGATGTCATTATGTGCTTATATGATTACTTGTTTAAATGCTTATTGATATTATTATGTCTTATGATAGGAAAGGGGACCAATTTGGGTACCCATGTGAGGGCGTATTTGAATAAAATTAATAACTGGTAAGTTTTTATAGCAACCTCATGAATTATGTGGGACCACGTTTGGGACCCACGCGGGACTTAGATTAAATCCTTTTAGAAAAGATGGGTAGTTAATGTAAATAACATGGGGGTTTCATAATAAAACTTTAAGAAAGTCAGGGGAGGTAAATACAATTAATGAAAAGTGGAGACATCACATATGCATGAGGCATATGTGTCTCTACACATTAAGCACGGCTGGGAATTAGAAGTTTGGAGAGAACGAGAGCTCCCGAGTCGGCGACGAAAATTCTCGACGACGTTTCTTGCCGTTCCTTTGCCGTCCGGCGTCGGATTCACGATCCGAGACCACTTTTGGACTCGTGGAGGTAAGAGGATCACATGCATGTAATTTATTTTCATTTTTGGCAACGTTTTTACGGCAACCGTTTTTAATAGACGATGTTCTTGATACCAAACTTATGTAGGAATTACACCGGTGAAATTTGGGTTGGAAATTAGCAAGAGATTGGGAAAATCTAGGTTTAATTGCATATAAATCAAAGAGGTGAGTGTCCTAATCTCTCAATTGGATGTTTAGTTGTGTTAGTGTGATAATTGTTGCTCATAGTTGCTAAACTCATGCTCATGTATGTATATGTTGTTGAACTTGGGCAAAAAGCATGCCAATAAGGTGAAATTGTTATGCTTATGTGCTAAGTTGCTTAAATGTTTATATGGATCAAAGGGAAGTCAAGTAGTGGTCACCATTTATAGGTCCCATATGTAAGGGATAGGAAGTCCTCAATGAGTAGGACGTGGTGATGACCACAATGAAATTCCGGTGACGCCTTCGGGGTCACAAGAGAGTGTGTGTTGCGCTATATGCGCCAAAAGTGAGAAAGATCCAGGGTGAGAAGGACCCGGGGGTGGTGACTGGAATGACTTGACTTTCCGGAGATCAATTTGTTGTTGTTTATAATGATTGTTGCACTTACATACTTTGCATTCCAATGGCATGGTTAGTTCCCTCACTAAGCGAAAGCTTAAACGAAAATATGTTTCTGTTGTGGTTATTGAATAACCATCGCAGGTACTAAGCGAGACGAGGAGAGGAAATGATCCGCACGACGGGTTGGGCGTGGAAGTAGTGTTCATGTGAATATGTTCATATGTCTAGCTAGTTTATGCTTAGAATGTATCTTTTGTTGGTAATGTAAATGTATCTTGGGTTTTTTGGAAAACTTGTAATATGCAAAGTTGGGTATAGTTGATTGTTAATGCTCCAAACCATGAGTTATACTTGCAAGTTGCAAGTTATGTATTTGGGAGTGAAGTTAGAAAGAGTTAGTAGCTTTGGGTTGTAAAACTAACTTGGTTTTCCTTTTGTAGTAACGTGTATGTATGTGGTGGGAGGTTATGGATTTGAATGTAAACTAATGTTTCTAGTTGGAACTTATGGAATATGTATGTTTAGATTCTTTCACAAATAGTTTAACATGTTTTGGGAACTCTCTTGATGGTTGGTTGTTATGAGGAACCACTTGAAAGTACTTTTGAAAAGGTTTTGAAAATGTTTTCGACAATTCTTCGTAGCCATATTGTTTGAGCTGCTCTTGGCAAGCACAATTCCTTTGTTCTTACTAGTTTTGCAAGTTTGAGATTTCTATGACAAATCCTTGATTTGAATGTACTTGGTTTGTGCTTTTAAATCTTTTGGAAAAGCCTAGATGTGTTGTGGTTATGTTTGTGGGTGTTTGGGAGGAGGTCCAAATGTTTTCTTGATGGTTGGAAGCAAATTTTAAAACTTGGGAAATGTTTTGAACTGTTTTAGCAGTGTTTTTGCAGCAGAAAAACTCATCTGCAGGAACCGGATCGATCCGGGCCAAGTGTGGATTGATCCGGGGCATCTGGAACTGCAGAAAATAAAGATCTGCTAAATCCGGATCGATCCGGATCTGGGGCGGATCGATCCGCTAGTCTGGGTTCAGCCTCGACGGCTTTTACGGAAACAGGCATAACTCTCTCTAGAAAACTCGGATTCGCGCATCATTTTTTGCGTTGGAACTAGGACTCAAAGAGCTATCTTTCCATATAAAATTTTCTATACTTTATTAATGACCATTTTGCCCTTGGGTCTGTTTTGTGTCAATGGAGCTGTTTTAGGAGGTCTAATTTATGTGTTTCTTAAGAAATTAAGGGTGTTTTGGACGTGTGGGCTTGTTACACGTGTCCCAACTCGCCCGAGGCTGGTTGGGGTGTGACAATTACACACTGATATAGAGACTCTATGAGACACTATCTTTCCCTATTTTACACTGTGTCTCAAAAGTAAAAAGTATCACAGGGATACACTGTTAAACAAAGTAGATCAATCAGTATCGCTGTCAGATGTGTCTAGTTCCCAAGGTGTTATTGTCATGTTCTTGAGCGGGTAGACAAGAAAGGTGTTTGGATGATCTTTGTGAGACGTGTCCCATCCGTATTGGTCATGGAAATTTGCTAAAATACGACAGAAAAGTTGGCAATATTCAAGTGGATAAAGACCGATATTATGCCATGTGTTGGTTTCTTTGTGTAATAGTTTTGGTGGGACGCTTGATGGTTCAATTTGGTTGGCAATGCAAAGCTGGATTTGGAGATAGGTGAATGTTGTATCGTCCTCAAAGGAAAGAGGATTTTCAAAGCTAGTGAGTATACCAGAAGTGGGAATTCTTTGAAGAATAGTTTCGCCTTGTGGAGATATATCAAATTGTTCCCTGAACGAGAAAAGAATTACACAATATTTGCCTGGGGATTATCGTAAGAGATGTTGCCAATAAGAAAAGTCTCCAAATATCTTAAACCATTTTGCAATACTAAAAGTGGTTTTTGTGACTTCTGGATAGAGTAATTGGCACTGGGAAAAATGCCGAAACAGGGGGCATTTATTGAACACAATTCCAATAGTATAAAGACTTGCTAAATACCATAGGAGAAGGTATGCCTCTATAGGGAAACTATGCTGGAAAACATGGTTAAAATGTAACAAGGTTAGGAAAGGGTAAACTGGGTGAAAGGGGAGCGAAAGAAGTGGTCCTGCATCAAGGCCATATCTGGAAACATAAAGTTTGAGGAAAGAGTGAAGATCCTCTATGTTGCAAGAAATGAGGGTGGTTTCTAAAAGGGTATGCTGTATGTGAGGGGGCATGGATAGGACAATGCTTTTCAGATCTGGGGTAGAGTAAGGTCCTGATGAGGATTCACCATGCTCAAAAGCTCCAATAAGAGGGAAAAGAGGAGTGAAAATGGGATTTATTTCTTTTTTGAGCCTGGAAAGGAAATCAGAGAGAACATTGGTTTTTCCTTTGATATGAACAGCATCAAAACTCCATTGAGAAAACCAATTTGCCCATCTAAGCAATTGAGGTGGAGGGATTGCCTTCTGTTTGAATTTGAGCATGTGGGGAAAACTTATTAGATCTGTCTCAATGAGAAAATGGTGGCCAATCAGATGGAATTTGAATTTTTCAATTGCTTTCATGATCGCCCTGATTTCTTTATAAGTGGAGTGGTAATGCAATTTTGCTGGAGAAAAAGCTCCGCTCTTATACCCGCAAATTTTCTTGGTTCCATTGTCTCCTTATTCTAGCAAAACAGCTCCCCAGTATTGATCAGAAGCATCTGTTTGTAGAACACGTTTTCCTGTGGAAGGAATGTGTAATGGGGGGAGAGTTTTTACTGCCTGCTTGAGTTCTTTGATGGCTTGGGTGTTGTGTGAGGTCCAAGGAGGAGCATCCTTTTTAAGCATTTGTGAAAGTACGTGTTTGTCTGTGCTTGGCAAGATGTGGGATAAAGTCTGCCATGTAGTTGACAATGCCAAGGAATTGTTGAACCTGTTTTGCAAATAAATTTGAATCTAGGAAATGCTCGAGTTGACTGGCAATGTGAGGCTGTAGGGTATATTTTCCTTGAGAGATATTCAGTCCGAGGAAGTCAACTGAGGAAACACCGATTATCATCGTCTTTTGTGATAACATTATGCCATGTTGTTGGACCAAAGAATGGAACTTCTGCACAAGCAGGGCATGGGATTCTGGATCGGGAGAGAAGAGTAAGATGTCATCGATGTATATTAAGGAAGAAGAGAGAATTGGTTCAAAAATTCTAACCATGGCTTTTTGAAAGAGTGATGGGGCAGTTTTGAGGCCAAAGGGCATTACGGTCCAGTGAAAGTGATGGTCAGGAAGACAGAACCCTATTTTGGGCCTTTCTTCTGGATGGATTCCAAGTTGCCAGAAACTAGTTTTGAGGTCAAATTTTGAAAAAAAACTTTGGCTTGGGTTAAATGAGCTAGGAGATTGATGCGGTGAGGAAGAGGGAATTTGTCATCATGAAGGAAATGGTTAAGGGGCTGGTAGTTGATGACCAAGCGGAGTTTGCCTCGAACTTGTTCTGCCCTTTTATTAACATAGAAAGCTTCACATGCCCATTGGGAGGTGGTGTGTTCAATTAGCCCTTCTTTTTGCAGTTGGGTTAATTCGGCCAGAGCAAGCTGGTAATGTTCTGGATTCATTCCTTGATGGCTAGCTTTGGTGGGGTTGATATCTTCATTTTTCTTGAAAGGAAGAGAGATGAAGAAATCTGGGTTGGTCCACAATGGATTAGAGCATTTGGTGATGAATACAGAATGGGTATCTGCACAGGAGGTTGTAATGATTTCTTGCTGTATGGGGAGAAAAGTCTCAAGTGAAAACAGGTTGGGCTGGGAAGTCCATGGTAAAAAGTAATTTTTAAACCTAAGACCTTTGGGAACCCATGTCACTTTTGTGAGGGACTGGAGTATGTCAAAACCAATTAAGAGATCTTTACCAGGGAGGTCAGAACCGTAAACTTTGTGTATAATGGAGTATCCTGGAAAAAGTTGAATGGTAATTGGTTTGCTGATGGGGGTGATCACAAAGTTTTCCCCATTTGCGGCTTTGAATGGTTTGAAGCAAGTCTGCCAATGTGATCTGGGAAGGATGGAAGGATTGATGATGGAAGTAGCTGCTCCTGTATTAAAGAAAGCTATGACAGATTTAGGCTTGTCATATTTTGTAGGGACCAAAGTGACCCTAGCAAGTGGTTAGATGAGAGCAACAGGATCTGGGGAGAGATAGTGAATATCTTGGTGATCCTCATTGTCAAAAAGTTTATCATAGTGGTTAGTACTGTCTTCGTCTGAAGAATAGTCTGCAAGGGCAAGGGCTAAGACAGTATTATTACGGGGTTCATCATCCATAGAGTATATGGATTCAATATTAGCATCATCTTCTTCTGGGGCCAGTCGGACAAGGGCCTGAACCATATTGATTTTCTGAGGACATTGTTTTGCATAATGTCCAATTTTTTGGCAAATAAAGCACATATCTGACTTCTTTTGTCCACACAGTGGCTTTTTGCGAAAATATCTCCACTTCTTCCTTTTGGGGATAAAAGTAGAAGGGTTTGACTGAGAGTGCTTTCTAAAATGCGTGGATTTTTTGGAAGAGACCGAGCAATCGCAGTTTTTGTCCTTGCATTTGATGAAAAGATCTGGACGGGCACAGGCATTTCCGAGCATTTTGCCTTGATCATGGAATTGCTTGAAGAATTTTTGTTGGTTACAGAGTTTGTCCAAGGCAAGTAGGACATGTTGATACATTTCTCCAAGTGATGCTTGTGCTATTTGCTTGCCTTTTGTTTGAAGGAGGCGAGCAGTCTCAGTTCCAAGAGGGTCTGGCAGAGACGTGAGAAAGGCTTGCTTTAAATTGACATCATCTATTCCACCAAGATAATAGAATAATTTGGTCATTTTCTCATAATGTTTCTCCAAGTCTTGCCTTTTAAAGGAACAACATTTCATTTGGAGATAATCTTCTCGGGCCTGATCTTTATGAATGTCTATGATGCCCAGAAATTCAGTGTGGATAATATTCAGGAAATCATCAATGGAGGGCATCTGTACATGCTGGAGTTGTCTGTATTCTCCAAGGCTAATATACCACTGACGTAGGCGGCCATGGAATCTTGACAAACATTTGGTGATGACAGAGCGTGTCGTGGATCCTGGTTGTAAGAGTTCTGCAGTGCACCAAGCATGTAATTCGTAAATCTTATCAAGCCATTTAGAGGGAGGAATGTTATCAAAAGAAAAGCCTTGGCTTGGTGGATTAGAAAACGGAGAGTTCGTGGATGCTTGGGGATTTGGTACTTGCTATGGATTGTTTGGGTCAGGCGGATTGTTTGGGTCAGGGGGATCTTCGACCATTTCCTCAACAATTGGAGACCCTGGGTTTACCATGTGAACTTCTGTATGGATCTCTTTTTGGAAATCTTTGATAATATGGTCGAACAGGTCTTGTTCGGTGGCAGAAAGAGTTGTCCATGAATCATCATCACTAGGTGAATTAAGGCAAGGAGTAATGGGATCCAGGTTGAAGGGTGTGTTTGTGGCGATGGTGCGAAGAAGGGTGGAGATTG
The DNA here is from genome assembly GCA_033977485.1 of Hydrangea macrophylla. NCBI lineage: Eukaryota > Viridiplantae > Streptophyta > Magnoliopsida > Cornales > Hydrangeaceae > Hydrangea > Hydrangea macrophylla. Next base: position 9,119,561 of record CM066987.1, read on the forward strand.
GGTTAGGGGTAGAACAGGATTCGACAATCATGGTGGTAGCTGGGTTTGTGTCCGTAGGGCTTTGGACGATTTTTTCCGATGGTGGTTTCCTTTTTGGGCGGGCAGGTTTGGGAAGGAAGGCAGCTGTATTGAACATTCCGCCGGAGGAATCATAGGTGGGAGAGAAAGGTAAAGGCTGTTGCTGGGGCAGGACTGGAGGTGAATAAGGATATCCAGGTAGGGAGAGATGTGGGTCAAAGGAGTAAGGATAGTGATCTTTGTATGCAGAGTGGGTGTGGATATCGCAGTTTTTCTTTCTTTTACCCACAACTTTTCAAAATCAATTTCAAAAATAAATGAGTCGCCACTTAATTTTTAAAAGGAAAAATTAAGAAACCATTTTAAAAGCAAACTCCTCTTTTAGAAACCAGAGATTAATTGGGTCCGGGATTATGGAATGAGAGAGGAAGGAGCCCGTCGGACTAAAACACCCTCTCTCATCCTATCTTGCGATAGGCCTCTACTCAACATCCTTTTAATCAAATTTATTAATCTAAGCATGCCCTCAACTAATACATATATACATATACATCACAAAAAGCATGTCCAAAAGGGTGTAAAATTGCTAATGAAAAAATATTATTCATAAGCCACATATTTGTTTTGGCTAAAAATTTAATTGACCGGGCGTGCCAGGGGCTTTGTAGGAAGACCCAAACGTTTAACCAAAACCGATCCCTAGATGTGGTTTGAGAAGGATCAAGCGAATGTTGGGAAGTAGGGATGACTCTTCCCTTAAGGTCCAACCACTCTGATGCGAGCAATTTGGTTGAGTGATGAAACCAAAGTTAAAAATGCAATTAAACTGAATATCAAAATTGATCTCAAACGGATTGCAAATTGCACTGAAACTACACTACATTAAAACATTGAACAGTGGACAAATTTAAAAAGACAAAAAGAAATGAACAATAGCAAGAAGGAAAGAAACAGTATTACAACACAAGTCAGAGACTTGAATTGACTTGATAATTACATATAGACTGAGAATAGAAGCAAAGAAAATGAACAAAACAAGGCACTAATGTGTACACGGCTAGAAGGAACATGGAAGCAAAACATATGAACATGAACAGTGGTGTTGTTTGTTTGAGCCGCATGGGCTTTGGCCGTGTGTGAGCAGCTTGAATGTAGCATGGCATTGTGTATATATAGGTGCTGAAAGTAACTTCCCTCTCCATGATCTCCCCACTATTGCAACTTCTCCACTACTTGTTAGCCACCACCCACTAAGTTGGTAACCTCCCCACTTAGTGTGGTTAATTTTGCCACTTGTACATAACATAAAAAACCGGTCAAAATATAAAAAATATATTTTTATATTTTAGGGTGTAAACAATAATCCAAGTAGCAAGCAATATGATATGCAATAGGGAACAAGAGAACTTACCCGGGATCCAGCAGCGATATTAAACGTGCAATGCATACAAACAAAAGAAAATCCTAAAAAGAGTCTCTAATCACATATACATATAAGGCAAGCTCCTACTTCTAAGGTGTCGCGCATGAGGTTGAAAATCAATAAAATCAAGGAATGAAATAAACTAGAAGGGAGATGAGAAATTGTACCTCAAATGCGCTACAAAACAAAGATTAGTCCACATGTTTCACATAATAATATGGTATCAAACAATCAATCCTAATTCTCTATCTTAGATCTAGCAAGCATGAAATCCAACTTTATCCAATTACTAGTTCTAATTATAAGCGTTAATGTACATGAATGAATATGAACAAGGATAAGACATGGATTTATTCATTAATTTGGATCACTTAGCCTCTGGATTTAAGCCTAATTAATTGTTATTAAGATATGGTTTAAGCCCTAAGTCATAGGAGAATCATTTGGGCCATTATTTACAAAGTTGGCCAAATGTGTCATAAAATTCTGAAAATTGCAGAAAGCAGACCAGAACTTTAAAAAAAGGAAAAAGCATGCTTCCTATGGTTTGATGTCGGTGAATTTTGGACACAAGATGCCTCTGTGAGTCTAGTTTCCAAATCAAAAAGAAAATAAAAGTTTCAACGGTTAGATCTCTGGGAAAAGGACAAACACCAGACATCACTCAGAGATGTACAACTCTCTGTCCAGAGATATTGTTTGATTTTTTAAAAATAGCAAAAAGATCAGAAATACTTTGTTCTTTTTAGGGTATCTTCCTAATACATTAAACCTCATAGAAAAAATTATTTGAAGTCCAAGAAAATTTGTTAAGGTTCTAATCTATTAATTTTAAAACGAATTTGCTGTTCTGAAATTCTGGATAGATTATTGTTACTTCACAAAACTCATGACCAAACCACTTTAAACATGAAACCACCTTAAAACAAAAATTACAGTGGTAGAATATTGTGTTATTGACACTTTCCCGTTGGTTTCACTTGATTTCAACGGTTAGATTTCGAACTAAAAATCTTTGATCAAAAACAGTTTGTGAACTCACTGTTTTCATTTGTCAAGTTTACTTTTATTTGTTAACCCCAACTATCAAGCCATGAAGTTGGACTTAAACTAACCATTTTCTCCTACCATTTGATGGTCATTGGAGGCTAAAGACCTTCATATTTGTAGATTTCAAATGAAGTATGAATAGACTTCATGAAATCTCAAAATGAGGACTCTAAACCATGGAGATGGGCTTAGACTCAAAACCACTTCCTCCTACCATTTGATGGTCATTGGAGATGAAGACATGACTAATATTTCATGAGTCTCAAAGGAATATAGAAAGGATTTCATGAAACATCAAGTTTGGAGGACTCAAGTCATGAGTATGGACTTGGATCCAATCTATTTGCTTATAAAATGAAATGATGATCAATTTTTGACTCCCATGTAAAGCATAAGCTTACATGAGATTCAAAGGATCATACTCAAGAGATGTCAAGAGAGATATTGAAGATCTCCAAGAATCTCAAGAGAAAAATATAAACAAATGAAATAGAAGAAAGACCAAGGAATTAGAAACAAGGACTTCCAAGTTTACTTAACAAACTCTAAAACTTAATCAAGAAAAACTAAAAATGACTTAAAGATTAGAAGCTCAAAAGAAAGAAAATACAACTAAGATTAGAGGGTCACCTCCAAACTATCCTCAAAGTTTTTTTTCTTTGAAGATCTTCCAAGCTCTTCTCCTTAGTTCTCTAAACTTTCTCTTTTCTCTCCCAAAGAAAGTTGGTACGTGGTGGTTTTTCCCTTGTGTATTGTGTTGTATGTCTCACCCTCTTCTTGTTCTCTCTTGTTGTTCTCCTCAAGGAAGATCCTCCCTCTTTTTATAGACAAAAATTACCAAGTATTTTCAGTGAATTCGGAGTAAAAGACAGGTGTAATCATCCCATTTGGTGGTACAATACATACTTCCTGAAATTAGACAGACTGCTGCCCAGGGCGGCATTCAAAAGTTATTCGCGGCAGTCTGTTGCTGCCGCCGCGGCACTCCGCGACTGCCGCGCGGCTCTCAGGGAGTGCCGTGGCAAATTATTGATTGTCGTATTTTCGTCAACCTTACTTTATCAGATTTTTGTTTTTATCTGCCTACACATACGTATTGTACCACAAAATACGGACTTTAAAAGCAAACGACAGTCAGAAAATGTCGGCGGCACTCTGTAAATGCCGGGCCGGCACTCACTGAATGCCGTTCGGCACTCAGTGAGTGCCGCTCGGCATTCACGGAATGCCGCAAAATTCTGCCGTGTGCCGTTTTCTTCAGAACTTCCCTTTTTAGGTCTTTTCTTTCTTCCTTTTTTTCTTAAAGAAACTTATTTTTGAAGATTTTTTCCGAAAATAGTGTTTTACACCTGAATTCTCCTAAATACCTGGTATTTTCTTCTTTCTATGAAATTTTATCGCGTTTGGAGAACTTTCTGAAGAGCTTGGAATACTTTGAATCTTTTCGGTCCTTATCATCATCGGACGTGGAGGTGACGCTCTCCTAAATTCGACGGTCGGTCAAAATTGGGGTGTCTACAGTGGGACTGATTTTGTGCTTGCAATGAATGCAACTGATTTTTCAAGTGTTTCATTTCTGCTTCTTTCTGGGCAAAAGCTAAAGAATACATGGTTGTTGATTGTGCCATGTGCAAGAGTTCATGATGCAATCCTTGTATTCTTAGCTGAAGATCATAGATCAGGCTTTGGAGGGAAGTCATCTGTCACGCCCCGACGTAGCATAATACAGGAAAGCGTTTAATTTCCTTTATGGACTCGTAGGTCGTGACAAGTGAGTATGACCAATTGTCCCTGCAACAAATAACTTAAACAGCATTTCTAAAGAAAGGTTACTAATAAAACATAAGCTCCAAAATAAAAAAAAAACTTACTAAACTATTACATAAGTTCAAGTCTTAGGCACAAACGCCCTTATTCAAAACTAACATAAATTCTATTACAACCCGAAATTAAAAGACATAGGAAATATAAAGCAGCCTCCTGGAAAGTCTCCTGCTTCTAACTAGCATAGTCGAAATACCATGGCTGCTCCTGACCCTGAAAATCTGGACATACAGTCCAGGACGCATCAACGCCGTCAGCTTATGCAAGCTGGTGAACAAAATAAACAAGTGCTCGCAATGTATACATAAGCAAATAAACAACGGTGCAATTTAACTTTAAAAGCAATAGATTCAAGGTTCCAATTCCAACATAAGCCACGGGGGAATAAAGTAAGCAATAAATATGCGACCGTGCATGAACAATGTAACATCTCATCTTTCTGACTATTTTCTCTCAACAAGACTCAACTCAACCAACCATTACCTCAGATACCAGGAATAATATCCGATCGATATCTAAGTCGTACACTACACTATCGCCTCCAATACCAGGAATAATATCCGATCGATATTGAGGTCGCACACCACGCTATCTCCTCAGATACCAGGAATAATATCCGATCGATATCTGAGCCGATCACGACCAACCATCGCTTCGGATACCAGGAATAATATCCGATCGATATCCGAAACGAGCGCCTTAGATACCAAGAATAATATTCGATCGATATCTAAGACGTACTCAATACCATCGTTTCGGATACCAGGAATAATATCCGATCGATATCCGAAACGAGCGCTTTAGATACCAGGAATAATATCCGATCGATATATAAGCCGTAACTCAATACCATCGCTTCGGATACCAGGAATAATATCCGATCGATATCCGAAACGAGCGCCTTAGATACCAGGAATAATATCCGATCGATATCTAAGCTGTAACTCAATACCATCGCTTCGGATACCAGGAATAATATCCGATCGATATCTAAGCCGTAACTTAATACCATCGCTTCGGATACCAGGAATAATATCCGATCGATATCCGAAACGAGCGCCTTAGATACCAAGAATAATATCCGATCGATATCTAAGCCGTAACTCAATACCATCGCTTCGAATACCAGGAATAATATCCGATCGATATCCGAAATGAGCGCCTTAGATACCAGGAATAATATCCGATCGATATCTAAGCCGTAACTCAATACCATCGCTTCGGATACCAGGAATAATATCCGATCGATATCTAAGCCGTACACAACACTGTCGCCTCCAATACCATGAATAATATCCGATCGATATTGAGGTCACACACCAGACTGCCACTCTTTACTCTTTTCACGCTTTCTCACACACATGCATGTTGACACAACCTCGACCCTAATATGTATGTCAATGTTCACAATTTGTAGTAGTAGTTATTAATCTCAAAGCTGGATATTCATTCAACATAAATCTCAATCTTAAAAGTTCTTACAAGTCCAATACCTAATCAGTGAGCCTTTAAAACAGTATATCAGTCAAACAGTTCTTTAAAAACTTTCAAAACCTTTTCCAAACAGTCCCTTATACGAAAATACAAAAACTGCTCAAACTGCCCAGGTCGCGCGAGCGGGTCGCACGCGCGAAAAGGGATTGGTCGGGCGAGCGGGCCTCGCGAGTGAAGGGGGAGAACGGGTCGCGCGAGCGAGTCGCGCGCGCGAATGGGGGAAATGGGTCGCGCGCGCAAAGGGGGATGGGTGTCGCGCGAGTGAGCCTCGCGCGAGCAGGCCGCGCGCGCGAGTTGTCACAGTTTCATCATCTTCTTCATTTTCTCCCTGTTTTTGATTTTCAAACTGAAATTATACCCATTTCCAGATTCTGTTCTAAACAGTGCATGTAATATATGGATCTCTTCAGTTTTTCGCGTAGATTAAGAGTACGCGATCAATTTAAACAAATACTGATTGTATCTCTTAATTTTCGCGATTAAAGTAAGAGTGTCAAAACTTTAAATCAACCGTACGTCGCGATACGGATGAATTACTCCGTAGGATTCGAACCGTAGCTTATTGAGACTAAGATCTTCCATTCCCAATTCACAAATTTCATTTTTGGTTAACTTTTGTAAAACTTCAATTCAAAGCTTTCATGGTGTTCTTCACCTATATACATATATACACACCTATATACACTGAAATATACATATATATATATACGTTGAGAGTGAGTTTATAATACTCACTGAGGTGATAAAATAAAGAATTTGAGACCGAGAATTCCGCCGTAATAAAACGTCGTCTAAGAAATTTACTCCTCCGTTCTTGATCTTGAGATATATATATATCTATGTATATGTGTATGTGTATATCATATGTATAATCTGTGTGTGTATGTGTATAAGTATATCATATATAATATGTGTGTGTGTGTGTGTATGTGTGTATATTGGTGTCTTGAGAGAGACAGTGAGTGAATGAGAGAGATGAGAGTATGTGATATACATATATAGAGAAAATTATTTGGGCTCCAAGCAATGGGCGGATTTCGCCCGGTGAGGTTGAGCTCACGTGCTCCCTCACCCAAGACGCGGTATAAGGCGCAGATTTAAATCAAAACTGGTATTATATGGTTGATATAAAAATACTGAAAATCATATAAATGTAGGAATTAAATCCCGGGTTGTACCAAAAATATAGATACTGAGTTTGAAACCATAGAAAATATTTTTCTATATTTATGAAAATTACAGTTTGACCCCAAACAAAAATTATAAATAGCAATTAAAATTAAATATTCATTTATTAATGAAAAAGAAATTACAGGGTGTTACATCATCTTTTGGTCCAGATTTGCTTGAGGTGTGGACAAGGTGTTGGAGACAACGATTTTGGGCTAAAGCATTGGCAGATTGCCAATTAAGAGTTGCTTCAGCAGCTGAAATGGGCTTCTTTGTTCCATCTGTACTGATGACAGTGGGGGGGGAACAATCTTGTGCTCATGCCTGATTTGGTCTTCTGGGGTTGTGAATTGGAGTGGAGGGAAATCTTCTTCGAAGGTATTGGACGATGAGGCAAACATGTAACAGGGTATTGGAGAAGCAGGATTTGGTGGTATAGTGATGGGTGAGTATGGAGGCTTGCATGGGGAAAAGGTATTGATTTTTGGTTGGGTTGACTTTTCTGATTTATCGGAATATAACACATAAAAATCAAACTTTCCAGAAGGCTCTCCTAGCAATCCTACTGTAGGATCACCAGAATCATATCTTGCTTGCAAGTTCTGGTGAGAGGACTTTTTCTTTGATTTTTGGGGTACGTCTTCGCCATAAAGTTCGTCATAGTAGCAATTATCACAGTCACAAAAGTAAAAAAACTTGTGCCTTGTGATTGGGTCTTGGAAATGGAAAACTGGCTGTCCTGAAGCATTGAAAGAATGAACAGGAATTTTCTTTGTTCCAGAATCAGACAGATTGACTGGTTGTATCATGTTGACTGTTGTGGGAAAAATATCCGGAGTATTCACCACTGGTTTGGTAAATGAGATTTCAACAGTACCATCTTGTTTTGTGATGAAAGTTGGATCTGCAAGTTGTACTGGATGAGATTGACGCTTGTGTTGTTCGTAAGAATTACCCAGGATGTAGGTAACATCTTAATCAATTCGTCTCGAGAGATTTGCCTTGGAATATGAACACAGGAAGTTTGTGTGGCGGAGTCGATGCTGACAAAGAGGGCCTCATCCGAAGTTGAGAGCTGACTTATATCAAAAGCATGATTTTGTAGCATGTATGCCATCTGATAATGTAATGTGGCAACATAAGTGTTGCTGACAGAAGAAGCGCCACCAATTTGGATTTGTACCTTCAAGGCTGAAAGAAGGTAAGGATCTTGTAATGGCATATTGAAGTTTGGAAAGAACGTCAGGATCACAGTTCCAGAGTTTAAGGTTGTTTGGACTGTTGCAATACAAGCATGTTCATATTTGAGGAACCTGGTATCCAACAAAGCAATGCGAGAGACAACCGGGAGCCCCTTTTTCCCATGGAAGTTTAGAGCAAGTCTGATCGCTCCAAAGTGAAGATGAGTGTAACCATGTTGTTTCCACAATGGGACCAAAGTAGCTAGGATATCAAGACTGATTAATTGTTCAGCTTCTATAGCAGGAATGTAGCAGTGATCAAATTTAGAAGCCTGAATGTATTCTTTGAGAGAAGAAGAATGGGGTGTGGAGAAAATCTTTTTGACAGTAATAGTCAATGAGGTAGAAGGTTTGATGAATGTGGAGTAAGGATTTAGGAATGGCAGATCAGTAAGGGGAACTTTATGGTCCTCTGGCAAATAGTCAAATTCGTAGAGGTACTCAAGTTTGGAAGTTGAACGTCTTGAGGAAGAAGAAGGACTTCTGGAGATAGAGGAGGATGCCATATGTGCAGTAAAATGAATAGTGAATAGTAAACAATGACTTTTTGCTACAGTGAAAAGGTGGGTATTTAATCATATACTTAACACAATCTGAGACTCTGATAATCCACAAAGGATTAAAACATATACCAAGAGGAAGAAAATTGACTGTATAGGAAGGTAAACCGAGACAGACAACTGGGGGCTGAAGGTACGTTATCTTTTACAGACCATAATCTATCATTGGACATAAAAAACTTCACATAGAAGACTGAAAACTTTCGGAATTTCTGATATGGAGGATCCTCATAAGAGGCAACCATAGAGCATTCGTTCCTAAGTTACAGAGACTTAAAAGTTGTGCAGTAAAAATTAAATACCCTCGAATGGAATTAAGGCAACATGGCTCTGGGGGGATTTTCCTCATTTCATCCAAGATCTTTTGGTGGCTGATTTATAATATTGCTTATGTTTGCATGAAAAAAAAAATCCTCCTTTTCCTTCTCTCAATCCACATACCAAACATAGCCTTAAAGATATCTATAGAGTAATAAATTTGACATGGAAAATGACACAGAAGAAAAAAATTAACATTTTATTTCCATGACCACACACACAACAGACTATTTGGTCAAGAAGCAACAACAAATTGATAGAAAGATAAAAATAACAGAGACGTGACTTGTACATAAATAAGAACAAATTACAACCTCACCAACTACACAATTAAATTCCAAAAAAAAAAAAAAAACCTGCAATCCTGAGGCATTTTCAATTACATGAAACGCCCTATGGTCGATGATATACATATTTTGTTCTGGGGTCCACAATTAGGCCCTTCCCTCCATTCACTTCCAAATCGTGCCTGCATTAACACATCTCTAAAAGTTAACAAGGGCTCGTTTGGCAACTGAATTAGCCAACCGGTTCTATAATAACTTTTTAGAGTTCTATAATCACTAAAAAGCTCCAAAAGCTGTAGACAAACAGGGTCAAATAACTTCATTCATCATCACTGCATCAATGAAGAACGATACGGACACGTCGACATGGAAAATCCCAAAAAATTGCACACCGACACCGCATGAAAAGTGTCTGCAAGCGTCTGTGTCCGTGTGTCGGACACGACACGTTACCTTTTTAGAAGTATCCATGCTCCCTATCAGTGCATACGTCTTTGTGTCCAAGAGCCCATTTGGATTGGTTGTGTAGAAGAAAAAGTCCTAATCGCAAGGGCACAGCGAAAATTAAGAGTAGTTCATTAGAACTAACACTTCGTTTTCCGCATCATGTTTGAACTAAAGCACCTTTAGACCCAAAACGGGTATTGGGGCTCTAAAATTGCTTTCTATATATGCATTTTGAGTCTCAGAAGTACGATTGGACACAAACATGTGTTTGGGAAGTGATTCCAAACAGGCCCTAATATCAATGTGGCATAGGGTATCCATAGGTCTGAGCACAAACTGGATCTTCTAATAAGGACCACAAAGTTGGACATCACCAAAAATAAACAGGCACTGCCTTCCAGAGCTGCTTTTGTAAGGTGGATCCCCTTATCAATCTAATGGAGAGAGAAACCTTTAGGGCCTGTATGCGAGTCGACAAATTTGAATGGAATCATTCCTGATATACAACGCATTTTGAAATAGAAATTCATTATCTTGAATGATATCATTTTGGAAAATGGTAGCTATGCTAAAAAGTTGAGCTTAAACTCACAAATCATATCATCGTAAGGAAATCAAGGAATGACCACATATTGACGAATGCAGTGAGGTTTTCTATTTTTCTCAATCAACAAATTTAAGATGATGAGGTTCCATATTAAAATCCTTTACAAATCATGAACGATCCCATTCAAATTCGTGGATGCGCGAACAGGCCCTTATTAATCTGACAATAAGAATATCTTAAATTGAGAGACAAAAAAACTCAACTGGAACACAAAGTCGGGGATGGTGAGCTGTTCACGGGGAACGTATCTGAAAAGCTGCAGAAGCCGATCGGCGTATACCACTTTCTTCCACACCTAGAGATCAATTCCAACATCAATCAAGATTCCAAAGAAAATTTGGTTCCAGAATCGAGTCATTTATTTAATGGGATTAGGACATACCGCATTGTCTACAAATAGTTGGAGAGCAAAAACTGCAGCCTTTAACCCAAACGTTGGGTGAAGAACATATATTGCCTACAAAACAAATTGAGAGATTAAAGTTAATAGTATGGGCCTGCAACTCTAGGCTCTGTTTGGTTCATGGATATAGTGAGGGAAAGGAAAGGAAAACACTAAGGCTCTATTTGGTTTGCGGATTTAGAGAAGGAAAAGAAAAAGGAAAGGAAAACTAGTTCCCTAGTGTTTTCTCTTGCGCTTTTCTTCAACATAAAAAAAAAACAATCTACTTCCACAATGTAATTGTAAAGTAAGAAAAAAGGAAGGGAAATAACTCACAAAATTCAAAATGTTTAATTTATTTCTCAACTCGTTTTCTTTTCCTTCCTATTTTGCTCACTGTTTTCCTTATTAACTAATCAAAGGAACGGTAAGGAGAATAGGAAGGAAAAGAAAATGAGTTGAGATTCTAGCAATAAATTAAAATTTTTGAATTTTATGAATCACTTCCCACCTTTTTTTCTTTAAGTTAAAATAAAACGCAATTCTTTTTATTTTTTTTTAATGTCATTAACTATGGAGGAAAACACAAGGGAACTAGTTTTCCTTTCTTTTTCCTTTTCTAAATCCGCATGAAAAAAAAGGGGGGAAAAAGAGCGTAAATTGGATAGAAAATTCTAGTAAAGCATACATGAAGATTGCGCTGGTGTTTCCGACCAAGTATTTGCTGTAATCTCCTTATCCATCCAAGGTCTGGTTGCCTATTTAGTCCAAGAAAAAGAAGTTTGAAAGTCAGCCGGGGAAAGAAAAATAAAATAAAATAAATTGCAGACCGGGGTGTTAAAATGCCTACTTGATCACCTAAGTGAACACCCAGTTTTTGGCCTGGATTACCTGTGCCTGGTTAAACTTACTTGGTCTTCCTTCATATCTATTTACAGCTCATTTGGTATTGATGTGGGAATAAGAGATTTTCCCTTTCACAGATTTTCGAAAAAGCAGTAAATTGTTGCTTCTGATATTAAGCAAATTGAATTCGATTTTTAAAAAAGCTGCAAATAAGTTTTTGCCAAACAAACTCATCTCTCAATAATCCCAAATAAGCTAATCCAAGCAGGCTCTTAATACATGTTAGATTATTTGCCAACTACCAATCTAACACACAAACATATAGTAGTACTGAAAAAGAACGAGTTGTGCAAAGTAATTGAGAGCAATAAATCTGATAGAGATATAGGTTGCAGATGTGCCAATTACTACTGGATATTAAGTTTTAACATTCCATCCCTTGACTAATTTAAATTTATTACACTCCAATGTTGTTTCTCCGGTATAAATCTATGGGGGTTTTTTTCAAAAAGAAAATCCTCACTAATATTTTAATTGCTGTTAATCAAACAAAATTAATAGTTGAAAACCAAATTGAAATTGTGCAGATTTACTTGAAGAGAAAAGGTGTCTGACATCCCATGGTTCAAGCAACCAGATTGCAATGACTATAGGTGCCCTGAAACTGGAGAATTTAACAAGACAACAAAGGTTTCAGATGATAAAAATTTTGTGCTTTTCCTTTCAACTGCGGTTTGGTGGGGGTGAAACCAAATTGCAAATACAACACACCAATCGTAGAATGTATCAAGCAATAACAATGAAGTAAAGCTACATACATAAGCAACTGGAGAACCTTTCTTTACTATCTCGCAGAAATAAATGCTTGGGAAGAAATATGTCGTGTCAGGAATTTGTTATTTTGCACAGATCTAATAATATTAAAATCCCCAAAACTCACAAGCTCCTACTCATAAACACAAAAATAAGCTTGGTTATCCGAAGAATACGAAAAGAATCATGCATTAAGTTATAGAAAAAGCAACAGCTACTCGTACACGTGGTATCCCAAGCAAAAGCAAATTGATACTGGTTCGCAAGTTGATGACAAATAAAGGGGTGAAAAGATAGAGCTCATCTGAGTAGTTCATGGCACTGTTTAGATCAATTCTTAAACGCACATGTGGGGCCAAATGCATTTGTGGGACCCAAAACACGTACGTTTGAATTAATTTTACGAACTTTTCTGATCCCCAAAAGCACGTCTCGGTTGAAGCAGGCCTAGAGGTACTCCAGACCAAACGTGATGCATGAAGCATATTGGGGATTTACTATATTTTCTTAATTTCCACCATGCCCTTGTGATTAGGGCTTACTCTCTCTACTTGACTACTTCTGCCAAAAAGTAAAAGCTGCAGCTAACAATAGATACAAACAAAGCTTTATTTTATACCAATCAAAGTGATAAAACAATCTATTACTTCACTTCTATTTTTCTTTAAAAAAAAAAAAAGAGCTGCAAATTCTGAATGCTACTAAATGTGTGCATCTCGCAAAATGGAAATCAGAAAATACTTCACAATTGACAGATCAGTGAAGCAGTAAGTTCATTACTTGAGATACTGAAAAGTAACAGTACATGAAAAACAGTTCTTACACTTGTAAAGATGCTGCAGAGTGGAAGTAAACAATAGAATAAGGCTTCTGTATCAAGGGCTCGAACTCCTGGAATTCAATACCAAAACAATTATCCCAACACTAATGCTCAAAACTAGACAAAGAACAGAGACAAGGACAGCATTGTTTTGTTATCAGAACAAAAGCAACAGAGAGAGAATGCATGTCTACTGACCAGAATCATTAAGACTCTGTTTGGTACAAGGATTGAGAGAAAGAAAAGAAAAGGAAAAGGTAAGCTAGAAGGAAAACTATTTCCCTAGTGTTTTAGGCTACTCTCATTAGAAATTAATTTATTTCAAAAGATAGTAGAAACTCAGGAACAGTGAAAGGGAAGTCGCTTGCAGAAAACAAATTTTTTAACTTACTTTTCTCTCTATTCTCATTTCCTTCCTATTTTTCTCACTGTTTTCCTTATTAAGGAAGTTTTCTCCTCAATGTTTTCTTTACTTCTCCCTCACCATATCCACGAATCAAACAGAACCAAAGGAGATCTAAATACAAATTCAACTGCAAACAAATCAGAGTAGAAACAAGCCATCATCTGCTTACCTTCACAACATGAAGCACAAATCGTTCCAAATCAAGACATCGCAGCAGAAAATGTGCTCCCACAACCACCATCACTGGACGACCCTCACTGTCAACACCTCCACGGTACCTGAAACAAAATGAAAGAGCTAAATCAAAATCCAATGTCGACAAATG